>OY982926.1:11346044-13746044 GCA_963891755.1 Pyrrhia umbra | reverse complement strand
AGATTCTGTGTCGTTTGAATTTTATAAGGTTGGAACGAACTTTGCTATTTGCTTGCATCGATGAATATTTTCTAGGATATATCGGACAAAGTTTGGTGGTAAATGTGTTAGTCATATGGTATAAATATTATGGTAAATATGAGGAGACGTTTCAGTGCCTTGAAAATTATGTAAAACCCTTGATCCTGGAATTCAGATCAATTTTTACCTTAGCACGAATAATTAAACTAGCTATTTGACGCGGTTACACCCTAGTCCCTAGTAAACTACTTAACAAACCCGGACAAATAGTATGTTATAACCGTCTCCAAGGTTCCTTCTAGCTCCGTACAAAATTTCATCCAATTCGGTTCAGCCGTTTTACCGTGAAAGCATGACAAACAAACTCACTTTCCCATTTATAATATTAGTGAGGACAGTATATTTGCAGTAAGTGTGCGTATATGCTATGTAAGGGTACTGAAAATTGTTACTTATAGGTACGATACAATAAAAGATATCTCCAATCTGAAAGTTCAATCAAATAATATTAATTTCAATCTTTCTCATTCACCTTTACTGTTAGTCACTCATCAAGCACCACATGCTGCGTTTTTGATTTGAATTCTGATGATAATATTCATAAAAATGGCAAGATGGAGCAATCATACCTGCCCAGGGGTCGTGGTACTGTGTAATGAACGTTCTTATACGTGGTTAACATAATAAGTGACGACTCAAAGCGCACTAACGATGCTCGAGTTATTACTATTTGGAGTTAGACATACGGTCTGAGAATTCGGCAAATTTAGACTAGATTTGTCAAAACAAAGTTGATATAATATAACGATGTTCTGTTTAGAATCTTATAAGGATCTTGTTTTCAATACTTCTTATTACTTTCTTCCTGATTCACTTCCAAACTATTTTAAACCCGAACTAACATTATAAATGCAAATATTAGTTTGTTACGCTTCCACAGTAAAATTGTATATGGCGGTAGATGAAATCTTTTTTACCCGAGTTTGTGAAGTTCGTGAGTTAGTTTTAGTAAGACGCGAGTAAAACCGCGGGAAATAGCTAGCAGAAAAATAAGTAAGTCGTATACTTAATGAATTATGATGATGAATCAATGAAAAAAATATCGTCACTACTTCATCTTTCACCTTAAAATGTCCTCAGAACAAATAAATCAGGTAAGTTGAATGGGTACACAAAATGGGTGTTACAATTAAGTTTTCTAACCCACGTAACCGTGTGTCCCAACACAAATTCTCAACGTCACCAAGACGCGATACATCGCCCCAAATACAGTACAACTACACACAAAGATCAAATATAACTTCTTTATATCATCAAAATCGGTGCCAAACAGAATTGGAGCTACAACGAATAACGATATATCTGGCACTAACAAAATAATACATAATATTTTATCGATATTCTTATTATTTATTGAAGCTTCTGTGAAGGTGTAATGGAATTTCGAGACAACTTTTGTGGATTTGGGTGTGGTTTGAGTATGTTTTGATATTTGTTTTAATTCTAATGCTAAACGTGAAAATGTCGAAATTAGGCTGGAATATTTGTCTTAGATTTTATTGACTTCCAAAGAAGGAAAATAGCTCATGGCTAAGTAACAGCCGCACGGGTCGATCGATCAAAGGTTAAGCGGCGCTAGGTGACCACTTATATTATTACCAAGAGTCTTCTGAAGCCTCGCAAAGTACGCTGACCTTTGGTCCCGGCTGTCTTTGTAGATCTTTGACAATCGTCACGGGTAGTCAGAAGCCAGAAAGTCTGACAACCAGTCTTATGAGGGAATCTCGTGTTTCTTGGTAAATGGGTTGTAGTGGTCAGATACTCAGATAGCCAATCGTTCCATGTAAAATACTGGTACTCAGTTGCAATTGGTTGGACTGTGAAGTCGACCCCAACATAGTTGGGAAAAGGCTAGGCAGATTATGATGGAAGAAGGCAAACATAGTGTTTTGTATCGAGAAAATGCTTTTGCTCGGCAGTAGGATATAAATATATAATGATAATTTTGATAAAGAAAACCTGTATAGTAAATAAAAAGTATATTCGTCCAAATTTTACAGAAATAAATATAACTACGGCGATAAATCCTTTTCAAGATAAATTGAATAAAAAATATCTACATGGAACAAAATTCTGATATTTTAATGGTTGTGGGTAGTATGACCTATTTTCAACATTAATTGATTGTTCCAACTGCGTGACAACCTGCCGATGCACTTAATGAGATATTGAGATGCAATTAACTTTTAATCAACTATAATTTGCGCGGTCTCGGTTATGGGAGGAGGATGGTCCATTATTGAATCGAACATCAGTTTTAATTAATTATGCGTGCAATGTAACATCCGAAAGACGTCCACTGCTGTCGGGTAGTAGTGATCATCATAATCAAAGGTCTATCAGAAAACCCACCCTAATTATTGATTAAATGATAGTTCCTAAAACTGTTTTTGCCTATGAGATGTCCATTTTTTTTATAATTGAACTAGCTTCTGCCCGCGACTTCGTCCGCGTGAAATAGTGGTGCTCCGCTCCTATTGGTTTTAGCGTGATGAAATATAGCCTATAGCCTTCTTCAATAAATGGGCTATCTAACACTGAAAGAATTTTCAAATCGGACCAGTAGTTCCTGAGATTAGTAGCGTACGCAAAAAAAGTAACTTTTCTGGTTGATTTCTTACACCGTGTGTCCGAAAAACCCAAATATCTTACGGAACCCCATTTTTTCCAAAATAAAATTTAGCCTATGTTACTTGTGTGTAATGTAACTTTCGAATGAAAGAATTTTTAAAATCGGTCCAGTAGTTTCTGAGCCTATTCATTACAAACAAACAAAGTTTTCCTCTTTATAATATTAGTGTAGATATGCTTGCATTTGATCTCCTTTTTACCTGATATAAAGAGAAGATGCGGTAGAAGATCGAGCACGCTAACCTAGAGGTTTATATATGTATATCAACAATAAAAAAATCTAGAAAAAAATACTGTTGTACGAGTATTTGGTTTAAGACGTTTACGTCATAGACAGCCACTGATCCAGCTCAGCTGAGGGGATAGGTAAATTTGATAATCAACTCAGCTTATCCACGATCTAGGCCTTTTCCATCCAGTCTATTCCTTCCACGAACGTATACTAAAATCTATACATATAAATTACTTTGTCCTGACTGACTGACACATCAACCTACAGCCTAAACCGCTGATTGTAGGGACCTGAAACTTGGAGGGTGTTTTTTGTATGACGTTACCCAATAACAATTTTTTTTTCTAAATTCATCCCCCAAGGGAGAAAAAAAGGGGGGCAAAGTTTGTATGAAACTGACATTTTTAATTTAAATTCGTATAGCCCATGTGGGCAAAGCCGCTGGCGGAAAGCTAGGATAATATACATTTATAATTCTAAAACACAAACTTAAATTATTCGTACAAGTCAGTACTTACTAGCCGGCCAATTCGCTTTCTTGGCGGGCATCAGTCTCAACCAATTACAACGATATGCAAACAGCTCACAATCACGCCGGGAGTAATTTAAAATCTTGACAAAGATTATTTTCACTGGAATCGGTAATGATTTATTTAATTAAATTCTAGTTGTTTCCTTGAAAATTTAAATATTTTTTTTAAATAATTTAAAAAATTAAATATTTTTTAAATAGTTGTGTAGAGGTGTACTTACGTCATTGTACACTAGATATAGATATTTTTATATCATGCAAGGGGAGGGAAGGAGGGGTAATTTAAAAGATGATGTTTGGTTCCATTTAATAGCATGCGAAACATTTTCTCTATACACACTATTATATCTCTCACTTATATCATACCTTATTGATTTACAATTCATTATAGGTGATGAGTTTGCAAAAAAGTTCCACGTGTCTCGTGTACGTAATCGCTAAAATATATTATGTGTTCCCCAAAAGATGAACTCTTAATGTAAAAAAACATAACCTTTTCTTGCTTTCGGGTAAAAATCATATGTCATAGGGGTCGAGTTTATTATCATAAACATTTAGACAATTTCTGAAAAAAAAATACAATTTAACACTACAAAAATCGAACCTCATGCCTTATTTATTTTTTATTTATTTATTCCTTTATATCAGGCAACTAGGGCCCATAGAAAATACAATACATATATTAACAAAACAATAATTATAAACTAATACATACAAATTATAACACTACAACTATATATTATTTGTTTACACGAGGAGGAGGCGTCGTGTTGCGCTGCGTTATGCTCAGCAGAAGCGATTGTAAAACCTAGAGCAACAAAGCAATCTTCTTGAGAACATATAATTACCTCAAAAGCTATGGCACATCTAGTGTTAAGTGCACTTGTTATCCAGGTTCCCTAGACAACGTATCTTGAGTGCTCTCCCCTAGCGGCGCTAATAAGCTCGTAATAAATGACTAGAACCAAGCAAAATATTCAGTGTGTGCTGCCGACTGTTATAATTATAATTATTACAATACTCGCTACACGAATAATTATTGTTTGCTTTGCTTATTAGAACACTGGTTTAGGTCGGGTTGTAAATTGTTTACGTGTTATTCTCTAGGATCGTTTTATTTCCTAGAATTTTGTAGTTACTGTTGTCGATTTGAGTCTGTATGTGGTATGACTAGCTGTTTCACGCGGTTTCTCTCGCGAGGGTACTACTTAACGCATTTGGATAAAAAGTAGCCTTTAACCATCTATCTTCAGGGGCTCTATCATTATCTATATCCGTATCAAATTTTATCCAAATCGGTTCCGCTTTTTTAACGTGGAAGCGTAACATACATCAAACAAAAATTAAGATTAGCGGTGAGGCTTCAATTGAACCCTGCACTGTATCATGAAATAAATTCAAGAGTGTGTATGTGATTATGATTTTCCGATTCTGGGAAAATAATCAATATCGAGAAAAAATAGCAATAACTCCATTGTTTGTAATATTTCCTGTTTTGTATTTTCAAACATAGTAATCGTTTTTATAATTCAGGTGAACAATATCCTGGAATAAATATAAAATAAATGTATTTGATTGTTTCTCTTCTCGGCTGAAAATAAATCAAATACAACAAATATTTCCTTTATTTTTTTAATAAATTACTCATCGTCTTAATCATCACTAGCTTTTTCCTGTTACATTAATAAACCTGTTTTTTCCATTTGCATCGACGTTTTTACGACAAATTAAATAAAAGAAAATTCAATTTTGATCAAAACAAAACCTTTCAAGACGCGTTTCTACAAGGTAACAAAATAGGAAAAAAAACAAGAGATTTATGAGAAAAAAAGCAGCATCGTATTTTCGTACAACAATTAAGAAGGCTTATGGACTTATAATATTTTCTTTTTTTGTTCGCAGGTAAGTTCTAAGAATTTGACGCAAGATAAACCAAGTCAACAATGGCCGAGCAAAGTTAGTATGAAAGCTTTCAATAACATTGCACTGAATAAAGGTAGACGTTCTCAAAATGGCGACGGAGTAAAAAGGAGATAGCAAGAAGACCTCGCTTGCATTTCTATATTACCTACCTTAAATACGTAGAATTCTTGCTGAATTAAAAATAATAGATTATAATAATTAAAAAGTGTATGCAGCTATTATTTTGTTACCAAGAAATTAAGCTTAAAAGAATTTTCAGCAAAAAATCTGAAGCTAAGACTTCGTTGATTGATTGGTTTCAATCTATCAATCAGCTAGTTCTATTACTGTCCAACGCTAGACAAAAGCCTCCCTTCAAGAAGTACTTATATAATTATATATATATGTACATAGTACATTATTGTCACTTACACTATAAGTACTGGTTAAATAAGTTATCTACAAATCAGGTCGCAATTATGAATGAATCTATGAAAATATAGATATTTTAAACTCAAAATGTTGTATTTCTAAATAATAGGCCTTTGAAGGCTTTTATAGAACATCAATATTAGCTGCAAGTTTCCAAGGTGTGGGTCTTAGGGAAAAAAACCGGCAAGAAACTCCATAGACACTAATTTTTAAACATAAGTACCTATTTACAATTGTTTTGTTACAATAGGTTTTCTCAGAAAATTATACAATTCAATTATTGATGCTAATAAGTTGAAGCTGTGGTTGCCTATTTCTGTAAATTATTTAGAAGTAGAAGGCGCATTTCTGTAAATTATTTTAATGTAGTTAAGTCAGTTGTGTGTCATCCTGAATGTATCTTCGTTGGCAATCCTTAAATAAATAAATAAATAAAAATAAAAGGAAATTATACAATTCAATTATTGAAGCCACTCAGTTGGAAAGTAAATGATACAATTCAAATAAACAAAAATTATTGGAACAGTGCTCAGTAGGTCGCTAAGGAAGCCACATGTGCAAAATATAGTTAACACCATGAATCCCTGAATTTTTATGATCTGCTCTTTTTATTAAAGCTGATGTGACATACACACTATAAGCGATTGTGACGACACTTAAAAATTTTAAAACTACATAGTCCCATAAGCTAGTCAAAAACTTTAATTAATCAAAACTATGTAGATTAATGTTTAGGGTCCCGCATCTAAGGTTGTTCAGCCGTCAGCATTAGCAAGGACGCAACGGGCGTTTGTATGACGTACGGAATCCACAAATCCGCCATGATGGATTGTGGTAAATGTGTTTTCTGTGCATTTCGGCAACTATATTGTGGCTGCAGTACCACAAGCCGGTATTACTCGCAAATCTTTGAAAATAGATCTGAATATACCTTGTAACTTATTGGTACTGTTGTACGTATTAAACTTCGTCGATGGTGCAATAAATAACTGTTATATTTTCCTTTAAAAATAAACGTAAATTCATTTCCTAATTATGCTATTTAAACGAAAGTAAAATAATTTATTTGAGTACTTTGAATTAACTTGTTCATTGAATAATTGAAAATGATCATTTATTTTAATATTCAAAAACTTGGATTTTATAAAAAAAAAAAAAAAAAAAACAAAATTACAGCTACTGTTAAACTATTCTAAAACCTTAACTTTCAAATGTAGATTTGAACTTCTTTCGCGAAACATGAGGTCAGTTTGAATCCAGTATGAAGCAAAATATTATTTCGACCCAAAGATTCTTGTTCTGAGTCCAAGTGCTTGTGAGTAAATAAATTTCAAAGTATCAGAAATTATACCTTATCGTACCTATGAACTATAAAAAATCTAATTTTTAGTCCACACAGAGTTTAACATAGCTTGGTCCCAGACGGGTGGTTGATAAATTAACACTGTGCACATCGCCAGACTGATATGAAGTTACGAAAAAGTTCATAGTAGCGAATAATGTGGACACGATATTATTATTTTAATAAAACTAAAGGTTTTACACGTAAAATTTAATAACACTAAGCATCAACAGTAATTTTATAACAACAAAACTTAAACATATTTTGAATACTAGCTATTTCTCGTGGCTTCTACTTCTTTTTCTAACTACTTCGCGTCAATCGTCTAAAAAATTATCCTGTAGGTTAATTCAGGTTATAAACTATACATATACGAGTACCAACGTTCGTATAAATCCATTTATTAGTTTTTGCTTGAAACTGTAACAATCATTAATTATATTCATTCATCCTCACAAAGTTTCGCATTTGTAGTATTAATAGGATTAATTAAAAAAAAAATTCAATAAAACACGGGTACTTTTACCTTATAACCCTTTGTTCTTCATAGAGACCTGAAGCTAATCCTAAAAACGATTGCCATAACAAAGCACTTATATTTCCCCTCAATACCGATCTAGGACTGCGCATAAAAAGCGCCTAACGGCAATAGATGGGTTTCACTGCATCCATTAAACAGATGAAAGTATGAACTCAGGGATTATCCACTTAATGCAACTGGGGCTTATGTGGTGGTGTATGTGGTGAGAGGCAGCGATATACTCATAGTCTCGCACAGCGGTGTTATCGATTTTCAGTCGTGATAATTTAAGTTATTATTTTTTTTGTCTATAAATTATTTTATTTTTTTACTGTGTATTAAACATTTTCGAGAATAATATTTCTGTTATTTAGCTGTCAAGGCACGGATTAACTGAATATGTGATTTGAATAAAAAAATTATACTTATTAGTAAAATAAATTTTATAATTTTTATGTATCTATAATTGACGAAAGATATGCTATTTTTACTAATGATATATAATAAAGATCACAGTCCTTCAGCAAAAAGTATTTTCTACATTTCGTAACTCAGTCAGTAAAGTATAGGTATTTCTATCTAATCTCAACTAAATCCGTTCACACAACCTACCAAACTTCACCAGCTCAATATCTCCAACATACTTAACGTAGGGCCCTCGCCCACGGCGACTTTTTGTAGCGATGCTGTAGCGATGCTGTCGCGCGGCCGCATCGATACAGTCGCGAAGCGGTCGCTAGCTGTGTGCCCTCGCCCACGGGCTCAGCTTCAGTCGCGATGCAAACGCAATACTGTCGCGCGTCCGTCTCGCTGCAAACGCGATTCAGTAAGGGAGCATTCAAGTATTACGTAACGCATTTTTTGAAGATTTTAGAAATGTAACGCACGGTAACCTTTTTCTGTACCCCCCTCCCCCTCCCTAAACGTTACGTAACATTTAAGTGACCATTGAGGTCACAATTATGTTGAACAAAGTATACCTTTGTTATTGTATTAATTGCGTTTGCAGTAGTAATAAACAAAATAAGAGATTTTTAAGTCATATGTTTTTATTTAGTCATAAATCAAATAAGTGTAGGTACGTAAAAACACAATTCAATTGTAATTACTGCTACTCTGTCCACGAGTTTACCAGCCACTCAGACTCTTTCATTGGTATTTGAAGAGCAGACGAAGAAGGTTCCGGTATTGTTAAAACACTTGCATCAACTTCGTATTTGAGCCAATCGGCATCCTCAGACAATGCCTCATTACGGCGCACAATGCAGAGCAGCTAATTTGCCCTTCTTCTTCGAGGGATTCCCCGTAAAACATAAACGAAAAGGGTTGCCGATTTGGAAGATTCTAATTCCCTAGTTTTTTTATTAAAATAATAAAAATATTACGTAACACGTTGTTTAAATACCTTTTCTCCCGCTCTTGTAACGTTTTACAAGACCCTCCCCTCAAATTGCGTAACGTAATACTTGAATGCTCCCTAACAGCACAAAAATACCTACGATCGCTACAGTTGCAAGATGGACTCCGTTGAGGTAACATTAGTCACGTTGTCTTTGGTGCTGCTTTTACGTAAGCAGCCGAAGCGTAGGTAATGATCCGTTCTTCACCCAATGTCGTCCAACACGGTCGCGCGTTTGCATCGATACAGTCGCGATGCAGTAGCGCGTTGCAAACGCGACTAACACGCGTTAGTAGCGATACTGACGCGCGTTTACCAAACGCGCGACAGCATCGCTACAAAAAGTCGTCGTGGGCGAGGGGCCTAACACTACTCTTGAACTTCACAAATTCGCCTAAAGAATTTAGCTATTCAAATTCTTTAACACGTCCAAACGCTATCTTGTTATAACTTGGACGGCATATGTGAAAGTTTCGCCGTATGTTCTCTTGAGCTGTAAAAGTGACTCCGTAATTTATCGGCTATGAAGAAACTTCCACGGTTCCGACTCCTGCAATCTTACGTGGACGGTAACCTCGGGGTAACCGTTTTAATGACACCGTATTAAAAACAAGTTAGAACAAATTATACTTAAGATTTTTTTACTTGAGTTTTCTCGAGGGATTTTGGTTGTTTATTTTCGTTTTGTGTTGCGTGCTGAAGGGCATCAAGGAGAATGTGTCTCTGAGGTATCAGTGGGAGAGGTTGTATGGTCTGCAGTCACGTAGATGGTGTTGTATTTTGTTTACAATATTCAGTAATGATAATGCTTTCAGTTGTTTAGTGTGGTTGTTATTCGGTATCTATTCCCATATATACATATTTGTGATGTGTGTAAATTTTAAGCAGATAAACGACACATGAAATTATTTAATTTTCATATTTTTTAACACTTGTGTTGCCGACCGTAATTACCATAAATGGGTTTAAAAGTTTTTTTTTGTAAAAATTAAAAATATTTTTTTTATTTTGTTGTAATAACTTAAACAAAAAGCGGTGTTATAATATTTAAATACCACATCCATCCTTTGTAACTCCGGCGACAGATTTACTGACGTCATATAGGTTGACGGTTGCACTAGAAGTTCTGTTATAAAACCCGGTACAAAACGAGCAATGTACACCGTAATACTATTATAAACATCTTAATGAACAGTTATGAACATTTGATGTACTAAGTTTATATCGCAATCTTTGTTGAATGAGTTTATTTTGTGTGTTATAGTGTTGTTTGGAATAGTTAACAAGTTTAAATAAATTTAAGTATTATATTTATAAATAAATTTAAGTTTAATAGTTATTTATAATAATAACAAAAAGTAGTTGCAAGTAATTTATTTTGCTACTTGAATAGAATAGAATAGAATTATGCTTTATTGTACACCAAAAGAAATTAAAACAGATACAATTTTAAACTAAAATATGGGTACAACGGCGGTCTTATCGCTAAAAGCGATATCTTCCAGACTACCTTTGGATGGACAGGAAAGATAAAATATTTAGAGGGTAGTCCGTGGTGTACAGCTATATTATATATAAATATATATATATAAATATGAATATATAAAATATAATAACATATATATGAAATATATAAATAAACAAAAGCTATATAACATACTATAACATATTAAATATATTTAATAATTATAACATATATAACTAGAAATTTAAAAGGAGTCAGTAACATTATTATCGCAGAGAAAATTAGCTTTGACTAGTTGTTTAAAAGTAACAAGTGTCTGAGCACGCTTTATTGACAGCGGCAACGCATTCCACAGACGCACTGCCTTGACAGTGAAAGATTCTTGATACGTCATCAGCACATTACGGTTCTGTTAGGACTCAGACTCAGTTAAGATTATGTAGATATTATGTGGTCACATTGAAAATGTCAGTTTTTCTATACTTTGTACTTTATCGAACGATACTTAATTTGTTTATGATAAATAAAGTTGGCGCTTAACTTGATTTGTTCGTTAATCCGTCAGTCATTCAGAACAAATAATTTTACATGTATTGATAATTTTACGCCTAAATTTACGAAGGATCGGATCTACTATATTGTCACCAATTTTTAATTTATATGTAATAAAGGAACTAATTCTTTTTCAAGCTAATTTTCTATTTTCCTTATCATTCCTGAACTTATAATACCGTTGTACATTCATAACAAACATGTTTATCCCACAAAAACAGCAAGATTTCATTTTATAATCCATTGCGTATTCCCCGCAATATCACTTAAACAATAAAAGATTCAAGCACGTTATGGAATTCAACTCAGAATAATGTGTTTTCATAACATTTTTGTTTTGATGAGAAGGAGATTTTTGTTTTGTTTTGAATGAGTCTTCTTCATATGAAAAAGGTTTTAGGTATGAATATGAATGGCTTTTTAAAATATAGGAAGTTTGAGGACTATAAACAACAATTGTATAAAAGAGAAAAAGCATGCTTCGGTTTGAAAGGTTAAGCCTCAAACCTCAACCAAACTAGTTGTTTTGGTGGTGGATGGTAGTAAGTAGTAAGACTGAAATAAAATTTGACAACACTCACAATAAGTTCCTTTCAAAAATATATTAATCAAAATAATGTTTAAAAGCTCTCAAGTAAAGCAACAATTAATATTTTTACATTTCCATTCCCTTTGTGTCTTAAACATCTCCTTGACGACACGACACTGTATTTAATTAGATGAAAAAACACAGGCTTAGAGCCACCGTTATTGTTTTTGTAACCAGAGTAGGGATTACCGTATTTAATTAAACGCTATCATGCTGCTATCAGATTCAGACAAACGATAATTAATTGTTATTCTCTTGTCAAGGTGAAAACGTTTTTTTAATTGGACGGATCAAATTTGTTTTGTGTTTTTTAATGGGTAAATATGTACAGGTAATTTGGTGATGTAAATATTTTGGTTGGGTATTAAATTTTTTGTCTTATAGATATCTAAGTCGTCATTGACTAACGGTGAAGAAAAAACATCTTGAGGAAATCGGAACTTAAAAAGACTAAAATTTCCAATCCGCGTGGTGATTAATGTTCTTGCCTTCTCTGTATGCAAAGAGGCCTGTGCCCAGCAGTGGGACAATAAATAGGCTGACGATGATGATTAAAATTTATGGAATGGTCGCACCGCATTCTTTGAATCTTAGTTTATTACACTTTATAAAAAAAAAACAATTATTTACAATTTGGTATGGAGATAGATTGTTCCCTCAAGATGGTTATAGGCTACTTTTTATTCAGGTGCATTAAGTGATGCCTTCAAGCCACGGTTGAAAACGTGAAAAACACTTGGTTACAGATAAATACACCATTTTTTTCAAGAATACTTTATGTATTAGGTACTGATACAATATAATGCTTAAAAAAGTAGCCATGATGACCACATACTTCAGCCCACATTATGTAATACAATTATTGGGTACTAAGTATTGAACAACACATCAGACATCAATAACTTAGAAAAAAAAGGAACAACAATACCCCATCACGTCATTACCAACTCGTGCAAAGTTGAACGATCCAGTCTTCAGTCTCTCAGTCGAAGTGTACAAAACTTTATAGCGCGATGCTCTTAGCGCAGCGGCCAGTGCGCTATAACGCTGAGTCGCTTTCAACATGACATTGACCCGACTTCAAACGCTATAAAACACGGTAAAAAGAAGTCGTTTCAAGTGTCTTGTGTGTTATTTTGAAGATGCTCATGTTGCAAAATGGAAGGATTTAAAATTTAAAATTTGGTGTTATTCGAATCCTATATAATTATAACTAACAATGTCCCGCGGTTTCACCCGTATTCCGAGGGAACTACTTCGCGCATCCGGGTAAAAAGTATACTATATGTTAATGCAAGTTATAAACTATGTGTGTACCAAATTTCATCTAAATCCGTTTAGTAGTTTTTGCGTGAAAGAGTAACAAACATACATCCATCATCCATACATTCTTACAAACTTTCGCGATTATAATATTAGTAGGATTACATACCTAAAAATACCAAGTGTATTTTAGTGTGTTGTGTATGTGAGTTCAATATTACTCTTTAACATCTTTCGGTAGGTTTGATTACTAAAATTTAGATTTTCTTGAATCTATCGATGGATAGCTTATTAAGTTTATGTGTTGTTGCGTCTAACTTGTGAAACATATATAATCTAATATTACGAGTTTTAATAGATTCATAAACCTTATATGGGTATTATGAATTGGTTTTATTTTTTCTTTATTACGGTTCGCAAAAGTAGTAATTTATCTGATAAAACTTTGATCCAAGTAGATCGTTTTTAATTCTCCATTATAATCGTAGTTACCTATGTGTTAAGATGTACATATATAAAACAGCATTGTACAGAATCATATTTCAAACAATATCGGATTGTATAAGTGAAGCAAATCATAGCCGAAGCCGTACATCGATAAAGCCCTAAAATGCCGCCAACAGGCGAACACAATTACGAACATTACGCGTCAATCACAAACGAAAGTTTCCTTCGAAAACCTCCGCGGGAGTTTCGCGCAATCACAAACATTGAAAGAGGCGTCGTCATAGCAACGGTCGGCGCTATGCGCAGCCGCGCCAGCCGGAGACTCCGCCCCTCTGACAGCCTGTTGCTTGCCGTATCTGCCGGACGCCAGTTACCTTTCAGCATTCATGGACCCACATCCAAAACAATATCAATCCGGTAAACACTAAAGTCAACGCCAATAAGGCTCAAAGTTCCATGACAAAATTATGGTTTAATAATAATCAAGTCAATTTTTAATGTGCTATTACAGTTGAACTTTAAAACTTGTACGTGAAGTTTACCAGTCTGTCCCGTTCCTACTCGCGTGCCAGCGTGCCTGCGTCTCGCTCGCGCGTTCATGAAGGCTTGCGAAATCAGGTATCTAAATGACATTATGTTGAAATGAAAATCCCGACGAAATAGGGGATGCGTAACGAGATTTGTTAAATGTCGTCTCTATACATTTGTATTTTTTCGTCTAAATGTAGGAGGATTTTTTCCGTGATCGGATTGATGTTTTCAAAAAAGGAAAACGTTGTTTACTTTGGTAATTGTATTCATTTGTTTTACATTAACATGGCATGATAAACTCGTTTCGTTTCTGAAATAATGGATGAACAAAACATAATATTATCTTATCCTCATTTACTGTACAAGTCTTCATAATTTAATATGTAATTGTATTATCATTCTCTTATATATAAAATTAGGTAAAATCTTACTAATATAAGTACAGCCACGTGCAGCTAATGTGTCCTTTCCACAACAAACGTAAGAATCAGTACTAGAAAGTTTAGTTCCTACAACTGCTACGGTGAGGCGCTGGGAGTCTAATCGCTCCACGAGGGTGTAATTTAACTTGATACAAAAACAACTGTTATTTCCAACAGTTTTCATCTACATTGTTTGAAATAACTTTTAAAGTATACAGAGAAAACTCTGAAATAAATAAAATGTTTTCGTTTGCTAAGGTTTTGATTGCGAATATTATTTAATTCAATATCAAACTTACAATTTGTGTTTCGTGATAGATTTGGTTTGAATTATAAATTTAATAAACTTATATTTTAAACTACTTCTCCGCCAGTGGCTTCATCCACTAGTGCTTTACGAATTCAATTCAAATTAAAAAAATACAGAGTTTCATACAAACTTTGCCCCCCTTTCTCACCCCCTTAGAGGTTGATTTTCTAAAAACCCTTCCTTGTCTTATGTCATGCAAAGAACACACCCTCCAAGTTGCAGGTCTTTACAATCATCGGTTTAGGTTGTAAGTTGATCTGTCAATCATTCAGGACAAAGCATTTTATATGAATAGATATTAAGATTCTTTATTTGATCATTATCAATCCCTACAGTGAAAATACTCTTGTAAATGAAAACAGGAACGCGTCGTTGTTTCATCTAAACGGAGCATGTAGGCAGCGCCTCAGGGCGATCAAGTAACACCTAATAAGGACAGTATAAGCTCCTTACACAATATGAGACAGAGAAAATTACGCCATCCGTCTGCCTTGTACATGCAAATTAGATTGTTTGCGGACACATATAAATCGCCTCTCTCAGTGCGTTGGAACTTCAAAGTGTTGTTACATGTATTATAATCCTTTTGTAATTTACTACCATAATAACTGCTATTTGGGATTTGTTTCATTTTGACGGTATTGGATTGAGTGTTGGCTGTAGATGTTTTGGTATAGTTTTGAGACGCTAGACTTTAAAACGCCTATGTCATATTTTATTTGGTGTATTCTTAAACTAAAGTAGCATATACTTTAAAGAGTAATAACGGATTCATAGTGAAATTCTTCATATAAATAAAGAACGGAGACACATTCAAAGGTGATAGTTTTATACTTATATTAATGAACTGAAAATCAGTTCCTCCAGGCGAAGTAAAACCTGGCAACACGCCAGACACAGTCTGAGATGACAAAGAATACAAAAGAAATGTAAGGTAATTCAATATATCACCAACAAAGAGCTTCACTAGTAGCGAATTTGATTACACCCCCAACGAAATTAATGCCCCGGCCGCGTTAGAAGTATACAATCCTAACTTTTATGACAAATCGTATTCTGATGAATCCAAAATACTTATAAGAGGCCTGTAATCCGAATAGACACGGATTGTTCCAGAAACCTGTCTAAACAATGTCAAACAAGTTCTTCGAAGTGTTTCAATCAAACGGTCCGCAGTTTCTGACAATTAATTAAAATCTGAATGGGACTGTAACGGAGTACAATACAAATTGTATCGATTTACTAAAACTTGTTGAGGTAGACATTAATACGATATAGAATTTGTTCGTAGTGTATGTAATGTTGCTGGATTATTTTGCCTTTATTCATCGTTTTTGTAGTTTTAATTATTTGATGGCCATATTTGACGTGATGATTGGTATACTGTCTGGTGATTGGTGTTTTTTTAAGTTTTCTATCACTTATCAAGGGGTTTGAGTTACAAGTTTGTTGTTTGTAATTATAGATTATCCGCGTCTTGTAACAATTACGCACCTAGATAAAAAGTAGCTTATATCCATCTCGTCTCCAGGTTGCCATTTATCTCCATACCAAATTTAATTTAAATCGGTAAAGCCGTTTTACCGTGAAAACTTGACAAAGAAACAAACTGACATTCGGGTTTATACTATTAGTTAAGATATTATGTAATATAGTATCAAAAGTTGTAACAACATCAATCTGTTTTAGTAGGTCTCATTTCTTTTATCTGTTCAAAGTTCACACCAAACTTGACGTCCCATTTGACTGAAATATGTTATACGTAGCTTCTTCCTTGAAGCCAAGACTGCACTTGTCGAAACTCTTCAGCAGTTCGTTCTCTTAGTTAAGAAGCAGCATCGGTGCAGTCATGTAATCTGGCAAGTTTAATTTGAGTGCGAGTGTGAATAAAGCGGGTCCCATCCTCACATTGTGGAATGGCAAAAGTTGGCTTGTTTATTCCCACTTCAGAGGTTCTATAGCACGCAAATGTTAGGTGTGAAATACCGCCTGACTTATTGCTTTAAAGCGGTGCCGAGAATGGGATGTTATTGTGTACTTTTAAAACTTTTTTAAACGTATTGTGCGCGTTTTAGTATATTGTTCGTCGCGTCGGTATCAAAAAGTTTTTATTTATAAGCGTCATTTGGATTTTTGGATGGGAACAACGCAATAAAAAGTATTACAGCTTGAAATAATAGGTGTTATTTTTGTTTGTAAATAACACTTGAATTTATGCAGTTTGACATTCCTGCGCAAACAGTACTAAAATTTTACATCCTGCTGAATTTCACTTACTTTTCGCTCATTAATTGATTATTATTAAGAGTCATCAGCCTCCGCTGAATATAAACAGTGTTTCTGACAATAAAACTTTTTTTATAGAATCAGCATTATTAACGTAATCAGATTAGGTACATTCAGTTTCGTATTGGAACTATTCCTTAATAGAATTCGAACAATTTGATTTGTGAGACCATTAACTTACTAGAGGCTTTCTCAAGAAAATCAATTTAGCCCACAACTATGACACGGTCGCAACACGGCTGCAGAATCTGCAATCAAACTAATGAGATGAGTTCTGCCCTAATCCCTGTTAGAGCCTTACTGACGGACCCGAGACCCGAAACTTGCACAATTTCGAGACCCCTTACTAGTGGAAGGTAGTTGCAAAATTGTTGTGTACGGATTTCATTATGGTTATTATTTTTAATGGTAATATGGTTCAAAATTGGTTTACTCTGAATGATTTTCCTCTTAGATAAAAAAGTTGTGCCTACTACGCTGAACTACGGTAAGGCATTCCGCCTAAGGTAGCGAATATGTATAATTTATATGAAACATACAAAGCTCTTGATGAATACTAATTAACAGTTACACCTGCTCACCTATTTCAATATTAATTTCATAACAACATTTGCACAAAGGTTAAGCGTCATTATTCAGCACAAAGCAAAACAACTGCTTGTCAAGCACAAAACTTAACTTTCTGTTTTGGCACAAAAACACTCTATCTCCAAAGGCTTTAAGTCCGATTTCATTCACAACGGTACGGATGTACGGAGTTTAAACTTCATTTCCTAGGAAAGGATATTAAGGATTAAAAGTTTTCTAGCCCTAATCCATTGAGACAGCCGGTTTGCTGGGCGCGGAGTTGGACGAACCAAATCTAGGGATCTAAGAATTTGAAGGAATTTCGGTTTTATTGTTCTGTCTCAAAATCGGATTTTATGTCGATGATTTCATCTTTACAGACAATCGCAACTTTTATTTCATTTTTTATATGCAATATTAGATGGACGTATTTTAACAGTTATAAAATATCAGTGCGAATTTGATTTGAGTCTTATAATGCTAACGTATTAAATAAAATAAATAATACTTCAGCAACCACTAAAGAATTAACAATTAAATAATTAGTCATTCAAGGAAAACAGATTTAAAAAGGCACACCCGTCACAGGTAACCGATTAGGCAACAACAAAAGGCAAAATTAATTCCGAGCAAACGAGATAAATTCAAGTTTTATTTTAAAACAAAACTCTCGAACAATTTTGGGAATTGGCGGCGCGATTAAGATTCATTATGCCTGTAAAGTTTTATCTTGAGCGCCGAGAACCAGCTTGAGAACTTGTTCAAGAGCAATAAAGCATTTTGGCAGATTTTGAAGTGGTTGGGAGATTAAATGTGCATTACGCGTCGACTGCGACAGATGTAGGAGAAACGTTTGGGTTCCCGCAAGGCACCGTCCTGGGCCCTACCCTACAATCTGCTGTTTTGTTCCAAAGATTTTTAGTGTTGTCATCGTCATTTATTTAATCAGTTTAAGATATTTCGCTAAATACTTATTTATATATTTATAAATAATTCTAAATATTGGACATAATATTCAAATTTGTAAGAACTGAATTTCTAAATATAATTATATATTTCTTTTTTGTTTTAGTTAAAGAACCCAGATACGTTAATTAATTTTTGTATCAAATTTAAGTCATTGTATACCTTACAGTGGTTTCAGTTAAGTAAAAATATTATTTATATTCTCAAACAAAAATTGCTGTTATGAAAATATAAACAAAAATATAAATATAAACCTAAAGGAAACCTGTTCAAAAATTGAAATCGAAACCAGTCAAAAGCTCTGCTCGGTAGGCGTAAAACTCCACGTGAAATTTTAATCAACGTAACAGATCTAAGTTAAAACGGGCATTTAATTATACTGGCTGTATTTGTGTAACTAGCTGGATTCCCTGACTTTACTCACGTGGCCAACAGATTCGTGCAGTTTACTTTTCAACAATATTTGAATTTAGCTTAGTGGATGAGTTCGGAACTTAATTAGTGATGTTAAACAATAATGTTACATTATTTTGTTTAAGTCTATGTGATTGAGGAGAGTATACAGCATTATATATTTTTAAATTAATTTTGGAGAAATTATAGAGGAAGAAGTGAGGGTGGGGTTGACAGTAGCGAAGGTCAAAAAATATTACTAAAACTTCTTGCTAACATCACACGAATGGCAAAAGTTTTACTTGCAACTAGCAAAAAGTCACAATGTATTTTATATTTTTACGAACAAAAGGTTTAGTAATATCAATATTACACGGTTTATAGACTATTATATCAATATTGTCTATTATTTAATAATCAATATAGATGTAAAGTTTTATTTATAACTTATTCAATATATATTGCATATGCATAAAATATAATTGTTCTGAGCTTTATAAAAACGACAATTATAATAACTTGAATGAAAACTAAAAAATCATATAATCATAAATACTAAAGTAACAAAAGTGTTTATTATAAAGTAAATAAAAAACACAACAACTATGAAAATATCCGTTACATTGCTGACTTTGTGTTGCATCAAACAATGAGATGGACTGACAGTTTTTCCGTGTACAACGGTAGTTTCACTGGAACTGACAAAAACACGCCCCGAGCGTAATGGATACCGATGTGCTTTTAATTATTCCGTTTATTGGTATATTCAATGGTAAAATGAATGTGAGTAAATTTTTGTGTCGTTTACAATTCTGTGGAATATTTTTTTTTCGACATCAATTTTATGTCATGTACTGTACTGTACTGTACTGTACATATCTTGAGATATTTCTAGACCTACTCATCGAGAAATATCTCAAGATATGTTTTTTTTTTTTCGAAACATAATACATTTTGTTAGTAAACGATTACATTAAACATAATTTAAATTATATCAACTAGGAAAAAACACAATTAAATATTCAATTAGTAAAAAACTATAAACTAATAAAGTGCGTAAAAAAATTACTTCGTATCGCAGTCAACTAGGAGCGTTCCCCAAGAGACTAGCAGTTTAAAAAGACAACTAAAGAAAATTATGAAATATATTATGTAGTTTGGGTAGCATTATACAAAACTAGTGACGCTTACAAAAGCCTCCAAAAATACCCAGGAATACATCCAGGAAGTATTTACTTTCACAACATAAATCTTAGACAGCCATTATTGATGGCAGAATAACCTATTCACACAGTGGGACCATAAATCTACCACAAAAAAGAAATATCTGTACACATGACAAATGCAACGGTTTCGTCCCTTTTTCATTTACACGATGTTGGTACACATTGGAATAGAAAACTAAATAAAGTTACTCCGATACCCCTCTGGAGTCCACGTCAGTTTTAGACAAATAAGGAAGGAAGGAACATTTTCCGTTCCGAGAGACGCGCGGAACTCGAGGGCTCGGAAAAAATGGGAGAATGTTTTCTTCGTAATGGAGTGGTTCTGTACTTTTGGATGTTTTTCTAGGTTTTCGGGAATTAAATTTTCTGGAATTCCAAGCGCTTGTGATTGGATGTTTTAGTGGATATGTGCTTTTTAATCACTAAGTATTTTATTGCAAAATAATAAATAGTAGTGATTTAAATAAAAAAATAATTAATCCTAATCACCTCATTCCCTTTTTATATACATACAATATAAAAAAATAATTAATCTTAATCACCTCATTCCCTTTTTATATACATACAATATAAAAAAATAATTAATACCCAACAATTTAAAAGCGGGTTATTTAATTTTTGACTTGCGAACAAAAAAAAACATTTTATGAAATCAAAACTGAACTCCAGAAACGAGACGTCACAGCTACCGAAGAGGTTTTATTATTAAGTTAGACTGGTCAAGGGGAGCGTACTCCAGACGGTTGGATGTAGTGCATTGCAGGCTTCGTACCCTATGTATAAACCTGTAGTATAGCGAAACGGGCATTGTACGCCGCTCAAAGCGGAGCGCCCTTTACTCGGGATAATAACGTTATGTAAGCTGAAATTTTCGTAAGGAACAGTTGCAAAAATCGCGGTGCTCTTGTTAGGCAACTGTGAAATTTGCTTCTGTACGAATCTCGGCCAAAAAATAACATTTTGAATATCTTAAGGACTATTTCAATGGTAATTCGAAATAAGTTTTTGAAAATACTTGACCAACTTGCTGACTGAAAACGAAGAGAAAGTTTCTCAAGAAAAAACGTAGGAAATTATGAATAAAATATGCCGTTTACTTTTGGTACTATTTAGGACTAATTTCAGCAAAAGATCTTTGAAATCCAAATATGAAAAATTAAGTACGTTAGAATATTATTTCGAACACATCTTCAACTTAAACAGTCATGTCAAACACAAAGTCAGGAAAACAAGGGAGCACAAACAACATTTCCACCACAAATAAATCAGGGTCCAAAGTTATTTCGTTCACAACACGGCGCTTGTAACGCAGCAATCAATGTCACAATGACCATCCGAAATCTGATTAATTCATCTAACGAACTCTATTATTTATCGCTAAGCATTCATTAAATTCGACACGGGCTGCTGACAGTGACGTTGGCAGGGAGAATTCGCTGTAGTGTGGTCAGGCGGTACCCTATCATAATTATCTGTGGAATGCGGATAGTTATTAATTTTGTTTAATTAATTTATTGAGCTATATATTTTGTTTGATGAAAATGTGCATCTGTTTTTTGTTGTTGTTATTTCGTCATCATTTAAAACGTATTAGTATGTATGCAATTATGCATGTTATTATATAGTAACGATTAATGAATATTCAAAGCAGATGGTTTGGATTTTTCATTGGTGTTTTGTGGTAGACTGTTTTTTTTTTTAATCTGTAATCTATTATTACTTTGTTTTATTAAAGAAACAAGCCGTATTGCCTAGATTATTTATACGCGAGAACATTAATACTTAGGTGAGCAGTTACTAATATTAATACAGAATCACTTAATAATTCATGTTCACTAGATTTTTGAGAATATTTTTAATGAAATAAAGCGATAAATCTAATTAGTTGAAATAATTTCCACTCTAAGAAAAATACAAAAAACAAATTTCTCTTTCTCGAATAAGTTTAAAATAAACGTTATTTGCGTAGTTCTATCAATAATCATGACATAAATAAATAATATTGTTTTTATTTCTAATAATAAAAATAAATAAGTAACAAAAATATATATTTAGAAAGGCTTTCCTCGTGTTGTTTTCTTTGCCTGTATAAACAAAATTTAATTAAGGCGAAATTGTACAAGGTGTTTTGAAACGAGACTCTTGTTTATAATCTTGTACTGTACCTGTTTACGTTTGATTGCCAAGAATTGAGGGATTGAAAGAAAAACAATGTTGTTTCTGAGACGTGTTCTTAATTGAAGTTGAAATAAGTAGATAATGTTTTAAAAAGTAATCACCAATCGTCATCATTAATCACGTTTTTTCTGAAGGTTCAACATATTTACAGGAGAGGAAAACACATAATGATTTGTAATTAATTTAAATTGGTTTATTATGTTCTATCTATATGTTTATTCTATAAATAAGTTAGAAAATATTTTTAAGCATAAATACCAAGCATAATACTTGTATTTACAATGATAGTACTATTTCATCAGTAAATTCAGTGTTGCACCTTCAATGGAAATGTACATATTTTGTTGCATATTTATAAGGAAATCTATTTTATTTACATCATCTTTAGTATGAAACCAGAAAAATATATTCCAAACATAATAAAAATCTATAGAAAAAATGGTGTCAAAAAAATCTTACTCATCGCCATGATTGTGATGGTTGGTTAAGTTTTTTTAACCGAATTCCAAAAAAGGAGGTTCTCAATTAGGCTGTTTTATGGTTCCATAGTTGACAAGGAACCCTTATAGTTTCGCCATGACCGTCTGTCTGTCCGCGGCATAGCTCAAAGATTCTTGGTACTAGACAGCCTTAATTTGGTATGGATATGTATATTGATCATGCTGACAAAGTGGTAAAATAAAAAAGGAAAAAGTATTACGGAACTCTACTGTGCGTCGTCTGACACGCCATGTGCCGTTTTATTTTCTCTGGAAATTGCTAGCAATATACATACAACAAGGGACAATAAGTAGGCTGATGATGATGATGACGATCTAATAATTGACCTCGACTAGTGTATCTTTACTTAAAAGATCAAAAATTCTATCTTTATATTAAAGTAGTAATAACAACGAACGCATTATCTCACAGCCCATCACTAGAGGACGTTGTAAGTGCCACTTAACGCCGTACTTACTTACGGTAAGTTGTTATTTCTCTTTTATGAAATTATTGTCACGGTTTTTTCTACGCGTCCATTTTGCTTCAGCTTTGTATTAAGTTGAGGGTGGTTTTAGACTGGTCTAGTGTTTAGATGGAGATTTCTTAGAAAGAATCAGTTATTCAAAAAGCTTCTAGAAGCTTCTCAGATCGTTTCTGTTTGTGATAACTAGCTATTTGTCTAGGTTTCATCTGCACCCTAAGAGAATTACTTCGCACGGTACATTATCTAAATGATAATGACATCCTATGTGTTAGTTTAGTTTATTAAACTATATGTGTCCCAAATGTTATCCAAAACCATTCATCATTTTTGTTTGTTCCGTGAAAAAGTAACTAACATCTCATAGAGTTTTGCATAAGCATTTGAGCACAGAGAAATCATAATGGATTTAAATAACGTATTATTTTATGATATTTTCATCATTTTAAAATTGTTCATAGGATACCTACTAATTTTGAAAACTAAGGCTTGTTCTTCTTATAGCGCAAAGTAGGTCATCGTCACAAATAAAACAGAAATATATATTTTATTTTCTATTTATTTCTTCATTTTGCTTCTTTGCTCACGTTTCTATAGAAAATACTAACTCTTTAGAGAACTAGGGAGAAAGAGAAAAATAGTACGTACGTACAAATCCTTAATCCTTGAATGTTTTTCTTCAAAGGTGCTTCTTTGCCAGAAGATTATAATCTATCTTTTCATCTACTGACCGCGTTTGAACAACTATACAGAAAAGCGGTCCATTTTCTGTCATTACAACATTCTAGATAATATCTCTATTCAATAAAATGGAACATAAATTTCTATTTACATTCTCAAATACGTACTTAGGTGAGTCACTTATTAATCTAAAAATAGAATTCTGTTTGTCCAAATTGGGTTTATTAGATTTACATGTTTTAGTTCCGTGTGCTTTATTAAATTCTACATTATGATAGTTGTTAGAAACCGTTTTATTAATTTTATATTGAAATAGATTTTCTTACCCTTAAATTTATTAACTTCAAATAATCAAAAGTTTTTTTTTAATTTTGCACTTACCTAATTTCATTCCTTCCTCCATAATGTTCCTCCATAGTCTAGATATTAAAGCTGTACCCAACAATAGATCAATCATAAATTTACTATGTTAAAAAATGATAACTATATTACTATTAAAAAATCTCAACCCATTTTTTAACAACATTAATTCTATTGTTATTGATCTTTTGACTTCTGACATAACAAAGCAAAATGAGTCAGCATGCCACGATCGCGACTACATGACAGAATTAAGGGATAAAATTGTAGCTTGACGCCGACTGCACGCTTTTGCATTTTTGACGTGGCGGTCAAAGGGTTAAATCAACTACTAATAAATAACTTACAGAAAATAATCTCGTGCTGATGTTGTTGCCATGGAAGCGTGAAAACTTGCGTCGACACCCTGGCTCCTTTTTATCTTCCAAGCACGGCAGGCTGTGTATGTGCGACTGCTGCGGCTGCAGAGACCACCAAAATATACTTTTGAGCCGATGGGGTCGTAACGCTCGGGCCATAGGGTTCAAATTCGCGTTTCCAGTTCAAGGAAATCTTGAAAAGTCTGGTCGACACTTCGCGAGACCACAGGGTTGGCATATTTTTTGGGTAACGATTTACCACCGTCATTCAACGTGGCAATACTGCCAGTCTTCTGGGCACGTTTCCGGATGTCAGCGATGTGGATGAGTACTTTGACACCTAATCTCATTGACGCACATTGTCAGTATAATTTTATATCGTGAATATTACCAAGTACCTATAAGGACTTACATCAAGATAATATAAAACTACTCGCGACATAATCGAGTAACAACGAGTCGCGAGTCTCGCTCACCGCACAAAACGTCGTAAGTCACAGCCCAACACCTGCTACAGTCAGAACCAATTACTGTAACATTGCTTCACTAACGCGTGAGACATACGGCACTCGAGTTTGGAGAGCATCGAAGTTGGGATTTATTTTTTGGGTGATTTGAATATGTATGAATAAAGAAGTTTGTAATGCAGGGTTAAAATGCGAAAAAAATCGAATTACAACCTGGAAAAAATAATTACTTATTTTTTGAATCAGTGATGTACGAAACAACAAGCTTGAAATTTTTTCCATATTTTAACATTCTATTACCTATTCAATAACGGTGAGAAAGCAGTTATTTTATTGTAATGACACATTGGGTAAAAAAAAAATATATTATTATAATTGTATTGCGTATTTGCGGTGACCTTTCATACTTGTTAGGTTCAATCTGAAGATTATGACACTTTGCCATCAGATATATAATTTTTACTTAGTCTTCCTAAACCCATCCATTTTGTCGTTAAAACTCCCAAAAATCATCAAACAAGTTGGTCATCCTTGACAGCAGTATGTCTCCCTCTTAATCCGGCGCACGTAAATCATCGTACCAACTTAAAACACACAAATAACAAGTTTGATACAGCGCTCGCAGTCTGCGCCCCAAGTTAACACTAATTTGCATACATTATCATCTCAGGTGTTCCGGCTGATGTGACTTCCACAGATATATGTTTGAATGTATTAAACACAACAATTTGTATAGATATTCGTTGAGGGTTGGAATTAAATGAACTATATTTTGGGAGTTTGATACATATCTGATCTTATCTCATACTATTTTTTCTTATATCATTGCGAAGTGGTCGTGAGTATAAGTTTTTTCACCCTATTTTTGTAGTTCGTTATTTTTTTTCACTCGTTTTTATTCATAATTATTATCATTTTAAGGGTAAAATCAAAACAGTTTTTAATTTCAAGCCATCAATCAATCGGTAGCGACTATTATACTGACAAAACAGTCATTATGTTATTAATAATTTTTGCTTGGTCAGACTCTTGTCAGGCGGATTTGAGAAAACTCGGACGCTACGCGAAGAACAAAAGTCTTATAAATGCTAACTTTCACAGGTTTATCCAAATAATGTATTAAAACACCGTCGTACGTTACAAATGTCCAAATGCTCATTACATTAGCAACCCTGCTCCCAAAACTGATCACAAGACCTTTTTCATAAACCAAATTACAGTGGAAGGGTTCGCTCGAATATTTGAAATCAAACAATTATTTTACGTAAATTGCATTCCCTTTGCGCTAACAATTCTAAATTAAAGCCAAAGATACACTGGCGGGGAGTAGGGGGTACGGGGAGCGAGGGCGCAATTTCCGCGGATCTCCAGATCAATTAATTAGGACGCCCTCTAAAATGAACTGGCCATTTTTAAATTAAGGATGCGGTGCTGACTGTACCTTTGTTAGAAGACAGGAAGCTTACAAGTCCTTTGGCATTTTATTTGTTGATTCACAAAGAAGAATAATCTAGATTTGAGCTATTAATTGGAACAAAACTATATTTTTATCCCACAAACAAATTCTTATTTCGACTCACAGGAATAATATTTATATTCAAACTCAAAAACCATTATACCAATTTTAATGATCCCATTTTATCGTACCATAGAACAGCATTAAAAAAAATTCCGCTTAATTAATTTTATTATTCACTATGTGTTCTGTTATAGCATAAAAGTTTTACACCTCTTCTAATCTCATCAATAAAATCACAACAATTCACTTATCTAAAATCCGAATAGATTTACTACAATATCGACAGCTATATCCCAAGATTTATCTAATACATCAATACTAAAACCGCAGGTATTAAGTACCCCGCTTGTTCTAAGTATCCGTTAAGAACAGTGTGATATATAGCGGCTAGTGATCAAGTGGGGCCCGGCTGACCTGTAATATGTTACCGGTTGTGTCGGATGAACTAGACATTGTACGGTCCGTGACCGTTACGAAATAAAATTAAATTTCGGTACAAATATTTTACGTATCCAATGTTTTTTATGAATGTTAATATGGTTATTGTGGAAAGAAGAAGCATCCTAAACTCGTATTCTATTACTTTCGTGTTGTCACGAAATACTTTATTTCGTAAGACATCATTATCAGGCAGACAGCGATCTGAATGCTCTATATTAGGTACAAAGAGTGTAAAAGATGTACCTATATTTAGATACTCTTATATTGAAATGAATTCTAAGGTTATTGACATGTTTATCAAAAGAATCAAAGCCTCTCACTGTACCAACTAAAAATACAAGTAATGGTGATTTTTTTGAGTGTTGCAAGCTTAGTCTGAAACTATAAGAAAATACTCAAAAAGAATTCATTCATCATTAAAAAAATCTTAAAAGTTAAGTTTACACTCCAATATCATACACTGTACACCTATTATACATGTCGAGTTTCTGTAGGTAAACAGGTGTATGACATTTATTGTGAGACGAGAAAAAAAAAGCAAAAGTAGCACCACAGATATTGTGTAGTGTGATCAACACAGACATTAATGTCGGACAGTTCTATCGCAATTACAGTAATTGTCTAAACTCAGCTTAATATCTGGTCCTTTTACAGTGATTCAGAGACACCTTCTATTAGCCGGACCTCTCCGGTAACGATACATTCAGTTGGACCGGATTAACTGACATGTGTATGAAATGTAGCCGACTGTAGTGGCGAGTTGCTGAAATATGTATTTCTGGTGACATCTGTGAACAAGGAGTGTCTGTGTACACTAAGTGGCTTTGGACTGTGATGGTATTTAGATTTGAATAAATACTTTATGATGAAAATCATTAATTGAATAATTACATTAAATTTATATTTTTCACAACTAACCTTTCCTCTAGCGACATAAATGCGTTAACAAACCGAGGCAGGAATTTCATTATTTTGAAATAAATAATTGTTTTACTCTAAAGACTTAATTAAACATAGGAACTTAAAATATATAGTACAAATAAAATATAAAACAAAATATACAGACTTGTGCATCAATGAGATTAGGTATCAAAGTACTCATCTATTAGTTTTTACTTATACATTATACAGATCGCCATATTACATTTTTCATTGTTCCAAGCAACCTTTGCATAGGTATAATATCGAACAAAATAACAAAGTAAAAGCAAAACAAGAAAACAGAAAATAAAACTAGCTGCTCTCATCATTTTAAAATATTTTTCTAAAAACATTTTCCTAAATAAAACGCTGATACTGCTCATGAAACAAAGTAAGCTGTGCATGATGTATGCAGCCAAACCTCATATAATTTTACTAGATATACGTGTGTATGTCCTGTTGATTTTTCATCTAGCAAACAAACAAGTTTATGCTGCGCGTCGCCCAACAGACGTTGTAAGATGGATAGGGGACAAAATACAAACAGATTTACTGAATATATTATGAAAATTTCGTTTATTTGGAATATTATTTTAAAAGAATGCCTGTTGATGAGCATTTGATACCCTGTTAATGCTTGTTTACAAAACATATTAAACATAACTATTTCAAGTTGATGCTATTAATTTTCCAATGTTAAAGACAATAAAGCAAGTTCAAGTATGCAAATTTTAATAACACCAGCACGTAAATTGAATCTCGAAATTGAGGTCTACCGCAGGGTACTAGTTTAGGACCACTCTAAATTGAAATGTACTTTATCACCATAACATTTCTAGAATATAATTGCACTTGCTTTTATGTGAATATAATCGTGAAGATACTTAACGTGTATGGTATACAGCGACTTGCGAACCACTTGGCCCGTGTTTCTACCTCATTCTAACTTGTAATTTGTTGCGAAACGCAATTATAACGGGGCGCTCGGCGGCTAATAGCCGACCGGAATTTTGCGACTCATAGACAGAGTCTTAAATGTTAAGCTTTAAATAAAATATGGAGCGTTCAGTATTCGAATTTAGAAAGGGAAGCGTTGCAAATTTGTTTTCCAAATATGTATATATCTAAAAATATACATATGTAAGGGTAATTGTTTCCTATAGAGCAATTCTGATTTACTTTGTTGCAAAGTGGACATATAAAATAAGTTGGTAGCTATAATTTCCGTTGACACGAGTATAAAAGCCAAAAGTATGCGTAAGTTCAATTTACCGAACAACCAACCTGAAATATTAATAATGGTCTTAAACAACTTAAAAGTATCTATTTCCCCGAAAACCACAGCCATAAAGACAAACGGAGCAAAGACGGACATAAATTAGATTAAATCACTTCACACACCATTAGCAAAAACCTTTCTTTGTTTGCAACTTCAGTCAAAATTGATCCTTACGTCCAAACAAATATTGTGAAAACTGGCTCATATTAGCTTGGAGTTTCCTTAAAGGTATCTAGTTACCTTTGTTATGGGGATCATGGTGAAGTTAATACAGTAAACAATAATAATTAATCAGCTATGATGAAGGTGTGATACGACAACAAAGTGAATGTATAGGAGTACTAAACTGTGTAAACGAGAATGTTATTATACTAATGCGATAAGGATCTAGTAATGCGTAAACTTATCTTCAGTTATGTTATGTTTTATGACAAATACGAGTAGAAGTTTTAGATCATTACTAATGCAAACTTTACGCCATTTGACATTTTCTCAAAGAATATTTCTTCAGAAACAAAACAATTGGATCAACAAAACATTACATTGCAGCGGTCATAATCCTTAAATTTTATATCCAAGTCGCGTTCAACATCTGCGCCCGAAATGAAGACATTTGCCGTTAAACCAATGTACATTGCGCACGTTAAATGTGCCGTAACACAGTCTATTGTTTGTTCTTTTACCTATGCGACCTTGGTACGAGGCCCCTAATTAAAATCGGGGACAGTGTTTGCTCTGAAGGGATAAGGGAATGACGGTTGACGGGGATCTGTTTATTGAATAGCAGGCTAATACGTTGTATTGGATTTGCTTTTTGTTAATTGGGTACTATACCTTAAACATGAACTGTGAAAAATAAATTTCGTAAATTGTTTGATTATAGCTGCTACAATAATTACATTTATTAACAAATTAAATATCTCAGTTCTGTAGCATAGTAAATACTCTATTTAAAATTATCAGTCGTCGAATATAATGCACAACTATCTCAAATAAATATCAAAATGTTATCATAAATTGCTACCAAATTGTTAACACCATATTCAAAAAGAGTTTTCATGCAGTTTCTTGAGTGATCTTGTCACGCGATCACCTGAAGAATTTTGTTTGACGGCCGGCTGATTGTACACTAATAAAATGCACCAACCATATTCGATTTCAATTTCGTTCACACACGACACATCATTGATGACGACCACAAAACCAACCTTTTGATGGCGCGTCAACCACTTGCCATTTCCGTGACAACCGCACACAATCCTTCGTCAACCACAAGCTTATGGTCAACCACAACTGTTTTATCCCGTAATTTGTCCTTAATGATGTTCTGGTTACGACGGATACCGCCATGTTATTGAATGTATTCCTACCTATATGGAAATATCCTGCTTGAGATCCAAGCTTGAGATTGGATAGCGATAATATATGGAATTGGTTTGTTATACACATGTAGATGTTGGGAGACAACATCCGTTGTGTATGAATATGTTTATCGTTATGTTCGATTTCTATTTCGGAGTTCGATGATGTATTAGTTTATATTGTGTACTAGGGCACAGGCAGAAGGCTCGTTATTTCATCTTCTTGGACTTAGAATTGAGATACCTAGATAGAAAAGCATCCTATATGTGTTAATCCAGGTGACAAACTATATGTGTAACAAATTACATTTAAATCCGTTCAGTATTTATGAAAGCGTAAATGTTCGCTTGTAATATAAATTATTATTAAAATACGGCGTAAGATTCAAAAAATTCAAAAAAAAAAAATTCAAAACATTTATTTCAATTAAACCATTTACAGGCACTTTTGAATTGTCAAATAAATAAATAATTTCGAGTCAGTCCGTTAGTCAAAAAAAAGAAAAATTGAAGCTATTTGCCCGTTCCAAAGCGTAGATTCCTATGGAAAAGAACGAGCAAGAAACTCCATGGTTACTCTTAAGTTCGGCACTATTCATTCTTTCATGCACGATTTTAGATAAGGCGTTCTCAGAATTAAATAATTATCAGATCATGTTTATAAAATTTCGGGATTTATGTCTGATATATGTGTAGTCTGTTATTTTTATATTACGCTTTTAGAGTTAAGTTTTATGATATTAAATGTAGCCATAATCAGGATTAGTGTTCACCGTGCTTTAATACAAACCATTGAAATAAATTATTTTATAAACTTCTTACTACAATATGCCTATGTGACAATAAATCCTATTGGTAGCTAACTGAGACATTATTAAAAACCGTCGCAGCCCGCTGACCTGTCCGATGTGACCTATCAATATCGAGACACCTACCGTAGCGTCATATTTCGCACGCGTTACAATGTACGTGCAAGATATAGGGGATGAGAGGGTCGGGACTAAGCTTCAAAAGAGCTCGTTAGAATTTATAGAATTATTGAAAATGTCAGATTTTGTAGATGTTCGACAGACGATACGGGTAGAACCCAGAAAGTTTGACAACTAGTCTTAAGGTGTTCTGTGTTACCCGGTTACTGTGTTGTGGAGGTCACATAATCACCTATTCCATGTTAAATACTGGTACTCAGCAGCATCTGGTTATACTGAAAACCAACTCTAATATAGTTGGGAAAAGGCTAAGTTACGTTAGCGTTAGCGTTTTGCCACTTGTCTAACCCCCCAGATGATTTAAAGTTTTCTAATAGTCTTAAAATGGACTGGTAACTTCAAGTGTATTAGTAGTAATTACCTACTGCGTCTGCGGAAATATTTAACTCCCATTCAGCATATGACTTGCTTCATTTACAAGTAAATAGTACTAAACCTGAAACAACTAAATACCAGAACATCGCAATCACACTCCATACAAACTCAAACTGAAACCGAATTTGGAAGCCGAGAACACCCGAACACTTCCGAACCTTGCACCACACACCAACTTTCCACAGGACACGTTCTGATGCGATACATCAGCGTACTATTGGCACGGTCGCACCCCCTCCCCCTCCATCTCCCCCCATTTGCATGTAAATTGAATAACGACGACGTAGCACAGCTTTGGTCGGCGAGAAACGAACGCTTCGCAGTTTGTCCTTTCAAGATGTCACATGTAACGGTTGGGGATAAAATGTTGGTCAGAGAGAATACTCTTATTGATTGGTGTACTGACCTGCATAACCAATATCTTGAAATCATTTGGTAAAGAGTTTCTTTCCTGAAATGAAGAAATAATATTTGTTTTTGTTATTACTAAGAATATAATAAAAAAAAACACAGATCTAAGGGTAGATTTTTTTTATGTCAATCTTCAAATAGCTCTCATGATGTAACGCTTGTTGATCAAAACAGTTTTTTTTTAGTTCCATGTAAACTATACCAATTTATGAACGAAATAATGTATTCAAAAGATTTAAGTATGCGTTGTGATAGACTGAAATTAGAATAAACAAGGTAATGTATTTTAATTTAAAATAAAAAACCACTTTATGTGAATACATACATGCAAATGGATTAAAATATTTTCTAATATTAGAGTTTACGTTCAAAGACGTCTAGATCTTAAAGAAGCGATAAACTTATAAAATACTCGTACATAAAATGTACACACATAACAGAAAACTGATAACAATGCAAATGCAATATTGTACTATTATTCCGGGAAAAATAATCGTCTACGAATATGCTACGGCGTAGTGTGGTTAGCTACGCCGTAGCATGTTCGTAGCGAAGCTACGTCTCTATCGCCATTCTAAAACGTATTATATATTTTGATGGGATTCATCATTATTGTTTATAGTAAAGTGTTATGTAATTTAACTAGCCACATTATTAAAAAAATACGAGGTGATTTAAAGTTAATTTAATGTATTTTTTTTGTTTTTGAGTACCTACTATTTTAAAGAAGAATGCTGATACAGCTAAAAAAAATAAATAAGACTCAGCTAAAAATACACACGTAAACTTGAAACACGAACCACTAAATATTTGCCCAAACATTATTACGTTTTCGTACCTCAGGACCATGACACAATACGTGTGAAAATATGAAATAATCGCATTACAAGTTGGGACGTCTGTGGCACCATTACAGCACTTGGGCGCGTTAAGAGCATTACTGGGCTCTCTAAATAATGTATTGTGAGGTTATAAACTGTAGCCGACATCATATGCTTCCTAAAGATGTTATTCCCCGAACTAAGACTCTCATGTTTCGGAAAATGAAAAATGTTTTTTCAATTACTTGGCGCTTATTAGTTTTGAATAATGTTTTTTTTCCTTCGTTGTGTAAATAAATAGATTTTGCTAGATGTGCCTTTAGGCTTTGAAAGCGCGTATTTTTTCTCAGTAAGTTTTTTTTCAGAGACAGTTTACTGTTTTTAATTAAGTATAATATGTAGTTCGTGTTTTGTTTTTATATTAACAATGTTTTTTGTTTTTTTTTCAGGTAAGTTATCAATTGCATCATCATCCAACCCGTGAATCGTATCTTGAAATTCTGTAAGTTTTAACTGCATTTTTTACTATTTACACACAGTTATATAAAATAAATAATGTCAAAATGTAACTATGTATTGTAAAAACAATAAAGTTTTATATACCTACAATCTATCTTTATTGAAAAGAAATTGAATTGTTTAAAGAACTATAAATAAATACCTATGTATTAAAAAATAATGACTCATTATCAAATTATTTTTCGACTTCGTAAAAAAAATTCTCGTAAACGCAATCTCCATGCATTTCACACACAAAACAGCAAAAAACGTAAACACGAAAAATTTTCATTTGCAAAAATGTTCACCACACATTTTTTCCTTAACAAAACTTCTGCCAGAAAAAGCTCTAAGCGTACATTCAGTGTAACAAAAACACGACCGTTGCCACCCTAACGAGTGTAAATCTCATCCTTTAATTTAATGAGCTCTAAAACACAGGCTTAGTTGAAAACAAAAGGGTGTTGAACGTTCCACCCCGTCTTCATTAGGGAATCTTTCTTACAAGCGCCTCAGATCCTCGGTTAGCTTTTGAAAAGATGCGCACATGTGTTGCGAATTTCGCGTAATTTTGTTCAACAAAGCCTTTAGGTTATATGTTGAGACATTGCGTATTGTAAGGTTCTGCTATTCAGAGGGGCTGTTACCGTATCGAACAGCGAGTGGTTTGAAGTGTCCTATCTGCTTTGATGTATTTTCTAGACCGTGATTTTATTTCAGACAATAAAACGAAGTTATTTGTTGAATGGATTTTTGAGTACACAATCTAATTTTATTTTATTCAAATTATTTGAGTCTCATAGTAAGAGTATTTTTTAAATAATTATATATATATATATATATATTGAAACCTTATCCAACTCGGATCAGTAGTTTTTGAGAACAATCGCGGATTTACAAACAAACATATATAAATATTTACATACATGCGGTTTGTATACAGAATCCTTTTTGATATGATTTAAAATAGATCAGATAAAGTAACTATATTTTCATATGCTTAATCGTTTAATATAACTACTTTCAGAACTATATAATACAATATTAATTATTGGGAAACAAGTAGTGTTCAAATTAATTAATCTCATATTTAATGTTATATGATTCAGTATGTGTAACATGGACTCATTGATAAACGATAATATGCACATGTAAATCATGCCAATAAAGAATATTTTTTACCATTTATTTTTACATTTTTTTTTCACTTGACTAACAATATAGTAATCTCGTAAAAACATTGTAGTGACTTGACACAATGCAATTCTCTCCGATACTACAGTCTGGAGTTCTCACGTACAGAAATTGCCGTTTAATGCCGGATCAGTGCCGGATTTAAGGTGCATCTATCTAAACCTTGCCTGATTTATTCCTGACGTATGCACTCGCAATAGGGATGTGAGAGGCCAGCCATGATGTTGAGACTCAGAATGCACTGAGAATTGTTTCGTATTTTGCTTTGTATAGGTAAGAATAGATTTTGAAAGAGATCGGTTGAAATAAGGTATTTTACTATACTATTGATACAAATGATAGTATCATTCAGGTTTAAGATCTTCTTATTATTGTTACTTTTTATATATTATATTTGTGAAAGTATAAAGGAATATATTGGAGGCAACGTTTTTTTTTTCAATAGAAGAAATGCGTAAGTTAACTTTTTGAAATAATCTCTCAATATTTATAGAGCCAACTTTAATTAGTAAACTTTATAGCACAATTCATTCATCCATCCATTACTGACTGTAAAATGCACGTGACAAGCGTGATTTTTCAATTGCAATGTCATTAGGTATATATTTATTATTTGGTTCAGTAAATATCCTAAAAAGCAGATCCTTTGGGAAAATACCTAACAATAATCTCCATGGTCATTATTTAGCTTCTCTCTAAATTTTAAGAACCTCAACGATTCTCCCAAATAATCTCGGCACCCCTAAGTAAGCAGATTTGCTCGTTGGCCATGCTTTGATCAGATTTAATGAAGTTGTTTGCTTGTCTTGTACGCTCAGGGTATATGCAAATTGTTTACAGTATGTCACTGTTGCAGTGTGTTGCGGATCATTTGGCAAACGGTACTGAACAAGGATTATGGGTTAGGGGAGATTTCTTGATTGTGAAGTCATATTTATTATGTTTGCATTGAATTAAATATAGGAAGATTTGCATTTGTGTCTTCATAAGAAAGTACTTTGAGATTTTTCAAGTTAGTCAGTAAACTAAAATATAGTATTGTGTTTTTCTTGGTAAATAAAATACAAGTTAAAATGAACAAAGAAGTTTTTAGTTTAGTTCTTGGGAAGAAACACTAAGTAGAAATTATTTTATAATTTCAATAATTTCGTAACAAAAATGTACCTAATACATTTTGGTTGAAATATAATAAAGATAAATATAAAATTACTGTATGCTTGTTATTAGAGTTAAGATAATTTGATGAATTAGTTACCTAGGACTTGTAATCAGGTCTTACACGTAGGCCATCTGTTTGCTCTAATTTATGTTCTTACAGAACTAACGTAGTCGGTTGATTTATGAACGCTATTTCGAAAAATATCAATTCTGTTATGAAACATATTGATCAGTTTACCGTTAAGAAAAAAATATTTGGTATTATTTTCTAAAATGTGAAGAAAAATAAACAACAAAGTAAAGCTCGTGTCTGTTTTTCGTGTCGAGTCGAAAATTACAATTTACTAGCAAAATAAGTCCATTTACCATTGGGACTCCAACATAGTGGGAAAAAGGCTAGGCAAATGATGATGATATTGTTATTTTGTGTGCCATTCTAATCTTCTTTTTCAAATCAAGTTGGATTAGCCTTTCCTGCCTCTTTTGTGGCCATGTCATCTTCTCATGGTTTAAAATAATACTCATAAGCTTTCTTGCCGTATATTTTTAGCCTTAGATTGTATCGATTTTTCTTGGTTGTAGGTACCGAGTTGAAACTCTATACTAATGAATTTCCAAGTTATAACTATATTCACTGATGGCACTTTAATAATAGTGCCAAAGTAAAATGTAGATATAATTACAACTTCCGCAAAATGTTTCGTGGTCTAATTCAATTCAAACCTTTTAAGACCTTTTACCCAAATACAATAATTATACAAAAAGATAATTTATTTTAATTAATCTGGTTATGTATCAAAATCTCAATTAAAAGACCTTCTCCAAAGTCCAAAACTTACTTAGGTATATTTAATTCTAATGATAGCTGATTAAATTATAGACTACTAGCGGTTTTCCATGGTTTCACCCGCATTCTAAGAAAACTACTTCACGCACTGGGGTAAAAAATACCCTAGCCCTTCCATAAGGTTCAAACTATCTTCTTACCAAATTTGATCTCAGCCAGATTTGCTATTGTCTCCTGACAGTGTAACAGACACACAGAAAGAGATACTTTCGGGTTATAATAATATTTACGAAGTATATTAGCAAGGATTAACGTATATTCGTACTAGTTAAAGTTAAATTTGGACCATTGCTTTGTTATTGATGTATGCTTTGGGCATAGTATGATTGAATTTTTCCATGAGAAATATCTCAGTATTATTCCGAAGACTGAATTTGTACCTAGGCGATGGCATTAACCTCGTTCTTTTGTTCGTATTTCATAATATTACTTAACAATGTTATCCAAACTTTCATAATTTCCATGTAAATTTTATCATTTTGTACTGTCCAAGATTCATTGTTCCCAACTGTACCTACTTAATTCTTAACACTAACCAACTTACTAAGTCACAATATGTCCATAACTACCACGGCATAGCAAAGGCTCTCCAATTAAGTATCTCCAGTATCAAACCTCACTTAAGGCGAAGCAATAACAAATATTTGTGATAATGTACATACTGACACGTTGTTAGCCCATCGCACGCGACCATCGTTACGTCACCTCCCCTTAATTGACTCTTACAAATAGCGCCAGACTATCAACATGGTGGAATCTAGTCGTATAGCTTCTGTTGTCATGCAAGCTTTAATAAATTATGTGTCCACGTACTTTAAAAGTGTTGTGCTTAAAGTAAAAGGTCAGGCTTTATATTTTATTCATGGCCTATTTGTGGGTTTACTTGATTTTCATGTAATTAAATCAAAAATGTATTTCAACAGTTTTTCCTTATTCATAATTTTTAGTATGTGTTAATAAGTAAAAGTATATTAACACAACGCACATACAACTTGAAAGTCAAGTGAAAAAATAATAATGATAGTGATGTTACGGTTACTTTCCTTTTGATTAATGTATCTAAAAGTAATAACAAACAAACAAACTAATCACTCAACTAAATACCAGTTCACACCCAAAAGCTATTTCTTTATAAACCCACACACCCACAAAATAACACCTGATCACGTTCGCCATTTACAACCGACGACATGACAAGAGAATAAAATGCAGCTAACAAATTAACTCCATTAGTTAGCCAACGAACCACGTGTATTCATTAGTATGCCAGGTTAGGCTAATTCATCACACACGACACTTCAATAAAATTAACAATGATGAATGGAAAATATTGTCGGTGAGTTCCATCAATCATAGGAGTTAGCGACGGGCAGTTTGCGTTTTTATAATTAGCGGCACGATGCTATGTGACGGGACTTTCATTACTGTTGTATCTTTTGCGTGATTAAAATTTGACTTGTTTACATGCTTTGTGTATGTTGCTACATGATGTTTACCTATTGTTACATGAAGTCCCAGAGACATAGTGGCCTAGTGGTAAAGGCATCTTTGTCTCGTGTACGATGTGGTTTTGAAACTTGGCACCAGTTAGACATTTCTAAAGTGTAGCTTAGACACCACTGATAAACGATGAAGGAAATCATCATGAGAAAACCTGGACTAAAAAGTCTAAAACCTCCAATCTGCCTTTTGCAAGCATGGTGATCAAAGCTCATGTCTTATTTTTTGTAGGCCTTTGCAATCAGTGGTACAATAAATAAATACGCTGTTAATGATAATGAGATATGGTCTACCAAAATAGCCTAGCATGAACCACTTACCAAAAAGCACTCTGCAAAGTCGGTATACTCGTTTCTTACTTACTATTTATTTCAATAGATTGCAATTTACGCAGCAATGTTTCTTAAGATTAGTTGTATTATTATTTTTCTCCCACAATGACCATTCGAAATTAACTTTATAACTCATTCTGTTTATTTATTCCCCTATAAATATCAGGACTTAAAAACCTCATGTTTATTGACGTCAAAATCATCCCTTACTCAAACGTTACCGTCTGTGACTCTTTGTCGTAAAATCCATACTTATCTCCAGCTAAACCGCTACCACTAATGGCATTGTTATTGTAATAACCTTCAGGTTTTTAATCATCTCTGTTGACATCAGGATAATTTGGGGCCCTTTCATCGTTCACAACTGGGCGTGGTCTCGACACATCAATGCCTATTATTCTTGGATGAGTTCCAGAATGCTTGTATTAATTATACCTTCAAGGTGTTGAAAGATTTGTTGGCTTGTATTGTGTATTAACTGCTTTATAGGGGGGGCTGTAAATGCTTTGATGTACCAACAGCTGGGTTTAATTATGGTTCCCTATAGGATATTTGCTTGCTTAATTTCTTATTGCTTTAGTAATATGGATGAAAAAACATTTTTTTTCTAACTTTGCCCCAATCTTGGAATTTCTCCTGTATCGTGGGTATACAAACATATTATGGTTTACAAACATACATTACAGATGCGTAAACACCCAGACTCGGAAGTTGTTTTGTTCTCCCGTGCAGGACGATTTTAACTGTCCCGTGCGAGAATTGACCCCGATACACGTAGAGCTGCAGCCAGTTGCTCGGCCACTATACCAAATGTACCAATGTAATACTTAAATACCACATTGACTAGAATATTTCACACTAAAGCAAAGAACTTCATTCTCAAACAATACCTCACAACGTCACGGACGACGAACTAAATTCAAACAGAAAACTCTCGCATTTAAAAATTAATAATATGAAAAGAATTTCATAGTGAACACTCGCTCCTATAATTGAAGTAGACTGCGCATACAAGGAATATGTAAAGTTTTATTTCAGTTTCCCTTTGCAAGTGAACTTATTTGTGCGGAATGTCCACTCGGTACATTTGCACAAACGCTTCTGCACGCCCGCCGGGTGACCGGTATTAGCGAAGCCTTCGATATCTTATCGCTGGATATTAAAAAGAGGGTGAATATATTATATATATATGGTTTAAGCAAAAAAGTTTATCTGAATGTGAGTGAATAAAGTGAATCTTGAAATAGGTAGATATAATAATATTTCTGTTTATAACGCAACATAATAATATGAATAATCTTGGTACGCTATATAACACTTATTTGTGCATTCTTATTAATGAAAAAAATCTCATGAAATTTATCTGGTAGATAAATTTAACTGATACTTTTACATTTGTTTCGATATATTTGATTCGAATGTAATAAATAGGTACGTTTGCTCTCAAAATAATCTTGTTGTTCAAAAAAGTTTATATACCTATCATCATCATCATCATCATCATCAGCCAAAAGACGTCCACTGCTGGACATAGGCCTCCCCCAGAGAACGCCACACTGACCGGTCCTGCGCCGCCCGCATCCAGCGGACTCCAGCGACCTTCACCAGGTCATCAGTCCACCTTGTGGGGGGCCTACCCTATACCTATATATATACCTATACAAAATGTATTTTGATCTTGCTTGTGTAACCTTACTGACTGGCTAGTATTTTTTTTATTATAACCTTGCTGCTTCTGTGCACTACCATCATAAAAGTACATGGTGATGGAAAGAAAAAAAGTCTATAATTTTGCAAGAAACAGCTGATAAACATAAGCAGCGCTAAGAGATTTGTACTACCAAAAGCGTGCAACACTAAAATACGCGCCGTCTATACCACCGCCTTTGCGACTGCTAATTATGCAATGCGTTCGCCCCGATGATTTCCCATAGGAATGGTGTCCTGCACTGTTTTAATCATATACTCGGAATGGGAAGAGATTGCATCTGAACAAATAACTGGCGTGTTCCGGTTTGAACTGGATCGCTGTGTAATTTACTGTTACGTTTGTTGTTCGCTGTTTGAACTCTCCCCCCACTCCCCCGCCATCTCCACCAGTTTGTTTTTCGGTATGTATTTAAAGTTGATTCCGTGGACTTCATTTCAGTTCGCCGACGTTGTTTGTGCGTTGTACTTGTTCGATTCAGTTTGATAGCATCTTCCTTGAAGACTGTTGTTTTCTGCGATCTACCTGAATTGTTTGGAATTTTCTTGTGTGTCGTAAACTCCTAAATCTCCTGTGATAACTGAAGTCAAAATAGTAACTACTAAAAACACCCAATGTTATATTAATCATTTCAAAATCATTTAAAAAAATGATTTTTCCATATATTTGATACCTTAATATAACCATAAATTATAAGTTACGTGACTATATCACAACAAATTTGTAGAAGAGTGAGCTGCAAGAATGAAAAACTTGGTCAAATTATGCTAAAATCCTCTTTATCAAAGTTTTTCGGAACAGGTGCGTGTGAGCTATTGAGCCAATATTATGGTATACATACTATTTCCCGTGGAAAACAACTTCTCGTACCCACATAAAAACTATACTTTAAATTTCATTTAAATCGGTTCAGCCGTTTTTCTCTAAAAGCATAAGAGTCAGAAGAAAGAAAAAAGCGTAAGAGATTTCTATTGATAGCAGGATTTAAAACAACTGAAAACGTTAACAAAATGTTCCTAACCAACTGTATTGTTTTCCATCTAATGGATAGTGTCCTTATGCAATGTAAATCTTATTTTCTTTTTAAGATCATGAAAAATCTATTCGTTTTGAGCGTAAAAAATGTTTTTTCTGGGTTTTTCAGTTTTAAATTATTTTCTATATTTAAAAAGGTTTTTAATCTTTAATTATTTTTTATTCGAAGCACGTATCATTGAGACCAATTATTTGCTATAAATAGCAAATAATTTTTACATTATCTTCATTTACAAGACTTTTTGTGTTTTAATTACTAGACTAAAGTATTTCTATTTACTGTTGTATAAGTAAGTTACTTATTTATAACTACGACAAAACTGTTCTGAATCGTACTACCCTAAAAGATTTCAAATACACAATGTTCAAATCTTATACTGCCATCAGAATTGAGACAAATTACTAAGACAAGCAAACATAAGCTAAATAAATTCCTTGAATATTATTATTTTCTCTAGTCTAATGAACGCCAAGTCCAACTAAATAAAGCGAATTTTCAAAACAATACAGGCCATCTCTATTTTCCAGATAAAATAGGTCCCAGATTAACAGAATAATAAATCAGACAGCACTATGACAATCATTTTGCGAAGATAGGCTGGGCCTCAAGAGGCCCAAGTCTAGAGCAAATAGTAACTTTATATAGTTAGGTGAATAGTCTGTGATTTATAATGAGGCCTTGTAATCCTCTCGTGAAAGGGAGCGGGATATGAACTCCGCTGGCACTTGTTAGGCTTTAGTTAAAAGGGAACAGTTTCAATTTAGTGACAATCTATTAGGACGTGGATTTAAAAAATGTGATACCTCTATTAATTTTGAATGGATTTGTAAGCTGGTTAATGTAGTCAGGGTCAGGAAGTCAGGGTGTTAATATTTTGGTTTAATTATTTTCTAAAATCATTTCTTAAAATAGTATCTATTATTTTATTTTGAACCTTTTAGTAAAGTAACTTTTTATTCATTTATATATCCTTCGTATACCATACACTTTGACAGTCTCATGTGGCTCAAAAAATACTTTATAATATTTTTTCGTCAAGTTTCCGAAATAGATAAACTTGGCTATGAAGTTCGTATGTTTGTCTTGACAACTGAAACTTATCTTGTCACGGGTATGGAGTTTCAACGTTGTTTTTATCTGATTTTATGTGACATATTATTAAAATGTGCCTACATTTTTTTCGCAAGCTTCAAGCAAGGGGGATTTGATAAATATGATATATTTATGGTTGTTTTTCTGTATATTTTTTTTGTGATGGTTGTGAATATTATACTATTTGAGTTGAAGTTTATGAAATATATAATATATATCATATTTAGCTCGAAAGAATTACTTTTGTCTTCATAAAACATGTGATAACTATTCCTAATATTACTACAATAAACACAGACACAAAAACTTGTAGTTCCATAAAAGCATAAACTTTCAAATGTTATATTCATCTTACTAGGATACGTGATACAATAAATTTTCCATCGTCTACTTTCAATTGATGTTTTAACCTTCAGGTGAAACCTCTCCTTTCATCAAATGTCGGCTCGAACTAACCTTTGTCATGCACAAAACACATCACGTTCTCGCAGAGTTATTATCAGCGTGGTAGCTAATAAATAAGCAAATAAAGTGACGTTCATTAATATTCATGACTGTATTACCGGGCGACGTGTCTGTTCGTCACAACAGTGCGACTGATTTCACGGGATTTAGGATTATTTTGAGAATTTGTTTCATAATATTGAAGGGAATGTTGACAGAGTGTTTGGTAGGAATTATGAATAGAAGTTGATTTACGCAATGGTTTTTGTCAAATAGATATTAGTGCATCATTTTATTTCATAAACTCTATACTTACTAAATATACAATGCACCTAAAGAATAAAAAAGTCAGGAATTAATCAGTTATAAATTTTCCCATAACATTATAAACTACTGATTTATTGTACGTGACAATGACAATAAGTAAAAACATTATATAGACGATATCATTATTTCCACTAAACATAAAAATTTGCTACTGCAAAAAGATATACTCATAACATAAAGAAGCAACACACCTAAATGTAATGAGACTTTGGATAATTTTACTTATCCATCATCGTTACTGTATCGCGGTGATGCTCTTAACTGGGTTAGGGAAACAATTTTGTATGGGATTTGTTTCATCCGAGATTTTGATGATGGAGTTTGTTAACAAGAAAATAACGCATTTATTATGTAGCTATACAATACATTTTTTACTACATTGAGGTATTTGTTAAAAAAATTAGCACTTGGTTTTCATTTTAGTTTACATACAATACGTTTAAAGCGTTAACCATTTAAGTACTCTTAATATTATATTGGTATAACTGGTTTAATAGATATCAGACTGCACAGTCATAATCTTATTTCCACATAACCTTAAGATGATGATGCAACAGAAAATGAGCATGCTGAAAACTTAAACACACAACAGCATGCAAATCCAAAAATCGTTTACAACGAAACTGCATTGTAAGAGATAGCGGGTAAGCTGTCTTAGTTCACGTACACACATTAAGCACAATGTTAAATCTAGTAAAGTAGTCTAGCTGGTATCGCAGTGCCAAACCAACTGAGAAAGTTTATTCGCAAATTGACTTCACGTATTCGCTTTAGGTGCAGTTTCTTTCATCCGAGCTCAGTTTTTGTTGTGGCGGGAGTTGTGAGCGCTGGCGGGTGGAAGTTTCGGGAACTTATGACCTTCTTAACTCAAGGTCAGCGTTTGACTGTGACAATGTTAATTGGTTTGCATTTGAAGATTTATTTTAATTTCAAGCTTTAGTAATTGGATACAGACGTACTTCAAAGTAGAAAATAGTTCGAACCACAGAATTATATATACCTGCAAATATAAGTAGAGCTAGAGTACAAAATATCAATGATAATTTAGATGCCTATTTTTATCAATGAATTATCAATGAACAGTTCAAACAAAATACTTTGTTGAGACTGCAATATTTTATATTGTAGGTATATATTTGTACTAATAACTAAGTAATTGATATTTAGAAGTAACTTTGTATACTTTATTTTACCCGCCACCTCTCATAGCCGAAATCAAAGCATTAAGTTGTATTAAGAAATACGAAAACTAAGCAAAATGGCATTCTAAAGAGTTCTGCATCACAACTTTGTTTTGCATGAGTTTACCCGTTTGCCGGTTTTAAAATCTTTTTGCGACTTGAATGCATTAAAGTATTTAACTTGTTTGTAGTTTCTGTCTATCGGACGTAAGGAAAACAATGTAGCACTCGAAAATATTATCTCAATACTTTCGTGAAAATTTGGGAGTTATATTAGGTAATGTGGTTGTATGTTTTCACGGATCTCATAGCTTTGAAGGTTTTGTGAAGTTTTCAGGTTTAGGAAATAGCAGTTCCAACAAGTAAACACTGAATTTTTATTTTCTGAATTAAAACTTAAGCACAAAATAAATCATAAACTTAGGAAGTATTAATATTTTAGCTAATGAGGTTTTTTGACAACCCTTACTTTTACACTAATATTATAAAGTGGTCAAGTTTGTGAGGTGTAATCTCTGGATATACTGAACCGATTTTGATAATATTTGGTACGGAGATAGAGAGGGCCCTGGCAAAAGGTTATAGGTTTTTAACCAGGTGCGCGAAGTAGTTTCCTCGGGCCGCGGGAAACAGCTGGTGGAATATAAAAGAAATAATATTAAAATATTTTTTTCAAGATAAACTTCTGTGGGTTCAAAAATCGAGATAAAGTTCAAAATATGACAAATTGCTAGACCATTGTCTACAAAAAACTTACGCTCTGCAATGGGCTAGTAAATGTCTTATTAAGTTACTCGATTTCCCCTAACTTGCTCTTACAACTAGCGCACGGCGATAAAAATGTTTTATGCCTTCCTCCCATTTGCATAACTTTTAGCAGCTGTTAAAAATGTGTTAGCACTCAGAATTAGGTTGAATTGCTTGATTAAAAAGGCTTTTACAACATTTTGAAGAAAAACTATAAAATTTGGAGATATGATGTTTAATATTGAGGAAGTACGTACGATTAAGTGAATGATACTGACTTAATAACACTATTGTTATATCTAACAAAATCACTCTCTAACGCAAAATAATATATGCTTTGTCGTGGGGTTTCGGAATCCAGCTCGCCTAAATCTATTATACCTCTCGAACAAAACTTATAGTATAGCTAAGCGTTTATTTAAAGTATTTTAATAAAATGCTATTGCTGTTATTTTTTGTAATACAAATAAAAGTGAAGCACCGCCTAATCGCGCCTGAACAGGCCTCCGTTCTTAACTTGAATCCTTTTTAATCTCAAAAGATTTGTCGCAATAGAAGTTTTAATACATAATTATGATAAAACAAGAACATCCAACTGACAATTAACGTCCAACATCTCTCAACAAAATAACATTTGTACGAGAAAGCGAAACTCTACTCTCTCACGCACGACACATAAATTTGTTACAACTGATTACCAAGTTTGTTGGGACTTGTCATCGCAACTCTTCCACCTTGGTCGGGGGGGAGAGAATTTTTTCATTGTTACCGTTATATCTGGCGAGGTTTGGCATCGGAGTTCATGAGCGCCGCGCACGCCGCGCCCACTACGTGATCCGAATACAACTTCTCATATTCATCGCTTTAAAGCAACACCGAGGTGCGAGAGGGACGCCTCTATACGACAGACACGACGCCACCTTTCAGCAAGATTTCGTGACCTCTCAGCGGCTTCAGTCCGCAGAAATATGGACGGTAATAACATAAATCCCTTTGGCATATAAAACACTAAACGCCCCCTGAAGTGTCCCATGGTTTTTACGACGCAAATTCTCGAATGCTGTAAAATATTTCAGCGTTTATGAAAATTGCTGGAATTTTCAAATTAATTATGATTCTCATAATGGGACGTTTTATTAATTTAATTCCTTAGTTTACGAAGTTGACGCTTCATGTCACAGCTAACTTGTGCTTCTAAAGTTCCAGTAGGCACACAAACGTTTATCAATTTAATTATATTTCATAATTTCCTAACAAACAAAACTGAAATATGACGTGTTTCTTTCCAACATGTTCTTCAAACACATTACCCGTTGATTTTCGATGATTGTCGGAACACGTATGACGGATGACGAGTGACGTGACTTCATTGGTATGCAGCGGAGTCTCGCCACCTAATCATAAATAGGGCATGCTCACATTGCTCACCCCCTGACGTCATGATCATTTTTGATATCTATTGTACGGTGATTTGAATGTTTGAATTAACGTTTAAAATTATGGAAATCTGCTTTATTCAATTTAGTAGTCTGTAATAATTTTGTAATTTAATCATTTTTATGGGTTACCAAAATAAAAAGATTATCATCCCTATTTAATATTCGTCCACTGTTGGACATGGTCAGGCGAAAAAATCACTTAAATTAAAATAAAATAATATTAAAATACGTTTTTGATATTACATGTATTTTATTGTTAGAAAAAGCTAAAATAAAACTATAAACACGAAATGCGAAACATAAAATATCCTAAGAATACATTGCAAAATCATAGCAATAGCAATGATTGCATTGGATACACCAAGCAACGCTTTTATACTTTCTATATCGAAGAAAAACGTCGTTTTTGTCTCAGAACGGGTCACATCCCAGTTCATGTTCCATAAACGCTCAGCTGATGGTACATAAAGTTTCGGTCCGGTACTGGCGACACATAAAATCTGAATAAGTAAATGATAGGGGATAGTGGATACTTGATTGATTCACGTGGAGCTGGCGCAAGGTATAAGTTTGTAGCAGAATTTTCCGTAACTAAGAATACATTTTTTTATCTAGATTGAGTGGGTTTATGGGAATGACTTTATTGGTGTGATTAAATTCTGATATAAAACGACAGTCTGGTATTTTTCATCCTGCAATCTGCTGTAATCAAAATCTTTTTAATGAACGAATGAATGGAATAATTCATCGTCAGCCTATATATTGTCCCACTGCTGGCCACAGGCTTCTTCTCATATAAAAAAGGCACGAACATTAATCACCACGCTTGCTCAAGGAGATTCTAGACTCAAAACCGCTGTAACATTACGTCTTACGCCAACACCCTCCCGATAGTATTGTTTATGTGACGGACGAGTTACGACGTTTACGATCTGCGGAATGGTGTATTTGCAATTTATAAGGTATTCCCTGCAGACGACTTTGCGTCTTATGTCGTATGCTTTCAGCGCAATTTGCTGCAGACTAGCTACATTCGGTAATTTAAGATTGATTGATAAATGTTGACGAATTCATTAGCATAAAAGTTTTAGTGGAGGAAATCTGCGTTTCATGTTGATGTGGGGAGAATTGAGTTAAAGGCATGTTAATAGCTTACGTAAAAGACAAAAAGACTGTTCCCCATATTCAAAAATATAAAAGTCTAAAATAAATTACATAGATAAGTAGGTAGATAATGCAGGGCCTGTAAAAAAGATTTGACACTAATTTCCAAATATTTTAGATATACATAATCCAAAACTTGCTACAGCTACAGAAAAAGACACATTCAACTCAAGTAAAATAGGTACTATTATAACAAAATTGATTTCCACCAAAAAAGCTACACCTTCGAAGATAGCTCATTAAACCACTTCTGGCCGATCGTAAAACCTTTACAAAATTTTCATTACGCCTGTACCAAGGGAATAATGATCGGACCTACGTTTAAATGGCATTATCTTACGCCTGAAAAGCATAATCAGAGTCATTGGATGCATAAAGAACTATAAACGTCAGATATCATCTAATTGAAGCTCAAGTGATGTGGGTAAGGATGTTGGGAGATATCGATGAAAATTTTGAGTTAGACTATTGCTTCTTCCATTCTAAATTATGTATGTTAGGGCGTAATATAAAATGTTGGTTAAGTTCAATTTGAACCGAATCAATTTTAGTTGTCCCGTGCGGGAATCGAACCCGCAACATGCAGCGCAGCAGCCAAATACTCAGAGAATAGCTCTAAATTGCTAAGTGAATTGGTTCATTACATAAATGTAGGTTAGGTATTCATAATTTATGAATTACCTTCCTTAGTTAAATTCAAACTTTTAGTATAGTAATACAAAAGTTACTCTAATCTGTCTGTTTGTACATTCAGAGTAAAACAACGTACTCCAATTTGATGAAATAGGCCTATAACTGGATCATCATCTGCCTATCCTAGCCGTTCAGTCGGCTTCCAGTGTAAACCAAATGCAGCTGAGTACCAGTGTTTTGGCCTATAACTCGGATTTAGACACTTATCTAGGTATACTCCTGCGACCTAGTACATTGAACAATTTATTACATAAAATATTTTGTATAAAGGTTATTTTGTCATACGATTTTTTGTCAAAATGTTTACTTCAATTTCCATCGATAAATTGAATACAAAAACATCGACACATTTCAGACATTGCTTAGCGAAGCGTCGGCCATTAAAATGTAGAAACGTTCGATAGCTCTTTTCAAGTGTAAAATATTTAAATTTACGGAGCAACAATTGGAGGTAGGAATTTAAAATGGTACGACTAGGCACAATTGGTTTGAATCCTTCCAAATTAATTGAAATTTATGGGCGTTTGAGATTGTTTTTTTTTTATTGAACGATTTTTACATAAATGGATTGATGAATGTGAGAGTAGACAAACAATAACAAAAATCATAATGAATTAATATTTTTTTTTTGCCTTGTCATTTTATTATCTACTAGTGGCCCGCCCCGGCTTCGCACGGGTAGGCAGTCTTTGTTTTTTAACCGACTTCAAAACGCATGGTTCTGTATTTGACCCGTATGTATGTGTTTTTATGTCCGCGATTATCTCAAAAACTACTGAACCGAATTGGAAAGGAGTTTTCGTTCTTCAAAAGCATAGTCAAGTCAGTTTCTTCTGTTTTTTTAGTATAATACATAATATAGTATATTGGGATCTGATGATGTTCTTCGGAGATAGCCAATGGAACTCTTCAATTACTAATAGTAAAGGAACAGCGATTACTGCAATCGCATGCCAGTGATTGTCTTCACTATTCTATAACATATCATCACACCTCTAAGCTTTAAAGGAGAAAGCAGAGGTATAGAGTTCACCCTTATTCAAGGTGATGAACATTTGTCTGAACATTAGGATATTATTATTTATTTAAATTACAAACTACTACATTTTAGTAATTAATTTATTATTATTGTATTTTAAGAATTTACCTATAATATGTAAAACTAATTTTAAATACCATTTTTTTGCATACCAATATGGTTGAATGTGACGGAATATACCTAATATTAACAGCTAATGTACTCATATTCTTGCAAAATAGATAATTGATTATTATTATTGATTACACTCAAAAGCGAACTGAAAAACTTGTTTGCAAAAATAGAACTGGCATGGAAAATAAAATTGAAAAATAACTAATACATCCTTCCAGAAGTCGGTGTCTCCAATTAGGTATTGCGTTGTGCTTTATTTTCTTAGGTCGCGGTAGCTCTTTCGAACAGCGCCCCCATGCACTTTTCCTGGGGGTGGGCCCCGTCAACTATGCTAACATCTCATTGAGGCATGCGTGGAACTCAAACGCGCCGTCTACGCGGGCCTAATTCTTACCGGACGGCTAGCCACTTATTGCTTAAAGCCAGCCTAGCCATCAGCATTTGGAGTCGATTCCTGGCTCCAAATGCTGATGGCTAGGCTGGGGCGTGAGGTTTGTCTCTCCCTCACGCATCACGCATCTCCTTCTCTAGCATGACTGTTTCGCATAAGGAGGCGACTGCTTCCTATTCCCACTCGCTTTGGACCATGGTTTGAACCAGGGCCGAACGTGAGAGGTCACCGCCACCCAAGCGGGGCAAATCACCACTGTATGCTCCACTGTATGATCCTCACATTGTCGACAACCCGACGTTTAGGAACAGGACAGGAACCTCCCAAAATATCCGTGTCCGGTGAGAACCTGCGTCAGGCGTAGGCATAGGATCTGCGGTAGGGCAAGATGCCGTGGCGCCTTCCTAACCACTCTTCAAAGAACAGATTTATCGCCACAATTGTGGGGTGCCATGCACTGGGAGTACGGGTAATCTTGATGATTAGGAAAAGCTGGAGAACGGCGAATTAAGTCCGAATGTATGTTTTATTGTTATATCTATAAGACATCGCGTGCCAACATATTCGCTAACAGTTAGGTGTAATATAAACGATCCTTACTCAGGTTCATCAGAATACATTCAAATGTTTGGCATTATGATCTGTTAATTAGCAAAGGGAATTCTAGATTCTTAAGTTCTGAAGTGTGGAATAGAATTAATTCAATGCAAAGCGCAATTTTTTTTTGGCTTTTAATTATTCTACTGTTATGTATGAAAAGAGGTCATTTTTATACATAGAATGCATGAGCAAAATGAGCATTAATCACCATGCTTACTAAAGTGGAATAACATCTACATATGATGACTTGAAAGTGCTTACTTTTAACAAATTCGTAACTTAATTCTTGAAGCCGCTAATGTGAAAGATATTATGTGATATTAACTAAAAGAAAAAGGAAATTATGTATACACCAAACTCAAAAAAAAAAAACAAAAATATGTGGGATTCGAACTCGATGTAACCGATTCGCTTGATCATTAACACAGCCCCTCCGCTGCAGTGCTCGTTGACATTGCAGGTAAAATTGACGTTCTAATACAACGTATTTTCAATTTTAATTACTGCTTATCTGCTTTAGAAACGGGCGTGATGATTTTCATGTCAAAGATTGTAATGATAGCGAAAATGCATAATTATAAAAACTTGTTAGGTCATCCCATTACAAACTTATTTCAATGCCTCACTGCTGATTCCCCATAATAATTAGCGTGATGATTTGTAGCCTAAAGCTTGACCCGATTCATAACAAATATTTTTGGTGAATTTCAAGTAAAACTGTTCAGACGTTTTCGCGTAAAGTTAAAACATATTTTTATTCTTACAAACTTAAAATTAGTTTTTTTTTACCCTAGGGCTAAAATCTTGAAAAACTGTGAAACACGTGTTTAATTATTTTCATTTTACAGTGTTTCTACAAAATTTGAGTTTAATTGAATCAAAAATTAAACTTACTCCATACAAACTTTCAACCCTATTTTAGTGTACTTAGGGTTGGAATTTTCAAAAATCCTTTCTTATTACTTGTCTATGCAATAAAAGGCACCTCCTGTCCAAATTTTAGTACTCTAGGTCCAGCCGTTTCGGCTCTGCGTTGATGAGTCAGTCATTCAGTGTATGAGGTTGTCATTTTATATAATAGTATAGATTCCAAATCTCGTTTAGACATTGATAGTAACATTTTTGCTTTGCTCTAAGTATGTATGACCGACTGCCTCGTTGGTCTAGTGGTTGCATAACGCGACTGCTGTAAACGGGATCTCGAGTTCGATTCCCGGGTCGAGCCGAAATCGCTTCGTGGATTTTGGAAAATGTCACAAAGCAGGAAGTTGGTGGTGTTTATAAACTCCTTTGTGAGAGGGCCCGTTAAGACGTCGTCCCCGACAGCTATCTTGATAGCTGGCAGTTGTTGTAACAATTCCATGTTGTGGCCGTCAAGCTGATTTGAGAAGACTCTGGCACTAGGGCTTGCTAGGTTGATAAAATGAACAACCCACACGATAAGAAGAAGACGCAGTAGTAGTATGTATGACCACAGTATGACCAAATAAACAAGAGCTCATGAGCTAGAGAGTAGGTAATGTTAACATTGCTAATTGTTTTTAAATTGTAAGTGGGTAGTATTTATGTTTGTACTTAATTCAATAAAATTCAAATATTCTGTAGTACAGAATAAAATAACACATGATAAAATTCAAATAAAATTGTTCATACAAAAACCTGGTCATTGGTATGACGTGAATTGTTCGGAAATAGCCCGGGAGTCTTAGGAATTTCATATCGCAAACAAATTTCTGTCATCATAATGAATTCCCGAGATCTAGCGACGGCTATTGGACTTGCCCAGGGATGTTTCAAATACTTCTCGTTTGTAGGAGGTGCGTGCGTTGTTTTACTTTTAAAATAACTTTGTTTTTGCTTGAAAATTTGCTGGTGTTGACATTCTGGATGTTACAGCGTGAAGGTCGTATTCAGCTTGCTAAATAATTAAGTAGAATCAAAACATTTTGGAGTGTATTATATTTTTAGTTTAATATTTAGAGTGTATTTGATTTGAATAATCATTTTTGTTAATAAAAGTTTCAATGTAAGCTCAAGCTAATTTTCTTATACTTTCTCTTTTTTTATCGTATGGACTGCAGGTTTACTAATCTAACAAGCTCTTGTATTTTTTTTCTGACGGCCTCTGAAATAGAAGTGTAAAAATGACTGCTATCAAAGCACCAGGGGCCTTACCATGACGTGCCAAAACAAGATTATTTTTGTTTTGAAAAAGAGACTGAGCTATACGACGTTAGTAGCTGTGTCACGCTCTCAAACTTGAATAGTGATTGCAAAAACACGTGGTGGTACAGCCCCAGAAGTGGACTATAGTTTAGCGTGCTTAACCAGACAAGGGAGTGTAAAACTGCCAACTTTTAAAATCCACAAAACGATGCCCAACCCGGAAATTGAACCCGAGAATCTGCTTCCATCAGTTGCGTTTGCAATCATAAACTAAAGAGGGAATCTAGACTATATAGTAATTTAGTTTTTTTTTCAATATATCATAATGTTTATACCTAAAGCTGCTTTTATGTGAACAAAAAATCTTTCTAAATACAACCCTAAAATACCATACCAAAACTGAATATATCAGTCAAAGATCCAAGTTTAATATCAAATAAATGCTATATTTACAAAAGGCACGACACAAATATGAAGGGCTTCATAGGAATCAATGGGAGTGCCCTTCACCGCATGTCCTGCACGCCATGGGGGAAATATTCCTCTGGCAAATATTAGAGCTTTCCTATACATTATGCGCTATACGTGTATCAAATGAAGAGGGTTTTTTTGTATGGGATTATGTTTCTTTGTTCTTTGGAAGGAGCTCGTGGCTCAATAACAACCACATAGGTCGATTGTCCACGGTCAAGATGTCTATATAGCCTCCGTCGTTCTGTGGGGGCCACCTGTGTCATTTTGAGACTCCTCTGTGCTTCGTCCTTTTCATCCTATCTGTCGATTGTAGATAATTGCCAGTTTTTACGGGTAGTCGAAACCCAGAAAGTTCGACAATCAGTATTAACAAGAGGTATCGTGTTAACCAGTTCGTTGTGAAGGTCAGATAAGCAGTCGCTCCATGTAAATCACTTGTACTCAGCTGCATCTTATTAGACTGGAAGGCGACTCCAAATAGTTGGGAAAAGACTAGGCAAATGCTGATCCATTTATTCTCGGACAAACTTACACGTGTATCATTTCAACAAACAAACTTCAATAAGCTCTAAAGTCATTCAAGAACTATACAACGCTACCCAATTCAATTAACTGTATATCCTTGATCACATTAACCGTGTTTGCATACGAATGTCTGCAGGAAAGCAAATACACGTTTTCTATGTAAGTTTAAATATTTGCTGTCGCGTGCCACTATTCAAATAAATGCGTTAGTCTCCTCTTTGAGTCTCGCTCTGTCACGTTATTCCGAGCTGTTTGAATGCTTACGTTTTGCTTGATTTTTATTAATGGCAAATGTTGTTTGCTGTCTTCTAAGACTGTTGGGAGTAATATGAGAATTTTCAAGTAAATTTGTACTTACAAAATTTATTCGACTGCGAAATTAAATTATTTTTTAACACTTATATAATAAATAAATAGTTTATTTTAAATTATTAAAAATAAACAATTATCGTAGAATTAATGCACAATATTACTACAAACCCAAACAGCATACAACAATGACATAAATCCTTCAATCCGCCTATACCGCAAAACAATTACTCAACCACAATTCTGATGATTTGTGAACAGGGTAACGAAAAAAAATGAAAATCTTCTCACAGCGAAGCACAGGCGATACAAATTGTAACACCTGACAAAAGTGCCATGATTTATTAGCACTGGCAGAATCGGCAGCCCGAATAAAACCACCACATTTCACCGCCAACGAGACCTGAAAACTCGCGCGATTCAGTAACAAGGCATTGTTGAACTCTATTGCCATTAGCTTCAATTGTTTCGGCGGCCCGCGACATAGTTGAATTTAATAGTTTTCAAATTATTTTTTAATGGTATGTGACAATTTTAGATATATGACTTCATCGTAGTAGTGTAGTTTAGAACAAATTATAAAAGTAAGTTTAGATTATAAACGCGAAAGTAACTCTGTCTGTCAGTCTGTTACACTTTTAAGGGAAAACGGTTGCACCGATCGAGATGAAATTAAGTTTGGAGATAGACTAAAGCCTGGGGAAAGGTATAGGGTAGTTTTTTCTTGGGTGGGTAAAGTGGTTTTATCAGGATGTAGATGAATCAGCGGGAAACTAGTTATATTATATAAACTTACGACAGAATACTGCTTATATGCAATATAGTATGTAACTTTCATCATCATATTATCGAGATTTTCTACGATAGAAATAAGATGTAATCGATACCTATCTGTGACAAGATTATATGTCCCGATATGTCATTACAATGGCTGAGTAAACTCTTTAACAGATTCGAAACACCCGCCGTTTCCTACAATACCGTTCGCGATCAAATAGTCAAACAAAATTTATGTTCCCTCCCGGCGGGGATTAAAATATTAAAACTGCTGAGGTGTTTTCGCAACAATTTTTATTTATGGCTCGAATAATTGCACGGCTTTTACATTAAAAAAAACAACAAAAAGATGATTTGTTATTCACAAAATGTAGTGGAAATATTACGGTGTATGCTGACACTGGATATGAAGAGACCGGATTAATTATTGCTATCCAGATACTAGTTCTTACATACCAATAACTCTGAATTTAAGGTACTTGCTATTTATGTTATTTGATCTGAATGCACCCAGGGCAGGGATCTTTCCTTTGCTGGCTGTTTTAATGTTCTAGTTGTTACTAGATAATAATACGTAATACTTAAGAATAAATGTCTTTCATTTATGGTATTAATCCTTCTTCTTTACAAAGGGACGAGACTACACAATACAATTTCTTAAAAAAAACGATTTTAGGATACGAGTATATTTCGATTTTTTATAGAGCTGCAATTATGTAATACAATTCACAATTATCTGTAAGTTGGATTGGCATCTCCACTTCTTACCAAATTCATTATGCCATAATTGTTCTCAAATATAAAACACATAAAGAGCTTATTTATATAGATGGAAATATTACTATTTACCATTTAAACATAGACGTATAAACGTAATAACACGCCATATATTTTAGAAAGCAGGGGCAAGGCCTGGGCGGGCTCATTTCAATCTAAACTTGATATTTATTTTGCCGGATAGTTGATGTTTATTTAATAGGAAAAGTTGCCGGTCAACGGAGCCCCGTACAGGTCAGATATAATATTTATTACTATTTGAATTTGGAAATTTATCAGTTTTGTGGCTACGTCTGTTGATCTTGATGATACAGTTTTTATTTTAATTAATATTTTAATAACCACTGATTTCATGGTAAAATTTATATTTAGTTTTATTTTAATAAAATATGGATGAAATAATGCTTATATGTGGTCATTATCATTATTTGTTAATTAAATAGTTTAAATTGCGAGAGTTCGAGTGTTGTGTTTGAATGTGTAAGCAATTTATATTATGTTGACAATTTGATGTCAGGTTATTTAAATACTTTCTTAAGTTGTGTTTAAAGATTTACATATGTATGTATCGCTCTATGTACCTACAATAAATAATTTCAAAAATAATTTTATTTTTCATTTCCATTAAAAAAATAAGTATTTTTTCTGGAGTTGGTAAGACTGGCCATCTACAAAAATAATGTTTAAAATACTACATACATATATTTCAACACCGCTAACGTGGGAAAAACCAAATCTCTCGCAGACGATGTCGCGGGCAAAGTGCTGGTAAACCAAATAGAAAATCTGTAACAAATTGTATTAAAGCTACATCACGAATATAATCCGCATCAAATTGTATCAAATCCACATCATGGCTTTAGAATATAATCCGCAATTGACGCTTGTCACGTCAACATGTCACGGATGACGTGACGACAATACGCCTCAACGTGTTTGTTAAATGTAAACAAAATGGAGCACGAGTTAATGTTACACCCATACTATAATCTTCGCAGGAAGATGTGAAAGAGCTATACATAGGTGTTATAATGAGAATATTCACCAATTATTTGTCAATTTAGTAATTTTTTTTTGTTTTTTTTTTAACAGTAATTTGTCATAATGAAATAATAAAAAAACAACATGTACAATCCTAATTTTGATCTGAAGAATTGTGAATGAACATGAACAAGCAAAGGGTTGAAAATATTTTTATGACGTATAAATAAATGTATAAATAGAGTTGAATAAATTCTTAACTTTTCAAATGTAAAAAAAAATATCACCACGTTTGCTTAGGGTTTATTTTTCGTCTTGCAGGGTGCTTCTAACAGCATTCGACCTGCCTAACCGGATTTTTTTTTTGCTTAGGGCGATTAGCTATTTCTTTTATTGTCCAATTTTTTTCATGATTTTCTATTCATTCACACTTCAATCTTGTATCTAAGATAAGAAGAGATTATCACCACGCTTGCTCATGGTGGATTGGCGATTTCATAGTTACTAGATACAGGCTCTTTCTTAACACGATGTTACCGTTAGTTCTATCTTTTTATTCCATAGTGAATATTCTTGGTACTACACCTACACATACGCATACACACATACAACCACAACATGGCGTTTATATATCGTCTAAGCATATCTCTGCCTTTGAAAATAAAGACAAAAAGCATAATTAAAGTAATTACAATTGTTGCAACATCCATCTAATTTCTTAACGAAATACGTAATGTTTAAATTGAATGAATGTTTTTGAATTTTAATTACCTGAATGCGGTTTGCGGCTACCGCTTTGTTTCGCCTGTCGCTCGTTGGCTGCCTGTTGAGACCGGAGTTTCTGTCACCACCGTGAGACGGTTGGGTTATGAAATCGGCGGGTGATCTTAAAGGAAATTCGAGCTTATATTTTATTATATTCCAACGTGGCAATGCAGCCAACCTTTTGGGCACGATTCCCGTTGACAGCGATGCGGATGAATATTTTGATGCCTAATTTTTTTGTTATAATTAATTATATTCTTTTTTTTATTTTTGTAAATAAATGCGAAAGTGAGTTTGTTAACTAGTTTGTTGAATTTTCACGGTAAATTTTCTGAACATATTTGGATGAAAATTGGTACCTACGGGAATAGATGGAACTCTGGAGACGGTTATAGGCTTCTTTTTATTGGGATGCGTTAAGTAGTTCCCTCGAAACGCGAGTGAAACTGCTGAAAATAGTTAGTTGGTTTTAAAATGTATCTTACAATTAAAATTTTAAATGGACTATACTAAATATCAGTTAGGTCATTCAAAGTAGTAATTTCGCTTAGGTATATAGAGAATTGTCTTCTTTCAATGCGTCTATAATCAATAAAAATAGGCACACCTAAGTTAAAGTAAGTTGCCAAAATCAAAATGTGGTACCAATTTTCAAGTCCAAATATATTTTTGGAGCAAAGTTCTAATGTGCAAATTTACATCTTAACCTTTATTTTATTTTCTAAATTTTCCTTGTTTCTGTGTCTAACTCTAATATATCATTGATGAACTTACTAGAGAATCTGGCTACGATAGCAATACAATATACCTACTCCTCTTTATACCTATACGCATTTCACAGCCACAAAGCCTACCCCTCAATGGCCAATAACCTAGACCTAACCGTCACCCACAAGTAGTAATAACCACACACCTTCCCCGCCACCTCTATAACCTCCACACTCAACCGCCGCCAGCGGTGTTGTGAATTAATTTTCAACTTTGACGCAAAATAAATCACGCGGCCCGCATCTTGATTAGTTGTGGTGTTGCCATTTTAAATCGTTTCCACGTTTTTATTTGCGTATATTTTTATTTATATTTTGGCTTAATTGAATTTTGTATATAACGTTGTTTCTGATGGCCCGATAATTGGATGTTGATGTTTGTTTATTTTTATTAATTTGAACAGGAATATTAATTTATAGGTGTAGTAATAATATATTGTTTTAGTGTTTTATAGAACTGGTTTGGACTAATAGTTTTTATAGAATAATATTACATCACAATATTATATTAGTACATCATAACTTTGCCATTTTATAATAGCTGTTTCAGTGGGACTACGGTCTATGTGTTAATGTTCTAAAGTTTAGAACACAAATTAATACATATATAGTTGAAAGAATTTTGCATGAAAGATTGACAAATATATGCACACACATCCTTACAAACAATCGCATTTATAGTATTAGTAGGATGTCTAGAATCTGGCACTACATATGACTACGAGCACAACTAGTAAAAAGATGCTTAATTTGTTTATGAGACTGATTATCTTAAGTTCACCGGCAATTCACCGCCACTCTCGGAGACTATGCTATGACAACCAATTCAATTAACGATATCCAAAATCATTCTACCCCTAATGAAGAAGAAAACAAAATCCTTTTTTCTTCTACACAGTAATACGTAACAAACCTTTATACAAAATAAGCACAAAATAGAGAAAAGCAGACCATAACATAGAGTACAATAACTGACAATATTGCAATGATACACCGCCGATAACTTCTGTTTATGGGTAGGTAATCGAAATATATCTAGAAGAACTGGCCAGTGGTCCGCGTGAGCGCACAATGTGCTGGTGTTAGCTAAAATATTACTGCAACGCAAATGGTGTGAATTTAAGGACTTAAATAGAATCGAAAGGCTGGGTAATGTTATGTTTCAATGGAATATACATTCATCGAGATCTTTTTAGGTAAAATTTCAATTATATTTCGCTTTACTAATTTATTCAAATCCTAAATTTCACCAATCTAAAGATTTGCCATCTTATTTTTTTTAATTGTCTTATGAAACTAAAACGATGGTTATCACTGAATGTATAATGAGTCTTTTTTGGGGTAGGAAATCATCTAAATAATGACACGCTGTGGACTGAGCGGAGGAAAGTGAAAAACCCATTCATGTTCCTTCTTTCGCGTTTGTGTTCCAGGGTCGCGGTAACTTTTTACCGCGGTAACAACACCTTACTTACTTATTTAATTCAAAACAAAAGCACATCTATATTCACTATATTTCAAAGCTTAAAATCATCAGTCGCATTAGCGCTTTACGTAATGTATATCCCACAGCACATTGCATCATACTTCAAAAAAAAAACTATTTATTTACGATAACAGCCTTGCGCTGTACTTCTTTAAGTGCTAAACTTTTTGCGCCTACTGTATTGTTTCACGTTTTGAAAAGTCGAAGGCTTCAACCGACATTCATTTTTATTGATATCTTTCTGGATTTAAGGATTGTTCAGGTTAATGCTACATCGAATGTTTCGAGTTGTGTTTGAAGGATTATTTTTATTGTTGACTTTTGATGTTGATTTCGTTTTTATTTTGTTCTGGTTTGCCTTTTTGGACGTAATAAATATTCGTTTATTTAATTTGATTTAGTCTTTTCCTAACCGTATACACCTAAATACCTGTCTTTAACATAGAGCAAAAACTGCCTATCTGACCTCTATAAATAAACCAGCAACAATTTTTTTGACTAACAATCAATGGAGATGACAATTACTATGCCAATGTCGCCTAACATAATACCATAACACGATACCCCTTGGTAAGATTAACTGTCAGTCATACTTCTGACTACTCGTCACGTCTGTTTAAGATCTACAATTAGACTTTCAAGGCACGAAAAAGAAGAAAGAATATTAATTTATTTAAAGTTTAAAAAAATACTTTAAAATGGTATTCTGGCATATATCATCTAAACAGTAATGTATATGGCTATACGTAAATAACGACTGTATTGTTTTCTTTCGTAACATTTTATTTCTAAGAAGAAAATAGCGATAACCCACCCCTACTCGATACTTGGAAACATTTTAAAACAAAAAAGGGACACCCAACGCATTCACGCATTGCCGCGTAAAAATCTAATACACTTAGAGCCGGCAGTCCATTTTAATATGTGTCACAACGTTCTCGGCCTGCGCCTCGGCTTCGGCCCTCGGCCTCGGCGGCCGCGTCGGCTTCGGCCCGAACAATTGTTATTCAATACCACTTCATGAAATATGTATTTATTGTGTGCTCACGGGAGATCTCTGTAAATTCATATGCTATATTGGTATTACACTGTTCGGTTTGTTACTGTGTTTTAGGCTTACGCAACTGGTAGAGTGGTATTAAAAAATATTGCGCTTTTTATTCGATTGTATGGAAAACAAAGGGCTTTCGATGAAAGTAATGAAAGATTTTTGATACGTGTGTTTTTTGAGTGGATGGAGATTTGAGTGATGCCATATAGAAATACGGATGTTTGGTGCACAATATTTATTTAGGTAGGTATAGCAATGAATGCATCACAGACATTTTATTTTAATAAATTTAATAGAGACCGTCATTTCTATGAAAACCAAGCGTGTCACTTTATTTCTATTGTCTGTAAATTCACAAGAACACTTTAGCTTTATTTTCTTAATTCCAGTAAGCATTTTTATGAGCTTTTGCAGCCAATACTGCACAATTATGCATTTTCTAGCTTTCGGTTGATATCGTGCCAAAACGGTGGAGCGCGGACTAATTCAAACAGTGTCGAAGGAAGTGTACTGTACTCCATTTTGACTCGCGAAGCACATACTACTGCGTTATGTATTTAGATACTATGTCTGTGGAATGCAAATATTTTATTTACAAAATTATCTGAAATATGACATAATCTTGTAAATGGGCAAAAGTATTGAATGTACAAAAAAAGAAAATCAACATTTATATACTTAAAAAGTACCTAAAGAGCTATATGAAATCTTATAAATAAAAAAAAATATTTAAAAAATCTTTCTTTTTTCTTCTTCTATCAGCATGACCTATCTATACAATAATAGTTTAAATCTTGCTAAAAAGATTGGCTATCAAACAAATGACAGGCTACTTAATACATTCAGGAAAATAAACTATTTTTTATTAGGTACCTAGGCGAATAGCATATATACGTAAAAGAGTTCATTCTTTCAAAAGTTTTAATTTGCATCGTTCAATAAATTTTACTTGCTAAAACGTGATAAAACAAAGTTATACTGCAAGAATATCTATTACTCTGTCCTAGAGACTATTTGAATATCATTTTAGTTTGAAAATTGTTAGACAAGTTTAGTCGTAAAGAAACTTAAGTTTTGTTAGAATATGAGATTTTTAATTTAGTACTTATTATTCAAACATATAAAAGGTATTTAAAATTTATTTATAGGTCAGTTGTTTGGTTTTAGTTTTGTTACAAAATTAGCAAACTGTACATCAAAATATACACCGTACACTCAGTGTACACACTAGTGTTATAGTGCGTAAACACTAGTGTGACATTTATACGAAATCATCGTGACTGCAGCATCATAAAAAAACTGTTGATGTATAAATAGCATAAAAGTGACACAAACTTTTCTTCTACTACAATAAATACTATACACCTGATTATACATCATAGACACTCCTTGTATACACTGAGTGTATAAAACGAGTGTCTGTAGAGTGTATATATTATGGTGTATACTATCATAGTGTAAACCTAGTTTTAGACTTTAATCACTCTCTTGTTAATTAATCTAAAGATCTTCTATTTGTGTTTTTTCTTGAACGCGTATGACATAATCTTCTCACACATAATATATTACAATTAAACTCTTCGAAATACTACAAAACCAATTTCCTAGAGCGACCGCAGCTCATTACCGCGACTGTATTGTTTGGGTATAATTGCTTATGATTTATTGCACGTTCACCACTTTCAATATATCACCGGCGCAACGATCTTAATTCTTGGGACGCCCTCCTGTGTCCTGTACCGATGGTGCAAGGAAAAATCTATAGCGAATTCGATATGTTTCATTGTTAAAATTATCTACGCTAACATAGTTTTTATTCCTACTCCTCCACTATTCTTTACTGATTAATTGCGGGTTCCAAGACAGTAAAACAAAAAAAATCTTTGGGACTCGTCGAGCTTCATTGCGTTTTCTGGTTGGTGCCACTGTTGATTCTGACTTTCAGGAGTTGCAGTGGTTAGAAATAGTGTGGTGGGCTTGTCCCAAAAAAAACATAGTATGTATTGTTCAACACCAAGCTTTGTATTTTCATAAATTAAGATTTTCTGTTAAATCCTACTAATATGTGAAATTTTGGGAGAATTTATGTTTGTATATATGTTCCTCTGATACGCAAAAATTACCAACTGGATTTGGATGAAATTTTGTTTACACATAGTTTATACCCTGGATTAACACATAGGATTTTTTGACATTTTATTCAGGTGCACAAAGTAGTTCTCTCAGGATTCGAGTGAAACCACGGAATAAAACTAGTACAAAATAAATAAATAATCATTAGTATTTTTATGGTGTCTCATTGTTTTATTTTATTGTTCCAGGTAAGTCTAGCACCTCATTACCTACATAAAACATTTGCAGCTATACAGTATCCATAACAAACCGACACGTAAGTACAAAAAGAAACTAATCTACTAATTGAATAATTACGTCACACGCTCGCGGCCGTGCCTCACACCGAAGCGTAAGGCTTCAAGCAAATGCTTATTTATGTTCAAGTCACAATGAACTTGTCCCGTTCTCAATTCGTTTCGCAGCATTAGTACGTGCCATTGTCCCATACAATAGTCGGTGCATTTTACTCTTGAGATTTAAATAGGCTTCGGCTGATGGCATCGTTAATGCGATCGAGTTGTTTACGTGAACCGTCCACTCGACTTGCTCCGATGTCGATTATGTTCAGCACTGCCTTGTTTTTAATTGACGGTTGAAATATCGATTCGATATGACGTTTATAAGAAAGCGTAGATGTTTTCTTTTTTTAATGTCTGGCTAGGGAAAAATGTCCTTGAACTAACAAGTTTGTGAGAGAAGTAAAAAAAACTATTTGAATTGTAATGTTATCTGATAGCATAATAATGAATGTTGAAGTGCTGTACGTTGTTAAACTTTTGCAGTTTTCTACGCGAAAATCTAAATTCCCAATGGATTTAAGATAAAGAGGGGGTGGACGCGAGTTGACAGACGGTCAACGCGATCCCGAAGGCCAAGTGTGTGTAACTTTAAGAAATGTTAGAACCAAGTCCCACCTGACAGGAAAGAAATCGAACGGAATTTCTTATTTTTGAAGCGCAAAAATTACTGTAACAATAAATAAATAATCTAACTTGATCAATATTGATAGTTTAAACTCCAAAAACTTTTTGCTTTAAACAGGTCCAAAAAATATTTAAGTATAATGAAAGCGAATTACTACTATCTGTTGGACCAACTTCACCGAAATTTGGAATTTAGATCGATTGAAATACGTCATAGGACATAGGATAGTCTTATCCGGTACGCGAAGTAGTTCCTTCATGACGCGAATAAAGCCGCGAAAAAAAGCTAGTCTTCAAAAAAATAACAGACTACACAAAATAATTACATTTCACATCTAATGCAGGTACAGCGAACCAATAAATTCTATTACATACACATCAGCATGCAATATGTTACTTGTCTTCAGCAAATTGCCACTAAGGCGCCAATTACACCGTACACCGAGCGTCCCACGCTCGACTAAACAGCGAGTTATGTTGGGTAATTCGAGGAGTCTCCTTTCATCGAGTGCATTGCGCGGAACATCGGCCCGCAATAGTCCCCCCTGCACTTCCATTAACCGTGAACATGGGACGTCACACGGTGCCGTAATGCTACTGATTTTAGATATCGGTCCAGGTGGAATGTTGCCTTTATTGTTATGTGAGAATTATAGTATAGTATGCTTTCCGCCAGCGGCTTCGCTCGCGTGGACTATACGAATTCCAATTAAAAAGGACAGAGTTTCATACAAACTTTGCCCCCCTTTTTGACCCCTTTAGAGGTAGAATTTCGGAAAATCCTTTCTTATTGGATGCCTACGTCATACAAAGAACACACCCTCCAAGTTTCAGGACTCAACGATCAGCGGTTTAGGCTGTGCGTTGATCCGTCAGTCAGTCAGTTATTTAGGATAAAGCATTTTATATGTATAGATGGGTGGGGCTAATGATAAAGGTATTTTATGATGTGATGAGCTTGGTAAAAGATTAGAAAAATGAGGTCACGGTCTGTCGCATAAAATTTTAACGTGTCAATGTGATTATAGTAAGGTATTTTAGTTGGAGTTATATTTATTATTAGATAATATATATAGGGAGAGTAATATTTATTTTATTTTTAGCCTATTTTGTCCCACTGCAGGGCAAAGGCCCTCCCCTTCCATCCATTTGTTCCAATCTCGTGCGTTTTAGTTAGGATTCCAGTTCATCATCAATCACTTGTTAATATTATCTATCTTCTATCTATACTTATAATAAATCTGTAGCGAGGTCAATTCTGTACATGAAATATATTTCCAAAATAACTATCAGGGGGTGATTAGGGATCGATACTGATGCCAAAAATGCAATCAGTAAAATTTTTGTCTGTCTGTCTGTCTGTCGGTCTGTCTGTCTGTCTGTCTGTCTGTCTGTCTGTCTGTCTGTCTGTCTGTATAAACTCTATAGAAACAAAAACTACTCGACGGATTTTAACGAAACTTGGTATAATTATTTGTCATACTCCTGAGATGGTTATAGTATACTTTTCATCACGCTACAATCAATAGGAGCAGAGCAGTGAAGGGAAATGTTGTCATTTTGTTTAAACGCGCTAATCTCAGGAACCGCTGGTCCGATTTAAATAATTCTTTCAGTGTTAGATAGTCTATTTATCGAGGAAGGCTATAGGCTATATATCATCACGCTAAGACCAATAGGAGCGGAGCATCACTATTCCACGCGGACGAAGTCGCTGGCAGAAGCTAGTTAGTGAATAAATTTGTCTTTGAAGTTTTGAGTAAATGAGAATATTTTTGGGTTATTATTAAATTGTTGAATGAATATTCGTAGATACAGCAACCATAATAAATGTTTAATTCTATAGAGCTTTGAAAATAGAGTACTTATAAGGTGTCTTTGATAATGGTGGGCTACTTTTGATTAAACTAATTAGCAAGCTTAGTCATTATTGAAATAAATTATAGAACATAGTTAATTGACACTGATATTAAAACCGCAATCAATTTCATTGATATTCCGAAATTGATTCCTAATCCTATTCTGAATAATTCATTCAAGTAAAGATTATTTGAATTATTAATTTTATTTAAAGTGACAGAAGCAAGACAACTGGAATTTCTTTCTATAATAGTAGATGATTTTGCAGCCTCGCCTACGCTGTAAACATCATTATCATTTTAATGTATTCGAACTATCCAAGCTGAAGACTTATTAATTTTATATGCTGTCACTTCTGATAAAGACAGTTTTAATATTGACTTACATTTTCCCCTCCTTCTTAGGGAACTATATCGTGCAACTAAATAACAAATATGCTATATCTATCGTTTCTTAGGTTTCAATATATTATACCAAATTCAATCTTGAATATGTCTAATTTAAGAGTGCAAGCTAACGAACGAATAGAAAGAATTACTTTTGTCTTTAATCAGTAAGGAAGCATGGATAATTATCTAATAATTTAAAAGAGGATATGAGTTTGATTGTTAGCATGTCAGGCTTTGACGATAAAATGACTGAACCGATTTAGATGAAATTTATTATGGAGATAGATGGTACTTTTTTATTCGGTTGCATAGAGATTTTTTCCCTGGACGCGGCTAAAATCTAGTTGTGATTTAAAATACAAATTATGGATTGAAATACACATAACTAACACTCCAATAAATTTCTAGACCTGTTTTAGCTACAACAAAAACAATGTTCTAATCGCCAATTGAATAGCTTTGTATCGTATTTATTACTGCAGCAAATTACAGTACGGTGTAAAAGCTCCCTCCATTAAGTGAAGAAGACACAATTCGCGGGGAGCATCGCCCGAACGGAGACCAGCCCCAGGTGCCACCAATAGCCGATCTAATTAAACGTGGAAAAGAACCAGAGCGTTTAAGTGAATTAAAACGATTTTCATTGCGTTCGGCATGGTGTGAATTAGGATTTACGTTTTTATAAATGAAGCAATGGTTAATGAAAGTGGTTAAGTAGGTTGGATGGTATTAGAGTGTAGTTTTTAGCAGTTTTTTTTTCTAAGGTAACAAAGGTTATCGCAATGATGATACCATTGTTACTAAGATTTAAATCTACATCTACACTACTATTATAAAGAGGAAAGATTTGTATTTTTGTGTGTATGTTTGTAATGAATAAACTCAAAAACTACTGTGCCGATTTTCACCATTTTAAAGCTACATTCACCCTGAGTAACATAGGCTACCCGTGCGAAGCCGGGACGGGCCGCTAGTGTTTGATAACGCAAAAAAGAGATTTTTTTATTGTAAAAGGACTCATTTTAAATAAATATTTTTTTACATTAAAAAAGACAGTTCCAAAACATCTAAGATTAAACAACTAGCTTTTCTACTTCCTCAAACCAAACGAGATAGTTAAAAAGTCTTCCTATTTTATACAAATATTGTATGCGAGTAAAACAACCCAAAGGTTTACTGTACTAAAGAAAAATATAGCTTCACATTAGTGGGAGTATTTTCAAAATCGGACACACAAACTTAGAAACACCTCTTTAGAATATAAGTATACTAATTTATAGTATAGAATGGTCAATTTTAATCGTACCTTCAAATATCAAACTGGTTATAAACAACAAATGTATTAATTTCATCATCATCTGCCTAGCCTTTTCCCAACTATGTTGGGGTCGGCTTCCAGTCTTAACCGGATGCAGCTGAGTACCAATGTTTTACATGGAGCGACTGCCTATCTGACCTCCACAACCCAGTTACCGGGTAACACGGTACCCCTTGGTAAGACTGGTTGTCAGACTTTCTGGCTTCTGACTACCCGTAACGACTGTCAAAGATGTACAAATGACAACCGGGACCAACAGCTTAACGTGCTTTCCGAGGCACGGAGGAGTCTCGCTATGACAAAGATGGTCACCCATCCACGGACCGACCGCGCCAAGCGCAGCTTAACCTTTGATCGGTCGACCCGTGCGGCTGTTGCTTAGCCACGAGCTCCTCAACAAATGTATTAATTTATAACATAGAAATAATCACATCGTTAATACGTGAACATTGGCGAGTAATGACTTGTATAGTCATGAATATTGATGGCGTGACGTGTTTATGTACGAAATTGATGGGAAAACAATATTATAGCCGAGCGCCGCTGTATAATGTACCAAGGGTCAATAGTTGTGTGTTTTAGTTACGCGGGATAACAAAATATACACGAGATATGGATTTGTAAAAGTTTCAGGTAAAATTATGTTAGAGCCCGCAGGTTGTGAATAGCTAAAGATTATTATTATGGTTACAGGAAAATCTGCGGTTAATTAGGAATTTTACAATGCCTACAATGTGAATAAATTTAAATCTACGGTTAATTAGGAATTTTACAATACCTACAATGTGAATAAATTTAAATAATTCTTCTAATATAAATAAATAAGAAGTCGCTTCTGCCAGCGACTTCGTCCGCGTGGAATAGTGGTGCTCCGCTCCTATTGGTCTAAGCGTGATGATATTATATAGCCTATAGCCTTGATTTCTGTGTAGCTTTAACCATAAAGGTTGCACACGCGACGGAAGCTTAAAAAATGGAGTAACTTCTCCCGTCTTCCCAACATTTCCCTTCACTGCTCTGCTCCTATTGATTGTAGCGTAATGCAAAGTATACTATAACCAGCTCAGGAGTATGAAAAATAATTGTACCAACTTTCGTTAAAATCCGTCAAGTAGTTTTTGTTTCTATAACGTTTATACAGACAGACAGACTGACAGATAAAAAATTTACTAATTGCATTTTTGGCATAAGTATCGATTCCTAACCACCGCCTGATAGTTATTTTGGAACTATATTTCATCTACAGAACTGACCTCTCTACAGATTTATTATAAGTTTAGATACTAGCTTTCCGCTAACGCTTCAACGACGTGGGCTACACGAATCATTTTTTTTTAATGACAGAGTTTCATACAAACTTTGCCCCCCCCCCCTCTTTTCACCCCCAGGGGTAGACTTTCGGAAAATCCTTTCTTATCCGATGCCTACGTCATACAAAGAACACACCCTCCAAGTTTCAGGTTTCTACAGCGGTTTACGCTGCGTTGATCCGTCAGTCATTCAGGACAAAGCATTTTAAATGTATAGTTTAATCTACAGACTTGATATTTCACTGCAACTGAACATCCGAACAGATTTCTCTCAGATAATTTTATATTCATCCTCAGTTGCCGCAGAATAACCAAGCGTATCACGCTGATTTGTTAAATAATAAACTGTGGGCTACCTTGGGATTAACTTTATACTGCTTTTGTTTACTTTGGTAATCCTTTTGCTGTGCCAGTTGGGGCAGTCAGGCCCGAGGGTAGCCGTGTGGTGTACGTGAAGCGGCTGCGGCGGAGACTACCACGACATAGAGATTATACGCTAGACCGGTTGCTAGGAAGTATTTTTGTAACAGACGATGCATTTTTAAAGTTGATTTTAAAATTTTAGCTTTGTCTTTAATGAAAATAAAAGGGAGTACAGGTCTGCGTGCGTGAGAAATTTTGGAAACAATAAAATGTTGTACATTAATCTTTATTAGAAATAAATAATTTAGCTTAGAACTCAAAACATTGCTTAAAATGACGTAAGATATTGCTGTCGAAAAATTTCAAACAAATAATCAAGAAGGATCTAATGGTAGTTCCTATAGCCAAGACACCATTCAAGATCCATTCCAATTTCAAATCACAAGTCGGTTTATAACTCTAACTCAATCTAACCAAATGCATCGAATTACCATATTAATACCCACATCATAACTCTCTCATAACTCGTACCAAACAGCAAAGAGCGTCCAGAAACGCGACCTACCCTCTAATTAGAGAACACGAAGACTCCCCCATGTAGCCGCTGGCGATGGCCGAACGGTTTTTTAATTTGATCCAGAGTATGATGTACGCCACTATTTACTTTTAGTTACTATTTTATCAAAGACTCTGCATTAAGTTCTTGGGATATCTTGTCAAACGAATTTGTGAGGTTATTTGTTCATGTTTTGAAAGGCTAAGTTGGTTTTTGAGTAAATTTGTGGATTGTACCTATTTCATAATTAATTTTGAATTAGTAAAATACATCTACAGTTTAAAAATGTTTGATATTAATTTTAAAGGAATGCAATACATTTAGGATTATAACAACTGATTTTATATGGATATCATTATCGGTATAAACTTCACAAATAATAACACAAGCAGAATGGACTACAATTTAATTTTGTGCACTTCACATATTCGCCTCAATCGCCTTTGATCCGCATTTCACAAAACAGGCGCAAAACCGACAAATCCGCCATTTTGGATAATTCTGATACTATTCTGAACAACCCTCGGCACACAGGAACTTCAAATCTGCTTTGGCTCGTTCACTTGACCGTGAGCGTGACATCGATGTGGCACATCAAAGACTGACGCACGTCAGCAATTGTATTACTAGTCGACAAACAGCGTAAATGTTAATCAAGTCCAATCGAACGCGGGCACCTATTACGATAAGTACAGGCTTAGCTGTAATGGAAAATGAAAGGTATGTGGACAAAGCAACGTTTCAACTTCAGTTGGCATTAGTGAAAATTCCAATGTTAGGTTCGCGTTTGATATAATTGACAGTCTTTAATGTTGGCGAACTATTGAAATAGAACAACGTGTTTAAACTATAGATAGTAAAATTATTAACAAATCTACCTTTAGGAAACGGTAAATATTCTTTAAGATTTTACAAAAAAATTACAAAAATATTATGATGATAAAATAATTCATGTACACATATTGAGTGTATTGTGACCTCTAAATTGGATAGTATACATGGCATCCAAATAAAATCCAGATAATCCAAAATATCTTTTTGGTAATCACCAACACTTTCACTGCAACGAAATTGACCAAATTACAGCCTGCGACGAATATTAAGCATTTTACTAACATCCCTTAAATTGAATTTTCATTAGAAAAAATCCAATTTTATGTCACAAGATTTTCTTCAGCAGCTTTCCGATGGACAGGCTTAAGATTAGCCGGATTCATTATTCAGATTAAGTGTGGCGAAATGTTGACAAATTGAATTTGATTCGCTCACGTCAGAGACCCCGGGGTCCGTAATTGGCTTACTGTTCGATGAGGTTAGAGTAAATAGTGGTTTCCACGCGAGGATTTTGGTGTCAAATAGGTACTATGTGACGTTTTGAGTTCGCTACGGAAAGGACTCGAATATATGGTGTTTGTTTTGTCAATACTTAAGAAGGCTGAATATGAATAAGTTTATATAAATATGATCGGGCTTTAAGCTATTAGTGAGTGCCATTCAAGCTTAAAAATAACGCGTATTGATTGTCAATTGTCATTGTATTACTTGTTTGATTACAAATAAGATACCTAGATGATATTTTTTTTTGTAGATTCAAATAATTTGAACAAAAAAAAATAACAATGAAAGTTACTGTTTTTATGAAAATTTTCAGCATAGCAGTGTAAAAACTTAATTTATTATTATTATTTAATTTACCAACTATTATTACAGCCCTAAAATAAACGCAAGCCTAAACTCAACAAACAAATTGGCCGTCCTATCACATACATGTACCGTATTATTTGACTGAACAAATCGATAAAAACAGAGTGTACCGTCCGCTGACCTGTTCGGAGATAATAAAAAAGTTGAATGATACTATGCCCGCCCTATCGGAAAATAGAAGTGGATCTTTAGTTCTTCGAGTCGCCAGTAACAATGTCGTCGTACTGTCGCGCACGGAAGCGATATGTTCCATATAAAAATTTATATTATTGCTCAACTCGTTCGCTGGACGGTGACGTGTGATTTTGCGAGAAAGTTTCCGTTCTTGTAATAGCTTCTGGATATTATGTGTATCGATGCGTTTAATAGCCTTGAAAATGAAAATTCTATGTTTTAAAGAATATACCATTGAACTGTATAACTTGTTTGGTAACAACAAAGTAGTCAAGTAATTTCAAACAATTTTATAGTAGTTTACTAAAAGTTTGCAGACTATTATCTGGTATTAACTGACTCTGCTTAGATATTCTAGTAATTATGAATGTTAATATCACATTGAACGCTACACTGCAGACCCAATGCAAAAACTATTGTTTGGGGGTCAACGGTGACCGGCAGGCGTTCAAAGGCTTAAATAATATATTTACACAACGAATAATGACCGTGACAGTACTTTCGAGGGTTCGCGATGCCCGAGCGGAGTAAATCCGAAGTCGGCCGAATTCCCGCGAGTCTTCCCTCGAGTTTCGACAAACGGCACGGGATCCGACGGCACCAATAACGACGGATGTCCACTTACTTGTGCATTAAAAATGCAGACATTATCTATAAAAGTCCTTGTTAGCAACAAGGACCTGAGATAAATTATGTAGGTATAGAGCATCATGCCCTGTTTTTCAGTAGAATTTGCCATAGCCCTACGTTTACAATTTGCCATTATAAGGTAATTATCGTCACATCGAGAGAGTAGAAATCCTGACTTCGCTCCAATGCCACTACTGAGAATTTCCATAACATGAAAAAAACCCTAATTATATTGAGCACAATCCGGGAATTGAACCCATAATGGAACATAGCCGCCTGCATCCACTAGACCAACTAAAGTGATAATTGTTAAAAGAAAACAAGTCCCCTAATATGATACCTAACCTAAAATCGATTCTAACTACGGTTATTATTTTTAAACCTATACCCCCATTAATTTTCCAAATCTTAAACTAAACAAGCTCATCACTAACAGGCATGACACAATAGAAGCATCCTTTAAAACCACCTTTATTTATTTATAGCGGTTGCAGTGAGCGGCCAGCTTTACCCTCCCGCGCGGGGGATTATGTATTTTATCCTAAATCTCTTACCGATGTCTCTGTGTAATTGTGGATTACCCTCGCTCATGTTTTCATTTGTCCTGCATTCTGTAAGAAGTTTTTATTACAGTTCTCTTTGATTTGTTATCTTTGTGTTATGACGAAAGTTTTTGTCCAATCTGCATTGTGAAGGCTATTAGTCATCAGTTTGGTAAGGTATTAGAATTGTTGGAGAGTGAATGCACGGTTGATTGGTCTTGAGGTTTGTATTAGTTTGCACTATATACACCGTCTTAAATTTTATGTCATCTATACATATAAAATGCCTTGTCCTGAATGACTGACGATCAACGCACACCCTAAATGGCTGACGTAGAGACCTATGTTTTTTGTATGACTTAAGCATCTGATAAGAAAGGATTTTCCGAAATACTATTCCTAATATGGAGAAAAAGGGGGGGAAAGTTTGAATGAAATTCTGTGATTTTTTATTTAAATTCGTATAGTTCGCGCGGGCGAAGCCACAGGCGAAAAGCTAGTAATTAAATAATCAACGTTTTCGTTCTATTTGTAAAACAATTTTTGTTCTCTCCAAGCAAAATTCTCCTGTACAATTCCATATTTGGAGTTTTACCATATAAATCTACTTAATATTAAACATGATTCTAAAACTCTTCAATAAACATAATCAAAACTAATTTTAGTAGTAAATTCCGTTCATCCTCACGCTAAAATAATTTCAATCCACCGAGCAAATATTTAAAGAGACCACGTAATGTGTGCCGTGCCGAAGTTACTTAGACACCGCAGAGCCTGTAAGCAACTTACTCCACTATAAAGGGAATTATTAACTGGCGTGTCTACTAGTTGGAAAACAGCCTGGCTTTAACCCTTCAGGTGTGTGGGGAGGTTGAAAGTCGAAATTTTAATTGGTAAACAGGAAACTTTGGTGAGTTCATCGTGTTAGTATTGAAACATTTTGAATGAATGAGTTTTAGACTATCTTCTTTGGAATGAGTGGTTGTATGTAATTTTGTATGTTCATGGTTTGACGATGTAGAAACAAAATTCGATTTCAATATAATTTTTATACAATAACTAGCTATTTCTCACGGTTTTACCCGTGCCCTGAGGGAATGACTTCCCGGATAAAAGTCTCCAGTCTATAACCATCTCCAGAATCTCGTTTATCTCCTCGCCAAATCGCTTTAGCCGTTTTACTGTTAAATCGTAATATAGAAACATATTCACTTGCGCATTTATAATTAGGAATTAGGATAAGTGACTCTTACTGTCACTCGCGTCTCTTTATGTAGTCATCGAACAATACAGACATCACCATTTAATTTGTCGATGTTTAAATAACGATAACAAAGAAATAAAATATTAATAGAAGAACTGAACAATTATTACGGTTTGTATTCAGGTACGGATACTAAGAGAGTATCAATAATAATCTCCTCAAACTCACTTCAATGCAAAGCAATATCAAGCTATAATATTAATTCCTCCTTCAATACAGATAAAGTTAATATATGACATCGTTAGTTATGAGTGAAATTGATTAATTCCGCCAGGGAGTCCCATTGACTGGACTAGACAGGGGAATACACGGTATTGCCACTTGCTTCGACTTTATGACGGTGACAATATATTTTAACTTTTCTTAGCTTTTAATAAATTGAGCATTTTCCATTAACTGCCTTGAATTATTTTATATATTAAAATATAATTAAATTGTTCACGAATTATGCTATAAGACTACATATTAATAAACAAGTTGTAAACGCGATCCTGTTTACAACAAAATATATATAAAGCTTAAATAATTTATATTATTCTGTTCTGAACTCTAGAATATTTTTTGGTGTCACTCCATCTATGAAATGTATCAAAAAGTAGCACATTCACTACAATAACTTTACACAAGAATAAACAAAACATTCTTCAGTTCATCACGCCTTGAAAGTACCAAGTCGTCCAGATAAACGAAGTATTGCTACAATTTTCAGTTCACTTACTGTCCATCTGTACGTATCGTCAAGGGGGGAAGGGGGCAGTGGGGTGGGCCACCCAGGCTCGCACGCGACATTGGTCAAAGTCGAATAATGCCAGGACTGGAACTTTTTGATAGGTCCGCCGGTAAATGCAGTCAGACATCGGTCAGATTATTGTACATACCTCTCATTCGGGAGGGCACAACTGAATAGTCAAAGGGCCCCTTTGATACAGCTCAGCTTTGTCGTCTAAATATATAAATCTAATTACATATATGACGTAATTATATTAATGTGGGAAATGGGTCGCATTTCAATCATGTGGAATACGTTTTCGGTATATAATAGGATTATCATCTCATGAATGATTGAGCAAATCGAAAAATAGGTTACTGTTTATATATGACTTTGTTTACGGCTACAATTACATAGGAATATTAGAAATTGTATACTATTTTATTCCCGATTAAAAAAGACATGAAACTTCGACAGAAACAAAATAAAAGAACATCCCTAAAGAGAAGATTAGAACCAAGAAACGTGTAAGATTTAAACAAAGCTGAACACCGTTTTAAAAGTCGATTTGTTCTAACAAACCTGAACTACCCTCAAAGTGGGTTTTAGCGGAAATGAATAGGAGCGTATTGTCAAGCACGAACACTCGACTTCGCCTATCGCTGACAAAGCTTTATTTGCTGTTTTTCACAAATAGTTGAAAGAGCCTCCCAGGAGGAGCGGAACGCAATGAACACGGGTAGGTGCTGTCTTAGCGAGGAACAAAGTACACAAAGTTTACGGGTTTGTATGAAAGTTCAGCCACTAATGTGAATGAATGAATCTGAAAAGAGAAAGTTATCGTGGAGTGCAATTTGTTTTTTCTTATAATTAAACTGTAAAGATTTACCATAACATGTTTTATTTAAAAATATTTATGTTGTTCATTTTTAATAACGTTTTATACCAACTTTTCGTTAATATACTAAAAAGATGCATTTTTAGTAAATCTTTAACAAATATTTTTCACATATTAATTCCTAACATAATTATAATTATCTGAGTTCTAAAGATAATTTTAAAACAGTACACAAGACTGCTTCAAAAAAATTCAACTAAGGAATGAGAAGGTTAAACTACTTTCACTTTTCACAAAAAAAACTCCAATTTTTCCGTTACTCGCTTCTGAAATTGAAAAGACGAGCTTCACAGAAAGTACCAAACAACTTGGGACTTTGAAGGTTCGCCTTGTGTAAATAAGAGCGGAAGCCTTAGGAGGCCCGAGGAGGTTGGAGGAGGCCGGAGGGGGCGGTGCAGTCGCGAGCAGAGAGCCCGGAGAATAAAGCCTTCAAAAACTATTTAAAGAGGATTCGGAGGCAATTGGCGCAGTACTCCTGATGGCGAAAGATATCTATGAAAAAACATTGAAAAATATTCTTAGAAAATACAACGTATTCAAGAAACCAATATTTAAAGTAGTATGCATTTATAGAAACTTTATCAAGAAAGAGCAATAAGGGAGAGTGGGCTATAGGAAAAGTTCAGTTTTCTGTATATTTGGGAATTTATAAGTAAGGCAATTGCGGTGCCGGTATAAACAGAAAATGAATATTATCAACCAAAAATGATCAATCATCAGTAAAAATAATTGTAGAGCTATAACAATATACTGTTTATTTTGATCTACCGAACACTTACTATCAAATAGAAATCGTAAATGGTTTATTTTGACAACACACTGTTATATTGTATCTAACTTAGAAAACCTTATTGACTAAAGTTCACAGTTCAATTATCTGAACTACCAACGAAGAGGGTTAATCGTCATATTGAAAATAATAACTCCATCAGCGATGGATGCAATATTCAGCGCTGAGCGTAAACCAGCGGAACTTCCTGTTTGTAGCGGAGTGCGGAAATTCAATTATCCGACGATAAAAGTGCGGGGCGGACGGTAGTGATGCCAAGTTCCCGGAGCGCCCCGGGCCATGCCGGGTTTTAGATACAAATATTAATATTATTTTTTTCTTCTTGATTTATTTGGATGATTTTATAATCTTTTTTTGTTAGATTTGCTGACAGACATTCAATTGTTATTTTATACTAGTTATTTTAAATTTCAGTTTCAATCAAAATCCATAAAAAATCACCTAAATCGATACGGCGGTTACACAGTTAACAGATGAGAGACATAATTTTAAAATAATAGGTATCAGCAAATATGATTTTATCAAAAAAATCTTGAAAATGTTATCTTACCTACCCTTACCTATTAAATACCTACCTAATTCAAAAGAAAAATCCATTTCGAATGCGTTAAAATTCTTATAACGTAACACAACCTTACGTCATCTTCAAGATTTTCTATCCTGTAAAACATGTAAATCCCGCATATGTCCGTTGGCAACACTAGCTGGGTGGGTAAGGGGCGGGCTGTCCGAGACGACGACGTGCCGCGTGAACTTGAATTTTCCTGATTTTACTCTCGTCAAAGATATTATTTCAACTTTCTTGTAGCAATATTATATTCTTTATGCACTGTTTATGATTAGTTTGTTATTATTCTTGAAAGTTGGATTCTTTGTGTAAAATGTTATCTAATACTTTACTGAGTTTCTCTAGTTATTACTTTTAATTATTTACTTCTGTTGAAACAGACAGAGTTCGATATAAAGTCTAAATGTCTCTACACTGTCTACATGTCGGTCTGTTAATAATTTGTGACTTACAAACCAAGCCAAGTCGTTGATTGAAAGATTCATAGTGATAGGCCGAAATTGTTGTTGAGAAGAATGGTAGACAAAATTCTTGTAGTGTTTTTAAATTATAAAAATAATAGGTCTCCCAATTTCAGTCATATCATGAGGAGAACTATTTCACGAACTCTTTTTTTACTATTATATGTCCTTCCTCAGGTTTTCGTTTGTCTTCAAACTAAAATTTCATCTAAATCAGTTTGACAATCATTTTACCGTGAAAGCGTTACAGACAGACAGAGTTACTGTCGCATTTATAATATTAGGAAATATTTGTACGCCTACTTTAATTTCACTGTCAATAATAGGTTTTTGACTATATTAATATATAACAATATACGCAATAAAAATGACCTTGATTGGTCATCAAAAAAAATATTAAAAAATAATGTTTTTTTCCATAATGTGTTTTGGAAACATTAAATCCTAAAAACAACATTTACTGACAGACAAACTAAAAAAAACTCACAACGATAAATAAACCCTAAAAACTCCATCGTAATAATGGATATGTAATACGTCTGCAATATAAAATTGTATGTCACGATAAAAGTCGATATGAAAACTTTCATAAGCCGTAGCAATACCCCATTTACTGTACATAGCTGGTATAAAAGGCGACGTTTCATGCACAGTAGTAAATAATAAGCCGATGGTAGGCGTGTATATAAAAAATTTAGGGTTCGATAGCGGAGTGTTAATGGAACTTTTATTGCTCGAATTATTCCGGATTACTCCTCATACATTCTACATGGAAATTGGGAGTCATTATGCTTATGAGTTTGCATGTATGAATGAATATTTCAAATGCTATTGTTTTACATATTCTTATATTCTCATTCTGTACCAGAATTACGTAAGACGATTTCGTTCAACTATATTTGGGGTGCTTGGAATGTAATAGGATTTAGCATCGATAAACCTACCTAATATATTCTAAACTAAAATTTATTAAAAAAGCTTTAACTATAAAATGACTGAACTAATCTATGTAAAATTTTGTGTAAAATAGATTAAAACTTTGAATAACACGTAGGGTTTAAAGCTGGTAAAGCGTTGTTATTTACAATCAAAACACTGGCCGATTTTTAGAAAGATATTTTGAAATCTTGTTTATGACCATTCTATTCCGTATTCTTTTAATTACTGAGTTACTGTTGTTGATAATACCTACATGCGTATGCAAGGTCTGTCTTTTTACTTCTAAAAATATACCTACCTAATCGTAAGTAAGTCTGTGCGAGCTTGTAGAGCTCACTTGAAGTAGGTATACTCTCAGGATGCAAGTGAAACTTTTTTTCTACTTTTTTATTATATCTCGTGTTAAAGAAAGGAAAATGGTTTTGTCTTTATTGTACACTAGCTTCTGCCCGCGACTTCGTCCGCGTGGAATAGTGGTGCTCCGCTCCTATTGGTTTTAGCGTGATGAAATATAGCCTATAGCCTTCTTCAATAAATGGGCTATCTAACACTGAAAGAATTTTCAAATCGGACCAGTAGTTCCTGAGATTAGTAGCGTACGCAAAAAAAGTAACTTTTCTGGTTGATTTCTTACACCTTGTGTCCGAAAAACCCAAATATCTTACGGAACCCTATTTTTTTCCAAAATAAAATTTAGCCTATGTTACTCGTGGATAATGTACTTTCGAATGGTGAAAGAATTTTTAAAATCGGTCCAGTAGTTTTTGAGCCTATTCATTACAAACAAACAAACAAACAAACAAAGTTTTCCTCTTTATAATATTAGTGTAGATAAATATAATCTGGGTTCGGTTTAAATTTAATATTTTTTGTTGATCTAAAACTATCACTCACTGAATGTTATAATCAATAATCACTCAGGTGAGGGGTTAGACCCTCCCTAACCAAAACAGTATGTTTCGAATTGATGACGGTTCCAAACTTCCACCCGATTTCATTGTTTGAAACTGTATCAATGCATCTCACTCACACCTTGAAAGACAATTATTTAGCGTCTACGAATATGATATAAGAGAGAAAGAGACAGAAAACGTGGAAGATAGTTAAACCAAAAGTGCAAATTCAGCTGAAAAGTAAGCACCTATCAATGAATTTATATACCGTGAGAGAAGTTATTCCTCTGTTGATCTGAAGACGACATAAAAACACGAATTTATCAGCTGCCGACGTCATAAAAGTCATCTATAGGAAATGAATCACCTATTTGTCATGGTTCGCTTTTGTGTGTATTTCTAGAAGGAAATGTATTATTATTATTTTTTAAATGGATCTTGGATCATAGCATGACGTGCCCAAGATAAACAGTGTTATTATCTAATTTAACTTCAATTGAGAGTCTTTTTACCCTTACTTAATTACTAAATTTATAATATAATCGCTTTTAATAATAACTCATCACGCAGTGAAAATATTTTGCTAGTCATCAATTTGGTGGATGAATTGCCTGGGATCCAAGTTCCAACATACTGGCCAAGTGCGTGTCAAGACACGCGCAGTAGGGTTCTGTGGTAGGTCTTAGTTAGTCGACTATAACTCTGTAACTGGTTAAGCCTTCTTAGCCGTGATAGTTTTCCTTTTAAGTTCATTACATGTGCTACATCTGTGACTTTTTTCATATTTCTAGGGATAGCCATTAGCCAAAAGTAAGAGGAGGGGACGGTCATGTCGAAAAAAAATTTGCACTTAAAAGATAGGTATTTTCGCAAATGACTCACTTAACCGAAAAATGGTCTTCATACACCCATAATATTATAAAAGACCTATCTAACGAAACCCCACACGAAGTAGTACGAGAGAAAAAAATAATCATCCCCACTTCACGTGTTTGGGAGCTACCTTAAAAAAAATATTTTTATAATTTTATTTTACGACTTCCCGGCGTGATCAATATACATATCTTTACTAAATTTCAGCTTTCTGGTAACAAGAACCTCGAAGCTATACCGCGAATACTCAGACAGACGGACATAGCGAAACTATAAGGTTTTTTTAAGGCTTCCTTGTCGACTACGGAACTCTAAATATTTGCAAAGAGAACAACTGCTAAAAGTTCCTTTTGTTTATTTAGCGACAAAATTTTAAAGCACGTGCTCACTTGAAAAACTCGATTCACGTTTTCCAACACAACAACTATTAATTCAATACGTAAATATAAAAGTACTTATCCAAATGCACGAATCCGAGTACACTACCGAAAATTTCCCAACGCCCACAGTAATTGAATATAAAAACCACTGGAAGCTGCAAAACGAACTTTGACACTTGGCGAGTTTGTTTTTATTTTGGCCGGCCGGCACGTAAGGTCGATAAATTTCATGGTGCTTATGTGGACGTCAGAGGCATTACTCTTGGACCCTCGAGACTCCTCCACCAAATTGGCCGGTCACGCCTCCGAGGTGGTGCTTCGGAGCCACTCTCGATGGCTTACTTTTTGTTTTTATCGCTTGACAAATGCCTATTGTGTTTATGCTTTATTGTGTGAGTTTTGAGTAATGATTATGCGTTTCTGGAGACTTTTGGGTGTAGGTTTGTTAAATTGACGTAGTTTGTAGTGCTTTAAGGGTTTCGTCCGTCTAAATGAGATATGAAACCTTTATGGTATCATGCCTGTTCGTCTGTCACTGCCATTTGTTCCGAAACCAATTAAGTTTTATTTATTTTATTTCATACTAGCTTCTGCCAGCGACTTCGTCCGCGTGGAATAGTGGTGCTCTGCTCCTATTAGTCTTAGCGTGATGATATAAAGCCTATAGCGTTCCTAGATAAATGGACTATCTAACACTGAAAGAATTATTTAAATCGGACCAGCGGTTCCTGAGATTAGCGCGTTTAAACAAAATGACAACATTTCCCTTCACTGCTCTGCTCCTATTGATTGTAGCGTGATGAAAAGTATACTATAACCTTCTCAGGAGTATGACAAATAATTGTACCAAGTTTCGTTAAAATCCGTAGTTTTTCTTTCTATAGAGTTTATACAGACAGACAGACAGACAAAAAATTTACTGATTGCATTTTTGGCATCAGTATCGATCTCTAATCACCCCCTGATAGTTATTTTGGAAATATATTTAATGTACAGAATTGACCTCTCTACAGATTTATTATAAGTATAGATAGATAGATTTTTGGTATGAAATACAGAATAAAATAAAATATTATTTGTTAACTAGCTTCTGCCAGCGACTTCGTCCGCGTGGAATAGTGGTGCTCCGCTCCTATTAGTCTGAGCGTGATGATATATAGCCTATAGCCTTCCTCAATAAATGGACTATCTAACACTGAAAGAATTATTTTAATCGGACCAGCGGTTCCTGAGATTAGCGCGTTTAAACAAAATGACAACATTTCCCTTCACTGCTCTGCTCCTATTGATTGTAGCGTGATGTAAAGTATACTATAACCATCTCAGGAGTATGACAAATAATTGTACCAAGTTTCGTTAAAATCCGTCGAGTAGTTTTTGTTTCTATAGAGTTTATACAGACAGACAGACAGACAGACGGACAGACAGACAGACAGACAAAAATTTTACTGATTGCATTTTTGGCATCAGTATCGATCCCTAATCACCCCCTGATAGTTATTTTGGAAATATATTTCATGTACAGAATTGACCTCTCTACAGATTTATTATAAGTATAGAAGATATAGATTATAAACTAAACAAAAAATATGAATATAGACTGACACAATGGACGGTTATCGCTAAGAACGATTTTCTATATACAACTTTCATACAGCATTATTTTTCAACTATGTCGCGAACATTCAAATTGAGTAATAATATTTGAAAACTATATAAAGCTCCAACTTTCATTAACAGTCGAAAACGTTTCAGCGCCCCGCTCCACATAAAGAGCTAAAACATTCCATCATCAGCGTAAATTCGCTTAAATCTCAACTAACAAGTTGAACTCCGCCCGCTCAGCACTCATCGCTTTAGCTAAGCCAGTTTCGAGCAGGTATGAGTTCATCACCCAACAAGCTTTTGACTCGCGAAACTATTTGTTAAGTACTTCTGTCGATTGTCAGGGCCCAGAATGTCGCCTATTACGATCTGTCGGAGAGGCAATTTCGGTGGAGCAATTTCGTAAAACATTGAAGTCATGTCGAATAAAGTTATAATAGGAGTGTACCGGTTTTATAACGTTTTTCATAGTTGTATACTGTATCTTTATTATACGTAATGTATCAAATTATAGATTTATTTCGTTTTTCTTATATTCTGAGTATAACATTTGATACACTTTAATTTGATTGCAGCTGTTTTCATTTTGAAAATAAAGTTCTGACTTCTCCTCTTTGATACAGGAAAAATATCTTATTAGTTTAGTTTAAACACTAATTTAATAAGCAAATATCTTTTTTCATTAAAACCTTTTAATAACAAAGCTTTGTAAAATGCAGCAGCCACTTTGATGCTATTATCTTTCATTACTAAATCAAAGCAAAAATCCTTCTCATAAAAAATGTATTCATTACAATGTTTGTTCATTTTAATCTTCTCATTACTGCTCAGCCAATTTACTGCTTTATGCGCACTCATCCCTCAACATTTAATTACAAAAGCCTTCAAGTATTAGACTGACAGCACACTGACTGAACTCGAGGCGACGGCAGCTCATGCATTACGAATACGTCATTTCTCTGTACAATTTTACGACAGACTTTTATTGAGTTCAGGGGAACGACAGGTGAGTTATGGTGTCTCATTATAGATATGTCTACCGATATATTTTTCTGTATGTGGCGGGAAATTAAGAGGAAAACAGATTTTGTTGTTCTCACTTTTATGTCGATTTATATAGATGTGCCTCAAACACATTCACAGCTCGATTTGAAGACTTATCGATTTGAAATTAGAATTCGAATAACAGAAATTAAAAAGTATTTCATCTATAAAGAAATATATTCAATGTTCGTGGTTTAAAGGTCCCTGATTATATTGTTACGTAAAATTGAAAACAAAACCTCAAAAGTCAATTATTGTGATTATTTTATTTCTGAATGAACAAAGGAAAATTTTCAATCTCTAATTTTACGAATTCAAAAAACGGATTGATTCCTTTGACATCTTCAATCAAACGGTAAAAAATGGCCTTATTCCCGACGAAGAACGAAAAATATCTATAAGGTTCTAGAAAATAGGTACTAAATGAAATAATAGTTAAAAGTTGAGGCTGAAATAAAAGACTGCGCGATGTGAGAGCAAAAGGAATCAAAGTAAGGAAGTCGCCGGAACATAGTTTATGAATAACGAGGGTTCTGTATAAAAACGGCTTCCGGTCACCGCGTCGCAATCCAAAATCAAACTACATGACGAGAGTTTTTCGGTCTACATTTGATTTCATGAATATATTTTCCATTGCCTTAAAATTTAATTCACTTTCATGATAATTGTTTCATTGAAATTTGATATTTAATTGTCTCAGATTAATTGTTATTTTTATTTTTCAAACTAAGCTAAAAACATTTCTCTAAAATCCAAGTCTAGACTTCACTATTAGCTTTTTAGTGTTTCGGGAATTCAGTGGATCGCTAAGTTAGTTGCGGGTCAAATTATGAATCTCAATATTACAAACGGGGAGGTCCCAAGCCCGGGGCACGGCGCCCAATCGAATATTTATGAGAGAAATTCACAGCTGATAAAACTTGAGTACGACTTCGCTTTGCCACTGTAATAAGCGGATGTTTTATTTGTTGTGTGCTTCTATTTATTTTTTTAGGTCGTTGAGTTTAATTTATTTCACAATTTTAGATGGTAGCGCTTCACATTCAAAACTTATTCGTGTGTACTAAATTTGTTATAGTATCAGTTGAAACTGATATGATTTTATTTAAATCGAGTAGACTTTTTGTATTACTTTTGTTGTTATTCTGAATTATGGTCTCAAAATCGTTGTTTTATTTGTGTACATACTTTTTTCATAACTCTAAGTAACATAAAAAAATATTCACTGACTACTTATATAATACTTGTTCCTTATCCTTTAAGTTTTTATTAATAATTATTATTTATCATACTAACTTCACCCCTCTTGATGAAAATCTCCTATATCCTTTGCCAGGATATATTCAATATCCATAACTATATACAATTTAATGAACAGACAGAAATAATTACTCTCACATATAATATCATGCATGTAATGCAGCATTGCATATTAACTATTAGCATGTAATATTAACTATTACATGCTCTATAACCATGATTAAAATGCATAATGTTGCCAGAAAGCTGTTTTTTTAATTTGCGAGCGTTTTTCGTATCTACAATGTATTTTATATTTTTCAAATAAAATACGAAAGAATACCGTCGCAACTTTTTTAAATATCTTTCAATTTTCCTCTGCTGTTGGTATTTCGGAAAAAAGTTGAAAAAAAAAGTAATAAAATGTCACAAATATGTGCAATATCTGGCTGGTAATAAAGTGAGGCTTATTTACATAAAGGTGGGTGGGACGTGATGATTGTTTTGTCCTTACATTGGGCGATGTTGTGCGAGCCTTTGATACTGTGAACGGACGCGGCTTTATTTTGGCTCGTTTTTGTATGGACACAAAAACGATGTCATGTGTATTATATTGCTGGAAATAATAAAATGTTCCGGATAGCTCATCATCGAATTAATGGAACATCTTACTGACGTAAAGTTTATCTATAGATTTGAAACTACATAAATCGATAAATTATTTTGAAAGTGAATTAATTATTGAATTTTAAACTAATTCAAATATCTAAGTAAAGAATTTGAAAAAGTGACACTTACAAGTAAATTTTTAACATAAAATTATTACATCACTGTGATGTTACACCTTTTCTTCCTCAATCGGTTAAACATAGTCCGTATTTAGAAGGGCACTATTACATTTTTTCATAGCCACAGGATACCAGCTATGTATAGTTTGTGGTTTTCTTATAAAATCTATAATGTTTCTTTTCGCCTATTAAACTTTACACTTTAGGTACTTCTCATTTAAAATTAAGCGAGCTTACCTGCCAGCATACCAGCTATGTATAGTTTGTGGTTTTCTTATAAAATCTATAATGTTTCTTTTCGCCTATTAAACTTTACACTTTAGGTACTTCTCATTTAAAATTAAGCGAGCTTACCATTAACTGGGCACGGGAAATTGTTTTATTTTTATTTAAATAAATGTAATATATTATTATTACATTAATGAGAAACACTATTAATAAATACAAAAATATTCATAAACCTGAAAACTACGTCTAACTACATCCAGTACCTCACATCTGTTACTTTCGAACCCAACTCGCGTCCATCGAATAGGTCCGTAAGGTTTCAGTGGTTTAGAAACCGGCCCGTTCACCATAGCAATAATCATTTATCGACGCCGCGTTACCGGTATACGTGACGCGGTTCCGTATGGAGCCTTTGAGAGAATCGACTTTTGTCGGGACCTCTTTCAAAGCCTGCCGTTTACTGCCAAAACGGTTTAGTATTTCAAAAGCTGTCTTTGTTTATGATGGTTTTCTGAATGCGATTCAATGGTGTTTTGTTTTTATGATTTTTAATCGCGTTTTTGTTGGTAGAAAAAAATGTCATTGGTTAGCAAATGATTGAAGAGTTTTTTTTGTAGGTAATACTCTATCTGTTATCATAACACAATACCTTGTTTGCTAGGTTGCATAACAAAATACCTTGTAACTATGCTTTGATAAATAATAATGAAACATTGTCAGTAGTTCCCACTCCATCGCCTGTTTCCCAAATTCACCTACACATTTAAGTAACAAACACTCAAAAGTTTCAACAGTTCACACACATAATTCCCTTAAAATTAACCCCTATAAATCCCTTAACAAATTCCAAAAACAACCCTTTCCCACCTCAAATAATCCATAAAAAATATTATCCAACAAAACACTTCGCAAGTTGTAAATAGAAACAAATGGAAAATTACACGTGGAGTGTTCCTTATTAGCGCGGTTTCATGTCCGGGGTCTGTAGGGGGTGCGAGGAGGGGGTTAGGGGGTGTCTAATCGGGTTAGTACGTACGCGTGTTTACGCCGTCGCACATACGACGCTTGACTTGCATTTCAGTTCAGATGTGAAGGTGTTGCGAGATAATTACTCACTCATTCGTTCGTTTGATTGTGCGAATGCTCTTGTAATCATGCTTTAAATTAGGATGCGATTGGTTATTTAGATCAAGGCTGTTGAACTGGAAGGACTGTTATATCGAATAGGCACGCGTTTACGATGTTCGTGTGCGAATTTTGGATTTGAAATTTGGTGTACAAAACACTGTAGATAGGATATACGTACAAGGAAATTAACGTAAACTAATATTAGAGGCTCATTATTATTTTATTTTGGTTTTATTGTTAAACATTTAGTTGCCCAAAAAAATACAAATGGTTTTATCATTTAGCTGTAAGTGTTATTGGGTAACGATTTTTCAATAGTCAGATAACTTTTATCTAAAAAATAAATATAATGATAGTTAGACATATTTTCCGTACAAAATCTGTTAAACTGAAATATTTATTCATCAGATAAAAAATATCTGACTATTTAAAAACCGGCCCTTAGTACCTATACAAAAAATATATATTATAATTACTAAAATCCGCAGAAATATTAAGCACACTAATAATTCCTTTGTTCCAAGAACTCTAAGAAGATTTCTAAGATATAATCTAAGTTTATGTACTAAGCTATCAATTTCTCTACTACAAAACCTCTTGACAAGCAATAGACAGCATTGTTATAATTTCTTGACGAGTATGCAAGAATATCCTCATGTACTAATTAAAAGCGTAGTCTATCAAAAGGCTATATACATTACTCGCTGCACATAGCAAACACTGTCCTCTAAGTGTAAAGTACCCTATGTAAACAGCCATGTAAAGCGTAATAGTTTCCGCTTCCCCGTTGAAACTTTGCGGGAGGAAATTCGATCAAGCTGTGATTAAAGTGGGAGAGATTTTGTTAGGATACTTTTTGTTCTTGCTTGCGTATGGAGTAAGGAATTTTACATTTTAAGATTAATTGTTGACATTAAACTAATATACGGTAAAGAAAATAGCAGGTAAAATTTATCGCGTTTTTATACTGGTCCTTTTTACAATCACTGTTTACTGATGTTTAAATAATAATAAAATTCACTCTTTATTTTTTCTAGAGCTCCTGGTCTACTATTTATTAAAGCGATAAATAATATATTTTAAACACAAACGATATTAATTTATTTTTAAATAGTTTATTTTAAATTGAATTACTACTCTTGGTTATTATACATTCTGTTCGAACACGTTAGACTACTATCTCATATCATAATATATTTAGTTTCAGATATAACTCCAACTTCGGACTCCCAAAGGTATAAACGGAGCCAGATAAACGTATACAATATATTAATGTTCTAATTATATGACCTATAAATTCAATTATGGGGCAACAATGAAAGTTATTGCTTATTATTTGGACTCCTCTAGGTATCAGATCTTAGAGGATAATTTAATTAAGAAAATATTTGAAAATGCTTTCTTAACTTCGTTAACTCATAATTTGGTTTGTTTACATACATGGCATATACTAATATCAGCATACTTTATTTTAAGTAATATACTGTATCTTGTACTTCAAGATCAATTATCAAAAAAATCTTTGCAAAATAAATCTACATAATATACTCTACTTCATATAAGTCTGCATGCCTAATATATAGCTTGAACTATGCACCTTGTTAAATCTGGTACCATCTGTATTCTGTGCAAATAAATGTTTCTTTCTTTCCTTCTACACTATCCATGAGTGACTTTAGCAGCATCAGCTTATCTTTGCTAATATTATAATGAGGTGAGTTAAAACCCTAAAAACAAACAAAAGATTTGTTTGTTTTTAGGGTTTTAACTCAAAAACTACTAAACCGATTTTGATCCTTTCACCGTTAGAAAGCTTGAGATTCGCTCACTGTGATACATAGACCATCCCTAGGCCTCCTCTAACATGTGCCATATCGCCTTGTCTTCAACTTGACGTAACCAACTTCACCCTACAGCCTTTCTGAAATCGCTACTCCATTTTGCCGAAGAGCGTCATACAATGCCTATCTTGTCTTATGATATTATTAATATGAAATCTTATTTCTGTAAAACATATTTCGAATACGTGCCTTAAATTATGTTCACAATCATTTTTTTAGTATTTGGAAATGTATCAGTAATTACCACTGTATTTTAAAAGTACTTCAAAAGTTCTTGTTTTGTAATGCTAGCAGGCGAACAGGTAAATTGTGTCAAAAATGTTCAATACACGACCATCGAGTTTGCATCTTCGTTTTTGCGATACGTTCTACTTTTTGCAATGTCTCCCAAACAGCAGTCCTGCTTTGTTTATTTCTTTTAACCGTTCCGATTCGAAACAAGAACTTTTCGTAGTCTGATAATTCTGGAACCAAATTCATTTTTATTTTTTTGAGCTTTTTAAATTGGTATCTGTACCTGCTGTAATAAATGACTGATTACTAAAATAAAATAAGTGTTGAATAAAGTTGAATGCATCAAATGAAGATACGCTAGGGTACATATATGTAGGTATCCAACAGTGGACTAATATTACATAGTGCAATGATTATGATTATGATAAATGATATGTATGATAATTCGAGTCTAGAAATACCTCATCGAAGTCTGCAAAGGCTTCACTACCTAAAGTATTTGTACGCTAGTGCTCTTTTTGGATTTAAATAGAAGTACGCCATCAAAACTTGACAAACTTTTTTTTCACTGTATACGATAGAATTTATGTATAATCATAACCTCTGTTTTCGCACAAGACAAGAACGCCCGTGTATCGAGTTGGCGCAACTTCGCAAAATTCCTACCGCGTGAAGCATGTCACACCTAACTTAATTAAATTCTATTATACTGCGAGCGAAGATAAATAACTCTCGCCCGTTAGACGCCCCTGAACAACTTGGAGAGTTGAAATTTAGAAAGAATGAAGTAATTTCTTTTGTGGAAGGCGTAGTTCAAATGAACGAGACGCAATTGTTGCTGCCCGTCTCCGAGATGCGGAATGTTGATGGTAGCGGCGTTGGCAATTAAATTGTTTTTTTTTTCATAATTTTAAAAGCTGATTAGTTTTTACTTGTTAATGTAATAAAGTACTAGAAAATGAACAAAATTTAGAATCTTTGGTTCAAGCAATGGACGTTTTATGTTCCGTTTTTTTTATTAACCTTAAAATCAAAGAAAGCTTTAATAAAAAATATTATTACCTATTAGCTTTCATCTATAAGAACGCCCATTGTAACTTATTTTCCAATTTTATATGTTATTCTTTTAGTGTACATAATAAAGAATATTCAATTCTATTATTCCAGAAAATCAATGAAAAAAGTAAAATAATAGCGAATGTATTTTTAAAAGCCAGACACAAAAAAATACTTTTGTGCATTACAATAAAATCTAATTCACAACACCACACTCAGCACGGAATACTAAACATAAATCCAAGTGCATGTCCTCATAAAAATAACCACAAAACTGTTACGAACGAGCGCTTTTAAATAGTGTAAAGTGAGTTACGTATGCACGTACCGCAGGGTTCCGTATGTCCCGTAGTTAAATGCAATTATCTGCATTACAGTGGAATGACGGCTGTCTTCTCCTGCCACTGCGCTTTTAGCTTCGGCTACAAAGTGAATAAGGATGTAGTTTTGAGGCCAATTTGTGAAGATGATGTGGAGATCATTTTAGTTGTGTTAGTGTTGATATTTTTTTATGATGTTTTGTGTTAACTAACATTATAGATGCGAAAGTGAGTTTGCTTGTTTGTTACGCTGTCACGGTAAAACGGATGAACAGATTTGTATGAAATTTGGTATGGTTATAGATGGGACTCTGGAAACCATTATAGTCTACTTTTTATCTGGATGTAGGGGAAGTAGACTGCCCCGTTGGTCTAGTGGTCAGGACACGAGATCCTGGATTCTTTTCTCGAGTCGGGCATAATTTTTCAGCATAGAATGTTATCAAAATACCTATTTTAAAAAGTTATTTGTAAAGCCTAATTATTTTTTATGTATCTGATATAGTAAAAAATAATAATTTAAATCAAAATCTTAATTGATCGCTTGGCGCAGAAATTCACACAAAAGAAATTCAACTCTGCCACCTTCATTACAGACAAATCTAGATCGAAAACTTTTTGAACAGAACCTCATTCCTGCACCTATACCTTCTCATGCAATTGTCCATTTGCCCTCGCAAATAAAGGAAACTCTTTTAAACTCACAAGATTTTATCTTTCCAAGTCTCAATATTACTGTCTGGAAGTCAGTGTTAAATGTTTGTGACGGGGGAGGGTATAAAAGGCATAAAGGCTGCTGGTGCCTCCTCACAATATCCGTTGGTGCAACTAAACTAGTCTCTTTAAACGTTTTGTTCTTAGATTGGATAGGAACACGTGATCTTATAAATTTGTCGTCGGTTGTATCGGAATGTGTTAGTTGAAACAATTTTATAGGAAACTAGCTGTATGGCGTGGTTTCACTCGCGTCTTGAGGAGACGGTTTCACGTACCCGGATAAAACGTAACCTATAACCTTTTCTAGGGTCTCCTCTATCGTCGTACCTTATTTTATCTAAATCGGTTCAGTAGATACAGAGATTATCCACTATCTCACAAACTTTACCTCTTTTTAATATTAGTACATAGACTAGCTGTTTGCCGTGGTTTCAGACGGCTTTTGAAGAAACTACTTTAAGCACCCTAAGAAAAACCTATCTTGACTAACCTTTCCAAAGTTTCAATCTATGACCATATCAAATTAACCTTAATCTCTTCAGCCGTTGTACCGTGACGTGATTTCGTATTTTATAATATCAGCAATTTATTTTTAGACGAGAAAGAACAGAATTTTATGTACAGAAATTGATGTTTCATCTAACAATAAACTTGATTGATCAAACAACGTTTAAAATCTTGACCATACGCACATAAAAAATACGAGAATCGGAACAAACGAAGGGTGTTGAATCTTCAAAGCTTATACCTAAAATTGAAGAGAAAAAGTCCGATAAAGTACGTAAAGGTAATCCAATCCGTTTGGGCGGCATTCGAACTGAGATAGAGTGGATTAAGAACAGTTGTTAGTTCAGAACCCCTTACAGCCCTCGAGCTCCCTGATTGAATCAAGTAAATCCACAATCTTACCCACCAACGTTACTGAAGTCAGAAATATGAAATTTTATAGATCGAGATCAAAAATGCTTTTATCGTTCAAGTATTTGAATTTGTTGCTGACTTATCGTTCTTGAAGAATATTCTTAAAGGTATCCCGTGAATCGTTCGTGATCGCAGCCTAAGCATACTGACCCGAAGTCCAAGCGTGTTTATACGGATTTCTGCTGACGCAACATTTTGTGCGTTCAACTGTTAAGTGAAGTATTTTGTTGTATGTACTAATCTTTACATATAAAATGTTTTGTCCTGGATGACTGACGGATCAACGCACCGCCTTAACCGCTGATCGTAGAGCCCTAAACTTGAAGGGTGTGTTCTTTGTATGACGTATGCATCTGATAAGAAAGGAGTTTCCGAAATTCTACCCCTTAGGGTGTAAAAAAGGAGACAAAGTTTGTATGAGACTGTCGTTTTTAAATTGAATTCGTATAGCCCAAGCAGGCAAAGTCACTGGTGGAATGCTAGTATGTAGTAGCTGTGTCAGGTAGATAGCGTTAGTCTTGTCAGTTGTGTGATTTATAGAAAAGATAAAAAATATTGAAAACAAAAAACTATTCGATTCACTAAAACACACATACAATATAATGCTAAAATCAAAATGGATAGAAAAGTATTTATTTACAAAGAAAAGTAATAAACGTTTAAGAATATTACTTTTATAAACGGTAGAGTTTTTATGAGCTAAATATGGTTAAAAATATGTGAGGTAAATATGGTTAAAAATATATGAGCTAAACTTATTAAATTAGGCTTTAAAATGTGTCTGGTTGTGTAAATACGTGTTGTTCATTTTATTTATTTTTTTAATAAAACCAAAATAAAATTCAACTAGGTACAAAGCATATAACAATATCTAACAGCCAGTTTTCCTTTTAATAACAACGTTATCTCAGTTACGAAAAGCTATTACATGATATTAGAAATATATTACATACTACTTTCTAGGATTTACCTAAACCCCGCTCCCAATATCGCCAGCAAATTGTGCTGAAAACTTCACAATGTACGGAACTTTGTATATTTTTGTTCTAAACACTGTATGTTACATGTAAGCAGGGTCGCGTCAGTCTGTTTTTGGCAGGTCCAAATGAGTAATAGTGAACTGGAGACCCATTCGTAAAAGTTCACATTGTTTTCTATTGTAAATTTGTTATTGAACGAAGGTGCTAAGGCATAAAAAGTATTCCAGTGTACAATGACAGCGTGATGGATTGACCCTGATTAAGTTATATATAAGAAACTTCTGAACAGAACGGCGAAAATAAATATGGCGGAAATTTGCATTCACGGAGTTGTAACAGGTAATTGTGCGAATGTTAGAGGAGGGTTTGTCTTACAAGTTTTGGAAATTTGTGAAAAGTTGGATGGCGGAGCGTCTGCGTAATGCCCTGGGAACGAGATATTTTTTTGCTCTAACATGATAAAGTTTTTGAAGGAAGATTTTGTTCGCCTGCTTTGCACGGAAGTGTAATAGATTTAGAGGTAATATTAATAGCTGTGTTTGAATAAATTATTTGTACCGTTTCCGAACACTTTGTATTGTATATACTAATAATGTTATTTTCATTTTTGCAGGTAAGTTACCTCATACCATTTCAAAACTGCTGCGCTAATCTTGTAAGTATAGTCTAGACAAGAAAACACTTTATTTTTTTTCGAATAAATTTAATTTATGAAGATTCTGTCTTTAGCAAGGTACATGAACAGAAATTGACTTATACATAACAACAAATTCGCTAAAACCTTTCACACATACACGAACAAAATTCTTTTCAAAATTAAAAACCGTGGATACAACAAAGGAGTGACAAGCATTCGAAATGGACCTTCGCAAGCACTCTTTATCAGCAGACAAAGAAGTCTGCTCTGCAATTGATGGTCTCCACCATTCACAAGCGCGATCGTAGAAACAAAACATTCTGCAGATGTTCGTGAGCCTTCTGTAGAAAATATTCTGCAACACTCGATATTAATTCACTCTGTGGCATCTATATTGTTATTGGTTTTTATGGTTTGTTCGCACTGGCTTTGTTTTGTTTTTTTTTTTTTACAATTTTCTCTTTATTAGAAGAGTTATGTTTTAGTATAAATTATTCAATTTATACTTTTGTAGTTTCTTTAATTTTTTGTTTGTATTTATTTACTAATAGTTCATTCTTCTTATTATTGTTCTTCTTATTATCATTATTTGAAATTTAGATATTATATTTTATTGCTAAATATTATGGTAAAATTATCAATTTTATCTATGAATGAACTGTTGACAAATTACACAATTTACTTGATCTAAATAATATAAATCTTTAATGATAAATCGAAATTCAATGACGAAAACGTAGCAATCTCTCTTTTGACATGAACATTATCAAAGCCTGTTCATAGTGGGTCCAATTTAACAGTACACGACTTATCGCATTTCAAACGTTCTCATTTAGCGCGGTGGTACGAATGATTGCTTTTAAATTTCTATCAAATTTCGTTGTAATTATACTGGTAATTACCTCCTGATTATAAGTTTTGATGTCAACTCAGGTGCAAAACGAATTAAGGTCGGTAATAAGGTAGGAAATTGCCTTCCCATCCATTCCAGTCCGTTCATGTGATACCTCTCAAGGGAATCGGCATGAGTCTTGTGTACGCAAAAGTTATAATGAGTAATATTTTTATCAAAGGAAAGTTTTATGATATCGGGGATCGCTATTTCGTCAACTAGCCTGTCGAACAGGTGATGATTAAAAATGTTTGTGCTTTGATGTTTTTACACTTTGATTTGTTTTATAATGAGATTACTTTTCGTCGTTCAGGAATTTTGATGTTTTTTTTTTTTTTGTAAAAAAACATGTTGATTTAGGACAAAATTATACTTTCTAGATTCGAAAAGAAAGTGTTAGATAAATAAAGTGTTGGAATATCAGATATGTATTATCCCAGGCAAGTTTTCTAAGTAAGCTAATATTAAACGAGTCAGGTATACAAAGTAAAAGGTTTGTGTTTACCTAAAACTATATTAGCAATATTTTAATAATATTTGCGGGTAAATGTAAACGGTTATGAAAGTATAATTTAGTATTATATTATAGAGTACCTACCTTTTGTGGAAAGTATTTTTTAGATACTTTACAATATGTTTACAGTATAAAATACATTTATAATAAGTTAGAAATAAAATTTCTAACTTCAATATTGATCTGCTTGGATCATTGTAAATAGCTAGTTATGACAAATCAAACAAATAAAAAATAGATATTACAGCGCACCGCAACAAATTACAGCGGTAATTAAAATAAAAATCCATGTCAAGACAAATATAACAAGCCTAAATATTACATGGCTGCTGTAAGCTATTGAGTTAGGGGAGGCAGAAAACTAATTTTGTACGTATATACTATAGGCTGATGATGATGAGGCTATTGAGGAGTTTTATGATCTGCAGGTGGCACTATTAAGTCCAGCTCGCTAAATTATTCCTAAATACTTTTAAGCCTATTCGGCCTATAAAACTGGTCCCTGGACAAAGGAAATAAAAGCTTACAAACTTACAGCAAAAGAAAAACCAACCAATACACCTGTCTTGAGAAACTTGTCTCAGCATGCACACTACGGTCGTGTCCATACGTCTTCCCCAATTCAATAGTGACAGGAACAGGTGTCAGCCGTGTACGGAACCAGCCAGTCGTAACAAGACGCGTCCATACAAACGATTTGTATATTCCCGAATCGAAATGTTCGGGGAATGTTCACCGTTTTATTTTTATTGTTATCTGGACCTTTAGTGGACTGCAAGGAGTTTTATTGTTAGAGTTTCTTTTGAGTTCTAAGTTCAAAAATAGTCATGGACAATCTTTGTTGCTTGTATTTTTTGCTTCTAGTTCTTGATTTAGGAAATTATCTTACGCACAATGGAGATTATAATGGGAGAAAAATCAGTGTTCCAAGAAATACACGTAGACTTACATTTTCCAACATTAGATACATTAATAACCAGTAGTTTCCAGGGAATGCTGGAGGAAATTAATCTTATACGAAAACCAGTTTCTGAGAATAGAAAATTAGCTTCAGTCCATCTAATCTTACAGGAATTTCCAACAATTTCGTCCAAATAAAAATCGTTGTACAATTAAAATTGCGATTACCGAGTAAAGCGAAACCCGACGGACATTCGTGTCAGATGCACGGCGCCGCTCAATTAAAAACATAATTGAGTATTTGGGCGCTGCGAGGGTTCGAAGCTGAGCTGGAAAGTGAAATGACACTTGTATTCTTGAAGTTTAATTTATGAAACGCGCGATTGGTTGCTCAAAGAGCTGCTAGATATTGGTCTGACGCGACGATAGCTTTTTTAAAGATTTCGGTAGCGAAAACTTCAGAGGATAGCTAATTAGAGAATTTTGATACAATAAGCCCTTACCCATATTAAAATAATTGTTTAATCCTAGTAAATTTCTACTTTTGTTGTCGGTCTATGGATACACTACCTATACCTTTTATAACTATACCCTTTCGTCCTTCAAAGAGGTTGTGTGTCTAGATTGGCGTGTAGGCGTGTAGCTAAAAGCGCTTCGAGATATTAGTCAGACGCGTTGAGAGCTTTTTTTTAAATTGCAGTAGCGAAGACTTAAGAATCTTCAATTTCAACTGTGATTTGGATCATATTCATATAAGTAATTTTGATACATTATAACAAACTCTTATCCATATTAAATTGTTTATCCAATTGTTTATTCCGAATTAATTTCCATTGTTTTGTTAGTCTATGGATAAACTATCTATACTTTTCACAACTTTACCTTTTTGGCCTTCAAAGAGGTTGTGTGTTATGTCCAGACTTTAATTTGTATATGAATGGCAATTTTATAAGGAGTTGAATATAAGAATAATAAATTATACCATAGAACTTAGGCATCAAAATATTCATCCGCATCGCTGTCAACGGGAATTGTGCCCAAAAGGCTGGCTGCAATGTCACGTTGGATGGCAATGCTGATTCTTTGACCGAAATATAGGCCAGATCACGCGTCGAGACTACTAAACGTTTGTCTATGTCACTCCACTCTATGGCAATTATCTTGGACAATCAGAACTTTGAATAAAATCTGGGTTTAACCGGAGCATAGAATTTATCAGTTCAAGGTCATCCAGTTGAAGGTCATTCACGTATAGTAAAACTGGAAGCCCATCCCAATCAAGTAAGAAAAGGATCGGCGGATGATTCTATCAGCAAGTATGAAGGGTTTTAAGGGGGAACTGTTTTAGCCCAAGGCACAAGTTGTCAGCTTTAAACTTTAGCAAGCGATTTCACCTAGTTAGCGAACGGAATAATAATTAGGTTACGAAGTGTATTAAACAACGAAGCATTATGCCAAGGCTACATTGGCGCAACTACTACTAACGGCTTCCTCGTCATTATTATGATTTCAATTATAGCCATTTGTTTTTATTACATTAGATTTATCTTTTAGTATTCGTTTATCTAATTTATTGTCCAAAGAAAAATCATTTTTTGATTTTGTAGAACTAAAATTTCTATAATATTTTTATGTATCTTCATCATTATCATCAGCCCGTGTCAGTCCACTGGACGTGGCCTCTCCCATGGCACGTCACTGATTTCAGTTTCAGCTTTCCTCCTCCAATCCCTGCCCGCTGCTTTACGAATATCATCGCCCCACTTAGTTTTGTGTCTTTTGTGCCTTTATCCCTTCTTCTGTTTATTCTTCTTCTCTATTCTCAATATATATGTTTAATACGTCTTTACGCATTTTCAGTTTCACCCGCGACATTAGGGACTACAAACGCCCGGATATTATTTTTTTGTATCTAAATCGGTTTAGCTAATATCTTATAAGAATCTTAATCTTCCTAATCCTAATCTTTAAAGAAACCCAGATTCGCATTTTTTATATTATGATGAGCTTGAGCTCTCAAGCAAATACTATCACATTCAACCTTCATTAAACAAAAACGTATCATAAACTCTAGTATCGGAAACATTTTAGAAATAAAACTCACTAGAAATAGCCTTTATCCATGGTAGTGTAGTATCGAGATCTTATTTGTATTCAAATATACAGCCTGTATATTATTATAATATTGTAATTTACCTACACCCAGTTTCCATCAAACTCTGCAGAGGCGCGTAAACGCCTAACATAAACCTGTACAAATAATCTTTGATATCACTAACAGAACTGTTTTTGCTTACTCTACGCAAAGTTGGGTACTCTTCATTATTAAATCTTACCTAAATATTATCTCAGTATTTTGTGTGTATCTTCAATGAATTTTGTTGAATTTTGATGAAATCTCAAATCTCATAAAATACTTTTTGGAACATTTTTGTGTGTTTTAAATGTTTGAGTCAATTTAAGTTAAACTGTTTAATATGTTTGATGATGGAAAATTTGTTTAGTTTATAGTTTTATTAAAAAACTTTACGTAATAGAGTTGAAAAGATATTCATTTTAATAGATATTGAATTTTAAGATGAAGATAATTTAAATTAAATCTACGATAAAAATCACTTTAGAAGATAAAAGAGTTTTGAAATTACGAAAATATTTTTTAATGCTGGTGTTATTGCTAATACATCACCGGCATTCAAAAACATGACAACAATAATTTTAATATATAATAATAATCGAAAAAAAAACTGACATCACCTAATGAAACACCTCTCGCTTTAACACACAGCCAATAACGCTTAATTTTAATAAACAAGCGGGCGTTCCAAATCAAACAGTAACAGCCAGTAAATATCAGATACAAACGCACTGCACAGCGGGTTTCTATGCAAATTTCATTTGGCCGTAATCCACTCAGCGAGATTGGTCTTGATTGATAGGCGCAAATTGGAAATAGGTTGTAGCCGAACGCCCGCCGGCGACGGGACACAAGCGGAGCGCGCGGCAAAAAGCCGCATCGACACGTTTATTAAGTTACGCACTAGACTGATATAATTTTTGTCTAATGGGTGATTAGGATCTGGTGGGAAGGTTATCGGCTATTCGGTGTCACGGCCTCATTTAGAAATTTATTTGCAAAGCGTGTTTAAAGTTCACTAATGTACGCATTTATGTATGCTTTGGTGTGACACATATACTACTTTATTCATTCGATTAGGTCATAATTTTATGCAGATACGTGGGTTCTACTACTGCCTCGTCGGTCTAGTGGTTGTAAACGCGATTGTTGTAAAAGAGATCTCGGGTGCTGACATCGATTTGTGGGTTTTTTAAATTTAAAATAGAAGTCTGGATTCAGATTGCAGGCGGTATTACACCCTGTGCCCGGATCATCTCTGGCCGCTACGTTGATAGTAGTCACTAGAACAATTCCATGTCAAATCGATTTGAGATTAGATATCAGAATCGAGAGAACTCTGTAACTAAGGCTTGTTAAGTTAGTAAACCTACAGCCCACACGAAGAAGATTATGGGTAATCAAATTATTGAAGTTAGAGCAAAACTCTTAGGAGGGAAAACAAAAGACAAGTAAATATTTTTTTAAATCTTTGCCTTTAAGTTAAATAAGTAATTACAGAAGAACTGACAAGTGAAAAGCAAAAAAAAAATTGCAAAACGATTTTTATTATTTTTTCGGCAAAAAAACACGTGAATCTGACACTATGCCGGTCAAGCCGGAACAAACAAGGCTGAACGGCCGGGGGCGACAACGCGACAAACAAAATGTCCCACCCTATATACAGTATACACCCTATAATACAATATACTACAGGCTGTATACAAAAAGCCTGTGCGTTAACATCGTTATTAGAGAAAATTTTAATTAAGCTGTGGAAATTGCGTTTCAATGTAAACATAATTTCCTATGTTATTAATTTTAATAATGAAACCTTTGCATGCATACGAATAATTACATCTTTTGACATATTTTGAAAGGAAAAATATAGAACTTGGATGTCTGACCTAAAGTTGTAAAATAAGCACGTAATGTAAAATACATTTAAATTTGGACCCATATTGAAAAAATATTCAAGTAAGATGTGTTTTTTTTTTCAAATAAATTATAGTAGTAATAAATTAATCGAAGATGACTGATAATAAAAACTATGACTACGGTGCCTTCTATTATTTCAATACTCCAAAGTGACACGTTTAATGAATCTTAAAAATGTATACAGCCAATAAAACCACCCATAAAAAACACTTCAAATAAACCCATATCAGAATAAATAATTACAAAACGTACTCTTTCAGATATTACATTCGTCACCAGAAGTACACACGAAATTCAACCATAATCTTTTAACAAGTCAGTTGTTTTTCGTTTGCTCGTTGTCCCACTATCCGTGTCCATACATCGTAGGGTCGGCATTAAGCCTTCAACACGAATTCGTTATTAGTTATAACACCGTTTTTTATAGCTTTAATTGAAGTTGACACCGTTTCGTGTTTTTATAGTTCCCTTTATTTATTTTTTCCACTGTGAAAATTAAAATCTAACAGTTATTTTGTTCGACACGACTTTTTATGTTTTTATTTTAATGTAAGCTACTGTTTACGATTCTGTTTTGTTTTTACGAAGCATTAACACGTTTTGTTTTAATTGTTTTATTGTAAAGATCTTAAATTACCCTTTTAAGGAAAAAAATAAAAAAGTAAACTTATTTTACAAAGAAGAATAAAATATTTTTAGAGTAAATTTTACAGCTAGGCAACACACTATTTCAAATGAATATAATAATATTTTCGACAAAAATCAAATCTTTAATTAAAAAGATAACAAAATAATAATTTTATACTATTTATTTATCATTAAAGGAAAGTACGAAAACTACACAAATTATTTTCTCTGTTACGAAATTCATATATAAATAGTCTAGTCTACACGACCTACATGACCTACAACGTAAAACTGAGAAGACTAAGACACGCTTCAATATTTCAGCGAATGCCTTCCAAACTCCGATGAACGCAAGTAAGTATGGGCCGTAGCGGACGCTTATTAGAAATTTCCGAGACAAGTAGGTATTCGATTAGTTAAATGCTTCAAGTTCAAAGGTTTCCGCTAGCACCGGATAGCTTTCTGTACTGTAGTGGAGCTGGCGAATTTCGACACACAGTATTACATTGTCGCTGGTTTTGTGGACTAAGTTTGGAGAGGATGCGGCTGGGGAGTATTTCATTTAAAATGTGATATACTAGTCTACTATTATTAAAAAAAAATAGATATACTGTCATCAAACACAGAAGTAATGCCTTCGTCTGGTATAATCTGCCTTGTAAAACTATAAAACTTCAACTAGGTATAGTAGCAAATTGAGTTAAAAGACGAGATCAAAAATTACTAGTATCAAAAAAATACACCCATACTATGTATATTTTGAAATATTACCTGCACTTAAAAAGTCTGAAATCACCAATCCACCTTGAGTTAGCGTGGTGATTAATGCGCTTCTTTCTAAGAATAGGCCTTATCTCACAGTGGGATAATAAATATTGCAATGATAATAATGAATTTGTAGATTATTATATTATAATTATCCTAAGTATGGTGCGTTCCTTTTTCATTACCAAAGTATAAAATAATAATCATTTTTTTTCGGGTGGAAAATCGTCAAATGGGTCCTCTCGCCGTTGCCGTTGGTTTGGCGGAAGAGAGTGTCAGATTCTTACCGACTAAAACCCATCCATGTTCCTTCCTCAGCCCTTTGCATTCCAGGGGCGCGGTACATCCCACAGCCCTGCCTGGAAATAATGATGCTAATGGGACAGACAACGAAAAATAACTGAGTATCGTACTTGCTCACGCAAGAATTTTAGTTTTTTTTTTTGTAACTTAACATCTGTTCTGTTTTCGAACGCGCCTCCCTTAAATTAATATATTTTAAATTGAACGCTCCCATTCGGTTAGTACTTCCAAATATGAGCAAGCTGTTTCCCTTTTCCCTCCTATCCCGCTCCCATATAGCAGAGAGACACAGAGAATTCGCCGCTCAGCCAATCACGATCATCGGGAACGAGTGGAAGAAAAAATACGCGCCATATTGTGAACCCCCAAAACTCGCTCCCTGTCATCACTTACCACAGACAATCCAAAGACGATTGTGCAACTGCAGAACATCTTGAGGTCAATGGGTGCAACGACTCCGTCCTGGTCGAGCTCTCCAGCTTTGTTTTCGGCCATAACAGTTACGATTAACGACTGCAGCCGGGATTAGAGAGACATTTTTAAAAGGAAACTGTTATATAGAAGCATTATTACTTTATTACACGAACGAGTTGCAATGATCTTTGTTATTGAGTTCTTGGAAGGGAGGAGTTACTATATTTATGTGGGGGATTGGTATCTTGAGTATTTGTTGAGTTTTTTTTACCTACTCCAGAAATCTTTAATACAACCGTTGCTATTTTTTTTTGTAATAAATTATACCTATTATTCAGTCAATAAGAAAAAAAATAAAAACAAAATGAAAAGTATAATTTAAAATAGAATACTCTCCTGCTTGTAAAGTATTAAAGCAATTAAAATATTCTGATAACAAAATAAATCTAAGTAAATGAACTCTATTAAGGCGCTCCTTTGCGAAAAAAGCTTTAAAATAGGCAATTTTTCGTCGCCTAGATTGAGACGTTGGTACAAGTGTCAAGCCAGAAAAAAATACCACGTATAGTTAAGTATATGATGCAGGTACAACTCCAAAAAAATCTTAAAGAAATGGTCTAGAACATTGAAAAAAAAAATCCTAAAGTAACCTCTCGTTAAAATTTTTCGTCGCGTAGTTCTCAAAATTTTCAATGATTACCATCACATTTTTTATAACCAAAAGAAAGGGAATTCCGTGAACAAGGTACAACTGCAATATTATATAAATATATGGTGTATTTATCGAGCAAATTGAAAAAAACCGTGTAAAAATTGCCGTCGAATTCATTTCAAAAATTCTTCGTATTGCATCTCTTTTCTGAATGAACTATTTGCATAAATCTGTTTCATCGACCAGACGGCGCTCCGCCGTAGAGACGGGTGGTCTATGTCACTCTGTCATCCGATGACAGTTGGTCTTTCGCATTCAGAAAATAAATATAAAATTGATTTATAAAAATTAAACCTACGTAATTAAAATTTCATATGTAAAAGTGAATCTATTTTAATGTCTATAATGTAACTAACTGTTGTGAAGGGGTGTAAATAGCAGGTGAATGTAAACATGATGATGATAGCTGTTGTCGATATTTTGCTTTGAAACCCCTGTTTTAGAGTAAAACGAGGCCGTAACCAAGACTTAAAAATAGGAAAATAAATACAATGGCCGCATACTTCAGGTATATGTGTGCTTTCATTTATAAAATACATTTATTTTCATAATTAATTTTTGTATTTCATTGTGTTTCGCTGTCATACACGACAACCTGGTAGCTTGGTATAAATATATATTACTAGCCTTCCGCCCGCGGCTTCGCTCGCGTGGACAACATAATTTTGGCTGTTTAGTTTTTCCAATTCGGCGGCATGTTTGCTTGCATACACCACACTTTTTACGCTAAGGAGTGAAACTAAAAAATAATTAAATATTGTTTTTACTTTATATTTAGAGGCTAATTACCACATTTCTTTTAAATAAAAAATGACTGAGCTCCATACAAAATTTTCATCCCTTATTTTCCCCTCTGGCGGATGAATTTCGAAAAAGCCTTTCTCAAAACTCAAACTTAAAAAAAACGTTTATTGAAATTAGGCTAATTCAATTAGCACCTTTTCACGTCAAAATACATTATGACAGCACCCCAAAACGCCCACCCTTCACTGCTTCCTAGTGTTATGGCCGCAAAGAAGAAGCAGTGATGAACAAACTTCCCAGCAACACAGCTGTCTATTACAGTTTAACTTTATATATTATGTCATATTTATTATACAATGTAATACACCGAATTTACAATACAAATGTGTTCACTTTTATATTATCCACTTAACAGCTTCCATCTGTTGTTATCGCTAAAATAGTCGTTTAAATTATACTGGGCTTTTTTGATTTTGTCAGGTGGTTCTATAAAATTGATCATGAACTTCGGAGATATGAAACGGAAATCCATAGAATTATAGCAGAACTGTGCTTTCTTTATACATTTGTTACAGTTGCTATAGGTAGTCAGAAGCCAGAAAGCCTGACAATCAGTCGTTCTAAGAATAATACATGTGTTACCCGGTAACTGGGTTGTGGAAGTCATATAGGAAGTCGCTCCATATAAAACATTGGTATTAAGCTAACTAACTACAAGGTAACAAAACACACCTTGCACGCTAATTGTGGATACCTGATGTTAAGACATTTTTAAACAAATGTAACCATCAATAGTTGTTTTGTTTTCTAATTATTTCATTTGAATTTTATTTTCTTACCATGTAACGTAGGTATATTAGTATTGTTAATAAAAAAATTAAATATACATTATGAAATTTGACCTCAAATAATTATTATTTTCCTTTAATTGACTCCAGTGTTAATTGTTCCCATCGTTTGTTTGCTATTGGACACAGAATGACCTGCTGCAAACCGACTAATCAGGGATGGTTTACAGATTTACGGGTGATAAGTACATGTTTTTTCACAATTTTACGGTTTGACACGGAGCGACTATGAACCATCGAAAATGAATACATAATATTCTAAAACCTTGGTACAGTTCACGAATTGTTGTCAGCAAACACTATTCATAGTCTTATGCTGACATATATCTATAGACACATTATGGCAGGAATGAAAAATCATTTCCATTACAGCTTTTTTGTTTCGAAACCAATGTAATATTTTTACAGAGACTCAAAACTTGAACTTTAAAGCGAAAACAACGAAAACCTTAAAGGCAGTGTTGACTTCGATAGGTCTTTAGGATTTAGGAAGGAAAGAATTAAGTTTCATAAAAAAAAAACGAAAACGTGTTTAATTTCTGTAATTGGTATAGTAAGCAAAGACAGATATGACTTTTTTGAATTTTAGATGGTGTATATACATGAAAGCATTGTTTCTGACTAAAAACTTATCAAAATGTCATGCACTGGCCAGTTTTTTGGAAAAAGTTGATTTGTCGAGTTGTATGTTACTTACAGATCTTCAATGCAAAGTGAAGTGAATCGGCTTAACTGATTTCGATGGGACTTTCACTGGAAAATAGCTGTTAGCGTAAGGAATTACTTAAGTTTCGTTAATTTTTCAAAAAAATAAATAGAAATCTCTTAGGGCGGATTCGACCAAACTGGAATAAATTTTATTCTCGGCGTAGATCTCTTATTACTCAAGAATAAATCAATTTCACGTTTAACCAACTACAATTCGAGGAATAACGAGTCTATTCGGGAATAGTCACTATACCACCATTTTGCGTGGAATAAGAAGTTAATTCAAGGAATAATAAAATGGCGTCCTATTGACTTATGCTGTCATTTTAATTCACTGACATTTTTATTTTAATTTATTTAAAGGGCTTTGTCGCTTGGCAGTTACTTTTCCACGCTATAATACGACAAATTAGAGTTAACATGAGTTATGCTACTAATTTTTTTTAGCCGCGTATTACATTCATTCACATTCACTTCGCTATTCGTGAGTAGCTTATCCACGTAAAGCTATACGCTAGATTGCATGGAAAAACGACTAATGATTTACTCGAGAATAAAATCGTGGTATATATTATTTTCCGCATAGTTATTCTTGTATAAATTTAGGTTTGGTCGAATCTACCCTTAAATTAGAAGACGTGGGTGGCGCCGTTGGTGTCAGCTAGTTTCTCTAGATATAAATTAATAAAGGCTAATATTTAAGCCTGAATAGGATCGAGAAGTAAAAACAAGCTAGTCTTGATCATTTCCTGTCAGAAATAATTTATAAATAATAACTTTTTTCATGTAAATGTGGAAGTAACAGTATTATCGAAATTAATCGATTTGTTTTATATAACAATCCTTTGAATTGGTTAGGTTTAAAAATTAGGTACTACCTAATACTTACCTCTATAAATAAAATTACTATGCATGAACACGATGTTTATGGTTATTTATTATACATGATTCTTACATGTTTTAAAATTGAAAATCTTGAGTTACTTATTCCTAGCAGTGACTACAGTAGAGGCCCCGCGATACGACGACTGCGAGAGGGGCGCCCCGCAGTGGGCGGAGCTACTTCCCCTGCTTCACCCCCTCAATTTGTTAAAACTGGCCTACTACCCAGCCTTAAGGTATGTTTTAAACAAACAGTTTTTGTCTTTATTAGTGAAAATCTCTATCGATTACCATTAATCTCAATTGGCGGGGAAGCGATTAAGTTGTCTGTAAAAATAAACGTTCGAGCCGACATTATCCGTCTTAAGTTAAGAGGAAAAAAAAACAGTTCATCAACATATTATTTTACTACTGGTATTTTATTGTTTAAGATTATGAAATATATTATAAAAGCTATTAGTATAAAGATGAAATTCAACATCAAACTTGTTTATATTCGATTAATAATAAAAAATATATATTAAAAATCCGAAAGAATCTCGTCTCTCTGTTACGATTTCACAGTAAAACTGCTAAATCGATTTGGATTAATTTTGGTATGGACATAGCTTGAACCTTAGAAAATGACTTATAATAGATAGTTTTTATTCGGGTGCATGAAGAAATTTTCTTAGGATGCTGGTTTATTTAAAGAGAAAATTTAAAGTATATTTAAAGAGAATTAGTCTAAAAGATCATTATCGAAATTAAAAAAAAATCACTTTTGTAACATGTAAATAAAAATAAGCACAATTTTTAAATCAAACCAAAACAAGATAATAATACAAGCCCATCACCCTCCGTCTTCTAAGATAAATAACAAGTCCTAGTCACATATTTATCACGAAACCAATTCACGAAACCAATCTGTTTTGGAGGTGCAAACAAAAAAACATCGAAATTTACACCTCACCGTTGCCCACTGAAAATTTACACAGAATTTATTGTTATCCACAGTAACAGGCGTAGTGTGCGACCGGTTTAAATCACACACAATTTAACTGTACAAAAGTAACTTCACTATTAACATTCGCTCACGTTATATCGCTAAGCCCGGGGTTAATTGAAGTGGGTGGAAAATTATACAAAGTTTCACGCAGCATTATTGTTATAATGCCGACCGACGTTTTGCAAGATGAAGCGTCCCGTACTCGTGGTTAGTCAATATTAATAGAGGATCCGTCAATTATCGATGTTTATTGAAGCTTAAAATCGCGGTCTCTATCGATAAGGATTGTTTAACAACAGATTAACATCGTTATTTGTGCAAGTCTAGTCTCGGTAATGTTTTGAACGCGCAGACGGTCAAATAACATTCTATCATTGCGATAGTTTTTTTGTTAATTGTAGAATTCAAATAGAGGCTAAATTTCAGGATAAAAATACAGTAGTCGGCACGTTATTTGGCAAGAATCGTTATGAGTTTTTCTCTTTTCTTTAACTATCTTCTACATATCTTCTTCTTCTTCTATACTTATAATAAATCTGTAGAGAGGTCAATTCTGTACATGAAATATATTTCCAAAATAACTATCAGGGGGTGATTAGGGAGGGCACGCCGCAATCGCGGCGGTAAGTCCCCTCTTTGAGAAGTGGCTAGGGAGACGCCGCGGCGTCCTCACCTACCGCCTGACGCAGGTCCTCACCGGGCACGGAAGCTTTGGGAGGTTCCTGCACAGAATCGGGCGGGAGGAAACGCCCGGGTGTCACCATTGTGTAGATCGCCCGAAGGACACGGTGGAGCATACGGTGGGGGTTTGCTCCGCTTGGGCGGAGCACCGCCATGTCCTCGTAGGGGCGATCGGCGGCGGCGACCTCTCGCGTCCGGCCCTGGTTCAGGCCATGGTCCGGAGCGAGACGGAATGGGACGCCGTCGCCTCCTTCTGCGAAGCAGTAATGCTGGAGAAGGAGGCGGCGGAACGCGTGAGGGAGCGACAGGCCTCACGCCCCAGCCGCCGCAGGAGACGCCACGGGCGTCGGGAGCCGCGAGACGACTCCCGGCCACCGTAGGCGCGGGGCTGCGGACGGTGAGCTATGGGTGGCTCGCCGTCCGGCAAGGACCAGACCCGCGTCGACGGCGCGTTCGTGTTCCACGCGCGCCTCAAAGAGATGTCAGCATCATTGACGGGGCCCTCCCCCAGGGCCATAGCCTGCCGGGGCTGCGGGACGTTCGAAAGATATCTCTTTCGAACGTCCCGCAGCCCCGGCAGCCTTTTGTATTCCGGGGGCGCGGTATCCCGCGCCCCCGGAATACAAAAGGCTGAGGAAGGAACATGGATGGGTTTTAGTCAGTAAGAGTCTGACACTCCCACCCGCCCCACCCACGGCGGGAGGGGTCATTTGATGATTTCCCATCCGAAAAAAAAAAAAAAAAAAAAAAAGGGGTGATTAGGGATCGATACTGATGCCAAAAATGCAATCAGTAAAATTTTTGTCTGTCTGTCTGTCTGTATAAACTCTATAGAAACCAAAACTACTCGACGGTATTTTACGAAACTTGGTACAATTATTTGTCATACTCCTGAGATGGTTATAGTATACTTTTCATCACGCTACAATCAATCGGAGCAGAGCAGTGAAGGGAAATGTTGTCATTTTGTTTAAATGCGCTAATCTCAGGAACCGCTGGTCCGATTTAAATAATTCTTTCAGTGTTAGATAGTCCATTTATCGAGGAAGGCTATAGGCTATATATCATCACGCTAAGACTAATAGGACCGGAGCACCACTATTCCACGCGGACGAAGTCGCTGGTCTATACTAATATTATAAAGCTGAAGAGTTTGTTTGTTTGAACGCGCTAATCTCAGGAACCGCTGGTCCGATTTGAAAAATTGTTTCAGTGTTGGATAGCCCATTTATCGATGAAGGCTATAAGCTATATATCATCACGCTAAGACCAATAGGAGCGGAGCACCACTATTCCACGCGGACGAAGTCGTGGGCAGAAGCTAGTAAATGATAAAAATAAATTAATACAATAGATGATAGTGTAATAACAATCATTGAAAGTGTTACTTTTGGATTGCCCTGAGTTTACATGCGCAAACTTATTCCACCTTCGATAAAACCTTGCCAAGTTATCTGCCAGCTTAACAAAAAAAACATTTCTACGCCTAGTACTTATGAAAAAAAATCTCAATAATTTAAGAGGTTGTGTAGGGTAAACATAGCTAAAAATAAATGAAATCAATTTACCTGTACATAAAACTACTACAGATGACGTTATAAATACATATTATGAGCTGAGGGCTGTAACCAATTAAAGGCATAATACACTATGAGATGATAGCTGATGTAAAACCCATTAGTTTGTTTGTATAGGACACGTTATACTAAAGAGGTTTATCCGAAATCATATTAGTTAGAACAATGTTACGGGATACGGTATTTTGATTTTGAGATGGCTCTTGAAGTAATGTCGTAATACGATGAAAGGGAACTTTGGCCTTTTAACGATGCTAATAATTTTGGATGGAACATTTTTGTATAAGTAAATCGGATTGTAATTAAGAATAATAGAAAATCGATGTTATATTTTTCTTGTAATCGGAAGAGGGTGTGATAATTATAATAAAGGAATATAAGTTTTTTACATTGCCATTAACGATTGAGAGAATATTTGCTTTTAAAAGCGTAGAAGTAAAATGCGGGTATTTTTTCAGCATTTTATTTTTGTTAGGAATAGTGGAGAGGAGAATTCTACAACCTGAGTATTTCAAAATACCGTTCTAAAATACTTAAAAATTTCAACTGTAATTTTTATATTATTGGATTTTGAAAGAACTATTACAAGTCATCCAAATCCATTCAGAAGTTTTTGCGTGGCAGAGTAACAAACATATATACAAGTTCACAAACTTTCGCATTCATAATAACTATGACAATGCACACCAAGTTACAGATAAATAAAGTGAAAAATTCTCACAAAACTTCAAGAAACAAAAGCATTAATCGTCCAACGACCCAATAGAAATTCATTCCAATCAAACACATTGGCACGTAAAACTCATTCGAATGAACCTTTGATGTCACGGGACGCATGAATATCCACCATGAAAATACCTACAGATTAGGAGATATTGGTTCAAAATCCGCGTTTGTACGTACGCACATAGCATTGTTTGAGTTTACCTAGGGCTCGTTCGAATGTAAACATTTAATATCGGTTGCAGGCGAGGACCGGCGACCTATCGACGCAATAGGCCCTCTGTCAACACTCTGATGTTACGTGTCGCTTTTAACATATAGATCAATTTATTTATAAATAGTCCGTGGGAGTGGGGTGGGTTGTATAGGGTCTGTTACTGTGATGGGTTCGAAAAAATCTGTTGGAGACTGCTTTTGAATGGAACGGAAGATCTAGTACAGGATCCCTGGTACATCTTTCATCAGTTATTACTAACAAGCTGATGTTTCGTGAGTAGGTTCCTTTTGACTAGACGCCCAACTTTTTTCTTTACAGTAATGTTGGTAAGTGGTAGCTTAATAGGGGTAACAAGGATAAAATATGTTGATTTGACGAATTTAAAAAAATTATTGCTAACCGATTTTTTCTTTGTTTATTATCAAGATAATTATCTAAATAATGTGAAAAAATATTTGTCCTACAAAATGTAAGGTTTTGTTAGGGAGTCCCCCCGCTCCAACATGTATCGTAAACAAGGTCATGAAAAATCATTACTAACCAGCTGATTTTTTTTTTATTGGTTAGCTAACATTTGCATAGTTTACCACCCACATTGTCCTACAAATTGCGTGGTAGGTCATCTTGGTCCTACGCTCAAAAGTTGTAGTACTTATACTTAATGTCAAAATAATTACTATCAAGCTGAATGTTCGAGAATAGCTTCGTTTCAATGAGACGCCCAACAAATTCTTGTACGAAACTTCTCGATTGTGGTTTATAACTAAGATAATAGGGATGAAATGTGTTGATTTGACGAATGAAAAAAAATTATTACTAACCGATAATTTTTTTGTTAATTATCGAGATAATTATCTAAATAACGTGAAAAAATATTTGTCCTACAAAATATAAGGTTTTGTTAGGCAGTCCCCCCTCTCCAACATGTATCATAAATAAGATCATGAAAAATAATTACTAACCAGCTGATTTTTAGGGTTCCGTAGTCCGACAAGGAACCCTTATAGTTTCGCCATGCCCGTCTGTCTGTCTGTCCGTCTGTCTGTCTGTCTGTCCGCGGCATAGCTCAGAGGTTCTTGGTACTAGAAAGCTGACATTTGGTATAGATATGTATATTAGTTACATCGACAAAGTGGTGAAATAAAATTATGTAAAATATTTTTTATAGGGTAGCTCCCATTACACGTAAAGTGGGGATGAATATTTTTTTCTCATGTTTCCCATCGTGTGGGATATCATTGGATAGGTCTTTCAAAAATATAGTAGGTCTGTCAAGACAATACTTCGATTTAGGAATCCGTTTGCAAAATATTTACCTTTAAAGTTAAAAAAAAATTCGATACGAGCATCCCCCTCTAACTTTTGAATGGCTATCTCTAGAAATTTGAATAAATTCATGATGAAATGTAATCAACTTATTAGGAAAACTATCACGGCTAAGTAGGCTTAACCAGTTACAGAGTTATAGTCGACTAACTAAGACCTGCTACGGAACCCTACTGCGCGTGGCCCGACGCACTTGGCCGGTTTTTTTATTGGTTAGCTAACATTTGCATAGTTTACCACCCATATTGTCCTACAAATTGCGTGGTACGTTATTCCAGCCCTCCAGTTACATAGTTTAAATTCATGAAATTAAAAATAATATTATTTTGTACATTTTGCTATTGGAGCTGACGCACACTATTATCCTTGCTCACAAACGCATGCGCACCACAGATTACTATATACTAGTCAGAGACAGATTGAGATTTATCAGATGAATCAGATAAAAAATAATGTTTATATAAATTTATAACATTATATTATGTATGTATATATATATAATACATTATATATTATATATAATGTTTTATATGTCCTTATACCCTTTTATACATATATCCTTTCATTTGTATACTCCAAAATTACAAATCTTGTAGGACTAATAAAGCATACCTTTTTTTTTGTAGGACATTGTTTTATTTGGACGAAGAATATATTAACCTATCACGTGATACCTTTGTCCTACAGTTACTAATAAAAAAAAAAGTCCCGCGGTATTGACAACTTTTGAGCGTAGGACCAAGATGACATACCACGCAATTTGTAGGACAATGTGGGTGGTAAACTATGCAAATGTTAGCTAACCAATAAAAAAAAAATCAGCTGGTTAGTAATGATTTTTCATGACCTTGTTTACGATACATGTTGGAGCGGGGGGACTCCCTAACAAAACCTTACATTTTGTAGGACAAATATTTTTTCACATTATTTAGACAATTATCTTGATAATAAACAAAGAAAAAATCGGTTAGCAATAAATTTTTTAAATTCGTCAAATCAACATATTTTATCCTTGTTACCCCTATTAAGCTACCACTTACCAACATTACTGTAAAGAAAAAAGTTGGGCGTCTAGTCAAAAGGAACCTACTCACGAAACATCAGCTTGTTAGTAATAACTGATGAAAGATGTACCAGGGATCCTGTACTAATCTAAATATGTACGTGATTTCTTCTGAGGGTTTCGTACTAAAATCGTAAAAAAGGGAACTTTTGCGGTGCAAATTCGTGTATCTGTCCGTCTATCATGGTTGAATTTTCAGGCTTATTGAAAACAGTTGTGATGATTACTCATATAAAAAATGCTTTTATAGCAGAAGTGGGGGAAGAGGTTGTTTAACAGGAAAAATAATTATTTTTCCTGTGAAATGCCGTGATGGCAAACGGCAAGACGCTCTCTACTCTCTTGTTTGTGTGCGTGGCTTCTCAACTATAAACTTCGTGGTTTCTCCATGTGGGTGTGTTTATTACATCTGTTAGTCAAAGATTTTCATCTGCCGGGCGTCCAGCAATAATTTTTTATCATTTATTCAGCTTTTCTAGCTAAGTCTATAGATGAATTTTATCATTATTAACATCTCCATGGGTTTTTGTGTCATCCATAAATATGTTTTGCAATTCTGTCAATATATTGGACTATTTTTGATTGCCATCAACTTACATAGTAATAGATTTTGACGAATTCGATTTTTAAATCAATCTTTTCAATATCTTTCCCTTTTTTATTTTAAAAAATATAAGAAGTTCCATTCTAAAAAAAGGTTCGTAATAAATCATAAAATAATATAGTAAAACAGGCAACTACAAAGTTAAACACTTTCACCTGGACGACGGCGGTTGTTTCTCAGACGTGAGGCGAATTCTTACACCTCCGATGATTAATGACCCGACTGACAGGGGACGCCCTTTAACTTAGGCCTACCTTTTATTTTATACCCGTTAATAGTTTTGTATAGTATCTTAACAGTAGTTTGGCGTTAGATTTGTTTTGAATTATAAATTAATATTTTTTTGCAAGTTATCTTATTTATAAGACTGTCTTTTAAGTCTAGTATTCATAAGCTTTACTGATGAGAATGATTTTGGCATTACCTTTTCCATATTTTATGGTACATTATGGTTTATCCATGAAGGAGAAGGTAGCTTCTAGGATGAACATAAACTAAATAATATGTACACAAATCTCACGTTTTTCGCTGAGTTGCGGGTTGTATTACAAACTAGACTCATACTGACACACAAAAAGACTTACAGGAAAATTTCGACTTCAGATAATTTATGCAGGACTAAAAGATGGTTTCCCAAATATTGTGTCACCACCTCAAATCAATACGGAGTAAGAAGTACCTAACTCGAAATTCCATATCATATGTAAAATTCACAAATGTTCAAGTCCACCGAAAGTTGAGCACACCGCTTTGATGTATCAAAGTAAATTCTATTTCCGTTGCCGTACCGTTCCGACTGCTGTTTCGGATAATTATTACGTTTTGTATTTAGGAGTTGCTTTTGTTAGTATTTTGAAACCAAACATGACACTTTTGGACTTATAATTTTAATACTGACATGATAACTATAGATATTTTCTATTTCTAAGGCGATGATTTTTTTATTCGGATGGAAAATCATCAAATGACCATGGACGACGACCCCCCCGACCCTCCCGACGTGGGTTGGACGTGAAGGAGTTTCAGACTCTTACTGACTAAAACCTATCCATGTTCCTTCCTCAGACCCTTTGTATTCTAGGGGCGCGGTAACTCTTTCGAAAATCCCGCAGTGCAAGGTGATCCTAAGATCAATGGTCTGTTTTGGCGAATATTTCCATACACCATTTTTTTTTAATTATACATGGTTATATCATATTCACTAACTAATAAATAGAGATGTTAACAATAATGATGATATTTCTGCCTTTATAAAGACTAAGTTTCATTACATTTATGGGAACTCTTTTTAAATAATTGCAACATAAAATCGAATCAAATAAAAATTGCCAATACCGACAACAATAACGCAACCTGAAGATATTGACAGTGGCAAAACATTGGAAAAACGCCCATATCGCGCTCAAACACCAATATAGCATATTCTTTTGAGTGCAAAACTTGGGCAAACGTTTGCGTTAGGATTGGAACGTTTCAGGCGGTCTGAAATCCGTTCGTTTCATGCGAGATCACGCGCCGTTGCGTATCGCTCGCGGGTGTGATCTTTGTAGGGTTGCCACACTAACGGGTTTGTTTGAGTGTCCGATTTTGCTACTGTTTTGGTGTGGATTGACAGGTTCTAGTGGGTATAGGCTGAACATTTTTTAATAAACTTAGTACCTATTATAAAATCCTTGCGATATTTTTCAATGCATCCTGTACGTCCCGTAATATATTCTAAACCATCTTACTAACCATGTATGTCTTTTTAACTGTTTGTTGGCATTTTCTACAATCAATTTCAAAATGTTAAACTAACGAAAGTACTTATCATCGATATTAATTGTCTTTAAAAGGTAAAATACATACCTTTAGTTCTTTGCATTATTTTAGCCTAGTGACAACCCTATTCGACGAACAGTATTTTATGGGGCACACACTTTTACGTTAACGGTTTTTTGTTAGATGTTCGGTTTGATACTCGCTTCTTTTTTTAAACTACCAGCTTGTTAAATTTTGAAGGGAAAAACATTTTTCAATCCCCTAAGTTTTTTTGGGCATTCTAAAAATATAAAAGGTTTTTGTTTACACCAGATACTTTGCCTGTCCACTTTAATAAAATTTTATGTGAGAATTTGTTTTTGCAACGTTCTTTCGTACTTTGTAGAAATATTTATACATCAAATTCATACCTGGTTATTATTTGTTGATTGAACAGTTTTAAGTAAAGATTGAGTAGTCGAATATTAGGGTAGGTTCGAAAGATTGCTCATTGATGAAATTTTATTTAAAGAGTATTGCTTTTTAAGTTTATATTTTGGGTGTCTTTTCTGAAAAAAACAATGCTCCTACCAAATTTCAGTCACCCAGGTACTAGTAATTAATAAGTACAGATAGGGACCCTTTCTTTTGGACGATATTCACTTTAAAGTTTCATTGTAAAATGTATACTTTCAAAACGCAAAGAATATTAAGTATGCTTGTGAGAATACATTACTTTACGAAGAAACAGTGTGGTTACTATTTTTATTTTTTGCGTTTTCGTCCAATCTATAAGTCCAACCTTGTAAAAATCTCATTCAAATCAGATCAAAAGTTTTTAATAAAACCATGAACATACAAACTTACACACATACGGGTTCAATACAGACCTTCCGTTTTTAAAGTCGGTTAAAAAAGGTGTTAAAGCAACTTCTATTTCTTACGTAACCGGTACATAAAACTATAATAATGAACATGACATCAGTATAACCACGCAACCCAGTTCACCACGTATTTCCTCGACTTTGTGCGAGCGTTGAAATCTGTAATTATCAACTATGTAATAACTTGTATATGGTTCAAACTTCCCCACCTATACAAAACTTCGCCTCGGTAATACTTGTAGTTTAAATTTTGTAGTTATCCGTCACTGCTGTTATATTAGAATGTTGTTTTCAAACTGAATAAACTTTAATTTGGTTAGCCGAAAACTTGAAGTAATTTTAACATGAAAGGTGCAAGATAGTTAAAATTTTGTTTTCAAGGTGAAAAGTTTGTTATTAATAAATTGTAATCTCAATTATCGGGCAGATATTACACATTTGGTATGTTTTAACAGTAAAAAAATAAATATACTACTAGCTTAATTATTCAGTAAAATAAATAACTTCTGTTACGCAAAAAACCATACACTTAACGGTTCTAAATGTGAAAAAAAGTGCTAAAAGACTATGGAAGAACATTCAATGGTATTTTTTTAATCTATACTTATAATAAATCTGTAGAGAGGTCAATTCTGTACATGAAATATATTTCCAAAATAACTATCAGGGGGTGATTAGGGATCGATACTGATGCCAAAAATGCAATTAGTAAAATTTTTGTCTGTCTGTCTGTATAAACTCTATAAAACAAAAACTACTCGACGGATTTTAACGAAACTTGGTACAATTATTTTTCATACTCCTGAGCTGGTTATAGTATACTTTTCATCACGCTACAATCAATAGGAGCAGAGCAGTGAAGGGAAATGTTGTCATTTTGTTTAAACGCGCTAATCTCAAGAACCGCTGGTCCGATTTAAATAATTCTTTCAGTGTTAGATAGTCCATTTATCGAGGAAGGCTTATAGGCTATATATCATCACGCTAAGACCAATAGGAGCGGAGCACCACTATTCAACGCGGACGAAGTCGCTGGCAGAAGCTAGTAGTAAATAAATTTATAAAAATAAATTTAACAATAATATTCTAGTTTATCGTATATTACTTTATTACAGTGAAAATTAATAAATTCAAACCGATACCAATTTATATTAAACGTGAAAAGTATGTGAGAAATTTAAATATGGAAATGCACCCGTGATTTCCAAAAGCACCAAATATAGCCACCACAAACATATGAAGTACGTAGGTCGACCGCTGACATTCCATACACTCAGCATTCCATTCAAACCGAACATTCGTTTGTCACTGTCCAACATTTCACGCGTCATATTATGACCAAAAACTTTTAACTCGCAAACTTTGATTAGACATAACTACACAGTATCCCTTTACAACCTTTCACGTCATGATTTTGCCCATAGAGTTTTACAGCCATTTTTATTTTAGTGTTACGGCCCAAAATATTATCCGTGCAATGACGAGTTTCGCATTGAAATCCCATATCCAGTGACCCTTATAATGGTCCCGCTTACGATGTCGTAAAAATGTGATCGGTTCGTTTTTTTTTTCAATATTTTCAGCTTACAGGCTTACTGTAAGCAATAAAGTTTGTGAAATTAATTATAAATTTGGATTTATTTTGTCGGGGACTATCCGGGTTTATTATGGATGAAAAGTTTTTGAATGTGATTATATGATAGTTAGATATTAGGAGATTAGGATCATGGTAATTGTTTTTGGTATAATCTTGTTGTAATTTTTCTCTCTCTCACACACACATACGCACACCTGGGCGTTAAATTCTGGTTGCCTCCTTAGCTCCTTCCCCTCGGACCGCGCTAGTGAACAGACGTGCGCAACGCTGTCGGTGTACCTATAATATTGTATTTTTTGCAAAAAACATAAACTAATATTCATTAATAACTCGTTAAAGTACCAGAAGCTCAGATACCTGCGAAAGTGTTATCATCGTGTGTGCAAGAGACAGAAAAACGGTAACAAATATATTTCTAATCGGAGCCATTATTTTTTGCGCACACGCCGGCCGGCCGCCTATTGTTTGTTGCCCAGTTTACCGAGACCCTCATTAGCACTTATATCCACACTGTGTGAAGCTCCTACACTTTGGTGGCAATCTTTAACTACGTAAACTGTGAACCTACTAATATCTCTGTCAAAAATGTCAACACCGAGAACTCCACCACCAAACAAGGTTCATTCTGAAAATGATATCTCCAATCTTGATCCGGATAATTTCTTAAATTACGTTGGACGAAGACAAAAAAGACCCCGTAATGAAGACGCAGAATCTCCAGTCGAGTCTGCCATCAAGGATGAAGTTATGGCTATGCTATCCAATTGGAAAAAAGATCTGGATATTGTGCTAAATAAATTGTGCTCAGACATTGCGGAACTCAAACAACAGAATGCCAAGATTCAGTCCTCGAATGAGGAGATGGATAAATCTATGAAGTTTATGTCAAGCAAGTATGAAGAAATGAAGGAAAAGATTATCGGCATGGAAACTGAACGGAAAGAAAACTTGAACTACATAGCAACTTTGGAAAATAAAGTTGATGATTTACAAAAAAGGCTTAAGTTCACAGTTATCGAGTTCCGTAACATACCGGCTCAGATTAAGCAGGAGACACAACAAGATCTTTGCGACCTCGTAAAAAAAACTTGTAATGTGTTTGAAACTCATATTGAACCAGCTGACATCAAGGATATTTATAGAATCTCAAACAAAACAGGTGGATCTACAGTTATAACGGAGTTTACTTCAGTGCTGACTAGAAACAAGATCTTGAACAATGCGAAGATGTATAATAGAACTAATGTCGATAACAAACTATCCACCTCTTCTATTGGCTTACCGGGACCATCTACGCCTATTTACATAACCGAAAGTTTAACAAACAAGGACCGTAAGCTGTTCGCCATGGCTCGTGACTCTGCTAAGAATCTGAAACTTAAATATTGCTGGGCCAACAGAGGCAGAATTTACGTGCGTAAAGATGATGGAGGTAAGCGAGTGGAAATAAAAAACGAAACAGACATATTAGCTCTCAACAGCATATGACTAGATACATTTTCATTTTTAAAAATTGTCAACTTTTATATTGTAAGCCTTGGCATAATTGCACGGTTAACTGAGTGTACCTCTTACTTTATCTTAATCATAAAACTATTTTGTATTTTAAGTTTACCCTCAACAAATAATATTATCACACGCATATTATTATACACGAACACCTTCTATACTCAATTACACACAATACAATTATACAATATTATAATACGTTTTTGGCCTAGTGATCAAGTATTACTGGCATTTATTACCTATAACTACGCATACTACACTACAATATTACTATCAACGTACTGTAAAAGCAACTTTAAATTAAATCGTATTTTCGTTCTAGACACACATACCGTTAGTGATTCATACACTGTAAGGGATTATAACTTTGTTGGTATTTTTGCCGGAATATGTTTTTGGAGCGGTTCAGCTCACTGTCACCATATTAGTGCCTCGAGAAATATTAAAAATATAATTCGCGGCTATAAATGATTTGATAGCTAACTTGGATAATATTTCCTTCTGTGATGCACAAACCTGTGACCCTGACACCGTTGTTACTTTATTACCCGTACCAAATACTAAACTTACCGTGTTGCATCAAAATATTCGCAGTATTCATGCGAACTTCTCTGGATTCCTCACTTTACTCGAGCGAATCAATGTACCTAGTGATATAATTATTTTGTCCGAATGCTGGCTTTCTTGTAATCCCATTATCCCCGCTATTGAAGGCTACAATTCCTACAAAACTATAAATAATTATAATCAAAATGACGGTGTGGTTGTTTATGCCAAAACGAGTTTGTCTAATATAAAAGTAAATGAGCCGGTTATTTCTGACTGTAATTGTCTAATTGTTACTTTTGGTACCTATGTAGCGATTGTTGCTGTTTACAGACCTCATGCCTTTTCTGATCCTTCGTTATTTATCGAGTCGCTGGACAGTGCCCTTGGCGAACTCAAAACCTATAAGAATATTATCCTCATGGGAGACATTAACATTGACATTACCCACGGTTGTCAATCCAAACATTCTTTAGACTATTTAGATCTACTTGCACACCACGGACTCTTTACGGGTCATACCTACCCCACTCATGGCTCCACTTGCCTTGATCATGCTAACCTAAAATCTTCCAATTCGTCTAAAATTTTAGTACTGGAGTCTACTATTACCGATCACTACTCAGTTTTACTCGCCCTCCTTAAGGATAAAAGTCAAAACACTAAACTGCCTTCTTTTAACAAGCTTACAAAAGTCAACAAGGATGGGCTTGCAAGTGACGTACTGAACTTAAACTTTGATCTGGTATACTCTGTTGAGGACCCGAACTTGGCGACTAAATATTTAGTCGAGCCTATTTTATCAGCATTTTCTAAAAATACGATAACTATAACATTGTCCCGCAGACGCCGGCCTATCAAACCCTGGATAACTCCAGGATTACTGAAGTGTATGCGTCATAGGGACAATCTCTATAGAAAAATGAAAAAAAAACCCACAGATGAAACTCTAGTTATATCCTATAGAAGGTATAGAAATTATTGCACTACCCTGTTGCGTAAGGCTAAGTCAAATTATGAAAAATTAGAATTTAAAAAAGCTGGCAGAAACTCTAAGTTAGTATGGAATGTTATCCAGAATGTTACTAATTTATCTAAATCTCAACCTTCCGCATATGAACTTCTACAATCCTGCAATGATAAGCAAATTTCTTTAAACAAAGTTAACTCGTACTTTGTAAAAGTGGGAAGGGACTTGGCAGAAAATATAAACAAGAGCACCCAACTCCCTCCTTCCCCATCGTTCTCTTGCTCTCAGCCGAAATCCTTTGTGCTATTAAATACCAATGAGTCAGAGGTGGAACACCTAATAATTTCTCTCAAAAATAGTTCAGCAGCTGGTTGGGACGGCATTTCCTCTGAATTCCTTAAGAGATATAAACATATTATTGTTCCTCCGCTCACATATATTTGTAATTTATCTTTAACCACAGGTATCTTCCCTGACCTATTCAAAAGGGCACTACTGCACCCGATATTTAAATCTGGAGATCGAAGCCGCGTTGAACACTATCGGCCCATCTCTGTTTTACCCGCGATGTCTAAGATACTTGAGAAAATTATCAACTCTCGGCTTGTTACATATTTGGAGACACACAGCTTCCTATCTCCTAATCAATATGGCTTTAGAAGAAATCTGTCCACAAATGATGCTGTACATAATCTAGTGGATCATGTAGTTAAGAAACTTGATAAAAGCCATAAGTGTGTTGCACTGTTTCTGGATCTCGCAAAAGCCTTCGACGCGGTTTCGATTTCCTTGCTTATTGATAAGCTCGAATCTCTGGGAGTGAGAGGGGTGCAGCTGACCCTTTTTCAGAGTTATTTAACCAAAAGAACCCAAAGCGTCAAAATAGGATCTCATATTAGCTCTGAACTACCTATTGAATACGGAGTCCCTCAGGGGAGTATTCTTGGCCCGACCTTGTTCTTGGTCTATATAAATGACCTCTGCAATCTCACTCTTCAAGGCGGTAACATATTTTCTTACGCTGATGACACCGCACTTATTTTTTCATCAAATACCTGGCTGGATACCTATCGCTTTGCTCAAACTGGATTCGACACTGTTAGAGAATGGTTAAATAACAATTTACTCACCTTAAACACATCTAAAACCAAACTTCTTAATTTTTCTATCCGCAATCCGTCGAATTCTTTGGATTCTACTTTGCAAATATCTGCGAAACCTTTACATGCTGCTAACAACGACTCAAGTGGTATGGTAATTGAGCATGTTAGATCAGTTAAATATTTGGGTGTAGTAATAGACAGCAACTTAACATTTAAAGAACATATTGAAACCTTATCTAAGAGGGTCAGAAAGCTCATATTCATTTTTAAACAATTACGACAATCAGCTGACGCAGATGTCATGAAAATGGTGTATCTAGCATTGGGCCAGTCAATCTTGAACTATTGCTCAATCACATGGGGTGGTGCAGCTAAATCTAACCTGATAAAGGTTGAGAGGGCGCAAAGAGCAGTCCTCAAGGTGTGCTGTTTTAAGCCTCGCCTTTTCCCTACAACCCAGTTATATGAATTCTGCCAAGTTCCCACTGTCAGACAGCTATTTATTTTAGCTACTGCAATGAAGCAGCATTCTATTACCCCCTTCAACCGAAATTCTAACACTCGTAACCATCTCGTAGCAACTTCTACCGGACTAAGAACATCCTTTAGCCGCAGATTCTTTGTATTCCTTGGACCATACTTGTACAACAAACTCCATAAATTGTTATCCATTCACCACTTAAATCGCCGTTTATATAAAACTACTCTGTTGAATTGGCTTCTTACTCAATCATACTCACATACTGAAGCCCTTCTGGAAGTCCCCCAGTAATTTTTGTCTTCACTCCAATTATTCTTCAGTTAATATGAAGATAGTAATATCAGGCTATGAATTGGTTCGCTAACTTAGGCACATCCCTTCTTCACACGTGCACACACACACACACACACACACACACACACACACACACACACAAACACACACTCGCGCACACTCACACACACACACACTTTTTCTTTGTATTCATTATTTTATCTTGCTCACCTATTTTTTGACAATGTATACGCGCCATTGCACTTGTATTTGCTAGTTTTATAATTAATGCGATAAGAGGTGGAGGCCTGGTGTCCTGTAATACAGGTGTTATTTACCTACCACAGGCACCAGCGATCCACAACCTAAGTTGTAACTTATTAGCATTTATTTATCATTTATTTTGTTCTTTACTTGGTTTGTGGTGAGAAAATAAACGATTTTATTATTATTATTTATTATTATTATTATAGCTTCTTTTCCATTTGTATTATAGTGTAAAACTTTTATCTGAAAAGTAAAATAATAATACGGTGATTGATACTGATACTCTTTTGTTATATTACATAGATAATATGTATTATTATAGTAACTTCCGTTTATCCTCACTCATGTGGACAACTTTTAACTACTAGGATTTAAATCCAAAAATTTAAGTAAATATTGCTTTCCAGCGCTATCGCCTCAAAGTGCACTTTAACACAAAACATTATCCGCTACCACAAATCGATTTATCGCCCACTTAAGTACACAAGATACTTTATTTCTGGATCTGTTGAAATCCATCAAAAGATGATAGGAACAAAATGTTCCGGCGATATCTTGAGAGAACGGTCTCATTACACGTTTAGTGTTTGTCGAAACATTTCAATCTGACAAGGTTTGTTTTAGCCAGCAGTGTGCTTTGTTGTGGCCTCTCAGTTGGCGGGTGAGGGGCTGTGCTAAGTAAATATAGGTTGAGAACTATCGCATTGGTTTTTTGGGTATTTTACTTAAAATATTAAAAAAAAATGTCAACATATAGAGAAATATTTACATAAAGACTGATCTAATGTCTAATAACGGTAATCTTTGACAGGTTTCAGATACATAAATAACAACAACTGTGATAAAAATACCGGCCCAATAAATCGCACTTTATTATTATCATTAAATAATTTTAATTCAAAACTATACAATAGTTCTTAGATTATTTGTGGAGTTTCCTACCGGTTCTTCTCCATAAGACCCACTTCTTAGAACCATCACCTACTAGTGCTTGACGTTTTCATAAGAGCCTGCAAAGACCTGTTTCAAAACCATTTTTCCACGTAAAAAAACTTAACTTCAGTAGAACGATAAAACCACTAATATTAAAACTCATTCCGTTCATACTACCATAATACGCTCGCTATCAACAATAATATGAGCGATACACATCGTTATCGCTAATCTTATAGCCATAACCCGAGCGTTCGCTGTATTTACTTAATATTTTCACGAAAGGGCTCACTTGCTTCTCGCATGTAAGATAATAAATAATGTGCCGTTTATACGTCTCGGCCACTTCCAGTTCAAGATTTAGTAGGTTTCATGTATTGTGTGGTGGAATAATTCGAGATAGTTAGGTAGTTTCGGGTTGTGCGTACAACTGGTTGGTGGCACGCATATGGGATAGTATCAATTGGAATTAATGTTATTAAGAGACAAATAAATAGTATTTATCTATTCTTTTCACAAAATTAAGAAGCTGTCAGGTGAATTTCAGTCAATTCTACGGCGGCTTTTGAGATTAGTCAAACCTGCAAGCCCACATGATAAAAATAAAATAAAAATGATTTTTTTAGTTTCACATGCTCCAAAAATTTCTTATCATAAATTTAAACTTACCTGCTAGATAATTTTATGCAGATCATGATTCAATTATGACTTTATATGGTTGATAATTCCAATTCCAAAATGGTGAAACATTCGTCTGAGGTTTTTTAGTCGAAAAAAATAATACAGATTTAGTAGATAGTTTTAAACAACACACCATATTGTTTTAATACTCTATTGATCATTAATAAAGTGGTACTACAAAACTTCACCTAATACAATCAACAGTTTAAAGACTAAATTATTTTATTCTGGCTCTTTCAAGAAGTCGCGTTCACTACTTACCTACCTACCTCAGCTGTAAACCCACCGAGCCCCATCCACGGCCATTCGCCACAAATAAAACGATAACGTTGTAAAGATTTATCTGTGAAATTTCTCACGGGGCGGAGTACTGTTGTAATTTGATTATAAATTCATTAACTCGCCGCGCGGCCCGGGGGAATAATTTAGTGCAATTCACACAGCTCAACACCTCCGTGGTACGATCTTTTTAACCGACTTGTAGATAGGTGGGCTTGAATTATGGTTAGCTTATTTGTTTTGTTAGAATAGAAGTCATCAGCTGCCTAGCATTTTCCCAACTATGTTGGGTTATCTTACAGTCAAACTGGATGCAGTGCGTACCGGTGTTTCATGTCTGACCTCCACAACCCAGTTTTACCGGGTGACATAATACCCCTTGGTATGACTGGTTTGTCAGATTTTCTGGCTCTTGACTGCCGTTACCGTACCGTAATGACTGTCAAAGATCTACAAATCACAGCCGGGACCAACAGCTTAACTTGCTTTCGGAAGCAAGGAGGGGTTTTGTTATATCATAATTGGTCACTCATCCACGGACCGACTGCGCCAAGCGTAGCTTAACCTTTGATCGATCAACCCGTGCGGCTGTTATTTAGCCACGAGCTCCTTACAATAGCTTACTTAGCTGTTAGAATAGAAGTAAGGCTTGAAAAGAAATAGCAGTGGTTCCTTGTTTGCGGCCATATAACGATCCAGATTGTAGTGCGAAAAAGAGACAGTGATATACGTTCTGTATAGCTCCATTTCTTTTTGGTACAATATAGATCACTTTAACGTCTCATAATACAGCCCCTGGGAAGTATTTGTTCTTGTACATTACATTGGCAATAAATATTGTTTTTTTTTAGTCACGAATAATGTTAATATTTAAATTTATATGCAAATTATAAATTATACATAAATTCTATCAAGTTAAAAAAAATACTATTTTAATTTTCGTTAAGCGATTTCCTTAAAAGGAAGAGGTTATTAAATTGGCTGAATTTTGAAATGCATTTTTAAAGGCTGAAAATAGTAAATAACATAAAATAATCCTCTTATAAGCTTCTACAGCGCTGGTCTTAAAATTGTATAAAATAAATGTGTCGGTTGCACAGCGAATGCGAGAGAAACCGATCACGGATGTTTCACAATAGTACACAAATACAGCATCCGACGACAAAGAATATTAAATAAAAACACTGCTGGAAGTAACTTTTGTAATAAACATTTGCATATTTTAGAGACCCTGATGATAATTTAAAATCATCAACTGCGTATTCTTTTCACAAACTTTCACAACAATACAGCTGAATACTAGTGTTTAAATGGAACAACTGCCTATTTGACCTTCAAACCCCAATTACCAGATAATATGATACCCCTTGGTAAGACTGTTTTTCAGACTTTCTTGCCTCAGACTGTAACGACTATCAAGATGACAATTTAAAATATAACTATAAATATTAAGATTTTCATGAAATGGACTGAAGGTTGGAATTGTTTAATAACTTAATATTAAGTAGCCATACTTATAATCATAAAAATGTACACAGTATAGTTAAACAAAGTTCCTACTAATAGTAAAAAAAACATCTAAAAAGTCGCATCGTAAAAAATCCAGCGAAGTATCTCACAAAATGTACCAACAAACAAAACTGCGCCCAATCACATCATATATGTTTGCTCACTACGAAAAACCATATCCAGCAATTTTTATCATCCTCGACCCTCAGTATCGACATTCACCACTCGCCGCAGCGCAATCATCAAATATTTGCATTCCACTGAAAAAGTAATATGATTATTAATTTACTGTCGATTCATCGGTACGCCGGTTCGATTCCGTTCAATAAACGGCCGCACCATTCCAGATATTCACTGTATGCAAAACCTGTGAATTTAGTTTGTGATTTCGAATGGAAAATATTTTGAATAATGTTTAGTTTTGTTTTGTCTTGTTTTTTGGTTGGATGTTTGGTAGGGAATGTTGCAATGTTTTTATACTTTTTGGAGGTACGTTGAGTGAGTTTTTATTTCCACTGGAAGCTTATTTGTTTATTCTATTCAAAGTAAGGGATAAGTACTGTGAAACGGGTACATTACATGGTCAAGCTATCATATACATATACATATAGAATACTGGTATTATTTAATACGTTGGATATGAGGAACAGAAAACAGATGATTCATGTAAATATTGAGATTTAGCCATATCTAATTAAGCTGCAAAAAGACTCATCCTTGTAGTAAAACGCTCAAGTGTGGCTATTGATGTTTTTCTTTCCTTTCTTGACTTAAAAAGTCTGAATTCGTCAATCCATCCTTGTATAAGAAAAGGCCGTTGCTCAGAAGTAGGACAATAAATAGGCTGATATTGATATTGTACACGACGCTGCCCACTCAGAATAGTTACATAGATGCTTGTTTCCTATAAAAACAAATAAAATACAAAGCAAAAATCCCAGCAAAGTATTTAAAATTTCATAATGTCACATTTTGTAGGAAAAATATTACATTAAACATTTAAAGCATGTTACACATACTATCAAATGAAAATGGCCGCGATGGCTTCACCGACAAAACAAACTAGCGCACATTCAGACAAGCCTCAGAAACCGACACAGCCAACTGTATACTCTTGTCTCTCAGTTTGATTACCGTAAGACCACCGAGCGCTCCAACTTTCTAAGCATTTGATGTGCTAGTGGTTCCATGAGTTCGATACATTGTACTAGTCTCATATATGGAACCTGTGAACTGACGCATTCTAAAGCAAGTATCCCTCCTTTTTGCCTCACCGTTGTACAGTAAAATGGAGGTTTTTTGTATTTGCCAAAACTTAACTAAGAAGACTTGACGATCAGATTGCCCGAAAAATAAGCTATAAAATTTGATTATGTTTTTCTGATGGGTAATCATTCAATGACTCCTCCCATCATGAGTGGGCGGGTAAAAGTGTCAGACTCTTACGGACTAAAACCTATCCATGTTCCTTCTTCAGCCCTTTGCATTCGGACAAAACATTTAGAATTTACATTCAAAATTATTTCTTCGACCATTTAAGCAAAATACTTAAATTTTTGGCAAAGTATGTATTTTTCTGCAAGTTGGGCCAAAAGGTTTATTAAATCAATCATAAAATAAAGAACTATCCTGTCTCTTACCAAAGACCTGCTCGCCCTATTGCTAGGCAAACATTTGCGCAAGTTACTGCAAGTGCACTTCGCTCTGCGTCCCCTGGAATCAACTGTCCCGGACTGTTATATGATGGTTAGACCCCGATTCCTAAGTACAATTCAATTATTAGCTCAGGACGTCTAAGTGCTTAGAACTCCTAGAAGTATCTGCTCATTATTGATTGCTGGCAAAGCAATCAGTAATTATTTTCTTATTTAAACCGTAATAATCTTTACATCTTTTTTGAATTTGATCAAAAATCGTTCTACAGCGGTCATGATTAATGTCACTCACGAAAATGATCGTAAAATATCGCGAACAGCCCTTTTTTAGGATGGGAAATCATCAAATAACCACACACCCCCTCCCACTTTGGGCGAAGCAGGACAGAATGTCAGAATTTTACCGACGAAAACCCATCCTGTGCTCCTAAAATTGACTTTTGCATTCCAGGGTAATTCTTTCGAACCATTCTATAGCCCTGCAGTTCCTGGCTTTAACGAGCCGCATTAATTATAACATCTCTTTGCGACGCAAATGGATCACAATGCGCCTCCGACACGGGCCTGAGCTGCCCACAGCTCGCCATCCACAGGCCGCTCTGAAGGAATTTGTCCCGAAATGTACTACCAGCCTTTTATTTATGCAGCTATATTTTAATTTGAAGACAAAGAATGGATGCTACAACACATGAACAATAAACCATGGAATCTGTCTAGTATTGCTAATAGTATTGTCCAGGTATACCTCCCTGACCACTGACGAACAAATACTATTAATTTTAATTTATATCCAAAATTTTGAATTAAATTCACTCAAAATTAATAATAAGAATTCCAAGATACATTAAATTCTATTAAAGGAAAAACGTAGTGCATCAAGTACTTATATTTATTGCCTGTCGTAAAAAGCGGTTGAGCAGAAAGAATTCCTATGGAGTCGCTAGGAGGTTAGTACCTAATAAAATCGTAGAGGATCGTAGTATAAATAGTGTGGGTATGTATGGACTACCAGCCTAGACCACATCTCGCGAGTGTCGTTAAAACCACTATATGCACTTACTATTCATATAATAGTTAGCTATGTACATATGCAAATATAAGTTTAATTTTGGTCCCGAATATTTATGATTTTTAGTTTACAGAAAGGTGCAGGGCTTCAATGATGAACTACAGAATGAGGCCCACATTTTAGCTCACGGTTAAAATTGAAAGCCATAAACACAAAATTAAGTCAGTTTTGCAACAAAACCGTAACGTAGTCGGAATAAAGTCCAAAATCCCAAAATAAGCTCAAAGATTCAACAATAAAACAGGTTTAATTGCAAAATATTGCACAAGATTTCACTCACCTTGCTATACTTAGCACCAACTTGTATGGACACCAGCTGATATACACTTTCTCCCCATTCTCAAAAATCGATAAAGCACAACAAATAAAACACGAGAGAACAAAATCATGATATCTGCGAAAGCTCACAACAATCCGACAGTTTATCCGACTATTAAAATATATTTCAACCGTTTTGTATCTCGATAAGTTTCGTTCGAAAAATATCCTACAATTCTACATATCGGCAATCACTTATGATGGTTTGTGGGGTAAGTTTTGAGCGTATAGCGTTAGCGTTAAAAAACCTATTTAAAAATCATTCATTTTCGATAGTAAGATGTTAATTTTATTTATGTTTTTCGCTGTTATTAGATGGTTGGTTTCAAGATTCTATGACTACATACATAATCTTAATACTTCCGTAATGTTCTCAAAACTGGAGGAGCTCGTAGCAAAATAGCACCACAGGGGCGATCGAACGACCGCGAACGGTCCGTGGATAGGTGTCTTACCAAGGGGTATCGTTAAATCTTTTTTTTGATGGGATATCATGAAATGACCCCTCGCGCCTTGGGGGGTGGCAGGTGTCTGACTCTTACTGGCTAAAACTAATTCACGTTTCCTTCTCAGCCCTTTGTATTAAGCCCTTTGCAGCATCGTTTGGCCTAAAATATGTTCATAACGATTTTTATGTATATTTTGTTACACTCATAATTATGCATATATGTAATACTAGCTGTTTCCCGCGGTTTCACCCGCATCCCGAGGGAACTACTTAGCGCACCCGGGTAAAAAGTAGCCTATGTTGTTCCTCAGGGTCTATTCTATCTCTGTACCAAATTTCATTTATATCGGTCCAGTATTTTTGGCGTGAAAGCGTAACAGACAGACAGACAGACAGAGTTACTTTCGCATTTATAATATTAGTAAGGATAATTGTAGTCGTCAATTGTTTTACACACTACCACTACTATTTAATCTTTAACAATTCTTCCTAATTCATAAACGTAATTTTTTTATCAAATTTTAAATAAATTTTAATAGTTCCCGAGATTTATCCGGATAGCTTAGTTTAATACAATAATAACGCAATTCCATTAGTTCCACTAATCATCATGATATTACTGTTTACACAAAGCGATTAGGTATTTGAAAACTATACGCCTAATTTAGAGAATTAATGGGTTTAACCAGCTAATCCCGTATTAACCTGCAACTTACGCCACATAGCATCATGACATATTATCGAGAGCCCTGGAGCTGTGTTCAAATCGAATTATAACATCGATACATTTTATGGATTCAAAATAATCGTTTTGATCTCTTAAAATTCAGTGTTTATTATTATTTATTAAAGTGGAACATTATTTTTATATTATGTAATAGAATGAAGAAATATTTTTTATTCGAGAAATGAAGATAAAATCGAAAGTATCTGGTCGATGACTCACATCCAATCAACTCATTTTATCGCTGTCCAGTGTTGGACTGTCTATTCCAACTACTTTAGTTAAATTATTTATTCCAATACGCCTTCTCTATTTATCAATTTATTTATGAGTATTTATGATTAGGTATGTCTGTATGATAGTTAATCTTTCACGAAAAAAAACTACTGAATTGATTAAAATGCAATTTTAAACACACATAGTTTATAACTTAGATTAACACAGCTATTTTTATTCGAGTAAGCGAAGTACCAGTAGAGGCAGCGGCTAGTAATTGTGTCACCCTTGTAACTAATTTTTACAATCAATGTCATATGTTTTTCTTTTGGTGTACACCAATAAATAATATTCTATTCTATTCTAGTAATGAAAGATTTTTTTATTTCAGATTTTTTTATATATAATTAATACATATACATAAGTAACTCAACAAATTCTTAAACGCACAAACAAACCCTACACACAGTGCACCTCTGATCACACACAATAACTATACACTCCAACTTAAAACAGGCATTTAATTATGATGGATAACCACCCCTACTACCCATAACATAACGTACTATACAACATATCACAATAATGGCCATTGGAATGCCGCCAACGTCAATACAAACATTGATCAGATCCACGTTTAATATATTTCCAGTGCCCAACTAAAAATTATTCGAATTCTATCGTAATTGAACTTAATTGAAATGAGCTTTCATAATTCGATATTCAATTCTGTAATCATATTTTAAGTATTTTGTTATGATATGTTGGAGGATTTCGATATTGTGTTGAGTGGGTCGGTTATGTAAAATGTATGAGGTTCTATGTATGTTGAAATTGAATGGCATGTTTCAATGGTACATTATGGTTAATTTGCTATTCCAGATTAAAAGTACCTGTTAATCTAGTTATGTATTGTAACTACTTCTTTTTTTTTCGATGTTGAGTTAAATAAATTAATAATCTGAATCTTTTCCTGATTACAAATATGTATGTACTTAACTTAATTTGAAAAAAAAAAGTAGTTGCAGTCTTTCTTCTTATGACGGCAGTATGTATGAATCAAATTTCATTTAATTGCGATTAGAAGTTTTTGTATGAAAGAGTACCAAACATACCTACATCATTACAAACTTTCGCTTTTATATTAGTAAGATTATACGGAGACATTTTAAGAAAAACTGTTTTTAAGCACCATGGAACAAAAGCACTCCTTACGAGATTCAAATCTGAAGAGAGTATTACCATCAGTTCAGTTAGTCTCAAGATTACCTTCTAAATACATACAAATAAACAAATTTTCCCTCGTTAAAACATTACAGCATAACTTTAGTGCAAAAGTGTCATTAATCATTGTTTAGAACAGATCCTTTAGTATCGATGCCAAGACCATATCTAGTATACTCGCTAAAGTATGTAAAATTGTGTGTAACAAACATCAACATGACAAACAGGATAGTAAAATTTTATTTGTATCAATAAAAAATATGATATAGGTAGAATCTACAGGATCCGATGTTTGTTCGCCGTGACCCGGTTAAAATTCTTCCAGTTTTGTATTAAAGTTGAAATTATTCAAATCTTACTAGTAAAGGGAAGCAGTGCACAGCTTAAAAGAATATTTACAAAAATCCTTTGGACTTTCCAAATTTATTATCTAATTCATAAGGTTCATTAAAGGTCTTCTTTTTCCATCGATGTGATACTCCTTAGTTAGGATGGAAAATGGGGGCGGAGTGGCATGGAGTGTCGGACTCTTTCTCCGACTAAAATGCATCCGTGTTTTTTTGCATTCCAGGGCTACAGTAACTGTTTTGAACAATTTCACATCCAGTTTTGTTACATTCAGGTACCTACTTCTTCTTACGACAATTTATAATAATGTTTCTTGAGAAAAAAGCCGACAATAAATAATTTTGCATCATAATTCTACCAGCTCCAAAATACCACTCAACGGTCTTCTCCTGTTTATCGTATGGGCTGCAGTTTACTAACCTAACAAGCCCTATTCAGTCTGTACTCCACTTTTTAAACTAGAAGGGCGTTATTTACTTTATAAAACATATCACTTTAATTTGCGGAATTGTGCTCTAGAATAAAATAAATCGTATAATTTCTATTTAACGATAAAGTAGTTTAAAAATTGTAAAGATTGTGTGATCTTAGTGCCAATAAAATCCTATCACTTGCTTCACTATAGCTGACAGGGACAACACAGAATGACCATTGACCATACCCCTGTGACCTATCCCGGTATAGTAGTAGTATAGATTACATTTTCACTTCAAAAACTTCCTCAATATCAGCAACATAACTAATACCATTGGAAAAATTGAATACATAAACCCAAACCGTCTTACGAGTTCGAACCGCATCTATTCAAATCAGGAGATGTTCAGTATTACTGCGATATAAATAACATTGTTCGGTAGGATATGATATACCGTTTATGAGAAACTTAAGTGCACTATTGTCGTTTTCGTCTCACCCGCCCCGGTTTATTGCTCGAGCAATAAAAATGCATCGAACGTTGCAACGGTTTTGTATTGCTGTGGTTGGTATCGTCGCATGACGGACTGTTGCCAATTTCTTAGCAGCATTAACTTGAGTATTATTGCTCGATGAGTATCGAATTCAAAAAAGTTTTTAAATATAAATTCCGAGAGCAAGTCTACAATAAAAAGAATTTTGATTTACATCAAATGACACCAGTTATACCTAAATATATTTAGTTTTGAAGATTCAAAAGATCAAGTTCAAATCCCCCCTCTTATTTATCTAGGGATCGATTAAAATTATTTTATAATGTAAACTATTACTTAGGTACTATATTTTATTTATTCACCAAATAGATTGGGGTTTTATTTACATATAAATAGAATCATATCCATTGGGAATCATCATATATAGTGCCCTGCAATAAATACATAGCCGAATTCACAGTTAGACATTTCCTGTAATTCGCATTGTTAAACAATGTTTGCATGGACCAATACAATGACGCACACAACATTCCATTCGGAACATAATATATATTCCCAAAATTCAAATATCAATCCCAATGCAGTCCGCAGTAATATTATTTATTTTCATAGAATTTCAAACAAATCAATTTCTAACGAAAATTCATGATCAGCAGACAAATAGATCATAGCAAAGAAGCACGTACGTAAATACCTTTCAATCAACGTATCAGGCGAACGAGCGAGAACATCGCACGAACAAAATTTAATTCAGCGAGCATGCACGCGATATTCGAACGGCACATAAATACCAATGTGACTGAATAAACTAAGGTTTTCCAACATCCAAGTTTAGAGACACCGTGCTCGTATTTCGAAACCGTATGAAGACACCGTGTTGGGGAAGTTAGCACTAAATTTGTGAGTTGTTGTAGTTGGAAAGCGCGCTAAGATAGTAGCGTTGCCGGTCGCTCGTCACTGTGAAGTAAGAAAAGTGAGGGCGGCACACTCGCCCGCATACAAATAGTTTACAAATGGCATGTTGTCGGTGCGGTGTCGCCGCGGCGTGGCTGCGACACTGCGCGGCTGTCGAGTGCAAGTTACAAACGATATGGCTTCGGCTTAACCCCTCTATAAAGTTTCATTGTAGACGATACTGTGGGAATTCTGATTTCTTCTTTGTATTTAATTTGTCTTTATTTCGTACTTAGCTTTATTTTAGTATGATAGTCCATAAAACAGTATATATTCTTCAGATGACAAATTACTGTATCCTGATCTCTGAAATAAAATCTCTAGACGATTCTTAATTCTAGAAAAATATGTCAAAACTTTAATAAAATAAGGGTCTTCCTCAACGATCTTATCTATTTACGATTACGTCTTACATTCTAACTAATATCTTAATGCGAATATGAGTTTATTTTTATTACGCTTTTGTAGTAAAACGGCTGAACGCATTTAAAAATGAAAAATACATAGATGGAGCTATTTAACAAAACAAAACAATATCAGCTCCCCCAATCGCTAGGATCTTATTGTTCGCACCCCTTAGGACAGCTCACGCGAAGGCGTTGCTCGCGTTTAGTCGAGATAACTCGGAGAATTTTTAAATTATCAACACTAAGTAGGTAACGTATGGGAGTATTGAACCAGCTTGTGACTGCAACTCTTGTGACGCATAGTCTGTACAATAAAGATCTCTCTGAGTTAATATTATGGCTGTGGAATTAAGGCTTTTGAAGTATTTTTTTATAATTTATAGAACAAATAAGTTAACTTCCATTATAAATTCTATCCTAATTCAAAATAGTACTTAGTACTTATACTTACTTAATATAAACAAAAAATATATTTAAGAAAAAGTTTTTTTTTCCAAAATATGGTAAAAAAAAAGAAATTCTATGCCTCGGTTGCTAAGAATAAATAAAAAAATATTAATTTTTTTAAATTTTATTTTAACAAAAGTTTTTTCTTTGTATATTTTTACGTGAATGTCAAACGAAATAAAAAGAGATACCTACAAATAAATAAAATCATTTGAAGTTCAAAGCTACATAAGAGTGAATAGAGTTAAAGCAATAGTACAAATAAAAAAGGTTTTAATCCTGTTTAGCGGAGTCTACGAGGCGTCTGCGAGGCTAGAAGTCAGGTGCGATGTAAAAGAAAACTCATTACTTCTTATTCACCGTCGACGTCGGATAGTGTTTGTATTGATGCGATATCTTTGTCGATAGTCGATGAAAAATGAGAAAGTTCCATTGTGAATTTTCGATTTAGAAAATGGTAAATATTTTTACTCGATTTATCATTGTTCTTTGTTAGTTATTTTTAGTAGTTGGATGTGCAAATTAAGTTTATATTTCCTCATAGTTCTTATAGATATAACCTACCCACGAATTAATTGGAAATTCAGAAATAAATAATAAATTTATCTTAATTTTTATCTCCCTAGCAAAAAAAAAATCGCGTCTAAATTATTTTATGTTTCAAATCTTTTGATATAATTATACAACTTTAAAGCCTGTAAAATGAACAAAGAACTTCTTTTCTTTCACTCAAATCAGTCTACAGCGATTATTTTAAAAGCCATAATATCAGTTTGTAGGTATCTATGGGTAATCGTAATATATGTACCATTATTAACATCGATGACATCCTAACCTTTAGCGCAAAATTTCTATCGACACCACCACAGCCCGCAGTAAGGGGTTGCAGCAATAAATTTTAAAAGTAACACATCAGTATGCCAGCGTCGTTTCGTCGTCTACACATTGAATGGGACAAAGCAAGATGTATTGTAGCTACATATGAGCAGCACATTACGATGCCAGCCTTCCGGCAAAAATCGATGCTTAATGGATGGTATGGGATTCTGGTTCGTTTCAGTTTTAGGATAGCTCTTGATATATGTAATTATTGGCCAAAAATAGCCTAATTAATGGTTTAATTTTCCGGTTTTATAATTCTGAAAGAAAATATAAATAACTTATCGGTACAAATATATTTGTGTAAAAAAACACTTTGGAATCAAGGATAAAAACCCTTTTAAAAATTATTAAATTTGTTACAGCAAGCAAAAACAACTACGTGCAATTTTGAAAAAATAAAACTATTTTTCTCCATCTAACGTGTCCGTACGTATAAACTACCAATGATACCGCAATAAAAAGATTAGCTAGTCAGCAGGTCAGTATCTCCCCTCACCGCTTAATTACATACCCATTAAAGCTTATTATGCACCTCATATATAATATATAATTCATAACATTTACTATTTGCCAATTATCTCAACAATAACACAATACTCAACGAGGCTTACAGCCAAACATACAACAAAGGCAATTCGTACACTAAACGCCATAATATTGGGAGTATACATAAATTATATTTCCTAGGTTTAAGGTTTCGCGCCAATTGTCTTGCAGACCAAACAAGAGCCCTAATTATATTAATTGCGTTTGCACCGTTCTTGGTCTCTCGCACCGCATCGTATTACGCACCAATGATTACTTATAATGATTAGCTTCGGAGATAATTAGCAATTGTTATGTCAATATTAATTACCTATGAAATTCCTAGTTGTTTGTGTTGATTAGACATAAAACAATACAACTGAATACAGTAAGGTGCACTCAAAGCGATAAATCCGAGGTAAAACTAGATGAGAGTGTAGGGGATACAAAAGTAACCACAGTTTTTTTAAAATGTTATACCTAATTATTTGAAATAACTGACTGTTTTTTGAGTAGTTTGTATTAAAAAACCTAGTTATTCATAGTTATATACATATAATAACCTGCATTGATTGCGCTTGAGTATTATTTATATTGTTATAAAAAAATAGTGAACAGTGCCATGCATTGTAACTTTTTTTCTTATCAGAAGTATCTGATAAGAAAAAAAGTGTGTGATGGAGTACCATCACACCGAAATTTCATCGCAAATGTCATCGCACCTGGATATAATTATTTCTTATGTTATTGCGATTACACTATTTTATTAAAAGGAAAGTAGATAAGATACTTCAACAATGAAATACAAACTATACGAACCTGCATAAAAAAACTTTCGACATAAAAAATGAACATTTGTTTCTCACGACACTCTCGCGATGACATGCCGCTGACGCACTCCATCTTTTCATTTCGAAAGCAGAAACTTTTGGAATGTAAGAAAATATATCCAAATTAGATTTATATGGGAGCCTAATACGAGCTGTGGAGTGTTCAGGTGATTTGGGAGTGTGGCCCACAGATTGAATTTACTTACAACCCAAGAGAGATGGATACGCTTAAGGATATTAAAATTACTGGATGTGCTTTCGAATTATGTCAAGCAAGTTTAAATAATACAGATAAAATATCTGTATTATTTAAAATGAATACGATTATGGAATCAAAATATTACGTTAAAAGTAAATAAAAAAAATACAGCCTCTTTTGTTTTTATTTTTCAATCTTACCATCTTACGCAAACATTACGAGTATGTTATGTAATTACATTGTTAGTATATTGTATCGCAATTTCCTGACAATGTCAAGATTATAAACTCGGTACATCTAGATAAAATACTGCCAACAGAATCTTCGCGGGTACGCACCCAACGCCCCTGGGGGCGTTTTTCCCCCCATTACTTCTATACCATCACTTTATGATACTCGACTGTACTTTTTTTATTATTCATGATAATACGCCTTACATTAGCGTGTTTTTGTTCCCATCGTACACAGCGGTTCACTTTTTTTCATCTTTACGAAGGCTTTTTGTCGTTGACATCATTATTTATTTGTTGCATCCGTAATATTTTTGAGCAGGGGCTACTAGATACATCAAAACAAAGAATTGTGAGTAAGCTATTTAAAAAAAACCTCTGAATATTACATTTTGATTGTTTCATTGTGACTGAGATTTGAATTTGTGATTGTTTTTATTGAAATAAAAATCATTTCTATCTGAAGTTAGGTGGAATACATGATAAACGCATATCATAATTCGTAAGAAGTTAAACAAACAACAGATGTCAAAATGTTTAAATAATAGGAAAATAATTACGTTTTACAATTTACCCAATAATCACACCTCAAAAAAACAAAAATGGACCGCCAAAACAAACACGAAAAGCTCTCCTAACAAATTGACATTTACTTTACACAGTTTAAATATATGTAAAACCTTTCATCGCGGCCTCTCAAGGCAAAGCCTGTGACCCGGTTCAGCTTGTCTTTGACCCTTGCTCAACATTATACAAATCCTTCTTACATCCACTCTCTGTATTTATTTGCGTGTCTTGACCTACAATTTTATTCGGTATCTTAGGGGTATCTTAGTATATGTACATAAATTTAGTACAAGAACCCGCTTCGAGAAATGCGACTGAACTGACTCAGGGAACCGAATCCTGACTTCATTTTAGATTTTGTGAATGGAAATGTGTATGTAGTGCACATGTTTTTTTTTGGGAAGTACAGTAATGGTATAAAAGTTAATGGTGATATGATATGACGATTTAAGGAAGTATAATACTCAAAAACTTCTGAACTCAAGAGAGCTTATCACGAATTTTCGCTGAAATGAATTACATATTTTTTTTGTGAGAACCGGTATATGTTTAGAACTAAACTATTACTAATAAAAGTATGTATCAAAAGACATCCGAACATTTATCTACTTGCTTTTACTCAACTCATTACTAGAAGACTAAGTGCGTTAAGGACCATATTTTCCACACTATGGTGAATAAGTCCTCATTGGATACAAATAACCGAGAAATGCATTCTCAACAATACAATAATCATTATTATGTAGCAACTAATTTCAAATTCAGAACTAATAATTATTCTAATCATATTAAACACCAACTCAACTTCTAATATCCACAGTGTTGCTAGTTGCTACACCGACCCCACATGCTTCACATACGAGAAAGTCTACACAATAATTACGTAATCCAACTGACATGTAATTAAGCGCTGCAAGCGCTAACTACATCAATTATCACGTGGATGACTGCTTCATTATTACAAACTACGAAACACTACGCATAGGACATGATGACTTGTAATTAATTGCCAATTACGTCTGACCTTTAAGCGAAGTGCAAATTACGACGTTTTAGTTCAGACGCACTGAACGCAACGAGGTCAGGGGGTCAAAAAATTCGAGAAAGCGTACGCACCCTTGTCTTTTTAACTTTCTGTTGTATTTATATTTGAATTATGAAGAAATGAAAAGGTTTTAAGTGATTCCTTTTGAGGATCGTAACAGATAGCGCAAGAATTAAGCTTATACAATTATTTTTACTTCATGTATTTTTTTTTAAACAATCAAAAGATTATAGCCAGAATCTGTTCTTGCTAAAATAATAACGAAAAGTAAAGTAGTAAATTAATAACATAGTTTGAAAATAAAAAATGGGACCTTCTTTATCGGACTCAACTCGGAGAGGTAAAGACTTTTAGTACCTATGTTTATCTCCTAACTAGTCCAAACAAAATTCCTAAGTAAAATTTTCTACTTTCGACTTTTCCATCCACAATTATTTGTTGCCTAAGCTACCATATTATCAAATCTTTCTTATCATTCTAAACCGTAGTAGTTAAGTCATGTAACAGTGTAAAACATCCCTGCTGCTAATACCTCTGTAAACACATACCTACATAGTGTACATAGAAGCCTTCAATACTGTAGATTGTAATTATTGGGCCTTAATTGATTTGCTTTGTATGTGGATTACCAATTAATTAGCGTATAATGTTAGACAAGGGCATCCGGCAACCGACTGTTACATACCTACATATATAGATAAAAATATCAATGACAAGGAAAATTTTGAGAGAGTAAATTTTAAAAGAGGTTTTTTGGTCATTATAAGTAGTAAATATGGATTCTACGATAGTTTTGAACTTAACGTTAAAACCCAATTCTAAATACAGAAGGTTGTTAATGTTGTAGTAAATAATGCAATCTGTCTACATTTCAAAATTCCCGACGGACCCTAATCATTCCCTAAAGGCATAATCAGGTATGAACATCAACATTCCTAAACAATTCACGAACCTTTCACTTCCAACCCTTAAACAATAATCTGATATTCCAAACTCATAATTCAGGAAACCGAGCCTGATCCGGCCAGCCCTCTAAACAACGTTTTGAGAACCAATCACTTTACTATCTGAATTATATATAGGATGTCTTCGGTGGCCAGTATTCCGTCAGCTAATTGTAACTCCGTGAATGCAAATCCAATTTCTCAACTGGCGAGGTGCAAGACACCTCAGGCGGGTGGTTAATTTAGACAACCCTACCGGATCCAATCAACCATTGGATCTTCGTCGGAATTGTAACAATATTGTTTTAGGGTTGCCTGCTTATAAAAACCAGGGAAAGTGAAATAAAAATGACCGTGTCATCTGGAATTTTTCTATGATTCACTGTGATGATTACTTTTGTATAGATTTGAAAGGAAGATTTTTAATTAATAAAATTGATTCATTAACTTTCTATGATAACACAAAACAATCGACTAATATTAAAATGACAAAACTTTGGACGATGAATGTATGTATGTTTGTTATGCTTTCACGCAAAACTACTAAACGGATTTTCATAATATCACTTATAACCTGGTTTCACATGTACTTTTTATCTTAGCATCTGGACTTTTCGACCACACAGACTAAATCGCAGGCAAAAGCTAGTTAACTCATAATTCTAGAACAATTAAAAGTGATTTCATAATATTATGCTCATTCCGGTGTCATGACAATAATATGAATAATAACGATCCCGGAAGAAAACATACTAGTGCAAGACTCAAAGAGCAGTCTGGGTGCACGTCATTACATAAGGATTAAATTTCAAAGGGATATCCTATACAAAATAATCACACGAGCTGCAAATAGTGAATATGCCCCAATATTATGACATGTACATCAAAAATACTTTTGTCTGAGCCTGCTATTGTTTTACAGATACAATGTTATATCGGATTCCGATGTAATATTTTTGTATCCGACTATTGTCCATCGGTTCACAGAATTTCACTGTACGCCCGTGTATGGAAATATTAAACATTATTATATCGAATTCGACCCAGCATAAAAGGAACAAACTCCATTCACTAGGCACCTCGAAATTGGTTTCGAAAATAATCCTGCACTCGTCATTGTTCCAAATTTTGGACAGTTCAATAGTATTCACTTTTTATTCATAAAATTATTTACACATTAAAGGGTACATTCCCAGTACGGTGGTAACTCGAACTTAATTTTAGGATCTCATACAACTATTCTGTGTTTGGCCCAGTTTTCATCTCCCATCACGACTTGTTTCGTAAACTCAAAGTATGTTTTTAATACGACGCCGTATTCATGCAAACAACTGAGATGGAAATGTGAATAGAATTATTCTGTGTTGAGCATTAAAAACTTGGTGAACATAAGCGGTGACAGTTCGTTGGGTTTTGTGACAATATGTCGATGTTTGTTATCGAGGACGACATTGTTCGAACGTGAGAACGGGCGGCGTGTCCAGTTGGACTTGTTTTAAGTCTTTTTAAATTGTTTATTTCTATGAGTGTATTCTGTACTTATAAGCGTAAGCTCTATAGGAAATGTTTCATTGAATTGTAAAAAATCCTATGTGTATTTAACACATGAAAAAAGTGGACTGTGCAAATCGCATTACGTTTTAAAAGAATAATATTTTCTATTGAATATTATCAAATGTTTATTAAAATTATGATGATTTATAAGAATAGACAATGTGATTGTGAATAAATATTATTATGTCCTTTATTTAAATTTTATACATATTTTTTTTATTTTTAAATATTATTCATTATTATTACAAATTCCTTACAGGGTTGTTTTAGTTAATGGACAAAGCTTTCTAATTGTAGAATTATAGGTATGTGATGCATAGATTCATGCATATCTGCGTTGATTTATACTAAGACCACGTACATCATCATCTTGTTTTCATCACCTTCTTTCATGTGAGTGGTACAAGAAGCTCATATTTTTATTATTTTCTCCTTCTACTATTAGGTTTAGGTTTAAAGAAACTTTATTCTCAATAAAAACATAACAATGTCACTTACTTGAGAACAATGCTAAAAAAAAGTAATTTACATGAAATTCGTCATCACCAGTTACAGACTATAGTTTCCACAAACAAATTACCCATCCAATGCATTCATTTCCCCACAAGTGATCGATCTGCAACTATATACTGGCTAAGTTGGGATTTGAATGCATTAAAAGAGTGTAGGTTTCTTATACATGACTACACTACTATATTTACTCAATTATCCAAAATAAGATGCAGTCCTTAAAACTACTTCCCAATTAAGATATTCCAATGACATTTACTTGAACAGTTTATCTCAAACTAAGACCAGATACGTATGTACCAACATAATCCTCGTCTAATAATCTAGCTTCACTAAAATCAGAAAAAATAATCCAACAATCCACAACTGCATCGACAATCAAGCACTATCTTCCTTAGATTTATCAGCAAGAAAATCCCGGCATGTTCCTTCCAATGAATGGAAGCCAGGACTTCTCGAAGCCACTAATCCAACGAGGCGTCAACATGATTAGATTGCGAGTAATTTTATAGCAAATTCGCGCTCCGAACCACGGCGGGGCGAAGACGGCATCGACATGAATTTTACATGAATCTATCTGTGTGACAAGCTTCGTCATTCATTTTCTGGGGGCGGTAAATGTTGTTTGCGAGCCGATTGTTTAGGTGAGACAAACATATTTACGATGCTGGAAGCTTTACTATAATGATGTGTCTCGGAATTATTCGGCAGCATATAGAAATATCTTAAACTTTTCTTATATTTTCTTCGTGTTTTTCAATGTTAAACTTAAATATCACAGTTATTGCAGTAAAATTGTTTATTGATTTCAACTGAATTTATTTACGCGTGACGTGTTTGTCTGAAAAGCATTACTCATAATAAAAATCTCTTTCCGAAACCGGTATAATTTAAGAGTAATACCGGTATCTTTCTTACAGCAGTAAATACCTTATGCATTCCATTTCACACGATCCCCTTAGTTTTTCCTGCAACTCGATTTCTTTGTTACAGATGATTTATGCTGATACTTAAGCATTTTCCAGTATTCAACATTACTCATTCTTTCTTTGGAGCTCATTCAAATTCCTGCACAGTTTTTATAAAGGAACTTTATAAAAATTGCAGTCGTATAGATACTAAACAGAAGACGATGCACGAATCTATAGAACGGTGTTTATTCGTTCGACTTGATAGTACCTACTTAAATACGAATTTATAATAAAAACATAATTAGAGTAAAGTTTTAAACTTTTTCTGTGGTACGAACACTGCGTTTTATTTCGCTTCAGTTAATTCAAAATTTCTTAGTTCTAAACAAAGGCGTCAAGAAATTTGGCAGTTACAAAAAGTTTGCTCACTAATTAAAAATTAACGAGCCGACACAAATTGCTCTGACCATTTTTATCAAATAACTGTCTACGGATATTTTTAGAGTCCACGTTCCGGATAAATTCTTAATAAACTTTATAGGGAGCATTCACATTCCGAGCGAAATATTAAAAAATTCAAAAGAAAACCTACTCGACTCATTTATATTTTATTTTGACTAGAAAAAGGAGTGGAATCAAAAAGCAGGGTAAATTCTTTAATTTTCTTAAGAAATTCCTTTTTGGAGGAAGTTCGAATTATTCGTTAATAAAGTCTCGGTACTAGGCGTTTGGGGGTGAGAATTCCTTTGATGCGAATGAAATATTGCCAACTAGGTGGCGGGGACCAATCCTCGCGCGCATGACGGGCAAAATCCGAGCCTACAAATAAAATGAATTTGCCCCGGAGCAACAGTAGAAAATTGGAAATGTCATTTTCGCCCTTTTTTTAATGTTTGCGGTGGCATGGTGGGGCACCCGACGCGATAGGATTACCGCCGGCACGGCTCGCCCCTAGCGACGCGAGCATACCGATTTTTACCTGCCACACTCGTTTGACACAAATCGATTGTCGAAAATAACGTAGCAATTGGTAATTTTTGAGAAATACGCCATGTATTTCACAGATTTTGCTGTTTGATCTAGGGTGGGTAATTTGCACGCAGACTTCTGGATAATGTTGTCAACATTATTTTACATACTGTCACATAATATTTGCTTTGAAAATCTCTGATAATAGGTATATTAAAATGTTGACTAGAGAAATTACTAACGTACTTTACGTAACGTACCTACTTACAACATATACTTAATAAGGTGAAAAATAGTGGTATTTAAATCCCATACAAAAGGCCTGAGTGACCCTATTTCTACATAACAAATAAAGACTCTGGGCTACTACTGATAAATTTGTAATAGAATAATTTATTTCTTTATTTTATTTATTTATTTATTTTTTTACTTATTTTATTGGTTTGCCAACAAATATTACATAACATAATCAAATAACTTTTTGGCCTACTTAGCACCTACTTACTTTGGTCTACGCCAAACGAAACTTATGTTAGAGAGAAAAGCGCGAGCCATAATAATACAGAAGGATCTTATATGCTGAACAATAGCTCTTGTAAACACTAGACCAACGAACCAGTCTTATATTTATATTAATCTCAATTCATCTTTCAGTATACGTCACAAAAATCCAGTAAATACATACACAAAGCAAATCCAATTCAATATTTCACCGGAACAAAATTATTATTCTTTATTACGCTCATCAAAGTATTCCGTTCCATGGCATGGCTTAACCGCAAGAGTGAAAGAGACAACGAATATTCCTTCCAATGCAAAGAGGAAGTGCATCGCAACGGAAACGAGACGGGAACGGTGGAAGCGGCAATTTGCGGAGTCTCCGGGCAATGTTGTGACTCGCCGGTGATGTATGAGAACAACTTTCCTCATTGAAATACCTTTGCGCTGGATGTTAATTTATTTCATGTAATATAACAAAATAGTGCCTTTAAAAAGCCCTACTAGGCATACCTTTCAAATTGCTCCGTAAAATTGGTAGGTCTAAAAGCGCTTTCTCTTAGTAAGTACATTTCGTTGTCTCGAATCTCTGAGAGCGAAGCGTTTTCATTCTGAATAACGTCTATATTTACTTTTGATTGCTGAAGTGACTTCTGTAAAGCTGCTAGAGTAACAATTTAGTTCTTAAGTATTTATTTAAATCTATTATTTGTAAGCTTTTAAAGCGTACAAAATATTTCAATGATGACGTTTTCTGATTTCCTTTTTTTTGTTTCAGGTAAGTCATCAGAATCCATCACGTTTATATCTCCGTAATTTTCATTTACATTCATAATTTCAAACCACAAGTCACCGTGAAAACGTTCGAAGAGCCCTTCTCGGTCCCCCCGAAAATTTGTCCACTCATACACGAGTGAAGTGAACGAAATTGATCGTGGCAAGATAGCTAAGCGGTTTGGCCAACGAAAACACGTTTCCTAAGCCTCGTTCGTATCAAAGCAACAGGTTGTTACGTTAGAAAAATATTTTTATCCGCTAGTAATGTATCACTCTGAGCAGAGGCGTAAGACCGATTTTTAGTGAGTTCAATTTGTGATCTAATCTCGATATCGATTATTATGTCAGTGTCGATTACTAGAGATGCGGTAATTAGTCGAATTAGTTTGTATGACGTAAAAGTGTAAGAACTAACATTTAGTTGAATATAACATTATCTTGATCTTCATCAATCATCATCGCAGGATGATGATTGATGAAGAAGCCCTTTTGCCAATTTTGTTTCATCCATACATCTCTATCAGCATTCATCTCATTATTAACTCCCTTTCGATCCACGTCGTCTTTTACATAGTCCATCCATTGTTTTTGGGCTTTCTCCAGTCCTCAAGCTACACATTCAAGCTCAAAACCTTGATGAAGCTGGTATCGGGAAAATTATGTAAGTGATAGAACATTTTGGTTTCAAAAATATAGATAAAATTCTTTCTAAAGTGAATATTGATAAAGTTACCAAAGACCAAAAGAAAGTATCAAATATCAATATATTGAACATAATGAAAAATATATTTAGGCTAGGAAATACGTATTATAAACACACATATCCTCAAGCTAAACAATAAGAAGAAGAAAATATCGCCACAAAATCCACACCATTCATCATGTTTTCCGAATCCAGAAATTCACGCGAGCAAATCCGCCTTCAAAAGCTAGTTACAAATATTCCCGTTATTTATGTCTCACGTTTGGCTGTGATATAAGGATTTTATTGGCCTACCCCCTATCTGTTACGTCTCGTTTTAATTGAATCGTTAAGTTTGATTGGTCGAGCCATCGAGCCCCTGATTTGCAAGCAATTTTTGGGCTCCTTTTAAGAATGCGAATTTTGCAATTAATGAAATTTATTGATTGAGAGTGTTATTCTAATTTATTAGGGAAAAAATGTCACTGCATATTGATTAATGAGCGTAAAAATATTCTAGGTTTTACTATTAGGCATATACTCTTAGAGACAGATTGTTTTCTTAGATAGTATATAAAGATGAAAATACATACTTTCAGTTTACAATTTTAATAAACCTTCTAATAATCCCCAGTCTTCAGTTTAATAACACATTTCTCACTTAACTACAACTACAAAAAGCTGCCCTCAGACTAAACAGCGACCAATACCACAAACTCAACTATAATACTTATCTCATATATCTTTATCGATAAAATCACAACACTACACAACGAAGGGCACTATTACGAATGAGATTTCTACTACACATCTTATTCGCGAATGTTGCGAGTCATTATATTATTATATTTGAACAAAGAGAACAAACCATGTGCATGTGTGGGTGACTCCGGCCATATGCCGCAGATTTGGCTTACGTCACGCCGATATATTGGACCTGTATGGGGGAAGTGTGTTCTTATTATGATTGTGATTTTTTTTCTTTAGTGTGTGTGAAGAAGTGGGGTTTATGAGAGGAGGATATGATGTTGGCTTTTTTTGTAGGAAAATGATAAAGTTATTAGCAGTTTATTTTTTTCGTATTGTCACCAATTAGGTACAAATAGTATTTTGTCATTAAAAAGAAGTCGTAGTCTGCACCACGTGTTCGAGTACCTACGTGGGAAACCTGGCAAGTACCAATGTGACTTTTTTATAGTCCAACTGGCAATAAAACTCGTTTTAAGCATATTAAAGAAATAAAAATAAAAAATCCTGCTATATCTTCAACTGTGACTTTAGTCTTGCGTAGATTGAAATGTCATTATATGTATTTTCATAAGGTTACCTTATCTCCATAAGATACTAAGCTTTGTTATCAAATTACGATAAAAACATTAGATTATATTTCTTCACTAGCTGTTTCCCGCGGTTTCACCCGCATCACGAGGGAACTACTTAGCGCACCCGGGTAAAAAGTAGCCTATGTTGTTCCTCAGGGCCTATTCTATCTCTGTAATTTCATTTATATCGGTCCAGTAGTTTTGGCGTGAAAACGTAACAGACAGACAGACAGACAGACAGACAGAGTTACTTTCGCATTTATAATATTAGTAAGGATTCATTTATTTATCATAGCTTCTGCCAGCGACTTCGTCCGCGTGGAATAGTGGTGCTCCGCCCCTATTGGTCTTAGCGTGATGATATGTAGACTATAGCCTTCCTCGATAAATGGGCTATCTAACACTGAAAGAATTATTTAAATCGGACCAGCGGTTCCTGAGATTAGCGCGTTTAAACAAAATGACAACATTTCCCTTCACTGCTCTGCTCCTATTGATTGTAGCGTGATGAAAAGTATACTATAACCAGCTCAGGAATATGACAAATAATTGTACCAAGTTTCGTTAAAATCCGTCGAGTAGTTTTTGTTTCTATAGAGTTTATACAGACAGACAGACAGACAGACAGACAGACGGACAGACAGACAGACAGACAAAAATTTTACTGATTGCATTTTTGGCATCAGTATCGATCCCTAATCACCCCCTGATAGTTATTTTGGAAATATATTTCATGTACAGAATTGACCTCCCTACAGATTTATTATAAGTATAGATAGATATATATATTTTTTTTTAATATTAAATTAAAAATATATATAAAATAACATTTAGATTATATTTATTTATTAGTTTTTTCTCGCGGTTTCACCCGCATGGTTCGGAAACTAATTCAAACATCTGGGTAAAAAGTATTATATGTGTTAATCAAGGTTATAAGCTATGTGTGTACCAAATTTCATCCAAATCTGTTTGGTTATTTTTTTGCATGATGGGTGTACAAACATACAGAATGACAGACTGACAAACAGACAAAAAATAAAAAAAAAATCTGATATTATTTTTTCTTTAATATCTATAATGTACAGACATTGGCCTGTCACAATTTTATTTTATATATATCAATAGATATTCTCATCTATTCCTCCGCTTGAGGTACATACTCCTTATTGGTTGCCCTACTTGAAATTACAATTACATACTCAAGAAGCTAATTAAGTAATCAAGCCATAAAATTACACGCGTATCAAGTTAACAATTAATTAATCACTATAACGATGAAACATAATTACGTTTTCATAATTTTCGATGAGCGCTTGTGTTAGGGTTGCGTCTAGAAATTTGAAAAGCTCTTGATTTTTAAGACTAGTTTTTTCGTACGGAACCGTCCACATACCTACTACATATTTTTAATGAGACAAATAATATTATAAATGCAAATAGGCTGACCTAGTAAGATCAAGTAGGACAAATATTTTTAGAAGCTGAATATAAAGAAAAATAGGTTGCATCGTTTCTTCCGTGCCTCGGAAAGCACGTTAAGCTGTTGGTCCCGGTTGTCATTTGTAGATCTTTGACAATCGTTACGGGTAGTCAGAAGCCAGAAAGTCTGACAACCAGTCTTACCAAGGGGTATCGTGTTACCCGGTAACTGGGTTGTGGAGGTCAGATAGGCAGTTGCTCCATGTTAAACACTGGTACTCGGCTGCATACGGTTAAGACTGGAAGCCGACCCTAACATAGTTGGGAAACGGCTAGGATGATGAGGTTGCATTGTTTCTTCATATTAAAATCGAGTAGCGACTGCATAATAGCAGTGTTGTCGATTAATAATCGTAATGACAATATCTCGTTCGTGAGGAGCTCGTGGCCCAGTGCAAGCTTGGCTTACCGCGGTCGGTCAGTGGATAGGTCACTCCTATTTAATAGAAAGACACAACATGGATTTGCACAAACAAATAATTACCCTCTCATCCCAAACGCACATACCGTCTCCGTTCCGTCGAAAAAGAGAGATTGAGAGAGAATAAAGCATGGTAAAAGCATAACGCTTTTTCCTTACGTGATGATATCTACCAGTGAACTCTTACCCCACATTAATTTTTCCAATAAAGAAAAAAAACAATAGTGCAGGGAGGTATAGGTATCAATAACAGAACAATTTTATTTTATAACATAACTAGCTTTCCGCCCGCGGCTTTTCCCGCGTGGACAATTTTTTTACACCTTGGGTTACATTATTCAAGTTTTAGTATCGATCCCTAATAATTTCTGGAAATAAATAAAGCCTATACACTTCATAAAGATGTAGCTTTCTAATGGTGAAAGAATTTAAAATCGGTCCAGTAGTTTTTGAGTTAAATCCCTACAAACAAATAAACTAACAAATCTTTCCTCTTTATAATATTAGTATGGACGTGTACATTATCAGTGTAGTTTGTTTTAACAAGATGACATCTCCATTCAACCGTACTTACCAACAATACAAAACACGTAATATCTAAAAATATACATACATACAAACAATGAAAGCTGTACCAATCCAATAAAACCAAGTAAAAACAAAGGGATAGCTAACCTTCGCCATCCAAAGTCACTTGTAATACACTAATTGAATTGAAAAAAAAATGCGTCTGGATAAAATTCTGTCTTTTCTTTTTTAATTCTGTCCGCTTTGATGGTTCGGCATACGAAATAAATTGCTTTTTTTTCATTGGTGAATTGTAACCCTTTTAATTTGATTGACACTTTGCTTTACCGAGGGAACCCGGTACGCATTGCTATTTTAAATCCCTACGTTTCAGGTATCAATATCTAAATTGGTATTGCTCGGAGCACTATTTGTGCCGTGAAAATAGAATAAATGTACATGAATTAAGGTAATGAAATCAAAGAGTATAGGCCATGTATGCCGTTGTGCCGTTAACTGTGGATGCCGTTAGTTTACAATCTTACGCGTAAGATTATAAACTGACGGAAAAACTGTGAACTGTATACTAACTGTCAACTACTACCTAAAATGAATAATCGATACAGTTCACAATTTTCCGTCAGGTTTCACGGTGACATTTACAAGCTGTTTGTCGTAGGTGACATACTTTTGCGTAGAAGGTTTCGAATGGGAATTAAAAAAAAACAATACTCAAAATATCTCAACTTCTCATATGACATGAACTCCCTTGAATTACACCGTCGTACCTACTTATCTCGCAATCGAATACAAATCCAACAACACAATACCTTATTAAACTCCCCTAGATCCCCCTTGTGATCTGAGCTTTCAAAATTATTAAGGCCTCATTTTACACAAAAAGAAATGAACTCCAACATTGAGTGAGTGTAAAATGACTCAATCCGAGGGCTGGGCTCAGATTAAAAGTGAAAACGGAAACGAAACGCAAACACTGAAATACCATTAAGTCATTGGACGCCAGACGGCGTTAACTTTTAATTTTACCAGAATAATACTGTCAAGTTTAAATCTTTGGATTTCAGAGGAAACGGGCGGCTTTGTAAAAGAATTTTGATTTAAAGAGAAAAGAGTTGATTAAAATATGTTTAACTAGACTTATTTAGAGTACTTTGTGAGGTTTCTTTCAGTTTTTATACAGAGCGGAGAAAGTATTGTACAATGTGAAGTAGGTATTAAAACTAATAATTATCTTAAAGTATCGGTTATAAATACTGTGACTTTTTTCTTTTTTCGTTTTACTCACGTCTCCCGAGGAAATTAATTAGCGTACCCGGATAAAAACTAGCTTGTACCCATTTTCTGGGTCCGTACTTAATTTTGACTAAATTGGTTTAGCCGTTTTATCGTGGAAGCGTAACAAACTTACTTGTGCATTTATAATATTAGTAAGGATTCTGGGCATATTTAATAACTTCGTTAACGCATGAGTGATACAATGATATGGCCATCTTTTTACTATTACTATCTGCATCGCGGACAGTGGAGTGGTTAACATGAGTAACATATCACCTGTTTTTCCTGAAGGGTTGAGCAGAGAAAACATATAAAATATAATAATATAATTAATATTCATTAATATCTATCTATCCATAAGTCGTGTAGTTAAACTATTTATAACTCAAGAAAGGCTGGACCGATTTGGATGAAATTTGGAACGGAGATAAAGGGGTCTCTGGAGAGGGTTATTAATTAAATTTTATTTGAGTATGTTAAGTAGATCCCTCGGGACGCGGGTGAAACCGCGGACAACAGCTAGTAATATATATAAATAAGTCTTCTTCTTATTAGTAACCCTAGAAAACCCTAAAAAGAATGGTATTTAAGTCAACACAGTTCTATTATTATCCACTTGCCTAAGTACAGTTAAGAACAAAAAACATAATTATGTACGCTCGGTTAAAAAGGATCAGGGATCGGATAAAGAAATAGTGACGTGACTAATGAGTTGACCTTTTTGATGGACATCGAGATCGAGGAAAAAGTAGAAACGTACAGAATAAGAGAGGCTTTTGTTGCTGGAATAGTTGCGTTGCAAGACGTTTTAGTTCGTTTAACTTTTGACATGGTTTTTTTCTCTGATCTTTTGGCTGTGTAGGAGTTCGAAAATATGACTAAAAATACTGATGTTTTTGATTAAAAGCAATAACATGAAATAATTAGGTTTTTTTTTAAATTGCTGGAAAAAAATAGGTATATACATGATCACATGATGATATCCTAATAACCATTATGTAATACATTAGCTCATGAAGATGTTATATTCATTTTTTTGGGTGGGAAATCATTAAATGATTTCTCCCGCTGCGGGTGATGCGGGACTAAGTGTGAGACTAACTAAAACCCATCCATGTTCTTTCCTTTGCCATTTACGTTCCGGGGCCACCGTTACCCTTTCGACCAATCCCACAGCCCAGATATCTGATTTGTTAAATAAAATTTGCAACAACTTAACCCTATTAATGTGCTCAACAGGTCGATTAACAAAAAAAAATCTTTATACGCGATCGTTTTAATAATTCATATTTTCTTAATGCAAAAGCACGCTTACCGTATATAAAGTTAATGCCATTAACCGTTGCACTCTTACAGAATATTTTCAGTAAATTTCCACTATAAAATCTCGCCGGATTCACTACGATATTATCATTACCCCGATCACCATTAACATCATTAAAAATCTAGCGCGACATAAAAATCTAATTAAAAAAAAATCCCCCGCACGAGAGCCGATTGAATTTGTGGCGCCCGATTACATTAACAAGTAGTAAAGAACATTTCCGGACGGAACCGGTCTAGAGCGGTCTTAACCGGTTTAAAGCGGACGAAGCCGGCTCGCGTCGGTTCTATAGTTTGTTGTAATAGCGTTGTGTTGGAGTGGACTTAATCGCGTTCCGTGGTTTCAGAAACGTGGTGCCGAAACGAGGACCTGGGATCCGACGGCGTACTACGGGATATAACTGTTTGTTTTAGGAAATAAGTGTCGGTATGCTTTTAGTGGCTGTAAGCATCTATGGTGCTGTTTTATTTAGACTCCTTCCAGCTACTGCATAGGAGTATTTTCGGTAACTTTTAGATTCTCAAGAAGCGGTTTAATAACCAGAAAGTCTGACATAATTGTGTTATTTCATCAAAATAATTAGTATATATGATACTAGCTGTTTCCCGCGGTTTCACCCGCATCCCGAGGGAACTACTTAGCGCACCCGGGTAAAAAGTATGTTGTTCCTCAGGGTCTATTCTATCTCTGTACCAAATTTCATTTATATCGGTCCAGTAGTTTTGGCGTGAAAGCGTAACAGACAGACAGACAGACAGAGTTACTTTCGCATTTATAATATTAGTAAGGATAAGGATAGTAAGGAAGTAAGGATGATATGCTTTACAATACATTCCATGATACAAAGGCTTATTAGGTTTGTAAAACCTACAGTCCACATGATAAGTAGTAAATAATATATTATCCAAAATGATTTGAAGTATGTACTCACTAAATTTGTTGGTTTATGTCGGTATGTTAATCATGGTTTTCAATATCCATGAAAATATGTAATTAATTTAACTTATTTATTAATTAAAATGATTCAAAACACATTCCACATAAATACTCATCGAACAACTCCCCGCAACATACCAATAACAGTACAACCACGGAATTTAATAAACGCATCGTATTCATGCACACGTTTAAGTATAAACAATTAAATGGGAATATATTCCCACTTAATTGTACATTACACTCGATTGCAATAAAACACACCGCATAATAATTACACTGAAACGCGACGTCAATAAACACACGTCACATGTGATACACATAGGTGCACGTTAACATGGCATGTAGTAATGAAGGCCAACCTAGTTAGTGGGTACGCCAGCCGGAACAATTGCATCTTCGCACCGACCGATACGCCAGATGATACGCTCCGTTGTATAGTTTACAGTGCACTACAGTGTACTACAAGATTTTGTTCCGTAATTCTACATTATAATGTTTCCATTTTTAGGTTTTTGTTCCTCAAATGGAAAAACGAGACCCTTATTTGATTGCCAGTCTGTGTATCTATCAATAAAATATAATCAAAACCTATAAGGTACTTATTACTAATATCATAGTTTTAAAGCACCTAATCAGCATTTTTTCTTTAAAAACAACCTTAATTGCTATCGCAAAAAAAAAACAAGAATATTACGACTTCACTGTGTACATTTTTCCTTCGAAACCCTCGGTGCGTGAGTTCGACTCACACTTGCCCAGTTTTTATTTGATCTTTTAACTAGGTATCGTCTCTACAGCTTAATTTTAATGAGGCTTGTCCTCTTGTGCATCATAATGTACATAGTTAACCAGGATTATCTCTCATACAAGAGGATTATTGTATTACAGATTTGAAACAGTGTATATTCGAAATAAATAATAGCACATTTAAATCTTTTTTCGATAAAATAAATCGTGTATTTTACATTTACAATCGTAATGAAATCGTTCATTTTAAATAAAGCCGATTTAAAAGCTTTGTAGTATTCGAGAGAACATTATTAAATTCTTTACGGGAATACTCGTACAGATTTATTGATATAAAAAATGATTACTTTGTAGTTAAAACATATTATTATCACAAAAAATAATGGCATTTTTATTTATTTTATTAACCGTATTCAAAGTCTTACAATATATTGTTTATACATAATTAGTTTCATCTTCTTCTAGTAATATTTAATCCTAATAACACGAAACATATTTTAAAACAATGATTGTAATTTAATAGGTTTAATAATTTGTCCATTGCAATAGCAATATCATCATCATAATCAGCCTATTAAATATTGGTCCACTGTTGGATATAGGACGTGTTTTATAAACATCTTTCTTTCTTTCCATCCAACATCTACCAGCAGCCGTATTCAAATCGTCACACCACCTTACTGGCGGGTTTCCTAGTGATATAGTAAATCAAAAACTAAGGTACACTAACTTACACAAAAAATAAACAAACACGATATACCTTAACCCTCCACCAACGACAGTCAATAACAAACCCAATACAATATCTAAATCGAAACATTTCCAATAGCAAATAAGACAGTATTGCATACAGTATTGTGTACTTAAAAATCCAGTACGCCCGTTTTATTTACATCCAACAGAACTCTTAGTACATGTGATTTAACACAATATATCCGACCGGATCGCGGAGGTCTCTTGCGGAATCAATTTTGTTCGCTCACTCAAGCGTTTTAACTTTATCGGGTTACTACACTGCCACTACCTTAGTTTCGAAGAATGCATTAAGTGGAAAAATTTTAGGTACGTTTATTGGGTGGGTATTCTTTTAGGAATATTGGAGGAGGTTAAGGTTGCTGGAGTGTATTTAAATTGAGTATACTTTACCTAAAAATGCCGTGTCATTTTTTTTTATTAATTTAATAGTCTAACGGGATTTCAATCGATTTATCATTAGCTGTTTATTAAGCTAAGGTCACAATACTTATTAATAGCTAACATATCCATATACAATCCATACTATATGGGTATTAATATTGATTACGAGCGTGATTTTATTTGAGAGCCTCTGATAGGTCTGCCCCTTTGTAATAGAATTTTCGAAACCGCTTGAGATTACAGATTTAATTTAACATAATACTTTTTCCTATTTTCTTAGATCCACGGTGGCTGAAGGACTCACAAAAGGTACATTAAAAAATAAAGTGTCCAAAAAATTGCAGTCTTTTACAAAACAGTAGCCAAATGCACAAACAAACTACAAAGCTAGGCTTACGAGGGAACTAAAATCTCCCAAACATATTCCCGCAGAAATCCAGCCAGATACAAGCCAGCCAGGTCAAAACAATTTTGTCCGGACGCAGTAAGATCGGCCATGATTCTATTATAAGGCCCGCTAAGCAAATTTTCAGAGAGGACTGAAATTCGTAAATTCCCAAGCTGAAATCCGCAGCATCACAAGTTTTAGCTTAGTGGATTATAGACACATATTTTGGTGTCGGCTGATGTCACTGTTCATAATTTGAAAGGTAACGTTGGTCAAAATGTCTGGGCCAATTTTTGGGAGGTATTGTTATTCAGTTGGGATTTTGTGTACTCATTGTTGTTATAAAGAAATTTCCATTATTTCTGTCTCACTACGAGTATGGGTCCATCGCTTTTTGGACACTGCATTTAATTGTTATAGCCAATAGCTTTCATAAGATCAAATCCTCTTCCAACCCTTGAAGAAAGCGGTAGGGAGTATCAGGCTCTGACTAACTAAAACGCATCCGCCCTTCTTAAAATTCCCTTTACATTCCAAGGCCTCGGTAACTCTTTCGATCAATATTGGAACCTTACTGAACCTTTTTTTTTATTGTTATTATGATGTTAGAAAATCTACACTGATACTTGTTGGATTTGGTGTCTAAGATACAATTATCTTAGACACCACTGACTGAAGACATTATACGATAACAAGAAAACATTCTGAGTAAACAGCCTATCCACCTTGAGCAAACATGGTGATGGCCTTCTCTGTTAGATTCCTTCTCTATTAGAAGAAACCTTTACCTTTATAAGTAAATAGGCAATGATGAGTTCTACTATAGACACACCTATGTCTTATTCAAGGACAGATCAGGTGTGCTATGTATGTTAAAATTCTTTACCATTTTAAGTTTACTTAGCCATATCTATAGTTTCAACACTAATAAGGATTGAACAAAAAAAAACCCTAAAATGCGCAAGCTTTCTAAAAAGCCATGTACACCTATAAACCAGCCCTTACACATCATAATAAAAATTACATCGTCACACGACAAAAAACAATAACCTACCTTTACGTATCACGGCGAAAAAAAATGTAATATAACTCCAACATTAGCGACATAATAATAAAACCGTTCTTTCTGTGCAACACAGACTGATTCCCGCTTCCTTTATTAGTAGACATCCGTAGCTTTCCAGTGACGACTTTTTTATTTCCGGCTATCCGTCCCCAGGCAGTTTTTTGCTATATTTTTTTAAACACACCTCGCTGGGCGTAAAATAATTTTCCACGTAAACATTTTAGGGTTAATAAAGATGCGGCTGCGTTTGGAAGGTTGTAGTAATTATGTGATGTTTTGTATGGAGTTTTTGAAAAGTTTTTAGAAGCGGTTAAATAATTTTGTCTATATTTTGTATTGAAGTACTCTCCTACATTATGACCTCTGTCAACAAACTTTATTATGTAGGTCATTAGGATCATAATCTATACATAAATTATAGTATTTGCCGTGTTTGTGTATGTGTTGTGTATCTCCGAAACTATTCAACCGGTTCTAAAAACCATGTAACTAATAGACAGGGCTATATTTCAAGTGCTTATTATAACACAACCAATTAATTCTGTATCCGAAAGTTAGTTTTTAATTATTCCTATAAATGCCACCAAAATGTCATCTTCATACATACACTATCGATAATCTATGTCCTATCCCAATCATTCCTTTCTACCAAGGTAAGCAAAATCACGCTGCAGGTACATAGTATCTTAATGGGTACAATGCAAAAGGTGTCGCCGGCTTTATCATAAGGATATCAAGTTAACAGGAAGTGTCCACGAGAACTGATATCCTTGCGCGTCGATGTCGCCCCCAATTAACTGAGTACAGATAATAATTGGTTACTCAAACGGCTGGTAACTTTTATAAGTAGAAAGGATTATATGGCGATGCAAAATTGTTTCTGCCAGGGCTGTGGGGTTATTTGGAAGAGTTATCGCAGCCAAAAAGAAATAAGAATGGGTGTCAGTTAGCGAGAGTCTGACACTTACTTCCACTCTGCTTATAGCAGGAGTCATTATATTCTATACTATTTAACCGACTTCAAAAAAGAGGAGGTTCTAAATTCGATTGCTATATTTTTAAGTATATACACCGATTACGCTGAGATTTATGATCCGATGGCAAAAATACACAATACAATACTTAATTTAAGACACCGACTTCTAGAACGATGTATTGGTACCTACTCAAGCATTTCGCCAGATAAAAGTTATTTTTCAATTTGTAGTGGTTTTGAAGTCGGTTCTATATTTTGTAAAAAAAAATTTTGTATATGGCACATGTCGATGCCGATGTCGACAATTTTGCCAATGTGAGAAGGCAGGAGTCACAATGTCTGACGACAAACCGAAGAGTCCCTTTTATCTTCACTTAATACTGGCAGAGTTGTCGGCACCGACTCGTTTGCCACAAAAAAGGCAGGAGTCATTGATGATTCCGCAAACTGTCAAAATTATTACAAATCACTATTTTGATTTCCGAACAGTGAACTAACAAAATAAACCTTTCTTTCCGATGTCTTAAAGAAATCCATGTTCTCCCAACTGCCTATGCACTGCACGAGTTGTTAAAGCCTACTTGGAGAGCGGATTATCTAATGGTACTTTTAAACTTGCTCAACTTCACAGTACTTACACAAGATTGCAGTTTGACGTTTTCTTCTCTTGAATACGTTTTGCAGTGATTTCAAACTACCTGCTTTTGAATCAATTTTGGATTCTGTCTTTGCACATTGAACAGAAATATGGGATGATGAATTTTCAACTGCGTTCATATTTGCAGTTCTTGGTTATAATAGGTTATATTTATTTTGAAAATAATATTAATATTAGAAAAAAATATTTAGTTGTAAATAAATTGCTCTAAAATGACTCAAACTTAAAACATTGCATAGCTTGGATTCTAAACTTAAACTCTTTGTAAACTCAATCGAACAATATAATGTCAAATAAGTTTTCTCTTCATATAGACCTTTTTTTTAATCTATAGGCCCAAAATCATTATATATATTAACATAACAGTAACGTAATAGCAACCCACAACAAAAACAAACTCCGATTCAGTATTATTCCATTTTTAAAGTCTGAAATTTTTCTTACCACTACTAGCCAGTACTAACAAATTATCATTATAAAAAAAAACGAGAAACATAAAACACTGATTTCCCCTGCCCATCTCTATAAAAATGAGAGTACCACAAAAATGAGCAATGCCCTTAAATTATCATCTTCATTGAAGAACTGCTGACTACATACCTTGGCAAATGCTTCATCTCACGCAGCAGAAAATGGGACTATAACTGTAAAATCTTGCGGCGTTTCATTGCCTTCATAAAAGTCTTTACGTAAAATGCGTAGGTACTGTTATACTAACGCCTATACCCGCGAAGTGACGATGACTAGTGATGGCCGGTTTAATCGAATATCATATCGATAAATCAGTTTTAGTTTCTCTAAAATATAAATCAGTTATATTTTTTACAAGAAATATAAAAAAAGAAACAATATGTAAAATTTTAAAGGTTTAGTTTGTTAAAATAATTATGTTGTTTTGTTAATGTACAATTTCATGATCAGTAAGTACATATTTTGTGCTTAAATTATTTTTGGTGATGAACTTCAACTTTATTAGAACAAAAGAATTAACTACGTCAACCTTATTAGCGATTTAGTACTCTTTATAAAAAAGTGTATTATTTAATTTATATCAAAACTAATCGATATATTACCAACACAACTCAAAATCAATTTCACAACGAGTTATTGGCCGTAATTGTACGTATTCAAAAGGAACGTAAAGTTTGTCGAACGCCTGTGATTGCTACATAAAGGCCCCGAAGCCCTAAAGGTAACGTTCCTTTGGATGAAACATTTCGGAACGATACTATGTATATACAGGTTTGAATTGTAGTTTGTATGGCTTGGACTGGTTTAAGAGCAATTAGTTATAAATATAATTAAAGCGAATCTTAGAGATCATTGACTAACGGTGAAGGAAAACATCGTAAGGAAACTTGGACTAAAAGTATGAAATCGCCAATCTGCCTTAAGCAAGCATGGTCATCAATGCTCATGCTTTTTTTATCTGAGAAGAGGCCTACCACCTAAGCCTAACCTAGGCCATTGACGTGATAATAATAAATAACTTTAGATTTAAAAGAATTATTTTTACTGTGGTAATCTTTGTAATAATATATTTTTTAAAGAGCAGTAAACGGGAGTTATGCTTTTGTTTACCTTGTCTTACATAAACTTGAGGTTAGGTAGTATACATTGGATGAAACATTCTGTTATAAATATTTCTTATTGACTATTTTTGTCAAAATGAATTTTATTACAAAGGAAATATTTATTTAATATTTTACAAGTTTGTTAGCCTTATCAATTATGTAAATTATTTTATTATGTTATTGCTTGTTTTCTCGCAATATGAAACTAGTTTTTCTATACATGTAAGTTTTAAGGCTTCTCTAAGTGGAGCAGGTCTACTAAGAAAGAGGTTCTCTGGCTTCTGCCTGCTTTGAAGTTCAAACTTAGTTTTGAACTTCATCAGCAGCAAATAATAAGTTACTCGAGCCTTTTTTTTAAGCTTAAAATTAAAAACTAGATAGAAATATTTTATTGAGCTTATAGGATAAGCAATACAGCAATATAAAAACAAATATACAGCAGTACAATTCCCAATGGAAAAAATAACAATTCAATAATTAATTATTGATAACAAAACTATATAAACCAACCAGAGATAGATTGTATATGGTGATATAATATGTTCGTTGACTAGTGTAAAGTAAAAACTAACGTATATTATCGTAACTTTATTTTTATAATAAAAAATATAAATATCGCAAAACAAAAATGCTCTTTTCCATAGGTTGAATTAAGTGTTTAATTTTAAATAACAGTATGTGAGAAACGAGTATATTCCATTCAAAAACCGCTTACATTAATGTTTACATTCATGCGGTCGTACTAGACCTACCGATAAAATATCAAGTAACAACAAAGAATCTTCTCATAAAAACAAAACTTTAAACACCACCGTCTTCGTACAACAAAAAGTCAAGCAAACAAATCGCTATATTGAAATCTTGTACCACAAACCAAGATCCGGAATCCCCGAATAAGGTCGGCAGTTGAATCCACTCTGGCCGGATTACCATAATTGATATTAATGTACCAGGGAAGGTTTAATTAAACCGGACAAAGTAAGATGCGAGTACTCGTAAATTCTGTTGAGCACTACTCGGAGCGTTTCGCACGTCCCTAAACGGCTTTTATTTTAGTTTATATTGCGTTACCAGGCTTTGTGGCTGTGGCGGTGAAAAAAATACGATTGATCCAGACGAAATTAGCTGTAACTTACAGCTTGCCCTTAACTGCGTTCTTTATCTGATCTCGGGATATTGTCACTGCCCTTAAGTAAAAATAACATCAGACATAACATTAAAAAAAACTAAGGGTAATACAGGGATCTATTTAAATCGCTATTTCATCCCGTACGGCGGCAAACAGTAACGAATATTGAATATTTGGATATAAAATTAATTCTATCTGTTTCTTCCACAATACTTGTATTGAGTTTTATATTTTTATAATTCAAATAGGCAGGTAGTTGTCATTTCCTAAATTTCCAACTACCGCCCTTTTTTCCTATTCCTATCTCACCGCTCACTCAACGTCACCGCGACCTCAGTTCGACGACGCTGGTCATCTGCATTGTCCGCAAGTGCGTGCGTGATCACCGTCTTGTGAATCGGTTTGCAACTCTGTGGATTCGCGACGTGAAATCGTCTTATATACTCGTGTAGTTATATCTATCGTGTGAACAATCTCATACTCAAGAAAATATGATCTCGGGGTGAAATTGAAGGGGAACATAACGTGGGCGGCCGCCACATGTCTTAGCTGGAAGGAAAGTAAGCCACATATCGCAGCTTATGAGGTGAGCATCCGTATAACGTTATCCTTTAAAAACAATTACCCTTCGATTTCTATGATTCCTTTTATTCATTAACAAATACAGTCCACTTACTTTGATAACCACGCCTAAGGTTTCTACCGCCATTTATTAACCCATAGGCGGTATAGGCGACAGCAACTTGCTAAACATAACGTTTTAACTGGGAATTAATTATAAATGGTAATGACTCAAAAAAACACAATGTTAGCTTCTTTTCCCAAATATATTGCTCTAGATCTTTATATATTATTAAAATTCGAACTCCCGTGATCATGTTAGAGCCTAGTTGAGGTATTTCCATTGTTGGACTTGTATTTGTAATATTCATTACATAATACCTGCAAACATTCAATCAATTTCTACATACATCGGTTTGTAGGGTATGTGTGTACTTCTAAATGGAATCTGCGTTATTGATTCACCAAAAAACTTCATCGAAAATTGATGGATAAGTCAGATGTGTCATCGTTATGTTTAGAACAATCCTGCATTTTTACTCCCGGGAACCATCAATCACAATTATTTTGGTATCTTCAAATAGTGCTAGTCATTCATTGGCTTTTTTTTGTATTTTGTGATGTTTATTTTGATTGTGAAGAGCAAAATGTTTTTAAGAGAAGTCATTGTATTCAATAGCTCTAGTAATTTTAACGTTATTATCATAAATCCTAATCCTAACTAATTAATATAATAAATGCGAGTGTGAGTTTGTTTGTTTGTTCACTGTTTAACGGCTGAACTGATTTCGATGAAACTTTTTATCTAGGTGCGTTAAGTAGTTTCCTCGGTATGCGGTTGAAACAGCGGGAAAGAATCTAAGAGAATAGAATTAGATAGTTCTACAAAATTTTCAACATATTGATAAAATTGAGGTGTTTCGTTTACACAAATTACAACATAGATATTGAAATGAAGTACATTTGAGTTGTTACCAAAAACTGCTTATTAGGCTGAATTCCACTAATACCTACAACCTTCTCAACCGTAAATAATAAAGAGGCACACAAAACTAAACGCATTATAGACACAACACAACTGAACACACTGACGTCTACTGACAATGACTAAAGACATGAACACACTAACTATATAAAAAAAGTTATACCGTAATGTAGATAAATAGTAGTGTAGTGAGAATTCACTCTCGTTCGTGTATCTGAAGCTCAAGATAAAGAATTACTCAAGACCCACGTTATATTTCTGCCCTTAAATCAAATTTATGAAGACATAAGTTTTTTCTCCTCGCCCTCAGACACTCTCGGGGGTCAACACTTAGTTAATTTCTTGGAAATAAATAAAAAAAATAAGGATAAGCGTGAGTATAACTTTTTGAGGTAATTATTAGAGCGCAGTGAATAGTACTTTTTAGGATGAAAATTTCAAAAAAAGATTTTTTTTTTGTCAAATAAAAAAAAAGGATCTAATGTTTAATATATTAATCCTAATTAATAAATATAAAAAATAAATAATGAATGTGCGTTAATATTTAGGATGAATCCCGGGAAAACCTGGGTTAATCAAGAAGTTCGTAACACAGGGATGGACAAACGTATTTTCTCTCTTGTCTTTTGAATATGTATTGAAAACGAATCCAAAGTGTGAAGTAATGCGTTTATCCACTCCCGCCCGGTGCTAGGCCTGCATACAATAGGGATCAACTCATCCTTAATAATCTATATCTATATCTATCTATACTTATAATAAATCTGTAGAGAGGTCAATTCTGTACATGAAATATATTTCCAAAATAACCATCAGGGGGTTATTAGGGATCGATACTGATGTCAAAAATGCAATCAGTAAAATTTTTGCCTGTCTGTCTGTATAAACTCTATAGGAACAAAAACTACTCGACGGATTTTAACGAAACTTTATACCTACAATTATTTGTCATACTCCTGAGATGGTTATAATATACTTTTCATCACGCTACAATCAATAGGAGCAGAGCAGTGAAGGGAAATGTTGTCATTTTGTTTAAACGCGCTAATCTCGGGAACCGCTCGTCCGATTTAAATAATTCTTTCAGTGTCAGATAGTCCATTTATCGAGGAAGGCTATAGGCTATATATCATCACGCTAAGAGTAATAGGAGCGGAGCACCACTATTCCACGCGGACGAAGTCGCTGGAAGCTAGTTTTAAATAAACAATTAGTTTCAGATACTATCCAAAAATCAATCTTCACATAAAGTCATACTACCATTACAAGCAAGTACAAAACCAATTTCCACTCAAAAATCGTGTAGGAAATTCAATAAACTTATAAACAATACACTGAACTGAACGGCAAACTAAAGGGAATCGGTCGAGTTTTTCCGATGGCCACGTATCGCACAGCCGTCACGTCCGCTCGCAACAATTAAATCTTTCTGTAGCCATGTGAGGCACGAATACGTCCGACATAGCATGCATGATAAAATTCCATGCGGTTACACCTGCGATTTGAGGCAGAATAATGAAGTGGCAAAGGTTTTTTTACATATTTGGTTTATTGGAGATTTTTTAGAGGTTAATGGTTGGATAATATGTTTTTTTGTTGATAAGGTTATCCTGCCAATATTATAAATGCGAAATAGTGTGATGATGTATATTTTTTACTCTTTCACGCTTAATCTATCAAATGAATTTGCATGAAATTTGGTATACAGATAGTTTATAACCTGGACTAGCACATTGGATACTTTTTATTTGGGTCTGCGAAGTTGTTTTCTCAGACAAACCACAGGAAACAGCTTGTGTAATAATAAACGACGACATTAATTTATATATATAATCAAAATTTATAGGCTGCTGTTATTTTATACTAGCTTCTGCCAGCGACTTCGTACGCGTGGAATAGTGGTGCTCCGCTCCTATTGATCTTAGCGTAATGATATATAGCCTATAGCCTTCCTTGATAAATGGACTATCTAACACTGAAATAATTTTTCAAATCGGACCAGCGGTTCCTGAGATTAGCGCGTTTAAACAAAATGACAACATTTCCCTTCACTGCTCTGCTCCTATTGATTGTAGCGTGATGAAAAGTATACTATAACCAGCTCAGGAGTATGAAAAATAATTTTACCAAGTTTCGTTAAAATCCGTCGAGTAGTTTTTGTTTCTATAACGTTTATACAGACAGACAAAAATTTTACTGATTGCATTTTTGGCATCAGTATCGATCCCTAATCACCCCCTGATAGTTATTTTGGAAATATATTTCATGTACAGAATTTACCTCTCTACAGATTTATTATAAGTATAGATAGAAGATATAGATCAGCGGCATTTATTTACTAGATTAATAATGTTACCTACACTTTTGTTTGTCATCTAAGTTCTTACGAATGACGATCCGATTATGAATTAATCTGGTAGTATAAAGCTTACACAAAAGCAGTAAAACAGACCTAAGTCCTAAGACTCGCAAATCAAGCCAACTCTGAGATATAGTGCAATGAGAATAACATTTTTTTTAACAAGTTTTCAGCTTGTATACTGAAAAAAAATGTGTTATCATGTTTTTGCTTTGCAATATAAAATGGTTATTTACATTTGTCGCCTTTAACAAACAGATTTAATTGTCCAGTTACATCGCATGAAATAATACCTCTAGAATTCTATTTTTCGTGTGTATTTGCTCGACACGGTCCAAAGGTTATGTCCTCATATAATTGAACTAATGCGCCACAAGGGGGACCGCTAACTAAACGCAGCGTTGCACCGAGGTGCGATGTTTACACATTCATATTTTACTTTAAACTTGAATTAGATGTTTTGTGTTTACACAACAATATAAATATTTAGTTTGTTAATTATTGTTAGTTGTGTTAATAAATGCATTTGTTTTTAAATTATACGCGACATTTTATGTGTAATAAAACTCAAAAATACTCTTTTACGCAATGCGTAAAACGCAATAAATTTCAATACCAATCATTCGATCGTTCGAATCGAGATCTATAACAAAAATTATGACACTGATCGATGTTTACATTAACGATATATAATTAACCGATATAATTACATTAACTCCAAAGTACTTTCAGCAAAACTACTCAACTTTTCCTCTACATAAATGTAGGCTCCTTTTATTACGCTATCCTGAACTATAAAGTAGAAGTAGGTAGCGTACAACATATACGTCTATGCGAAAAGGTACGGCAAAAGGTGAATTGGTTAACCCCACAAATGCCGCTGGCAGATATATGCGTCAAATAAAAATGAAGTTGATATGCGATGTCATATAAATGCGACACACAAAAAAAAAGTTTTATTTCCTACTTTTTTGGGACGAGGACGACGTACTATCAAGAAAAAAATTAAAACAAGTTTTTAACTCCTAATTAAGTTAGCTGCAAAATGTTTCGCAAACTTGTGCGAGCAACAATGATACAAGTTTCCAAGTGGCGCTTCTTGATTTTCTAGCTTGTTGGTTTTCGTTGGAAAAAGTTTTATTACAAAACATTAATTACATTCAAAAAATAAAACCGACTTCCAAAAAAAACTGAAAAGTAAAAAATAATTTTATTTAAACGCTTTACGACCAAAACATCGCTCTAGAAGTCGGTGTCTTGTAAGTTACTATTGTTAGTATTTCGCCACCGACTTCGAAAGCGATGTTTTGGTCGTAAAGCGTTTAAATAAAATTATTTTTTACTTTTCAGTTTTTTTTGGAAGTCGGTTTTATTTTTTTGTAAAAAGATTTTTATTTTTTCGCTTTTCAGTGTCTCGGTCTTGCTATCTTAACAAAATAAACACACCACTTTTTTTTAGGTTGTAATAAGCGTAAACAACCAAATCATCTAAGTATTTGGCATATCAGCAGGTAGAGATAAATCGTTATTTTTGATATATTTATAAAACGGCTGAACCGGTAGTGATAAAATTTATATGGGACCACCTGGAAAGTATACCCTACCAAATAAAAAAACAATTTTGCAAATCGGTCCAGGCGTCTTCGAGTAATCGGTGAACCCTAACCTCCTCCTTTTTTTTGAAGTCGGTTAAAAATAAACATATTTCCTGCTGTTAATATTTTTTTCAGCCACTGAGTTTGATATTGATAAGATTTAGGTTTATTTATTATTTAAAAGTAACGTTCTCTAAATTGGAGTCTTTCGTTTATTGTTGTCAATTATTTTGATATAAATTAAAAGAAAAAACCGGCCAAGTGCGTGTCGGGCCACGCGCAGTAGGGTTCCGTAGTAGGAGTTAGTTAATCGACTATAGCTCTGTAACCGGTTAAGCCTACTTAGCCGTGATAGTTTTCCTTGTAATTTCATTACATGTACTACGTCTGTGATTTTTTTCACATTTCTAGGTATAGCCATTCAAAAGTTAGAGGGGGGGGTAACTCGTATCGAACAAAAAATTTCACTTAAAATCTAGATATTTCGCAAATGGCTCGCTTAACCAAAAAATGGTCTTCACACACCCATAATATTTTTGAAAGACCTATCTAACGATACCCCACACGAAGGGGTACGCGAGAAAAAAAATATTCATCCCTACTTTACATGTTTGGGAGCTACCCTAAAAAAAATATTTTTCAAAATTTTATTTTACCACTTTCTCGGCGTGATCAATATACATATTCATACCAAATTTCAGCTTTCTAATAACAAAAACCACGGAGCTATGCCGCGGACAGACAGACAGACAGACAGACAGACAGACAGACAGACAGACGGACAGAGCGAAATTATAAGGGTTCCTTGTCGGACTACGGAACCCTAAAAGCCTGCCGCTAAGAAAATGCTTTTAATGGTCAGAACATTATTTATACATATCATATTTAATACTCTTAAAAGCATGTTAATAAATAAATCATAGTAAAATCTAATCATAATTGCGTAATCTATATATTGTTTTTTATAATAGAAAATGTTATAAGAAAAAGATTTTTCAACAGAGAACTTCAAAAAATACAACATGGCAGTATTACCATGAAGTTTTAAAACAGAAATAGTTCTATAGTGAAAATATATACATCACTAATTCCTGCGGTTTCACCCGCGTTTCAAGGAAACTATTTAACATACTTATATAAAAAGTAGCCTATAACCCTCTTCTGAGTCTCATAAATCTCCGTACCAAATTTCATCTAAGTTGATTTAGCTGTTTCACCGTGAAATCGTAATAAATAAATAAATTCACTTTCGAATTTATAAACTAAGTTAGAATTCAGCTTTGTCCCACTCTGTCTCAAAAACGAATATTAACTAGCTACAAAAACAAAGGTAAAAACTCAAAGTCTTCAACCCTTTCACTGAAATTTCAAAGTCCAAACGCTAATGCCAATCCTTCAGAAACATTAACAGGAGCTGAGCATAATTGGTGTAATAAGGCTGGCGACAGTGATATGCAATCCGCCGCAGGACAGCGCGGTGCAAATGACCGGCTGTCTGAGGGTTAATAGCCCCTCAGAGGGAACCAGTCAACGGTGCAAATGATTCTTGCCACTGATGTTTTGATTTTGCATGGTAAAGTTGTGATGAATGGCTGAGCAGTAATTATGAGTACAAAGTCAAAGATATTGCTATTTTTATTTGTTAGTTTCATTTTATAGTAGCCGCAGATAAGGTAGATTTGTAACTACAATTACATAGCAAGTACACATTTCGCTAGTTATTATAAGTAACATTAATAGAAGGAGAACATTTTATCATGTCTTCATCATCTGCCTAGACTATTCCCATGATATTAGGATCGGCTTCCAGTCTTACTGGATGTAGCTGAGTACCTTTTTTTACACGAAACGACTGCTTAGAAGGTAGATTTGTAACTACCTACAGTTACTTGTATAGAAAGAGAACATTTTTACATATCATCATTATCTGCCTAGCCTTTTCCCAACTATGTTGGGGTCGGCTTCCAGTCTAATCAGATACAGCTAAGTACCAGCGTTTTATATCATGAAAAGACTGCCTATCTGAATCCCACACCCCAGTTACCAGGTTACACCATACCCTAAGACTAGTTTTGAAATTATTTGGCTTCTGACGACTTGTGGCGACTGTCAAAGATATAAAAATAAAAGCATATTACTATCGATTAGACATAAAGACACTAATGAGTTTTTTTGACGGAAAACCTTAATTTCGCTACCAAATCTTTGAATCGAATCGCTGAACTTATATGCGGCAGTAACGCTTATCTACCAGTTTCAACTCAAACAGTTAATATACGAGCTTCTTCCCATGGTTTTATCTTCATTCTGAAGTTACTCCTTCGCGCACTTGGTTAAAAAGTATCCTATGTTTTAATTCAGATTATAAACTATCTGTTTGCCAAATTATACCTTAATCCATTCAGAAGATTTTGCGTTGCTGCTAAGGTTATACACTTTAATTTATGATTTAAAATAAAACAAGATATACCTTTACATTCCATTCTAATATCCTTATTTAAACACCTAAGCATCTTCCATACATAACTATAAGTTGAATCCAAACACAGTCGTCCTTACGTTCGGTAACACAATCAGAGCTGCCGGAAGGCACTAGTTTTTTCTCTCTTATTCCCGTGAAAGCGGCTCCACGGGAAGCACTTATATATTACGTTTCCTGGGCCGTTTGAAATATGTCTCTATTGATATCTGAAGGGTTTTATTTTGTACTTGCATTGTTGTTTGGTTTTCGAAGGTTTTGGTTTCATATTTTAAATTGTATTAAGGTTATGAATGAAATGAAAAAATATTATTTGTTCGATTTGATAGTTTTCCAATGCATAAAAACTATTTTACTATCTCCAAATAACAAACAGTTGAACTTACCTGCCAGATTATTTCATAAAAGTGATGTTCCAATCACGAAAAAATATGCATTTGAATAACGAAAACACCGTTCAATTGGATCAGTAGTCTTTGAGAAAATCGCGGACATACAAACATGCCTACATACATACGGCTCGAATACAGAATCTCCTTTTTTGAAGTCGGTTAAAATTTGAAAATAATTATTCTTAACCGATAAACCAGCCCTTGGACTCACTCAAGGTAACAGTCTAATCATTTATCTCAATTACACAATTTATACCTAATTTTAACCTCACATTATTCAAACCATTCCATCACATAAAATTACAGTTTCTTGGCAAGAATTACAGCGTCTACCTGCTGGGTCGACCGCAATGATCGGCCCAGTTCCTGAGTAATTCAGTGTCCTCTCTACCATTCCCTCCCTTGTAAGGAACCGGCTTTTCAATTTATTCCGCCGGAAGAAAACATTCAGATGTCCGCCACTCAGGATATATTTTCTTTTTATTTCTGCATTTACAGAATCCTTCAAATGTCTTATGATTTTCTTCGTAGCTGTCTACGGCTACGCCGTAGCATGCTACGTTGGCGTAGCATTACTAGACATTATTGCTTGATTAAAAAAGGTTTGTTTTGATTTTTACTGGCGGTAAGTAATCAATGTTGATACTTTAATAATTGTAATACTTTGTAGGTTTTTACGGATTTAAGGTAAAAATTATTCTCTTTTTTCTTATTTTTACCATGTGGGCGCCTTAGTGTCAGACTGTTCTCAAATCTCACTTGATATGGAATTGTTACAACGACTGCTAACGTAGGAGCAACCAAATATGATGGCTTAATATGTCCTCTAAAACACGGGGGTGTAACACAGCTAATTTCCTGACTCCGCGCTGCATTGATTTTTTTTTTACTCGCAAAGCGAATTCAGCCCGATCTGGAAATCGAATCTGACACACCGTCGATAGCCATGCATTTGCGACTACTAGATCAATACAGCACTCAAAAAAAACATTTAAAATACTTGAATTGCATAATTATTCTGCACAAGTCCAAATATTAATTGCAAAATTCGAAAAATTCAGCCGATATCTTTAAAAATACATTTCGTATCCCTCGCCGGCAACATGTGACATAATAAACTGGGTTTACCTTTAAAATATACGGTGTAGAGCGTTTCATTTCAGATGCAGTTGATATCCAATCCGGGGCGGAAACTAGCTCGCAGATTTCTTTGACACACAGGAAATCATCTTTTCAGGCACAAGAACCAGTTCGTTTTTGATTCGTTATAATTTGACTTTGCGTTTTTGTTTTTGTAATTTTTAGATGAATGTTCTTTGAGATGGATTGGTTAGGTAATTGGCTGGTTTGAAGTTTCTTTTTTTTTTGTTATTTCCATCAATGTGTAGCGGATTGGATTTTAGATTGGAACTGTTAGAATATTTTTTGTGGTAGATTTGCAAATGTCATTTTCATTTTAGTATGAAGGCAGGTAATTTCACGGGATTTTTTGATAACTTTTGTAAATATATAAGTCGTGGTAGCCGAGTGGTTAAGACACCTCTATTTTCAGATGGAAAATCATGAAATGAAGTCCTTTGATGATTTTATCCCGCCGTATCCAATTTCTCAGCCACTACGCCAAACGTGCCATCAATTACATACATAGTAACTCTCCAACAATGCACAGAAAAAAAAACAATTACAATAAGTCTCACGTAACAGATTGATTGTCAAAAGTTGTTCTCGTGTTACGAACGAGTTATATAGGAGACGAGTGGTAGAATAAAATCATGCGAACGCTCCTTCGGGCCTGTGGGACCGCTTACTGGCCTATCCAGGGTTAATGCATAAGTAATGGTAGCGTGCGGGCTTAGGCTTCGGGTACATTGGGACAGTTCCACCGAATATGGAAAGGTTGAGTGCAGTGCTGGGAATATTCATGGGTTTAAACGTTGAATTTAGAGAGAAAAGTATAATATACTAGCTGTTTCCCGCGGTCTTACCTGCATCCTGAGCGAACTTCTTCGCGCACTCGGATAAAAAGTATTCTATGTATTAATCTAGGTTATGTACTATGTGGATACCAAACATTCAAATCTGTTCAGTAGTTTTTGCGTGAAACAAATATACACACATACATCCTTACAAAATTTTGCATTTATGATATTGGTAGGATCTACGGAACATTTGAAAACAAATTTTCTGTCGTAAAAAATATTACTATTTAAAAGTAGCATCGTCGTCTAAATACATAAGAGTAAAAGAGATAGAAAGCCGTAGATGCAATTTTGTCCAGGCAAAAATAAAACAGAAAAAAAAAACTATGTTTCGTTAACTCATTTTAATCTTAACCATAATTGAATAACGTAAGTTAAAAATAAATGTTCCCAAACAGTGAGTTTAAACTTTATCCAATTTAACGATTTAAAATATTGCGTTCTAGAATATGTTTTTGAAATTTGAATTGATAAAGGTTCAGATATAATATTTTATATTCAAAAAAGTGACGTATCGACATTTTAATCAGTTTACCACCGAAGCTCTTAGATAATAAATTTCCAATTTCCCTATTAAAGTGAAAGGATGTTCCCATTCGTGCACCTATTATTTTTCTTCTAATTGAGTTCGTTACTGTAACCAAGGAAGTTAGATTTCCTCTGCTGGCACGAGCGCCGCCATGCCAGTTTGTGTTTACAAGCCGAGTTTGTTTTACTAAAACAAATAGTTGACCTAATCTCTTGTGAATCATCATTTGCGCGAGTATTTGCTATTTCTGAGCAGAAAGTAGTGAGAAGATGTAAAGGATTTTAGAAATTTATGAAAATGTTCAAGTAAAGGCTCGATAAGTTTATTAATAAAAATGCGATAAGTTTTAAATGCGTCTCTAAGGCACTACTTGACACACACGGACAAAAAGCAGCGTATAACTTCACCAGGGTCCTATCTAGATCTCCATACCAAATTTTCGCCCACATCAATTCAGCCATATTACCGTGAAAAATAAAATTTATAGAAAGTTTATTTTAGTAAAAAGGTTAGGCATTACTGTCTATCATATCTATATTTTAGTGGCATATTATATTATAATCCATACTAGGGACTCATATATTACTAACAACTGGACACAAACTCAGACTCCAAGTTAGCATTGAGAACTTAAACATAAAAAACCCAATTTTATATTTAGCTCAATTTAGATACGCCCATACTTACCAGTTCAGCAAACTTGTGACCAAAGACCAGCCGGGCAATTTAAAAACAAAAACGTTCAATATGTTTTGCTCACCTTTCCACCAGTGTGTCCTACACTTTACTCCTCTAATGTAAACTAGACCTTATGGACAACCTTTTAAGAAAATTTTCCCCTTAGCTGAAGTCTCGTTTTGACCATAAATGCTTTCTTCGTGTGGTTCAATTACATTATGATAGATCGACCGGTCTCTTACGGAATAGTCTAGTTTTTTCTGCAAGTTTCGTAATTATGTCCTGTTTGTGGTACGCGTCAGTTATGGATAAAGTTTCTGATTGGATTTTATTTTGGATGGATAGAGAAAATAAAATAATAGATACTTTGGTAAGGTTGGTAGTAAAATATTTGGGAAAAAATATTCTTTTTTGCTTTATAGATTGGCAATTACAGGCTGTTTTTATGTAAACTTTGTCCTTTCTCGAATTGATTTTACACAGTAAAAATTATCAGATATCAAAAAATATATATATTTCTTGCACATTTATTGTAAACTAGCTTCTGCCAGCGACTTCGTCCGCGTGGAAAAGTGGTGCTCCGCTCCTATTGGTCTTAGCGTGATGATATATAGCCTATAGCCTTCCTCGATAAATAGACTATCTAACACTGAAAGAATTATTTAAATTGGACCAGCGGTTCCTGAGATTAGCGCGTTTAAACAAAATGACAACATTTCCCTTCACTGCTCTGCTCCTATTGATTGTAGCGTGATGAAAAGTATACTATAAACCATCTCAGGAGTATGACAAATAATTGTACCAAGTTTCGTTAAAATCCGTCGAGTAGTTTTTGTTTCTATAGAGTTTATACAGACAGACAGACAGACAGACAGACAGACGGACAGACAGACAGACAGACAAAAATTTTACTGTTTGCATTTTTGGCATCAGTATCGATCCCTAATCACCCCCTGATAGTTATTTTGGAAATATATTTCATGTACAGAATTGAGCTCTCTACAGATTTATTATAAGTATAGATAGATAGATAGATTGATTATTTCTTCTCTCTTATCGAAAATAAGACATACCATGTCAAAACAGTACCTAGTAAACACAATAAATTGCCATAGTAATTACTATAAAAGTTTAATTAATAAGTTTTCATGTGTCCACAATAGGAAACTAAAAATATACCCCCTGATACTTATTACAGACGAACAAAATGAAAAAACAAAGACAGGTATCTCGGACCAGTCCACAACAAAATCATATTAAAAATTCAATGGTGTGAAACACCATGAATTTCCCGTAACACCTACGTCAGGTATACCCCACAGTTGTGCATAACTAACAACATACGACCACAAACTAATCCTTTTAGTAACTCACTAAAGTTCCACTCTACGACGGGAATTTCACATCAATCTGTCTTCGTGTATGCTTTTGTTTCAGTACGCTATAGCAATAGAATTGTTGTAACGAATTTAAACAATATTCGATGTAGTAGTATCACTAGTGGACAGTCATACTATAACAACTAAACTTAGGCGTCTCCCAAACACTGTTCCAATGACCGGCCACTATATATATTTTTTTTTTATTTATTTAAAGATGCTTTTGTTCGAAATAAGAAAAATAAAACGAAGCCCATTTGGAATCAATTTGAGGCAAAAATACAATAAATATGACATACTGGTACTCAGCTGCATCTGATTAAACTAGAAGCTGACCCCAACATAGTTGGGAAGAGGCTAGGCAGATGATGACTTACGGCGTATTAGTGAATCTTTAGGGTTTCTTTTTAAAATCATTCAGTGTACAACATTTTGTAAAAATGCAAAACACCTTTTAAATACATAATACATAATATTATCTCTTTTTTAAGAACTTAAGAGCCACGTATATTATAACCTGTATATTCTAACCCGCAACTGCTAGAACTTTGCATCAATCTGTATTCGGACTCACATCACGCGCTGGAATGTGACACACCATTATAAATCTCATTGAAGATACAAAACCATCCATCACCGAAAGGAAATGAATCCGGGAACGAATGCCGGCTGCTGTCGCGTGTAGCGGCTGCCAGACACTAGTGGCTATGTATAAAAATGGTGTGTAGCTATAATGTGGCGGTTTTTGAAGGTTAAGTGGTGCTATTATATTATTAAATTTGTCTTCTTCGTTTTTGAAGTTTCTTGAAATAGTTTTTTTTTATTTGAAATGCACGGAAATCAATATCGGGAGAGTGGGACCTTTTTCTTTAAACTATCTGGTACCTATACTGATCGTAATAATTTGTCGGTCCTTTGCAAATAATAATGGTTATGAGCGAGAAATTATTGTCTTCTTTTCCAATTTAATTTACATAAATAATGTTCTTTTGGTTTCATTTGTTGTCATTATTTAAATTATAAAATAAAATAATAGTCGCTTTATTAACTCCGTGGCCTGCCTTTACTCTTGTGTGTATTTTCTATTATGCCTGTAGATGCTCAGTTTAGTTTTGAAGTATGAGTTATGAACACCTCGTGCTCAATTTTGTTATTAATTTATTTAATCATATAAGTATACACATATTATACAACAATCATGGTTGTAAATCGAATAAAAACTGTATCCGATTTCTCGAATGACCAAAAGCAGTAACTTTTCTATACCATTATTTCTTATCACACTTTATGACAAAAGATCGATACGTCAACGATGACGTCATACATACAAAGTCACACCTAACATCCACGTGTCACCACCGACCAATACCATCAACTCATATACAATGTACTTTAAAATCCATCTGATTAGTGCCTTTAATATTTTACCGAACATCAAATTAATAGGGCAATACAATAAGCACCCACAGTATATACAGTAAAGGCAATTGTTTCTCTATATATTTTCACCGCAAGATGGCCGGTGGGTAACTCAAAACATTAATTTTCTTAATGGAATAAGGCTCCCGGTAAGCTTGGCGACAGAAAACGAATGTCGGCGGAAAGTCACGAGGTGTCTCCGCGCGTAAACACTGTTGCTCTACTATTGTAGAGTTACCACTTAATGATAATGAGGATAGGTTGTCTCCAACAAAATATCTAAAGTTATAAAAAACTGTATGTTTTTCCGTGACGTCGCGTAAGAATGAAATAATGCACCATTCCTAATATTAATGTGTAATCTGGTCAATTTAAATGCTGCATCCTTATTTTAGAATGTAACAGAAAGCTGATCCTTTCGGCTATGTGTTCTATTATTATTTAAGATATTTTTAAGCTAACTATTACAGATCTAGGACCAATACACTAACAGCATTCGATAATTTAATCTACACGAGAGGTAATTTTTGCTTTGAAACCATATGATAAATAAATTTTTTTTACCTATTTCTTATTTGTTACGCAAATTATCACAAAATTACCTACTATTCAAAGGTAGGCAGCCCTATAGCATACTCTCCGCACCCCGCCCCTCCGAAGCCCACGCTCTTAATTAATTAAAATGCAGACCACAGACTATAGTGAGTTTAATTCATCTCTCCGTGTACTCACGATTGCCACTTTTGATTCGCGTTTACAGAAGACAGATTAGATTTTTTTTTATTAGTTTTTTTTTAATGTGATGAGGCAAAGGCAATGCTTTTGCTTTTATTTGCTGCCAGCTAGTCTTTCTCGGCCTTCTTTCATTTCTTCGTTTTGTATTTTGCATTTCTTCGGTCCAGTTTCTTTAAGCTTATGGACTGATATTAATTAATTGGATTCGTGACGTTCCTAGCATTTTAGGTAAATAAAAATCTATCAGTAAAAAGACAAGATAGACAGCTTCATTTTATAAAAGCCATAAGTTTAAAAAGATTTACAAAAATATACTTTAAACCTACCTTCGTGCATTTTTAATACAGCTTTACAGATGATTTAAATTCACGTGGAACTACACCCTTCAAGTCACCACCCTCTTAGAAACGACAAAGGCAGCAACAAACACACAAACACATTTATAATTCCATCTCAAAGCTCAAAGAAATAACGTCGCCGAGATCCGTGGCGCAAACACTAAACGCTCTGAAATCAGTACATAATGAACCACGTATCCGTGTTACGTCACTGTGTCGTGAAGGACAGAAGGCTCACGTAAAAAACACAGTCACAAGAAACATCACACCTTCATATGTTATAGCAGTTATATGGTAAACAATCATATTTTACCTACTGGTTAATAAAAGCCCCTTTTTGTGCCATGCTTCTTTTTTTTGGATGAGTAATCTCCCGCCATGGGTGGGGCGGAAGGTAGTTTCAGACTCTTACTGACTAAAACCCATCCATGTTCCTTCATCAGCTCGATGTATTCCGGGGGCGCGGTATCTCTTTCGAAAGTCCCACAGGCCATGCTTCCTTGGACTCGAACCAACTTTTGATGATCACGTTTTTTTATGCAATGGACAAACAAATGGATATTCTAATGTACTCTCTCATTTATTTGATGTTACCCTTACAAATATTATAAATGCGAAAGTGAGTTTGTTAATTTGTTACGCTTTTACGGAAAAATGGCTAGACTGATTTGAATGAAATTTGGTGCGGAGATAGATGGGATTCTGGAGACGGTTATCGGCTATTTTTTATTTAGGTGTGTAAAGTAGTTCCCTCGGGACGTAGGTGAAACCGCGGAAAATAGCTAGTGTCTTATGTTTTGGAGTTTATTATCCTAATACTTAATTATGTGATACGTCTCGTAAAATATGCTCTATGAGCCACACAAACTAGCAGGAGCTAAACAAAATTCTACCTTTCATTTGTTTTACTGAGTACGCTTGTCTCGTGTGAAGTAGATTTTCTGCGAATATTTATTTGGTGATTTGCATCAGAAATGCGCACTAAGTTGAAGGCGCCTGCTTCTGCGCAAATTGTATCCTCTATGCTTCTCGTTCCCGCGGCGTTTATCAAAAGAATGAGTCTTTTTACCTGTTACGCGGACTTTATGTCGACTGGAAGTGCATTTTGGTGTTTATTTGTATTTAAGCGTTCCTGTAACTTTGATTTTTTTTAAAAGATTATTTTATTGATTAATCTCCAATTCATTAAGTCTACCTAAACCTAAAGTCTAAATGTGTGAATAATAAAGAAAAACAGTTTCAAAACACTTTTGACATATCCCGCTCCCATGGCATGCCCTAGAGCTCGATCTTCGGCTTTCCTCTTCTAATCCCTGCCCGCTGCTTTACAAACATATTCATCTTAAAAGCTTCCTACTTGATTATCTTATACACTTTTTTTACATTACATACATTCTGAACCATATTTACAATATAAAAAATAAGCATAATAATACTAAACAAAAGACAGTCTAATGACGATCCTGATTAGTGTAATATTCAGCTTACTTAATAAATATGTTTTTTTTTTTTCAAATCTTGTTTCATTGGGAAACCACAGTCAATAAGAGCACGTAACAACATAAGGCATCAAACTATTCATCCGCATCGCCGTCAACGGGAATCGTGACCAAAAGTCTGGCTGCATTATACACTACAGTGTTACCACATCCAGTGTCTATAATTCGGCAGTATTCTCACAAAGCACGGCGCCGGCTCCGGAAAGCGAGACACTTAAGCGAAACGCCTACCAAGTTGCCAGAAATAGTAGCAGGGTAACAGGAATCTTTGCTGGAGAGCTGCGGCTGTTTGTTGTGTAGTAGTAGGGTTTAAGGAGCTTCAAGCTTTCCTTTTTTTAACGGTGGAAAATCATCAAATGACTCTTCCTGCTATAGGTGAAGTGTCAGACTCTTACTGAATAAAACCCATCCATGCTTCCTCAGCCCTTTGTGTTTCAAAGCCGTGGTCACTCTTTCGAACAGTCGCGCAACCCGTGACTAGGAACGGACTCGAACGTTGCAATCCTACTAATATTTGAAGGTTTGTGATCGAATTGGATGAATTTCAGTACATAAATAGTTTGTAATTTAGGTTAATTATACTATACATAGGATACTTTTTTTCCGGATGCGCGAAAAAGATCCAAATATAAAATTTAAAAAAAAAAACAGTATAAAAAATTATACCATTCATCAATCATTTCTGTAAGCCGACTTTAGTTAAGAAGGACATGGCAGATTCTTTATGCCCCTAAAACGCACACACAATCTGCACCAAAAACACAAACCACTCTTAACCCATAAAACATCTCTGTATGATACAACCAGACGTTTAAAGTGACATAAAATCTTTTCTAACGTCAGAGTGAACAAAGTCTGGGCAACAATCATGACCAGTGACAGCTATTGTGAGACCAACACAGTTGAAACTGGGAGTGCAAAATAAAGCTTGTGCGGTAATGTCGTAAATGCAAGCCGGTAGACGGGCCAGCCATTTCCTTTAACTTGTGTTTGTAGTGGAGCTAGCGGGAGTTTGTGAACGATAGGTGCACTCGCTTAGAAGAGCGTTGAGAGAAATGGCGGTTGAAGTTTTCTCAGATGCAGCCTTTAGATAAACTGATGTCCATTTATAGTTTCGAATGATACAATTTAAAAAAGTGTTTTTTAAAACAACCATTTTGTTTGTATTTTATCTTCAGCTGTTTTTTCTGTTTACATGCTTTTACGGGAAAATTTCGAGATCGATTTGGATTAAATTTTGTACAGAAAAAGATGGGATTTAGGAGATGATTATAGGCTATGCTTTTTATATGAGTGCGTTTAATAGTTCCTTTGGGACGCGGGTAAAACCGTGAAACAGCTAGTGATTAATACGTTTTATAGGTACTTATTTTATTTTGCTACAACTGCGTTATTTGTTTAAAATATTTATATTATCTTGTATAAATCTAGCCAGCTAACAGTAACGTGTTTCGCAAACCCGCTACCACGCCCGCTTCTTCCCCCGCTTCGCTCGTCACCATGCAGCCACGCACTTATGCACGCTCGCCGCCGGAGAGAGCGAAGATTTGTAACAGCAAATGCGTTTAATAGATAAAAAGGCTCGCTTTATTCCACCCCTATATTTTATTCAAACCGCTTCGAGTGCCATGAGGTACGCTCCCTAATGATTTTTTTTGAAGGTATAAAACGATACGCTTAGGATCCGAATTACTTTCTAAATGTTTGTTCCTTTGTTTGTTCGTAAAAAGCTTTGTGGAGCATGCAGTAGTTTCCTTATATGTTATGTACTCCTAGTACTGGTAAAGAAACAAATAAAAGAGGTGGAATAAAATGGTAATAATAAAAAAATAGATCTTATTTTTATAATCAATGTCTTTCATTACCTTCAGAATAAAGACGAGTTGTCATTGCCACATTTGCCTTGCTTTGTCTCAAAAAAATGTCATGCATTTTAGCGATCTTTTACCATTTTCATAACCAAACATATTTATTAACAGCACGCAGTAATATTGTCACCTCATATCAGTACATTCAGTTGAAAGCACTAATGAACCGTAAGACTATAAAACTCATGGTTTTTAATCCAACAGCATATAAATAGTGAGAGACAGCTGTCGGACGCTATTAGGCTGTCCATTACGTACTCGGACACTGGGACCCATTACATAGAACTCGTCCGAATCTGTAAGCCAATAAACTAAATCCGGCTGGACTTAACAACGTGATGCGAGTATCCAGGTTTGCTTTCAGATCAGAGTGAGGTACTAATTGGATATATTTCTTAAATAGATCCATGACAACTTAGTTAGAGCTAAAATGTACTCTGACGTGGACTGAGCTGGTTTTCATGTTAGAGACAAATGGATTAACGCCGGCCGTGCTTGGACAAGTATGTCCATACCTTTGGATTAAATAAAAACTTTTTTGTAAATACATTTGGATGGTTAAATAGATGAGCATCATGTACTGGGGCTGCGTGTTTTACTATGGCTTACGCAGAAACTTTTAAAGGGGGGTATAGGGTTATGGTCGTTAGCACATCGTCGTTAGAAAGTAAGTCCTGCTAATTCTTATGCAAACTTCTTAATTGTCAACAGTGACAAATTATATGTTGCGTAGTAAAAAATATATAGTTATACATTTAGCTTTAACTCCATGTACAACATATGGATCAATATCGTAATGTTAATATCACGTATACTCATTGTCTCTTTGTCCTATAACGCAAACATAAAATAATACAATTTTAACAAAATAGTCTAGTGAATTCAATTGTGAGAACTAGTCTCTCACTAGAATTCACTCAGTAATTTACTTCCCTGAAGCACCATTTTCACATAATCATAACATAAAAGTGGTAACAATCTAAAGAAAACAGGAACCCAGCAGCCTTTTAGCTCCACAAATACTCGTCTAAATAGAAATAATTTCAAGCTTGTAGTGCTTGAAACAATTTACAACACGGCGCCGACACACTGCATGTAATATTCTGTGGTGCAAGGCTTTCGCCTGATTAGATATTTGTTTTGCACTATTTTCCTGTAGCCTGCGTTGTTTGTGGTGCAAAAAGTGTACGAGACTTGTCTTAGATTTGATTAAATAAAATTGTTGGTGCGTTTTAATATTGTTGTGCCTGGCGGAGGGTGATGTGCTTCAAAAGGAATTTGTGTACTTGTTTGTGCTGTGAAAAGGTTTTGTTTATTTGTGATATTTTTCTTAATGTTTATTCAAATTCAAATATGTAGTTGTTTAATATTGGGACTTAGATATAACGGTCAAACAATATAATTTGAAATACAGCTATGTGCATAGTAAATAATTGAATAGCATTTCGGATATCAAATGAATTTTAAATTATTGTTACTGATCTAGTATTATACCATCAAAAAACAATAAATATGTATAAGAAGATTGTAAGCAAGTTACAATAACAGACACTGTATAAGTCTCTACTTAACTAAAGGAGCCTAAAATATATCCCTCAATAGATACAGCGCATTTCGATTACATCGCAGCTCATTTTAAAATAATATCTTCCAAGCAACAAAAGCGCTTCAGGCAGCTATTCAGCGGGTGCTATAAATTAGTTGGCGCTGTGAAGTTCTTTACGGGGTCGCTTGAAGCGGTGTAGGGGTATAAAGGCCGCTATGCCTGTGAGGCTCGATCTTAATTACGTCACGTACCGAGGATTTAGCCAACTTTCAACTAAGCTCAGCCTATATGGGGAGGGCGCAAACATCACGCGCCCGTTTCTTTCAAAGATATGCGTTAAGCCTCCCTCAACAACTGCGCTTAATCCCAAGACGCTTGTTTGACGCTCGATATATTAAAAGTTGAAGTTTTACAGTAATTTGACGGGAATATTAGGAGTCAGTGACAGGCGACGTGATATTGACGTGTAGAAGTTATATCAAGGTTATTCTAAGTCGGTTACTATATAACGTAGAGCGTAGGCGTCCGTTTTTAAAGTGTATGACGTGGAATTATAAAAGAGCACAGTACATTTTTAATGCTGCCGACCTTTTCTATCAAATCTAACGTAAATAAAGCGTCACCTACTTTTACGATGATGATAAATTTAGTAGCATCATAGATTGGAGTGGCTATTATTTGATTGCTTCGATTATATTTAAGCAAAAGTTTCATGCAACGTGTTTTGTAAAATGAAGGACAAATCATTTCATTATAATACATTTGTAGAGGAGTCGTTTTTGTGCGCGCTTATCCCAAACACGGCTAAACAGATTCGCGCGTTATATTGGCTATATATAGTGGAGTGGTATATTTGGAGCCAATTTGAAGTCCACGCAGATGAAATCGCTGGAAGAAGCTAGTTTCAAAATAAAATAATTAGACTGTAGATCGTGTAGAACGCCCAGCAGAAAAAAAAAGTGATGATGTACGAAAGTCTACTAGCAGAAGTTGAATGCATCACGCTGAGGATTGGATAATTAGGCACACGTTATGTCCACTAGTTGATCACATTGCCTGATGATGAATCAGACTACGATAAAATGTAGCCTAAGTATTAATAGCTGAATTTCAGATCTATGTTAGATACGCAATAACAAAATATGAGATACACAATTAATACCTAATAACAGTTTTCAGTATGATCATAGACTTATATCTACATTATGTTACAGTGTACAATAAAAACATGATTCATTGTATTCTATTTTAATTACAGTCATGTACAATTAATCGATTGTTCTACGTACGTTAACACGAGGTATCCGAAAAAGTAAATTAATTATTATATACGTACATAACATCTTGCATTTTCGCTCGTTTCTACTCAGATTCATGTAATAGAAAGCTTATTGCTATCAGACGACAGCAGATTCAGACTCTTACTGAGATTGTTTTATGGCTAAACCCAAAAACACTATGTCTCATCTGGGAATCGAGCCCAACACCTCACGTTCAGCAGTCACGGTACCATTTTTTTTTTCTTCATGACCTTTTGCAGGGTGCTTCTAACAGCATTCGACCTGTTTAACCGAACAATGAGGTGAGGTCTTAATTTAATCAATTAAATTAAGGCCTCCAGCCAAGACGCTACTAACCACCCAAACAAATCAATAAATACCAACACAAGTAACCTTCTAAACCCAAATGTCCACATTTCCCTCTAACACTTATGTCCAATAATTTGTTGTCGATAAAACAACATGTATAACGTACCTGGTACATTATTTGGCGTCTGCCACCCCCCTCTCGTCCCCTCCCTCCCCTCTACCCTTCGTCAACGCTTTGTTATTTGGCGTTACATTGTTAGCAAGTTGTTGGCCGATGACAGGGTGACACCTTTTTATTTCCAATTTTATTTGTGTAACTCGTTATACTAACGAAAACAATAAATTGATGGTTGGTGGCTTAGCCGTTTGTAGTTCAGTTGATTTAGAATTTGTATGAGTGTGTTGATTTTGTGGTGACATGTCTGTCTGTCTGACAGTAGATGGTAATAACGTTAATTGTTCGGACTTTTTTCTGAGTAAAATGTTGATAGGTTTTATGGATATCACAGATATCCTAACTAACTCTATGTGTGGAGATACATTGGTATCTCTAATTGTTTTGAGATCTATTTGATCATTATTTTGGTCTAAGGTTTTTTTCCCCCTACTTTTTCGGTTATCAATAAATTTATTTAAATAAAGTAAATTTTAACACTTATATAAAGATAATTTACTTTAAAAAACTACATATTCTCAACTAAACACTTTGAAATCACTTCAAACATCCAAGACCAGACTAATTCTGGACATTAACGAACATAACATCCAATCTCATCCAAGGGCTTCATTCGTCCATTAGGCGATACGGGCATGTCATTTGTCGCCCCCTAGAGGGCGCCACTACCCAACAGTTAATCTCCGTTAACTTTAAATTGACGATTACATTCCCAAGAGTAAACATCATTGGTAATTACTGGTGCGATTTCGTAATGGACCTTTGAAATGGTCTTGTTTTGTTTTAGGAGTAAGTGAATAAGTTTTTTTTTTATTTTGGAGTTTTTATACAAAGTCTATATCAATTTAATCGTACTAGATTTGAAAATTATTCCATACTTAATTATAATAAAATATTGCTACAAAAATAAGAAATTATAATTAAAGTTAGAATTTATTTTCAAGTTTAAGTAAATACAATAAAAAAATATTATCTGTCATATCTCAAGTGTCATTCTTAGATCAACATACTTTTTTTCAAGAATATTGCAGATTCATTTTACAATGGGCCGAAAAAACACTTACATGTATTTTACGTATGGTAACACATTAATTCCATAATGAGAAATGTTCTTCTGAAATTGACCCTTAGGCCCCTCGCCCACGACGACTTTTTGTAGCGCGTCTGTCGCGCGTTTGGTAAACGCGCGTCAGTATCGCTACTAACGCGTGTTAGTCGCGTTTGCAACGCGCTACTGCATCGCGACTGTATCGATGCAAACGCGCGACCGTGTTGGACGACATTGGGTGAAGAACGGATCGTTGTAGGCAACGCTTAGGCTTAGGCTGTTTACGTAAAAGCAGCACCAAAGACAACGTGACTAATGTTACCTCAACGGAGTCCATCTTGCAACTGTAGCGATCGTAGGTATTTTTGTGCTGTTAGGGAGCATTCAAGTATTACGTAACGCAATTTGAGGGGAGGATCTTGTAAAACGTTACAAGGGCGGGAGAAAAGGTATTTAAACAACGCGTTACGTAACATTTTTTTTATTTAAAAAAAAAAACTAGGGAATTAGAATCTTCCAAATCGGCAACCCTTTTCGTTAATGTTTTACGGGGAATCCCTCGAAGAAGAAGGGCAAATTAGCTGCTCTGCATTGTGCGCCATAGTGAGGCATTGTCTGAGGATGCCGATTGGCTCAAATACGAAGTTGATGCAAGTGTTTTAACAATACCGGAACCTTCTTCGTCTGCTCTCCAAATACCAATGAAAGAGTCTGAGTGGCTGGCAAACCCGTGGACAGAGTAGCAGTAATTACAATTGAATTGTGTTTTTACGTACCTACACTTATTTGATTTATGACTAAATAAAAACATATAACTTCAAAATCTCTTATTTTGTTTATTACTACTGCAAACGCAATTAATACAATAACAAAGGTATACTTTGTTCAACATAATTGTGACTTCAATGGGCACTTAAATGTTACGTAACGTTTAGGGAGGGGGAGGGGGGTACAGAAATGTAACGCACGGTAACCTTTTGTTACCGTGCGTTACATTTCTAAAATCTTCAAAAATTGCGTTACGTAATACTTGAATGCTCCCTTACTGAATCGCGTTTGCAGCGAGACAGACGCGCGACAGTATTGCGCTTGCATCGCGACTGAAGCTGAGCCCGTGGGCGAGGGCACACAGCTAGCGACCGCTTCGCGACTGTATCGATGCGGACGCGCGACAGCATCGCTACAGCATCGCTACAAAAAGTCGCCGTGAGCGAGGGCCCTTAAATATTTAATGAAACGACCCTCTTTGATTTTCTTTTACCCAGCGAACGTAAATTACAGATGCACGAGCACACCGTATTTACATGGCAATTCAGCGAACCCGAAAACTGATTTTATTGTAAATAAAATGCCACTTAAAATGTAATAAAAGGCATGGTTTAATGAAGTGCCTACCACGCTGTACCGAACCTATTAACATTTAATAATTGTTTCCCATTTTGTTTTACTTGAGAACAAAATGATTTCATTAACGTCTCCCCGATCTGTTTGACGAATACTTGGTATTATTTCTTTAGTGCACGCTTCGCTCGGCAAGTTTGTTCAGTCAATTTTAATTTAAGGTAATACTGAGTTGCGTTCCAAGTTTGAATTGTGTGTTGCGTAATGCTGGCCGTTACACGAGGGTGCTTATTATTTTGTTCGTCTAAAAATGTTTAATGACTTTGAATTTAGGTAGGAACTACATAAGCCAGTCAGCAAGCGTAGTTGACTGCCTAGAGGGCACAAGACATACGCAGATATTTAGACGTCAGTGAAAGATTCTGTCTTTCGACGTGTAACATTTTTTCAGCTGCTATGTGAGTCACCTAAAAAATCTATTACAAGCATCAATCAATTAATAAACTCAATCAGGCTTCCATTAAAAATAGCAGCACTATCCTCCACCGCGACCACTCAACAACAATATCGATCACCACTGGCTGAAAAACACACTAAAATTTAGCACTCACCTACACATGCTTTTAAAGAACGAAAGATAGTATAAAATTGACGCGTAATCAAGTTACTTTGGCACTGTAATGTCAAATTGTGAATCAGGTCTGCGTCAAAGAGGCCCGGTATGGACACAAATCCAATTTGCCTGTTTCGACTTTCACAGGCTAAATGCTTGTGCCAATTAAGCGATGCGTAAAGTGCGTTTGGTGCCCTTTTCAACCCTTTTTTGATCAGCAATATCGTGGCTCCGTGTGGTCGGGGGACAACTATTTGGGTCCACTGAACAGGATGAAAGTGGACCCGGAATGCCGACTTCGGAGCTTAATTACGTGCCACAGCTTTATGTAATATTCGTTTGATATGAGATAGATGTGTCAATGTGTTAGAGTTGTATGTTTGGATGTAACTTATAATTAATATTAAGTGATATCTTGATAGTTTGGTGATAAGTTTATGTGGTTATCTTTCAATGTAACTTCATAATTAGAGAAACTTTGTGCTTGGCAACTTTTTTGTGTGTAAACTCGTCGATTCAAGTCGTGGTGGCTTAGTGCAAGGAACCTGCATCTCATGTAAGAGTGTGCAAGTTCAAACCTGAGATATACTTTCTAAGTGTATCTTAGATATTACTGACTAACGATGAAGAAAAACATCATAAGAAAACCTGGACTAAAATGTCTAAAATTACCAATCCACCTTGAGCAAGCGTAGTAATCAATGCCCTTCTCTGTATGAGAAGGAACCCAACAGAGAGATAATGAATATGCCGATGATGCTGATGATGACATTCTTAATTATGGTATGATGATGAAATGTAAACGTAATGTACATAATGATCAATTTCAGTACAACGACGGCGTTCATATCCCGAACACACGCTTACATGCATCCTACAAATAATGAGCTGTAATTACTATTGCCACTACACAACTACATCGTCTACAGACTGACCTACATCCCGATATTATGCCAGCGAAATTGAGCATTAGTTTCAAACGCATCTGTAGACACAGTTTTATTCAAATATTGAACAGGATAAACTAACGCTCGACTATCAGTAATGTTGATTGACTCGGTTAAGTTCAACAAAGGGGATCGTCCAATTAAATCTGTCGGTACTGAAGCGATCCGGATGCTGCCGTTTGATTGGCTAATTGTCGGAGATAACTTTGTTTTCAAAAACTTTGATGATGGTAAACTATGTTTTGTAGTGGAATTGTTTGATCATTGTCTTAGATGTTGAAGGAGAAAATACGTAAGATAATTATTTGCAATTACTCAACAGGCTCACTGTGAAAAGTTTCTATTGCAATTAGCAAAGTGGGCGACAACTGTTGCGGACTATTTAAACTAAACCTTGCTCTTTAATAAAACGACTTCATTTCCTGAACAATTAAAATAAACATTTCCTAAAATAAATGTGAATTTATTTAAATTTCACTGAAATAAAATTCCAGATAATTCCCATTCATTTCGAAATCATTAGCACCCACCTTTTCCACGTCACAAAATGACTTTCATTAACGCGTGCGTGTTCTGCACGGTTGCGTTCGGGTGCGTTGTGACCGCGTTCAAACACGTGCACCGTCGCACCCACTGCCCGTCACCGCTAGTTTACACAACACAGTATTGTGCAACGGCGCGCGTACCACTGTACAATTAAAGAACAAAGTTCACGGCTTTTTTAGCAGTGCGATTTTTAATTTGCATTGGCCCGTTGGATGTTTACGTTGTTTTAATGTACCCCTGCTGTTGTTGTCGGGGAATTCCATTGACTTCATTAACAAAATGTTTTGTATTGTTACAGGTAAGCTTCGGATATTTCTGCGAAGTATTTGGTGTTGAAGCCGTGGTAAACAATGTGGATTGGTTAAAGTATTTGATGGACAACAATTTCGTTATGCGTGAATAAAATACGTTAAATAAAATATTAACGCTTATATAAAACTCCACACTCAGACAAATCGTGCCGTGAATGGTGGAAAGCGATACTAAATCATTACAGAGAACTCCCCTCATAAAGACAGAAACAATTATTGCTTGTTAAAGAGTCTCTCGAGCTAAGGGAAATAATAAAGAAATTGTTCCCTCACTATCGGGAGCGTCTCGATCGCTTTATTACTGCCATATAAAAGGTGATTGTTTTTCGCAAGGTATTAAAATTGAATGTTTGGGAGTGAGGTTCTTAAATTTAGAAGGGGTTGGTGTTTGAGTATTATCTGCTATGACCTTGTTTTCTTAGAAGTTTTCGCCGTATGTTTAAGCAAAGGTGACGTAATTATGATCTTTTAAATATTACAGAGGTTGATCTTGCTTGTGGTTATTGTACTTTTGTACTTTTTAATGGACAGAACATGTAAAATAACTTGTCTGTAACTTAATCAATTCGTTTTGATGCAAAGAGTTTTCGAATTGAATAAATTTGTGTGCACCATAGAAATTTTAACTTTGTAAATAAATAAACATAAAAAATCAATCTAGTTTCTCAAAGCCTTTGAGGCTTCTTCTAGGAAATGCTGTATTTGTCATCTTTATAGTTGATTTTAAAACTCATTAACTTGTCTTAAAATCTTAACAATCTTGTACCAGGAATTTCTTAACAATAAACCTTTGCCGAACCAATAGCCATTAACTACCCTTCGGAAATAATAATAATGGCGTATCGTTTTAAAAATTAACTCTCTGAATTATTATGATGAAATAGGAAAATGGTTGGTCCTGACAATGTCATTATAGTTCAGTGAAGCGGCTTTTTGCAAGTGACGTTTATGATTAAAAATAAGGCTGCGATCAGTAGTGCTGGAAGGTTGCAAAAGGCAAGCTCGGCCTAATAATTTCCTATTTGTGTTTTGGTTTAAAATGTAGGCTGTAGCGGGAGCGATTGTCATATTGATTGATAGTTTTAATTATTTCAGAACAGTTTTAATTAGTATATTTTAAATTAAGATAAATAATGAACACAATTCATCGTTATTTTGACGGTTTTAGGCCGCTAAAATATTTTAAAGTTGTTATCACAATAAAGGTACTTACTCAAAACTTACATATTTTTTTTATAGAAAATTAGTTAGAGATATTTATATAATATTAAAAAAACGTTGTCATAATGAACTTCACGTATTTTCTCGATTCCAAGACGCAATCTTAGAAGTATAGTTCTAAGATTGCGTCTTGAGAGTCGAGCAAGATTTTGTCATGAGCGTATTGATATGAGATTTAAAGAAGTAATTTTATTGGTCGACTCTTACTAAAATTCCATCCATCCTTGGTATTGTTTTCGTGTTGGCAAAGCTACCTTACTTTTTAATCAATTCCTGCAACCAATTACAATTTGCAAACTTTTAACAACTCGCTAGCCATTATAACTTGGACCGGGTCACTTGGCGGGATGGTGTTTTGACAGCGGACCCTAATCCGAGCCGCTCCGCAGGGCGGCACAGTGCGCATGACGTTTTTCAATTATAACCATTCACTGTGTAACACTTTTGCGACTACCTGTACTGTTCCAACAAAATCCGAGTTTTCACGAATAATTCCGAATTTTAACGAATTATTTGTTTCACGAAATACTGGAAGTTTTGTGCAATTTTTAATGCTGTTCCCGTATTTTTGTCGTTTGTATGTAGCTCTGTTCCAATTTGTCGATAAAAAGGAACAAATCGTTATAGAACTGTGGAACATGTTTCGCTGCTGACATTGTTAGCAAACGTGTATTTGTGTGGGTGGGAAAAAATATTGAGAGTATTCTTAAAATGTTAAATTTCATATTGTGACAAGATTTTACAATAATATACCTTATTCTTGGTGTATGAAAGTCTATATTGTTAATTAACGTAATACTCACAAAATGTAAAGCCTAACCGCCTTATGTACTTTATTAGATTATTTGTTTGACAAGTCAAAATGAAGTTATTGATAACTAAAAGAGGCTTAAAAGACGAATTGTGTTATTATGAATAAGATGGGTTAATGTCTACACATTCTAGTCAATAGTCATGATCTTTTTTAGAAAAAAATAATCTAATCAGTTGTTAATTCTAAACCATCCATCTAGGTATATTTTTAGTAGATAATATTATGGAGTAATAGATTCTAAAGAAAGAGTTTGTTGCTCACACAGGTTGGTTAAAAACGTATATTGATCTCATAAAAAGTTCCAACAAAAGTAAAGATATCTGTATGTCTGTCATCAAACATTATCCGCAGCTCCCACCTCCTGTCAGTCCACGGATCCATGCAGTATATATGTATATATACGATATTATTATAAGTAGATATGTACTCGGCAGAGACGAACCGAACTCTCGGTACACTTTGGATCAATTTCCAAAGTTTTACTTCGATCTTTACTTTCGTGGGGCGTGTGTACACTGGAGGGGAATGTTCCGAATTATGGGGGAAGTGAATTAGGCCGTGATGTTATATTGTATGATATTTCAATTTCATAGATACGTCAATTAAAATAAAGTTTAAAATCGAATAAAAAAATCAAAGCAAAAAAAATCCAATAAAAATATGTATTCCAAAAATTATGCTAAATTAAATATTTGTACATAATATTTATAGTCACTAACCTTGCTCGAGGCGGATTGGCGATTTCAGACTTTTTATTCCATGTTTCCTCACGATGTTTTCCTTTACCGTTAGTCAGTGGTGTCTGAGATACACTTTAAAAGTACATTATGACTTTAAAAAAATAATTCGAACTTGGCAGGTATCGAAACCGCACACTCGTTAATACTGGCTTAAAATTCGAAATAAACGTCACAACGCCCTACTATTTTAGTTAGTCTAGACTACATTACAGTCTATCTCTAGAGACTAAGTTTACAAACTGAACCAATATAGGCCTAACTTAATTACTCTACAATGCCTCGCAAATCTCATTCTGATAAATTTGATGAAATAAATTGAATTAAACAAGTTTCATTGAACTGTATTGGAAAAATCTTTTTTTGTTATAAAATGTTTTCTATTAAGTAGGTTTCATTTGCATATATTATTTGCTATAAAACAAAACTTAATTCAGATTTCTGTTTAAACTATTTACGCTGAATTTGTTTGTTTCAATTCTTTGGTTCTCTCTATAAGTAAATTTGAAAAAATGCGAATTCAATTCAATACGATTACGTTAGGCAAGCAAATACATATTGAAAAAATATTGAAAATAAATAATAATAATATATGTTTTTTTTTTATTATTATAAGAATAAAAAAGCATTATGTTTTAAAAATAAACAAATGGAATAATAATACAATTACTATTTTCGATAAATAAAAACAGAAAAATTAAAACACGCATAAAAAATATTCTGTCACGTAAAGCTTGATGTATAATCAAGGCTGTACAGTACTACAGTGTAGCCCCAGCTTTACACTCAAACGTTGAGCCTGTACGGAACTTAACCATCCACTTTATTAGCAAACTTGGCTATGAGTACAGTCTTTCAGTAATTAGACTGGATTATTTTCGGCCGACTGCGCCGCAAACTTGTTTACAAGTCATGAGAATATTATACAAAATATTATATATTTTTATTTTGCATTTGATACTTTCCAATTTGTTGACTTTGAAAGTTGTTTTAATCTTGTTGCTGTTCAACATTTTGTTACGTAATATTCTTTTGGTAGCGTTTCAGATTTTTAAATTACAAAGTTGCCTTTGGGCGTCTTTTTGTATTTTTATTAAATTATATTCATTGAATCTTGTTTAAAATATTACAACACTCGTATCTATTGTTACTAATATAAGATTTTATTTTCCATATAAAAAATGAATTTTAAAACAGAACATGTCTATCATATTGACATCGTGTAGCTGTTTATTATGAATGATGTACCTATATTTTTGAATTTAAAATTCATTTCTCATAATCACCATAGCAGCTCAAGCCTTTACACCAGTTTACTTAATATCAACAAGAGATTATGATAATTTATTTACCGTAAAATAAATTATGTCCCCGCACCTTCGAGGTGACAGCATGACAATGGCCACAATAGGCCGACGCCAGATAGGTCTGTGTCATCCCTTTTTTAAGGGCTTTGTGATACAAGCGATGATTAATGTCGGAAAACTGAGTGGAAAATATCAACAGTAAACGGCGGATTATAGAAGTGAGTTATTAATTATTTGCGGGTTTTATTACTGCTGTTGGTAATTTAGTATTGTTTTATTTACCTTTTAAGTTAGCAACATATACAGCCGGCTGCACCAAAAAAATATACGGTTACTTATACGTGAAACGGAAGAATTGTCATTCAAGATTTGTCAAAAAGGAGGATAACATTCATAAAGTATGTTTTTCGTCGTGTCGAACAAATGTTTATTTAATTATTATATCTACGTATTGATGTCAAAAAAAATATTAAAAGTTTGCTAATTATTGATATCATGTTTTGTGATATTCGTTAAAGTATAAATTATAAAATAGTTTGGTGCCACCGGCTGTAAATATTTATGAGGGAAAAAAACACTGAATAAAAAAAACATGAACAATAGTTCATACTACAGTTATGTACGAATACCGATCAAACTGAACGTCAGTTTACCTAGAAATCTAAAATTCCATCAATAATCCCCAAAACCGAATACTCAAACAACGTCAAAATAATTTCACCCTGTAATCAACTTATTTATATTCAGACGACATTAAATTATACATGAATCAAATCGAAATACATAAAAGTGTGAAAATGTCGCATCGCGAACGTGTATTGTGCGATATTTCACGGCGCCGAGAGACGTGTCGCGCGCACGCCTCGCGCGCGTGTGCACGAGGGCTTAGCAAACACGCCGCCGCGCGATACAGCATCGAGTGTTTCTCGATACGTGTGCACCGGCCCTAATACATGACGGGTAAACACAGAATTTGATAGGTGATAGCAGATGGTATATTCTGGTGAATTCTTTATTTAGGGGAAACAAAAAGTACCCAGTTATTATTATTACTAATATTAATAATTTAAGGATGATGTGCTATGTGTCAATATCACAACTCATTAAAGTTGTCTCTAAGGGCTTCTGCGTGTTGGCTTCGGTTCCACGTTCACCCCCTAAAGGCCAGAACTTTGTAGTCCCGTACATGGCAGAAAGGATGATTACTAGCCCAAGCCCACCTACACCAAGAATAGCATTCTCATTTTAAAGGTGCAAGCAACGTTTTAGATTAAAATATGTCAATTTGCATGATAACTGCCAATGCCTGTAACAGGCACGTATAACTATAATAACCAATTCTCTTCAACTATCCATTCGGTTTTACAACTTGCGAATAAAAGCTAAAAATATGCTGGCTTGCAAGAAAATTAGTTTTGAAATTAGAATAGTAAATATGTTAGTATTATCAAATATTATTATTCTAATTTCAATTGCTTCTGGCCGCGACTTCGTCTGAGTGGACATCATCATTATTTCAGGAACCTAAGTGTTGTGTCAAAGAGTCTATATTTCGGCAACTAACACAAAAAATAATGGGTGAAACTCAGTAAGGTAACCATATTGTGTTGGTTTGATGATGAAACAGGTTCATCCATGAGGATATCCCCACGTAAAAAAAAGAGTTGATGATGGAACGTGCATAATTCCGAGATAAAATTATTATATCTTGTAAATATACATATTAAAGTACGGGGTAAACCGCAACTGACTAAACTAAATAAAAAATAAATATCTTTTTATTTAAAAACAAAGGCCTAGCTACTGCCACAACACTATTTACTAATCATCTGACCCTCCAAGCTCTAAGTCGAATGTGATTTCAAGCTTCAATATCAACTGTAAACCCGTTAACCCGTAAGGATCACAGACGCATTATTGCAAATACCATATACGCAGAACTGTTTGCCTAAAGAGGTATTCACATCAAAGTGGATTCTAAAGGGTTGGGAGCTGATTTGTCACATTATATTATGGCCCCCGGTGGTATCCTTTGGTCATGGATACTAAATAGACTTGGAACAACAGTCAATTTGCACAGCGTGATATTAATTTGAGTTGTAGCTGCGTTCTGCTCTTATGCGTTTATCCAAGCGAAATGTGGTTAGATTATGAAACACCCAGTGGCTAGTCATAGCATTGAATTTTGTAAAAAAGTTTTGTATATAATATCACTATGACCTTTAAGGTAAACACACTAGTATCTAGTATCGTTGCAAAAAAGAGACGATGCTATACGATGATATTAGCTGTATCTCACTCTCTCACCCAATTAATAGTGATTGCAAAAACTTGTGGTGACAAGGTCCTAGAATAAATTCATTATACTAATTAATTTGTTATATGGCGCATTGTTTTTTCATGACTGGGCAACAATCATTCAATGATTTTTAAGTATTTAAACAATATTGTCTATTTTGAATGATATATTTAATGAAAAAAAAAAAACAAAAAAACTATACACATGAAGAGTGATAAAATAAATAAAAATACGTTTATTTATCTCCCCACAAATTACACACATTAAACATCCTATAGATAACATGGAAGCAAAATACAGAAATGCAATTTGTGGGAGATCTGGAGTCTAAACTAAGCCTAGGCCTGTGCCTTTGAACTCCAGGTCAAAATGACTTGAAACAATACTAAAACCAGATTTTTTACTTCTAAAATGACTTAAACCGAAATTGCGTTTTAAGAGGCGTATCTATTGTGTGCTTAGGTATCGAATTTGTTGAATATTTCGGCTCGTACCGACCAACTTTGCTAGCTCCTAACTCCGCACCAAGTTTTATTAGGATACTTGTAAAATTTCCGCCTATTTTATTGGAAGTGCTTTCGCCTGATTAAATAAGATGAATTTATTGACTTAGACATGGCCAAAAGTGCCCAAGAATTCTGATGTCTGTATGTATAGGTGAGTTTTTCAGTTGATTCTTGAAGTTGTTTTGGGAATTTTAATTAAATTGTTTTGTTGTTTTTATTTGGTGTTGGTAATGAGTTGTTATTTACTTTTGAGATGTACTTTATTTATTAACTTCTCATTGCTTTATTGCAGTGTTTTAAACATTGGTGTATCTTTAGCTATATTACTCCTGGAGGTATCATGAATGAGCTCATTCAGGAGTTTTAGGGCAGTCTGTTACTTCTTGTACATGAATCATTGAATACTTTTGATGATGATGACTCAAAATTGTAAGCTCAGTAGACATCAGTAAAACTCGGTCCATCCTCCAGTATATAAAACCGATCTCAAACCACAGTATACAAAATCTATTACAGTATATCAAAAACTATTTACCCACTCAACATGCAAACCAAGTTGCCTTCAAAACCGCTCACTAAATATAGCATAAACACTACTTAATAATGACGTTTACTAAATATTAAGCACACATGCACCACAGCTCCGAAACTTACCGAACACTAAGTTCTAAGAAGATTTGCATGACGCGACGCCCGGATCGTTCGAGTGCCCCTCTAACAGATCCTTGGTTGTAGATCTGAATCACTGAACAGATAAATGCAGTATGTTTAATCTGTTATAACAATCGACTGCCATTTGTAGATGTGTGACAGTCCTTATAGATAGTTGACCATAAGTTCTGATAAGTAGTCTTACTAAAGGGTTGCGTGTTACCCAGTAACTGGGTAGGAGGTCAGATAGGTAGTCGATCTATGTAAAACTCTGGTACTCGGCTGCATCCAGTCACACTGGAAGCTGAACCCAACATAGTTGGGAAAAGTTTTTTTTTTTTAAATAAACGTTGCCCCACACTAGGAATTACTCCTGTATTGTGCGTTTACAAACATACATTACACATGCACAAACAACCAGACCCGAGACAATTTTAGTTGTCCCGTGCGGGAATCGAACCCGCGACACGCAGCGCAGCAGCCAATTGCTCAGCCACTACGCCAAATGTGCCGTCATGATGAACGGTGATGATGATGTTTAATCTGGAACAACTTTAAAATATTTGAATTTACCTCTTTTGTATCAAGTTCAAAGGGTACGAGAGCATCAGGTACCCTAGTATATGTAGGTCACTATGGCCGTACGTAACCATTATTATGTCGGTAGTTTCTTAATCAATTTGTATACTTATTTGTTCGTCCAAAGCTATCAATCCAGTGAGTCTTCTGCAAGATTTTATTCCCTGTCTAAGCCCCGGTATACCCGGCTATTATGCGCAATACCCTCCACCGGCCATTTTGATATTCCATTCAATTGTGCCGATGCAAATGGTGAAATATTTTGAGATAACCGCGTATTGTGGACCGGACTAAATGTATTGTGGTGATCTTTAGTTATGGGCACTGTAGGTTTATTAGTCCATGACATTGGTTGTAGAATAGGTAATAAGATAAATAGGTGTGTAATAATTAATAATGTTAATTGTTTGGAATATTCAGATATGCTTCTAAATTAATACGCTAAGGTTTATCTTTTTTAATTCACTAAACGACCACTCCTTGACAATTTAGAAGTATCGGGTGTCTGCTCGTCTAGTAAAGCTGTTGTATTCAGAAGTAGCAGATAATAAATGAATGAAATAAATTATATAATTTAAATATCGCATTATATTTATTGTGTACTAAAGACATTATAAAAGAGCTCGTGTCAATACAGCCAACATAGTATTTATTAATATTTCCATACAAAAAAAAAAATGAAAACAGATTCACAAAATTTATTCATTAAAAGTTGTGTCAGAGGAGATAAAAAAAAGAAACTTTCTAATTGTACGAATGAGGTACTAATTATTCAAACAATTACGTTAGCAAGTTAGGTTGGGCAAGTTAACATTTTTTCAGCTTCATTCGCCAGCGGCTCTAAGAAAACTCTTAATCACGGAACTTAGATAAAAAATGCCTTTCAACTGAGAGCAAAACTGTTTTTTTGTTGCTTTGATGAAAAGTAAAGAATTGTGTATTTAAAATTCTGCCGAGTTATTTTTTTTATTTATTTTATAAGTAACTTATTTGCATTCTGGTTTGTAATTAAAGAGGGTGCCAAGTGCGAATCGAAACTGGGTGAACCAACTTGTGGCGAGTTTGGTTAATGTGGAAATTATATTTTTGACTTGAATTATACTTTTTGGAACTCGGTTATTTTTTCTGAGTTTGAAAATACTTGTTGTCGAAATTATACCTATAGGGTGTGTAAAATTTTTATACGAACATTTCGTTAGGAATTTTAAAACAACATCTTTGGTCCAGTGCAATTTATGAGTGAAGTCAGGGGCTCAATCTTCAGGTTGTGATTATTAGGATCTTCTTGTTTGGTTGTTACTATTTCCCGATAAAACTACTAAACCGATTAAAATAACATTTGGCATGGAGATAGATGGAATCCTAGAAACGTTTATAGCCAAAATTTGCCCAGTTGTTTGAAGTAACATTTAAAGTTATTCGTCTCGTCACTATTCGTCTGTAAACCTTCAAAAATTTGAATAACCAGGTAAACCTATCTATTTGAAGTTTTAAAATAAAAACTTAAAGTCCTTCTTCCAATTTTACCAGCATCATTTCCATAGATCGAGCAGAGAAATTCATACGTCGGAAGCGAGCGTATGAAATAATGAAATTAATATCTTAATCTTCGAAATTTATTCATTGCAACCGCCGCCGTAGACCGCTGCGGTTAGCTCGGTGTAATGCACTGGTGTATGTGCCTTACTTGGAGGTAATTTGCTTTAAGAATTTGTTGTGTCCATGTTAGGTTTTGTGGGAAGATTTTGTAGATTATCGTTATATGGGAAAATAAGTTTGGATGAAAAGTTATTTAATACATTACTTACACAATACAACTTAATAATCCTTGTTTCAAGTTTTTATATGATTCTAGCTATTTCTTGACTCGAACTCAATACACCCGGATAATAAGTAGCTTAAAACCTTCTCTTAGACTCATTTACCTCCATACTAAAATTCATCCAAATCAGATCAGCCGTTTTACCGTGAAAGCGTAACGAACCAACAAACAAGTTCACTTTCACATTTAAAATATAAAGTTAGGACTATTAAGTCATCATCATCAGCCTATATAATGTCCTACTGCTGGGCACAGACCTCTTCTGATACAGAAAAGGCATGAGCATTAATCACCACGCTTGTTCAAGGCAGATTGGCGATTTGAGACCTTTTTAGTCCAGGTTTCCTCACGATGTTTTCCTTCACCGTTAGTCAGTGACGTCTAAGATATACTTAGAAAGTACATATGACTTTAGAAAAGTCACATTGGTACTTGCCAGATTTTGAACCTGCACACTCGTACACGAGTGGCAGGTATTAAGTCAAAATCTCTTCCATTTTTAAGTATCGATATTCACACAGGTATACTAACTAATAACCCACTCACCCAAGCTACACACTAGTCCGAAGTTCTCAAAACCACGCGTACTTCGAAGCGAAGCCATTCCTACGCGGCCGTGTCAATAAGAAACCTTGGCATAAATAGCGAAGGAGCAGCTCCGTCCAGTAAGTAATGAGGGAACATTGTAAACATATAGTGTAACCAGGGCGTGCCGTTAATTGATTGCTGCCACACCCGCCATACACTGCGACCGTTTTAGAGGCGTTGCTTTTGCCTGTAGTGTCTCGAGGAATTGCTGGATTTGCATGCCCTAGTTTTTTTTTGTTTGGTAACTCACCTGTATGGAATATTCACAATTTTTGCTTAGGGATATTTATGTGTTTGGTCTGTCAGGTTATCTGGTATACAAAAACAAACCTTTAGGTATAGCTATTTATTGGAAAATTCTAAAGCATTCTAGTGTTAATTTTATTTGTCTAAGAAGGTAGTTTTTGGATTAGTAAAGTTTTTCATCGCTCAAAGATAGAATCTCCTGTGAATTTCTGAAGTCCAAAAATGCACGTAACAATAAGTCAAAGATATTTTAAGTGGGACACCAATGAATGAGTGTTTTCCGAGTCCATATTCGACTATCAAGTAGACCTATATTTCTAACGATAGATGCACTCAGACCCATTAGCAAGAGCAACGCAGCTTAAAGTTATGAACCATCACTTACATGCAAGATCATAATCCCTTGGCCACTGCTAGCGCTAATGGTGCATATGGAGCTAGTAAATCTCCATTTGGATACAATCGTAGAACTTGTTCAGGGAAATGTAGGTCGATAGTGGTATGTACTTTAGTAGGACTTTAAAAAATATCTTTAAAAAAATACTCCATGTGTGGAGTTTAAAGCTTAATATTATAACCGAAAGATAAAAACTTAAATAAAAATATTTAATTAACAGAATACGTAATCGTTAAAGATAGTGAATATAAGGGATAGATGACCAGAAGTTTTTGATTTTATGGAGTGTACTTATAGTCGTATAAATATTTTAACGTCCAAAATACCTGTTCCACCCAAAAAATACCTGTTCCAAACAAACGAATATCGCCCACAACCATACTTAAAACTAAAAATAGATCATAATCCAATAAACCTTGGTACTCAGTATAGAAATAAGTCTCTCCAAACAGAGAACGATGATCGGACGATGACGCATTATAATATATTGATCCCATTGTTAGGGCGTAGAAGAATTTCACGCACCGTCGCCTCGGCTGTGTGCTGAAACTGAGGCACAATACAGGGCTGTATAGAGCTTAATCCTCATCGGCTCTCGGCAGTCACGTTACGGAAACAATGTTGCATGGTCTTACGCTTAGGCCACGGAATGGGCGATTAAATGCGGACTGGCCTGATGGGAGAACTATTGGCGTTGTTGTACAGGAAATTACTGTTGTTAAATGTGTGAATTTTTTTTGTAGGTGTAAATACTGTTAATATTTTATGATGTGAAAACAATTGTAAACTTGCAACAGCTTCACTAATAGACTCATAAATTATATCACCAAAATGAGGATGTAAATTATTAAAATCACTGAGTAAAATAGTAGATTAAATATGAAATCCAAATCTTTTCAATTGAATCTTTAGGTGCCACAAAAAAGACACAAAGAAAACAACAATAAATTGGGAGTCACTTTTTTCCCGTTTTAAAAAACGCTATTAGGTACTAATCCTATTAACATTTGACTATCATCTAGGCATTGGTTGATATTTTGTAATGAAATAGTCTAGATAAATTCAGAGCTATAAAGTAACATTTATTAAAATATAAATTTACCCTCGCGTTTGAAATTGAGTGTAAAAATAATTATTGTCACGCTAATCGCTGTATTTAAAGCCCCACCATATACCGCATGCTAGTGGACTTATGATCCGAGTGCGTCAAATGCGTACCGTGAGTGGGCCCGGCCTATGTGAGCCAAATTATATGCCGGTCAACCATACAATTTGCATAATTGCCTAATTAGTATCAATATCTATGATCTGACATCATGGTATTGACTTAGGACTGAATTATTTGTCACATATTATTGCTCTTTAAATAATTTTAGTAAGTTATTTAAATTACTTAAATTTTATTTTTTATATGGATGTATTTTGTAATAAAAAGCAGGATCAAATTCAGGTGTTATTAAAAAAAAACGAAATTACTATATATTTTTTTATATAGTTTATCAGTCTGTCTATTACCCGAATACCCAAACATAAAGTTATTAATTTAACCTTTAATCTCATGCTAGTTTTGTACAACAGAAATGCTATAAGTGTGACTTAAACTAAAAGGCTTTTGTAAAAACATAATTTATATCCTTCTGCTCTTTAATCGTATTTGTCCGTTTCTAAGGCCGTATCTACGTCTCTAAGGCCGTATTTCCGTCTCTAAAGCCATATTTCAGAGCTCCCAAGTTCTACGTTAGCAGGTTTACGATTCAACACGTGTGACGTGTCGAATAGGCTCGGCTTAAGTGAATCAGATTATATACCAATGGACTATCGAATTTGCATAATTCACTAATTGATAGTGGCAGCTTGGATACTGATGTTTATTTGATTATTTAATTTGTGATTGATTATATTAAGGTTTGTAATGTTGTAGTATTTAATAATGCTACTTGGGCTATCTTATTTTTGTAATTTATTTAATTAATCATAGGTCAACTTTTCATGACTCAAATTATTAGGTTCTTTTTTAAAAGGTTAACCTTCAATCTACCGCAATTATAAAGCAAATACAATTATTTCTATCGTATATCCTATATACTTAGAACGTTTCAAAAGGTTAGAAAGGTAACAAGTATTATAAGTACTGTTAAATAAATTTTTTTTTTTGTTAATAGCTGAAGGCTAATTTTGCACACAAGTGCAATAAAAGAGCTAATAGGCCAAAAGAAAAATACGTCATTTCATTTACTGCAAAAACTATTAAAAATAAAACAAATCGCAAATACATTTCACAATAAACAAAGTTTTAAGCACACACGAAAACTCAGCGTTTGTCAAATGAAAAAGTAATATTTAACATGAGTTCGAAACTCATAAATAAATAGCAAGTCTGTTGATATTTGGAAAGCGACAGAGAGCCAATATTTCGCATGTCAGTCAGAATGCCCCGTGTTTACAGTTGCCGACTATATTTTTTGCCGTACGCTGATATTAGAATCTGAAACGCTGGTGGGCTTTTAAACTCCAAAAATGATATTCCGAAAACAAATGAATATTACAACTGGTTTATGACTTATGACGTCATTTGAACAAAACACTGTTTCAATTTATATTTTGTGTCCACATTTCACTTCTGTACTTGTATGCACATTGTTTTTAATAATTCAGACAACTTAATATTCTAAGCAGGTAGTTTTATTATCGGGTAAAAAGATGTAATGTGTCTATCATGTATTTTAACTTAAGAAACTAAAATTTTTTTATGAAGACAATGTTCAAATTATTTTATTTTTCATGAGAGTAATTGTTGTATACAGTAAATAAATGGCTTTCAATAACAACATATTTACACTTACAAAATAAACGTTTACGCAGAATTATGCATAAATATTATATCGATATTCAGAATACATCAGCCTAAAGTAAAAAATCTGAAAGTCCAGTTTTAATTTACAGAATAATACATACTGAAATAACTTTGGCAGCTTCGCATACTACGGTTTACTGGGTTTCGTTTTTACATCGATGACTCTATGTTTTCAGATGTAAATGAAAATCCCTATACCAAGCGAATGCACCCGATGCCGCCAAATATTTCTGAGTCCATACGCTTTTATACGAATTCATAGGTCTCGGTATCATCGCTTTTTGGAATACGCGGTACGTTGTTTGCGCTATGGTCTCTGGTTACCATTTCGTTGGTTTTCTCAAAGGTTTTTTTTTAGTATTCATTTTTTGAAGGCGTTTGAAGAACCACCATACAAAGACATGTTTTTTTATCACGCTATTTGTAGAACAGCTTTTGAATTTATATCCTGGTGTCCAGGCCACGTGTCAATGCATAAATGATCGAGTTTGATTAGTTTTCTAAATGAAATAAGTATTATGAATACAAGCATAATCTTTATATGATATTATATCATTGCAATCATAGAAATTTCACCACAAAATTACCACTCCTAATGATAATTGACCGTAGATCAGAAAATCTGGCTAATTGTGGTTTTCTATGATTTATTTTTTTTACTTTATCACTACCTTATACAAAAAAAAAAAAATTGTAAATAAACAGTAATGTTGTAGCTAGATTAAGTCTTTGTGATCACCAATATTTTTAATAATATTTTATAACAAAATTAAGCTCAAAATGCAAACTCCCTTTCATTGTCTTACAAAATCCATAAAGCGCAAAACATAATGTTTTAAACTCCAACAAATCCTATCCACATACGTTATTTTTCAAAAAACGGTACAGTAGACATAAAAAGAGAATATAAAATATTTTTTAATAGACTTTGTTGTGGACTGTCCACGGGGAGTTCGGCTTTGTGAGTAGATCTCTTTTTATTTTCATTTGTTCCTCCTTTATTTGAAGAGGACATTGGTAATGTGTTGTAGCACTAATGATTGCGTTTAAAAGAAACATTTTATTTTGTTTTTATTGTCTTTAAATGTATTTTGTTTACGATGTATAGTAAAGTGGTTTCTTTGCATTCTTGGCCTTAGCATAAAAAGCATAAAAAAAACAAAATTACATTCGTAAATTGTATTCTAGTGATAAATGATTTGATCTAGACATACAAAACTTTTAGCCCAAAGATAGTTCTGATTGTTTTCTTTTTATTTATCAAAAGTACTCTTATACATACTATATACCTATCCTACCTACGGGCTATTTGAAACCACTTTTTTTTGGATGGGAAATCATAAAATGATGGCATACGCCTCACGCCGTGGTTGGGCGAGAGGGAGTGTCAGACTCTTACTGACTAAATCCCATCTATGTTTTTTTCTCTAAACCACCTGTAACTAAACTTATCGAATACCTACACTGTATAATTATATTATATTCTTCTCTATGAATAGTTTTTTTTAAGTTAAACTTATTAGTTTAACTAATACTAATAATAAGTTTAAAAATATATCGAATTGGAAAAGGACGAATAGCGACGACCACCTAAGTAGAGTAAGCTGTGGTTTTTCAACTGTTTAAGATGTTTACTCACAAAACATTATTACTGTTGTTTTGTGTTTACTCTGTTTTTATTAGTTTATCTTGTTTGCTCTTTTTATACAAACAAGTGATTGCATAACTTTCGGGAGAGGATTGGACCTCCTTGAATCGACTCGGCCTTGAAAATAGTAAGGTTACTTTCCTCTTCATTTAACAAGTGAAACTATAATGATAGTAAAAACATTTGAACAAAAAATTCTAAAATATGGTTCCAGTGAATCCATACTAATATTATAAATTCATAAAAGTGTCTGTCTTTCCGTTCACGATTAAACTGCTAAAGCGATTTAGATGAAAATTAGTATGGGGATAGCTAGGACCCTGGGGGAAGACATAGAGTTTTTAGGTTTAATTTTTATCCGGTTGCAATAAGTATATCTCTTATGACGTGCAGGAAACAGCGATTAATAATATAATTCATATAAATCCAATTAGACATTTTTTTTTTTGTATTTAATTGACGATCAACGAAAATAAACTACAGCTAAACGCAGATCTATCTGGAATATAAAAAAAAACAAGCAAAAATAAAGCGCCACTTAGACCGTATATTATTTAGACGTATGACGTATGGCTCATCCCAGCAATAATCTTTTTATAGTTCCATACATCCTAAGGCCAGGCATAAACCTCGAAAAAATCTCCCAAATTCACATAATAATAATGGACTTTATTGCGTAGGCACTATCGTCCATTTTCGGGCACTGAGTATAAACGAATTGCTCGTATCTTCCCATTTTATAGGCATTCTGCTTGTCCTGTGTTTTAGAAGAAAGGTTAATTGAATTCAAGTTTTATGGTGCCTCTAACTGACAATAAAAAAAAACTTTACGTGGACTCCTTGGAGGGGATTTGATTAAAACAAATGAATTACTATTCATTCTTGCTCAGGTTCTTAGCTTTGAATGTAAGAAAAGAATGATTGTTCAGAGAGTTGTCTCTTTAATGTTTGATTCAACTTAACGTTGGACGTATCTTTTAAGTTATCTGAAGTGGTTCTCCTAAGTTAATCTTTGCGGATTTGAAGGAGAAAGAGCAGGTAGAAATGTGAAGCTTGTATTTTTGCTACATAAGATAAAAAGGTTTGTTTTTGTTCATGTGAATGTACTTATTTTACTAATGAAAAAAAATTGGTACATTCGCGTAACACATTAGTCATTTTTCGCTGAAATATAATTTATTATGATATATATTATGTTAGCTAAAAATACTAATGAAATTTGCTATTTGTTATACCTATTATTTTATTAGTTACATATTTACTTGTATTTACAATAATAAAAACATAAAAATAATAAATTATACTAATATAATTAGGCATCAAAATATTCATCCGCATCGCTGTCAACGGAATTGGGCCCAAAAGGCTGGCTGCATTGCCATTATTAGTATTTTACAAACCGACTTGCAAAATACGAAGATACGTAATCAAGTCTTTAACTCAGCTCCAGTCAAATGCTTTGAAACTTAAAACATACGAAATAGAAACAGTACGTGTAACGATTTAATTTTTGTTATCGCCTAAAATGTTTCCAATTTCCAAAGTGTAATTTCTAAGAGGTCAATACTGAAATCGACAGCAGACGTCGAGGACTTTAAGTAAGTGGTAAAGAGTGTTCTTTAAGATACAAACTGTTAGCGATTTCTGTAACTTTCGAGTCGTAAAAAAATAATTTTCAAAAAACTACATTTTGACATTTAAACACTAAAATGATGGGCATCTCTGTTATTCTATTGTATTTAAAACTAGCTGTTGCCCGCACATTCACCCGCGTCCGGACGGAACTACTTCATGCACCTGGATAAATAGCCTTAAACCTTTTCCAGGGTCCCCTCTATCTCCGTACCAAATTTCATCCAAATCGGTCCAGTCGTTCACGCCTAATGCCGTGGGAAAACCAAGGGAAATAGCGATTCATTTTATATTTATTTATATATATCTTTTGTTATAATATTTTGTCAGTCTGTGTCATTTATAAAATTGATGCAAGTTTTGAAGTGAACTTTTTTAGTTGAAAGAATTTTCATTTGAAGTATCGTCAGGTAATAGACCATTGAAAATCGTCATATTCCAATAGATTAAGAACTAACCAGTTTCGTTTGATTCAGTGTTAAACTCATAATCACCATGCGCCTAGTTAATGTTCAACCTCTGTTGGACATAGGCATCTTCTAACTTTAGTTAGATTCACCGCTAAACTATTCATCATCATCAGCCTTTTTAATATTCGTCCTATGTTGGAACATAGGCCTCCCTCCTCTAATGTGAGATATATCGCCCGGTCTTCAGCTTGAAACATCCAACTTCTGCCTGCAGCCTTTCGCAGACCGTCACTCCATTTTGCTGGAGGCTAAACTATTGCAGGGACTAAATAATGCTTTATTGTATCGTATCACAGGGTTCAAAAATTTCTGCGGGATGTACGAATAAGTTACCGCGCCCTCGGAATAAATAGGGCTGAGGAAGAAACATGGATGGGTTTTAATCAGTAAGAGTCTGATACTCTCTCCCGCCTCACTTACGGCTGGAGGAGTCATTCAATGATTTCCTATCCGAAAAAAGGTATAAAAAAATATATTTAAAAAACAAACATAATCGGCAATTGTAAACTTCCCTAGCATTGTACTATTCTAACCATAGTTTACTCAAATCTAAGTTTTGATAATAACCGCTGAAACACCAAACTTGGACCACAGGCTTAATTGGTTTCATTTTCGAGTGAACAGGTCCGGTCCGGCGTGACACGGTGGACTTCCGACTTCTAACACGGCAATACCACCAACAGTTATGAACCTTATGTCGTTGCAATAAGGATTATCTGGGTTTAAGTTAATGATTCCCGGTGTAATGAATCGGCCTTGTATGAGGCATATTATGGTTTTTCAATGGGAGACGAAATTTTCTGGAAGTCGAATGAATGTTTGATTATTGTACTGATATTTCTTTGATTGATAGTTAAATTAATAAATCCATTATGAAATTTACCACCTCAATAGGCGATATAATTGCTAGAAGCATTTTTTCAGATTTATTCCGTGCTACAAAAAATCACACGTAGTTGAAAGCGTCTTATGTAAATGAAAATAATAATTTTAAAATATAATGTATGACAATATCAAATCTTCTTCTGCATTGAATTGTGTAAAAATATATTAATAATATAACGGCTTGCCGCCTTAACAGCAAAGTCACTGTCTGCCATTAATTTCGATCATAAGGCTTCGTTCCTTCGCCTAAACCGATTGCCAATCAAATTGCAGCTAACCAACCAATCAAAACACGCATCTAATACTCTTGTCATCATCTTCTTTCATCAAAATGCATTGAACTTAAACAATGACTTTGAAGCTTAACATTTCAAAGGAGTACAAATGAAATCATTAAAACAGAAACCGTTCATTTGAAATGAATCCTTTTGCCGCCAATATCAATCATAGCACGTTCTGACAAGACGTCAAATGATTTTCTGTTGAATTTTGGCTTTAATCGTAGAAGGCGATATTGCAACTTGATTTATGAACTCTTGAGTCACCTTGGTGCGTTCAACTTACTAGCTTTTATAAAAGACTACTTTCTAATAATGGCTGGGCTTGGCTGTCAATCAAAGTATGGCGAGGGAAATGTCGAGATAAGAATAGAAGCACCGTGAAGGCGTGTTTTTAACCTAGAACGCAAAAAGAGGTGTGTTATAAGTTTGACCGCTATGTGTGTCTATCTGTAGCAATGTAAGATCTTAAACAGATGAACCGATTTGGTTGTTGTTTTGTTATCAAAAGCAGGGTTTTTTGCGGTAGTTCTTAGACATGTTTTATCAAAATCGGTTAAGCTGTTTCTAGGTCATCGGTGTTTTTTTTATTTGTAATTTAATTCAATTACTGTTAGTTACATTTAATCAATTTTAGTAAAGAAAGAAATAGTTTAAATCTTTAATTAGAGATGATAAAAGACAAACGCGCATCGCATTCTTTCTTCAAAGACATTCCTCAGTACGTGGAATGTTGTCCCGTATTTCAATTAAGCTTATTGATGCAAAGCAATCATTTTAGTTCGTAAACAACGTCTGCTCCTCACGGATCTCCCAGTGACTTCCACTTTAACAAAATTGCAACTTTTCTCGGCATTTTTAGTAGAGAAAAGCATTCTGAAGTCCAAAAGTCCGGCACTGCATAAGACTCGTACATTTCACAGAGTACTATTGAGCTAATTTTCTTTGGCTTCCCTTCACTTGCTGCATTTTAAAGGTCTTCTGCCAACGGCAGCGTTTCTACTTTTAAAAATTGTGGGAAATGAATGGTCACTGTTATTCCATTCCCCTTTTCTGGTGTAATTAAAATGTACTGAGTTTTTGGCGAATTCGGAAACTGATTGGTTGAAAGAAATAATGATGGTTCAAATATAATTGAATTATTTGTCTAGCTTTTCCAGAAATTACTATGATGAACAGAATTATTAAAAACAATCATTTATTTTATGAAACAATATATTTATTTTCTTTTTAAATCATGTTTCTGCAAAGAATACTGTTTAAATACAATACAATCCACATTTATATAACTATGAAACATCTCTAACATACTTGTCTTACCAATATTCATAAATGCACTATCAGCTCATAACCATATTAACCGTACAGGTAAAATTACACAAATCGTATTGACGCGTTACCATAGCAACCGCCCAGGCGCCCGGTAAACCGAAATTAATCCTTCCTATGAGCGTAGAGGCGAACTTAATTAGCGTCTCTGCTTGTGACTATAGGAGCGAGCGCGATGATTACACGATAGATGTGGCTGCTTGATTATAAGTGTCTTATCTAATAAGATAACGAATTGGGATCCTGTATGGCAAGCCAGAGAGGTGTATGTATGTACTGAAAATATGTATATTACATTTTAATAGAGTTGCAATACTGGAACATAAGATAACATTATAGCTTGATTTCTTTATACTATTTACATTCCTACTATAGACTACCAGTGCGTATTATAAATATCAGGTCATCGTCATCTGCCTAGCCTTTTCCTAACTATGATGGGGTCGGCTTCCAGTCTTACCAGATCTAGACGAGTACCTGTGTTTTACATGGAGTGACTGGTTTAGAATCGCTTAGATTCTAAACCAACTATTAAATATTTATTTTTAGCGTTAATTGTTAGTGTTATTTATGCTTAGCTGCAAAGCTAATTTTCTTAACTCGTATTCGTGATTTATCATAAAAATTAACATAACTCTTGTCTACTTTACTACCAAGTTGCTGATGGTTTATAACCAAAGCATGAACTTTTTCTATTTTCTTGTTGATGTGATATAAGACAAAGAGGATTTGATTACGTTGCCACAGGCATCGCACTCAGCTGCAGACTGCACGAACTTGTTCGCGGCAATTAGAAGCATCTTCACTTCAATCTACTCCAACCCCACGTCTTCACGTTTGGAACCTTCGATGCCAAATCTAAGCCAGTTATTACAGAAATCAATAGCAGCCGAAAAGCTCCCATATACTACAGCGGCTAATTCTAAGCGCGGTCGAATGATTGGCTTAAGCGCTCTTTACGAACTGTCTTGCACTATGGGGTTTGATCTGCAAAACTCACTCCTAAGCCAATTAGCAGAGGTATTGTGGTGTGAATGGGGGGTAGTGGCGGGATTAGCGAATGTGAGTTGAAGCAGGATTTAGATGTACGGTTTAAGTTTTAAAATAGAGGAATTAAAATTTTCACTTGTTCCTGCGAAAATAGTTTTAATGAGTAAAATTAGATTTTAGGGAGGACTCCTGTGAGGGCCGTTAGTTTGGTAACTAGATTGATGTTCAGACGGTAATCCTTCATTTTTAGAAATGCATATTTTTATAATCCGTAAATGTTATTAGAATAGTTAATCCGTCAAAAGTCTTCAAGTAGTGGCAATATTTTTTTGTATTATGTTTTTTTGTTACATCCCTTTTTTTTAATTTTCACGCACAAGTTCACTGCACATGAGAGAAAAGACAAACAATGGAGAAAAGCATAAAGTGAATGCGAAATAAAAGTGACGCGCCCCCATTTTGGTGCCACCAAAATAAGTATGAGAAAAATAAAAAAATACATCTTTCTCAGCTCTTATTGTCGAGCGTAAAATGTTACTATTTCAATAAAAAACTACTCCACTAAGTAGGTACATAGTTAAATTTTTACGGTCTGATAGACGAGTGAGTTGACTGAAATCTGAGTGAGTGAAATACTAGAAAAAGAATAACAGTGTCAATTAAATAGCAGTAGCGCTTTTTGTGTCGAAAGTGTCGTGGTAGCCTAGTGGTTAAGGCATCTGCATCTTCTACACGAGTGTGCGGCTTCGAAACCTGGCAAATACCAATGTGACTTTTCTAAAGTCACATGTATCTCTAAGTGTATATTAGACACCACTGCCTAACGGTGAAGGAAAACATCGTCAAGAAACCTGGAATTTACGCCTTTAGCAAGCATGGTGATCAATGCTCGTGGCTTTTCTGTATGAGAAGAGGCTTTACCCACCAATGGGGCGAAATAGGCCGATTATGAGTGCTTGTTATGAGGCGCTCGAGGCTCAATAACATTCACACTAAACGCTTGTCTTAAATAATCATTAATTAATTATAGTTAGAACCTTTAAAGTGAAATAAATACGACTTAAGTGCCTCATAACATACGTTATAATGACGAGGCATATTTTGTATCAAAAGAGACCAAGACCGCAATATGTCAAATCTATATTTAATAGGTACTATTGAACCCGTATGTGACCCGAAGTAAGGTTTCAAATACCAAAGAGCGCGTTTCTGATTGAGAGGTGATGCTTGGGCTGCGGAATTGCTCGAAAGAGAACGTAAAGGACAAGGGAAGGAACATGGGTTTTAGTCAGTAAAAAGCTGACACTTCTCACGCTCGGCCCACAGCGAGTAAAGTCATTTAATGATTTCCTATCCTTAAATAAACCGGACAAGTGCGTGTCGGGCCACGCGAGGTAGGGTTCCGTAGTGGGTCTTAGTTAGTCGACTATAACTCTGTAACCGGTTAAGCCTACTTAGCCGTTGACTTTTGACGACAGACAGACATGATGAAATTATATGAGTTCCTTAAATTGTCAACTACGGAACCCTAAAAAAAGTGCTGATGCTTGATGAGGTCGGTAAAGAGATGGGTTAGCATGATCTTCGCATTGATCTGACAAAGTCACCTATGTCAGTCAATATAGCTACGAAGAATTATATCAATGCTAGGATACTAGTATGATCCGTGGTTGTATTACTGGTTAGACAGCAGTCTCTACTTACAAAATATTGATATTCAGCTACTTCTAGCTAGACTGAAAGCCGACCCTAACCTATTTATGAAAGAGGCTAGGATGAATATGGCCTCAATACAAAATACTTATTCTAAGGAAGAAGTCTAAAATGTACTCACAGGCAGTTGTATGATTCCCTATGAATAAGTTATTATATGTTCGTGACTGCTTTAACAAACATAATATTATACATATAAATATCACTTAATTTGACAACTTTTCGTAAAATTTTAATCATTAAATCAATTTTTAAGTACCTGTTACTAAAATTTACAGTCATTTGTGTATCAATCCAGGAAAAAATAGTTTTTAATCTATATACTTTCATAAAATTAGCAATATACGTTTTTTTTCTATAATCTCAAATAATTATAAATGTTTTAATAAACCATGAAGAGATTTTATTCTTAACCGATGAAAAAAACGTAGGTATACTTTGTCCACAAGTCGACGCCTATATATTTTTTTTATGTATGACCATGCATAACTTTTTGCCCATGTTAAAAGTCCGATTTTGATAATTATTTTTTTTTAGGTAAGTCATACTTCAGAGGTGGTACCATATAAGTTTTATCAAAAATATTCAGCCGTTTTGTAAATATATAAAAAAATAACGGTCTATCTCTATCTGATCATACGTTTATACTTAGATAATCTGGGGGGCTAGACAAGTGGCAAAAACGCTATAGAAACGCTATAGAATAGAAAACAAAATGTATGGGAATGACATTCGTTTACGACTAGCTATATGTCATTCCCATACATTTTGTTTTCTATTCTATAGCGTTTCTATAGCGTTTATGCCACTTGTCTAACCCCCCTGGTAATTTCAGATAAGGTAAATAGATTGAGACACCAAATAGTGAAAAAAAATACAAAAAAAATATGTCTACTAACATCCTTTTAACATAAACCACATAAAGATAAGACAATTCTAAGATTGTCCTTTATCATGTTTAATCGTGAATGAACACCAGTACCTACATACGAACACGAATTAGTAACTACAAATTATTTACGAGCTCCCGCCATCACTAAAATACTACAATGCGGCCCATTTCGTCAATTAAATAGTTTTAATGAAATCAGGAAAGTTGTGCGGCATATAAAGGCGCACTCACACTCGCTGGCGGCACTCAGTTTCGTGGACATATTAATTTATCTTTATTTTAATATAACGCTCATTCAGCATGTGTGCACACTGCTGACTTCAATGTGAAATTGCTTTTTCAGTTATAAAATATGGCGACAGTGTCTTGCCTCGACTTTTGGTTACGTTGTAAGCGATGACTAAGTTGTATTTAATACTTGAGAAATAGGCGGTTTGATTGTCTTCACAGTAAAGTGAGATAACTGTTTATTTCGTAATTATTTCGAGATTTAAATAAGATGTTCCTTGAAATTTGGGTCCGCATTACAGAAGCTGACTCAAGCTCCACTTAAAATTCTGATCTAATTTTGATACTATTATAGCCTACCTACTTTATTCTAGGTGCGTGATTTTTTCCCTCAAGACGCCAGTAAAACCGTAAACCAGCTAGCTTATCATAAAGAGAAGGAATTATACTCAACTGATACCACAAGTCTGTCAGTTCATATTCATTAGTCAGGTACTATATAACACAAATTTCTAAGAAAAAATTAAAAAATACGAACTAAAACTCTTAGTACATAAATATCCTCCAATCTTCTAACAGACTCACCAATTTTATACCTTTTGACTGCACATCGATAAGCACAACAAAACTCGCAGTACTTTAAAAGTAACTTCCTGAACAGGTAGATACATTAAACATTTTAACGGCCCAGTAAAGCAATGAAAAGCGGAAGAATGGCCCAAAGGCCAACCCATAAAATATAATTACCAGAGCGCTTGCTAACGGAAAAAACGCGACAACACGAAGTAATGTGATCATTTTCTTATATAATTTTTTAATGAGGATATTGGCCCATGAAGGAGCTAAGCTAAGTAACAGCCACATGGGTCGAAGGATAAAGAACAAGCTGCGCTTGTGGCTGTCGGTTTATGGATGGGTGACCATCTATATCATACCGAGACTCTTCCGTGACTCAAAAGCACGTACAGCTGTTGGTCCCGACAGTCATTTGTAGATCTTTGATAGTCGTTACGGGTAGTCAGAAACCAGAATGTTTAAATCCAGTTTTACCAAGAGGTATCGTGTTAGCTGGTAACTGGGTTGTGGTTGTCAGATAGGCAGTTACTCTATATAAAACACTGGTACTCAGCTTCATCCGGTTAGACTGGAAGTCAACCCCAATATAGTTTGGAAAAGGCTAGGCAGATGATGAATTGGCCACGAACCAACAAGTTTTTTGGGGCATTGGGGTGATTATTTACTAATTATCACCCACCTTAATATGTCCTAAATGTCATTATAATTATTATTTGCAAGCAATTGCAGTCTACTACTGGACACCGGCCTCGCTAAATGCCCACACTACAGGTACACTTATCTTTATGTTGATTTGTTTAAATTTGTGTAGTCCCAAATTCCAATTAGTCAACTTAACATGATGTTAAAATATGTCATTATATGTGTTTAGTAATTTCGCTTTCTTATAGTATAACATAATGATTCAATTAGTGTTCTCAACTTAATAGTTTATTAAGTAATAACTTTAACGATATTTAGTCACGCTCTTGTTAGAATTATACGGCGGTGAGTAAAGCTGTTGGCTTCTTAAGCGCCGTGGGTTTGGTAGCAGCTTAGAGCAAAAATTACTTCCAAGTTTTTTGAGTCTAAATTTGAGTTAGGTTGTATGTGTTAGATCGTGATGTGTAAACTTTGATAAACTGTTTATGACAGAGTTTATCAAAGTTTACACACCACGAATGTTAAAAAAACAAAGTCTTAGAAGAAATACACCGATCTATTTTATTGTAAGTACATTAAAATATGCATATACCTTAATTTAAAAGTATTCTACTCAAATCAACCTTCAAAAGTGTAATAAAGGTTAAAATAAATTGTTACCTACCTATCACTACCAAATAAAGTATTTACTTAACACGAAGTAGGGAGCAAACAACTTACTTTCATTTCTAAAAAAAAACACGTCTTTTGATTGGCCCACATCAAGACAAACTTCACAGTACCCAGATAAGCGAAAAAGATCTACACTGTCGATCATCGGAGCTTGTTAAAAGTTGCCCTAGTCTATCTGAAAAAGTTTTAATGGCCACCAGATAGGCAAACGCGATCAAAGAAATGTTAAAATGTTTATTTGTAAATATAAAGGTGTGCTGTTTGAGTAACGAACTTTTTTTGAAAAAAAGGAAGATATGAGTAATTCGCCATCTTTTTAGGGTTCCGTAGTCCGACAAGGAACCCTTATAGTTTCGCTCTGTCCGTCTGTCTGTCTGTCTGTCTGTCTGTCCGCGGCATAGCTCCGTGGTTTATGTTATTAGAAAGCTGAAATTTGGTATGAATATGTATATTGATCACGCCGAGAAAGAGGTAAAATAAAATTTTGAAAAATATTTTTTTTTAGGGTAGCTCCCAAACATGTAAAGTAGGGATGAATATTTTTTTTCTCGCGTACCCCTTCGTGTGGGGTATCGTTAGATAGGTCTTTTAAAAATATGATGGGTGTGTGAAGACCATTTTTCAGTTAAGCGAGCCATTTGCGAAATATCTAGATTTTAAGTGAAATTTTTTGTTCGATACGAGTTACCCCCCCTCTAACTTTTGAATGGCTGTACCTAGAAATGTGAAAAAAATCACAGACGTAGTACATGTAATGAAATTACAAGGAAAACTATCACGGCTAAGTAGGCTTAACCGGTTACAGAGCTATAGTCGACTAACTAACTCCTACTACGGAACCCTACTGCGCGTGGCCCGACACGCACTTGGCCGGTTTTTTGTTCGTTATTAAGCATATTGTTATGCTTGGGCCTTACCATGACATGCCAACGCAGTTTCGTTGTGAAAAAGAGACAGAGCTATATGACGTTATTAGCTGTGTATCGATGTCACTCCTGAATAGTGATTGCAAAAACACGTGGTGCTATGGGTTCAAAATATGACTACGATTACTTTTGTATGATTAGTTTTTTTTATTAATATTCGATATTCAAATCGTAATCAAAGAATATGTTACAACAAAGTCGTGTACGTAACGACTTTTCCTTTTTTTATTAACAGCTTTATACCGTGGTTTCACTCGCCTTATACGGGAACTATTTCTTGTACTCGAATAAATACTATTCTATGTAATTTACCAAGATTGAACCTAAATCGTATCAGCTGTTTTTCCGTAAAAGCATAACAGACAGTCAGATAGTTACTTAAGGATTTATAATATTAGCAAGAATATGCAGACGTTTTATCTTTTTGTCAGCACTGATCTGGTATAATAAAACGAAAGCAAAGCGCAGTCAGTCAATTAGACCACTACTCATATCTCAAACGTACCCCACTTTAGGAGTCCAATAGCCCTTAGCTTACCTTTCTTTTATCCCCTAATCAAGGTCCTGAAATCCTTTACCAGAATCCCTTACATTCGTACCTAATACCTACACTACAAATGTCGGTCTAAGAGTCAATTAAATCTACCTTAAATTAGATCTGACTGAGTTACGTTTTTTTCTTACCGATATTAAAGAGGGGGTGTGCCGTGTTTCAGTATAAACCTCGTCGCTGAGTAATGTGGGCCATTACTCTGCCAGGCCTCCTTTCTTTATGAGGGGATGTGTTTTATTAAAATTTATAAACATAATTCTGTAGTGTTGGCTGCTTATCGCTTGTGGGAATGGGGTGGTGTATTCTTGAGGGGAAGACGGAATTTTCTTTTTTGTAGTGATAACAAAATGTAGTGACAGGTAAGTGTGGTACGTCATTATTTATTAGGTAGCTGCTTGAAATTGTCTGTAAGAATGTGTCCTGAAGTGGAAAGGCAAATATTGCTAGCATTAAAAATGATTTTAATTATGCACAAATTGTCAATGATTTGCAGATGACAAAATATTTAAAAGAAAAAACTCAAGATATAAATTAGAATGCGCACCACGATAGATTGCTCGCGGAAAATTTGTGGAACTACATAGTTTTGTATGCAACGTGATACAATGCCATAAACACTAGCGCTGCGCCAATTAATTACGCAGACACATAAATTAAAAAAACTCAAACGTTCTTTCATCAAACACATTCTTTTTTTGAATCCGCGACACAGCGTTCTTTGTGGCCAACCACACATGCCTAAACGCGTTCATATACCTACCTATAAAATACTTTACAACTTCCACAAACAGAACTATCTATGGTAATATTAGAGAAATAGAATTATAGTGTTGAAGCATCTCCATCAGGCATTCAGATCCCGGTGACCAACATCTGCGGCCACCTGTTAGACGCTCCCCGCATCGCAATGAGCTGAGTATCTGCATCTAGAATGATTGATGATCTGAAGACATGTTTACAGAAATGCTCTGTCTTCTGAGCATGTGTTTGCTGGATTATTTAATTTCGAATTTTTCGTTTTGACTGTAGTGTTTACTCTGATTTAAATAACAACTAAGCACACGGGAAAAATGGAAATGACAATATTTTTTTAGATTTAATTGCAGTGGAATTACTGGCAACAATTATTTAGATTTTATCTTTTTTTAAATAAAAATATAAAATATACTTACATATTAATCTAGCACTAGAAGTAAATATTAATTTAATTTCAAAATGAACGATTCTATTTCACAAATTCGCTTCAACAAACACAGCTTATATGAGGTAATATTTATGCTTTATGAGGCTATACTTTGAAAAAGCCTAATAATAAGCCTAAAAATTCCTTTGAACTCTCAAACGATTACTGCAATTCTTGAAATATTTACAAGTGCAACCCTTTTCCCATTTCAGTGTAATATTAATTTTACTAGATGTAATATTGCCATGCATATTCTCGTTACCTGCTGCTGTAAAGAGGAACACGGTAACCTATTTCCGCGTTCGTTCCTCCTTGCGAGATCATAACTGACACTCTTTATGAGTATGTTTTCCTCTTCGCAAATCACTATGAAATGCAGGTAGTGTTCTTATTGCTTTTTATGTGTAGTTTTTTCTTAAGATAAATTATAAAAAAATATATTTCATAAGTTTATTAATGAAATATATCTACTCTTTAACAATATTAAACATTTAATTTGTTTATCATAAATATACACTTAATTATAAAATAAATAAATAAAGTTAAAAATATTGTTCTTGTTTTTAAACAACACATAAGAATTTAATTTTCAGCATTGTATTTGTAAAATTGAGCATTGGTGAGCTGAAAAAAATCCTACAGTTGATATTCCAGAGCTCCAATACTTACTACATATTTGATAAATCCGTTGAAAAACAGAGTAGGAAAAGTTTCAACAGAAATATTTTGCCACTATTTTTATCCCGTATTTTTTCCCGTATTATTGTTCACAAAACGTTTCCGTTAATTTCGAACCAAAACCTTTGCATTACATAAAATAAAGCCCCCGGTAAGAACCCCGTTATCCCCGTATATATTAATATTGGCAAACGACAAGTTGACAACCTTCCAAAAAATATATATGTCGTTTGTTTTCGTTCCAAAGTTGAACGCAAACAGAACCTGCGTTACCCGAAGGTGGGACAGGGGTTGAATCATATAAATAAAAAATCCTCAAGAATGAATCAACTTTACTTCTTATTATATTTCTTCAGGAACTCTATAAATAACAGCGAGATAAAAACAAAAGGTCCAGCGGACTGACAACGCAAATAATGCGTTATCAGTACACACGGCAGGCGTACACACGCGCCCGTCGAACCGGCCGATACGGACGAAGACACGATGATTTATTTAAAGCAACGCGGAGATCTCTTATCTGCCACCTAGCGTTATCTTATTGCGTGTTTCCTAAATAATTAATGCAATATAGGGCATCGATTGTGAGGTGACGGGCGGGCGCGGGGCGGGGACAGGAGCGCGGGGGTGCGCGCGGCGCACGCACGCGATTGGCTGTCAAGCCTGCGTGAGTGCGTACCTCCCCGCGTGCGTATGCCTTCGCCCGCCCGTGTTCAGTCTTCTTCTGAACTCCGTGCGAGACAGACGTGCCGCGCCGCGTTTCAAGTGACGTACGAAAGTCGCGACCGCGCGTCCATCCGCTCCCTCCCATCAATAACCTACACCAAGTTTATTTTCAACTGGGACTAATTCATCTGTCCATATGGTTCATCTCGTAGATATATTTCGTTCAGCGAAAGTTGAATATCCGCCGCCTGTTATTGTGAGTAAACATCTAATTTGCATTATTAAAATATTTTTTCAAAGTGTTAATTTTCGGTTTGTTTTCATTTATTTATTTTTATTTTCTTTACAGATAAAGATTTTGCGGCGTTATTTCCGGTCATTAACAGTAGTTTTGTAACTTAATATGTGCGATTTGATCACCTGTCATATGATTGTTGTTTGTTTTGTTTAAGTTATGTTTACAACAATTCGTCTATAATTTTCAAACTAACCAAATAAACAAATATTATTTACTAACCCAATTTATAAAACTACACATATATATCATTATGATATAAAAAAAAATATTATTAGACATGATTTTGTTTTGATTTTATATTTATTTTTTTATTAAACTATATAAATATAATTTATATATTTTTTTTGTAATTTAAACAAGATTTTTTTAATAAAATATTTTTTTTAATATTTTTTTATTATTGTTTTTTTTTTAATTTATCTCAACAAACGATATAATAGGTATTATAAAATCTAACAAATGGGTACAACGAAACCATTAAACACATATTTTCTTGAGAAGTACTCGCGTAAATCCATAAAGTTGTGCAAGTTGGAGTTAAAACAATTGCTTCTCGTCTTATCAGTCTTCACATCTTTATTACTTCAAAGATCGAAGTGATAACGTTTCAGACGCTCCCGTCATTAGGAACCTGATAGGATACTTTACTTTTATTACAAAAAGATTTAAATTGAGAATTTAATACAGTGCATATTAAATTAAGAAACTTGAGGATAATGTAAAAAACTGACTTTCATATTTCACTTTTATTATTATTTATTTGGTTTTCGTTTGTGAATTTAAGAGTAAACAAAATTAGGATAATTCTCATTTTATTATTTTATTTTACGTGTTATTTAAGTATTGAAATTAAAATAAAATTTTAAATATTAAAGTTGTTTTTTTTACATTTAAAATAATAAGTGTTAAAAATTATTTAACATTTAGCAATTAAAAAATACAATGTTGTCTCTTTAAATACTCTTCAAATATTTAAATGACCGTTTAGTCTCACGTTACAATTTGAAATTTTCTTCCCTCGGCTTCTCAATGCATATTTTAGTAAACTGTAATACCTCTCATTACTTTAATTAACGCTTTAATTTCCTTCTATTGCGTCATTCTGAAACGTTATGAGTATTTTTTATTTTATTACTTACTAGATTAAATATCAATATTTTGTAACAATTGTAAGACAATAAAAGTGATAGTGAAAAACGAGAAATTATTTCAGCAATGACAAACATAGTGCAAATTATTTAGTGTCCCTAAAAATACAACTCCCATTTTTAAACTCAGTTGTTCTATTTTCATTTTAATCAGTGTCATACAAGTTTTATTCTTCTAAAAAAGAAATGCGAGTCCGTGATACGTGTTCCATGTATTTCCAGAATATAAACAGGGACAAATTAATGCAATTTTACACTGTTCTTGCATGCCAGAGATGTTAATATTCAGTCCATGCGTGCAACTGGGAGGCTCTATCAGCAGGCTTCATGTGTTGACCGTGCCCTTAATTTTGTATTGTGAAACAAATGTAGTGGGACGTGGTGCTCGGAGGAAAATGCGGCTCTAATGCGACTTTCATCTTTGTACGTCTGTCTGTGTGAATTATATTCATTTTTGTATTGTGGGGGTTTATGTAGAACAGTGTGAGCTCAGTAGTAGATTGAGGTTTTTTTTGTTGTTTTAATAGTGAAGTGAAGCGTGTAGATAGTTCTCTAATATAAACAGTCTAGTCTATTCAGAAAAAAAATACTTGACTTATTGAAGTAAATGGCCGTTAAAAAAACTAAGTATACAATAATGGAAAGTGCTCTTTGCACGTTTGTGTTATCTCGGATTTTCAGATAGTAGTGAAAAGTGATTTTGTAATGGCTTTTCTAATCTATCCGGCGGTGGTTTTCAAGCGTTGCAGTGTATAAAATTATTATTACATTAAATCATATTTAGAATTCTCTATTAAATTTTAAAAGCTGTACGACGTGCATATAATTATATTAGTGAATAACAAAATCTTCTTATCCCAAAAATCCTGCAAAGATAAACTTAAACAAAACTTTCAAGCAGCACGCCCAACAAAAACAGTGATCCAAACAAAAACACAGGAGGAAACAAACGCAGCTTCGCGGCCCATAACTCCACTTAACTCCAACTCCACTCCATATATTCTCATACTGCGTTACGACCGACACGACGCGTTATGGATCCAAACTCTGCGATATCACATAAGCAGAACATAAAAAGTTTTATCAGGGGCCCGCGAACTAGCCAACCGAAACTTGTAAAAGATATAGATACTTATATCCTTTCTACGCGCCATTACCTTACTCCGTTATGTCGGGTAAGCGGCATTTTTTGCTCAAGTTTTGGGTTAACGATTTGTCCAGTGGTCATTAATCGGGATAAGTTTGATCATGATAAGTTATTACAGATACTAAGACAAAATTAGACAAAATCTTAAGTAATAATTGCCAAGTGTAAGAATGAAAAGAAAAAAAATTGAAAGACAGTTACTAGAAGTTTTTAAATTCTTTCAAAGGCTCCAATGACCATATGGTTCAATAATATATAATTTGACTAGAAACTCCCTTCTTAGATCTCTTAAAGCTCTAAGGAAAATTTCGTTCCTCCTTTACCGAGATTTACATCAAATGGTACCACTTTAAGTATAAACGGCTTTAAAGTGAATAAACTTTTAAATAAATCATGAATGTAATGGCTCGGCATTAATAATGTAAGTAGAGGCGCAAAACTGATTTGCTTCGAGTTGAAAACTTCAGCACTATTGCCAAGGGCAACATAAAGTACCGAACACATTTCATCTGGGAGATGAACAAACTATGTTTCGTAGATTTATCCCAACAATTGCCTGCTGGCAGTCAGGTAAAGGTCAATTTTAATCAGCAAACATTCAAGAGAAATTATAATACAGAGGATTTTAATTTCGCAACCCTACACCAAAAAAGATTACACGAAATGGAAATTGCTCCTCGTTGCCCCAGAAGGTGCCTTTGGCGCACCTCTAAAATGAAGTACCTTCGACCCGAACCCAGATATTTTATTAAATTACCTACTTAACAAATTCTGTTTAAGTTCTCAGATTGGATAACTGGTGAATGTTAATTTACGATCGGTTTAACAGTACCACCACAAAAGCTAATAATACCCTTTTGAAATTTTCTCGCAACATCTATGGAAGTTTGATAATTAAATATAATGCGTTAGAATTGTGTTTGTATTTCGTTCACTTGGAAATTATAATGGGTGTAAATGTGGATTTAGGAAAAACATTTCAGTATCTATTCATCATTGCAGGATCTATTTGCTCCTCAAATTGGATAGAGAATAATTTAGTACAAATTAAATCATGCGTGTTAACATTTCAGAAACTTTGTAATATTTAGAATCTAGAAATAAGTTATCGTTTGATGTGTTTTTTTTCTTCTTTCAATTAATTAACAGACTTGATATTTTACTGCCGGTCACCATTACAATCATTTTTAAGTAATGACCAGTCAATAGTTGACCCAAAATAATTCTAACGGTCCAAACATTATTACGCACTTTTATTAACGAGCCATCATTAATAAAAGACGACTTTTATTTTACTGTCACTTAATGGCCGCAACCATTAGATAGTCAAAAATATCTCACGATTCATTTGCGTTTGTTGTCGCCGAGTTGCTAGGCAACAAGGTGTCATCATGACAATATGTCAGTGTACATTGACAACTGACCACGTGACCATGGAATTTATTCAAGCCGACATTCAGTGACAATAAAATGTTTTCCTCAGACCGTTTTTGTGGTAGACAGCTCTATTTGGAAACTCGAGTTGTATTTTTTGTGCGAGTTGGTTTTCGTTGATAAATTATTATTGGGACGTCAGTGATGTTTGTTTAATTTAATCATTTTTCGTGGCGTGAAGTGTTTATTTAGTTTCTGATTTATTGCCGTTGCAATAAATATTTGGTGAAAGTGAATTATTGCAGAAGTCCCCATTAATATGTCACATGTTTTGTGATACGTTTAATTACCTTAATGCCGTAAGCAGCCTACTGTAGCTCAAATTTTAAGTAGGTACTATTAATACAACTGTACTTCTTCTTTAAAAACTATTTTGTAGCAACGAAACGAACTGAAATCGTCACATTATCACCCTATTGTACCGGTGGCAAATTATTCGTGGGCAGATAGGCATCTACACACTAGTGACTAGCAGCTAATTGTAGCTTGCGTGTGACGAACCTGTCCAGTGTCCGTACATAACTGTGAATGGACACGCCATGATGGGCAAATAGTTCGGTTTTAGATAAATGTGGACTTGATAGGAATTGTTGGTAGGTGGTAGGTGGGTTTTTGGTCTAAATATAGTTTTTGAAAATCGTCTAAGTGGTTAAGTGAATAACTGGATGAATTCCGATTTTAAGAGTAGATAGTAGTTTTAAATTTTATTATTTATTTAAAAATACATTATCGCAGACATGTTTGCAATAACTTAAAAAAAAACATTACAGAGGTTGAGAAATATAAAGACATGTTTCATGAGGATGTCGAAATATTTAATTTAGACTCTACTGACTAGATTTTTGTAAGATAGTAGTCTAAGCAAATGCCTTAGTATTGAGCAGCACCTGGAAAGATCCTCGTTTCTTAGTTGGATAAAGGTATGAAAAGCGGTGATCTTAGAAAGGCACACAAAATGAGGTAGGTTTCTTTCTCAGAAGGATCTGTTCGTTTTTATTTATTTTTTTCATCGTTAATTATTATTTGAATATCGATTTAACAAAATTCGCAATATGCTAATTAACTGAATAACTTAAATAACTGAAATTATTCAAATTTAATAAATTCAAAAAAATAATTCGTAGTGATGGTCAATCAACTTACCTGTCCATATCGATGCCCGTCAATACCCCCCATCAATCGTCAGCGTCATGCCAACATAATGACGACCATACTTTTAGGGCACGATAAACATTGAAGGCTATTACTTCTTCTATTGTGTTTGAATAATATAGATGTTATCCATAGAGTTATTACCGTAGAGCACCCTAAATTATAGTGCCTGATGGACGAACAGACAATGGACATCGTAAACTTTAGAGCCAGTCCCTTGATTAGCGTTTGTTGTTTTTTTTTTAGTTAATTATAGTGATGTGCTTTCTAGATTAAGTTGGTTGGTTCTATCTAATAATTATACTGCTAGGTGTAATGTAAATAAATTGAATAGAATATTTTATTATTTCGTTAAAGTTATTATACCCTTTGGGAAGGTCGATTTTCAGTAGTGATTTACAGGTATAAACATGTTTGTCTTTATAAAATATATTTTTAGTTTTAATCAAATAAATCAACTGCAAATAATAAAATTCATTGCCTTTATATGCCATTTTTACCACAAAATATAACCTATTTTAAGTTCATAAAAAATAAGTTAAATTTTAAAAAGTCTCGTCACAGCCCATACCTACAGCTATAGAGGCGTTGGATACATAGCCCCGCCCACTGCATAGCGCATATAATTTCGTCTCTTTCCCACACCGTCCTACTTGCTAATTCACAGTATAAACGTCCACTTTAATATACCTAAAGGCCATTAGAATAGTTTTACATATCTACATTTGAAATTTAAAATCTTATTGAGCAATAATAGTAAGTTTATTATGTTGAAATTGAAGTCGTAAGTTATTGTCCAGAGCTAGTTAAGGTCTAGTCTGTCATTCTGAAATTGAATTCAGGTCAGTGAATGTTTAAATATAGGTGGGAGCGTAATTAAAAATTTATATAGTCTAAAAATAGCTCATCCCATCCCTTTTCAGAGGTGTGTCTGACATAATGGAATACTGTGACGTTTTCTCTGAATGTCAGTTTGTCAGATGTCTGACAAAATGAGTAATATATTGGTGACTTAGGAACTTGTCGCATCATCAGGCCTTATGATGGTCTCTGATTGAGTCTGCTAAACTGATACCTACATGTTGAAATGAAATAAAGCGCTGCGCCAAAATTAGTAATTTTAAAAGTGCAATTATGTCCCTGAATAAATCATTTGACCTCTTCATTAGTCTAGTGGCGCAAACGCCGAAAGTTGAGAAGTTGTTTCCTAGATTCCATTTCTGGGTCGATACAAACAATGTCAGACAATGTAAAGCTTTTCCTTGAAATTCTGAGCTGAGTTTGTAAGAATATATGGATGTATTTTTGTTACTCTTTCACGCAAAAACTGCTAAACGGATTTAGATGAAATTTGGTACACACATAGTTTAGAACCTGAATTAACATATAGGATACTTATTACCCGGGCGCGTGGAGAAGTTTCTTCAGGACGCGGGTGAAACAGCGAGAAAAAGCTATTTACATCATAAATAAATCACATTTTATTGAAAAATCCTGGCAAAAAAATATATAATTAATCTCTTTGAACGCCAAAGGAAGGCACAAAGGGGGAAGTAATACCTACGTATTATGTCAAGTGATCCTCCAGCCGCCTTATAGATTCAAAACAGGATCCCCCAAGTGTTATAAATGTAAGTGGCCGTTAAAACAGTTCTCCGAATGGCGGCAGTGTAAATAAATGACGGGAACAGAGTGTTGGCGGATGACTGGGCTTTGTATTGTGAATTAATAGACATGAGATTTTGTGTTGTATTATTTTTTTATCGATACAAATGCTTTAACATTAGTGTTGTTTGGTTTGATTATGATTTTATCGTTGTTAATGTCTGAATGTGTCTCGATGCTCCTTTGTTTTCATCTGACATTATACGTCTACTATTGAAATATATTTGGGTGTTTTAATACTTAATTATGTATTTAACTGTTTCTTAGAATAGTAGTAATTTTTAAGTAGTAGCTACTGAATAGTTTTCTGTTGCTACATATTAAAATGATAGAGATAGTATAAGTTATAAAGATGCTTAAATTTGTGTGACGCTTTATATACGAAAATAACTGCCTAGACTCGATCGTAGAAAAATAGAATAATAAAAAAAGGAGAAAATTATAAATATGACTGGCATCATTATGATATAGAGACGATTGAATGCTCCGTGTCCTTTAGTGGGGACAAATATTTTTATCGGAAGCAAAAATAGCTTTAATATCGTCTGGGAGTTCTATTTCTGACCAAATAGATACATTATTATAAATAAACTCTTCATATCAAATAACATCACCATAAACAAAATGTATTATTATATTTTTATAAAAATGGTGGAGGAAGGGCTCGAAGTAAAGGAACTTTAATGAGTATGTTCGCGTGTCCTACAGTGTACGCTACAAAACTTTATTTGAAAGAGATGGACGCATTTGAGTGCACGGTAGTGTAAAGAATGTCATAATTTTTTAATTTGTTTGTGATGAAATGATTGGTGTTTATGAGCAAATTTGCATATTTCTAGTATGTACATACAAGGCAGAGTTAAGATATTTTTTTCTATAAAATGGGATTTGCAGCTATCTGTCTGTTGTATATTTACCAGGATACGGAAAATCCTAGCCTACAAGAAAGCAGTACAATATCAAATAAAATATAATTAGCAAAATTTTATAAAAAAAGGAAAAAATAAATAAAAAAGAAACCGAATCAGATTCCCTTTCTAAATTTAGTCCGGTGCAATTAAGAGTAGGTTTGTAGTAGCCGTAAGCTCATACACTGTCCAGTTAATTATGCGAGCCCGTCAACACGGCCGTTTATTTTAGAATACATTAACGCAAAATTAACATTTATTGGTATAAAACACAATGCAGTAACGGTAATGGTGGTGGAATTATCGCTAACTACGACTATTGTGGACTATTTCTAATGCTGTGTGCTTAGTTGATGATTGACTGACGAATTGCATTAGTGTTTCTATTTATTGAGTGGTATGTATGTCTGTCTGTCAGTCCTGTGTATCTCATAGACTGCACAGTATACGAATGCGTTGTTTTAGACTGTGTCGTCCCATATACTTAATACCTACCATTTATAAATTAATAATTATGAAAATAAAAAAAAATATGTCCAAAATTCTCCAAATTTCATTTTTTCAATTCCAATTCTTCAAAATTTTATTTAATAAAGGATAGGTTTACCCTGATATTAAATAACTATTATATCATTCGGTGTCCAAATGCTCAAAAACAATCGAAAGTAAATTTACTATGTCACCTGTATTCTTCTTAATAAATATTTGTTTAAAATGCATTTGCATAAAATAGTAATTTATGTATTATTTTTGTTTCAGATGAACCGGGCAATACAGGTGAAACCGGCGGACAGCGAAAATAGAGGAGGTAATTGTTATTTTTATTAAAATATATAAAATTATTATTGTATTTATATTTCTTTTAATGTAAATTGTATTTTAAAATATATATTATAAATTAAATATTAATTTTACGGTAGTATTAACAATGTATCTTTTGTGTTAAGAACTACATAGTATTTATTAACTTTTATTTTATACTATGTAATTAAGCATAATTTTAATACCACCACCACCATCGCTCACTAAATCATTTCTACATCACATAGTGTCATAAGTCTTTAATGGTTCAATTTAGGAATTGTGCAATTATAAGTTTTCCCAAAGTTCAAAGTAAAATTCTCCAAAAATATAACTACTAATCTTACCGTATTACCCAATAGCTAGGTTATAGAGGACAGAGTCACTCTATAAATACTGGAATTCACCTATTCAGTTGCATCTAGTTACACTGGAAGCTGACCACACCATAGCTAGCTAAAAGTCTAGTCCAATGATATCTTTGATTATTTGTAAAAATACGATCTTTAAATTATCTTAAGATAAGAAAACGAAAACCCAAACACTTGTACCAAGTAATTTAAACTAAAATACCGTACGATACTCCGATCCGTCTCCGATCCGGCTCCGCGACGGGATCCGTTTCAAGCGATTAACTTTATGAAATACGAACTAATAATTTATGAAGTAAAGCTTTTTGATCGCGACTTCGCCATTATCGAGTTGAGTAATCCGCTTTCTGTTTTAAATGGTGTGTTGTTTGCCTTTTAATGAAGACCGACCGTTATTATCTGTTGTGAAAACACTGTTTAAAATAATTGTATGTTTTTCCCTCACGTGGTTTAACAGCTTCTCGGTTTTATGTTTAAAATCCTGACCGATTAATAACCTGCATTAATTGGTTAAAAATATATGATTATTATTTATTTTTTTAACCAAAAATATGCCTATATGTACCTATTGTTTATTGTGTCATACTAAAGGTTGGAAGATGATCTTTGATTAAAAAGATTTATTATTTGAATAATCAGCTTCCAATTTTAAACCTGGTATAAATAGAATTAGATTACCTATTAACGATAAAGCTTACAATAGCTAAAAAAACAAATATGGAAAACTTCTTACTAATACAGGGCGTCAAAAAATTCCTCCTCATCGCGGTCACCTGGGAGCTTAGAGGCTGGCTGCATTGCTTCATTGGATAGCTTATCTTATGCTTATCCTTTGGCCGAAGTAGCAGCCAGCCTTTGAGTCTCGAGAAGTATTTAGATGACCTATATTTTTATCATCAAACATCTTCTCAAGATATCTCAAACCGATTCTTCTAATATTAATAAATCCAGAAACCGTCAAAATCAATTTCGGAATACATTCCAAATTCAAATCACATAAACAAGGGGCCATATTACGTCATGAAATTATTATTTGACATGTCAAAATGAATGACGGCTTCCATTGATGACGGGCGGTCGTCGGCTTTAAAAATGTATGGAAGTAATGCTTTCACCTTTTCCGAGGACAATTAGGGCGCAAATTGACGGCTCCTTTACGAAATGCGCCGAATTACGAATTTTTCTTTTTTGGAATTCAGGATTTTCCGGGGCGAAGTTATGGGCATTAGCAGGCTTTATTTATTTTTTGTTTATGTCGCTTTTTGGACGTATAGGGTGGGAGCACTTAAATTTATTGTTTTGTTTTAATGTTTCGCTTGTATTTTGAAATGAAATATACTTCATTTAATTAAACATATAAGTACTCGAAAATTATGTTGTATTTAATTGAGATTTTGTCACATAAATGAGAAGGGTTAATTTTTTTCTATTTTTTTAAGTCAAATTAGACAAATAAAACTTTTACGATTTTCCCTATGAACACTTAAGTTAAAGTTTTATGTATCACAAAATATGATAACAAAAATATCCGTAAAAAAACTTTATCGGAACTATTTTCTCAATACGTCATAATAATAATAACAACATCGACCAAAATAATCACAAGCAACTCCATTTCCAAATTACAACTGTTGTAATTTAATTCTGAGGTCTAAATGACCCGATGAGGTCGGGGCAAGGTTAATAATTCACAGTTGGTACCCATCGTCAAATACATTCCATAATCCCTCAGGAAATTATTGAAACTTAAACATAGAATGAGTTAGAGACGGGTTGAGTGATTCAAACTTGAATGTTATCGATTCGGATATTATATACGAATATACGAAGATAGTGATATGTGCGGATATATCCGAAACTGTTATGTGTTTATAATTATGTGTTAACTGCTTCTGTTGGGACTAATTACTTGTTAATGGTTGTGAGACAGAAATTTAGGGGTTTGGTATGTTGATGAGTTGATTAGTTTGTGCTTGGGGCAAAGAGCAGTTGAGTGTTAGCAACTTAATCTATGTTATTAATAGAATTTCTATGTATAAATTTAAAGTCACATCATTTTTTTTAATTACACTATTCACATGCACTTTGGTCTACAAAGTGAATTTTTGGTCATTAATATAAGTAACATTTCTTAGATTAGAATTTAAATAAACCCAAAAAAATCGATGACAATATTTTATTACTTATAATGGTAGCAAAAATAGTATCAATAGGCAAACGTGTTCAATGCTCATACTTTCTCTGTATCCAAAGAAGCCTGTGCCCAGTATTGGGATAGTAAAATAGGCTGGTGATGATTAAACATATCATTTAGGTACTTTGCTTGATGAAAACTCAGTCCAAAGCCTTCATCGAAATCAAAACATTTCATCCAAACATCCATTTGGGCTACATACAGTCCCAAACGACTTACATACATCAGTTTCAAGTGTTACGTCTCAATGATAGAATAAAGAAGTCTAGGTACTTAGTGTTCGTACTAGGGTTCATCCCCATCTGTTCACAAAACCCAGATGTGTCTGATTTTACGAGTTTCGGGATCAAACCTCATTTTGAAAACTGTTAACGCTACAGTTCATTTGAAAACGGTGGATTTTTCTTGTTTTTTCAAATCTAAGTACCTATATCGGAATATTGTCTTGACATGTTATCGTCATCATCATCAGCCTATATTAAGTCTTCCACTGGTTGGACGTAGGTATCCCCTATCGCTTGCATCTAACCCGGTGCTCCACCTGGTGCATGCAACTTCTAGCTACAACCCTTCTCAGATCATCAATACACCTTGCCGAAGCTTGCCCTACATTACGTTTGTGTAGTCTGTCACTAGTCTCCAGTAAAGAACTCGAACTCGAATGTTTGACGGCTCTTCTATTAATCTTATCTATTGATTATCTTATTTCCTAGCTAAAAAAATTAATACCATAAAAAACACAACATGATAAACTAACATAAACATAACATGATGCCTATTTTGTCTGAATTGTAAGGTGGGAGAGTATTTGACTGTATGTATTGGCCATAATATTGTGCCTAATAGCGAGTCTAGTCATTGGCTCACCTCCTTTTACTGGTAAATTGTGGCTGCTCTGTAGTTATACATATCATACGAGAGAATAATGGAGCTCGTCCATGGCTTCTCAAAGCAGTATATGTTATTCAATAGCGAAAACGAGATGTTACTGAATGAACTGTGATAGCACGCTTATTACGTAGCTCAACCTTTCAAACTGTATAACGATGAACATTGCTTTGTTATAACTATCAATAAGATAAACATTCAAACATTATGCAGCAATGTATAGTCAAGTTTTTTTAGTAAGACAATTGCGTACCTATGCGTTTTCTACGTAATTAGATTGCTGATTGGTTTAACAGCACTAACTTAAGCTACACTCGCATCGTATCCATCATTCCGTAGCATATATCCATTGCTTCATTCCATTCACAAACTTTCCACTCACTCGACCCTACACATTACTAATAAATTACCAGCCCTAACACGTTTAATACCACTAAATGACATAATCCACTAAAGTAAAAGTAAAAACAATTACATAAACACCACGTAACATTTCCCGATTCGTATCTACGAAATTTAATTTACCTAACATCGTTTTAACGTGAGCTGTACGGGAATTGCTGACGACAAATATAACTAATTGATGTCGCCACTCATTAGAATTATGTTGTTAATGTGGAACACGCGACTCAGCTGTTTCAATGAACTGTTGAAATATTTTTTGGTGGAATTTTTGATGTGTAGCATGAGTTTGTATTCCACTCATTTTGAAAATTACATCGTCATTTGCAGCATGGTTTTGTGATGGCAAGAGAAATTTATTTACTTAGGTAGAATATGCTTCATATAATATTAAATCTTCTTACAAAGTATTGAACTTAGGAAAGCATTTATCAAAGCTTAAAGTTGCTGAAGTTCTGAGAACATTACAGCTTTATATTACAGCTTCGTCTCAACGTAATGCACAAACACTTTTTACAAAATAAAACATAAAGATTTATGTTTGCAAAACGCTGCAAACAAGATCTTCAGACATCTTCACTATCAGATTGCGAAGTCGTAGAAAGTGCAAAGTTCCCCTTCAACTTGCTGAGAAAATCATCTTTCCCATTCACCGTTTCGTTTTACACTCCAAAAACTTTCTCTCATATTCATTTAGCATTACACAAAGCGAAACATGATTAATTTGAGACTCGGATCTTTGTAAAACCGACACTCGCACATTGCAAACAAACCGAAATATATTTCAAATGAATGCACTGAGAGGGAGCTGGATAGAGCTATACAAATATTTGGTACCAGAAAGGGACAGATGTATATGGACACGGTTTAGAATCAGTGCGGTTTCCATTCGGAAGACTGGTGCGGTTGAGGAGGCCTTAAAATTAAGGTCAACGCCGATTGGATGGCTTCAATCGTGCGTTTTTTTCTTCTTATGATTCCTCATCTACTTATAAAACGCCCTTGGATTTCTAGGTATTTTATTTTTTTGTAGATTCTATAATAACGCTATTTTAACTCTCGGACTGAGCAGCATACTAAGTGCTTTCCACTCTAAGTGGCTCGCTACTATCCTAGGATTAAGGGTACAGGGAACTTCACAAGACCCTGTTTCTGAGAATGTTTTAATATGTCAGGGGGTTTTAAGATATAAATGTTTTAGATATAATATAAGTTAATGTGTATAAGGTAAGTATTTGTTTAAGACTTGCTGTTTCTTACGGTGTTATTCGTATCCTGAAGGTACTACTTAACGCACCCGGAAATCGATGTAGTCGTTTTACCATAAAAGAGACAATCTTATCATTATTATTGTCAAGAATTTGTTATACTATTGCAAAATAGACACTCAATCCAATAGGATAAAGATAGATATAGAGTAGAGAGATTGTATCAGAAAGTACGATGTAAAAACCTACATCACACACTGACCTACCCTCCGAACACATGTAAGAAACTAGTTTAACGATGCTCTTATGCAAAGTCACAAAATCAATGTCGACTAGACGTTTAGTCGTAAAATCGCAGCCATTACGTCAGTGTGGTCGTGACCTAACCGTGCTGGCGCCAGAGCCGTATTCAACTGAGCGTGCCTATTAAATGCTGCAAGCAATTAACATCTGGTGCACGTACGTGCCCTCGCCATTATTGCCCCATTAAATAGTTATTTAAATTCAACTCTGTAGTCTTAATGATAATAGTTTGTGCCGGATTGGCGCCAAGTGATTTTGTATATCCGAAGGAAGCGGTCGCAGATTTTTCTTGTTTAAAATTCCATGCTCGTCCAGGATATTGGATTATTTTTATTGGCTAATTCGTTTGAATTTCACTTTACAAGTTGCTGGCGGGTTTAGACGTTTGTATTTTTAATTAGGTTTAAAAAAAATCTGCATGTTTAACGAATTTTAATTAAAATAGGCATGTTATAAAGTTTTTTGAATTTTCAATCGTTGTTTTTAATCAATATTTTTCTTTGGTTGAAAATTGAACTTGTCAATTCCACGTGCACAATAAATAATTAAAGAAAATTATTGAAGTAAGGGTCGAACGTAGATTTCCGTTTTTTGAGTAACCATTAAAAATGTAACACGTAATCAATCAAAATTCACTTTGAAGCGAGCCATCGAAGTGGGCGCACACAAAATTGTGTGTGTGATCAATCATTTTGTGAATGATTTGATTTAATTCCACTTCGGGAATATTTGTTAGGTTATGCGGGGTTTGATCTAAATATTTTTTTTGGGTGAACTCTTTGAGGTTGTGTCGAGTTGATTAATTTTAAAAAAGATTTCATGTGTTTTATTAAAGTTTTTGTGTATTGTTTATAGCTACTAATATATTATACCCATGACCAATAATGACGAACTGTTATTATTTTTGGATTTGATAATAATTTATGTTCCGGTTAATGTACGGTTCGGACAATGGTGCCAAATTTTGTGACTCTAATTAAAGTACCAACTTATAAAGTAAGTTACATGGTAATAGAAAACCACTTATGATAAATGGAACACAACTTACTGACAGCATGGACGAAAATGACGTCATCATTAAATATTAAGCACCTCAATCATTAACGTCCGTAATACCCCACAAAAACGATGTTACTTCACCCCTACTTTATTAAAACTTATCGTGGAACTGCTCTTGAATAAAATATGAAGTGCGTTCATAACAAACTGTGTAATAATGACAACTATTTGTCTGTTCGCGTGTTCGTCCTCGTTAAATGCCACTTTATGAATCTCAGCATTATTACCAAGGCACGTTTTAAGTAAAAAAAATATAGCCCCTTTAAGTCTTATAATGTAAATGATAGCGAAGGTGGGAAAGACTTGAGTTATGCCTGCGTTTTTATTACCTTTATAGTTTATGAAGTCTTATGGTAATCTATATATACGAGTATTGCGCCTTTTCGCCGAGGTCTAGATATAAACTCTGGTGTCGCAGATCTATCTTCGCTAATGTCTTTTTGCTTTTGAGGGTCATACGTCTTGTCTGTAAATTTTCTAACTGACGTTTATTTGTAATAAAATGTATATTTACTGGGAAACCTATTTTTTTTCGTCAATTACATTTTGTAATTTTTGTAAAAATAAATATTAGAGCTACAGTAAAAACTAAGTATAATTACAAACGAATCATTAGTTATAGCATCAATTATTAAAAGCAGTTATATAATGATATTTACAATCAATTCCATATTGTAGAGTAAAAACCAGATACATCTTCTGAAGTTCTGTCAGTTTTAAAAGAAGATCTAACAAGGACTGGTTATAAAATTAATACTTCTGATATAAGTAAATCTACATACTATAATTAATCAAAATTCTAACCTCAACAATATTTTAAAGGACTTTCGTAAATAACTCTGTGATAGATAGTGATGTTCGTGGCGTGTTTTATTATCTACGAGCCGTGTTGACTGTCAGCCGGAGTGACTGTCGCCATGACGTAGATAAATCGACTGCGCACCGCCGGAAGTAATGAGATTCCAACGGTTTTAATAGCGATTGGTTTTCCTTGTGATTTTCATTACTACACCTTTTGCACCTGCGGGAGATCATTATGTCATCGAGGTAAATTATTCTTTTTTTATAAACCATAATATATTTTTTCTGGCAATCATTAACTTTTTCGGCACATTTTTTTTAGTAACTAAATATGTTTTAGTGGTTTATGATCCATTTGATATTCCAATAAAAATTATATCATTGGAAACGATTACACTGCTAGATGACAAAAAGCGGCCCGACTATCCAAAATCCTAAAATAATTTAAGCACTCTCTCATAACTTAGGCCTTGCTGATAATATCCTGATCATGCTATTTTCTAATTAGCCATTGTTGTCTAGCCGCTAGTAGATAAATATACATTATTGATTGAAATTACATTAAATATTTACAGTGTGGTCAAAACTTACAGAATAATATTTTAAAATTCAAGGAATTCCAAAAAATAGAAATACTAAAGTTAACAGATATGTCCAGGATTTTACAAGTTTGTTACAAACTCGGCATCATAGTATCAGATCTCCATAAAACAAAACAAGTGAATGAACTTCCCGAAATCTTACATCATCGCACTTTTAAACACAAATAAATCTATAACGATAAAAATAAGAGAGCCAAGATAGATTATACTCTAATGCGAAACTTCCGCACTCCATCGACAAACTATAAATTCGCCATACGACTCGGCGAATTTTTCTTGTACCGCCAAGTTCGAGTCGTAAATATTTTAAAGTAACTTCCGAAGGAAAAGTGACACCAAATGTTGACGCTTTTGCGGCAAACTTTGGAGGTGGCCATCGACAAAATAACCCTGTCGAAACTGAGAGACTGCCGAACTTGAAATATAAAAGTTCGCAACTGAAACTTTTCGAATGTGTTGTTTGTTTTCAAATGCATCTCGAGACCGCCCCTAGGGACGGCTGAGGATTCGCTTCCCTTTTGTTATGCTTCCACGTATCTGATGTGGCCTATCAGTGATTGAATGCTTGCTTTTATGGTGAATTTTTAGCATGTAAACATTAAATGATAAGAGGTATAATTTATTTGATTTATTTCAACATTGTTGACTTCAAAATATTCCTTGTATACGTTATCAAAAATATTATATTCTAAGTTAAATCATAAGATAGTTCAACATCAATAAGACTGTATATGTTTACATGTACTGTGGTTAGTTTGTATCATATTTATACATCTTATAGCATTTGGTAGGACAAAATGATTGACCCGGAAAAATATATAGCCTTCGTGTCCAAAATCCTCTGGGTCCCATATTCCGCATATTATATCCCAATTATAATTTTGTCCGGGAGGGGCAGGCTGCCAACCCGACCGCTTGTTATCCACTCATAAATAGCTTAGCAAGGAAAGGTTCCGTACCAATTCAATTTGGTAGGGTTCTTAATGCTTTTTAGTTCAACGTTTTTGGGACGTAAGCCTGAAACTTTTATTAGAGTGGTTCGTGTGCGTGTGTCACCGCTGCATTATGTTTAAACGATATGTAATCATATTAGTTTAATTAAGGGCCTGACCCCATCCTTGTTAAATAAATTTACGTGGACGTTATTACATTTAATCCACCATAATTTAATTTTATGCCTGGTAGTTTTAACAGAAAACGCTATTACTAAAATATTTAGTTAATATATTTTAAAACTTACTATAGTTCTTAAAAAATAGCCTTAAATAAGGCCTTCTCAAAAGTATATCTATACAAAGCCCTAAACAGTTTCCCCAATATTTTTTCCTCATACGGAAAAGAAAGGAAAAGTGAAAGACACAGCATCGAATCGGTGTAGACATGGGCACCCAGATACGTTGAATTATTTATTCGAGGAGCCAGCACGTGCCTCTGGACTTATGAATGTACACATTTTAGCACTTATGACCTGTTAATAAATTATAAGTGGGAATCTCCCTCTGATGGTAACGTCTCACGAAACGTGCAAGCTGTCGACACTAGTGATGATACACTTTTCGATATATTATTTTTGGTTAAATGGATATTTTTTAAAGCTAAATATATATTTTTTTTCGTCAAACCTGTAATTAGTATGTGAATAAGTAAAAAACTAATAAAAATACAGAAGGCATAAATAAAAAAAACAAAATCAAAGCCCGCCGTACAAGCTTTTCATTTGAAACATCGCGTTATTAATAATCAACCCCTGCAATGGAATTTCACATATGAATGACCTCAATGCACGAGTATTTTTGAAAATATTTCGAAATATTCCAATCCATATACAAATAATTTAATTAGCAGAATGTAAAATTTCCAATTCAATAGATACGCTTTATTCTTTCGAACTTCAATTTCCACCCAATTAGTGTTAATTTTCATAGCACCAGTTATTACTTTATTAATAACAGTCCACTCTGCATAGTTTCACAACAATTAAATTTCTGTTATTCGAATGAAAAATCGTGTTTCATTTCGAGTGGTGTATTCGATTATTCGGCTATTAGTGTCCGCATCGGTGAGCGTGGTACGAGTACGGCTCTCGCCTCTAATTCCTGAGTTATTCGTGCAACTCACGGCACGGCGCTTAAGAGGGAAACAGTTTTTGCAAGTTTCCATCATTGTGTACAGCGTTTTTCTCTGTCGCAGTTTGACGAAGGAGTTTCTTAGAAATGGCTTCACTCTTTTTTTGCAATCTCGTTTGGCGTGAAGGGCCAATTTTGTAAAATGGTGTTATTGTTGCTCGGTTTTCATTTCTAGGATAATGATAACTCCTGGCTATGACGTTCTTTCAATATTAGATTCTTTCTCTGAAAGCCTTGGATTTGTTACAGAGCTTCATGCTTCTCATTGGGAAACTTAGCTCGTAGTTTAACTAAAGCGTCATTACATGACGTAATGACTAATAAATTCATAATATGTATTGAACGGGCCTCGTAAATGATAGCAATTGTTACGATCGCATCGCGTTAATTTTACGGCGTAGCTTTTATAATACAATGTAATATAATATTTTATTTAATTATTATTTATACCATTAAGTAAAAAGTGTATCGAATATGATTGATATTATTATTTTATTTAAATTCATCTTGCTTTTTGAATACATGGTAATTTTAAAGAGTTTCGCTAGGAACTCCTTTATTATTCCCTGTATTTTGGAATTTTATTTGCTACATTCGTCATACATCTATTTGATGCTTTCACGTGTTGAGAAGTGATAGCTTGTTCACAGCATTGTGACGTCCACACCCATTATAAATGGGATTTATTGATGCTATTAACATTAAAATAATAATTTCCAACTTTATAGACTATAAAATCGTTTTAATATCTGCTCGTTTGATAAATAATTCAATTTGCGAAGGAATTTTAGGTTGCGCGGGAATTTCTGCCAAGTTATTGGTATTTACCATGTGCCATTAAATTTGAAATATATATCCGTTTATTTATTTATATACATATTAATTACATTTTTAAATATTAAACTATATACAAAAACATTTAAAAATATAAAAAATAGTTTCCCACCGGTAACGAGACAGGGTCCAAGCTACCGGCGGTCAGGGCTCTAGAGAAAGGAACCTCCTGACGATACGCGCAGTGTCTAGGAGTACTGCTTTCTGTATCAAGCCCTTGATCCAGCTGCCTAACGAGAGCCTCTTTAGGTGTTGGTCGAGGCTCTTGGCTAGTAGACCATTGGCCGAAACGACTATCGGCACAATGACTGCTGAATCCACATGCCACATATCGACAACCTCGTGTGCCAAATCAAGATACTTGAGTTGTTTATCTTTTTCAGCCTTCACGAGGTTCTCGTCATGTGGCACAGTGATATCAATAATCATTGTGCGGCGCTCTAATCGATCTATCACCACTATGTCAGGCTTATTAGCTATAATAGTCCTGTCAGTGATGATAGATCGATCCCAGTATAGTGTGACATGGTCATTCTCGAGAACTGGGTCGGGCACATACCTGTAATATGGTACCTCATAGTCTACAAGGCAGTATCGCAAAGCAAGTTGCTGGTGGATAATCCTGGCCACTTGGTTATGTCTGTGCAAGTACTCGCCATTGGCTAGACTGGAACAACCGGAGATTATGTGTCGGATCGACTCTCCCGGACGGTGGCATGCCCGACAGATGTCAACCGTGCCATCCTTCACAATATACCTTCGGTAGTTCCTTGTCATCATGACTTCATCCATAATTGCACAAACAAACCCTTCGGTTTCTCCGAAGAGATCCCCGAAGCGTAACCAGAATATGGACGCTAAAAAGTCAACATCAGGCCCATGAAGGGCCCGGAAGTAGCGTCCGTGTAGCTCCTTACTTTGCCATACCTCCATGCGGTCCTTAGTATCCAGAATTACAGGCTTGCGCCAATTCTCGTTAGCCAAGGCGAGCGGGGTGAGTCCCTTGTCCACCATGACTACATCCTTATGCATCCCCATTTCAGCCTTCAGGAAATATTCCCTGAGACTGCATACCTCGCGGTTGTGGAGGGTCTTCGCGTTCAAAAATCCACGCCCTCCTAACTTCCGCGGGATATACAGCCTCATCACCGAAGACCGCGGGTGATGCATCCGGTATGCTGTCAAAAGTGAACGTACTCGTCTATCCAGGGCGTCTAATTCCGTTTGAGTCCATTTGAGTATGCCAAAAGAGTACATCAAGACCGGCATGACCCAACCATTAAAGGCGCGCACCTTATTCCCGCCCGACAAAACGCTATTAAAAACTTTTTTCAGGCGGCCAAAGAAGCGCTCCTTCAATGATTGCTTCATGTCAGTCACATTAATGCCTAACGCTTCTGACATACCCAAATACTTGTAAGTTTCAGTTGAGGAGAGGGATCTAAGGTTTATGGAGTTCGAGAGCTGTGTTCCCACGGACTCCACAATCTCACCTCGCTTCACATGCATGACTGCACATTTGTCCACACCAAATTCCATTCTGATGGCATTACTAAAAGTTTCCGTTACATTCAGTAACTCCATCAGATGCAAATTGTTGTGGGCAAAGAGTTTCAGATCATCCATGTAAAGGAGGTGAGATATAACCCGACCTCCTCTTCTCAACCTAAAGCCCAGTCCTGAACCCTCCAGCAAAGTGCTTAGAGGGTTCAAAGCAAGGCAAAACCACAACGGACTCAAACTGTCGCCCTGGAATATACCTCGCTCGATCCTAACAGTTTCGCTGTTCTCTTGGATATGTCTACATCCTGGATAGCGAAGGACCGTCCTCCATTGCCTCATACATGACATCAGGAGGTTGCGTAGATTTGCATCAATTTTATACAATTCCAGCACCCTCATGAGCCATGTATGTGGCACCGAGTCGTAGGCCTTCTTAAAATAATAATAATATATATCATTATTAAGATGAATGTTCGGTAAAAAATAAAACATTGCTTTAATGTGGTATTTAGGACAAAAACTATTTAGACACATACAAGTAAGTGACTTGGGTTTTAGTTAAACTCAGGTTCATAAAAATTAAACATAAGATTAAAAACCTTTTTCGTGAAAGATTGAAAATTTCCATAACATTATAATTTATCTCTTTCCTAATTTACTACTTATTTACTAAACTCTTACTCTTTGTTAAATGTTTAATATAAATCTAAACAATTATTTTTTTAATTTCCTTTAAAAAATAGTTTACTATTGCTACATTTGATATTGATTGAAATATGGTAAATAAGTTGTTAAATGATACATACAGAACATGACATCTGTCTGTACATTTTATTTAATTTGAAGCTTAACTATATATTCAAAACATTATAATTACGAGTATGTTGTTTTCAACGTGAGATGTGATGAAGTTGTATGAATAGAGCGATAATTACGAAAACATATAATATATATGGCCCTTTCATTATCTTCTTGTACACATTGCATCAATTTATATATGAAGTGACAGCTATAATCTTTACTAATAATATAATCTAAAAATAACTTTGTCTGTCTGTCTTTGACACTTTCAAGATAAAACGACTGATCTGATTTGGATGAAATTTGGCATCCTCCTTCGTCTTCTCATAATCTTACAGTAAATCCATTTGCAACCCTATTTTAGATGTTGATGATAATATGAAATTTATCTGAAAAAGACACCATTTCGAACCCTATTTTTAGCTATTGATTTTTTTTTTGTCCCTTTCTGTCAAGTTTAAATGAAATTTGTCTGAAAACGACAAAATAGTTCTTTATTATGAACTAGCTTCTGTCAGCGACTTCGTCCGCGTGGAATAGTGGTGCTCTGCTCCTAATGGTCTTAGCGTGATGATATATAGCCTATAGCCTTCCTCGATAAATGGACTATATAACACTGAAATAATTATTTAAATCGGACCAGTGGTTCCTGAGATTAGCGCGTTTAAACAAAATGACAACATTTCCCTTCACTGCTCTGCTCCTATTAATTGTAGCGTGTTGAAAAGTATACTATAATAACCATCTCAGGAGTATGACAAATAATTGTACCAAGTTTCGTTAAAATCCGTCGAGTAGTTTTTGTTTCTATAGAGTTTATACAGACAGACAGACAAAAATTTTACTGATTGCATTTTTGGCATCAGTATCGATCCCTAATCACCCCCTGATAGTTATTTTGGAAATATATTTCATGTACAGAATTGACCTCTCTACAGATTTATTATAAGTATAGAAGATGGATATAGATAAGCTGGTTTAATAGTAATATAAACGAAGCCCCGGTCATACTTGGATCTTTAATTGGATGTTCAAATTAACTGTTACAAACTTTTTAAATTCGTGTAATTTCCTCGTGGAGTAAGTACCTACTTACTTATTTTGGTAATTTGAAACAATTTTTTTTAGCTTGTTGACCGAAATTGTTTGTGTTTTTCGTGGTTTGACCTATTTATAAACTTCCTTGTTAGTACTAAGCTGAGGAAATAGAAGCGGAATAATAATAGCATCACATAATTTATGTTTGAATTAAGTTTAAGGGATCTTTAAAGAAACTATTACACAAATATTTAAAAAAACTAGGTGTGGTGCAGTACTAAAAATTCAAATACAGATTAAGTATCGCTCTTTTGCCATATTTTCTACATTTATGAAGTTTAATTTATTTCAAAACAAAATCAAAACTTCATATTGTGACTAAACTCCGAACACATCGAAAAAAAAACACGAACAATTACATTTTATATCAAATCAGACTCCCGACAAACTTAATAGCAATGTTGCCGCAAGCAGCCGGCGATAATGACCGACTCTGGTTCGAACCCCCGGTTAATACGACCATTGATTGTTTAACGGCGCGATACTATCTCTATCTCCTGTTCTTAGCTTTATAATTGCTTCATTTGTGTCTGTGGGTGAGTTCATTTGTACCAGGATTAGACTTCAGCCGCGAAATACTCGTGTGTGCTTTGGTTAGAAGAAAATTATTTAAAATAGCAGATTTAAATAACAACATTTAATTAAATAACAGACTGAGTACGTCTAAACTCAGGTGGCCTAGTGGTTAAGGCAAGTACCATTGTGACTTTTCTGAAGTCATATATATACTTTAAATATATATACTTTAATTTAGTAAATCTTAGACGTCACTGACTAACGGTGAGGGATAAACATCGTGAGGAAACAAGTCTGAAATCGCCAATCCGCCTTGAGCAAGTGTGTTGATCAATGCTCATGCCTTCTCTGTAAAAGAAGAGGCCCGTGCCCAGTAGTGGGACAATATATGGGCTAATGATGGTAGTGATGATGACTGAGTTAGTACAAAGATGCTACAACAACAAACAATAAATATTAGGATATATAATAATAGAATACTTATTGTTAATGAATTGTGATGTACTTCATCTTTAACTATAATAAAAATTCGCGCTACATAATCAACAACTCTCAAACCAAATACTGAGACGGCACTTTTCTTTAAAAAACTTTTAAAGTAATCATTATCAATATTGTCAATCTAAAATGAACTCAGTTTGTCTTCAGTGCGAATAAATGTTTCTTTCTTTCACTGACAGCTATTTGAATTACTTGTTAATCAGCACCAATAACAGTGCATAATCATCCACAGATATGAATTAAATCTTCATTTTTAAAATAGGCATATAAACAAACCACCTTATTCATAATAAAGCCATCCGTTTAATATAGTTTTCAATTTTATTTTAGTTTATTTTATTATTTTATATAAGTTTTCTCTTAGTTATTTTGGTTATCAAACTGTTTTATCCTTATCTGTCAAGACAAAATGAAGTTTGACAAAACAGTTCAAAAGATAAATAAAGAGGGTAAATGTTTTCTATAAAAAAATCACTCACAACAACGACGCTTTCTTGACTGAATATTATAACAACTACCATATTAAGATTTGATAGATTACGTCACTATAACAACAAAGGTAACCAACCAAAGCTACCTTCCATGATCCACATTTCAACAAATCAGTTGAAAGTTTCAATGCAACCATCTTTCAAAGTTATTTATAGTTCACATTCCGGCCACTTAGCCGTCCAACTTTGATAAAGGTCATACAAGACGATCTATTATTGAGGAGCGCCGGCCATTACTTATCGATCTCCCTTTTGAATTAGTGATAAAAGTTCCAACTGACGAGAGAACGTAGGGTCTTCAGTAATGGTTTAATAACACGGTGTTACACGATTGACCTAATAAGGATGTCTATATTGAGTTTTTTTCGGCTATTTCGTGTAATGGGTCTTCATTGGCCTATTAAGGCCCAAGTTCACCGACGAAATAACGGTCTGATTAACTTAAAACAGCTGTTTACTATAAAGTTGAACTTCCAACTTTCGATGGGTAACGTATTATTAAAGATTTTTATTCCTGAAACGGTCGATTACCAAACCAGGGTTGAAGTAGAAGTGGGTATCATGAAAATTCCAGCTTCCTGGTTACAAAATGTTTTTATTTAACGGGCCGATCACGTAACCGATTTTCGGTAAACTTGGCCCTAAGTGTACCACTATTAGGTAAAGGCCTTATCTCATACAGAGACGGTATAAACTTCGATCACCACGCTTGCTCAAGGCGGATTGGCGATATCAGTCTTTTTAGTCCAGGTTTTCTTAAGATGCTTTCCTTCGCCGTTTCGACTAACGAGCCAGAGTTGTAAATAGAATTCATTTAAACTTTAAACTAATAAAATAATTGGTGCACAATTTTATGAAGATGTACGGATGATTATATTACTCTTTCGTGCAAAAAATACTGTATGGATTTAAATGAAATTTAGTACACAAATAGTTTATAACCTGTATTAACCTAAAGTATACTTGTTATTTAGGTATCTAATCTAAGTTCATGCAAACGAAGTCGCGAGCAGAACCTAGTTCATAATATTTTCATTTATTTAGATAACTTACCTATTTTCCGCGATTTCCGTATTCTGACGGCACTATCGCACACTGAGACAAAAAGTTCCTATATATAGAGTTTCAAAACAGTTGTTAGTTTAAGGGTTGTATCAAAACAAACTATAAATTAAGCGTTCACAAACAGACAGCCAGTAACATTGACGGACGGCCGCGCTTCCTAGCTACGCCCCGTCACGTGGCCAGGAAAACGTTTCGTTTGAACACCCACGGCGAGACGAGATCTGTTACAAAGATCGGTGGCAGTAACTAAAAATAGCCTGTGTTGATTAATAACAGGCTGATATTACTAATATGATTTTGCTGTGCCCGACAGGGTCCATAATTGTCACTAAACTTTTTTCTTACCACCTAAGCAACACGTCAAAAATTGAGTATTTAATATTAGGCCAGTGCTTTTAGCCTCTAAAAACGGTAAAAATTGAATTAAATAATAGTAGGATGAAACTCATTGGAAAAGGAGGAGAATACAATAAAAATGATAGGAAAAATAAATTACGGGCGATCTGAGGTCGGGAAGTGGGGGGGAGGGGGGGTTAAAGTTAAAAAAACGGTTTATCTTAATTTCCGGCAAAACTACAAGTCCTATGAAAAAAAGTTAAATGGCAAAGTTGTAGGTAATAAAAAGATCTACAACTTTTGTATTAACACTTTTTTCACATAACCTCAAAATTTATGTGAAAAATCCAAAAAACCAAGTTTTTGGTTTTTTATTTTTATCTTTTACAATAATTATTTTTTTTTCACGAAATTTGGTGAAAACTTACCTTTTTATGTCCCAAACACACTGTAATTTATTTGATTTTAAATAATTATTTTTTCACCCTTATTTTGACTTAATATCGAAAAAACACCCTAATTTTCAATCGAAAATTCTCGTGTCAAAATATCACTTTTTTTTTAAAAGTCGATGGTCTTTTTGTTCGTTGAAATCTCTACTTTCAGATGGTATAAAAAATATTTACATTGCTAAGGAAAATGTTCTCAGAAAATATAAAGAAACGCTACGAAATAACAGGTAGTAAGGCCTACCTCAGATCGCCCGTAATTTATTTTTCCTATCATTTTTATTGTATTCTCCTCCTTTTCCAATGGGTTTCATCCTACTATTATTTTTTTTGTTTTCAAAAGTTATTGGCACTGGTCTATATGTATGATGCGATGTGGAGGAATATTTTGACGCTTAACCTTGAGGTGTTCCTTTAGGTGTTTTTTTTGTATTTTATATTTTTTGTTTTAGCATATATTATTATGTATGTCATAGTAGTAGTCTTTAATCTTTAGCCTTAAGTAGTTTAAATTAATTAGTATTTAATATTAAAACAATTTGATTTAAGAATCCTACTATAGTCTGTGCCAATTGATTTAACGAAAAATGTAAACAAAATAATCACCTATTTTGTTGAAATTTTCCGACATAATATATAAATAAAATGGCATTAAATGATGAATGGTGATGTTAAGAGCATGAAATTGACATAAATAAGGATGGTTTACGCCATTTTCTTAATTTGGGTCAGACTATAATATTATAAATGCGAAAGTTTGTGAGGATAGATGTATGAACACATAAGAACATGGATGAGATTTAGTCAGTCATAGTCTGGTACTCCATCTCTCCCACCCATAGCGAGAGGGGTCATTTGATGACTCCGATGATGATGAAAAAAAGGTCAAAATCGCGGGTAAAATCATTTTATAACTCTTCACGCAAACCACAACGGCAAGTGCTAGCTTCTAAACTAATCAACAAGGACAGCGAACCCAACCAATGGGGATAAGTATACTCCCAAACTTTCCTGCCTAATGATGGCTTAATGAAAATTGCTCCGACGAAATGAAACGATGACAGTTAATCACCGCGACGCCAGAAAATATCTGTTTTAAGCTGCGCGCATTAAGTGGAGTGGTTAAAAGTGGGTGATAAGTTAATGAGCGGTTTGTTCCTGATTTTATCGCTCTGGTGTTGGTAATCAACGGGGCAAGTACTCAATATACTGATATATTAATTATTCTAGTATGTATTTTTATGGCAATTAATTATTTATTTATTTACTGGTGGGGTTAGGTTGTCGATATATTTTATTGCAACGGCAATTCTGTAAGGTTACAATAGATGCTTTTGCTCGTGATAAAATGTAAGAAAAAATAAATAAAAGACTCTTTTAAAATACCAATATAGGCACTAAAGATAAACTGAGCAATTGGATAGACCTTTAGTGCCCTAAAATTAAGTCCCATAGAGTAATAAAAATGAAAAGTTTTCCAGACTTAATGTTCCAATTTAAAACGTAAATAGAACACCTAAAAGATATAATTGTCATCACAATATTTTTTAAGAAACTTCAAGAGCAATTTAAGCTTTTATCTTTTTAAAATAAAAACAACAACATGGATTTTTCCGTTAAAAAAGAAATACCATTATAGAACATAAAAGTCACATAAAACATAAAAACATCCACCTTGTTTCTAAGTTAAACTCGAGAGTTACAACATGCTAAGGGATTTCCCGAGACCTTCAATTTAATGACAAAACCGAACTCCAAGTATATCCTACACAAGCCACGCCCCCAGGCTTTGGTAGACATTCTTGTTAACTTTCAAGTTGCGGCCCGATAGTTTGGGACCATCTTGAACTAATGAGTCAGTGGTTCTGCCTTTTATCATCCGAATGGAGGAAACGTAATGTTTGCCCGTCCTTGCGACTTCAGCTCACTGTCTCAAACTTGTACTAATAGTTCTTCAAAGGATATTACACAATTCATTGAAGTGAATGAGACCAGTGATTCAGAACGTCGTTTCGACCGATAATAGGGTTCTTTAAAACTTGAGGTGTTCTATTTTGAGGGGTAGAGCTACTTGCGTGCGGTTATTAGGTGTGAAGGAAACTTGTATATATCTATTTCATAATCATCGCAAGTTACTACTGAGTATGACGACACAGATTCGATTAGATCCGGTGAATTTTTATTATGTTTTCCCATTGGGAATTTCTGAGTACCAATCCGATCTGGATTTGTGCCTGGCTCGTTGCATTATGGTAGGCACGTATTACTTGTAGTTGTGATTGAAACAAAACTTACGAATTGTGATATACTGATAGGAAAACAGGCAGCACGCCTTTTTTAGGTGATACTTAGTTTGTCATCGTATAAAAATAATCTTTTTCTTCTTCAGACTTCACTCTCTTATAGTTAGGTTACTCCCATGAGCACACCATCTTCTCTGATTCTGGGTTTTACGCATCAACTTTCCCCCGGGCTGTTCGGCTATGTCGTCTGCCAATCTCAAAGATTGTCGACTGTTTTTTTTTAATTAAACTGATTAAAAATAATTATAACGAAATGATTTAATAGTGCTGTCTCTAAATTCTAACAATACACTATCGACGCAATTTATTAACATGGCAAGCCGTCAAATGTCGGAAACAGACATACAGCGGTTAAGTTTAATAGTCATAATTGGTGGTGTCCGCTTCCCGCCAGTTTCCACCGGTTTGATCTGGTCGAGCCAAATTGAGCCAATGCAATTAATTTCACGCTAAATGGTACGGTTTAACTGTAGGGTTAGTATGTACCTGTGGTTAAGGCTAAAAATGTGGTCGCGAGTTATGGTTTAGAAATTATTGATTCAGTTTCATATTTTATGATGTCTGTTAACCTAATTATTTGTGGCCATTCTTTCTTTCTGTGTTGGTTGCTCGCCCAAAAACTACTGAATGCATGAAATTTGCTAAAAACTAACCGCCTTATACATAATGACGCGTCTGAACTATCGAACTGCCTTATCCGTCAAGTCAAAAAGAAGTTTTATAGAAAAAGACATAACAGTTCGATAGCTAATAAGGCTAAAGAGGCTTATAAAACTAATGGCGTTATTATAAATAAGAGGGATAATTTATAATCTAGATTGTTTTCATCGGGGTCGCGTGTTGTCGCGAATCCCTCAGATTGCAAGTGTAACTCCGAAAAAAGCTAGTCGTTTCCTGAAAAAATACACGCATATATTTAATCATATATATTTATGCACTATCTATTATTATCACTGAAAACCGAAACTGAGATGATAATACGAAACTTAACGCAGATCCCGCCTTAATTTAAAACCTTTAATGAGCCACCTTTTTGTAGTTATTATAAAACGATTTTCGTCAACCGCTTATCAGATTAGTGTCTCCACACCAACTATATCTACTTCAGGCAGTACGGATGTGACGTGGTATATTCCGTGGTATAGTAAAACAAAACATAACGCCTGTTGATTGCAGAAGGACTAGGTTGTTTTTTATAAGTGCAGTTTTTATAAGACACACGTAGACAAAAGATAAGCTTAATTTTATTTATTCATTATACGAGAGAACGTACAAGTTTAGTTAGTGTTTTGCATAAGTTGACAGCGATACGAATTCATTTTGATATCTTATTTTTTGTTACATGCAAACCAAATTATCACACAATATATGTGTTATGTTAACGTATTCTGGGCCGTAAATATATAAATTGATTAATATAGTACCTATCAACTTAGCTTACACGAGGAAATACGAGTGCCCGAAATGGGAACAAATGCATAACCTATAAAATTTATTTCATACTGGATCTGAACTTACATCACGCAGCTCAGAAGCCAATCACACAGCTCCTACAGCATCCGAGGCAATCTTTACCAAGGTCTTGTCATCGTTTGTATCGTACACGGCTATGACACAGGCGCTGCGTCGAACACTGTCTGGCAATGACAAGCCTGGGGCGCACCTGTCTACCCGCCCCAGTTTGTTCCGATTAATACTGCCACTCACTGTATGTGTATTGTTTTATTATATTTTAAATAAGCTGTGCATTTTTTATTGCATCTTTGTTTAATGTTAAATAGTGTGTAGGTATTATTATTTGGAATTTAAAATTAAGAATGCTTACGGATCTTTTTCCTGTACGTAAAAGTGGTTTTTAGCAATTCCTTACTAATATTAAAAATCCAATGTGAGTTTATTTGTTTATTACGACTTTACGGTATAACGGCTGAACTGGTTTAGATGAGCTACTTCCCGCAGTTTTACCTTTGTTCCGAGAAAACCATAGAAAGTAGGTTAATAACCGTCCGGGTTCCATCTATCTCCTTGCCAACTATCGTCCAAATTGATTCAGCCGTTTCATCGTAAAAGTGTAACAAACAAGCTCACTTTTGCATTTATATAAGTTAGAATTACATCTGTATATAAAGAGGGTAACAACAAGAGTAGAATCTAGTGAATAAAAATTAAATATTCATACTTAACACTCAGATTCTGAGACACTACAAATTATTACCATAATAAAATAATTCAACAGCTTCAAGTTTCACAAGTAGTACAAATTTAACTAGCATGATGTACTAGTTAGCTTCGTGAAAGACTGTGCTAACCTAGATAGTCTCAAGTGTAGTGCTTTAGCACGTAATAACTGCGCTTCAGTGGCGCCCCCTGGCTGTAAACAAGCTATATAACTTTCACATAAACTAAATAGAATCAAACTCTAGAAATTCGTCACACTAACATTTAGTTTAAGTCGTAAGATTGTAGAAACTTTGTTTTTTTTTAATTTAGACCATATTTTGTCTATTGCCAAAAGAAACTTTTTTTTTCACTTTTAGCTTAATTTGAACCTATTCAAGCCGAGCATATTTGCAAAAGTCTTGGTAACTTAGTGATTAAGGCATCTGCATCTCGTCTACGAGTGTACAGGTTCGACACCTTTCAAATACCAATTTGATATTGCGACATAAATGCAACATACCTAAAATACTAACAGCAGATCTTGCAAGGCATCTTCGAAGCCTCCTGCCTCTTGTCACTTGCGCCGCACCGCCTCCGTCTTTGTCGTCAAGACACCTGCGCGACCTCCAATTATCAATGTAATTGGCTATTCAACTTGGCTCGATGGGGCGAGCATAGCATGCCTAATTAATGGAATCAACTGAACATTGAAATTTTCGCTTGAACGACTTTAAGCTTCCTACAGGCAATTTTATAACGAAGTTATGTAGAAACTGAAAGTGTAGAGTCCCTTTTAATACAGTTTTAAATACGGTCGGTTCCCACCCACAGTATAGCTGTAGGATTTTTTGGTAGTCTTCAGTAGGTTGAGTTGGTAAAAGTATTTTTACGACACGTAAAATTTTGATGGTCATAAAATGTGAGTGGTTGGTCCGTCACCTGTAGTTTCAATTCAATAGCTTTTTCCGTAAATTATAAGGGAATTGAAAGAAAAAATAATACCGGACTCTGTAGTCTGGTGCATGGTACTAGAATTTTTCATGGTCTTTTGACTTTATTCCAAAAAGTGACAGTGGTAGGTATTTCATGCTTGTTCTGAATTTACATACTCCAACTGCTCAAATATAGAGCTGTTAGCCTCTATACACCAAAAAATTAACCGTCACAAAGACATTCAAAAGAAAATACCAAAACCAGGAGCTGTTACAGCACTAGCTACAAAATACACCTGAAAAATGATCTCTTTCCCAGTTCAAAACACTTTGAACTCTCCTCATTTTAGGCAGGCCCGATCAATTTCCATTTCGGCGAAAATAAAACGGGAGCGGCTACCAATCAAGTTGCTAATGTTGCATGAAACCTATCAATAATACTGGTACCCCTCATAAATCCACGTTAGAACGGAAACGTTATCCCTTGCAAGCAAACAATATGTTGTTATGATTGATTGGGGACGAGGTATTACGCAGAAAAGGTGCGAGGCAAGGAGTTTTTATGTACAGCCGAAGTGTAGTTGTGGAATTAGATTCGTGCAATTTTAGTGAATTGTAGTAAGGTGAAAGGTACGTTAAATGTTAGTACGTATATTCTTACTATGATCAAAAGAAAACTAGCTTCTGCCAGCGACTTCGTCCGCGTGGAATAGTGGTGCTTCATTCCTATTGGTCTTAGCGTGATGATATATAGCCTATAGCCTTGACTTCTATGTAGCTTTAACCATTAAGGTTGCTCACGCGACGGAAGCTTAAAAAATGGAGTAACTTCTCCCGTTTTCCCAACATTTCCCTTCACTGCTCTGCTCCTATTGATTGTAGCGTGATAAAAAGTATACTATAACCAGCTCAGGAGTATGAAAAATAATTGTACCAAGTTTCGTTAAAATCCGTCGAGTAGTTTTTGTTTCTATAACGTTTATGCAGACAGACAGACAGATAGACAAAAATTTTACTGATTGCATTTTTGGTATCATTATCGATCCCTAATCACCCCCTGATAGTTATTTTGGAAATATATGTCATGGAATTGACCACTCAACAGATTTATTATAAGTATAGATAGATATAGATAGATGTAAACAAATTCGTTACCTATTTTGTTCTAATTCAGTCACAGAAATTAAGAAAATGGCGTAAGGATGGCACATTTATGTCAATGTCATGCTCTAAACATCATCAAATGCCATTTTATTTATCTATGTGGGCAAAATAACAACAAAATACGTTATGATTTTGTTTAAATTTTTAGACTATAATTGCAAATTCGAAAGGGAGTTACTTTGTTTCTTACGCTTTCACGGTAAAATGGTTCAACCGATTTAGATGAAACTTGGTAGAATGACCGAAATAAACGGGACCCTGAAGACGTATATAGACAACTTTTTAGCCTGGTGCGCTAAATGGCTAGTAAGCCATATCTAGAATTAAAATGATTATTAGAATCTGCTATTATATTTTTTTCTTCTTTTGTTTTCCTTGTATTTTGCACCACAGATTAAGTACACCCAACAGCCTATTGTATAAAGTGGTTATGTATTATCATCTGATAATGATATAAACGCAAATATTTACACCACATATTTACTACATTAACAGTCAGACATACAAAGTCAGAAGAGCGTAACCGCCTTACATAACAAACCTATATACATAGATATATAATAACCAATCAATTCCCAGTACAAATTGGTGGCCATTGAGCGTATAATTAGTTTATTTATCGCTGCGTTAAGGGCTAGCTATAGTGCAGCATTAGTGCTTAATGAGGAGCGTTGCGGCGGCTCGGGGACGGCATGAGAACGGTACGGGAACGAGACGGACACGGTTACGTGGCTAACACGATGAGCCGACGGATTAAAGTAGCTTTATAAATGAAAATAGGAAAGTCTTCCAGTGGCAAAGCGACACTATGCAAGAGGTTTTTTTTATAAAACTGTACCTTTTTAGTATATAAAACGTTAGGTTACTATAAATAAGATGTGTGTTCATAAGTACTTAATCTTTTGAGCGTTCATTCACATCAGTTATTTTGATAGCCATCAATTTTTTCTTGTAATTATCTTATTTATATATAGATTAACTCTATCGAAAAAAATAAAATCGTTAAATAAACCAAAAATAATATAAACTCAATAGTATATATTTTATTACTAGTTATTTCTTGCAGTTTTACCCGTATCCTGGGGGAACTACTAATTACACACCTGGATAAAAAGTATCCCATGTCTTAATCCAAGTAATAAGCTATGTGTGTACCAAATTTCATTCAAATTGTTTTTACGTGGAAGAGTAACAAAGATACATTAATTAATTTTAACAAACTTTCTCATTTATTTTATAAGTAGGATTCATATTATCGCCTAGCCTTTTTTTTCTGCTGGGAAATCATCTAATGACCCCACCCGCCGTGGGTGGGGCGGATGGGAGTGTCAGACTCTTACTGACTAAAACCTACCATGTTCCTTTCCTCAGCCCTTTGTATTCCAAGGCGCGGTAAGTCGAAAACGTCCCGCAGCCCCGGCAGGCATTATCGCCTAGCCTCGCATTCTATACATTTACAGGCTTACATTAATACTATGAATTTTGAGTCCGAAGCTTACAAAAGCCACTTGAAACAGATTTTCAGTATTCACTGTTTAATTAGCTCGCTCAAGTACCAAATCATTCCAGGTGATTTAAATGAAAGCCGCGCGTTATTATTGAGCATACAAGCACTTGGAATGTTTCGGAAAGTGAGATGGAATTATTTTGAAGCCCCTTGAAACCGATGTGCAGCAATTAGTCCGGTATTTGGGTATTATAGCGGATTTTATGCTTGGATTGTATTTTGATTTGATATTTACGTATTTTTGCTGTTTAATTTTGTGTTGTGGTTCGGATTTATTACTATTTGTTTTTACTCGGTTTTATTCGCATTCTAACGAAATTACTTTATTCACCCGGTTTTTTTTTCTAGGTTTCTATATCAATTTCAAAACCAAATTTCATCTTTAAATCGATTCACTAGCATAACCTTGAAAGCGCTAAAAAACAAACAGAGTCATTGTTGTATATATATTCCTAGCTAATATTATAAATGCGAATGGGAGTTTTTTATTCGTTACGCTTTCATGGCGAAACGGCTGAAACGATATCGATGATATTTGGTATAGAGATAGATAGGACCCTGAAGACGGTTATAGACTAGTTTTTATCCGTGTACATGAAGCAGTTTCCTGGGGAAGCGGGTAAAACCGCGGTAAACACATAGTATATAATATCGATATGTATTATAAAAACAATTTCTTAAATTTCATACGATAACAATTTTTATTTTTAATGTCTACGCTAATTATATTCTTATACAAAAAATAATAAAAACAAAATGAAGTACGAATTCCCATCCTAACCCTTTTGAAGTAATTTATTCGCGGACCAGGTAGGGAATATCTAAAACACTTTTGACCTGTGCTTAAGAATCTCGGATAACTTAATCCTTGGAGACATATGAATATGTTTCCAAATTAATACGGGGATTATGTTTGAGAGATTTATTTTTGGGGTCATTCCGGCGGGATTATTTAAAGGGTTATTAATTTGTAAGCAATTTTATAAAGGTAGCTAATTTTAAATGTACACTACGATTATTCATTTATTTAACAAGAAACTATAATTTGGCCTTAAACAAAACTTTGGCTTCTCACTATAAAAATACAGTAACAATACTTGCTGTAGGTATCTATAGAACGGAATTCATTATAATAAATATATTCTTAAGGAAACTAATCTTTGGAAACAATTAGTTAACATTACAAATGTATATAAAACACAGGCAATTAAAATCTAGAAGGATAAGATCATGCAATTGAATTCTTTTCATATGTAATGTACAGTATTAAAATTACAAAATTTCCAATTTAATTATATAAAAACCCAAAAAATATTCAGATTTTTTTTCACAAACAAAAAAAAACAATTCTGCCTAATCTTTCTCCCACACTGCAGCCACACCAGCTAGTGCGTATGTTCGCAGCCTTATTATCAAGTCCGCTGTGAAATTATCTCAATTTACGTGGTCATTAGCAGAGTCGCACGGGAGAGATATTCGGCTGGGCGCTTATAAATCTGAATTTAATGACCCCTCCCCACCCGGTTCTAATATTCGGAACAATGTTTAGGGACAGACGGCACTACGGTTGTACGTGTAACTGTGCATTGTTTGCGAACTCCGTGCCCTTTAGTTTCGTACCTGTTTGTTGGAGTAAAGATAGCTAATTGTTGTGTTGTAGTTTGTTGCAATAGTTTGTTTTGTAGCAGGGTAATGTTTTAATAATGAAGTGTTTATTTAAAATTGAGGTGATATTTCTGTTTTATTTGTCACGCGAATAGGTTCATAATTATGATCGTTTTTAATGGTATAACAAAACAAAATGATTATGAAAAATTAATGCACCAACTATTATGCTGATCTATGAATACGGTTCTTGTCCACAGGACCTACTCCTTGGAACCGTACAACTAGTGTGACTTTTCATAAGAGCCCGCAAAGGCCTATTTGAAATAAAAATTTTGACTTTGACTTTTGAATAAATATAACGTGCATTGATAAGAGATAAGTAGTAATTAATTAGTTTGCTCTGAGAGTCACTAAATGAAAAATGTCTACTTAAATTTCATGTTGTATGAAAACTCTTTACTTGAATCAAACAGCAATTTTGTTGCATGCCTTTAAATGCTACGTATTATTTATTGAACACTATGTTTTGCATAACATTGCGATTATCCTTACATTTGCATTACTCTGCATTATTGCCCCACACAATCATTTTTCGTAGAAGAATTTTGTAAATCGAAAACCGTTCAAATTACTGAAACTATTAAGTAACCTTGTTTTTGTAACTGCAAATACCAGCCACCTGCTATAGAATGTTAGCGTTTAATTTTGTCTCACAAAGCTGTTTTAACTAGGAAAAGAGCTGAATAGTGTTCGAACGGTTGGTTTTGGGCCTAAATTAAAATGGGTGAGTTTCTTGTATGTAGAATTCTCTTATTTTTACTAATTGGAAACAGAAAGCTAAAATACACTAATACCTATGTTTTGGGTTGGGTAGAGGCGTTGTGGATGAAATTATAGGTTTGGTTTTCTATTTTAAATTAATACCGCATAAGTTTAACTTGGTATGTATATACATAGATAAAAAATTGTTAAATAGACAGAAATAAGTCACGAAGCACAATAGTTTGAAGTTTTTTTCTTCTTATATTTAAGTAAGTTTTTTTATGATAACATATTTTTTATCTTTATCTCTTTCTTATTTTATCTGCAAAAGAATCAGTGCCATTTAAGTAGGTACAATGCCAAATTTTATTGATTGAGGGTGGCTCGTTTTTAGTCGACAGAAATAATAATGAGTGTATGAAAGTATCATAAAATTTAAAATTCATAATTATACCATCACCGACTACCATTTAAATCATTTAGACTATAATTGACGAGTTCCCGTAAGATGATACAACCGACCCTTAGTACCAACTGTCCCCGCAGTACAATGAGCTATCATGTGGAGCGGTGGAGTAAGCGTGTGTAGCATGTTCTTGTGTTCCAGGGGGCGAGGGGAGGCGGCGCGCATAGGCGGACTCAGGTAGCGTTTGTTGTGCGTGCCCTAGGCTGTACTGTTGTCACTGTCTGTCAAATAGCGCGCGCAGTGAGCGAATGTCCACGTCTAACCTTGCCGAGTACGCCTTGCTTACTCTATTTTCTCTCTTCGTAACTTCACGGTTTTTATTTCTCGTGTTCTTTTTTTAAATTGATAGTTGTAGAAAAACTTTTTTGTAATAAATTACTACTTGTACTTGTCAAGGCAAACTCGACAGTCAACTAAAAGGTTAGACGTGGAACGCAAACACTCACTCTGCACCATTAGTTATCGTCGTGCTGTAAAAACTATTTTTTTTATTTATTTTTTCTGTTTTTTTTTTCGTATTCATTTCGATGCGTAATTAGTGTGGATTTATGTTATTGTCATTTTTTTTTATTAAACAAAATTCTTTATATTGAACGCCGATTTCTGTAAAGAGCCTATTGACGCCCAAAATTGTTGCCGCTCTTTGATCAAAAAAAGAAGAAACGAATTGGGTGACGCGAACTTCTATGCTCACACAGAAGTCTAAAAGTAACAAGGCCCCCAGAGGGTTCCGTAGCCCCTAATCGATGTGTGACCCCTAATAATCTACGGGACCCTCGTCGATTCACAACTGCAACGTTTTAGTGTAATGTGCTAATTTTTGTGTTGACCTGAATTTGAATTTTGTTCGTTGTATTTCATTAACTAAAACTGTGTGTTATGTGTTATCATAGAGCTGTTGTTGTTCCATCACATGTGATCCGATACGGTGATATGTTTATGACGTCACATGTGATATGGTGATGAAGGTGATGGGAGCGGGCGCGTGTAGTGGCGGCGGCTCACTCATCACCCTGTGATAGGGCGCTGATTTGGAAGGAATTGTGGAAAACCTTTAAAATGTGCATCCAGAAATTAATTACTCTTTAAAGCCCTTCTTAATAACATCATAAATAAATGATGTGTGTGCTAAGAGCAATTTTAGATGACGCCACAAAATATTGTCGTTTCATTTTAATCACTCATGTCTTGAGTTTTTGTTGTTTGTATAATTTAATTTGTTTTAATAATACCTGTGCCTCTTTATGTCGTAATTAGTAAGCATTTTATACATTTTAATATCAGAATTTGTACTTTAAATAAAAAACTAATTGGTTCAGATAAAAAAAATATTCTGCAAAGTCTAGCATTCAAAATAGTTTTTTCTACAGCTCAATAAATTTCTCGATGCACTGCAAAATTTTAAACTCTCTCTCTAGGCTGTCTCTTCCTTGACTTAACATTGACAACAGTAGCAACTTAGTGCGCGCGCACACAGCGCTACAACCAGCCACGTAAATGCACATACATTCATGACATGTTCAAATAAATAACGAAGCATTTCTGACTATGTAAAATGAGTTATGAATTTCAACTTCCTCATATTTAAATCAAATATTTTGAGCTGCTATTAAAGTATGCGCATTTACGTCCCATACTCATTGATTTTAAACCATTGTAATCAAACCGAAAAACAACTTATTCAAACTTTAATTGTGCAAAACAAATTAATACTAACCAAAATTAATAAGCTGTTTTTCCACACAAAATTAATAGGTACCGTGGTGCTAGCGGGAAACTGTCGCGCGACTGCGGTGCCACTAAGTGTGGCGTTGTGTACGCGCTCTTTATACGAATGTGTAATAACGCGCTTCAGCGCCCTGTCGATGAGGCTGTCAGCACTCGCCCGGTCGCTACTTGAAAACCTGGTCCATTGGCACCGAAGTCCAGTTTAAGCCCGCCGCTCCACGCACCACCGCTAGGCTTACTGTGGTGTGCCTCTTTGTTTGACTGCGTTCTGTTGCTAGTTACGACTTTGGCAAACACAAAGTTCTAAAGTCTAATCTGAAGCAACTATTTGAGTTGGAGCGTCGAGAGTTCGTAGCAAAGCGTAGGCCTGTCGTAGCTTGCCGTAGCCGCGTAGCACTGCGTAGGCCTGCATAAGTTTATTCACAAATAAAATTGTTCTGCATAGTATGATTTATTTGTTATAAACTATTCAAATAATTAACCGAAAATTATTTTTAACACTAAACGACGCTCAAACTCAGAGCCAATAATATTAAAAATTTCAAACACACACTAGCAACGGGACGCCATATAAAGGTACAATGTCAAGGTTCTAAGTGATAGTTTCTCATCACAGATCGGAAGCTGTTCGTGGGCATGCTCAGCAAACAGCAGACAGAGGAGGATGTCCGTCAACTGTTCACACCGTTCGGCACAATAGAGGAGTGTTCCATACTACGGGGGCCCGACGGCGCGAGTAAAGGTCAGTCTTATATCATGTTATACACTTAGGTCGCACTGTGAACAGGTGCAGGACTGCTCGTGTAATTGCAATTCTATTGTCATGATGATAAAGTTAAAATTTGTGATTTGATTTTATTGAAAAATTTGTCGGTTTATACAGGAGGTAGATGGATACATACTGCTAGTGAAAAAAACATTATCAGTAGAAGAGTGTATCTACTACCTAGTACCTTGTAACCTAAATTTCAAGCTTGTCAATGGAATATTGAAACTCTCTAAATCGATTATATCTAAATGGTTTATATCTAAATCAATTTATATCTATCTGTTAATGGCAAATTTATTTGTATCAATATTTTGCCGAAATTATTTTTTTTTGCCGAGAATATCTTTGGGCCATCTTGCACCATCGCTCACCAAAACCTATTCATGTTAAATATTAAAATGTCCTGTCTTTGTCAATTATCTGAAACAGATAACAGACATAATATTTTATAAGAATATTTAGTTGTTTTTAGTGAGCAATGAAGGATGCAAGGCAACTATAATCTCTAGTCTTCTATTTTCATGCTGCTCTATGTGATGAATGACAGCATATAGCATGCATATGCTATTTATAACTAAAACAAATATTAAGAGAGCAGGCCAAAAATACCCCACTATTAAGTCTACCTCTCTTACGGAGCCGATATACGCATTCACTATCATCTTAACAAATGCGGGAACGCAATGAATTATTTACGTTGTACCTACATTTCTACCCTCAAGGCTTAAGAAACTACCCCTATAAATAGCCCCATGGATATACTAAGTAGGGGACTAGGAAACTTCAGTAGTCCTTGTTAGTGGTCAATCTTTTTGATGAATTACTTTTGTTTTTTTTTGTGTCTCATTTATTATTTGTTTTGAATTGAATTAAGGTTTGTTGTTGTTAAGACAAGTTGTAACATGTTCGATGTACTAAGTAATCTATGACTTTGGTACCACATTAATTATTTAACTGCGAACAAGTTTTTTCATCCTCTTTAACGTAGTGGGCGGTATTTTCTTTGCAACTTTTTTTTTGCAGAATTAATGCTCACTGATTAACTTCCCGTTATTTTATCTGTCAGATAATTTCAAACTAATCCTGTTTTTTGTTTTCAATCTTTTTGTTAAAAAGTAACTATCTAACTACTACAAAATATAATGAAATAAGAATTAAACGTATGCATATAAATAAACTTTAATCTAACCATTTCAATGAACTTGATAAATAAGTGTGCCCCAACACAGGTCATTGGCAAACCCTTCAAGCGCCCCGTAAATCGAATTCCCCAAAATCAACCGACTCAAAAGCAATATACACAAAATTATTTATCCTGAACATTGAAATCTATAGTATTACCCTACCGCCTACGCCCGTTATACGTCATATTGGGCGACGCGACAGACCGGGCCGATGTTACTCCCATTTAATTTCGTCCCGACCAACAAAATTGCCAAAATTTAATTGACTCCTAACAGTAACCTCGCGTACAGCGGTTTGTTAGTCACCCAAACAGCCTTCTTATACTACACATTAAGGCTTTTTACTCCCAAAGAACGTTATTATTGAACGATAAAGTTATTAACTACTGAGTACAGATGTACCGAATAGCGCTGCAAATTGTTAATTCGAGTTAATAACGAACGCCTCAGAGAAGCGATAAAGTAATTTTTTACGAGCATCGTCCGAACATTATCGTTAATGTTTTGCCGTTATAAATTAAGTGGTGTTTCGACCTCAATCCTGGGAGATTACTGAGTTTTAAGAGTAATGGAATAGTCGATCGGCAGGTTTTCATTTTAAGTGCCATTTATACTTAGGAAATAATAAAATCAGATTATGTTTTCAGAAAATAATTATTCTAGAGTTTATCTGGTCTCTTACAGTTTTTTAAAACAACGAATCTTTAACATACATATAAACGCATTCAGGAAAAATATTTCCTAATCATCTCTATTACAACTAGGGCAATCAATGTATGGATTCGTCAAGGACTAGGTTACTATTAATATTAACACCAGGCGCAATTTAAAAAGGATTTCTCAAATTAAATAACTCCAACCAATTTTGGTATAACATAAGCTGGAATTCTACCTACCTCTTCTCATATAGGGGCGATATGATATTCGCGCGTGATGATGCCCCATACGCGAGGCTATAATGCTATTCTTTCTATTAATGAATCAAGATACCATTACGCAGTGAGGGCGATAAAAATGTTATTTATTATACCTCTCTTCTCGTTCGCACTTCCCTATATCTATTTAGAAGTATAATTTGGGACTAGATCTTTGTATAAATGTAAGTTTAGTAATACTGTTCTAATTCTAATAAACTTTGAAAATAATTACAATAACACAATACAAATTTTTAACGCACAAAAATAGTCATTTTTATAGCGTCTACTTCAATACAAAGGGAATTTCTAAATCTATGTATAAATTTGAAAATAACTCTCTCTGTCTATCTGTTACGTTTTCAAAATACCTGAACCGCTTTAGATGAAATTTGGTATGAAGATAGACAGAGTTACTTTCAGTAAGGATAAAAAGTAGGCAGTTAAAAAGTTCCATATTAAAACTAAGTACTTTATACAAGTTCTAGCACTTAATTTACATTTATATATAGACACAGCTTGTCTGTCTGCTAAGACTATAAAGAGCCTACATCCTGGCTAATTACGAGACTTAATTACTTGCCTTCGTTTTTGTATACAGTAATTAAGTGGCGCAAGGCTGGGGAAAATCTCGCTCGTGTAGCTATGGTATTATGCGATGTACAGCTAAGCAAAATTGAGCAAAAAAAAACAGTTTTTGTAATATTTAATATTAGGATTATTTTGATCTAAGATTCGAATGAAAATAATATAAAAAGTACATTAATTTTATAAAAAATAGGCAAACATAGTTTTCTGTTTGTAAAATATTTTATTCGTAATTACTTCCAGAGATTATATTATATATACATAAAACAAACTGATAAATTTTAATTCACAACAAAGCAACATTAAACAATACTCTTACATAAATCGATACTTACATGACTTTAAATACGCACAGTTTATTGATAACGGTTCATAAAATAAGCAATAATTCCTTGTTAAAAAAACTCATCAACCAAAACAAAAATAATATGACAAGCAAATGAAAGATTCATAGCGAGGCACCAAGATTCAAAATTAAGGCCACTCCAAGCCCAGACTCATCTGTATCAAAGAAAACAAAACTTAATATTAACTGCCTAAAGTTTTTAACTCTCATTCCTCATTCAACGCACCAAAGAAACAATCTGCCCCTAATAAAGGCCACGCCGCTCTGTACCCCGCTTATGAAATTTCCCGTCCCTTAAGTGACATAAAGCGTTTGTGCACCAAAAACACAACTAAAAATCTAATTTTGCCAACAAAAAAACTCAATTTTCGTGTTCAACAGATAAATGTTGAATCAAATAATTCTTGTTGGAGCAACAAAATCTAGTAACGGTCAATAAACGTCGCTTTAATTTGCAATTGGTGGCGTTATCTTCGCAGCTCACGTCAGGCGGTGTCGAGGGCCGTATTACGTGGTACCATATCGATAGTCGATGTCGAATAATGTTGGCGACCGCTTACGACCGCGTGTTGGGGCGTTTGAGAATTTTTAGTGGCCGATTTTATGTTACTACTGAAGATGTTCGAGGTAAATATTTTTGTTGCGGTAGGTGAATATAGTATTTCCGGGAAATGTATGGATAAAAGATATTCAGGTACAGGTAATTTAATGAATGTAAAATAAATTAAAATCACGACCGCTTGAAGAAGACTTATGCACAAATAACATAATATTGTAACCAAAACATTTTTACAAAACTAATCCCCTCAAATCTATCTATGTCTCTCACACATTATCTTTCTCTAAACAACAAAACAATATATTTCCTCAAGCATAACCACAGCGCCACAGACAAACAACCTGAAACACCTTGGTCATCGTATTCGTCATTCGGTCAGCCACCTCTGAACTGAATCGGATATTCGTCATAACTCGAGACGATCTCGTTACTCTCTATCGTTTAGCCTTGCCGTAATAAGGTCGCCGGGTCACGGGAATACCCGTCGTAAACCGGGGAACAGCCCGACTCTTTACTGTTCCGGTAATGACTGCGCCGTAAAATATCACCAATTTACTTCACACTTAGGTACACAGGAGATATACCAGGATTTCTGTTTTGAACGTTAAAGTGAGCATAAAAGTTTCTGTGATTTTTTTTCTCTGAGAATCTTGTGGGAATTGTATTTACGAATAGTTTGTAAGATGACTAATCTCTTGAGCAGTCTTGAATAGAGTGCACGCTTATCATTGACGATTAGTCGTACAACTTGAGTAAGTTTTTTCAATGAAGAATATGAATTAAGGTTGAAATTACTTATTATAACAGTTTAATGACATCTCATATTTTTCTATACCGATATCTTTTTTTATCGAATTTGTTGTATTGTAGTAAATAATATACCTGTAATGTAATTTAATCACCACCACCAGCTTCGGATAGAAATTCACACCATTATTTTAGATTATTTATATTAAAGTTAAGATAGTAAGCAGTTTGGTCTATAATAATGATATTCAGCTCTATTTAGTTAAACACAAGACTAGTTAAAAAGACTACAGAAATTAAAAATCTGCCTGCACAAATGTTCAAGCTCTTTAAACATAGAAAATCATGCAGATTTTAAAACATGCAAGCTTCTCAGAATAGTGGTCTTTTATATTACAACATCGTAGGAATATTAAATGAGTATGAGCTGTCCGCGAGTATGAAATGAAAAATGGCGCGCAGTCACTTGTTATTTTTGATATAATCATCTAAATACTGCGTAAATAATTTGCATAAAGTGATGCTGCTTTGTAGTCAGCATATAAACGTATCTGTATAGACATAGGTAAAATATTTATATTGTTAGTCACACTTCGAACTGAACTTATGTGTTGTATTAAAATATCAAAAACATACATTTTAGTTATCATAAAAATATATTAATTTAAAAAAAAATGCAGTTCATACGATAAATTACGTTAATTTTGTAATTTTTTATAATTATTTTTTTAGTTTTTTTAATGTTTTATTTAGAAAATTTTGAAAATAGGTTATAAATTAATGAAAGAGTATCCATTAAATTTCTAGCTAACATTTCTCTAGAAGACTTTACTTGGCACTGTGCAACTAGTTTTATTTATCCATCCAGAACTTGACTTAACTTCTATATAAAGAAATATATCCTCAACAAAATGAACTGTTGGCGTAATTTCTCAAACTGTTTACTCCTAAATGAAATAACATAGGTACTATAATTTGACCACAAATATCTAATTATATCAATATCTTTTGATACATTAATTAATTTAAATTACTTAAGGCTAAATATTAAAAACTACTACTACAACATATATGCTAATACAATAAATATAAAATACAAAAAAAACACCTAAAGGAACACCTCAAGGTTAAGCGTCAAAATATTCCTCCACATCGCATTTATCTGATACTATATCGACTTACATAGTACCAATACACAATATCAATACTAAACACCAAGAAACTCCCGAACATGTCCAAACTCGTTCGATTTTATCCCCAGACAAGTCTATAACGTAACAAAATGTAACTATTCAAATGCAGATCGAACGATTTCCTTAATACCGCACGGCTTACAGAGGTCGCCAAAGCATTACGCGAAAAATTTGCGCCTAAACTGTAAAAACATAATAAAAACCGGGTTCCGTAAGAAAAAGCAAGCCATTCTCGTCATTGCAAACGACCGCGTTACGATCTCATATGACTCAAATAACCCTAACACTGCCGCCCAGAGATCAATACGTATATATAAAGGAAAGAAGTTTTCGTATGTAGCGTGCATAATTCCCTGTGTATTTTCTGAATATTGTTCGGTTAGTCTGGTGTATGGATATCAATTTTGTGGGTTTCATCTAGTTATTGAGATAGAATAAACCAATAACCGGCAATAAGGAACTGTTGGAATAATGGTTGGTGGTGGACTCAAATCTATAATATAAAAATGAATCGCTGAATGTGTTGCTAAGCGCAAATCTCAAGAGCAGCTGAACCGATTTGGATGAAATTTAGTACAGAGATAGAGGGGACGTTGGAAAAGGTGAAGTCGTCGCGTCCCTCGGGACGCGGGTGAAACCGCGAGCAATCGCTAGTTTTTTAATAAGAATCAATTATTTGGGAGGATTTGTTTCATCATAAATGCCAGTAGCCATTTGATCGAGACATTCGAAACACATTCAAAAGATTTTCTTTTTTAATATTGGAATTCATTCTTCAAACCCTGCTGATCTACGTCATATACACACCATTGCTAAAAATGTTCGAAAGAGATACCGCGCCCCCGGAATGAAAAGGGCTGAGGAAAGAACATGGATGGGTTTTAGTCAGTAAGAGTCTGACACCTCCACCCGCCCCACTCACGGGATTTGATCATTTGATGATTTCCTATCCAAAAAAACCATTGCCAAGTATAAGTATTATTATTCACACATAAAAAAATACTTTTAAAACACGTCCCTATACAGCCAGTATTCTCCCAACTTCCTCATTCGATGTCACCTTTATATACCGATCAATCTCCACGACACAAAAACAAACTTTACTATTCAAAAAAAACATTTTACATTTTAAGCCTCTTGGGGCTTACTTTGTAAGATTTTTATTATCAAACCAAGTAATCCTTCTCTGCCATCGAACGCCCCGATTCCTTCGAAATACGAAATAATCTAGTAACCCCGAACCTTTGCTAATAAAATTGCCCGCTAACGAATAATCTTATTGAGTTCTGTTCAGAACAAATACAGTGTTTAGGTACTTACCTAAGCTAGGAAACTGGAATTAAGAGTTGGGACACGTAGCCAGATTATTTTGAATTGTATCTATGCTTGTACAGATTATAAATAGATTTCTATTCTAAATACAAAATATTAAAATTGTTGTGGAAAATATTTCTTCAATAATTGCTATTTCCCGCGGTTTTACCCGTATTCTGACGAAAGTCCTTCACGCACCCAATTAAAAAGTATTCTATGTAACAATCCAGGTTATAAACGATGTGTGTAGTAAAATTTATCAAATTCCATTCAGTCGTTTTTTCGTTTTTACGTGAAATAGTAACAAACATTCAGACATACATACATCCTCACAAACTTTCGCATTTATAATATCACTAGTTATTCCCCGTGGTTTCATTCGGTGTCCGAGAGAACTACTTGATGTACTTAGATAAAAAGTGGCCTAAAACCTTCTCCATGATCCCCTCTGTCTTCGTACCAAATTAAATCCAAACTGGTCCAGTCTTTCACGCGTGATGCCGTGACCAAGGGAAATAGGGATTTATTTTTATATAATAGCCTAGCTTTCCGCCCGCGGCTTCGCCCACGTGGACATTTTTTTTACACCTTGAGTTACATTATTCAAAATTTAGTAGGGATCCCTAATTATTTCTGGAAATAAATATAGCCTATGACACTTCGTAAAGAGGTAGCTTTCTAACGGTGAAATATTTTTTTAAATCGGTTCAGTAGTTTTTGAGTTAAAACCCTACAAACAAACAAACAAATCTTTCCTCTTTATAATATTAGTATAGATAGAGATAAGTAGGACTAACTTCTACTTATTATATTAGTAGAAAGTAGAACAGACTATGAGTGTTGTACTTATTCACTTTTCACAACAATTCCACCGTCTTAGACAAAAGCATGGTCATAAAATTTACTATATAAACGACAGACCAAATTACTTGAAAACTTCTCAAAAGGTCCTTCATCCCTAATGGCTATATGGTATAAAATATGCGTAGGTCTACGTACAGCGTCGGAGTAGGCACGGCTATTTTTTATCGGGCCGAAGAGGGCTTCGCTTAGTGCAAAACATTGTAGTGGCGCACCAGACTCATCTAGTTCATATCCAAAGTGAAATATGAGCGTTTCAAAATATTCCGCGCGGAAAATATTATATGGAAAGTGTCGCGTCGGATACACATTGAGATTTTTTTCAAGGATTTTTTGCACATATGAAAATGGGCTTGTAATAGGAATCGATATAATAGGACTTGTAATATTGATTCAAATAAATTATAATTTTAGAAATTAAGAAAGGATAGGAGTTATTTAAAAAATTGGATTAATTTAATTTAATATGCTAATGTAGTAAAAATAAGTGACAAAAAATCTTTTAAAATCGGATCATCCGTCTCATTATTTTTTTTAGAATCAGTTAATTAATTTCAACGATTACCTACTCACTAAAAAAATCTTACGAATTTTACCACTTTATAACATTACCATAAGTGAACTTTTTGCTACCATTAATAAATTTGTAAATATCAAAACAGTAACAAAATTGATTTTTCAAATTATTCGAATTGTAATCTGACGTGACGCAACCCTCAGAATTCACACAACCCTAACTCGCCTGTAAAATCATCGTGTCATGCAAATCCAAAAAGGCAAAAAGCGTAGACTAAGAGAATTGAAATCTCATTGGACACGGGTCTGTATCCACGACGCAACTAACGATATTTATTACTGGCAACACCTTATCTTTGATATATTTTACGAGTCTATATTTCAAGGGGTTCCAAGTCGTGATTTTCGACAACCCTAGTATAAAATGACAGCTTAAGTGTTGTGAATGCGGGCACTGACTTGCTTTTTATTATTTGAATTTGTTTAGTTTTTAATACATTTTAATGTTTGCTATGGTAATTTATTATGAGTATTAATGTTGATTACTGTCATAAATGAAAAGAAGTGAAAACCAGAAAAGGAATGGATGAGTTGTATGGAAGAGAATATGGCTAGTTATAATGGAATACTGAGATGACTTGTGGTCTTAATATCTTCACTCGAAGTTTATATTTGGCACAGCGAGTTAAACACCAATATCCTTCATCTTCCCTTTTTGATGTAATCATAGCTAAGTCATTGTGACGTCATGTTGTAAAAGTGCTGACCATGGCGGGACATGGAAACTCATCCATCGTCCATGGATCCCATAATAAAGTATTTCCTCCAATCGTTTTCTATTACTTTTGTGGAGAATAAGGAGCTGAAATGTATATTCTCGCGTCAATATCATATCAGAAATAAAATTTTCTCTTAAATATTTATAAAAGGAGAATTAATTTATAAAAGAAAGCTCTCCTTTTTTTGTTTAATAATAAAAGAATCGCTTTGCAACATATCAAACAAATCTATTCTTCTCACTCGTAAATATTTACTGTCAGTTTAATCATAAATATTTACTACCAATTTCTAGAATCTATAAAAAGTCTACAGCTTACTATCAAAACTTTGAGCGTAAAATGTTTATTCGTATCCGTCAGACGAATTACGAAAAGAGTTTGGCACAAAAAGTTTAAAAGAATAAAAATGCGTTCATAATTTAAATTTGAAATAAAATTTCTTTTTGACATTCTCTTGGCGGGTGTATTCTCTTTTAAAGTAACGGTAGAAAGGTTCAGTAGGTGTGGGGCGGCTGAGCGCAGCGCACCACATGTTATTTCGCTGCGGTCGATCTGCGGTCGGCGGCCGCAACGCAAACGTCACGCGGCGTGACGAGCACGTGTTGCGGCCACGTCACGTGACAGCGACGGAATTGCGTCCTGCAACTAATGAGCGTTTTGACGTCTTTCTGCGGGCGGACCTTCGTTATGAGAAATGGGTCATGGTTTCTGTTAATATAATTTTGTGATGGAAACCTTGTTCTGCTTTGTTGACGATATTGTGTTTTGGACATAAATTATTACAAAATTGGACCCTTTTAGATTACAAAGTTAAATTAACTTTTACAACAATCTTTACTATGTTTTTATCAATTTCTGATACAGAGCTTAAAATATTGCCTCCTATCTATCTTCATAAGCATCTCATCTTAGGTCCATTTTGTAAGCTACGCCTCTTAGGTAAATCTTCCTTTCTATTAGCTCTGAGAAAACGCCGATAATATCGGCTATCAATCAATATTTCAGTTACACAATCTTCTCGGAAAATATTAATACCGAAAATGTTTGAATAATATCAATTACATATAAAAGTTAAGAAAAAAATATTAAATTTCCGTGAGCCCATATCATTCCCTTCGTATTTGCTATGGGTATCTCAGCTCCGCTTGTTACATGAGACATTTAGCCTGAGGCAGGGGAAATGCTTAACTATGTGGAAAAAAGATTTTTTGTGCTCTGTCCTCTCAGATCCTTAGATATGAAATACGTATTTAATTAAGCTTTATATTGTAGGGTAACGAAATTGAATGATAAAATTAGCAAAGTGCTACCAGGGGAATTTTGGAGAGTATTTTGTTAGTTTGATTCTCTTTAGTAAAGCTCCTCTTTAAGTACATTGACAAAGAATACCTACTATAGGTATAAAAAATAATACCTTGCCATTTATTCAAATAAATATATTCGAGTTTAAAAAGGTTCTAATGAACCTACTACGTTTCTCATTATACCCTTATTTAATTGTAACATCCCAGAAAATTATTAAATACAAATATAGGACATAACAAAACAAAACAGTAGAACTTACGACCCTACCCCACTGTTCCTAAAGTCTATGATAAATGACTTAATTAGCCACTTAATAGAAAAAGCCTTCGAAGGAACAATAGGCCGGAGCGAATGAACCGGACGATGATATAGCTGGCTCCCTCTAATTGTGCCGTTCAAGACAGGCTTAGTTCTCAGAATTAATTAGACTAAGTACTCTTTTGAGTACTAGATGTGAATAGTTACTAAAGTGATGTATTTAAAAGAGATTATATGGGCTAAAGACGATTGTAGGTTTTGCTTTGAGGTGTATTTTAAATGTTAATTACTTATCAAATTGCTTGGCCATTTCTTAATTTGTAGAAAAAAAATGTGATCAATTAAAAATAAGGAATACAAAAAAAAATAAAGAATATATAAATTGATATTAAAATCGATCTTATATTTTTATTTTTTAAATTATAATTCCCCATAATAAGGAGTTAAATGATAGTATTCAAAATAATGAAATACAAATTAATTACTAAATGACTTCCCAAGTTTTAATCTGAATAGCTTCATTGTGAAATTAAAAAAATGTAATAAAAATTTAAGCAAAAATTTTTAACACTCAAATTCCTCAAGCATATTTTTACTTATCTATAGAAACTGTCAATAAAAACAAATAATTTAAATATTGAAGAAAAATTGGATGAAACCCCGTGCCCCACTAGATGCGCGGAAGCGATTTATAATCTGTCATTACCAGCAATATCGCAGTAATAGTGACCCCCGTAAGTCAGTGCGGCTACGTAATAGACTCATATGGCCGGGTAATGAGGTGACGCGAGAATAGAATAGCCTTTCACGCCTTCCTTAGACTTTAGAAAAGCAAAAAATGTCAAGGTTTTTTTTTATATAGTCATTCCCATCCTCATGAATTTCGGATATAGATTGCAAATCAACGATATTATTCTGTTTTATTTATTGAACAATGTATAATCAGTATTCTTACAGTAATTATTTATTCACTGAATGACTCTGTCCTTGGTTCAAAAAGAATTGTGTATCAACTTCTTACTTAATACAAACAAAAATAAAATGTTTTCCTTATTCCGTCATAAACTGCAACGTCTTTATTCTCAAGCGAATACACTTGATGTACATTCTCAATCAACATCCAATTGCCTCCCCAATGTCTTGAGTACACTCGAACACAATTATACACTTCATTTAAAAAGAAACGCCAACAATGAGCGCGTCAAAAGAAATGATTCACATTAATCGTACCCTCTTTAAAACACAAAACAACGCGACTGCCGGTCCTTAAGCCTCTTTCACGCGAAAAACGTCTGCCGATTAATTTACGTCAGCGCGTGTTCGGCGTAAACGGCCGAAGCCGCCCGAGCGCGCCCGAATACGCCACGTCACGGTGACGCGTATAAACGTCACCTTATAAGCCAAGTCACTGCCTATTTGAATTGATGGACGCAAAATACCGATATATTGGTGTTATTGAATTATTATTATTTTATTGATGATGTTGAATGATGAAGAAAAATATATTTATCTTTTTAAGGAGCAGAATTGTCAGATTCAATATTAATTAGACAATTTGTTTCATAAAATTTCTATTATATCCTTTGCTAATTTCACTTAAGCAATAACGAAATTCAAAATCGTGCAATATTCCGCAAAAATAAATATCATTTTGCTCTTGCACATCCCCATTACTATCAGTTTACAAGCTCATAAAAACAACGTATAATATACGAAGAAACTTGCAATATATTCACCGCGAGCAGTGAGGCGTTCTTAAGACGTCATACGACGTCGTGGTGTTACCCATGTATTGTAATTATTACAGCCGACGATGCTTAAAATTTAATGAACGCCTTCATTACAACGTTTCATTTTTCGTTAAATGTATGCTTGAACGGGGTTTAAGTCAAGTTAAACTTTTCATAAATTCGTTATAATATTCAAGTGAAGCATACAACGTAAATAAGTGAAAAATTCACCATTTTAATTACGTATAGATAACTCGATGTTTTTTTCCGTTTCAATAAACACACCTTTCATTTTGAAAGTTCAATGATTGCCTCAAAGTTGCATTGTGTTGCTTTGACTATGAATAAAAATAATAAGATATACACTCAAAAATATGTAGCAATGTATTATTAAATTTCTATTTTCCGTGGAGTCACCTGCGTCCCGAAGGAACAATTTAAAGCACCCGGGTAAAAAGTAGTCTGTAATGATCTCCTGGGTCCTATCCAAATCGGTTCAGTTGTTTTACCGTGAAAGCGTAAAAAAAACACTTTCGCATTTAAAATAGTAGGATTAAACTATATTTTTTTAATATATAAATTAGAATCCCAAAAAATTATTTTATTTACAAAATATTTATCTCAGGTTGGTTTTAAATTATTTACAATATATATTATACATTCTTAACAATATAAACAAATAAAAAACTATAATATTAAGACCCAAGAGACTGGCGGCATTGCCACGTTGGATGGCAATGCTTAGCTTAAATTAGATATGTTAGTAATTAATTAGTTATTCTTTACATTGATTTTTTTACGTATTTCGGATACCTGTATATCATTTTAAAACAAATTAAAGATACCGATTTCTTCGTGTATCGCATTGTCTTTAAGCATAACTGACACAGAAACTTTGTTACTCAATATCTATCGAATACAGTAACAATTTTGAACTTAGTTCACAATTGAGTAACTCTGTGGACTAACTTAACTCATCGGCTGGCGGCACGATTGAAAATCTTGCAACTAATAAACTCCAAACTACTCTATCGGCGTCACTATCATTATCCTGGCTCCAAGTATTTAGATGCTGGCTTGTTATAATAAGTCGTGGTGGCGTAGTGGTTAAGGCACCTGATTCTCGTGTACGAATGTGGAGGTTCGGAACCTGGCAAGTACCAATGTGACTTTTCTCAAGTCATATGTACTTTCTAAACTGTATATCTTAGACATCACTGACTAACGGTGAAGAAAAACGTCGTGAGGAAACCTGGACTTTAAAAAGTCTGAAATCGCCAATCCGCCTTGAGCAAGCGTGGCGATCAATGCTCATTGCTCATGCCTTCTCTGTATGAGAAGAGGCCTGTGCCCAGCAGTGGGACAATATGTAGGCTGATGATGATGATGATTGTTATAATACCGGGCGCAACTGAGCTAGATTTTTTCCCGTTTAGTGATAAAAAAAACAAAAGACGTTCACAGAATCCGATGCATTTTTGTTTAAGTTTTTAAACTCAGATTACTGAGAGTAAATTATTACTATTTCTTTATTTAGCGGTTCAGTTAAGGCCAATCAAATCATACTTATTATATATGTATACTTACAAAGATTAACCACTGCTATACAAAAATACAAACTGTAAAATAATTGTATATACCTACGATTTTATTATAAATTATTATAAACTTACTGTTGCTCGCGCGGTTTTATCCGCAACCTATGGGAATTCTTCTTCACGTACTCAGATAAAAACTATTCTATATCACTTTCCAGGGTTCAATCTACCTCCATATAAAATTTCATCCAAATCGGCTCAGCCGTTTCCCGTAAAAACGTAATAGAAAGACGGAATTACTTTCGTTTTTAGTTAAAAATTTTATCATTTTTATCAATTGACTCATTAACAAAACTATGAGTAGGTACTACTAGTTTAACACAAAACGTGTTATGACGATAATCGTACGAAATCGCGATCGTTTAAAAACGTCGGTCGCCGTCAGCAATCTAGTACGCCTCGTTCACTTGATCGCCTCGCTGTTTACCGCCTTATTACGCACCTGCGTAGGGTTGACCCTGTTCGTGTATTATAAATATTGTCATGTTCATGATTTTAATTAGAAATAGCATTATGAACGTATATAATTTAAAAATAGGTGTAATGTTATTTTCTTGTAAGTCTTAAGAAATATTTGTTGTTCATTGAGATTTTAGCGTAATTAAACTAAATGCCACAAAGGGCGTTCTTTTCGACACTTCGATTTCTTAAAGACAATCTTTTAATTTCCCACTACTGACCGTATTTTCTGTCTCTCTTTATTAGTTTTTATCTCTCTTTTCACTGAGATTATAAGAAAATTTCTCAAACGGAGACTTTCTCTAAGTACACCTAATTTTAATATTGTTAACCGACTTCAAAAAAGAGGAGGTTTTTAGTGATTAATATTATAGAACACAAAATTTTCAACAACAAGTTTTTGTCACTTATGAAAACAAAATATTTTCTAAACTTTTCCATTTCTATCACAAAAAAGAAACGATATTTTAAAATAAATTTATGACATAAAAATCCTAATTATTTAACATAATCTAAAACTCGATAAATCCCAACCCTATAGCAGCACACGCCTCGCTATACAGAATTTCTGCTCATTAAGCCGACGACGAGTCGGAATCATGACGTGTCGTGCGCGAACAATTTGCGAGTTCCAAGTGAGTGTCGCGTTAATTATTGAAAGCCATTTAGCGATGTTTTACAGGGTTACATGCGTTTACCTAATGGATTTAAAGGTTAATAGGAATTATAGTAACTGCCGCAGTAGGAGGGTTAAACATTTTTTTTTTGTGTAAAAATTATCGACACCTTATTGACCTTTCGTCTTATAAGACTCTTTAAGCTATCGAAAAATGTCCCTTTCTGTCAAAATTTTACAGATAAGGACAAAACTGTTTAATAGTTAAAATAGGCTTAGTAAGCGAATGGCTCGATATAACTGATAACCATATTAGATTAACCAATATCGGAAAAAAAAAATAATATGAGTTCCGATCCCTACTAAACTATCTTTGTTATAAAAATCCCTTACATTATACTATAACTGTATTATTACCCTATACTGCTATTCCTGTTTCACTTCCCTTAATATAAACCGAACATCACTAAACTTCATATCGATATTACAACCAAAACCCAAAATAAAGGGCCGTAAGATTTCCAAATAAAATCAAAAATCCCCAACCAAAACGGTGAACCATAAGCGGAGGTTAAGAAATATCAAAAAGTAAATTCCGTACACTTGTTTGACTAAGAATATTGAATGAACGACCCCAGTGAACCGTAGTAGAAATTAATTAAGTCCCTATAGCTGTGTCGAATAAAGAAAAATCGGAAGACCCAGATTGGAGTAAGGAATTTTAATAAGGCGGCGTCACGTAAACATTGATGGTCGGATCTCCTTCGTGACGAAATGGAAGCCTGTCGGGCTTACTCGTGATAGACGTTATTATCTTTTAGTTCATCATTTGTAATTAACGTTTCTTTTAAGTCTGTATTAGACTTGCCCTCTTACCTATACATATACAATGTTTTGTCCTGAATGACTGACGGATCAACGCATAGCCTTAACCGCTAATCGTAGAGACCTGAAACTTGAAGGGTGTGTTATTTGTATGACATAGGTATTCGATAGTAAAGGATTTTCCGAAATTCTACCTCTAAGGGAAAAAATGGAAGAGCAATTTTTTTATGAAACTCTGTCATTTTTAATTTGAATTCGTATAGCCCACGCGGGCAGATAGCTAGTAATATAATATACTGCTGTCGTAAAAATAAAGGCCGTAATTTTTTTTTTTTCGATATTGAGTTAAGTTTAATATTTGGAATAAGGTTAAAGAAATTTATTCCCAAAAAGACAATACAATGCCACTTACATGAGAATATTAAACATACAATTAAAAACTAAAGTAATGGTCGCCAAACAGTCAGCAGCTATAAGTCTCAAATGGAAGGTGAGAAGTTTTCAATTATATACTGAGATAATTGAGACTTAAAACTGCTGAATGATGTAATTTCTTTTATATAAGAAGGTAGTTTGTTGTATAGCTGTGCTCCTTCAAAAGTAATACTCTTTTTTGCGTAATTTGTTCGTACTTTTGGTAAAACAAGTAAGCTAGGACGACGAAGACTGCGTTTACTTATTTGTGCTTTCGTTACAAAAGACAAGTTAGTATGGATGGATTTATCCATTATTTTCCTAATTAGAATACAAGTGTTGTATATATACAGTTGTTTAATGTTCATTAATTTAGTTTCTTTATAAATTTTGGGTGTTGGTGTCATATATGGGTAACGAAAAAGTATTTTAATTATTTTATTTTGTGTTCTTTGAAGTTCCTGTAATTTTGTTTTAGCAGCACTGCCCCAGATTTCAATGAGATAAAGCAAATGTGATTTCACTAGTGAGTTATAAATTGTGAAGCGCATTCTTCTAGGTAGACATTGAGAAATATTACGGAGTGAACCAATAAGTGCCGAAAGTTTGTTTTTAGTGTGATCTATTTGTTTGTTCCATGTTATATAATTGTCTATTCTTAAGCCAAGGTATTTTTCGTAAGTTTTTTGTTCTAAGGGAGAGTTATCAATTGTCAATGGATCATGTGGTGGGATAGTTTTATTTTTTGGTTTGAAGATGATGTAGCATGTTTTAGCAGTATTAACCGTAAGTAAGTAAGAATCAGGAAAATATTCTGATTACGAGTAGAGGATCTACACAATATCCACAATGCACCCGTGCGAAGCGCGGGGTGGGTTGCTAGTAAATGAATAAACACATAATCTTTGTTTTCTAGACCACGTACAATTTAAGATTCACGTCCAAAACACTGCGTCGTTAAAGAAATACTTGTGCATTATTAAAACATAAACATTTTATAAAATGTGAACTAAGTTTTGAAATAATAACTTGCCTTTGAGACTGGTTCAGTTCTCAGGCAACTTGACTCCGCTGTTTTTATATTATGTGCTAGTTTCTAGCCGCGACTTTGTCTGCGAAGTATACCGGAATAAAAAGTATCCTATGAATTAATTCTGATTGTAAAGTAGGTGTGTACCAAATTTTATCCAAATCAATCAAGTAGTTTTTGCGTTGTGTGTGTACAAACATACAGACAAAAAAATCTAAAAATTGTGGTTTTAGCTTCATTTTTCCTAATAAATACCTCTATATTAGTATTTCTCTTTAATATCTATATTATTCAGACCTCAAAATGTTAGAATTTTATTATAATTTATTTAAATCTATAAATTATATTGTATCTATCTAGTCTATTAGGTTTCTTAATAGGATTTTTCTAAATACCCATGTTCGCAGCAGTCTAGTTGATCTGGTTGCGATTCCTTTATCCAACCTATAGTTTTTAAAAGTACACTCATTTGTAAGTTGCACAAAAAAAATTACAGGTTCGTAAAAAGTCATCGCTTACCTAAATTACTTGGATTTTAATTTAGCTTGGCTTCTGTCGGAATTGGAACCAAAATATTTTCTTAGATAAAAGCCTACGTTTCTACACATGCATGAGTACTACTCATGTTACACTTATTTGTCACCTTGCATATTTACTTTCCTTGAGGCCATACGATTCCTTGAACTAGATAAATATAAATGGAAGTTACAGTACCTCTAGACTAAAACAATTATCAATATCATAATAATTACTATTCAGCTCGAAGAATGCAGTGAGTGAGACGATTTTAATTGGGTCGGCTATTATTAACCCCGCGGGCTATGTTATTGTTTCCCATGGCTAGTGATTAACTATAGCCGTTTTTGTGTAGCCGGCCTATTGTCGGGGACGCGTGTGGCCCTTTGATAAAATTGCAATAGGTGCCGTTGTATTTTTACGCACGTCCAATTAAACATGGTCTGTTTATATAGATATTTATATTTGTTTATGAATATGTTGTGTATATACTCTATGGTTAATTTTTATTTACAATAATAAAAACATAAGAATAATAAATTATACAAATAAAATTAGGCATCAAAATATTCATCTGCATCGCTCTCAACAGGAATCTTGCCCAAAAGGCTGGCTGCATTGCCACATCTGCCTTGCCTTTTCCCAATTTTCTGGGGTCTGCTTCCAGTGTAACTGGATGCAATTGAGTATCAGTGTTTTATTTGGAGTGACAGTCTATCTGACCTCTATAACCCAGTCAAACGATAACCCTTGGTAAGACTGATTATCAGACTTTCTGACTTTTGACTATCCGTAACGACTGTGAAAAATCTAATCAAAAAAGGCTAAGCAGAAACGATGAGATGTTACTATCGTGTAATCATCACCAATACTTAATATTTCATTTGTAGGAGTTTCTTTCTAGGAAGTAGCTAAAGCATTTAATACGAGACTAAAAAGATATGTAGAAACTATAATGTTAAAAGGTGATCTTAGCGATTTGTATTTGTATCTTGAAAATTACCCGCAAAAAATAATTATTTGATGCTTGCTAGTTCCAAAAATACCGACAAAAGTTCCTATTTCGTATCACCGCATCCCGAGGGACTACAAAACACACCTGGATAAATGCCTACAACCATCTCCAGAGTTCCATCTTTCTTCATACCAAATTTAATCCCAAACGGTTGAGCCGTTTTATCGTGAAAGCGTAACAAACAAACAAAAAACTCACTTTAGCTTTTATAATTATTAGTTAGTATAGGTCTCAAATTTGACGTTTACTATGACGTGTTTACCACCTTCCACCAATCTATCAAATATCTCCTTTCACTAGGTACTAGACTAATGGATATAAAGTATATACTATACTATACACTATACTATACTATAAGTATATACTATACTATACATAACTTAAAATACCGCTTCGTCAGGTCCATCTGATACCGCCGGTGACGTGTGCAATCGTAATTAATAACGGCTCCTAACTAATGACCGGTGGCGGATGGTAGTTGATAGCTTGGAGGGTATCTCTTTCCAGTTGAAGAGTGATATCTTGGGGCATAGTGATAGTGTGGTAGTTGTTGGGTGTGGTAGGAAAGATCTTCGCTTATCATATTAATGGTTAGATAATAATATATGATGAAAGTGTTACTGTTAGTCCTAGCTGTCTTTTGTAGATATTTCACAGTCGTTACGGGTAGTTAAACGCTAGAAAGTCTGACAGCCAGTCTTACCACGGGTGTCGTGTTACCCGGTTACTGGGTACTAGAGGTCAGATAGGCAGTCGCTCCATGAAAAACAGTGTTACTGAGCTCATCCGGTTAGGCTGGTAGCCGATCCCAACATAGTTAAGAAAATGCTGGGCTGGTGATGATATTATGATGACAGTGTATGTTGTTTATGAATTTAAATTAATAGTATTTGACACTCGTTTCTTCCAGCGGCGTTGCTCTCATTGTATCAATCAACTTAACCTTTTGTTCGATAAGGGCCGCTCGTAGTTGCAACACAGTTGCATCCAGTCAATCCCAGTGACAGTTTTTTTTCCTGATTATTTTTGGAATCAATTAGAATAGATGATACCACTAATTAATTAACACACTTTATGAGCTGTCAAAACGCTATTGTCCCATCGATTTTGTAGGGGAGCACATACTCGGACAAGTGATGTCACTTTTTTCAAAGTCAAATAGTTAATTTTTTATTGATTTTCGAGCAACAAAAATAATATTTTACAATCAATTTAAAATAACTCTTATTTTCTGGGCTGAAATGCACATTTTGGAGAAGTACTGTCTTGTAATTATTAGTCATCGAGCTAATTTATTTTCTCTATAGTATATAAATTCAATACAAAATAATATTAATTTCTACTCTACCTATTATTAACCGACTTCATACGACTCCTAGACTAATGATCTGTAGCGAGTCGCAGATCGTATGACTCGTCTGGTCGATCCCGATGTGTCATCGCGTTGCATTACTATATGACGCATTTGATGTATTTGTTACTGTGAAAGCCTGAACAACAGTAAAATCTAGTTTTACTGGATTTACCGTAGAAAGCTTTTACAGAAACATACCCACTGGAGATTGTATATTCGGCTATGCTCTGTTCAATACGATATTCGGTTTAGAGTTTTTCTTTACAATATAAGTTTATATGTGTATATAACTCGTAACGAATATGGAAGATAAAATGAAAAAAATATGAGAGGTATAATACCTAATATTACAATTATACAATAAATACTTAATGTTTGATACTATACTGTTATTTAATAATGTCAATAAAATGTCTTCTTTTTCTTGGACTTGGGAGTAGTCTTAGGGCAATAGTAATGGACTTTTGGACCTTTCATTAACCTGAAATATTGAAATTATATATTCCCCAATATAGATGGGTTTACGTATGAATTTTCTTATTATTCAAATTCCATCAAAATATCATATACTTATAATATTATAGCCACATTACTAACAATCGATAAATCCGATTACTTCAACCCCACCGACAGCACATTAGGACATCTAAATACAACAATATACAAGAAAAAACAGAAAAACCTCACTTCATAATTTGAAACTCGACATTACCTCTACAATATCTCGTCACAGAACATTTAAAAGCAACAAAGCTTCCTTAATTATCATATTGTTGTATAAAATAGTCGTTAAAAGTCAAAAAGTCGATAACATTCAACTTGGGCCATTGTAAAAACAAGCCTCTTGAGAAAGTAAATAAAGCCGGGGTTACACGAGCCGCGTGGCATTGTGCTTCGTTTAAATTGTTATATTTAGTATAGTAACTCGCTTTAGGCAAAATAATTCACTGGAATTAAAATTTAATTCACGTTAAATAAACTGGTTTTAAATGAAAGCATTGAACCATTGCTTTTACCTTCTTTATCTTAACAGGTCAATGGAAATAACGTTATGTATCAAAAATCCATATTTCGTCACTCATGCAGTCTGGTCAGTGGCATTGTAATAGTATTTTTTTTAAGTACTAGCTATCTGTTTAAGCACCCGCGTCCGAAGGAACTACTTAAAACGAAAAAAAGTAGCCTAAAACCGGTACCAAGGTCCTCTCTGTTCCTCTCATTTATTGTATTTTAAATAATAATGATAATTAGTTATAAGGAAATAAACAGACCATGCTTTCCTTACATTCATAAAAATGCATCCAGCACTCGCCATAAAACTCTCCCGTTAGAACGCAGCACAATATTTCATCACGACAAAAAATCTTCAGTTAGGTCACGTTGGTTCACTAATTCGCTCCCGGGGGCCGTTTCTGAAATCATGCCTGGAATTCACTATATCAGACAGTCATTTCCTAAATGAGAAGCTTTTTACATAACTATTATACAATAAATATTAGGTATGATCATATTATTATGTTGTTTGATTTAATATGGCAAAATACGGATGGGAAATTAATGTTTTAAAAGTATTTGTTTTCTATTTAAAGCCTTATTTCTACGATTAACATTAGACTATATAACAGTCTATATGCTTTTATTTAATTGATAATAATTGCAGTTTAAATGTTTCATTAAATGAAGAATCGGTGTTGGTTTTTATGATTGATAAAATTAAATTAATAAATATGATAAAATTATGTTCTAAAAAAGATCTGTTTCTTGTTAATAATTTATGAAAGTTGTTACTAAATATTTTAGATGAGTTAAAGCAATTGAAAATAAATCCACGAAAATAATTAATGTTTGCATATTTTCATTTGTGACAAAACTTTTTTCTCTCTAGACTCAGCGCCATTAAAAATGTAAGCATGTATTTAAATTCTTAAGTTAAAAATTCAAACTAATCCTTTTTACCTCTATTTTCAATATAACTATTGATAGGTAAGCAAAAGTGCTCGCCCCGATTGATACCATGACATATAACCAACAGAGTACGAACAACAACGCGGCACACAAAGCTACTTATCTGCTTATCCTCTGATACAAACAGGATAAGTTATTGTGAATGTTGTACACAGACAGTTGAAGGAGATCGCTCTATTTTGTATTTACGTTCACCGGCTTAGAAATTGGGTTCAGCATTACCTACTTTGATTTGGTTTACCTATGTAGAATTTTCTTCAGCTACTATAGTAATCTAAATATATCTACATATGTATCTCTTGGGTACACGTCCTGTTGACAGCGATTAAGAAGATTTTTTTTGACGTCATATTTTAGTTAGATTTCCGCCAGCGGCTTCGCCCGCGATTTTCTAGCCAATGGACAAAAAAGTTGACAAATTAAATACTAAAACTTTAGCCGTCATCTCAGAATTCAATCCCTTTCTAGCCATAATATCATCATTTTATTGGTATTCTTCAGTCTAATAGCCTCTTTCATTCATAATCACAACCTCTTTATGACATGTGACCACCTACATAATGTGAAAATCACTCTACACACAGATATTTCAATCTCCCATGGCGTCTCCAATGGCAACGCCATTGACGTATTCACTATTTTCAGCGTAATTGCAGCAAAAATTAAGTCTACAATATTAAATTCGATCTTTTTTTTTATTCACCCATTCACAACCATTTTACAAACCCACAAATAAGCCCCCGACAACACGACACAGTCGCGAAACAACCGTCAAACAATCGAACTGACAATAATTGAAAGTTAACAATAATTGGCCGTCGTAAACACATGCCAGTTTAATACATAATACGCAATGAACACCCCCAATGCTAGCATAACGCTGAAATTTTACATCCATTACATTTCGCGCTATTATTTTTAACGGCTCGTCTGATTTACGTAAATGACACGCGGCGTGTGTAATAATACGAGGTACAGTCGCCAAAATAAAACCAAAAACCGTACGGAAAAAAATATGAGACATGGTGACGTTTATAAACAAAACTCAGTTTTAAAATGATGGTCCGGTGCGTCGCATCACGCATGGCGGGGCGGGCGAGCGCGTGGAACGTTTTAATGTTCCCGAGCTCGCCGAGCCAGCCCGCTCATGCCCCGGTAAGCGTCTATGCGCGACGCCTAACTCCTTTCAAACGGCTCACGAATAGCCCGCTTTATCCGAAGTCGTCCTCGCGCATACCCGCTCTCTTTTGTTACGGATTGCCGCAGAAAACCACTCGGACGTTTTTGCTTTCTAATTTGTGTAGTATAAAACTGTCACGCGAGGACAGCGAGAACGGTTATTAGTGTCGTCGCTAATAAGAAGTAACAGCGCTCCCTTTATCGCCGGCTTTAATTCTTACGAATGCAAGGAATTTTCGGGGCTGACTCGACGGGCGAAATTAAAGATACGCGATTTCAACCGGTGCGATGACAGAGGGGAGTGATAATTATGAAAAGTAGGGGAGGGCTCGCCCACCGCGCGGTCAAAGATGTTTGCCAGTAAAAAAATATTTTAATATAATATGGTGCTGCCGTGCTAAACGCTATCGGGACTGATAATCGCCGCCGAGCCTCTTTGAGGGCCTTAATGAAGTGTTCCGTAGAGAGAGATTATTATATTTTTATTAAAAGAGTCTGGAGTTGATGAGAAAATTTATATTGTACTATCTCTTCGATGGAGCCTTCACTTTTATAGGGAAGTGTTCTCGAAAAAGAGAAACAATTAAGGGCCGTTACGCGAACAAAGCGAGTAACAACAATAAAAACGTTGGGAACTCAATCTTGCCCGACCGTTACCGGAGTTAAACGACCGATGCCGATTTCCGAACATCCGTTACAAAATTTCAATACGAGTCATTAACATAAAAAGGAAACAATAACCGTTTAAAATTTCGATTCGGTATTGCCTTTTTTTATTGGTGAAAAATCGCAATTTGCGAGAGTAGAACGTACGAAATTTAAATTTGAATTTCCGCCGGCGGTCGGCGGCGCTCGGCTCGGACCCCCGTAATTAGAGGCTAATGAGAGCAACTGTACGTCTTTCTGTCCCGCTGTGACGCTCATTTTTCTGAGCATATTTTGTACCGTTTCGCTTTTATTACGTGACGACTGCTCGTCATAATGTTCGCGAGTTTTTATACTTGTGTAGCTATAAAAAAACTCATTAACTTTTTGATCGTAACCATGAGGGAGAGTACTAATATTTGTTTTTGTGCTACATATTACGATGTTATGTACGAACTTCTTCTTTGACTGTCGAGTACTTCATAATTTACTGGTGTGTTGACCTGAATATTTTTTCCATTACTGAATCTAACGATTGAGTGTGATAGTCACTTTGAAGTTTGATTATAACCGCCTCCTTCAAAGACTTGCCAATAAATAGTAAACAGTTGTCGGATCTACTTTCTGCGAGCTCGTTGTGTTTGATCAGGTGAATTTATATAGGTAGCCGAGCGCCCTTCATTCTTTACACTTTCTCAATTGCTTTTTCCCTTGTCAATTTTCAATATGTGTAGTGTGCTTACAAGATAACCTTATAGTATGGTTTTATCGAGATTCGTTTTTGGATGTCTAAAACATTTTCTCTTTGTAAATTACAAAACTGTTTAGCACTTGTAATTGTGAGGAAACTTAATTTCTTTATTAAAGAAGCACATTAACCAGTATTCGTGCACTGGCAGCGCACGGATACCTCGCGGGAATTTTTGACTAATTACACCTCTCGGCGTCTCCCGCTCCTGTGATCGTTCACTCGTTCATCCGTTCATTCAGAGGCGCTCTCCCCCAGTTTTTCGTCGACAAGAAACTTTTGCCAATTAAGAGGCTGGCACAGCGGCGCAACTTCTCAGAGACTTTTGTTCGTCAACTAATTGTGACGTGTATATAAGACAAATTTTGGCTGCCTACACATTATCTCTTTTGCGTTTGTAATGTATTTCTGTGTGTTCACTTTCATATTAGGAAGTGGAACCTTAAGTAACATAAAGTATACAGGAGTTGGCGGAACCCAGTTTTAGAAATAACATTCTGAGTTACAGTTTCATGCATATATACATATATATTAGCATCAGTGTTCTTCGTACGCATAAAAGACTTCACTTAGTAAATGTTCTCTTCAGAAACTGCCTATTTTTTTTATAAAATTCTAGTTTTAAAGTAACAGTTTTAAAATAGGGCTTCTGGGAGTAAGCTTGGCCTAAGATAAGTGACGAAAAAAACACAATTTCTTTTTCTAAGATGACTCTCAGACACGTCGTTATCTTTACCTAGAGTTGGTTATTTCAATAGAAGAAAAGAAGAATTCTACAATGTGACCTGGCTTTACAGCGGCTAAGTACCTACTTAAGTTTCGACCTCCGGGCGCAGACGAAAACAAATTAAACGTTGTTATACTTTTAAAATAACATTTTTTGTGATAAATGTAGAATTTAAGCAGAAGTTTTTGTATATACCTAATGGGATTACCGAATTTCTAGTTAAGGTCGATCAGTAAGCTTAACTTAGCTCAAACAAAAATGTGAGATATAATTTATTTATTTTTTTTAAATAATAGTGCACCACTATTATTACTATCATAGAAAACTTTATCATAATTATTATTGTAAATCGTAATTTTTTAAGTACATTTAAAGTCTTATAATTTTAGGCATTTACTAAACTATTGAACATAAATATTACAAATTCATTATAAAGTATAATAAGAATTTCTTGAATTTTATCAAATAAAAAAAGTTTAATGGTACCTACAAGAGTATGTTTGTTTACTCCGCCTTCCTAATTCGATAAACACCGACCAGCGAACAGCCGCACAATAAACATTAAAATCCTCAATTCGATTGCGAAAAACTAAAATATGAATTGCGTTAATTAGTAAAGTTAAGACAGCTGTCATAAATCACTGAGTAATGAAACAGCATCGCAGGAACACTGAAATTCAATTAATGTAATTTTAACTTTCGCTCCGAAGGGATTGCTTCTTCGCTGCTAACTTGTTTCAACTTGACATGTTACTTCCTGGTTTATTTGGGACACAATATGTTACCAGAACATGTCACTGAAACAATAAACAGCCTGTACGAAGACAGGTATCAAGACAATATAGGCAAAGAACCATCATTTCGTTACATAATATTGTTGGTCCTTTTTTTCCCAATGATACGGATCAAAGGACCAACATGATTTTTGCATTGGGATGAGACCAATGGACTGCTTTTAACCTCATTTATAGATTATATACACAGGTAATGAGCATAAGCCACCGGTTCTTCAAACTTAATTACCAAACCATCTCCTATAACACCACAGAAATTACGTGGTAATATATTTCCAGCCAAAACCGCAGACCTGCATCAACCATACACAATCAGGGAATAACAATCATTGTCCGCGTTTGTAAATTACAGATAAATTTACACGGTTCCGCGGTCCACCTCATATTTACTGGCCATCATCATCAATAACATTAAAGGCCAAACATAAAACATTGCCTATTTTAAAACCTTTCTGTTTAAGTGCTCATTAAAAGGCAAAAATAAAACGGGAGCTATTAAGCCGTATCGGTCGGACGACACGACAATACCCGAAGTGCTTTTCACTAATGATGTAGGATACGTGTATAATGATTACACGGATGTCACCAAATATACTGGAAGCGGTTCTTTGAGGCGCGGTACAATGAAATGAGTCTGAGAATAATTATTTGGAGAGTAATATTGTGGAAAAGTACTATGAATATATTCTTTGTTATTTTTCGTGTGAATAGTTAAAACTGTTATTAAGGTTTTTTTTCTATGAGACATCCCACAAATGCAGGTTCGCAGGTTTTACGAACCTAATAAGCCCTAGTGTCAGAATTTTCTCAAATCCGCCTGATAGCCTCTGACATGAAATTGTAACAACAACTGCTATCAAGGTATCAACTGCTAGCAGTTAGGGACAATAGCGTAGGTTCCAGCCACGGGGGTAAAACACCACCAGCTTCCTGACTCTGGGCTGCTTTGTGAAATTTTCCAAAATCCACAAAGCTATTTCGGCCCGACCGGGGAATCAAACCCGAGTCCCGTATACAGCAGTCTTATTATTCGATCACCAGACCAACGAGGCAGTCCAAATTCTAATCAAAATAATAATCAAAACGATGCAATTAGAAATTCTTAAAATTTAATTTCACACCTTCTAATAAAACTATTCATTCACATACACCACTACATTCGAACCTATATAAAAAATCCATCAATCCCCGCGTGACATATCGGACAATGCAAAACTGGATCCGACCACAGAACATCAATTTTGTCCAATTTCCGCGTGTCGTTCCATCCAGATGCACTACATCTATTGTGCGGGACATGGCCACCGCTAATCCATTAGCAATACGACTTTTACACAATACCCACTGATGCTGAGCGAAACCCGAAAACTCGCTTTGTTAGTGCATTGGTAATATCAACTAGTCTAGTTTACCTATAGAGCGTCATATTAAGGTAAACTGATTTGAGGATATGAAAAGGTCTATTTATCGTAAGGCTGTTTATTTGAGGGTTTTCAAAGATTTGAAGACAATTATGTGCTTAATTACTAAATAGTATAAAATTCATTTTGAGTTCTTGCTTTTACAATGTGCTTCCAGTGTTATTCTTCTCACATTCTCGGCAAAACTTATACCACTACTGTTAATACTTCGATTCGATCTGAAGCTTACCTCTCAACTGATAATGTAAGAAAAGCATTAAATAATTTTGACTCTTTATTTAAATCCCATAAAGTCTTAAAACTGTCTTATCTATATTAGTACTTTTTCTTTGTTCCTCATATGTATAGAAAATTTATAAGCAGTAAGCATGTCACTCTTTATTTAAACTTACTTAAAAAATACACCTATGTACAAAATTCTGTAACAAAACGCTACAAACTATATACCTATGTTACATTTGTATGACGTAACAAAATATGTATAAAGATAAAAGTTGCTGTCAACTTTTAATACCGCCACAATATGACGCGGACTAGGCCTTCAAAAGCAACTAATTAAGTTTTTAAACAAAACGCTTTTTGTGGCGTCGGAATTAATTTAGGTTTCATCGGCTTTAAGATTTAGGCTTACATTCATACCAATTTATTTGCGAACTTAGAAATTTATGTATTTGTTAACACGTTTTCATTTTTTGTGCTCATATTATTTTTATGCTCTATTTTTGAACTGAATTCTCTAAGAAATAACCTTGTTTTTACTAATTATTATATATACAGCGAGGCATGCAGCTTGGTTTAATAAATAAAACAGAAAAATACGTCTTCATGTTATTGAGTTTTTGAGAGTATGTAATATATGTATGAGTATGTAATAATAAAAATATGAGTATTTGTGTCTGCTGGGGTGTATATAATTTCAAATAAAATTCAGATGAATCTATTATTTGTTCGCACCCGTTCCCGTTGTAATACCCAAGAACAAAATTAATAAATGAAAAACCAGATATTCAGCAGTTAGAAACATCTCACATGTGATTCTGCGGAACACAGTACTAAATAACTTTATTCTTAGATAAACGAATACAAATATTTATTTATTAATTGTAAAAAAATAGTACAGCAAATAGCCATTCAAATTAAATTAAATGTTGTAAAAGAAAAGTAAAAACACAAATAAAACTTAGTTAAATATGATTACCGATGACTAGACACGAGCGCGAATAAAATAATTTAAATTCCGTAAAAATACAATTTTCTAATATTCATGAGCAAGTAAAATACTTAGTGCTGTTATACAAATAGGAGATCGTGTGCACACGTTCAGTATAAACAAGTCGAACGTATTAGACGGCGGTATCGGGTTCCTTGCACCTCATTAGTGAATGCATATGGAGAGAAAAACTTAGTTTAGCGTACTCGATGAAGATCGGGTTTAAGACTGCGTTTTGTTTATACTGTGTGCAAGAAATGCTGATTTTCTTTTGTTTGATGGTAGATTTTTGTGTTGTCATTTGTTAGCGTATCGTAGTAAGTATAGCGCCTGTTAGGATCAACCAGCTTAAAAACTGCTCGGCTGTAACAAAGAGAATATAAGTTAATAGAAATACGTTATTTGTAAATGCCACTAAAAAGATAATAAATTTATCGTAACCTTATAAACATACAAATATCAAAAAGTAAAAGGGAACGACAAAAATCGTAAACCGCTTTTTAAAATGACTCAACCAAACAGAAATGCAACGGAGTCGACTCAAGACGGGGAGAGAAAAAATACACTCGGTGGCAAAAAGTTCATACACTTCCAAGACACAGTAATCAGCGCAAAATATAGTCGGTCTCACGTACGAATCAGCGCGAGGGAACGCGAAATAAAGTTTTGATGTAAAAAGTTCTTTTTATTTGCCGTGTTGAGAACAAACTTGGGTGGTGTGCTGTATGTGCTATACGTATGAAAGTGTAATGATTTCTTTAACATAATTTTCGTGGATTTCGTGAGCGTTTTCTCTAAATTTTAAATGGAGAGTTTAGATGTTTATTTTTGTCGTTTCGCTTTTGTTTTCTTTTCGTTTTAAATTTTTGCATATTCTTTTATTACACAGAATTCTTCATACAAGCAAAAAGTACAGTACCTTTCCTTAATTTTAAGAGGATTACTTCTATACAAAACAAAAGTTTATAAGAAATCAGGTTTTCCTAAAAAAATATCCCGAATATGACGACCAAGAAGGACAAATTTTTTATTAAAATAAAAAAAAACCGTTTTCGACCATAAATTATAATTTTACGTCGCCGTTGAATATCAGAACCCTCATTCGGCCATAAAACATCGATACGCTAATAGAATCTCCCGGTATTTAGGACCCGTCCGCGCTGGAAACTTTTACCGGCGGGACGGCACGGGCGGGTTACCTCGCGTTCGAGGCCGCGCGCTGAATACAAACGAGCGAATCTTAACCCTCAATCTGCCGGATGCATGCGAGTGCCGATAAACGCCTCACGTGAACATTGATTTTTTTTAAATAAAATTTTAAAGGTGTTCTTTTTGTGGCAATTTATAGAGGTTGTTTCTTTTTTATTTGTTTTTCTTTTTAGCGTAGACTAACATTGTATTTTTTTATAATTTCTTTATGTTTTTTTTAAACTAACTACATACTTGAAAAAAACTGAGTTCTTGTTTTAGCTACAGTATCGATTATTATTATTAGTAACACTATACTAACCATAAAAACATAACCCTTACCTTGCAGTCGAGTAAAATACTGACTTTATGTACTCATATGTATTATCACACGTAATTAAAGATACAAAAATTATATAAAACCTCAAAAAAAATCAACCAGACTTCCTTTACAACAAAATACATACATCAACAAACCCACCCAAATGTTTACGTAAACACAAAAAAAAACAATAATTACACTCTCCGATCCAATACACTCAACCTCAGATAAGAATGAAGAGTACTCTCTAAAACCATTGTTCTTTAAAAGAGGGACGTTAGAGGGAGTCGTGAGAGGAATTCTCCAACACGCCGGCGACACATGTCAGCCTCTCGATCCGATCTCGATCTGTGCGAAGACTTAATAAAATGACACTCTTAAAACTTTGGCCGGTGCGAGGGTTAGACGGTAGCGGGGCGGGTAATGTCGACTCAAATTGCACACAGTACCTACATCAAATTAAGCAAAGGTGTACCAATAATATCCTGCCGGAGCTGCGAGACGTTCGAAAGAGATACCGCGCCCCAAGGAACATAGATGGGTTTTAGTCAGTAAGAGTCTGACACTCCCTTCCACCCCACCCACGGCGGGATCATTTAATGATTTCCCATCCGAAGAAAAAACCTATAATATGCATACATATCTAAATTTTGCTATCTTGATTTGGTCCCATATAATTAGAATACGTATTGCCAACAAGAGAGACAATTCCAGATTAATAATCCCAATAACATCTTGCCCGACCCGAGAATGAAACATAAGACCCCATGCTCAGTTGCCGTGCTTGCAACTAAAAGACCAAAGATTTGTAGTTTAGTATTAGTGAACCAAGTTAGTGTATAGTATACACCAAGAAATGTAAGAAAAAAAATACATAGACATGCTTTTAATAAATGGTTTTTAATATTTCTAAATTGGTTTTGTACAAAAAAAAATGTAGTTAATTTGAAACTTAAAAAAATAAAAGGTTGAAACAATGACTGAATTTCAAAAAAGCTGCAATGCTAATGCACTTCTGTTCTTGATAGTCCGATTAGACGCTGCACTTATGTGTCACATAATCATGTAATCGCTCCCGCTACCTCTCGTCGCTCAGCCCACATATGAACCGTTAACATGTGCCGCCGAGTCTGTCTTGTGATCCCCCAGATCTTTGTTACCCGAACATCCGCTGAGTATATGGTTTTTTTCAACTTTATTGAGAATTCATCGAAATTCGGTGTCAACTCTTTTATGTATTTGTTTATTAGCCGATCGCTTTGTCATTGTTTTTCTTTTCCTTGTATTTTTATTAAGGAAAATGATAAAACTTTTAGCCTTTCATTCTGTCTTTCATGTTGTTTCAATTCATTCAATTATTTCTTAGGTAACCTTCGTGCGCGATCAGCGACGTAGATGTATCGTAGCACTTTCGTAGCGTGCTACGAAATTACGTAGACCGTTGTCTTGCAGTAAACAATTTTTTAATGTGCCCGTTGGCGGTGCATTATTGAAGATAAACTGAGCAGTTTAACATTATGTAAGGTTACATTGGGTTTATAATGTACTGGCTAAATTGCCCTTTTACGTGTATTTTTGTAACCAGTGTCCAGTTAGTATTAAATTTAGTTTCTGTTTTATTTAAAAGCTCATTTCCCGACTCAAATGAGTGGATTTGAAATTAATATCTAAAATGGTTCTAACACATCAATTTAACATGTACCGACATCAAATTAAACCATTCAATCCTCTTAACGTTCGAATGTAAGCCTCGAATGCATTCCACCTAATTCCATAGCGCGCTACACAATATAATTTCAATAAAACGTATTGAAACTAATTACTATAGAACGGGAACCGTGGCGCGTCCCTCCGTTTGAAATGCACTCAAATTAGAATGAGCTGAATTCACATTGACGCTATATGAAGCAAACGACTTTTTAACTAATTCAGCTGTTAGTTGGAACGCTTGTATTAATTTTAATTAGAGAATTAAATTGATTTATATTATGGTGTATGTTATGAAATTACTTTGTGAAGGCATTCTATTAGTATTAGTACCTGTGCATCATCTGTCTATGTGGTGAAGACCTGACTAGGACTTGACTGGCCTTGGGTGTACTAGAAAATTAGTTATGTATATTTCGTAAATTGAACTCATGGGAGATGATAAGCCCAACTGAAAGAGGCATTTTTTTTAAATATTTGGGATTATTTAAATTGTCTCGTTTGTGAGAAATTTAAGTTTTTTACTTCAATTTCTCGCAAACGAGACAATTTAATTATTAAACGAAAGTTTTCGATTTGTCTGACGTCATATTATAATTATGGAGACATATTTTTTTATTTGTGATAATATGTTCATCTATCTATCTTCTATATAAATAAAAATGTATGTTTGTCTATGCATTCCCAAACCGCTAAAACAGACCCGTTTATCATAAAAAAATACATTGCATGCAGCTAGTTAGCATTGGTGTAGCTAGTTAATTATAAAATAAGAGAGAAGAATTAAGAATTATTATCCCAAATTTATACACAAAACACCACATAACAATTCCAACCTTAAACCGGAAAAAACAAACTCGCATGTCTTTCTCAGTACAGCAAGACGCACAGTCTCAACATGTTACATAAAGAAAACAGCAGTCGTGTTAGTGTTTAAACAAGTTTCCCCGGCGCGATGACGGCTATAACATATTTCAAACAATTTCAAAGTGTAATGTGCGAAAAATAAGGTGCTCATATCGTTCGTGCCCGGCTCAGCCGACTCGAGGCGGACGCCACGATATAGATACTGGATGAGAATTGGTATTGAGATGTTGTTTTTTTTTCGAAATACTTTTTTATACTTTTCTATATAAAATATTATATATTTTATTTAGAAATGTACTTACTCGTATTTGTTGTGTACTTACATTTCTTTAAATAAAATTAATTTGTAATAAGTAAATTATATTTTCACAGTTTACGATGCAAAATAAAGTGTGAAAGTTTTGAAATATTTAGATTTTTATAAGAACTTTGTTTTTTTTTATTTGTTTGAAATACATTGCTGTGCTTTTAACACGTCTGAATGAAAACTCAACTCACTAATTTTAATGGCTTACATTGAAATATTTTATTATATTCTACATATATATACCCTAATATATTGACTGTTGTTTTTACATATTTTTGAATTTACCGTACTTCCACGCTAAATTGAAAATAAAATTCATCCAGCGTATCTAGGTAATCTGCATCCACGTCCATCTGGGCTCCCCTCGCCTCTGTGAGAGCTAGATACAAGCTGATCCGTTTTGTTTCCTCAATGTACAGTCCTCACACCCTTCCCCCTCCAGAACAGCTCCTCTACCCCCCACCCCGGGTATCGAGCTCACAGAAAACTTTGGAAAAATATCCTTTATTTATATACAATATTATATTGGAAAGTTTATCGGTAACTTTTGGCTAGGTTTTAATTTTTAATACTTTAGGATCGAGTTTCGATTCTTGAGTTTGATTTTCTTGTGATTTGGACGAAATTCGATTTGAAGATACGAGTTTTGAGCACGCAATAAATGATACCTATAGCTAGCTTTAAAAATATTTATGAGGTACTAAATATTAAAAACGTGAAATTTTGTTATTAGTATTTTCTTTCAAGCCAAAACTTAAATTGAGACATAATAAATAAAGTTTTTTGATATATTATCTCCTGAACATATTTTTAAGAAAAGTTTAATGCGTGCACTTCTTCGACACTGTTTAAATTAGTCCGCAACCCACTGTTTTGGTACCAGATAACAGAAAGCCATAAAATGCCTAATTGTGCCGTATTGGGCTGCACTAAAATGTTTACTGAGATAAAAAACCTTCTAAACAATCTTGTGACGTCACAGAAATATGAACCAAAGAAACACGATTCGTTTTGATACAAATGACGCAAAATGACTGTATGACGGGAAAGTATGAAAATATTTAGAGGGAAAGTATGCAGCAGCCTTAAAATGCCGCTGCACGCAATAAAATATATTTACCTACGCAACAAAAAAGAAAATTTCCAGTGGCACTATTTAAATGCCCTCAGCGCACTTGTTAAAGCAGCGCCACTTTATAATCGCGTACGTTCCAAGAACTAATTTAGTTATAAATGAGATCTCGCAGGCTTTCGCGAGGCGCGCCGGTGCGAGCCCACAAAGCGTCGCGATTCGCCTCAAACAAACTCATTACCGTTCTCACGTAATTATAATAGTATGCTCGTTTGGCCTTTCCTAGATTTGTTGGGTTGTTTAAGATGTAGCCTTTTAGAGCGTGTGTATTATGTTAATGATATACATTATATTTATTTCGTTTATTTTGTATTCATCTTCTAAAGCACGTGTTTTGATTTTTTAATTAACTTTCACATGTTTCGTAATAATGGAAAGTACTTGAAATATTTATTATATTAACCCTTCTTAAAAAAACCCTGATTGTGTGTAAATGACTTTTTTACATAATTTCATCTGACCAGTATTTTAATCTTTTGGTGCAATTATTTGCCGAAGATAACTGTTTGGTTATACCAAAAAAAAAATGATATTCCTAAACCTACATCCTAACCAATTATTATAAATGCGAAAGTGAGATTGTCTGTTTGTTACGCTTTTACGGAAAAACGGCTGAATCGATTTTAATCAAATTTGGTGAAAAGATAGTTGTTACCCAGGAGACGGTTATAGGCTTTTTATCTAGGTACATTAATTTCTCGGGACGCGGATGAAACCGCGGGAAATATCTAGTAGTACATTACAATAAAGATCATATCACAATAATATACCTCGAAATCAAAGGAGGTCACACGTTCTTCTCACCTGTAATCATAAAAATAATGTCCCTCACTTTCATGTTACCCTAGTACTCGGCTTGTCAAACACCTAATTCGTATGACACATCACCCCCGAGTTTCGGCGAGATTTTACGATCCCCACAAATTGAACTTGTTCGGGCTATGACTGATTAATATTTGAGTCGAGGGACCAGGGAGTGATGGTCGCGAAGAGTTTCGAGAACTGGATATTTTGAGAGACTTAGAATAATTATAAATTAAGCATTACGAATGTATGACATTAATAAAGATTGAAGAATTATTTTCTCGCCACAATACGCATCAATTATACGACACAAGGTCCATAGAACATATTTTAATTTGTCGTCTATTTCTAGATCAAGTAGACTTATAAATAAAAAAAATACGCGCACTCATTTTATATTCCATACACAATTATAATTTATATGTATGGAATATGAAACTATTAATTTTACAGTTTTAAAATTCTCTAATAATGAGAATTTTTATTCTCAACTAGCTTCTGCCCGCGACTTCGTCCGCATGGAATGGTGGTGCTCCGCTCCTATTGGTTTTAGCGTGATGATAATATATAGCCTATAGCCTTCCTCAATAAATAGGCTGTCTAACACTGAAAGATTTTTTCAAATCGTACCAGTACTTCCTGAGATTAACGCGTTCAAACAAACAAACTTTTCAGCTTTGTTATATTAGTATAGATTTTGTTTATTCAACGCAATTTAACGATTTTATCTTTCTCAATTTAAATCAAGGACAATGACGTAAGTGTCTACAAAAAAAATCCTTCCGGCAACTTCCCACGCATTTCATATTCTATTTTTATCGTCAAAATTATTTTACGCGTAAAACAGTGTTGCCAGTTCATTTAATTCGGAGTAATGTGTTGCCATGTTTATCGGTCCCGCATTAACCGGTGATAAGTATCCGTGAAAAGTTTTCGGCGTGACCTTTCCGATGATATTTATTGGTGTCGGTGTACATAATACTTGGCTGTTCTTGTTTATTGTCCGATATTTTTTTATACTTTTTACAGTTTTAAGTGCAGTTGTGCAATGTTAAAAAAATTGACACGGAACTTGTATTTATCTAATTTGAGGTTGAAGATTATAGTGTGCTTAAATCCATCAAATGACTACCCTATTATGAATAATTTAGATTTACAATATCCTAAGTTTTAAGTTCTTTTTTAATGTCGTTCCCTAGAGGTTAAGACGCCTGCATCTTATGTAGGTAATTACGAATGAGCAGGTTTGAAACCTGGCAGTATCAATTTACCTTTTTTAAAGTTGCTTGGACACCATTGTCATATTGTCTAACAGTGAAGGAAAACATCGTGAAGAAAACCTGGACTTAAAAAATCTGGAATCACCAATCCATCGTGAGCAAATGTCTTGAGGCACGGCATCTTGAGAGGCCTATGCCCAATATTTTGACAATAAATAGGCCGATGATGAAATTCTGTATTATGTTTCTTATATGGGTTTTATATTACAGATAGAGCGTAGACTCACGAACTCAAATCCTCACGAGATACAAAACATCATTTATAATTGGAATCGACAAACTGTAAACACATTTCAAACCCTTCGAGTACCAGTCGTGATTACGTTATTAAACCAAGCCTCACAAGTACAGAAACTTCAAAGCGCGCAAGTCTCACGGCGCGAACACGTTGCTTCAGTCACATCTCTAAATAAAATAGTCGGCAACATTATTCGCTCTAACGATGTGGAAGATAAATTTCGGGGATCCCTTTACAGTTTACGAGGTGTAACGTGAAAGAGTGAGTGTGTGGTTTGCGCACCTTAGAATATATACGAGTGGGTCGGGAGATCGCGTAGATGTAGAATGAACGGCGCCACGATGCCCCTGGGCGATGCTTGGGGTATAGTTTTTATGTGCCTGTGGATTAAAAGAGGTAGATTAAAGGTTTGGGACTGCTCGATAAACGCCGTGGTTTGCGGCGTTGAAAGAAAACATCTGACACGTCCTAGTTAGCCTTTCCCGCTGACTTATTGACTGGCTAATTATTAAGACGCACATATAAAGATGAGAACATAAAAAAGATGAACTAATAAAAAAAATAACTTCAAATACCATACATGAACTTAAAGGTTTATTAAAGAAGTATCATCGGCTATATTCCCCAAAGTACCATCACCAACAAAACCTTCTAACTGCTAAAACGAATCCAGGTCGTTTCCTTAGTTCAGTGAGCTTCTAAACTTATCATATGCATAGAATAGCGACGCACCTCGGGGACGCGAGACAGCTTCGTAATGTAATAACTTCACTGAATATTGACGAATGATCCGCGATTTTTTGTTTTTTAAAAAAGGATGGTTATATAATATTTCTGTATTGAAACCCACGCTTTTCTATCGGCTAGTTGAAATAACCGCGAGTGTTCCATTACCGTGGTTTTGTATGGCTTTTATATTGCATCGTGTTCTGTTTATTAATTACTAGCTGTTTCTTGTGGTTTCACCCGTGTCCTGAGGGAACTACTAAACGCACACTGATAAAAAGTATCCCATAACCGTTTTCAGGGTCTCTTCTATCTCTGTACCAAATTTCATCCAAATCGGTTCGGCCGTTTTATCGTGAAAGCATAACAAGCAAACTCACTTTCGCCTTTATAATATTAGTTAACACGATGTTTTGTTCAATAGTAATTTGAATCATTTACTTATACCATATTGTAGATATTTGTTTATTGCCGATAAAATTAAATTGCAATCAAAATTATCTTTTAGCCTATTCAGAATAAGGTTCACACGAGGGATAGTCAAGTGTAGATCTTGTCCACAGATTTTGATAGGTTGAATGTAATTTAAATAGTGATTGAGTTTTAAGTCAACTTCTGTATAATGGACACAAACTTTGTTTTTTTTTTGTATTTTGGCATAAGCCCACATTAAAAAAAAAATAAGGAAATAAGTACAAACAATATTTCCCCTGGTTAAATTTTACAGTAAATATGAAACATTGTTATTTTCAATAATATACATTAGTTTTTAATTTGAAGCTGTTATCGATCAACTTTTTTTAATTTCTATAGAATTACTACCTAAATTTGATATACCAGATAAAAACTATATTTCCAGCAATAAACTTCACTATAACAACCATACATTCGACAGCCAGGAATATGATTAAAACTTAGAGTATTCATACATTTTTACGTTCACACAAAACATTTATGAGTCACTTAACCGGTAATGGCTTGACATAAACCGTTGTCCGGTAATTATTGTCCGCGTAGTTATAGTCGCGCGATGTAGGGTAGACGAACATGGGTTTAATTCATGTTTATGCTTGTTTGATAAAACAAAAAAAAACCTATATAGTCTGGGGATGTCCATAAGGAATGAAGTTCCTTTCTTGCGCGCATTCATAGCCTCGGAAAAAAAAGAGACATAGAAAGAGAGAGGGAAAAGTCGGGCATCACGGCTTTTACCTTACATAAAAATTTCTACAAATTTAGTCCTACTACAAGCCACGTGAACGAACTGTGTTCTTTAACTTTAACTGAATAAGGGTCATCTATAAATATAAAATGCTTTGTCTAGAACGTAATATTTTGTCTGGAGCAACGTAATATTTTGTCGAGTGACAAAATATTTGCCAATTATTAAATTGTGCGCTTTATTCGTACATTTATTTCAATGCACCTCTTTGAGAATAACATATTATTATTATAGTTATTGATAACTCTTACTCCAATTTACGAAAAATATCATAAACGCTCTTAAGAGGAGGCTAACTTTCAGCCGTGGAGGATGAAATGTGGATAAAAAAATATTTTTAATGTATTTAGAATTATTTTTAATTTGTCCTAGAAAATTAATCTGAAAGTACAGTGAACTGTACTAAGCCATAATCAGTTAGCCCGGCACTAGCAACTATTCCTAGACTACATTTACGACTCACTTAACGCCTAATGGCTGAACATAAAAACCGGTGTCCCGCTAATTATCAGATGACGTCACACGGCATGTCCACACGCCACCGACGAATAAGTTTAATTAGTTTCTACGATATGGCTGAAGGGTTAACGAGGCTTTGAATATTTTAGGATATTTACTACAAATATTCATGCTTTTGTATTTTTGTCGTAAAATTTAAAAGGATACCGCTTATAATATTTAAAAAATGCAAAAAACTGCTATTTCAAAATAATAATAATAATAAATTTTATTTTACTTAAATAGACAAATTTCAGGTTACAAATAAAATAAAACATTTTTAGTACTTATTTGAAGAAAAATATGTCTACACAAGTTTGAATTTTTGTAGGTAATCCCCGGAAACTACTAACCCCAATAAAAAAACATACACTTATAGAAAAACATTATCGTAGTATACTAAGCTACGTTTTATCTGCATAAAAACGTCGCAAGTAAAGCTAGTATTCAAGAAAATATCAGCATAATAGTATTATAAAATATAATATGAAGTTTCGCTTTTTAAACTTCCCGATAACGATAAAAAAACTTTAATACAACTCGAAACATGAAAAAACAATCCACATAATTATATTTGCGTTTGGGTCATTTACTAATAACCACTAAACCATATCTAAGTAATTACTTAAAAACATAAAACCCAACACTATATTATTTCACAAACATGTTTACGTGAACTGGTAGTTGCACTCAGCAATAAAATTAAAACCACCAGTGGACCTATAAATATATCATTAAAGTGAGTGACAGCCCTATTCAAAAAGCACGTTGGACTTAACATGGACACAGCACGCCAACAAAAAGTTAATTAAAATAAATATTCGAGTGGTTTCTAATGTTATATATGTGATGCCGGCCGCTAGGGTTGTGCCGCTGTCCCGTTAGTATTAAAACGCCAATTACAATAATTGCCGGCAATGCACGCGCACTTTGTGGGCGAGCGCGCTGCACGTTACTGTGCGATTTCTATTGTATATGCTTATGTTTAATTTTAATGTTTTGTTTGTTTGTTTTGTATAGTTTTACGCCTAAAATTAAAAAAAATAAGGAGACATTTTTTCGAGTTAATTTTTCTCCTGCTTTTGCATTAAGGCGAAATAAAATCTCGACAAAAATACGATTGTGTTAATAAATGTAAATAAAATATTATAATTTCAATTTAATAAAATATGTATAAATAATTATCATATCGCTCTAAGTAGTGGGGTCGTACTATCAAATATCATAATTGTTTCGTTTCAAAAAAGTCTTGGTACCAATCGTCACAGTGGAACATTGATGACAAAAACACTTTATTAGGCGCAAGATTCATCACCAGATTTAGATAATAGTGGTGTACGTTTAGATATAGGCCTCCCTTTACTTATGCCATAGTGCCTAGTCCTCATCTTCTGCACAAGAATACCTGTTACTTGGTCCTTATTACATTTTAAAGTTCTCACAAATCATTTGTGACAACATGAACGAACATTGGGCCAAACAGTTTGGCCAATACTAGTAATATTGTTGTGTAGCTAGCACACATCGATAGCAGCAACACTATCTAGTGCTGTGAACGTGTTTATTTTGTGAAATGTACTTGATATTCTGTTCGTCAATATAATAGTACCCTAATTACTATGTATGAATAGGTAAAATTAGTAGTGAAACTCTTACGTAGAAATGAGGACTATGTAGAAATACTCAAGGTTATTCTATTGCTCATGCAGTCCAAGCCTACCCTAATGCGATTTATACTAAAGCACTTAAAAAGTTTTAAACAATTAATAATTTCATTTCAAATAATCTTTTACTAAGTTAATTTTATAATAAAATCCAATAAAAGTAGACATGTTTTTATTAAAACAAGGCTCAACATATAGAGAACTAGTTAAACACATTCAGGCTTTTAATATAGCTAGGGGTGGACAGGACAAACACATCTAATGACTATTGGAAACGATCACCCTTCGCGTTGTGTTTTTCTCTTGTAAGTGTATTTTTTACGATAAATCAGGAAATTTATGTATGAATAATATGAACATAATAATCTCGTTATTTTTACAGATTGAGATTTTTTTATATTTTATTCTATGGTTACTTCTCAGCATTGCTAGGGTTCGCATAAAAAGGACCAAGTCCGCGTTACATGATGTGTAAAAAGTCTTAAAGTAGTTTTATCTATAGATAGTTGGTTCAAGTATAAGTGTTTATTTATAATTTTATTATTAATAGAAAAATATCCACGAAATAAACATATTCTAGAGAGTGGCAAGAAAAAAAGTCTTAAAATAGAACTGGCCGCTATAGTAGCATTAAACCTCATCTCAGAGACCTAAGCTGCTATTTGATCTGTTAACAAAACCTTAAGGATAAAGCTTACTATATTATACACCTAGCCCTACATATCCCATAATTTTCATATTACATAAAGATACAGGAAAATTAAAAGAGACTAGCTTTCCAGGAATTGAAGCATTTTTTTTTCTCTCGACTCCGAATCATTCAGCTACAGAACCACTAAATACAAAGTCATCATCATCAATAAACACACCCAACAAACCAATTCCACTTGCCTCCGCAGTTAGTTAATTTTGTGCAACGAAGGGAAAATAAAAAGTAATTATAAGTTGGTCATCTCCGGCGATATTATCTCCGTTCCCTGGGGCGACGCTCCTCAAATATTTGCTCTTATATTAATTTTTATTTGGTAGCTTCATCAGAATCGAGGAGAAAGGGCAAACTTGGAATGATTAAGGTTATGTTTTGGTGGGTGAACTGGGGCTTTATGCTGATGTGATTGACGTGTCATCTACCACTGTGATATTTTGTGACATACCTAACTTTAATTTCAATTCATTTTCTAAAGCAATAACTTCATTGCATCTTTGATAAATTCAATAGATATTCTGAAATTAAATGTACTGTTTATTTATAATCATAAACTATATCATCTCAAGTGTGATGCTTATCTCAATACATTAAGTATGTACATTAGACGGAATCTGGCAGCCAAGCAAGCTACCGTCTTGCTGAAGTGCAAGAAGGTCCCAAGTCTTCATAACATATAACAAAAAAATATACAAAGCTAATTCCTAATAGTTGCATTGCCATCCAAGCAACAGGTTCCGTCGAAGGAAAGCATAATAAATTATGATGATCACCAATTTATATTCATTACGTTATGTTTTGTGTGCCAAGTAAATATACAAATATCGTATACATATAATAAATGATACGGGGCGTGTATACAGCTTATGAATATTGCGATGATATTCTACTTAATATGCTTGGAAGGAAGAATCAGGCTGTTTATTTTTCGTAACTTACACAAACTGTGTAGATATAGTACGATTTATATAGTGACGTCATTTTCATGTCGTCCAAAGACATTCTACCACCAAGAAATATTCATATAGATAAGAAAAATCATGCTATAACATAAACTGATACATAATTACAATATTTGTGAGTACCGAGAATCAATACCAAAGGCATCCGCGGACAGAAGGAATAGCAAGCCTTATTCATGTGAGCATCAATGCGGTGACAATGTATAGTCCTTTATAATCTTTCCGAAAAGTGATATTAATCAGATAATGTTTACTATTATAACTTTTACTTGCAACCCTTAAAATGACAAATCAGCCACATAATGTAGCATATTAATATACCAAAAACCAAGCCACTTTCGTCATAATTACAGCCCAACTTTCCCATACCGCGTCCTAAAAACACTGCTCTGAGTAATGTAATTAAGTTAAAAAATAGTTTAAGTGTGTATAAGTGTGTTTAAAACGTTTCTATGGACTAAGTGTGTGCAAAAACTCGAGTGTAAATGTTATCTACCAAAACAATTAAGTGTTGACTTAAAAACAATAACAATTTATAGTGTGTTTATATCGGTGAAATACTACAATAAACTAAACTTATAAGTGAAAACATTAAGTGAATTGAAAGTTTCTTAGACTATATTATTCAGTTGATTCGATATTTCTACTTAATAAAGCCAAAAACACAATTATTCACTATTATAAAAATAAAATAACAGTTGCGAATAACATTTTAAAATATTTTCGTAAAGTAAACAAAGATCGTCCTTCAACATTCACCAATCACAGATCAAATACGGCAACTTGACAGAACAATATTCGTTCAAAAACTTAATTTTGTGTTTTGGACTCGTGGCTTTTGAGCTACGTTTCGTTACGCACAGATTTTGCAATACGAGAAAAATATTGAATACAACAGAAATAAATAAATATAAATAATAATGGAATTAAGTGATAACAATAACATAACATTAAGAAACAGGCGAATTGTGCGTTCTCAGTCTAATATTTCTCTTAATTCATTAGACTCCTCACCAACTCTTAGTGTGCAAAGCATGATGGATTTATCGACTCATGTTAAATCTGATGAGGTGATAGAATTGCAAAACATAATTAAACAGCTACAAAATGAACTACTGGCCGCTCATTCCGAAATTGAGTCTTTGAACCTAGATAATTCTTCACTGAAACAAAAATTACAGGAAGAAATAAGCAAATATAACCAACTTAAAAAAATGTGCAATACTTTAAGCACGAGTTCAGTTACCTCGTCATACAAGCTAAAGAAGAGTAAGAAAGGTGAATCAAAGACAAAAGCAAACTTTTCTGCAGGAAACTAAACCTAGATCTTGAATGTGATACACCTAAGACAACTCCATTACCACATTCTCCAAGACAAAATAACTTACCCATCAATATTAAAGAAGTTAATGTTATTGAGGATCAAAAAACTCAGGAAAATTACCAGAAGGGAAGTACCACTTGCGAGTCTCAAACATCTCCAGCGACTAATCAACAAGTCAATTGTATACCTGAATGTGGACAGGTAATTCTCCTAGCAGATAATCAAGGTAAAGGCGTTGTGCAGAAACTTATCCATAACAAGAATAAACTTATATTGAAAAATTATAAAATTCATTCAATTAGAAGACCGAATGCGAAAACAAAATATGTATTAGCGGACTGTAGTAATTTAGCGAAAAGTTTGACAAAAAGTGACTATGTTGTGTTAATGGTAGGCAGTAACGATTCTAATCCAGTAGAATTTATGTCTGAAATATCTATAGCGCTACATTATCTCAAAGTCTGTAACGTATTTGTCATTAATGTTTTTCATAATCGCTACCTTAATGAATATAAAATTAATTCTCAATTAAAACTTCTAACTCAAAACTACAACAATTGTACGTATATTGAAACTGATCCAAATATAGACATCTCGACACAAATTATTCACCAAATAAATATTGCACAATATACTAACACATTTCTTTCATACAATGACCACAAACTAGAAAAGAGTAATAATTTTAGAAATATTATTCGAAATCAGTTTACAAAACGTAATTCAGCAGATGCTACACCGACTGTCAAACCTAAAATCAACAACACCATTATATTAGAACCAAGAAAGGGTACAATACCGTTTTATTTTCCCGTTATTAAAAAAACATTACAAATACAACCTGACTGCAAATTGACTAACAAAAGCAATTTTTTTCGTGACTAAGTACTCTCACACAATTTTTCATCAAAATATTGCTGGTGCGTTAAATAAAATACCCGATTTAGAAATTGCATTGCAAGAGTTAGAAGAGTTAGAGAAAAATTTTATAATAGTATGTCTGAGTGAACATTTCTTGAAAAAGAACGAAGAAAGTTACTTAAACGTAGTCAATTTCTATCTGGCTGCGAGCTACTCACGACTTAATCAACGACGTGGAGGTTCTTGTATACTGTGTAAGAAAGGTTACAAAAGCACTGAACTTGATGTAACAAAAACCTTTGCTGAAGATAAACATTTTGAGATCTGCGGCATACAACTAGATAAACCTAAAATAATCGTACTTTCTATATACCGAACACCCAACTCAGACGTAACAATTTTTTTCAAACATTTATCAAATATTCTTTCCAAATTACGAAATAAAAAACATAACATAGTAATCTGTGGGGATTTTAATATAGATTTAGGAGCGTCCGATAAAAATAGTATCCAATTTAAAGAATTAATAGTTAATCAGGGATTACAATATCATATAAATAAACCTACTAGACTCAACAAATGTATAGACAATATTATTAGTAACATTGATGGTGCCATAGGCGAAACTTTCAATTTCTATCTCTCTGACCATAATACCGCTCAAACTATAACGGTGGAACACCAGGATTTAAATAACAATAGATTCTACAATATGACTTTAAAAGACTTAAGTAAGGAAAACATTAGTAAATTTGTTCATAATATTGGTAGTCTAAGTTTTAATGAAATTTGTGAACTAAATAATGTCAACGACGCCTTTAATGAATTTCACGATTTGTTGACACTATTTTACAAACTTTGTTTTCCTACAATAAAGGTAAAAATAAAACAAAATAATAAAAAACCTAAATGGATAACCAAAGGTGTAAAAATAAGTAGTAGGACTAAACGGTTATTAAGGTATAAATATTATTTAAATAAAAATAGTGAAAATAAGCAACAATTTAAAACTTATTCCAGACTCCTAAAAAAGTGTATCAATAACCTACAGTCCCTATGTAACCGTAAAGTTATAGCCCTTTCACGAAATAAGGTAAAAGCCACGTGGGATGTTGTGAAAAAGAGTATGGGTAATGTTCTGCCTAGAGAATTTATCGATAGTATTATTGACAACTCTATAACCCTTACTTCTGGGTCTGACATATCTAATAAATTTAATAACTATTTCATTGACATTGCCAATAATAATTCATTCAATTCAATTAATAATAATAACACTGACTTGCTTAGTATACAATCACAGGACAATAGTATTTTCTTGGAACCTACAAGTGCAACGGAAATATATTGGGTAATTCATTCGCTAAAAAATACGAAATCCGCTGGTTATGACGGCATCACAACAGATCTTATTAAATATATTGCTCGTTATATTGCTCTGCCTTTAGCGCACATTATTAATCTGTCTTTTGAACAGGGTTGTTTTCCTGATAGATTGAAATTATCATTGATTAAACCACTACACAAAAAAGGTACAAAATCAGACGTAAACAATTATAGGCCAATAGCGTTAACTCCAATATTATCAAAAATACTTGAAAAGATAATGTACAGAAGATTGCTTAAATACTTGGATAAATTTGAAATTTTAGTTCCGCAACAATATGGATTTAGACAGAATAAATCAACTACCATGGCAATATTTACCTTAGTAAAAAACATCTTAGAAAATATTAATACAAAAAAACCATCCTGTGCCTTATTCTTAGATTTAAGTAAAGCATTTGACCTCGTTGATCATAATAGACTTATAGAGAAACTTGAAAAGTATGGTGTTAGAGGCCCAGCGAAAAAATGGTTTCAGTCGTATTTAAGTAACAGACAACAGATGACAAGGATAGCTAAACTTAATAAAGTAACAAATACTATTGAAGATTTTGATTCTGTTCCACTTACTAATAGCTGTGGCGTGCCTCAAGGTAGTATCCTGGGGCCGCTATTATTTCTTGTGTACATTAACGACCTACCACAGTCAATAAGTCATCAGTGTGTCCTCTTTGCAGACGATACTACTATTATCATAAAGAGTAATGAACCCCAAAATTTGAGTACTCAGGTCAACAAAGCATTAGGTGAAATTATTAAATGGCTAGATACTAATAAGTTAAAAATAAATATTTCTAAAACGAATGTAATTTATTTTAAAACATGGAAAAGTAAGCCTATACAAATTGATGTATCGTATAATACTAATGTTATAGAACAAATACATTACTCTAAATTTCTGGGTATAACAGTAGACGAAAATATTACTTGGAAAACTCATATTGAAAATGTATGTGTAAAAATTAATAGATTTGTCTTTGCTTTAAGAAAAATTACATGTATAACATCCATGCAAACTGCCTTAATGATATACCATGCATACGTTTGTTCGGTTATCCGCTACGGTATCATTGTGTGGGGAAACTCTTCAGACATATCACGAGTGTTCATTGCTCAGAAGAAGTGTGTTCGTGCAATGTTTAATATTGACTGGTGTGATTCATGTAAACCCGCATTCCAATCAAATAACCTCTTAACGGTTCCCTGTATTTATATTTACGAGATTTCTAAATTTGTGAAAAATAATCCTCAATTTTTTGTGTCTAACAATAATACAAATAAAAGAAAAGCTACTCATTTAGAATTTCAGTTACCTATTCCTAGATTAGAGTTATTTAGACGAAGCTGTATTTACATGGGTCCGTTAATATATAACTCTTTACCAAAAACTATCACCGGTCTACCTCCAAATAAATTTTGTGTAATGCTAAGAAAATGGTTATGTCAGCAATGTTTTTACTCAGTTGATGAATTTCTAGCAAAAAACCCATGTAAATTCTACAATTGTGAGCGATCTGTGAGGTATAGACTGTAAATTAAATTAAGTTGAATTGCTATAAATCTTCTATTTCTGTGATAATATTATGATAATTGAACTGTATAAAGATTTGCATGTCGCCAAGCGGCAAGATGTATATGGCACCTTGACTATGTTTTACCACCATTATGTACCTACATTTTATGCAAATAAAGATTCTATTCTATTCTATTCTAAAAACAACATTTAAACAAGCGTCCCACAAAACAATACAAACTGAAAATAATAAATCCCAGTTACCAAAGATTCATTAAAACAGTCCAATTAAGCGATATTTACATTTACGCTTAACGCGTTTGATGAAACTCTTTTGGAACAACAGGCGTAAACATTGGAGCGGTTCCGACTCATTGGGGGCAAGTGTTTGTATGGCCAGCGGACCGGACGCTGCGTTCCATGTACTTTGTGCTATGGCTTGTGTTCTGGATACGACGTAATGGCTGGTTACTATTTTGGTTCATGGTATTCTACATCACCTTGAATTATAAGTGTCATTATTCCGAAAAATAAATGAGATTAATGTCTTCATTTTTTTTTTCTTTCGCGGAATAGGTTATTCCAGTACGAAATTGTTACCCACTTGGCCTCGAGTAGTGTTTCTGAAGTAAACAAAATGCATTCTTGTAAAACCTGTCCAAATAAATACCGTTAGTGACAATAACATCTTCCGGACCGAAGGACCAAAACGATAGCCATATCCATCATACGCCGACGCATCCAGCATACTAACATCCATTCATTCGTGATCGCGAATTAAAGCCGTGTTTTTGTACAGTCCCCGGATAAGTTAATGAATAGCGAACGTACGTGTTCGCTGGACGGGCAATATTTGCCCAACACGCCCTGTTTGCCCGACCCCAATAATTTAAGGAGTATATTTAGTCGTTCAATTCGCGCTGGACATCGATACGTCTGTTTGTGTACATTATTGCGTGATTAAATGCGATATTGTTGTTTTTCGGTTGATTCTATCATTATGCGGCATTGTGACGTTAGAAAATATTTTATATATTTTTCGTTCCTATGCAGTTTACCACACTACTATATTCTAGCTTGCGAATACTTCTTCCAGCAACAACTTTAGCCAATTCGTGCTGATATGAAAGAAGAACCTGAATGCTCATATTATATCACTTTTTTTAGGCGTTATAACAAACGAAGAACTTGTACTAACTGTCAGAATTCGACTGACGAAGGTATTCAACCGTAGGTCCTTTCTACAAAAGAAATTCCTAAAATTCCCTTATCCTCGTATACTTTGCGATGGTAGGTTTTGATTAGGCATTGCTTACCTTAGGCCCGCATGCCAAACTTTCATTTGATCTGAAAGAAATGGTCCAATGATCTTGTCCTTGTCCTAACGAGGGAAATTCTCTAGGTCTACTTTCACACATTTTTTTCTTTAAAAGCCTACATACTGAAGACTGATACTGAACTAATAAAATTTCACTTAAAGTAAGGTAAATAAAATGAAGTCTAAATTAGTCTCCAATACAATTAAAACTTTAATTTAAAGCTTCCAAAATTTAATCTATTTCAAGATAACTATTAAAATGGAGCCTAGTCTTTTGTTAAAACAGTCTTAAAATACGAACTCCAAATTGAAACTATTAATATTTAAAGTAAAACAGGAAACTTGTGTTCGTATTTATTGTGAGACGAAGGAGTGAGGCAAGTCGCTGCGAGCGCCTCATGGATCCCAACTCGAGTTTGAGGATCAAATATCAATCTGCGGGTTCGATCCCCCACGCGGATATGATTGGGGGATACATTCCGCTCGCCTCGCTGAATATTGAACGATGAGAAAAACTTATAACGTGTCCCAGAGACGGTACCGTGAAATTTGGATTTTTGAATAAAAACTATTTAAAAGATTTTCTTACTACTGGTACTATAATTTTATTTAAATTTAATAGAAATTTTAATTATGATTAATATACAACTATCTATTGAAGACAAGTATTAATAAGACAAATGTAACTAACATAGTTTCTTCAATTGGCGGTTGTAAAATAATTGTGATACTTACATATTTATTAGATTTGCTAATGATGGACGTACGAAACAGTTATTATATGCATTATTTATAAATATTGCTCCTTTGTCTTGTAGTTCAATGTTTAACAATCATATTTGCTTATAGAACAAACACACAAGAAATGGTCCTTCGAACCTTATCAAATCAGCAAAGAAAAAAAAAAGAAATCTTGATTTCTAAAATCACCAAAAGAAATCCAGTATTACATTTACAATGAAACCTCATTTCGCAGACAGCAAAAAATAAACAGACGCAAACTCATACACACGCCTTAAAGACCGCATTCTGAATGAAATTACATCACTCAGACATTAGACTCAATACAAGTAAGAAATATGTACCTATTCCACTGAACTAGTAAACGAGTACCAGTACAGAACTCATACCAACTTTATCGAAGTAACACGATCAATCTTACTTTCGCTTAAGGAATAGATTTTATTTCGGCTCGCGAAATTTTTGCTGTTACCATTATTACCTTAGTACCTTGTGTTAGTTGATTTATTACTTCACTAGTGATGTCGTATCGAGTATTTAAGGGTTTCAAGATCCCTTAACACTTTTAGTACCTTCCAAATTTGACTTCGGAGTTGAAAGACAAAGACACGTTTAAAGGTGTATTGTAATCTTTTTACTACTCTAAAAGTTATTTGCACTGTAAAAGTTTTCAAGATAAGACTCAAGTGGATCTTTGTTGAGATTCAACTTCACTTTATTTTTGTCTAGACCAATGACCCTATTATACAATAAACTTCGTTATTTATTCTCATTTACTCTTGTATAGTAGTTGCTTGTAGTCTACGTACTAAAGGACCAAAAACAATATTACATGTAACAGATTAATCAAAATTAATTATTATAAATTATAGAAAAAAATACGATTAATAACAGATAACTTCTATTTTTCATTCAAGACCATTTCTTGTCACGAGAAGAGTTAATATTAAACTGGGGCTGAACTGGTCCTTATGTCCTTATCTTGGACTGCAATATAAACCTAGGCCCGTAATAAAGCGACTTACTTAGGCCCGTAATAAAGCGGCTTATGATTAACCCGAGCACACAAAGCTGATAACTTTACCTAAGCAATCTAGTTTTCAGCCACCAGAACACAAGTAACCCTACATATTTGATCCAAGTCCCCACTTCGTCCCCATTCACACCTGCATTCTCCACGTAAAATATTGAACAGGAGGTCCCAAAGGTCGGCTCTCCCGCCGCGATGCAAATTGGCTCAGGGGGCCTCCGTGCACTCCAGATTATGTGACGAACGAATAGAGTATTGTGTTTTATGAGACATTGTGAGAAGAATAGAGGTTTGTAGCAAATTCTTTACTTACAGTAGAAAGGTTTTTGGAAATTGTATTTTGGGAGATGGAGTTGGTATTTGAAAGGATTTTGGAAGATAAAAGGCGTTTCTTGGTTCTGTACATCTAAGTATTTTAAGTCCAAAAAGATAACTTATCCTTACTACATAATATATCGTTACTGATATTATAAATGTGAAAGTCTGGCTGTCTATCTATCTTTCTGCCTGTTAAACTTTCACGGTAAAATGACTGAATCGTTTAAGAAGACATTTGGTGAGATAGCTTGAACCCTGGAAAAGGACATACATAGTTTTTATTTGCCTGCGTGAAGTAGTTCCCTGGGAATGCGAGAGAAACCGAGATAATCAGCTAGTTTCTAATAAATGAAGCAAGTAACTTTAGTATTTTTAGACACCCTTACTTACCATAATGTAATCAGTAGCTATTTTTGTCAAAACGGGTAACTAAAATACGATATGACCTAATTAAAAGCTTTTAAAAACATTTTATAAATACTGAATATTGTCCCAAATCATCATCAGCCTATATATTGTCCCACTGCTGAGCACAGGCCTCTTCTCATATAGAGAAGGCATGAGCATTGATCACCACGCTTGCTCAAGGTGGATTGGCGATTTCAGACTATTTAAGTCCAGGTTTCCTCACGATGTTTTCCTTCACCATTAGTCAGTGTCTAAGATATACTTAGAAAGTACATTATGTTTTTTTAGTAAAAGTCACATTGGTACTTGCCAGGGTTCGAAAAAAGAAGTATTAAAACATAAACCGTCGCAACAAAAGCTACAAGACAGACAAGTCACAATCTTTACTTAATAGTCACAGTCTATCGAATCAACCACGAGAACGTAAAATCGAATGCCATTCTCAAACGTTAGTCCATCCGTCCACTCATTCGTGCACGTTCTGTACATCTTGTCAGATGAAAGTCTTCAATGCGTTATCGAAATCTATTTATAGGGTTGTGTCGCATCGCGTCGGTCCTCATAATGTGTTCGGGGGACCTTTTCACGCTCGGCTTGAGACCCAACAAGCTCGGATAAAAGGGGTACAAGGGGAGGGGATAAAATATAGTCGCGAAACTCAGGTGATGGCTCGGACCTCTAGTGATTGACAATACGTTTAGTGGAATAGACTTTTGATGTCAAAGGGAAGCTGGGTAGGATACGTATTGATGTGATGCGTTTTAGGTTATGTGATCATGATTGAATGGTTTTGGTTTCGTTGTTGTGAGAGGATAGGAATATCGGTTTCTATAGTACAAAATAAGGGACCAACGTATTAATTGTCCAAAAGTATAAAATAAGAACTTTTAAAAATATATTTTGCATTCCTGGAAATTAATTGACTTAATAATAAATTAACACGTTGATAAACGCCCCGTTTATGAGACGATCATAGAAAATCCAACCAGTTAAAGTGATTGTGCTGACTGTACAGGTGACATTGTAGGGGCGCACGTACAAAGAAGAAATATCTCGTTGTTGTGTTTTCTTAATTCATTACTATCTCCATCATCACAAGGACCGAGCCTAACCTAATTGTAATTAATAATATGACAATAATAGACGTCACCAGACGTCTTGCGTTACGCTGCGGTCGACGCGAGTCATTACTGGTCCTTTGATACCCGATGCGTTACGTAATTATATAGAACATATTTTGAACTGCTAATGACGTCACGTTAAATGTCAGCTTCTTGTATAATTGGCTGGTTAATGTGGTCAGGTTGTTACAGTACGAATCTATGTGCTAAATGAGGTAACGTTTATCACAGTCAGTCTAAAGAATGGGTTTATTCTTAAGTTTATTTGAATAGCGTATTACTGCGTAACTGAGGAACAGACTGCTCACTATAATGATGGAGGGCTTCTACTTAAGACTACGTACAAAATATACTTTAAATGAAGCATCTGAAAGCATTGGTATATGTGAGTTTGTGATGTGACCCTACATTCCCGTATATTTTTAACTAGCTTCTGCCCGCGACTTCGTCCGCGTGGAATAGTGGTGCTCCGCTCCTATTGATTTTAGCGTGACGATATTAGCCTATAGCCCTCCTCAATAAATGGGCTATCCAACACTGAAAGATTTTTCTTTCAATCGCTTTTTTCTCCCCAACACACATTTATACCAACTTGCACAATAACTGCAACAAAAAAGTCCAGAAATTACTGTTTTTTTTTATAAACAAGAAGCTGTATCTAAATATTTGACTTACAAAAAAAAAAGTAGCGACAAGACCTCATCTCAGTAATAAACACTGCTTCACCAGGCCAATGTTCTGTCTCGTGTTACTGCGGTTGACGAGTCATTACCGTCCTTTGATACGAGAGCTGTTCGCTTACGTCATTATTCGAGCGATATTTTGAATGAACACCGACTAAGGGTAGATTCGACCAAACCTGAATTTATACAAGAATAACTATGCGGAAAATAATATATACCACGATTGTATTCTCGAGTAAATCATCAGTCGTTTTCCCATGCAATCTAGCGTATAGCTTTACTTGGATAAGCTACTCACGAATAGGGAAGTGAATGTGAACGAATGTAATACGCGGCCAAAAAAAATTGTTCTACAAACGGGAGGGTGCTGTAGCATTACTCATGTCAACTCTAATTTGTCGTATTATAGCGTAGAAAAGTAACTGCCAAGCGACAAAGCCCTTTAAATAAATAAAAAAAATTAAAATTATAATGTCAGTGAATTAAAATGACAGCATAAGACAATAGGACGCCATTTTATTATTCCTTGAATAAACTTCTTATTCCACGCAAAATGGTGGTATAGTGACTATTCCCGAATGGAATCGTTATTCCTCGAATTGTAGTTGGTTAAATGTGAAATTGATTTATTCTCAAGTAATAAGAGATCTACGCCGAGAATAAAATTTATTCCGGTTTGGTCGAATCCGCCCTTAGGTTGAGTATAATGACAGGTTGGAGTTAGCGTTCAGGTGTTTTTGCGGTCGAGGGGTTGGGAAGGGCTGTCTTTTTGTAGGTGATTTAATTATGCCGAGGTTTTTTTTCGTAATAGTTTTTAAGTAGGAGCCGTAGAAATTGTATTACTCGTATTTTATGATTATGTTGATCAAGAAGACGAACATTATTTTATATTTTTTAGCTCAGTATATTTTTGGGTATCGGTTGATGATGAATTTAATAAAGAATATTCTTTTCTATTCTTAATTTTTTGTACAATCTTTTACTTTACTAATATTTTGTATGAAATTAATAATAATGCTACATTATGCGTCTGCAAAACTTAAGGTCTTCTCAGGTTTTCTTTTATTAATAAACGTAGAATTATTGAAATGCCATGAAATACAAACTCTTAAGGACCTCTTAAGGACTCAAGCACTAAAAAAAAATATTTGACCAACAAAATGACTCCAAATCTATACTGAATACAAAATCTATTATTTTTATCGTTTTACGGATTTTAGTGACCAAAAAGTCTAACCCAGTATTTTCCTCCATGAAAAGCATTCAATCGCGTATATTGCTCTTCCACCATTTGAAAAAGACTGCTCAACTAACCCCAGTATATTACACTGCCAAACATAAAGTATCATGTTCAATTTGCAAACATCAAAGTGTCGTTTAAAAACACAGGCGAGTAGACAGCAATAAACTATGCGACAGTATTCGCGGGGCGCGCAATGAATTCTAACTATTTGTGTTCGCACGCAACAGCCGCGTCGAAACTCACGCTGTATACACACTTAACACACGCAAGCTTGCCTCTGTATTGTATTGAATAGTCATACGAGGTTATCATTGCCTTACTTTGTGATGCGATGAAGGTTTCACGTAATAATCATTCAAAACGCAAAGCTAATGTGAGGGTGGTGTGAGGGTTCATGGCTCTAATTGTTTGTCCACCGTCATCTAAATCGGTCCATTTGTAAAACGAATAAACCGATTTAGATAAAATCTCGTACGGAGATAGTTTGAAACCTGGGGAACATACAATGGTTTTTATCATGGTACATAAATTCTTTAAAGATACGAGTGAAACCGCAGGAGAGCTAGTAGAAAGTGAAGTTTATAGTTTTCTTTTTTCAGTCATGTAGGTTAAATTCAGAAACATGCTCTTTCTGTATCGCCAACATTCTTATTTCAAATATGCCACTAACTCTCTTCGTATCACTAAACCGGATCAGTGCACAAATCGTTAGAAGTTCTCAGCACGTGTGTATAAAGAAGCTTGTACCCAGTCTAATAACTTGCACGCTGCGACCTACATCTCTTTCACAGCAACACAGAGCATGCACTACACAGAAATGCTATATTGCGCTCTAACTCTCAAACGGACAAACACTTTTATCTATGCGTACAATACCTTTTGCTCTTTGACCGTAGCTCAGCGGTGCGCTCCGGTCCGCGCGGCCAATAGCCACGCATTGTACCACCGCGTTGTTTTATTCCTCGCCGAATAAAAACCAGTGACCGTAAACCGAAGAGGCCGTGATATGGAGGTTACAGTCACCTCGTAAATTTCGTTTTACCGCGACACACTCCTTCACACTCGCGCTGATGTCACATTTTCAGTCCAACGGAGCGCGAAATAAGTACATTTTTGCCCACACGACGTAATATAAAAAAATATAATGACATATTTTAAAAGTAAATCCTGGATGTGCGGTATTGACAGATGATGGAGAAAAGTTCCCTTCGGCACGCACTCGTTGTAAGGAAATGAATTTTTTGTCAATATTACAACGTATGCTTGAGATTTGTTGGACAAATATTTCCATCTGTAAACGTTTCTGGAGATGTTTGATATGCCGCGCGTTCATGTGTTTTCCTTTCGAAAAATTCACGACAGGATATTGATGTAGGAGCATCAAACGTTGTTTAATACGTTTACATTCAGATATCCCGTTTCTGTATAATGTATAAAATACTGAGATAAGATCACAATTTGTATGTTAAATATTAAAGGCCCGAGACTCTAATTGATTAAGATAACGACAATCTCTTGTACTTTTCCCCATTCGTCTTAATTGTTTTATATTTATTACAAATAATATAGGTACACAATACACATTTTCGTAACATGACTCTATCCTCTCAATTAATATAAATAATAGTATTTACCGCTCCAATTCAACCCTTACAAAACGCTGTTAGAACTTCAACCAAAATAACATTCATTAAAGAACTCAAATACCCAAACCCGCTTAAACATCATTTAAAACAATAGACGAAAAAATGTCCTTATTTACTTTCCAACCAATCTACTGCCGACTGTCATATAAATTGGACAGAATTCTTTCACAGAACAGTTTTAATGAGACCTTTACGGGAGCCGAGACTTTGATGCGATAACTTTTTTCGATATTTTTCGTCTCCCCATAGAAAAATATATACCATCCTTTTCTTGTCTATACATTTCTCTGTCGCGGCGTTCCTTTCGCTCGCAGTAACTGCAAACGAAGACCGCTCGAGGCATCTGCAATCAATGGAGCGTACAAATTGAAATAAGATAGCAAGATGTACCATAGCTCATAATAAGAGGCTTCGCTTGATACCGCCTTTCATCCTAAAAGATTTTCTGTGTAAGTATGTAAAACTCTGTGCCGTTAGATGCTTACTCAAGTTGTGAAAGTCAATCCTTTGCGTCATGTGGGGATGATTGGGTCGCAAAGTAAATCAAAAGACGTTTACTGACTGCGCGGGGTCTTTGGGTACAGGCGCGCTCTTGATACGTATCGTTGTGTTTACTGTGTCTGGTTGTAATGGCTTTTTAAAAGATTACTTATTGATATTTTTTCGACTCGATTTCTCGAGCTCAGAAATATTTTTTTCACTTCAAATGACAATATTCGAAGTGAATGAAACTTTCATTTGGTTAAAATTTTATGACATTACTAGCTGTTCCGGAGGGAACTACTTAACGCACCAGGATAAAAAGTACCGTCTCCAAAATCCCATCTAAATCCGTACCAAATTTCATCCCAATCAGTTCAGCTGTTTTACCACAAAGGCGTAACTAACAAACAGACTCACTTTCGCATTAAAAATATTAATTAGAATTTTTCCAAAATAAAAACTGAAAATTACTCTTTTTTTTCACAGGTACGTACAACTACAATAATATAACAACAACGCTTCAAAAATATAATGGTAAGTGCTTTCAAACCATTAACCGTCAGCTGATCTCTTCATTAGAGCTAGTTAGCAAAAGCTGTAATTAAAAATGTAATATCAACAAGTCCCAGCACGAATGATTCTGACGTCAGACATTCAGTAAATTGACGCGAACGGAAACAATTTGCCTGCAAGAACATTGAAGCCGTATTGGTTTGGTGCAAACTTTAAGTTGCAAGCGGCTATTATGTTATGTCCGTGCAATTCTCATGCCATAAGAAAATTTTATTAAGTCTAGTATATAATTCAAGTACTTACACGGCTTGTTGACACTTCCCGTTACCCAAAATCGGGCTTTTGTTATAGCCCAACAGCTAAGCATTGCCATCCCACGTAGTAGTGCTGCTAGCCTTGCAGCTGCCCTTGGGTACGCTCCCAATTGACAGCGATTAGGAAGAATTTTTGATGATGATTTCGTTGATTAGTCCATGATGATTCCTTTCCATGTTTCCTACTGTTAATTTTGATTGTTTTTTCTTTTCGAATCAATAAATAATAGGTAATTACATAATTTAAATGAGCAGGGAAAATAAATATACATATTATTTGTAACGATAAAATATGTGGATTTTTTCATATTATATTTTGCATGCCTACATTTGCAAATATTATGAGTATTATTTGCGTAACATTATATTTTACACTGCCTATATTGAGTATTCAAAATAATATACATTGCATTTATTAGGTGTGCAAACTATGGGCCTACTTTATCATAACAGCCATTGAATTTATTTCAAGCTAAATAAAATTGTTTCACAAATGCCTACAACGTTCAAAACGCTACCTCTTATGCATCGCGCCATACCGCACGAAGTTAGCGCTACCGCGGGAGACAAGTAAGTTTCTCAGGGGTTTAATTAGCCTTTAACTTAATGGTGATTGTGTCCTCAAAGCGCATCGGCGTGCCTGGACTTGTACATGCAATGCATGGAAAGGCACTTGTAGTATGGACTAGTAGGTACTAGTAGAACCTACTTGCAGTAGACGTGTGTCGGGCCGTTGAACTTGATTGAGAGTCATGGTCATCGCTTTAGTGATCTTTGATCTTGTATTGTGGTGTTCTTTTGTTTTAATAGTAAGGAAAGTTTTAGGATGGCTTGAGGATAGTTTTAACATAGGCTTTAGGATGGTGGATGGATTGTATATAAAGACGACATGGCAAATAACATTGTGACTACTAGGATGGCTGCTGATAGAGATATATGGACGAAAGAGGCACGCTGCTCCGAGCCTAAACAGTTTGGGATAAGGGCGGGAATATGATAATGATGATGACGTAGTGTTCTTTTCTTTATCCCGCGGTACCATATAGGAAAAATAATATTTATATTTAAAAAAAATATCATGGATTAAAATGTTTTTTGTATTTGTGATGAAGTTGTTAGCATTTACGAATAATACAATTAATATACGCAAATCCGTTCAAAATTCAAATTAAAATAGAATTTTATTAGTATTTGCATTTATTGTTAATTTCTATTGAGTGTATATTAAACTTGATTATATTGAAAATTATTTATTTATACATTACACACACAAAGAATCAATGAACAAAACCTATACCAAACCAGTATTGGACACAGCACTTCAAAATTAATACAATGCATAAAATTAACAAGCTGTTCGCTACCATGAATACATCAGCACTAACTAAAAACTTCAGCATAATGAATACAAATAAAGCGCGATCATAATTCCAAAGTGTTATTTACATTTCATAATGTGAATAATGTATGAATAATTTAAAATGAAAACAAAAATATTAGCTATTAATATGTCTAAAAACCGGTCAAGTGCGTGTCGGGCCACGCGCAGTAGGGTTCCGTAGTAGGAGATAGTTAGTTGACTATAACTCTGTAACCGGTTAAGCCTACTTAGCCGTGATAGTTTTTCTTGTAAGTTCATTACATGTGCTACGTCTATGATTTTTTACATTTCTAGGGATAGCCATTCAAAAGTTAGAGGGGGACGCTCGTATCAAACAAACTTACAAAAACTTAAAAGCTAGATACTTCGCAGATAAAAAAAATTACCACTTTGTCGGCGTGATCAATATACATTTATCTATATTAAATTTTAGCTTTCTAGTACCAAGAACCTCTGAGCTATGCCCTGGACAGACAGACAGACAGACGGACATGGCGAAACTATAAGCGTTCCTTGCCGACGACGGAACCCTAAAAATAGCATATTTTAATCATTTGCAAATACCATACAATTGGTGTGCGACGAAACGATAAATTGATGGTTAAATAACATAAATATTTTATAAATGCTATGCAAACAAATTATGCCAATTAGCTTGTTTTCCAACAGCTTATTCACAGCTTTTAAACAGCATTTCAGTTACATTACAGTTGAATTTTATTTTAGTCCCACAATATAACTACACTAATAGTAACAGACAACTAAAAAGTTGAGACGAAATAAATAAAGAACTCAATTCTATTTTCAAACTGAGAGAAAAAAAAACATATTCGAAAACTATTTTTAGTAATAAACCTTTTTGTTGAATGCGTTTTTTTTTTCAACTTTCGTGTAAATTATTTGTAAGAAAAGTTTTTATTACAGCTCAAGAATTTCATCAATTCTACAATAGTTACGTATCTATGTAGGTATATATAAAGTTTTATTCAGACTGACTGAATTCGTTACTAACTCTTTACTTTATTTCTTTTCTTTGGAACAAGTTAGTCGATCAGCGAAATTGTGCATGAAATAATAATACAATCCTTTTGATTTTTAAATAATATTTTTCTCATATGAAATCTTTTACGTTATGTACAGTTCGCTTTATTTGCTTTCTTAGTGTACATAAACTTTCACTATAGTACAATAGCCAGCATCCTTAGCCAATAAAAGCGAATCACTCTACTAGAGTCAAAATCACACACTTCAAAGTAATCACACTAACCCAAGTGAGTAGCCGTGCCCATATTAGAATCTCTCCGAGCACGTATGTTTCTGATGTGTTCTGACATAAATGGATACATCGTGACGTCACAATTACTGTCCTACTGCGAACGATGGTTGACTCGTATAACGTATAAAAAGCATACGAGTGACCGGATTGTATTAAGAATATACGTCACTTATACGTGTTATTTTTTAAATATTTTTTTATTTGATTATTTTGTTTTATATTGACTATCGATCTATATTCCTTGACCTAACCGACTGGCATGTACAACTAGATCTTTGTCAGGCTTTACTATTAAACCTGGCCTAAATATGCCTTAGCTGCTGTAAAATAGCATTAGTCTAAGTAATTAACTGCTTATTTATTTTACAAATATTTTAAGCGTCTCTCAGAGGTATCCTCGATTTGCAATTAATTATTACACGAAGTAGTTAGCAGTACGTTACTTAAGCAAATTGTGAGTCATAATCACACAAGTCTTTTGTATTTAAAAAAAAACTGTATATATTATAAAATGCACTCTCATCATCCAATTTAACTAATCATCACGTTAATTTAAAACTAACTAGGTACGGCATAAATGAAAATTCTGTTAAAATTCTTGTCATTTTTAGAGCCCTTAAAAATAATCTCTGATTCCCCATCTAGTGTACGTAGACCAACAAGGCAGACTGCACATCCCACATTCCGGGACAATCGCGCAACCAAATTGCTCCCATAATCCTCCATGTTAGTGACCGACTCCTTTACGACTTCTCGGCCAGATTACATTCCGCCAACGTTATATCCACCATATGAAAGTTTTTATCGCTACATTAACTTCTATTTTAGGTCATATGCGCCTGTTATTAAAGTTCTTATTCGGGTAACCCTGCTGTGTTTGGTCCTAATTATGGGGTTCCGACGTGTGATATTAAGGCGTTTATTCCTATGGCTTGGGTGTTTAGTTGGCGAAAATGTCATGTCTTAAGAATTTAAGGTTTTGATAGTGTGATAGACAATTTTGCATCGTTCCGTTCTTTGTTGATGACGTATAAAGGCTTATTTAACAATAAAAAACAGTATTGCAGTATAAATTCATTTGATTATTACTATGCCCAAGTCCAACGTTAATATCAAGAAGTCGCTGCATCTCGTTCACGAGTGTGTGGTTTCAAACCAAGCAAGTAGGTACTTGCTTTACTTTAGAAAATTCATTGGTCCTACCAATGTGAATTTTCTAAACTCATATGTAATTTCTAAGTATATCTTATATGTCACTGACTATCGGTAAAGGAAAATGTCGTGAGGAAACCTGGATTCAATAAGTCTGGAATTGCCAATCCACCTGAGCAAGCGTGGTGATCAATGCTCATGCCTTCTGTGTATGGGAAAAGTCCTGTGCCCAGCAGTGGGACAATATATAGGCTGATGATGATGGTGACTATAATTTCACTTATGACTTATGGTAACAACAAAACAATAAACACTTACCGTTCTGTTCATAATATCGCCATTCGCTTAATAAACCTACATATTTTAGTTCTCGAACTTTCTTGTCCCTTTCTGTCAAGATAAAATAAAAGTTTTTGTCTCTTTCCATCCCTCAATTCATTTATTAATTGTTTAAATAATTTAATATACAAAGAGCAGATAAGAAAGATTTATTAAATTAATATTTTATGTAGTCAGTGTACCTAAATATGGTATGTCAATGTGGGAAACATAAATTGAAAGTTTAGAGCGAAAACAAACTTTGGCTAAGTTTGATAAATGAAAATGAGTGCTAACATAATTATCGTAAGGCTGCTAATTCCAGTAGAGCAATAAAACAGATCTGATAATGTCTGCGTGTATAAAGCAGAGGTATATTATATAAACTGTGTTGAAAACAAGAAGGTAATTTCTACAGACTTAAAATTAGGGCATGATTAAATAATAGAAACAAATTAATCTGAACTAATTAAAAACGGGACAGTCAGGCACACTAACATCTTACTAAATAAATAATACGTTTACTAATATTATGAATACGAAAGTAACTCTGTCTGTTTGTTATGTTTTCACTGTAAAACACCGCTGAAACGATTTAGATGAAATTTGGTGTGAAGATAGATTACCACCTGAAAAACGACAACATTTTCTTAGCTTTATTTTTGTGAAACCGCGGGACAAGTATATAGTCAACAAAGAGGTGCTCTTAAAAGACGTACAGTTTCGGAAAAAACAAAACATTTTCCAAGATATGCTTAATCGAAACCTGGAGCTCAAGCAAAAACAGTGCCTCCACGCTGATTCCTTTCCCCTCCAGTTAGGAAAATGAGGTTCAAACAAAATAATAAAGGTTTATTTAACCACGGAACAAAGTTTTACCGAAAACGTATAAAAGGGAGACTGGGAAGGCGAATAAAGAATCCGCTTTATATTTGACGGGAAGCGAGTGCGGGGCGCAGTAATTTGTCTACACTCCAAAACATAATATTTCATCAGGTCTTTTTTTTTTGTTTATTCATTTGTTTCGCCAGCGGCTCGACTCGCAATCACGCTTCGATAGAAATTTGGTTAGAGGAATGTGTGCTCGGTGAATATGTCTCTCTGGCGCTCGTATCATAAAAACGTCAAGTTGTCGACATTTTTTTCTTTTACGGATGTAGTCATGGATTTTGGAGTTCCCTTTGACATGGTGAGAGGTTGGTTCTCGATGGGTTGCCGACGACTTTTTTTGGAGACAAGAAATACAACGATGCTTCAGTACATTTACAAACTACTAATTTTTGACTTATCATACACAGTTGTAAAATCGATCCTATGTTCATGTAGCTCTAGCCTCTTGCTTATTTCAAAGGAACGAACGGCAAGGTCTTAGAATCATAATTGAATTAAATCGCTTCACCGGTCACCAGTGACTCGCAAAAAATAGTTTTTGCATTGTAGCTGTCAGTGTGGCATTCAATGTGTTTATAAAATAAAATAAATAGTTATCGCAAGTGTTCTATCTCCTCTCTCCTCCATTACTATCCCAAAAGCTTCTTTATATAATACCATAATCTAATTTTATCAACTACTAGCTGTTGCCCGCGGTTTCACCCGCGTTCCGGGGGAACTACTTCACGCACCCGGATAAAATGTAACCTAAAACCTTCTCCAGGGTCCCCTCTATCTCCGTACCAAATTTCAGCCAAATCGGTCAAGCCGTTTTCATGCTATGTCGTGACAACGGAAAACGGGTTTCATTTTTATATATATAGATAGAAGATTTTATATACCTACCTATATTAAAATGCTTACTGTATTAAGTTTTTAAAAGGGCAAACATGTTCTAAACGTATAAATAAACTAGCTGTTTCCCGCGGTTTCACCCGCATCCCGAGGGAACTTCTTCGCGTACCCGGGTAAAAAGTATCCTATATGTTAATCTAGGTTAAAAGCTATATGTGTACCAAATTTCATCCAAATCCGTTCAGTAGTTTTTGCGTGAAAGAGTAACAAACATCCATACATCCATTCTTACAAACTTTCGCGTTTATAATATTAGTAGGATATGTGTCACCTAAACCACAAAATGTATTTGATCTGATCTAAAACAAACGAAGCGGCTGACTAATTTACTCGCAGTAGTCACGTATCTACCCATTGATTTCGTACTTAGGGCCAAATTCACCGCACATGGTTACATAATCGGCCCGTTAAATAAAAAAGTGTTTTAACCAGGAAGCTGGAATTTTCGTGTTACCCACTTCTAGATCAACCCTGGTTTGGCAATCGATCGTTTCAGGAATAAAAATCGCAAGCAATACGTTACCCATTAAAAGGTGGAGGTTTGAATTTATGGTAAACAGTGGTTTTAAGTTAATCGGACCGTTATCTTGTCGGTGAACTTGGGCCTTAAACCGTTTATGCAAATATCCCTTATCGACAGTATCGGCGACGGAACTACCCACAAACAAGTCAGCGGCGGTCACTCCGCGTGACTTTTTTATCACTACTCGTACAATTTGTATATCAAGATGCTAGAAATAGAATTACTGTTGTAGACTAGTAACCTATTTTGAGGAAGCCTTATAATGATAGAAAATCATTGATAGAGTGCAGCCATATACATACGAAAACATTACAAAAAGAAATGAATAAAAAAAAAACATAACAGAAATTGTAAGACGAGGAATAATTATAGTGGTGTTCGAGGACGATCATAGAGATTGATATGATTAATATTTTGCTATTAATTCGTATTAATTTTTATTCTAATGATTCTCAATTGTTAGAAGAATCGCATTTAAAAAAACATAACTACATGCAAAATACACACACACAATAAGATTATTATTATGTGTGTGTGACAATATTTTATGCAAAAGAAATTAATTAACTACATCAACCGCTACATATTATTCAAAAAAAAACTCTAATACAAATCAGTATCGCCTTCTCTTTTAAAGTCAGATACAAAGAGATTTAACACGACTTGACACCAAACAACATTATATAATCCGCTTACAAACAAAGCCAAGCCAAAATATAAAAGAGTTCCTTTAATACGAAAATTAACCCTTTTCTAAACCAACTTCCTCAAGGAAGCGGCCAACAAAAAATAATCACTGGCCATTACAATAATTACAAAAGGCTGTAACATTATCTGAATATCGCATCGTCAATAAAGATTCTATCTCGACGAACTAGGGCTGTTCGCCGCAGAACAGTTAGACAGTATTTATTATGTTCCCTAACTTTACAAAATATGAACACTTTTCATTACGAAACCGTGCTATAAAACCGAATGGCTTCCACGTGTAGTAAAGGATATTTTGTTTTAAAAAGAATTATTTTTTGGAAGGATAGCTTTTAATTAAATTTTATTTATAAGGACCAAAATTATTTAAATATGATTAACACACAAAAATCCTTACATTTAAGTTATAACAAAAATTTAACCCACACTATTGTCCACATAATACTAAATTAAAGAGCAATGAGCAAGAGGATACACTGTTGTCAGTTGACTGTGATTAAATATTTGTTAAATTTATTTATTTAACAATAATCTCATTCACAATCAATGTTATCATATCACATAGATTTTTTCAGAAACTTAAACAGTCTCCAGTTCAGGATTCATTAACTATTTATTTTATCTTATCCCTTTTCCTCGCATCAAATTCGCCAACAGTAATACACAAAAACAAATACAAAATAACCTCTACAAAAACACAAAAAAAAACCCCGGAAAATTCGAAAACCCGTAACAACGCACCCACACCCTTCAACCGCAAACATTTTTCTAAACATCACTCAGCGCAACCAATAACCCAGTTTACAACTGTGCCTTGTTATCTGAAACAATCGTATGTCCTGAGGCGTCCACAATCACGGCCAACACAGAACCCTTACATTTAGATCATCGCCCGAGATAACGACTGTTTTGTACCACTACTAGGGCGAGGGAGGGGCGGGGGGGCGCGACAAGGGACCGAGTCACAACTTCATTACCATAGCAAGTCGGAGTCAGCAACTAGAGCTAGCTGAGTAGGCAACCCACCTTTTATTTGGAGATTTAACTCACTTAACATTCTGTCGAAAACGAATTTCGTGCGTCCCTTTCGCTCTTAGAGCGCTTGCTCAATAAGCCAGGGGATTTTGAACTTTATTCAGGATGGTGCAGTTTTTAGTTCCGACTTTGTGTCCCGTCTTAATTAAGTTATTTTTGAATAGAAAGGACGCTACTGTGTCTGTAACGCTTTAATACGTGTTTACAAAACGTTACTACGTATGTATTTAAATTATAGTAGTTTCGCGAAGTTAATTGAACGATAAATCGCAATAAGAACACGACGACGTCTCAAAACCTGAAAAATTCTAAATTAGAGAAGAATATTCTATTCAAAGAAAAAATCGTGAATGACTCATTCTAGGCTCACAAAAACCTCATAAAACGTAACACTCATCAAACATGTTTACGCACAATGATCATTACACAAATTATATCCGACAATCTCACCACAAACTTATTATAAGCATAAAAAATTACAGAATTACGCTCCAAATTTGTATGATCATAAAAAACAACAATACCATGTTATAGTCATCAAGCAACACCTAATGTACAAAGCACTCGTAAAATTCTCGCTGTCGTCTACAGGGTTGTGACAGTGAACAAGCGCCGTTATAATGAGCGATGCCATCTCTCATGTAATTTCCTCATACATTCATCATGTACGCTGTATAATTTGATCGAAAGCGCGGACCGCGTCGCGTCGGCCATTTTAGTTTCGTATAATGAGCACAGATAGATATTAGATATCATCTGTCTTTCTATTAATGGTCATTTAAATATAGTATCCACCCTTTTATTTGTTGATATTTTTCTAGCTTAAGTCGTTCTTGAATAGGTTTGGGTTTTTTATAGGTTCAATTGCTCTTAGAGATACGTTTAAGTTTAATACTTTATTCATCAAATTTGACAAGAAATGTTGAATAATTAACTTTAAATTCGACAATTGATGATCATTAATTAAGTTAAAATCTAATTAATTTAATGAACATTCATTGACTTTTTATGATCGTAAAAAAGTAAATAAATTATGAAAATATACGTACACCTAGAATCAGAAACCTCGGTTCCGCACACATTATTATAATTTACAATCCATTAAATTCCTTTTCACACGCAGTAGGTCTATAAAATGTTTAATGACGACCAGCAAACCTTTACATCCACATTTACCAAGCAAAATGATTACAGAAAGGTTTGTAAACAAAATTTTATGTACCGGAGGACCAATATCTCTTTCGGTGTCGAGTTATTTTTGCGTTTTATGTCTTTATACGGCTCCGAACAATGGTGCTCGGTAATTTCGCACAGTACCCGGAATGAGGGCGATGTCGTAAACGACGCGAATCGCGTTCACTTGTAAGTAAACACAACATTTATATTTTTAAGTTTACTGTCGTTGAAGCTCGTCTGTCTCTTTTGGCAAGTAATTCTATCATTCACAGACTTCCTTTTTCTGTTCATCTTGTCTTTAAAATGCCGTTTCGGCTTAAGTATTTACTGCAAATATACGTTTTGGAAGAAGATAAATGAAAACATGAGTCTGCATGTGAAATGCATAGCATATACGCACATATTCATAATATTTTACAAAAACTAGTACTTGCTGAAACTAAAGTCAGTAAAACTCGTCTTAGAGAATTATAAACAAGGCGACAAAATATTTTAACCATAAATGTACAATGTACATCACAAGAAAACTATCAAGTAAACTCTCACTAATTCATTGAAACGTTCCTTCGAAAACAAACAAAGCTTACGAGAGCAGTGTCATACGCAAACGTGTAACCCATTATTTTGTGCGTATTGTCTCTACGCCGCGTACCTCCCGAGCGCGTACTGAAAGACTACGCAGAGATACGCCAGGTGAGATAATAAACATAACGCGAACGCGTGCGTTTTATCGTCTAGTTTATAATAAGTCGGTCGTATGCTATAACACAACTGAATTGTGAGATTATCCTTGGGGTAGTAAATAGAAAATGGAATCAAGAGTGTGTTTAACTGTTTAGGTTTTTAAGTCTATTATGTCAATCTACTAATTAATAGTATTTTGATAATGCATCCACCAGCAACAAATCTTTTGTTTGAAGCTTTCATTTACATATTAAAATATATAGTTTGATTGCAGCAAAAAAACTCTATCTTTCTTTATCTCTGTTATATTTAAAACTGTCACTCGTCAAAATGAATAAAAGTTTACTTAGTAAACATTTTACAATTGTCTGCATTCATCCACGTAGATATTCTTTCAGTCGTTAATTTTCCAGTCTGTTATATATCAGTTGAAATGTTTATGGGGTATAATATTTGTATAGCAGGTCTTATTATTCTTCAGCAAGATAGCCAGTTACAACTTCAATTATGACTCATGAAAAAATAACGACACAACTCCATTCATATAGAATGGAATATTGTCCTGTATTAGTACATTTAACACAAAGAGAGTCACAAAGGACCAAAGCAGTTACGACGTTTTTGTAATAGCACAAGTGAGACGATATTAGGTACTTGTATTGTAATAAAAAATTACGACCACAGTCGCATTGAAATGACACTTTATTTTCACGCTGACAGTACATGATTTCATTTTATATTTTTATTAAAAATACAACCGTTTATTTATCGCTTTTAGTAGATATTTAAATCTCGTTTCATTGGGTTTGATAAAATATTCGAAATTAATTAATCAGACAACAGAAACTTCTGAGTGTCCAAAAAAATCTTTGTAAAAGACTTTTTATTCACACAATCCTCATTTTACGCCGTGAAAATACTTTACTAAGCCCATTAACCATTACAAACTCGATACATAAAATCCCTAATTACGAGTTATCAAAATGGCTCCTGAACTGGTAAGAAAGTGGCTAAACACGGGCGTCGCGTTAAGCGAGCATATCTGATTATAATGTAATCCTTAATATCACGTTAGAGGCAAATAGCTCGCGATAACAGCACGGTGGTGTGAAGCTTGTACTGCGCCGGCATCACGTAGCTAATAATGCCTGAAAGTTTGCGCGACATACAGGCTGGAAGGATTAAGAGCAACAATCAAGAATTTAAAATTAAATTGTGTATTAAAAAATATTTTTTTAATGAAGTGTATATTTTATAAATAACTAGATTGGACATAGATTTCATTTATTTAGAAATTAATAAAGATATCTGGATAAAAAGTATCCTGTGTTAATCCACGTAATAAACTATGTGTATTCCAAATTTCATCTAGATCCATTAAGTACTTTATGCATAAAAACTAACAAACGCACACACATACATCTGTCCTCACAAACTTTCCAATTTTATAATATTAGCAGGATAATCAGACTTAAGATTTTGTTTTCCACAACTCGTTGTACAAACAACCAATTTCAGCTAACCACCCTCCAAATCCGTATGTAGGCCCACTAAGCTAAACTGGGTAACTTTAGACACCATAAAACAGTTCCAAGTGCCAGATAAAGATACATAGTGGGTATACGTGAAATTTATAAGGGCAGGCCACGTGGTGGCTTGATGAAGCGTACCTTCTGCGAAGATTATTCTTAGTTTATCTTTGAATTAATTTTAAACTCCGACCTGTGTTACTGCTATGATTTTCTGAATCACGTTTGTAGAAATATGTTCAAAACCTAACTTCAAATATTCCCGTCTTATTTACGGCTAAAATTAAAAGAGGTCTTCCAAAGAGCCTCTTTACTTTAACCTGTGGCCATGTCAAGTATATCCTTCAAGATGAAGAGCCTCTGTGGAGACCGAAAACGTATGGATCACTTATCCATATAAATATTCAGTGACCTGTTCCTCTCGCTTACACACGTAAATATCCATTTTATTTATCATAAAAGCTGAGAATACGCGTACAACAGAAAAATATGAACTGCCAAATAAAACCGCATAATCTTATTTCAAAAAAGTAAAAACGGCACATTCTAAATAACCCTCTAAAATTCAATGCGGCGTACGGAACCTGGAAAGGGGAATAATTCTAAAGCGATCGCGTCGCGGCCAAAATCATAGGAATAAATTATCTTTATTCGGTTTATTCGAAAGTCACCGCATTCTGTGGAACTGTGGTGTTGGCGGCCCGCCAAACAGTGAAAGTTTAGAAGACATTGGCCTACCAAATTTGTTTGTACACGAACGTAGCAAGGGGGCTCGAGCCAAGATTCCGTGGCTGAAGAAATCGAAAGTACAATCTATTGTAAACATTCAAAATTTTTATGGCACGATTTTGGAGAGAAGCCAAAACTTATAGATTTTTTTGGGATGTCTTTGTTATGTTGTGTCAAAGATTTGCACAAAGAAATCTGATATGATGTGTCCTCATAGACTTTGTTAACACTTTTTCATATTCGCTCGTCGAACTTTTACTTAGATTTTTTTTAAGTTAACACAGCTTTCGCCAAGAAAAGCAATTCATCTTAATTTAAACAACAAACACTCACATCAAACAACGGAACTTAATAACATCCACATATCATATTCAAGGCACAAACATTTTTACTGTACCGCATTACAGGGTTCATTTAACCCAAATTACATAGATCAACTAAGTAGGGCAGTACCACAATAACTTAATATACTGATGCCCCAGGGAGACTGTGGAATGAGACGTCCATAGAACTAAACTGACACCCATGAATTTGCCGACAATGTAGGCGGAGGCGCGGCTCTAAACAGAAGTTACGGGGTTAAGTAACAGCCTTATACCTCCGCATTATAGGGTTATACACGCCTTTCTGCGACGCTTTATGTTGGTCGTAAAGTTGCTTGTCTGCTCGCATATGCCCACCTTAGCAATGAGATATTGGTCTATAAAAGCGTTTTTATTTTAGCCGCGTAATTATAAAGGCCAGTTTCGTTTAGGCTTGGTTTTTGTGACGTCGCCGTACTGTGAATGAGATCGATCTATCATAGTCACATGGACGTGTGTTCAATATTTATACATGATTACGTGTCTATGTAATTTCGTTGGCGTACATTCAAAAGCATTTAGTAATTAACTATCTTCTACAATATCCAAATACCTACAATTATAATTCAAAGGTCACAGGATTACTGTTCTGACATTATCCGTAGCTATTTCTGTTCTAGTTACTATTCTCTAAATAAATTTAGAATCGCTCCTCTATTTTAATTCCCCGAGCTTGATCAAGGGTGTAGGCAGAGGAATTAATTAACAAGTAAAACCCACTTCTAAGTAAATCAGAATCAAATAATAAACAATTAATTAATTGGTTTTGATTAAAAACATTCTTTCGGAATTTCGAACTCGCTTTTCAACTTTCCAACATTCCACAACACGATTAAGTACACTCAGCTTAAAGTGTAAAGTTAATTACTTAGAATTTGGTCCTGCCTTGCGCCGGCTAAAACAAACAGACGGATTTGAGAGTGGCCCCTATGTAAATGACGCGGCCGGCCGGTGAGGACCTAAGAGGACGATATACTAACGTGAGAGGAGGATCTCCTTGTGAGATGTGTGCCTTGCCGTCCCGTCTGACGTATACAGGACGGACATTGACTTTGACGTAAGGGATTGTTTAATATGACGTTTTGCTATTGGATTTATTACAAGCAGAATTGGGTTCCGATACCTATCCTATGCGTCCAAGTTGTTTGTGTGAACCAAATTTCATTCAAATCCATTTGTTAATTTTGCGAGAAAGAGTAACAAAACATTGATATAGGACACATAAAATTTTCGCATTGATATTATTAGTAGGATTTATGACAGTGTACAAGTCAATGCTATACTCAAAATGATACGAAATACAGTGGAAAATAACTGTCTCGTTTTTCACGCTTCCAAAGTATCCCAGATTATGTTATCCCGATTCTCACAATATTTTCGTACCACAGCCGACAATATCCCTCCGATATCTTGTCACAACAAACGTCACATAACTCGAGTATCGCTGCGCGCAACACGCGTTTTTGTCACACAAGAAAATAAAATTTTCTGTAGCACCGCAAACACATTACACCGTTGAAATGTGTGTATTTGTGCGCCAGAGATTGTGTACCTATTTATTTTTCGTCCGAGCATCCCCCCTCCGCCGCAGCGTCATGTCCCAAGTCCTGGAACCCCCCTCTCGCCCCTCACGTGACACTCGCATTATTTGCTCGGCCCCCGGCTGTTTGCGCACGTGTGTGAGGGCGCCAAAACGTACTATATTTATGTGTTCGGTGGCCACAATCGAAATTATTTATGCTTTTTATATATGGAAATCTCTGCCTTTGTCCCGCCGGTGGTCGCTCGTATTTTTACTCCTAAATTGCTTTTATTCGACGACTGACTTAATAATATTTCTGTAATTAAAATCTCGTCCCAAACGTTTTCAGCGTGGCGGGGGTGTTATGAGCAATTTATGCGATTTTTTGCCAAATGAGTATTTTTAAAAGCGGCAATTAATCGCCTTGATATTGCGGCAGGTTGCCATGTTTTTCGGACTTCCGTAGATTAATTAAGGGTTAAAAACGTCGTTTATTTGTCAAGTCGTGAATGTAATCTGAACTCGTATATTATCTGACAAACAAAAAATAGCCGCAATCACATCGGGGGTCCATTTGACATTTGTCACTTTTTTATAATTGATCATATCAAAATGTAATGCAACGTGTAACAAAAATCAACAAATCCTCTTACAACGCGAGCACATCTCAATTTTATTACGTAGTCAATAAATATTCCCTCAATACAAATACGTATAATATAAAGCCACAAAATATTAATTACATACGTCTGCGGGATCGATGGGAGCGTGGGCAGACGAATATAACCGGGGGCTCTCACGTCTCATTGATAACGGATTATCCGGCAAGATTAGACCACCGCCGGCGACCTCCAACTATTCCGTATAAGACTCCTTTATTATACGCATACTATGTAGTATAAGCAAGCTTTTGATTGGTTTACCAAGACGAATATTTTGTAAGGTGAAGGATTTATTTATTGTTATGTGTGTGTGGAACTGGGCCGGACACGTCAGCCGAATGCATCCGGAGAGGTGGGCCACTATTGTCACCCAGTGGACACCCCAGGATGGACACCGCAGACGGGGTAGGCCCCGAAAAAGGTGGCGCGACGACCTAGATGCTCACAATCGAGACTGGTGGGCTCGGTCGAAGGATCGGGAAGTGTGGAAGCAGGATGGGGAGGCCTTTGCCCAGCAGTGGGACAGCACAGGCTAAGAAAAAAAAAAAAAAAAAATGTGTGTGTTATGTGTTCGTGCTTATTTATTCATGTAATGTATACTATTTTTATTAGACACTAGGCGTTACCCGCGGTTTCACCCTGAGGGAACTATTTCACGCACCCGGTTATAAAGTAACCTAGAACCTTTTCCAGGATCTCCTCTATCTCCGTACCAAATTTCATCTAAATCAGTTTAGCCGTTCACACGTGATACCGTGACCAAGGGAAATATCATCTAGTTAATTTTTAGCGTACATGCACCAATTGAAATGAACACATCAACATTTGAAAATAAATAAATAAACATTAATTGAATTTACTGCCCCACTTATCTACGCCAGAAAGAAAAATCGATACGCCCATTAAACACCACTTTCAAACACTCAAACCCGAAAGAAATTAAAAAGGAAAATATCCATGCAATACAAACAAAAGAGAGAGTGGAACTCCTCAGCCGTAATCTCTTTAACTGGCGTTCCAACCGCACTCAATACGAGGCTTTTTGAAAAGGGCGCGGAAATGCGCTCGGGGCCTAAACATTGGCTAACACGAATTTCTTGTAATTGATGACCATCAAAAGCTAAGCAAAAAGGAACCGAAGCTAAGCGGTGGCCTGCAGGCGTTTTAGGAAATTATAAAGGTGATTTTTTTAATTAGGTCACTAATGGATATTGGTCAAAGTCAGGTAAAATTCGGATGTTTTTTTTGTTTTACGACAACAACTTTAAATGGTATACAAGTTTTTTTTTACTATTGTTCTTATGCCACTTAACATATTTCATTGACACTAACGAAATATCAAGCGATAATTAGGGCCCGTCTTTAGTCAGTCCTATTAAAGTATAGAATAGAATATTCTTTATTATGTACACCACTTTTAAACTTAAAATCTATATATAATATAATTAAGGTAGGTGACACAATGGGCGGTCTTATCGCTAAAAGCGATCTCTTACAGACAACCTTTAGTATATAAAGTATTATTTTATTAAAAATCTCTGCAGATAATATTCAAGTTATAGTTATAGTTTAAATACTATAATCTAGTTATAGTTTTCAAGACAATGATAAAATAAAACTCATGAGAATTATATAAATTAATATTGAAACACAATATAGCATCGTCTTAAAAGAAAAACATTCACCAGGTTATAAACCCAGTGAAGTCAGAGTTCCCTTGCAATTGGAGTGAACCCGGAACCGACTGAGTAACCCTTCTCAATGGGCAGTTATCACAATGGCCGGCCCCGCTTCCCCGGGAAATTACTCACAAAACGTATTCTTTGCCGCTAAGAAATGTTTGGGAATATTGTAAGGAGTTCTCGGTTATGATTTAAGGTTTCTGTTGATGATAACGCACCCAAAAGTTGGATGACTTTATTTATTGGAAAGCATTTGTGGTTCATAGCCGAAGTGAGTTACAGAAGCGGGTACTTCTTGTGCTTTTCAAAACTCAAGTTTTTGGGTATTCTTTTATTTATTTTTGGTCTCTAGCAACTGCAATATAGAAAAAGTAACCCACCACAATAACAAAAAACTTTTGGCAATAACACAATTCAAATCTTTGGTTGTAACATCGTCTTTGCTTCGCTTCAGTAGTTGTTTGAATGACGCACAAACAACCTTATCACCCCCCTTTTCTGTGTTAACTATCCAACGGGTCCAGGAAATGCGCATCTTTTTAAACGAAGAAGGGGCAAGCATTGCTCCACACTTTCTCACAAGTTGTTACCATCATTAAATTTTCAGCCACAAAACAAAAACTTCGTATCGTTGTATTATAAGTTGCGTTCCCCACAAAAAAAAACACGAGACGACATAAAGATTCAAAAACTTTATATGTATGTTACTTCTTAGATGACAACAATAGCAGAACTTAAAACTATTCAAATGAGGTCAAATAATAATAATGACATTAACGCGTATCCTCAATCCTTACTAATATTATAAATGCTAAAGTAACTCTGTCTGTCTGTCTGTTACGCTTTCACGCCAAAACTACTGGACCGATATAAATGAAATTTGGTACAGAGATAGAATAGATCCTGAGAAACAACATAGGCTAATTTCTACCCGGGTGCGCTAAGTAGTTCCCTCGGGATGCGGGTGAAACCGTGGGAAACAGCTAGTAGTTTAAAACTTAACGTAAATTTTCCAATGTTTTTAATAGTTATTCTGCTATTCGGAACAGAGATAAATACAACAAATCAAAAACAATGAAAATCGATTCAGCTGTTCTCGAGTTATAAGTGTTCGAACAAACCCTTCTTTGTGTTATATATTAAGATTAGAAAGTATTCATTTCACTTGCAAAGACAGTTATAGATTCCTTGCAATTCACCTGTAATCTCTTTACTTATAGTCTTTCTACCGCGACTTGGTACAGCAGGCATTCTGCCAAGCTCCCGACAATGTTTCCGTCGACACTGCTAATGGAGAAATATTGTACCTAATTGGCATTCTAAAACTGTAATAAGATCGGATTAAAGTGGCTGTTAGTGGGTGTAGAATTATTTGAAACATAAGTTGAATAGGAAAGCGGAAGTCGGCGACTTGGAGTGCTAGCTGTAAGTGCATGTGCGAATATAATTTGGTGATTAGTTTTCTTGGTAGCGAATATTCTGCTCTCAGTTTTACATTCATTTGTATTCTTTTTAGGGTTTCGTACCAACAAGGAACCCTTATGGTTACACTTCTTCTGTATGTCTGTCTATCACAGCTAGTTAAAAAAACGCTTTACAGCTGAGTGACTTTTTGATTACGAGTTAATAAATACACATGATAGCAACAAGTCCGAGTCACTCACAAAAATATAATAAACCTTCAAAATATACGTGAATTTTAAGAATATTTTTTAACGATTAATAATAAGTTTAAAAAAGCTCATTACTTTTTTTTAGTAATTTGTATTTTTTATAGATAGTATACATACATACGTTTGCGCAATATACAAATGACTGACTCGTTTTGTAGCTCTTGGCTGTAGTAAGAACACCTTTCTATTCTAAAATTGATCCGTCCGGCTATATCTACCCGACGTATAACAAGAACAATATCCCCATAACGAGAGCTGTCACGATCAAGCGCCGCATTATTAGCACTCCCCGGCGATTTTTAATAACGCCCGGTGCCCGCGATTTGCCCTAATGGACACTTTTAATGGCCAAATGAATATTTAAAAGTGAATGCCATCAAATTTAAATGTTATAAAATTAATTCAACGGATATCCTCCACATTTATTGGTTTTCACGATAACCCAATCGTTAAGGTAACATTATCGGTGATTATGAATAATATTCATCTGTGTAATTTATTCTGGTGATTTTATGTAGATTCGATTTCATTGTGTTATTTTCATTGCATAAAAACATCTAGCTAATGTTTTTAATGAAATTCCTATATCGAAAGTATACAATAATATTCGTATATTCATGAACAACATCATTACTAAAACACACATAATTACTGTCTGTATATGTGCCCTGTGTATAATTACTTCGACAGGCCCAACATGCCTACTATGTTGTTATAATTCACTTAAATCCATAGTCTACACAACCTTGATTGTGTTAGCGGCGCTGATGTCGGAACAACCTTCCAACTAAATTGCTACCCAACATAACTTTGTGCCACACTGTACGGAGAAAGTAAAGAAAACTATACATTTCCCATTACTCCTTGGCCATTGGCCGGCCACTCATTAATAGTAAAAAGCAACCGCAGCTCAGCACGGCCCGGGTAGACAGCGAATGAAATGGGTAATAAAAGTAATAAAGTGTATTGTTTGCCAGTAGATCGATAGCCAAAGACCCATTTAATTAATGACCAATCTCCCGAGACTCACCGGCACTTACACTAATTAATTAAAGTCTGCTGCAAACGGAGTAATAAAGTGAAGTCTCATGTTTGCTTTCATTGTTTTAAAAGAAAGGCGTTCCTTCGCACAGATATCAGCGCCGTGTCAATGTTATTAGGCGCACGGATGAAATTTCCCTATATATCGACGCTTGACGCAATCAAGGAGATTCGATTGAAGACAAGATTGAGCTGCCGCTCCGAAGATTCGATGAAGCACCTATCACTTTGCGCCGGGCGATCACCTGGCCGGATCCCCGAAATTGGCGACGTTTAAAAACTGGAATCCACTTTGTGATCCGAATGCGATGAGTCGTATCGATTCTGTTTACTCGACTGACTCGATTACTCGAATCGATTTGCTTATAGCACTCGATTTAATAGCGTAATCATGTTTGGAATATTATTACGCGTTGTTTATTATTCGTACTTTAGTTTGGAACTTTTCGAATCTCATTATTAGGCGAGTTGCGCTGCGAAGGCGGAGTTTGTTTTTCTTCGTAATTGAAATTGATTAATAGGTCAGGAATATAAACAAGCTATATACTTGCTTAAACAAATGCTTCGATATAAGTACCTGGTACAAGGTATAATTTTATCGGTGAAACCTATTTTTGCAAGAGCTGTTTTCTAAGTAATATAAAAACAGAGAAAACGGTGAATACATAAAGTTGTTTCATTGAGTTCAATAGAAGGCAATATTTTGAGGCACCTTTGATGTTGGCTTATTTAAACAGAGGGGTTTTTATGCCTTTATTGCGTCACGCCAAAATGTTTTTCCTTTCGATAAGTACATATAGGTACATACACAGTAAGTCATGTATACGAAGATATTGCTTTTTATATTTCTTGGAATCAACATCTTCCTAAATATGTAGGTTTGATATAATTTCATATGTGCTTTCCAATGGTTTGTTTCATGATGTCTAGTAATAAAACCTTCTTCAAGAGGTAAATTGTGTTCGATAAATTGAGAATAATTTTATTTATACTTTTTAATATTGAATTTGCACCCATCAGATATTTGTGTCTTTTTTCTTTATTTTATTTTAAATACAGCGGTCCGTAGCAAAATAAGTAGTAAAAATAATATCCGCTAAACATGCCAACGTGAAGAACATGTTACAACGAAATTAGCTTATACAAATTCAATTTCTAATAGGAAAGCTGATCAACGTCAGCGATAACAGCACCATGCACTATATCCATTACTGAGTCACTTACTCAACATGGAAAAAAGTGGAAGAAATACTTCCATGTAATTTAAATTAAAGTTTTATATTTAAACACGTATCGCTTTTATAGTTTTGAAGGTAATAGACTTCTTTTTCTTATCGTGTGGGCTGCAGTTTACTAACCTAACAAGCCCTCATGTCAGAGTTTTTGAAATCCGCCTGTCGGCCTCTGAAATGGAATTGTAACAACAACTGCTATCATGATAGCAGCTGGGGACGACGGCTTAGCGTCCCAGGCACAGGATATTACACCACCATCTACCTGACTTGGGCTGCTTTTTATGAAAATTTCCGAAATACTCCAAGCGATTTCGGCCCGACCCAGGAATCAAACCTGAGACCCCGTTTACAACAGTCGCGATATGCCACCACTACACCAACGAGGCAGTGACTAGGCTATCAAGGCAGCAGACGGCAATGACAGCTTAACGTCATCCCACGCAAGTGAATCAGCGTCCAATAAATTAAATATGTAAAAAAACCCCCTACGTATAAATGCCTTACATTAATAATAAGAGTATCAGCTCTTTTCCAAAATATATTCAAAAAGAGCTGATACTCTTACACTGCTGGACCGATATTAACCAAACATAGCTAAGAACCACTGCAAGGAAACTGGCTTTCAAATGAAAAAAACCGCATCAAAATCGGTCCATCCGTTTGAAACCTACGATCCCATAGACAGATACACACACAGATAGACAGACGTTTTTGCTTTTATTTTTTTTAATTATATATCTTTCAAGAAATATCTAATCCTATCTCTTCATCTTCACTATTTATGGAATCTTAGTCAACAATTGCTGACTTATAACCAAACTTTTACAACTGACCATCGGCTTAAGATAACTTCGATATTTTTCTTTTATTCCCATACTAGCTTCTGCCAGCGACTTCGTCCGCGTGGAATAGTGGTGCTCCGCTCCTATTGATCTTAGCGTGATGATATATAGCCTATAGCCTTCCTCGATAAATGGACTATCTAACACTGAAAGAATTTTTCAAATCGGACCAGCGGTTCCTGAAATTAGCGCGTTTAAACAAAATGACAACATTTCCCTTCACTGCTCTGCTCCTATTGATTGTAGCGTTTGATGATGAAAATAGAGAAAGAGTTGATGAAAAGTATACTATAACCATCTCAGGAGTATGACAAATAATCGTACCAAGTTTCGTTAAAATCCGTCGAGTAGTTTATGTTTCTATAGAGTTTATACAGACAGACAGACAGACAGACAGACAGACAGACGGACAGACAGACAAAAATTTTATTGATTGTATTTTTGGCATCAGTATCGATCCCTAATCACCCCCTGATAGTTATTTTGGAAATATATTTCATGTACAGAATTGACCTCTCTACAGATTTATTATAAGTATAGATAAGTATGAGTATAAACGTCTTAATGGAAAGTAATAAATTATTCCATCAACGTAATGACATTACCTCAAAATATTGACGTGGAGACCTCGAGGAACCGTGCCGTAGGTACTTACGAGCAAAAGATAAAATAATAACAAAGAATACACAACTTAATTACTAGTATGTGTATTATATACATTTTATCATCATCATCATCAGCCTATATACTGTCCCACTGCTGGGCACAGGCCTCTTCTCATACAGAGAAGGCATGAGCATTAATCACCACGCTTGCTCAAGGCGGATTGGCGATTTCAGACTTTTTAAGTTCAGGTTTCCTCACAATGTTTTCCTTCACCGTTAGTCAGTGACGTCTAAGATATACTTAGAAAGTACATATGACTTTAGAAAAATCACATTGGTACTTGCCAGGTTTCGAACCCGCACGCTCATACACGAGATGCAGTGCCTTAACCACTAGGCCACCACGATACATTTTCGATTAAGACATATTTGAATAAAAAATCGGTGCTTGACTTTAGAGAGTAATTTTGCTATCGTAAGTATGTTTACAAACATACATAATTATGCAATGAGTTTTTGAATCCAGACTGATGTACCTTTCTTAGGTTTATTTCGTGCTGAAATTGGACCTTCGAAATTTGTATAGAACTCTAGTTTTGGTCAAAAATTATAAGTTTTTAGAATGCTTTTCTACTGAAAGATGTATTATAAGGCCATCTTTTAAGTCATTGTATAGTGTTAGAACATATTTCAAGTTGCGTACTTACTCAATTGAAAAAGGAATAGAAACATTTTTATTCCATGATTATATTTTCTTTAAATCCTAAGTTGAACGACATTTTAATGCTACTTCATATTATCAAATCCATTACCCTTAAAACTAACGTTGGTCCAAGCCACTTCTTAACAAAATTCGCAATGCACAGCAAACAATAGCACATTCTCGGCGACACGTTAAAACAGGGCCGGTACACACGCCCGATTGCAAGCCGCCCATTATTTTTACGGTCGCCGGCCACCACTCATCGCGATCTCGGCTGCAGCCACGCTGTGTACTCAGCTTTATACGGCTTTTATAGATTAATCTTAGCGGTGCTATAAATGTGGATTATGGTGGGAAATGGGCACATTGTTCTTTTTCTTTTTAATTGCAATAATTATTTGCTAGTAATTATAACTTAATTTTATTACTCACAACAAATTAGCAAGACGTAGGGATACTATTTTGAAAGCTTCACATCTTGGTTTATCTGTGATCACAATAAATGAGTTTTGGCTTTGACGTTAGAAATTCATTGCAATATTTATAAACTTTCAAAAATAATCCTAAGACATCCAATGATTACAATATCAATATACCTACACATTTGAATGGCAGCCTAATCTTGGTACAATTTATGTTTCGCTTTAGGACAAATATGGAGGTTTGCTTCTGCCTTTTTATATTATTAAAAAAGATTTATTTATAATAAATTCAAATACCGTTAAGGCTTGTCGGAACAACTATTTTATTATGGTTCAAACAATAGTGAAATTTTGTAATTTAAATGAATTTTATTAAATATATTTTTTAAATTTTTCTAAAATTCTTACAGAAATTTATAAACGTGCATATAAAACAAGTCAAATTGAGAACTTCCTTTTTCTTCAAATATGGTTAAAAAGAAAAACACAAACATGCAATGAGTTCGGGGTTCAAGTGATTGTTATGGAAAGCGACTTATTTTTTGTTGAGGTATTCATTACTTTAAACGTCCGTGTAACTTTCTAAGAAATGAATAGAAATGTAAATATTTAATGACTTAGAACATTAGTGCACATTCATACATACAACATAAACATATGAGGAGCTTGCTTATGACTGTATAAACTAGAGTTATTTTTGAAATTGTGCATTTAAATTTATATTCAGAAACTTCGAAAAGTAATCCTTTAGTAGACTACTAGACAATACAGACTAATTATATCTCAGAATACTGTAAAATGTAAACAATTTCAATTAAGGTACAAGGGAATATAATATATTTATTCAAAAATTAATATACATGGATTCTATGACTTCTAATCATTATTTTATTAAAAACCAATAGGCTATATTATGATATAGCCTCTAACCTGCCTAATTAAAAGTAGTATGCTACTTTTAATTAGGCAGGTTAGAGTCCGTCTTATTCATGATAGTCATGCTATGCTATATCAGCTATCAATATGTTTTGTCTTTTTTTCTGTCACGTCAAAATTAAGTTTGGAAGAAAGACTTGGACAAAACAGTCCGTAGTCAAAAAGAGGCTTAAAAGACTATAATATTTAGCCAACGTTTAAACCTAAAAAAAACATAATCAACACAAATAATATCACCAACAATCATCCCTCCTCTCCAACGTACAATAACATCACAAAAACATCCCCAATAAATGTAATGTAATATAAAAATTAAGAAAAATGTTCGACAATAACAGACGTACATTACTACGTAACGGCTGGCCGTATTTGCATATTATTGAAGCAATTAATAACCTTGCTGAGCCCGGTGGGCGGGATTATACCGAATTGGAGATGGACGCCTATATCTGTGGGTGGAATTGAATTTTGGGTAAGATGCATGTGTTGAAAGTCTTAATTATAAATGCGAAAGTGAGCTTGTTTGTTTGTTACGTTTGACGGTGAAACGGCTGTACCGATTTAGAATATGTTTCGATTTACTTCTAAAACTAAACGAGTAAAGTCACCTACAACTTTAAACAAAATATTATTAGCATTAAAATATTTCAATCAATATTCAAATTTGAAACAAAGCAACCACAAATAAATTGCTTGCTATTAATTTTAACTATAAATCTTCTAAACATATTGTTATTTAAATTAAGTGTCTCAACTTTAAAATATATATTTAAAGTTCGTGTCGATAGTAATTTGGCCGCGAGCCTTTTAGGGTCTTTGCATTGTTTTAATTCTGTTATCAAAATTTAAGGTAGTCGATTGTAAAGGGTGAGAGGCAAAAAATCGCGGTATTGCGTGCGTCGACTCGACCGCTGTGTGTGGTCCAAGGTAACAGATACAGATTATCTGTATTAAATAACATTTTCAAAATCGTAAGTAAAAAAAATATTGTATTTTTTCGATGCAATGAAAGATACATTACTAAATTATCAAGAAAAAATTAAATTGTATCGTGCTCTAGTTTACCTATTTCTCAAATATAGAAACATAATATCATCATTTATCAATTTATTGTCCTACTGCTGGGTGGTTCAAACCCGCACACAAGTAGTTGAGATGCAAGCGCCTTAACCTCTAGAACACCACGACATTCAAATAATCATATAAAAAAAATCAAATACTTAGTCGATGATACAAATAGAAATAAAAAAATAAAATCTACCTTAAAACATTAAACAAAAATATTGTAAGAAAAATTTATCTACAACTCGCCCCGCTAATTCGCCCGCTCCCCTCCCCATAATTAAAAACAAGCCTAGTATTTATCGCGAGCTATTAAGAGCAAGCTATACGCGCTATCACCGTCGTCCTCGTTACACTATCTAAATGATGTTCCACTTTGCAATGAAACTTTCAATCTATTTCGCTAATTAATTACTTCTACACGATGGCACTAAAGAAAAACTATTTGACTAAATAGATGGTCTACGTTTTTACTCAGTTCGGCAACTGACTGGCTATACATTTTAGCTTGGTTGCAAAAGTTTGTTGCGCCAACTTCGCTAGTTGTATTAGCTAAATACGGTGCAGTTTGAAACGTAAAAGTAACCCAGTTCTCTTAGTTGGGTCTTGCAATGAGCGTCCGAAAATTGCCAGCTGATATTTTTGTTTTTTTTTTTCGATTCCATTTGCGTTTTTTTTTTTTCGCTTGTATATGTTGTGGCAAATGACTGTCCTGTTTCATTCACGGGTAAAGCTGTAATAATTTTACTACCTAATCTTAATAATATGGAACTACATAGAACACTACAAATATGGAATTTAGAGAGTAAGGTTCTCATATTTTTTTATTATGTAATATGCATATCTTTTATTAGAAAGTAACTAATTGTATGTACTATAGTTTTGGTACTAGTCTTACTATTCAATTATCCCTAAATAGAAAGTTCCTTTATAGAATTTGAATAGGTATTTATTATCAACTAAGCATCTTTGATAGATGCCCTGATATGGATGAAATTTGACAAAAAAGTGGACCATGATCTATATTACCACGTAAATGGCCTACGAACATTCGCTTGTTTGATATTTAATTCCATCTTAAGTAACAACTCCACAAAACTAATTAAAACACAACATCACCATACAAACTCCATTACGATCGACCCTCACAATCGACAACCCCCAATCCAAACTTTTTCCCCATCAATAATAATCAATAACAGCCCACTACGTCCACAATAGGCGTTAATAAGGGTCTGCACTGACCTATTTCGTGGCTAAGTTCGCGCTAAGAAGGGCTGCCGGCGAAGATAAGACGTGGGCAAGCCGCCGCCGGTTAATTGTCCGGAATAGATACCGGCCCTGTCGCCGGATTGAGCCACCGTATAAATAGATTTTCCTGTATCTTTGTTGGGTTTTTTTCTATGCTAATCTGCAGTAGGAGAATAAGAATAGTTAGTTTTTGTTAGGAAAATAACTCATTTTTGATCCTGGCTTAAAGATTTGGAATACATCTTGTTTTTTATACATCTAGTTTTTGTTTACCAAAAATATGAGATAAAGCTTTTACCTAGTTCTCGTTTTTATCGTTCCTTTTTAGAAACTTCTAAGTCTTTTATTGAGTCGGATACCTACACCTACACTTTCGCGAAACCGAAATAAACCACGACCATCGAATTATCCAGAGATATAAAAAGAAAAGGGCATTCAGCAGACTAGTCAGGAGGCACACGTAGAGGTGTTCAACGTTTGCACACAAAGCCACATCCGATATCGATAAAACCCCACTCGTATTATCATAAAAACACTCAATATTAAAAAGCAAACGATTCGCTATAACTTTGTCCATCGGTACGCACCATTCACACGAAATTCGTATTCAGTAGGCGCGCCGTAAGTCGGCGCTATATCTTTTCACTGCCTCCATAAGGGCTGGTGTACGCCAGTGTGCTTGCAAAGTAGTTATAAACTGCTACTAAAGGCAGCACGGGCCGCTCAACGCGAAGATACTTAAAGTATACGTGTGGTGCGGCCTTTATCTTTTTATGCCTCGTTTAATATTGCGGCTCGACGCGATTAAGGTTATTGGATCGATTTTCGGGGCGTTTCTTGTTTGTTTATTTCGTATTAAGTGCTTTTATGTCTTTTACGATTTCTAAGGTACGCGCTTTTGATGCTTCGTTGGGCTTGGGTCTAAATGTCCGGCCCTTGAGACCAGTCATTGAAGCGTGGACCGAAATCTGATTTGGTTTTTAAAAAATCCTAAAATATAATCATAACATTAGTAATACATACTACGTATTTTCAATATAACTTTCCAAAAAGTTCTTTTACTATAATCCCGCTTTAAATCTCATTAAAGTAAACCAAAATTTTATTATTTTTATTTAACGATAAGTACTTACTCTTAATTAATTATACTATTTATTACTTAACAAATTACCAAGTTGAAGTCGTCAATTAATTATTAAAGGGTACTCACACAACTTGTGGGGTATGAAATGTACTCTTATATGGGTACTTCTAAAAGCTTTCTAATCTAATGAACGAGTTAGTAAATATTCACGGGAATTAAATATTTTAAACATTCCATTTTAAAGCAAATGTGAGTAACCATATAATATTATCCAGAAGAACTCTTCGAAATGGTCAAACAGCTTCACCTTTTTACCAACTAAAGGACTGGCCATTCCTTACTAATATTATAAATACCGTCTGTCTGTTGGGGTTTCAAGCTAAAATGGACCAACTTGTTAGAAATTTGGTATGTAGTAAAGAATTACATCGCTGTGAACCCACGGCGCAGTTTGTTCGTCTGTATGTTTAAGCGGTATCTTAACACAATACGCACATCACAGCCGACGTAAACGTAAGTCTAACTTTTTCTTTTCCTTTAAGCTTATTCGAATTATATCATAGTTTGGTGAAATTGAAGCTGGAGATATAATTTGGAGACGCATTTGATTTTTTCGTAACATGAGTCATAGTGTTTATAGAGAGAAATAATTGTTGCGTGCCAATTGCAGCAAACAAAATGCATACTATAAGTAAACAAACACAGTAAACAATAAACATTGCAACGTTTCTTACATTTAAGTAAAGCTTTTTCCTTCAAGATTAACATACAAATAAAGTTGGATTACGCCGCCGACCGATCAAGACATTAGGTTGATAGCGGTGGCGCCACGCAGCGGGCGATCGCGTGCCCGCTATCGCCATCGCATTCAACTGACACCTCTATCTAAGTACATCGCGCGGTAAAAAACCTGCAGACGAGCGATTTTTATCGAAGTTTAATTAAATTAAAAATTGGTCTGAATGGCCGTTTGTTCTAAAAAAATGTTTGGTGCGTGACTGTTGAAATATATAGATAGGTACCTACTTTACACAAAACAAAACCTTTTTCTGTTTTTCTTTACGAAATTATTCCCCTTTTTTGGTTGATTGGTTGTATGTATGCCTTTCCCCCAAAGGGTTAGGCAGAGATGTATTTAACATCTCTGCCTAACTGAAAGGCTTGTTATGCTTCGTTTATAGTATGATTTTTTAAGACAAATATGTTTTTATATATATTCTGATCCAGCCTGTCCCTTGCTGTCCTCCCCTAGCGACGCCCTAAGCCGAGGCCCGTACCCCACTAGGGGGTGCCCTTAGCGTGTAGTCGCTTAGTTTTGTAAGTTAAGCCCTGGCTGGAGTCCCTAAATACATTTAAGGCACTTCACAGGCAAGTCCGATTAAGCAGTCGACAACCTTCTAGGTTGACCTGCGAGATGCCAAACAAAAAAAAACAAATATCTGTTTTACAGGAAAATTATAAATTATATTAAATTTAAATGGCTGCCCAATTTGCTGAATTAAGTTATTTATTGGTATTATAAATATTTATAGTATTTAAGCAGTATTATGTACTTAAAAATTGTTTTGTATTAATGTAGAAGAAAACAATGCTTTTAAGGAAAATTTGGGTGAACGAAACTTCTGAGTATCTCAAGCAAGTAATGGCTTAATTTCTAATCATTCAAAACTAATGTAATTGGATGCTAACTCAATACATCAAAGTTAATATAATTAGTAACTTTAGTTGCGAAGTGTAACACAATTTTGTAGCATAGTTCGATACCATCAATATACTATTTAATATTAACTGCAAATTAAAATCAATTTTGGATACAAACTTTATACAATTTTAGTAACATTATTTGCATTGTAATTTTAGCAATTTCAAACGCTCTAGCGCAACGGAAAATTATATTTCAAAGTAATTTAATTGGTTTTAATGGAAACGCAGCGGTCCGCAGTCTTTGTGGCCGTACTGTGAAATGTAGATCAATGTACATTGTGAAATTACATTTTAATGTAGGTATTCATTTTAGAAGTCGTGGTGGCCTGGTGGTTAAGGTACCTACCTCTCGTGTACGAGTGTGCGGGTTCAAAACCTGGCAAGAACCAATGTCACTTTTCTAAAGTCATATATACTTTCTAAGTGCATCTTAGACACTACTGATTAACGGTAAATTAACTTAATAATTCATAAAACATCTTTATAATTTGTAGCAATTTATATTTATTTTAGTATTTTGTTAAATAATACTTATTTGTTTTATAAGAGATTATCTGCTTGACCTTATTATATAAAATAACAATTCATTTTATAACTAATTTTACACAGACGTTAAAAAACCCAAACAGCATTCCAAATATGATTGCTTACAGTCTGTGATCCCGTGGTCAAATAACGTAAACCGCCCGCGAAAACAAAAGCATCCTCTAGAGACGAGCTCAAAAACCTTAAGAGCGTTTACGCATAGCGCACGATGTCAAGTATAGGTATTTTAACGCAAGTTTTACTCACATAGAAGCGAATGTGACTGTGTGCGTAGCGCTGGCGCGTTCTCTCGCGCTATAGGCAAGCATACCCATTTTGATCCATCGAGTGAATTATTTTAGAAAAAAAATTTTACGGATGCGAGTAAGTACATAAAATAAGTAGTCAGTAATAATATTGCAAGTGTAAACAACATGGTGCAATAAATAAATAAACATGAATTTATAGATCGAAATTTAGACATAACTAAATTCTGCAATAATTTATTGAACCTTCCTAATAGTAATGATTTATAGATATATGTTTTTTTACCGATTGCGACAGGAGGGTTATGTTTTTAGAGCGTACGTATGTATGTGTGTATATATATGTATATTAAGTGTCATTAATTTGTCTTGATCGTGACAGTGACACTATAGGGTAGGTATTTAAAATTATAATCGCAGTCGAGTTTTTTTATTTTTTTTATTAATTTACTTGTTTTAATTTTATTAAAATAAAACACTTTATACGGATCTACTTATGTTTATTATGTTCTTTTAAAAGTTTCAAATTTTTTGCCTTCTTTTTACAATTTTTGAATTAGTTTTTCTTACAATAAGTAACCATAGGTTTTGATTCCCAAGCTTGATAGAGTGATAGACAGACAGATGGACCAAGGAAGTGTTCCTATAACATATTTAAAACAGTGTGATCGCCTATATAAACGTGAAAAGTAAAACAAACTGTTTTAAAAAAGCGTTCAAAGTACCTCTTCTTCATTTTGGTGTTCACACTCAACTCTTGCCATAATTTATTCATCACTTGATTTTTTTTTACATTGCCTGAAGTTAAACCATATACCAGTAAGCGCACAAGCCTTGTTATCTGAAAGGAAGCAGTAATTAAATAAAAGAAAATATTGTAAATAAAACACGCTTAGGAAAAGAGAATTCATAAATAATAGTTTGATTACAAGCTTGCCATTTGATTGGGCTGAATGATCTTCTCAAAAACAATATTTTGTCTGTCCTGTAAATATCGAGATATAAGCCGAAAGTTGATGAAGTAAATACTGTTTTTTCAGGACTGATTTTTGGGCTATATCTTGATATCTGGCAGGATTCATTATAATTATTTTATTTTTAGCCCAAGCCCCATAGCCATTGTCCATTTTAAAGCAACATAAACTCGTTTTTTTTGCATTTAGTAGTGGGATTCTTTTATTAGTATGTTATTTACATTTATTACAACTCGATTTTAAATACAGTTATATATTATAGTTATATGTATGGTAGGTAAAAAATAAAAGTAGGTTTATCTCACGAAGGCTCGTTATGAGACATTTATGACATGGAAATAAAGTTTCAATGGTCCTGATTGACAGGCCTTACCGAAATAAAACCTTGCTCAGGTGATCTAATAGTGTATTCATGCATCACGACACAAATCAAAGATATTTGCCTTACCAAGAAAACTGTTTGTCGAATACGTGATTAGGTTAAACTAATTATACTAACATCTATAATATATAGTATAATTAGTATTAATTCGAATAAATAATCATTTATTTATAAAAAACATTTATTTATAAAAAACATTTATTTATAAAACATTTATTTATAACATTTATAAAAAACCCATATTACATTACCCCCAATATGCGAAAATATGTGTTATAACCGGGTGCCGAAGCCGATCGTTGAATTAGTATAACATAGATATACCAACCTTTTAGCACTTGCTTTTTCCATATTTTCGTCATTTTTGCGTTGTCGTTTTTTCGCTAAAAATAACTTGGTTTTGTTTCCCATTACGTCTGAAATATAATTTGTTGTCACTAAAAAAGTGTATCATCGAAAATAATAATAAAATGTTTTACTTACCAAAGTAGCAAGACTTTTCTATCACACTATAAACGTCCGCTATCCTTGTACGCACGGCAAAGGTCAACGCAGGTCAGGATGGAGCATCGAGCGACACGTCCTCACTCTGGAAAGCCTCGTGGCGGTCTGATTTGAATTGATTTGCGCGCAGTGTTTTATAATAGATTTCAAATATTCATAGAAAAATAATTACACAAAATTATTTAAAATTTCAAAGCAGATGTTTTAAAGAAGACTTTATTCTATAATAAAAAGCCATTATGATAATAAATTAAAGAAGATATATCGATGAAAAAATCATCTGAATTTCTGGATATTTGTCATTATTTGACTTTTAATTTCTTGTTGTTTGATCGCTAAATCGGAAACTTTTTTCAACTAACTATTTACTTGACGATTTAAGTAATTGATTATTATTTTTTTTAAACTACGTTTCCCTGTATTTTCATGAGTTTTAGGCATCGAAACATACGCTGTATGGGGAAATTAAGAAAACCTCTGATCAGTTATCTTGATAGAATTCATAAATACTCTATAAATCGAAATATTTTCTTAACTAACTATTTAAACAGTGAAATTTCCTAAAGTTATTAGTAACTAACATATTTGTAGTACAACTGGTTGATGGTATTAAACACGTTTGAAATTACTGTTTTTGCGCATGGACAGCGTAAACGCTCTTAACCGTACAATTTTCGATAAGTTACGGTATACCCGCACGCATGTAGAGGCCACGTTATACCGTCTCCATCGGTTTATGGCCAGCCGATCGTGCGTAAATAACGTTTCACTGTTTTAACACGCGAACTCACCCGGGGAATGTTTAAAACGACTTCAACAAGCCATTGTTGAAGACTTTGCAATGGGCCCGTTGTTCTAATGTAACTTGATTGTAAAACAAAAGACGCCTCGCTAAAGTCCCTAATAAACTTTGGCAGCGCGACAGTCTTTTGTCCTGAAAGAAGCAGATTCGTATTCACTTTAAAAACTATTTTTCGATATTCGCTTTTATATTTTTAATTTAGATTCTATCCCCTTTGTGCTTGGGATACAACAAAAATGAAAACATGAACAAATATAAAGAAGAACAAAATCTAAACAAAGTTGCTGCACAGTACTGCTAAAATCACTAAACTTTTCCTTAGATTGTACATTAAAACCGCCACGAGCGCAATAGTACCGGCCAAGAAAACAAACAAGCACAAAGCGGGGTTAACCCGTAGGCTGCAGGCGGGCCGCAGCAAATCCCACGGGAGCAGATTTTAATTAACTATCGCCTTACGTCTTACAGGTGTAACGGGCGAAAGAAATAACCCTCTCCGCGCTCCCTGAAACACGAGACCCATTTTGAGGTACTAAAAGACGGCTAATTGAAAAGCTAATATTCACGGTATAACATTAATTATCCTCTGGAGGGCTGCTGCGTAATCTCCAACGAGAAATCCTTATTATTTTAAGTGATACGCCGGCGCGGAGGCCATGTTAAATATTAAACGAAACTGCGCGATGCCTTTTAATAATAAGTGTTGTTTAGCTCATCATGTGTTTTGGGAATAAAATACTGGAACCATTGTTAATGTGTGCTTTCGTATCGCGAATATAGAGCTTCCTTGTGGCATTATTAATGGGTTTTAAATCGCACGCGTAAGTCAAGTTATGTAAATAAATAAATACCTATATTGAGATACGGTAAAATTTTGTTTGGAGAAAATTCTGCATTTTTATTTAATCTTTAATACTCAATACGTCAATCGTTTAATGCATTCCACACTGTATGTACTTAGGTGGTAAAAAAACACACACACGTTTTTCATACATTATACAAAATAAAAGTTTGAGTATAAATCTGTTCTCTAAAATATTTCTTCAAGACAATTTTTATGAAGAAAACGAAAAAAGAAAGCACAAAATGTCTGTCATAATAATTATTACTAATGCCTTCATTCAATTCCTTCGGGAAATCGACTGATGTTTATTGCAGCGTGCTATTATTTTTGCCCCACGATGGAGGGAAAAATGGGGAAAAATCTTAAACTGCTTGTAGTTCATAAGACATCCAATAAAGCTCATTCAATCGTTTATAAATTCATGCTTCGCTTCACTTAGTACCGTGGTTCTATTTCTGAAGTATTGCTTGACGATCGCAAATATGGCCGCTAAGCGTTAGGTTACCATTCGTATAAATCGAATACAGTTTTTTTCTGTTTCGGGAATTTTATTTAAGATTGTAGCACTTTGAAACCCCATCAATGCCATGAAAGGTTCAGTTGATTTTATTATTTTACTTATACCTTTACTGTATATTATGATACTAGGTGTTTTCCGTGGGTTTAACCACGTCCCGAGAGAACTTCTTAACATACGCGAATAAAAGGCTGCCTACAACCGTCAGTAACTGTCCGCGGTCCCTTCTATCTACGCACCAAATTTTACACGAATTGGTTGAGCTGTTATACTGTGAAAGCAACAAACTAATATTAGTTAAGATCTAATGAAAATAACATACTTATGTCTAATGTGACGAGCCCGACTCAGAGTTATGGCTTCCAACCCTTCAAACATCAGATCCACGACTATTTTGCCTTCTAATGATAAAAAAATACTACCAAGTATTTTACCTGTTATTATGACACGTAAAATGTCTGCGTTAATCTAATAATGTTTATCTTGCTTTATTCACTTAAATTAGGATTTTTGTGGTTTTAATTAGACTTTTTGGAACTCGATCTTAATTGACACTCATTTAGATTTTTTTTCATGAGCGTGGCTTTAACATCTACACGAAATAAATTCCTAAATTAAAAGCTGTCAGACTCACACCAGTTTTTAATTATAAATCTTTTACGCTCAAGCTACACAAACGTTTAGTTATACGTATAATAAATTAATAAATAGAAATACAATTTCTCCGAAAAAAAAATTACAGCAATCGTCAGGCCTACAGAAAAATCAATATTCAATTTGATTGCATAAAACATTTTTCAGCAGCTAAACGATACTTTACAAATTTTTCCTCATAACTGTGTGTTTTCATTGGGAATGTCAAAAATTTCAACGATATTTCAAAGGCGGGGAACAAATTGTGGCGATAAGAACGTCACAGAAGTTAGGGTGTGTTTCAGTGGAGTTGTTATCAGTTGAGGGCACTCCGGGCACTCCGGGCACTCGCGGCGGGGTCAACGGCGCACATCGCGATCCACTAAATCGAATGAAAAATTGTACCAACTTCATTGAACCATTTGAAGCGACGCCGACGTGAACCTTCGCTGAACGTTAAGCCACATTGGAAAAACGTGGTAGCAGGCAAAGCTGCATACGGCGAGGTATTCCTCGTCGAAACATCAGACCCTTGGGACACACGTAAAAAAATACGAACCCCTTTTTAGGTCGGCACCGCCTACTTCCAATATACGCGTAATATTTTAGACGTGGTGGTATTTTTGGATCCGAAGAAACAAGACCAGTACGACTTATTTACTTTTTGTTTATTCTGACGTCAAATACGAAAATAAACAAAGTAAAAGTCAGTCTTAATGAAGTCGTATAAACTGAGTAACCTAACTTATTTACAGAAATATTAATCAATCTGAGAAAGGGCAAAGAATTTTTTTGTAACCACCGTGATACACCTATTTCAGAAGAAAAACTCATGACATGAAGTCAGTAAAAAATTGTTTCAATATCATATTAAAAAGGTATAAAATAATAGTCAGTTTTGACGTTACATTTTCCGCAGTGTCTGGGCGGTGTTTTGCTGCGGGTGACAGGTTCAAATCCGGCTTGAAAGAAATTGAAACTATGTTCTACAATGAGCTATTTTATATTTGAGTTTAGTGCAATTTGAGATCACGTTATAGAAGGACATTTAAAAAATCAGCAATTTATTTCAATAAAAAATCTTCCAAATAAAATCTCTCACAACCTCTCAAAACTTACAATTTCGTGCCATATAACACAAAATTACAGCCAGCACTCCCGTTAATGTGGTTATAATAGATCGAACGTTGTTTACCCAGCATTCTCCATTGTTCCCCACTATTCTCCGCTGTTCCCAGCAACGGTAGCGGGCGGTGAACTTCATACGGACAGCTTTTAAATGAAAGATTCGAGCGGTACGCCCTGTAATATTGAATTCTCAACCACGTACACTCCGATAGGTTTTAGATGTAGTTATGTGTGATTATTATAACATATTGTGACTGTGAAGATATTTGGGGATATCTGTATTTAATTTAGGTTTTTAGAAGGATAAAAGTCTGTTTTTCGTAGTACTCCATTTTACCCGAATACAGCAGAGTGGATTGTTATGAATCTCACGGGGTACGTATGTATGTTTCCTCATACAGCTTACATCATATTGAGCTAATGTCATTAAATTGTGGCAATAAATGACACTTAAAGTGGTCTTGATACAAAAAAAAATGTTTTAGGCTATCCAAATGACGTCATGGAAACATTATTAATTCTTAATCTAGTTTTGTTTCTTTTTTTTCTTTTACTCACAGTAAAAAGAAAACTTAACCGTACTCCTAACCAGCTATAAGTTAGAAGAACTGCTTATAACTAATATTTACGTTCACATAATTCTTAGAAGTACCTACCTCAAGAAACTATACCGCAGACCCACAAAATTGTGGCTTAGTACTCATAAAATAAGGTATAATCCAGTTTACACGAACGTTAATAGGCTGTAAGTATAGCTTTCATTGCCAAAAATGGTCACAAAAAATTACATTTCGCGCCTTTCTGCAATGACGTCATCAAGTTAAGGTTGTCACCGACGATACTATTCTATTCTTTGCGTTGACGTGTCATCATTAATGGGTACGTGGAAATGGGTCACTCTAAAGGCTAACAATAAGTCACTTAGTGAGACAATCTCGGACCTAACACCTTTCAAAGTGATTCGTGGCTATTCTTGAATATGGATAATGGATATATTTGTCATTTAGGTTTTGTTTACTATATTATTGTCGATTAGTTAAATAAATAGATTAATTATTTGTTTAATATTTAAGCACATATATTTTGACTTCTGCCATCGCTTGAAGTTGACAGAAATAGAATAATGATGTATTTTATTTTATGTCAATTGTATTAAGTAAGCTATTGTGTAATATTCTTCAAAATTTTCTTTTTTTTATGAGACTTCAGTATTATGTTCAGTGTTGCCCAATTATGAATTTCTCCAGTATCGTGGGTTTGTTTGGAGTTTTTTTACGCCACTTCTTCTTACCAGCAATAACACATAGGAAGTAGTGAAGAGCGAGCGTTTTGGGGCTGTCTTTTGTAAATTAATTTTGCTAATTTTCAGCCTGGTTTGAATAAATGTTTTTTAAATACATTGCACATGCACAAGACCAGACCTGGAACAATTTTAATTCTTATACGGTCGAATGGAACACGCAGCGCTCAGCTAAACTTGCCGCCATTATTATTATGATATTTCAGTGAGTCATATACACAGAAACAGATACACATTATATAAGTTTCAATCTTTTATATATATAAAATGCTTTGTCCTGAATCACTGCCTAAACTGCTGATCGTAGAGACCTAAACCTTGGAGGTGTGCTCTTTGTAAGAAATATGAAAGGATTTTCCGAAATTCTACCCGTATGGGAGTGAAAGAAAAGGGGGCAAAGTTTGTATGAAACTCTGTCATTATTAATTTGAATTCAAAATTCGGGCGAAGCTGCTGGCGGAAGGCTAGTACACAGGTAAATATACACATATCTGTATTAGGAGTATTGATTATGAACTTCAAGCAATGCCTAGATAGACTAAATAGATATGCTTAGGTCTAGAAACTTTGGTATCTCCGCATATTTCATGTGTTATTCGAATCGGGTGGAATTTATTATTGGAAACATATCTCAGTCAGATGTTTTTGGTATGTTGTTAATTTGAATTTCTGTGGTATTAATGTTGGAGTAATAATGTATTTTCATACAAACAGTTGTGAATCATCGCAACGCAGTAAAAAACAGTAGTACCTAGTAGTGAAAAACTGTTTAAGCTAACTAACTAAAATAAACCAACTAATTTTAATATTTGTAACTACAATTAAGTATTTTTTTTAATCTATATTTTTTTTTCAATAAATTAAAATTAGTAAATCAAACATTCTTACTACTAATGAATATTATAAATTTGCAAGTAACTTCTTGTCTATCTGTCTATTATGCTTTCACGGGAGAATGTCTAAACCGCTTAGTAAATTAAGAAAGAGAAATTTAGTATAGAATAAACCTAGGGATGGAAAACAGCTAGTAAGCTCATAAAATCATATTTAAAATCAAATAAAATAAGATTATCTCGACGCATCCTAGACAATTCTCAAATAATTTCTCAAAACGTCGTCCAAATAAATACAAAGCTTTTTTTCTCAGCGTGAGGTGCATTCAGATGTGGGAAATGGCCCACTATGACGCTGGAACCGATGAGCTAGCTACGGGAATTTATTGCTGTGTTTACACCCAAGTGCCGTAAGTTTCCCGCCGACACACACACGTTGCCCAACTTATACTTAATAAATATTAAGTAAACTTTATGGGAATCATTCATTTTACTTTAGTTCCTATATGAAAATATTTCAACAAGCTCCTTCTGAGTAACGCTGGAACAGTAAAAGACATGTTTTTCCAACATTATTTTTCAAATCATAATAAAAAAATAATATGGCACAAAACACACACGAGGACGCACAAAGATGTTCTTTTGAAGAACCCACATGTCGACGTGTGCGACGCACCGTTTACTTTACATGACGTCTGTCAAATGTATAAAAGGTGCGTCTCCACACAAAAAATGCCGTCGTCAAAGAACCTTTGACAAATTATCCTGTTAAGTTGTCGAGTAAATATTCCGCGAGCAAACGCTCCCACTCTTATTGAGTCGCTGGAATTGCTACTCTTTGAATTGTCAGTTCGGTAAAAAATAAAGACGCATCGCAAAATGAAGTCGCCGAGTGTACCGCTACACTTTACATTATCGTCAGATTTTAAGTGTCGCCATACCCGATGTCGAGTGCCAAAGTTTTTAGCGTGTAATGCTTCCGATACATAAAACCATCCAATAATATTTGTGTTCGACGGCGACGTGAAAACATTTTGCTCGGAGGCGCCCCCTATCGGTCGGCTATAAAGGCCTTTCGCGCGATAAAAACTGATCTGTGAGTTTGTCCGCCAACAACAGGAAAACAGATCTTTGGCGAGCCGCCAAGTTACCTGGTGCCGCCGCCGCGCGTCGCGCCACGCACTCCCCCTGCGTGCACTATCTGCACACCAGTCGAGTCTGCACTCGCGATAAAGGGTTAACAAATTGCATCCAACTTCCAAGCACACGTCGCCGAATGTGGAAGCAGTAAATAGTTCCATGTTTGCCGGCGAAGTTTTGACTTCTTTCTCACTCGCCAACTGACGTTCTCATAATGGCTTTTCCGGAGGTAGGAACGAGCGCTTTCATTGTAACGCGCTGGCGTGCGGCCGCCCGCGGCGCCCCGCCTCGCCGCGCGGTCCGACTGCGTCGCTCCTCAATTTGCTCCACCAATTGTCGCCATTTAAATTGTGTTCCTCGTACAATCCACGTTATTATTCTTTTATGCGAGTCCCACGTCGATCGAGACGTACAAATTGTTTTTTTTTTCTCGTCTATATCGGCGCTTATTTCGCGTTGTCTCTATTTTTCCAGGAGGCGGGATGTAAACATGGTGCGGGGCTTAAAAGTGCGTCCTAATTTATTTGAGGCGCCTTTTCGGAAAACGTTTCAGCTATGGTCTTTTATCCAGTTGAACAAAGGATAATACGAATAAAAGCCAGTCGAGCATAATCGTACTTTCCTCGTGGAGAGCTCCGCGAAAGATAAAATAGTCACCACAATTTTCCCGGTTCAGTTTTTACCTTCAGTGGCACGGTTTTTTTGCGGGATTCAAAGCTGATTCAATAAGAAGTTACGAGCATACTTAGCGCGTATAACACTCGTGTGTACAGTTTTTATGTTTCCACCGGAGAGAGTAATGTATAATATTCGTTTTGATGTAACAATGGGGGCGAGTTTGTTGATTGTTTATATTCGATTATCTCCAAACCAGTGGACCAATTTCGACGGTGCTTTTGTGAGCTCGCTTCTTAAAACATCTCAGATGATAATAACGGAGCTATCTGCATAATCAATGTGGGACTCGGCGCGATGTCTTACCTACCAGTTCCGTTGTATAAACAAATTGTTTACTCTCAGGCGTCAGACAGATGGCTATTTAAAACGCCCAAGTTGGAATTGGTCAAGTTTATACGAGCATTATAATGATTTATTTGGGATATTACTGGGGAGAGAATGGCACCTGCCACTCTCAATATATCTAAAAGATCAACCCGTAACCGCGTAACTGATTTAGTTGGTGAATCAAGTTGGCGGGTTCGGGTGGTAGTAACCTCATAAAGAAGAGCTCCATCAGTCGTCATTAGGCGGACATGACGCTGATAGGCGGCGAGGCGTCCCCGCGACCCACCGCGCCTCTGTGATCGATGTACGTCGAACAGACTCCTCGCCGATATTTTAACATCTATACAGATTCATCTTAAAATATATACCAGTGTATTGTTTTTGCCTTAAGGTAACAATGATTGATTCTTCACATAATAAGCATGGACTACATTGTGTCTAACAATAATATACTAGGTAATATAAATAGAAACAGATTATTTTGAGGTAAACAAAAGTATATTTAATTTATTGATTTCTTTGTTATTTATTACAATGGATAGCTCCAATATAGCAATGTGTCCTGTTTTCTACGATTATTTTAATTTTTCGTTTTTTTTTATTGTATAATATATCATTTATTAGAATTCTCAGATTACTTAAAAAAACATTACGTACTAATTTAATTATTAGATGTTAAAAAATATTTACCCAAAAATCGATACCTACACAACATCGAAAAAATATTCGCGTCGTATCACACAATCGTTATTTGATTACACACCTTCGCGACTACCCCGCGGCTCCCCCGGTCCCTTGTACCTGTGGGGAGCAAGATTGATACGACCGCGGCCAAAGCCTCTGACAGGTTGTTATTGAAAAATTGAGCGATAATCCCGTTGCGACCAGCCCTTGTTTAAGATTTCCTTTTTTCCGCAGCACATTTTTAATAATTTCCATCGCATTATTTCGGTAATCTTTGTTTATAAGAAGTGATTGGATCTAGGTGATGGTCTGGTCTTTAGTCCTTTGATTGAAGTGGGATAAAAAGACCTTCATGTTTGTTTTTTGTAGAATGTTGCTATATTTTCTAATTACTTTTAAATGGTAAATCGATTTGAATGCATACTTCTTATAAATAATGTAGCCTATATTTTTTTTAAACTTTGAGTTAGGTTCAACTTCTTGATAAAAATAAGTCTACAGTTATTATACTAACCAAGACATATATTATATTGTAACCCTTATTTCTCTTAAAATATGAGAATAAGTTTTCATTAGATAATCCTAACTAATTGTCTCTTACTGTTTAATTACTAAACTTTTTTCAAACAAATATTTAATTATATATTTTGTATGTTGTCTTTAATTAAGAGAATCATCATTATACATTACTGGCTGTGTTCAGCACCCTTTAGGTGTATCCTTCATATAACGCTCGATGTATTGTTGCAGGGTGCGCGTTCGTGAAGTTCAGCTCCCACCAGGAGGCGCAGGCAGCCATCACGAGCCTGCACGGAAGTCAAACTATGCCGGTAAGCACGCAACCACATTATCACCCGCTAAGTTATAAGAGACAGCGGTCATGTGACACCTCATTATGCTCCCCACATATAAGGACCAACATCTCATTAAATATGAACAGAAGGACCAAATATTTATTTAGCTGAATGCATAAATTAAGTATCATAATACTTATGAGTATAAAGCTTAATTTTAACTCTTTTTGGTTTGAGGTTTTATGTATATTTCTTATAAGAAAAAATTAAGAGTATTATAATATGCGATGGTTGAGATTACGGCAACATTTTAGGTATGATTTAATCATTTAGGATTTCTGTAATAATTAGTACAGACACTTACTAATAAGACATCAACTCAAAAACAAAATAATGTTTTTTTAAATAACCTACAAGAATATTCGGAAAATCTTCGGCGCCTATATACTATTTACAGAAACACGTATAAATATAAGATAAGTAAATAAAATATCCTTATTTTATATTCAACTGTATTGGTCTTTTGGTCCTAAACCAGTCTCTTCCGTTTCCGCCCTCATCTCCAACGTCAAACTATTTACAAACATTTTTCAACGGAAATAACTTATTCGCTTTCAATAAACTACTCTCCGAGGCTCCGTCAGATTTCTACGTCACACTTTTATTTAACTTCCTTCATTTTTCCGCCCCCGTTTCAGGACCAAATTGGTAGGAGATACATATTTGTCCATTTACAAGGTTCTGGATCAAATAGGGAATGATTTGTCCTAGTTTACATGATGGGAATTTTCCGGGGCTTAGGTCCTCAACCTAAAGGTGCGTACAGATTAAGTAACATGTTGAGTAACTTATGTTATATAACAAGTTGTGTTACACGTTATTAATATTTACAACATGTTATGTTATATAATTATGTACGCACCTTAAGATATTTTTGAATTTAAATTGATTTAAAAGCCTTTGATTTTATAAACATAACTAGCTGTTTCGCGCGGAAACAAGTTCTTCATTTTGATTTTACACCCTTAAGATTAATGATTCTCTTTTGATGACCTTTATACTTGCCCCCGCCCCCGCTACCGCTACCGCTTATGTTTAAGACACATAACACGTCGACAAAGCATTGAGTTATTCGCCTACGTACGTACGCTGATAGAATAGTTAGTGAACTAACGCAAACAGAGTGAACCGTGGCTCCACGCAACCCTGATACACTACAATAAAGATGGTGCTGATTTGAGATTGACGAGCCAGGGGTCGTGTATACAATGGGCCATGTTGGACGTAGCTTGAAGCTAATTTTCTTACTATTAATATAAGAGATGAAAATGGGCAATTAACTTGATTTGAAAAAATGTACTTTAGCATTACTAAAAGACAGTCTTTTGTTGAAGGTGTAAGTGTAAATATCCGTTTAGTAATTAATCAAAATCATCTACAGTTGAGTCAAAGATGGATCTCAAATGGAGAACTCTGAAGCTATATTTAAAACTATAGCGACTTAATATCTTTTGACGGCATCACAAATAAACGTGGGCGGAGTTAAAGAATTTATATTTAGTCTAAAGAAAGGGATCTGACCTTTCCATACCTTCACATAATCGTAAAAAGATGTCTCTGAGATGAAATTGATTCAGTCGCATAAAGGTCGTATAGTGCCTTGATACTGAGGTCAAGTTGAGCGCAATAATATAGAGGGTTATGTGATGTTCACTTTTAGAAAATAAATAAAAGACAGACTGCTCAAAGACTGAAGAGCCATATAGTGATGAAAGTATACATTTCATGAAAAAAACATAAAGTTATTCGCAATGGTAACTTAATGTTACGCACACTTTAGTTTTTGACTACTCGCGTCTAGAAATGTGTATAAAAAAAAACCGGCCAAGTGCGTGTCGGGCCACGCGCAGTAGGGTTCCGTAGTAGGAGTTAGTTAGTCGACTATAGCTCCGTAACCGGTTAAGCCTACTTAGCCGTGATAGTTTTCCTTGTAATGTAATGTAACTAAAAATTTAAGGTTTTCGGAATTTTTCCTTTATGTGTGCTATAAAACGTTGCTTCATGCCAAATTTCAAGATTCTAGGTCGACTGGAAGTACCCTTTAGGTTTTGATCCCCTTGCGAGTACTTGCGAGTTTCAAAATATGCAGCTTATTTAATGCAACTTATTGCTGTTTCTTTTGATTGCGTTGACATAGAAGTTTGATTTTGTTACAGCTTAAAGGTATTATAGACCTGAGTATTTGGTATGAATTTCAATTTAATACCTCTACGCGTTTATGAGGAAATGGGTAGTAAGGTTAAAATTATTAAAAAAATATATATTATGTGATGTAACTAAAAATTTATGGTTTTCGTAATTTTTCCTTTATCTATGCTATAAGACGTTGCTTCGTACCAAATTTCAAGATTCTGAGTTCACGGGAAGCACCCTGTAGGTTTTGATTCCCTTGCAAGTGTCGAAAATTTGCGGCATAAACGGCTGTATCTTTTGATTGCGTTGGCTTAGAAGTTTGATTTTTTCACAGCTTCAAGGGACAGTAGACCTGAGTAATTGATATAAGTTTCAGCTTCATACCTCCACGCGTTCCTGAGAAAAAGGGTCTTGACAGACGGACGGACGGACAACAAAGTGATCCTATAAGGGTTCCGTTTTTTCCTTTTGAGGTACGGAACCCTAAAAAAGTTGAGTAACGTCAACATTAATAAATTATTCATTTTACATAATATTTTTATTTGCACTTAAAAAACATGAAGATTAACTAGAATTGAATTGATCTATATTACATTACAAAATTTACTTGTGTTTATGTTACTTGTATAATTCCGTAGAAAGAAAACGTTGAAAACTAATAATTTCTTAATTAATGCCTAGATTCAAATACACAAAACTCACTCAATATAAAAACTCCTTTTTGAATACTTTACAAAATTCAAGCAGAAATCTGAGAATACAAAACGGTCTACACACTAACAAAACGCGTACAAGTACAGAAATGTTGTAAATAGGTTGTGAAGTTCGGTTTCGCCAAAAAGTAGTAAAATCGACTGTCCGATCCAGCAGTTTAACTTTTTAATTAGTGGCTCTGTCGGACGGCCGCCGAGGCCGCGCGAGAATAAAACATCGATACTCATTAATTCGAATAATCGATTCGTTTTTGCTAATCTCTTGAATAATCTTTAAGTTAATGTCCTTAATTGATGTTTCTCAGTTAAATTGCTCTGATGCTAATTTTCTTAAAGGCGCGTTCGAAGTTTAAAAGAACCTCTAGATCATTCTAGACTTTTCTAGATTAAAACATAACACTACAGTTGGAAACCATAACCATTCCATTTACACTGCAGCATAACTATATTCTATAAATTTCATTACAGTATGACCCATAAAAAGCTCGAGTCTACTGCTCATAATCCTACTACACGTGTTTCAGCAAATTGTAATTAGGAGCCTTACAACTTACCCCCGCTTACCCTCGAAAGGAATCCACTTATATTAATTGTTACAAAAGGTAACTTGGGGTAAAAGCGTCCCAATAAATGAAAGAAGCCGTCCTCCGCTTATTACACGGGTATAATGTACCGCCCATTATCTGGTTTCGACTTTATTCGCTGACCATTGAATAGCAATAAATTTAATTGGTACATTGATCACAAAATAAATCGGTAGTGTATAATAAACATATCAATTTTCAATCAATTCGTAATCAGTCACAATTTGGTTTTGCGAATGTATTTTGTTACATTGAAACAGTGCACTTTGATTAATAGGAATCTGATATTCATTAATCATTGCTCTGCGTGACGCGGTTCACTTGTGGACGTGGGGATATGCATTTGTTATGTAATTGAATTAGTTACATCTCTTAATTGATCTGTGCGTTACTCTCAAATAAAACCCACATTTCGTCATAAAACCTTTTTTAGGTCTAAATATATTATCATAAATTCAAGTGAGTTAATTTTTTGTTAAATTTTCACAATATGACACTTGAATTGAAATTTGGTATGGAGATAGATGGAACTATCGAGATGTTTATAGGCTCTTTATCCAGTACGTTTTAAAGTAGTTAGTATCTAAATAATATCGATGTTCAACCTTATGTCTTCTAAATTAATAAACTTAAAGTTTCACAACATAATTGTGAACATAGTAAAAATGGTGTTCTGTAATCAAGTGCAAACTAGCATTGGACCGTTGACAAGCCGAACACAGTCAGTTCGAGTGAGGTTTTGTTGGAGTCAGAATAGAAATTCGGCGGGCACTCGGCGAGCCCGATAATTCCTTTTGCCGAGCGACGACACAAAAGCTCGCTCACTCCCGCCCCCCGGATTTGCTCTCAACTCCTCCTAATGACGTTTTTGTCTGGCCCTCTCTACCTCTAGTCTTGTATTCTGTACAAATATTGATTGACTTGTATGGCGTTTCGTTTGAAAACGTATTTCGTTGTACAAATTTCGTGGCCCTTATTTTTAGTTATCTGTATTATTTGACCGTTGTGAAGTGTTTGACTGATTCACTTTCAAATTGTGCGACGAAAGTAATTTGTTTGGTAACTTTGTTTTAGTTTGTAATTGTTTAATTTGAATTGCTAATTGAGAGTGATGAGACAAAGATGAGTTTATTAAAAAAAACTATAATTTAAACGTGTGTAAATTAACATTCAGTCAAATGTGAAGTTTTATTTAGACCTGAAATTATACCATACTAGTTATTTCGCTCAGTTTCGCCCGCATCCCATGAGGACTACTTCGCGCACCTGGATAAAATGTATCCAATAAGTTAACCCAGGTTACACACTAATCCACGCGGGAGTAATCAGCCTCGGCGCCAAGAAGACGGCCCCTGGACCGGACGGCGTCCCTGCTCGGGTGGTAGCCATAGCGGCCACTCAAATGGGGGAGAGGTTTCGGGAGCTTTTCGGCGCATGTTTAGCGGCCGGAAGGTTCCCGAAGCCTTGGAAGGAGGGGCAGCTGTGCCTCCTCCGTAAAGAGGGACGCCCGGTCGATTCCCCCTCGGCATACCGGCCCATCGTTCTGCTCGATGAGGTCGGTAAAATGTTCGAGGGGATCGTCGCCTGCCGCCTCAACGACCATCTGCGGAGGGTGGGGCCGGACCTGTCGGACGCCCAGTTTGGCTTCCGACGCGGCCGGTCCACCATCGACGCCCTGGCCCTACTTAAAGGCCAGGCGAAGGAGGCGGCGGAGGTGGGGGACGGATTGTTGGCTGTGTCATTCGACATAGCCAACGCCTTCAACTCCGTCCCCCACTCGACCATACTGGAGGCGCTCCGATATCACGGAGTGCCTCCATACTTGAGGGGCCTCTTGGCCAACTACTTGGAGGACCGCGAGGTCCTCCTCGTAGATAAAACGTCGGCGCTGAGGCGATATGGTGCGGAGTCCGGCGTTCCACAGGGGTCGGTGCTGGGGCCCACCCTGTGGAACATTGGGTTTGACTGGCTCCTGCGGGGGGCCCTTCTCCCGGGCACGAGTGTGATTTGTTACGCGGACGACACTCTGCTCACTGCCCGGGGGAGGAACTTTGGGGAGGCGGCCTGTCTGGCGTCGGCTGGCGGGTCCTTGGTGGCAGGGAGGATCCGCCGCCTGGGGTTGAGGGTGGCGCTGAACAAGACCGAGGCCGTGTTCTTCCGCGGGCCTCGGCAGCGCTGCCCTCCCGACGCCCACATTACTGTGGAGGGCGTCAGGATAGGGGTCAGGCCCCAGATGAAATATCTGGGCCTGGTGCTGGACAGCGGGTGGCGCTTCGGCCCGCATTTCAGCGGGCTGTCGACGCGCCTGCTGAGGGCCGCTGACGCCCTCTCATGGCTCCTCCCCAACCTGGGGGGACCCAGCGCACGGTGCCGGCGTCTGTATGCCGGCATCTTGCGGAGCATGGCCCTCTATGGGGCCCCCATCTGGTCGGACTCCCTCCACAGGAGGGAGAATGCCACCGCACTCCGCAGGCCGCAAAGGGCCATCGCACTGCGGGTGGCGAGGGCCTACAGGTCGGTGGGTTTCTCGGCGGCGTGCGCTCTGGCGGGCACCCCTCCTTGGGAGCTCGAGGCATGGGTGCTCGCCAGGGTATACGAGTGGACGGCGCACCGAAGGGCGCTCGGAGAGCGCCCCACCGCGCAGGAGCGGGAGGCCGCGAGGCGGGAGGCGAGGGACGCCATCGTCGTCCACTGGACGGACGACCTCGCCACCGCCACTTTTGGTCGCCGGACGCTGGACGCGCTCGGGCCAGTTCTGCGGCAATGGCTCGAGCGGAAGCACGGTTTCCTCTCTTTTCGTCTGGTGCAGGTGCTGTCGGGGCACGGCTGCTTCGGCTCGCACCTGTACAGGATCGGGAGGGAGGAAACCCCAGCGTGCCACCACTGCGGCGCGGCAGAGGACACGGCGCGGCACACCCTCGAGGTCTGCCCCGCCTGGGCAGAGCCGCGCCGATGTCTGACTGCCGAGATCGGCCTTGATCTCTCGCTTCCCAGCGTTGTTCTGTCCATGTTGGGGAGCGAGGGGGCTTGGGCCGCGGTCGCCTCTTTTTGCGAGGATGTCATTTCGCAAAAGGAGGCGGCGGAGCGCGCGCGGGAGGATGACCCTCTCGCTGCGCCGCTCCGCAGGCGAAGAAGAGGAAGGAGAAGATTCCCTCCTCGCGGTGGTGATGGGCGGGCGACAGGCGCGGGGGCGCCTCCGCCCGCATTGCACTCCACACCACCTCCGCCGGACATTCCCGACCCTCCCCCAATGGGGAGGACGTGAGGGGCCCGCCGCCGTTGAGGCGGGCAGTCGTCGAGGGGGACTGGACGTAAAGGCTACGCCGGTTTCCCAGTCCCCCTCCTTTCAGACGATGCGGGAATGCCGCTGGGTTTTTTAGTGGGTATACCGGGCTTGCCCGGGGAGTCCCACATACCCCCCCATTCCCCTGGATGGGGGGGATGCGTAAAGCATTTTTCCCAGCGATACAAAAAAAAAAAAAAAAAAAAGGTTACACACTAATACCCATCCAAATATATTCAGTACTTTTTCCGTTAAGAGTAAAATACGTACATCCTCACATTGATAATACAAGTAAGATTTAATTGTGGTCAACATTAACGTACTCAACAGGGGTAAGGTAAACAAATTTCTACTCCATCAGACGGCCCCAATGCCAAATAATCCGGATAAATAAAATACCCCTTCAGCGGAGTCTATTCATCGCAGTAACATAAAAAAAATCATTCAAATCTGTCTGTGGGTACAGATAATCTTGTCCAAGGTCGTGTGCATTATGCCTTTTATGTTTTTGGTCTCAACCTCATTGGTGATACAGGGTATACTGTAGCCTTATTTGTTTTGTAGTACGTATGTAGATTAGGCATGATTATTTAGATGGTTAAGAACGATAAAAAAAAAGGTATTTTTGAGTAAATCACTGGACAAGATTTTGCGTAAATATGTCGCAGGTATACTGGACTTCTGTTGAAATAAGCAATATCTTGCACGCGGTTTGACCCGCACCCCAAGAGAAGTACTTAACGCATCTGAATAAAAAAACCTAGCCTATAACTATCTCCAGAGTTCCATCTATGTCCGTAACAAACTTACTTTCGCATTTTAAATATTAGTTTGGATTTTCAACAATGATAACGATTTCATAATTCGCAGCTTAAAAAATATACAACCGAACACAAAAACACCAGTTTCCATGAAAATAAACTGACGTAAAATAAGGGATGTTCAACACAAACAATACCTCCAAGTTTGACGGTCAGGTTTCAGTGTTGTTTTTAATAATTGGCTCGCCGGTGCTTTTGCGGCCTTATTAAGAGAAAATCTCAAGTGCTTCGGGCACGCCCCGTATGGGTGGACGAGCTTATTATATGAGCACGAGCATAATAATATATCGTAATATTCTTTCGCTTTGCGTTTTTGAAGGGCTTCTTATTATAGTCTGTGGATATTGGATTTGAGATTTACCTGTACGAAGGCTATGCATTGTACACTATATTTTTATGTTTGAGGATGTATTTTGACGGTGATATTGCGTTCTATAGAGTTTAATTTGCTTAATAATACGTTTAAATGATAATATTTTTAAAGTTTGTTTTGTTTTCTTAATTTTATTTACAATGTGCGTCATGAATTTATGAATATGTTTTTTTTTTATTGAACCTACACATTTTAACTGAACTAAAATTTAATAAAATCTAGAGATTTTTTCAAATTAATATGTAAGATATAAAAAAAATACGGTTGAAGTCCCAGTTAGATATTAAGAAATGTAATACAAAAACTAAAATTTTGATGTATAGCCAAAAATTACTTCAAGTTAGTACAATGACAGTTTCAAATAAACTAAACATACAACATAGAATCGAATAGAATATTCTTTATTATGTACACCAAAAGAAAAACATATGACATTGGAAAGTTAGTTACATAGGGTGACACAATGGGCGGTCTTATCACTAAAAGCGATCTTTTACAGACAACCTTTGGATGGATTTATGATAAAAGGAGTAATGATGCTGTAGGTAGTCCATGGTCTACTGTTTACACAATGTACATGTAACATACCATATCATCAGTACAACAGGTTCAGGTATCCGTCAACTTACTCACGGAACCCACAAGTATTCTGTGCTCCATATAACATAGGATCTAATGACGTCACAAGGCCACGGCCCAATGGGATATAACACTGAGCAGTATGGACATATTAGATGGATAATGTACACTATACGACCGCTGTTAACACTGGCTTGCAACTTGAGAGGGATTTGAATAATTTTGATAAGACCAGCCGTGATGACCGTATACTAAGAAACTGGTTTCATTTACATTACTCTGAAAACGACAAAGGAGAGTTTGAGAGTAATAGTAATTAAAATTATCGCAGCCATAAAAATATGTCTGTTTCAAAGGTGAGATATGATATTATAGACTGCAAGCTAAGCACAAATTTCGTCAATGATTTCGTCATCAAAATCTGTTCGTGGCTCGCGATCTATTAAAAGAGAGATCAAAAAATATTAATAAAAAACAGAAACTGTCAGTATATTTTATTTATTTAATGATTCGCCTACAATAATTGTTACACATTTACATAGGAAGTGACATTCATAATAGTAAAGGTCCGTTGTATACAATATCAATCGGCAAATACAGCATTCATAAAAAAGAGAAATACAATCAGATAACAATAAGAAAGCAATAGTCATCATCCAATAGTACAGTGTAAAAATTAATCCAAGTAATGTACTCTGATACATTTTTTTTAAATATATTAGCAATTATTGTAGTTAGCAATTAGCAGTAATATTAAAAAAAATATCAATTCCATTGTTATCTTTGACGCCATTTAATACTTATTAAGAAGTGGAAAGTAATTCTAGTCTACCTTGTAATATCTAGAAAAATAAGTTTCTTATCTTTACATTATTAAGTTATCAAAAGTGTATAATATAGAAACTCAATTAATTAACTATCTAACATAAGTACTTATTATCTAAAGGAAACCCAGTCAGCTCACCTTCAGTTTTATATAAATAAAATATTACATTAATTTCGTCGCCACTTGAGTTTTAAGTCACCCAAATTCTACCGAAACTTTTCAACAATTTGTCTTTCGTCGTAACAAAATTAATCTCCCAAAACTAAAATAACATGAAACATTTAAGTCAACTGGGATAAGTGGCTACACTATATTTTTCTTGGAGAGTAATATCAAAAGGCACATTAGCCGCGATCGCTCGAAACTTGGAGCCTGCGATAACCGCCGTTAGAGGGCGCTGCGAACTATTTACCCAGCTTATGGGCGAAGCGGGCGCAAAATTAAGAGATTTTCCCGCGCTAGTACAAACAGTGTGAAACGACCCTTATTAAAAGCATCCCGTGTATTTTAAACTGAAGACGCGACGATAACGCGGTATTTGTTTAGGCATCGACCTTAGTATATTAAAAGTGAGTGCGCGCATTATTAATACGCGAGTCAACAGTATCTTAATTATGTTTTTACGTGGAACGTGTTCGAAAACGTTTTGTTTGTTTTGATTCTATTAATATGTGCGCATTTTGGTACTAACACATTGTTTTGCTACAAACTACCTACATAAAATTGTTGCCTTAGAAAAGCGAATATTAATTAACTTTGTTATTTCTTAGTGCAATGCAAAACCTAACTAAAATGTTATGCAACGCGAACACAAGTAAAACATGAAAACTCTCCCCTTTAGACGTTGTTAGCAGTTTTAAAATGTGAGTCGAAGCGAGATCTAGTACACAGTGACAACAACTAGTGACGACTACGCTAACTTTGAACGTTACTTCTTTTGTAAACTTATCATTATTATTTTGTTTGTAAATAATATGAAGTACCTACATATTTTACTGTACAACATTTTGAAACTATTCAATTTTAAATAGCTTACTTTTTATAACTGAGCACTACTTTTTAACCCTATTTAAAATTCTTTGGTTATCCAGCTATGATTCATACTGACCTAGATGAGAAAAACTTACTGGTCGTGATATAGTATATGCATTAAGGCCTGTCAGTATTTCTCGTCCGCACCCACTCACACATTTACCACTTACTTCCAGTAATCAGTGCAGTTAACGACCAAAACATTCAATATTAAAATCTTATTTGACCACACTAGAGCAAATATAATACCGTTTATCTGGTAGACGAATTTAACCGTTAGTTTTCCACGTGTTTTTGCTATCTCTATTTAGGTATGAGAGCGAGATGCAGCTATTAAAATCGTATAGCATTGTCCCTTTTTCACAACGAAAATATTCCTGCTTTGGCATGGAAAGGCCCGTAGTCACATTTCAATCACTCCCCAAAAACACGACATTAAAAAAAACTTTTTCAAAATATTTTTACTCATCAATTTTAAATAAATAAACCTCTCCTCGGTAAGCTACGCATTGCTCACAGTATCAACAATATTCCTCCAGTACCCAACATTATTACAACACATATAGTTTAGACAGTCTAACCGCGCTGTGTGATGAAATAATTTCGCAGTAACACGTCATTCAATTAAGTGACGAGTCTGTTGTCTCAGTGTGTTTGTCGCGCTTAATCTATGTCGCACCTCTGTCGACCTGGAGGAACGTGTAAACATGAGGTTATTATTGTTTTATGGACATATCGTGTAGGTAAGATCTAAGGCTTGAGTGGTGTGCCGCTTTTAGTAGCTTAGTGTTTGATTAATTGTTTTTGTTATCATTGAGATTATTTTTATAACCTATTTTTAATAAACATTATTATTTTATTTCACAATATAATGTAGTAACTAAATTAACTTTATAAAAAGATATGTTTTTTTACAAAACATATAAAATAATATATCAAAAACGACCTGATACCCAATCGCCTCGCTATATACATAAAACATGATATTCTAAGTAAATAACTCACGAACAAATTAATTAAGACCACGTTTTTCATGTTCAAAAATACTATATTTTCGGCGAAGCCACAAAAATGGCCGACAGAGATCGTGTTACCAGCCATGATTAAAACGTAAATCAGAGATCCAAAAACTGACTTTTATTTCTCCTACCCTCTTTTAATAAATACTCTAACATGTTACAATGTTAACGAGATTCCTTTATATTGTTAATTGTGGCTTTCTACTAAAGCACCTAATATTTATATGGCTTTATGATTACAATGGCCGAGATTATACCCTCTTCGTTTAAAAGCGGGCTATTAATATAGAATATTGTTGGAAATTTCTAGGCTACATTATATTGTTGGGAATTTTATTTAACCAGTTCAAAACTAAATTATAAACGCTTAGTTTTTCATAAATTATTAAAGAAAAAAAAGGAAATATAATGAATTTTTAAAATACAGAAAAGTTCGGAACTCTTCTCATTTACATATCTTGAAGAAAAAGTGACACACAAAAATTCTAATATCAAGAATACTTCTAGCTCAAAAATTAAGTCATAACTCATCACAAAATGTATTAGAGACAAATGCTACGCTCGCTACGGTGACTACGCTGGCTGCTACGAAACGCTACGAAGTTACTTCACTTTCGTAGCACAGTAATTAGACTTTAGGTATCTGTCTCGCGGCTGAGTAATATTACTTTGCTTAATTCTGAGCTCTTTAACGTGGAATTTATTCAATTATTTTAATTAGAATTTTAATATCGACATCATAAGTGGCGGGATTTTTATTGAGTCCCTTAAGTGTATATTTGGAATGGTAAAATGTAAAAGTGGCTTTAATTAATATTATACACTACAGGGCGTAATTAGATTTGAAAATTATTACAACATAACACCATAAGCAGCTTTGCCATTCAATGAAGCAATTTCTGTTACGTTACCCGTTGACAGTGATAAAGCTCAGGCCACAAAATATCCATAAAGAGTATTTTGACGCTTATAAGCTTATTTTATGCAATAATATGATAAGTCTATTTATTATTTAGTATATTTCATATAAAATGTTGAAATAAAAGCAGAGTATTGTTTTTAATTTTAGACTCATAAATAACGCTTGATACAATCAAGAAAATAAAGCGAGCTTAGTATATTTTAATAAATTACATTGAATTTATTTAATATTCACTTGGGTGAGTTGATTTTAAACTAAAAGTAATATTGGATTTTATTTGTAAGTAATAAATATAAATGAATAAAATAATAATCTAAATATTTCTTAATTGGTGCTTCGGGCACAATTCACAAATAAAATAATGGAAAATTCAAAATAATACAATTTTATATTTTTTTTTGTAGTAAAGTCTAAAATGTAAGTTAGAACAATGATCACTGACATTTGTAACGTGTTACAAGCGTCGCGACGCACACCTGTGCTTTACACTGCGTGCCACGTTACAGGGAATATCCATGAATAAAAATAATTTAAAAACAAAGTTAATGTTTCATTAAAATGGCAGCAAGAGATCCTAAATATTTATGATAGTTTTAACTTAAGTTGTTCTAAGTAATTTTATTAAAAAACCGTGACGCGAAGCGTATGCATTGACAGGAATGAATTATAGATAATTACGCTTAATTAAAGTTACGACAAAAGTCACACCTAAGCAACACCAAAAAGACTGGTCCTAGTGAGTGTCATGTGACCTTATCACGCAAGCCAAAGTAGGTTTGCATAATAAAGGTATTTGCACCACCTTAGCATCTTTCTGTTTTGCCCCAATAACATACGTGATGTCTTTGTAGAAAAGAAAAAAAACTTAAATTACATTAAGCTGTCCCCGTAACATGGTCGTACGTGTACAGTGCAGTCAGATAGGACCGGTGCAGATTATTGCGCTCGGTATAACGCCTACACTTTATTGTCATAGGACCAACCGTGTGCCGCCGTATTTATCTGTTCCACGGATTCGTTTTATTTTAGTGGCCTGTTTTTTTGGCCGGAATTGTATTTTATCTGATCTTTTTTTTTTCTCTGAAGTGAATGTGTGATGGCTTTACTGCCTGTATTCATACCTTGGTTTCGATAAATTATCGCAGATGTTAATTGTAATTTCTCTAGACTTAAAGATAGCATCAAAATATTGATCTACATCGCTGTCTATTGGTAACGAGCAAAACACTGACAGTATTGCCAGATTTTATCGCAAAATTTACTTTAAATTGTCAAAATATAGTTTCATAAGCATTATTCTACCTTCTTTCTTAGTTAATAAAGGTGAACGCAAGGTTCCATCCTTTATATCCATTTCTCCGTTTAAAAGCCACTTTTGACTGTCAAGGTCAAAAACAGTTGATGTAAAGTGATTCAAAACCTCATCGTTAGAGGCTTTTTTTCCTAATAGGAAATCATCAAATGACTCCTCCCACCGTGGGTGGGGGCAATAGGGATTATCAAACTCTTACTAAAACCCATCCCTGTTCCTTCCTTTGCTTTCGGGAGGCACGGTAACTCTTTCAAACATCCCACAGCCTCGGCATCGATAGAGGCTAACATGTCATGTCATTGAAACTTATTACAAAATATCGCCACCACATTTGTAGGTAACCTAGAATTCCGTGCGAAAATATCGCAAAGCGTGGGTAGCGGGTACATCGCAGTCCATGATGGCCTGAATTATCATCTGTATACGCGGCGCGAAGCCCTCCACGTCGAGCGAACCCTTATTGAAAACATTTACATATGTATGTAGGTATCACCGGGACGTACGTGCTTCGGCCTCGCATATTGTAAACGAGAACGCTCCAATATTATCAAAGTTAGCGATGAAATCGACGATTTACTACGCAGCTTAAGGTAATGATAGAATATTTTCGATCGACTCTCTCGAATATTCGAGAACGCTTTATCGAGACTATGGAATCATCGTAATGGGTCCCCGATGGTTCGGAAGCGGGATGTCGAGAACAGATTGACTGTCGTGTAAGCTGTTCGCTTGGATCCGGTTTTTGTATTTCAACTTGTTACGAGTATGAGACGCGATAATAACATGAAATTGACGCTCTCGACTTTGTGAGCGTTTGAATTTAATGGCAATTTGGTTTTATTTTATCTCCGCTTTCGTCAGCGTTTTCGCAAGGTATGATACCTTATTTGTGGAATTTATCTTTCAGAATATTTTATTAAAAAAGTATAAAAAAATCATAAAATATAGCAAAGTGAATATGAGGAGATATTCACATCTATCTATGCTATTTACCATATATCTTGGATACCAACAGTAGCCCAATTTCTACAGCAAAATATCTCGTACGAACCACCCACGCGAGTATCTCACAGCAGCTGATTCACTGCTTGCTTTCCACAGATCGATATGGAAATACAGTATAACTTTATTAACATAGAGTAACAAAGGCTAATTATCCGAGGGCTCACGCATACCATTACGTGCCGACCTCTCTGCCTACCCCCGAACACGCTGTGTTGGTAATTAAGCGAATACATAAATGCATAGTTTATTGAGCGTGCGAGAAGTTTGCGCTATGAGCTTATTTGAATTTAGGTTTTGAGATAGAAGGTTCTGAAGTGAAGATCGGTATCATTCATTCATTGGGGCTGTTTGCTCACGTGGCGTCTATGTGTTCATTTGAATATCTTATTTGTGTGTATGAATGTCTAACATAATTTTATTATAAACCTTGTTCAATCGATTGATATGTGATTCAAATTTATGTTATAAACATCCAAGATATAGTCGCCATACAGTATAATTAAGAAAAAAATTGGTTGTTTACAAACGACTTGTGACTGTCTCAAATATAGGCTGTGACGTCAAACTTACGCGATGCATGCACCCAAAAGCAATCGTCAAACGAACATACAGCTCCCAACCTAAATCACACACTCGGCCGAAGAAACAAATTTCGCCAGTCATTTCAGGTTAGCTGCCTATCCGGCCGCAGACACCGGACCGGCACTGCCTGTCCGGCGTGACGGAGCCTTGATTAGAGTTCCGGCTCTCCGGCACGCTCCGGCACGACGGCACGCTTCAACAAGGCGAAATATCATCACGCGCTGCAAAATAAAGGGAATAGACAACTTTGTTTCAATATGGTAATACTGGCAGCGAAAAATTTCCGTCGCGTCGAAAACCGTACGTGTTCTGAGGGGCCTTATTTTAAGTTTAATATATTGGATTTATTTCATACGTGAAACATTTGAATGGACAGCATAACGTTACAATAGTGAGTTAGTACATCACTCAACATATTCAACAAGATATTATCATTGATAAAATAATCCAAATACAGCTTCCAATAAATAACAAAAGAACCCAATATCTAATCGTAGTTACAACCTTTATCAAAATCGCAAAAAAAAACACTGACACAAAAGCACGTCGAACACAAAATGTAGGACAAGAGCTCTTTCAATAAAATCCCCGAACTACTCAACGCCACTTCCATAAAGGTCCCCGAAACTTGCTAACAGCACTTTGGTGAAACGTTTGCCTAAAAATTCGAAAATAACACAAAAAAAAGCTTTGCCTAAAATTGGTAAAAATACTAATGGTATTCTGAGGAGGAGAGAGAGGGTTGTTAATAAATTCAGTGGAAGTGCATGGCTGCGGAGGGTTGAAGGGCATTTCTCAGGCGGAGGCCGTATGCAGATGTCTGTTTGTCCAGTCATTACCGCCGGGATGTTTGCCGGAGCGCCGCCACCGGCCGCCGGGCGTGGTGCAAGTTACTTGTAAATAACTGCGCGGAAATTAAAGGACTCTGTTTGTACGCTCTAGATTTTTTAATGGAATTCACTTGATTACTTGACCTATATGAATAAAGTGGGGACCGTCTTTTTATGTATCTACGTCATTTTATAGCGGTACTTTCAAATACTTAAAAGAATATATTGTGGTTGTCAATCATCATCTTATAAATTTTTGGCTCAAAAACGTTTATTATAAAACACCAGTCCTGAGGGAATTTCTAACACAGTTAATAGCGTATGACCTTCTCTAAGGACCCATCTATCTAGTACCAAATTTCATTCAAATCGGTTTTGCCATTTTACCATGAAAACATGCAAATAAATAAATAACAATCTCACTTTCACATCTATAGTTCTATTATTTAATTTAGCAAAGAATTTTGTATCTACAAGTATTTGTATTAGCAGGGACTGAGATAGGCCTCATTATGAGAATTGTCACACCTTTAGTTACTTGTCATTATTGACACTGTATTTCACAGAGACAATTTGATCATCATCATCCTATCATATTCAGGAATTATGATGAACAGCATGTCAAAGTATACCCCTGTATTACCAAGGGCAAAAAGCCAGCAATGTTTCCAAGTACAAAGAAGGACTATGTAAAAAAGTTCATAAGGAAAGGTATTCCATAACTCGGACCACAGCAAAAGGGAACATTATGTATGCATCGGGGATCCTCATTTTTGCATTTGTAATAGGGATCATTGTGTAATTATTCAGTCGTTAGTGCGCCAATCTATGGCATAGACGCTCGCTCGCATTAAAATGCGAATTATTTTGTATAAGTAATGCATTATATTAGTTTGTGGTCGCTTAAATGATCAGGTGAGGAGAATATTACGTTATTCTAGCTACCTGGAATGGTACCGAATAAGTAATTTTAAAGAAGGTCCTGGTGGCCTATAGGTAAAGGCACCCGCATCTCGTGTACGAGTGTGCAGATTCGAAACCTGGCAAGTATCAATGTGACTTCATGTTAGTCATGCGTACTTTCTAAGTGTATCTTAGAGCAAGCGTGGTGATCAATGCTCATTCCTTCTCTGTATGAGAAGAGGTCTCAACCCAACAGTGGGTTAGTAAATGGGCCGATTATAATGATGATTATGCCTTTATAAAATAATCCTTGCTAATAATATACATTTAAAAGTAACTCTGTATGTCTGTTTCACGCTGTCACTGTAAAACGGCTGAACAGATTCGGATGAAATTTGAAATGGAGATAGCCGATAAACTTCAGTTTATATGATCCGTTCGCGTATAGTAGTTCCTTCAGGACGTGAGTAACCCCGTAGGAAACACATAGTAAGATATAAAGACAGAATTTAAATTGTTTTGTGATACTTAATCTTAATAATCTCGGAACTACTTGACTGATGATGATATCCGACTATAATAAAGGTGCTATTCTAGGACAAAGGCTATTCGACTCTAAAATAAACAGAGTGATGAGAGGGTCTTTCATATAAAATTAGACTTTCTCGTCCGTTCTTGTGGCTAAGAATAGAACGTGTGTACGTGGGTATAAGAGGCTATTAAGCCAATTATACCCAGTGAAAGTTAAGTCACAAATTCTTTTGTAAGAAACTTTTTTCCTTCACAGTTATAAACCCTTACTTATACTAAGTTACACACGGGCGTAAGCTTCTATTAATACTTTTGAAATGACTAGTTATCTCTCGCGGATTCACTCGTATTCTGAGGGAAATACTTAGCGCAACCGGATAAAAATTATCCTATGTTCTTCCACAAGTATTAATCTATCTCCATACCACATTTCATCAAAATCGGTTCAGCCGTTTCACCGTGAAAATTATACAAACAAACAGAGTTACTTTCATATTCCCAAGAGAAGAAGATTACGTGAAAAAGAGCAATTTCTGAAACTACAACTCAAAAGTTTTAATTCAACCCACCATCGAAAAATCCATCAAAAAAAGGTCCCAGTTCTAATTCTGTGTATAATTACTGGCTGATCATGTATAATATTGGTTTCTATAACTAACCCACAGATATATCAGTCAGTACTGCGTGTGATGAAGTAGACATCGTTATCCGTCAACTCAGATTTATTTCTCAGCCCAATAAAACACAGTGTATTTGCGAATCATCAAGCCGTTTTATATCCCCACCGTTTGTTTGTTTCCACTCCGGGACCTATCTGATTTAATCAAGGTACTAGGTAAGATACGGCATATCGCGCTGGCAACGCGCCAACTAACACGTTAGGACGACTACAAAAATATACGGTACCTCGCAAACTGTGCGTGTGTGCGTGCGTTCTTCGCATGTGTGAGATGTGCGACTCTAATTCCTTCGTTGTTCCGCCGAGCGTATCTTATACATGTTGGTGATCTCAGATCTGTATCTACTTGTTTATAATGGTCTAGACGTGCCAGATTAGTAAGTTAGAAATCTTTTCTATTCCCTCAATGTCCCTGAGGACTTTTATTAAAAAAAAAATCGCTTTTTTGCACGCTCAACAGATAACATAAAGCATCATTATGATACAATAAAAGCTACGAGATTCATTCTAAATTCGTTTTCAAATGTATGCAGAGCATTCAATTCTTTTGCCTTTTAAAAAACTTTCGAGAGATTTAATAATATTTACTTTTCATTTAGCTGTAACAAGCAGCCCTCGAATCGTGAAGATTCTTTTTGAATATCTTCTAAAACAACAACCCGTTGGCAGCCAGATGCTGTTGATCTCAGTTAAATACTTTTGGGTTTTTCTAAAATCCCAGCACAGATGAAAATCTGTAAACCCATTTAACTAAATTGATAAATAAATCAAGGTAACCCGCGACACTTAGTTAGAAATACAGCCTCGCCAGAGAACAGAATAACTAGAAAATACAGAAACACGCCGCCGCCGGTAAGCGCATAAACGTTAGCGCATTCAACCAGTTTTGTATGCAAGTTTCATGCAAAGGCGCGCACTTGAATAACTTAGGTCTGTTTGCATAAAAACTCGAATCTCCGAAATGCCCGTTTAGTCTACATTCGGCTGGGGCCTGTCATTTGCATAGAATAACAAGAGAAAGCTTGCGGTGCTCCGAATAAAGAGCACTTCGCCTCGAAATCTCAGCCCGGGATATTTGGACCCAATCATTGGGGCAGTAACTGTAGTGGCCGATAATCTACCTAACTTTGCAATGATATTACCTTTATAAGCACTGGTTTTTTAACTTTTGGAGAATTTAAATAACGAAATTAGCTTGCTTTTGTATTTCCATGTTCGTTTCTGGTATTGGCTTGGTGATTTTTTTTTGTACTCTGTATTACACGAATTGAGTGTAGACAACATTGCTACTACACAGTCGAATAAGGAAAACATTTTAGTATAAAAATACAAATTTACTAAAAAAAAGGCTCAATAAGAAAATTCACTAAAAATACTTTGTCAAGGTATATAAACAACAAGACAAATTTATTTATTAGTAAGTTCTTGTTACATAAATGAAAACATCATCTCCGCTGTTTCCATAGTATAGTAAAAATTACGGCTCCACGTCGGTACACAAGTTTGCGAGACCGCACGAAAAGTATGATTAAAAAACTTGTAGCAAACTCACTGACCGTAATAAGAATACGAGGGAGCAGGTACGCACGGGGAAAGTACCGAGACTCTGTCGATTGATTGATTGATACATTATTATTGCCGTAAAAACAACTGGAGTGTATTCGGGCGTCTGTTTGTCGGCATATTTTTCCACACGTATTCACATGATACATGAGCTATTGGAAGCCGGTATTACCAGCGAGTCAGATTGTATACCGAGACGAGGGTAATACATTCACAGCTACGAGAAGGTCCCACGCATGGCTACATTTCTAAATATAACATCCGCGACACAACGCCACATAATTCCGCCTTCGTCACAGACGGTTTAAATGTTTAAAACAAAAAACGTAACATTAATACGTACAATTAAGGGGCGTATATAAATCACTTGTGAATGAAAGAATCCAGGATTTATGATGTCCAGTCATTTTCTGCGTCCGCTCTTAATGCGACGGCGCTTCCTGTGGGCGTTCGGCGCGCCAGTCAACATTACGTGCCCTACCCTTTGTTACGGCAGAGACGTTTTTAACACGTCCCTACATTTGAAAAGGAGAAAACAATACGTATTACGGACTCCACCGACACGGATGAAAAAAAAACTGAAACACTTTGAGCGGAAAAAGCGTTGTTTTATAAATAAACAGCGCGTCGCTATCAGTAGTCGACACTCGAGCGACTTGACGCGAGATTTAATAAAAACGGAGCGCTCCTCTGTTGCCCAGTATAAAAGTACCCTTATCACGTAGTATGGGAGCATTCAAGGGTGAATTATGTTAGGTTGTACGCGAAAAGATGAAAATTAATGAGCTAAAAGTGAGTTTTGCGATGCGACGCCCGCGGGCGAAACTTAAGCGGTTAATGCTGTTTGATTCTTTTAAGTTTTTTTCTAGCAAAGTGCAGCGAGCTGCTCCGCTGAATTAATGGCCGCCAGGTCGTTTGTCGCCCTCCGGATAATTTCAGTGTTAAATGAGTGGTATTTAAACTGAGACGTTCTCACCAATTGGGAGTGTCGTGTGTTCAGTTTCGTGTTAAAATGAATCGACATTGCACTCAATAAAAGTCAGCGGTGACAAGTGGCGAGACTCGTCGCTGTCGGAAAATAGTCATTTTATTTATCATTGATGCAAATTAAATGTATTTTTTAAAAAGAGAACAGCATAATCTTATTCAATATGTATGCAAAATGAATAAGCTCTTAAAATGCAAATACTTAATTTCGCTACACTGAGTTTGTAGGACAAACTAAATTAAGACCGAAGTCATTACATCCCGATTTACAATCAAACAACCCAAAGTCTTTCGTTTAGCACAAATTGATAACTTAATGTGCACTCAGCGAACGCAGGCCTAATAAATATAAAATTCCAAATCCATTAAGACAAAGTTTTGATATTAAGAGCGTACCTTAATTTTGTTGATGGAAAACTTGACTCGGGCCTAAATGCCTTATGAAAAAGTTTTTTAAAATCCCGTCTAGCAAGTTGTAGAAGCTAATGAAGAGGGAACTCGATTTTCTTGGGCGGGTTCCGTCGCGCAGGTAAAATGTTCTTAGAAAAGTGTGGGCGCTCTGTATTGATTGGACGAATGAATCCAATTTGCGGGCACAGACAAAAGATGAGGCTACTAAAATGTAGCCGGCGTAGTGCGGTGGAAGGTAAGTGCGGAAAATTTTGTACTTAGTTGCTTTATAGTGCTATTAGTTAGACAGCTATATTAAACTTACATTTTAATATGACTATTGATTAGAGTCAGATATATATTTTTATTTTACTTTCAAATGCTTTTAGACAAATTACTATTGTAGTAACAGGTGTATTTTACAAAAAAAAAACAATTTTACTTAGTGAATACTGAAATCCAACACTATTGTTTTATTCTGCAACACATTCATCATCAGCCTATATATTATCCCACTGCTGGGCACAGGCCTCTTCTCATACAGAGAAGGCATGAGCATTAATCACTACGCTTGCTCAAGGCAGATTGGCAATTTCAGACATTTTAGGTCCAGGTTTTGCTCACGATGTTTTCCTTCACCGTTAGTCAGTGACGAGATACACTTAGAAAGTACATATGACTTCAGAAAAGTCACATTGGTACTTGCCAGGTTTCGAACCCACACACTCGTACACGAGAGGCAGGTGCCTTAACCACTAGGCCACCGCGACTCTGCAACACATTACTAATACATAATTTTCGATAACAATACTATTTAATATACTCCTGACTGACCCAGTAACATACCGAACGCAAGTCAAATAGGGGTCAGTGTGCAAGCCGTACAAACAAAAGGACGTCATTGAGCGTACTCTAGGGAGTAGGGGGAGGGATGATAGTCACTGATAACCATCCCGAGTGGTGGGACGTCCACGATCTGTCACGACATACCACACCTACATTCATCATACGATGCCAAGATTATAAGATTGGTTATCGATTCTGTTGTGAGCTCTCGATGTTTGTGAATCGATTTGAATACAGTTATGATTTTATTTTTTTACAAAATTTACTGTGTACTGTACGCGGTCTGTAGGGCTATTATGTTGTTCTGTTTATTTCCACATAATAAAGTGTCAAGTTTGGGTTTTCGTACATAGCTATTCGTCTTATATTAAACAACATGTCCGGCACATCTGCGCTCACAAATTATTTTTATGGATGTACTTTGGAGGAAAAAGTATAGTTATTAAAACAAAGTATAAGCTAGACAACTTGGTACATAAAAATTCTTTGAGAACGATAAGCAAATAACGCTCTCGATTTAATATCGATACATACATATCACATCACTATTCCGCCGTGACTTTCACGGTTCACAGCGAGTCGCTCACTCTAATATTACCGGCCTTTTCTGTTCGAGTACGCATCAACAATATTATTGGTAATGTAATTTGTGCGTATGTCTGAGATGTGACATATGTCGCCTGGTGACCGTAAACGGATGACGCGTGTGCCTCAATTGATGAATGATAGATTTCTGTGATGTTTATTTCTATTTTTGGTATAATAACTTTGTTTGTTTTTTTTTATTCGTGTGCTACCTGCTCTAGACGTGTCTATGTACTTATTTGGTAATCGTATTGGACTTTAAAACATAGGGCCTAGGATTAGGGGTAAGTGTGAATGAGATTTTAGTAGGTTATTTTTCATCAACATACAAGTGTATTATTGTATATTCTATCTAGTTACTTTTTACTGTTATATAAGAATAGAAGAAAGAATAGAAATATTGTATACACAGATACAATTTTTTGTAAAGAAATCTCTTCTAACAGACATGCGACAGGAGAGTTAGAATAAAGAGATGTAGACAGACTGTGTAAAAGAAAGTTTTTTTTTCTGGTTTGTAAATATACTTTTCTTTTATTATTTTTTTTTTTATACAAAAAACGACCACATCGCAATAGTGTCGCAGAATTTAAATGATAACACAACACATCCCTAGCGGTACGTAACTTTGACTAGTGATGTCCCGCACAGTGACCACATAAACAAACCAACGGCGTGTGATACGATATTTGATATCTGAATGATTTATACGACCCTACGCGGGACTGATTGTGTTGTTTGCTTGTTTCCCAATCACTTGATGTATAGCCGAGATAAATAACGAGAGGTTGTTTTTACCAATCCTTTGATACGCTCAATGGTTTAAAAGTTATTTGGTTCAATAAAAGGTTTAGTTCCAAAACAATAAATATCATGTTTTACGTAAGGATTAAAAAAACAACCATTTGATAAATTTAGGGTTAAACATGTGTGACTATTTCAACAGAAAGGACCAAGAAACAGATTTTTATTATTTAAAAATATTTAAAGCCAACGCGTATGCAAAATATTCTTATAAAATCATGTTTGCAAATACATATTACTAAGGAATAAATTATTCATAAAATCTTAACCGATTTTAATCCCGAACCTGGGCGATATCGTAAAAAAATAAGTTGATCCAAGTAAAATATTGCCGGCGCCTCCGAGCGGGGTTAACTGGCGTTTTTTCTTAATTAATAAATAAAACTTGAAACCTAAATTTACGGAGCTTGTTAAATCTTGCTATCATTTATCATGGCGAGTTGTTTTAGTACGGATTAGCTGTAAGAAGTTTGCTGGTGCGGTCACCTGGTACACCAGGATTTGGTATTTATTGCTTTAAGATTAGGGGGGATAGGAGTATACCGTTCGGGAGATATCCTTACTAATATAAGAGGGGAGCTGTTTGCTATTCTGCACCGATTTAGATGAACAATAATTTTGCTCTTAGTGCATAACAAAGTTCTCTCAGTATGCGAGCAAAACCACGTGAACCAACTAGTTTATAATTAATCTACAAAATATCGATAAAAAATGTTTTCTGTAAATATTACTTTTGCACATTTCTCATTTTCTATATTATTGTATTTATTTGAGAACACCTCATTCTCTCGCCCAACTACAAATAATAATTGACTAAAACAGAATAATATTTAAAATCTTGCCATATATTTGTTTCATTACACCGTTAAAATTCTTCCATACAACTTCACTAAAACTGAATAAAAAGAAACCATAATTTTAACTCTATTTTAAACTACACTAAACTCAAATTAGCAAAAAAATATGCACGCTCTAATGAACACTATAAATTACTGGAACTTTACCGTAATAGAGCGAGGATTACCGGGTATTACCGCCAACCTATTGTCGTGTCCTAACACTGCGTCCTGTCGCGGATTAATTCGGCTTATTACATGGTCTCGTGGAAAAAAAGATAAAATAAGGCCTGCTCTAATCCCGGGCGGTGCGGGGCGCGGGACTGCAATATTGACAGGCTACACAAATTAAAGGAGCCTGTACCCAGCCTTATATTCCTAGCCTTTTTCCCCTTTCATACTTTGTGGTCTTTCGTTTATTATTAGAATATTGTAATAAGTGACAGTTTTTGATTAATGGGTTTACTTTTAGATCGAGTCCTAATGACCGGGAGTAATCAATTTTGTTTGTTAGTCACTTTTTGTGACAGGTGAATGGGATACAATTGGGTGGTTTTGAAGTTGTTTAGGAAGATGTTAGCTGATGCAGTATATTTATATTATACTATAGATTTTTAATTCTTACTAGCTTCTGCCAGCGACTTCGTCCGCGTGGAATAGTGGTGCTCCGCTCCTATTGGCCTTAGCGTGATGATATATAACCTATAGCCTTCCTCGATAAATGGACTATCTAACACTGAAAGATTTTTTCAAATCGGACCAGAGGTTCCTGAGATTAGCGCGTTTAAACAAAATGACAACATTTCCCTTCACTGCTCTGCTCCTATTGATTGTAGCGTGATGAAAAGTATACTATAACCAGCTCAGGAGTATGACAAATAATTGTACCAAGTTTCGTTAAAATCCGTCGAGTAGTTTTTATTTCTATAGAGTTTATACAGACAGACAGACAGACAAAAAATTTACTGATTGCATTTTTGGCATCAGTATCGATCCCTAATCACCCCCTGATAGTTATTTTGGAAATATATTTCATGTACAGAATTGACCTCTCTACAGATTTATTATAAGTATAGATGTAGATATAGCAGATAAGCTCTCTCTTGTATAATAATAAGAGGTTTGAAAAATCAGTTAGTATTTGACTAGCTGCGTACCGCGGCTTTACTGAAATTTGATGGAATCCTTCATGCACTCTGATAAAAAATATCCTGTCTTTCACCAAGTTTCATTCTATTTTCATGTCAAATGTCTTCTAAATTAGAATAGCAGTTAAATTGCTTAAACATAACAAACACACATTCATACAGAATACTTTCGCATTTATGATACTAGTATCTAAATATTATTTTAGACATCTATATATTACTAATAGGTACCACTCCAGTTTCAATGAACATTTCACAAGCATTTCTAACATAGTAGAGGAAAGCTCGTCACACACACATTGACAGACGTACTCATATAATAGAGATGTGCTCGTATTAACGAACCCTTACTGTTCGGCGCCCCGGGGACTGCGCTCGGCCGCCAGTGTAATCAGCGACCCTTCCCAAATCTCGATGAGTACAAAATTTCAAACTTTCTACATTACGATTTATTTTACTTGTGTGTTCCGTTTGGGTAATCGTGTTAACATTAGTCTGTCCGAATGTTATTTTATATCAGTGTATTTTTATGTAAGTTCGAAAATGTATTTATAAATTAAAATTTGGATTTTATTTTCATACTAGATGTTATATTTTATAAAAACAAATATGAAAAAGGTACTTATTTTCAAGATATATCTTAAACATTTCCCGAAAATAAAAAACGAAATATCCGCAAAAGCAATAAAGATCCCCGTCCCACTCTATTAATAAAAAGCAAAATAATACTCGAACGGACTCAATTCGGTACGTAAATAATAAATACAAGGTATTCATTCCCGTTCAACGGTTCGGTCTAAACAACGAGATTTTCTCGACGACGACATTTGATCTAATATTCAATAATGAAAATACGGCATTGAGAGGGCCGAAGCCAATTGTTGAGCTAAACAAGCCCACTTCACCTGCCTCTCGGAGCCGACTGTACCGAAGAAACAGAAAACTGCTTTTACAATAATTGGCCGATGAATAATACAATAGCCAGTTATTGCATGGCCCAAACTCGAAAATAAGCGACCAGTCGGAGTAAACTCCACGTATTGTCTAGTAAGACTGTACGTAAGCTTATTACGTCATCAATATAGAATTACTGAGAGATTAATACATATTTAAGGTATATTTTTAATGCATGAAATAATATAGATATGAATTTCTGAAGAGGCTTTTGAGATAACAGAGATTACATGACAATAACAAAAATATTCGAATATTATTTTTTATATTTTGATTAACCAGAGGAGCTCGTGGCTAAGTAAGAGCCGCACGGGTCGACCGATCAAAGGTTAAGCTACGCCTGGCGCGGTCGGTCCGTGGATGGGTGACTATCTTTGTCATAGCGAGACTCCTCCGTGTCTCGAAAAGCAAGTTAAGCCATTGGTCCCGATTGTAATTTGTAGATCTTTGATAATCCTTACGGGTAGTCAGAAGCGAGGAAGTCTGACAACCAGTCTTACCAAGGGGTATCGTGTTACCCGGTAACTGGAGTTGTGGAGGTCAGAGAGGCAGACTGCCTATCTGTTGTCAGTTGCATTGTTGTTGTTGACTACCTATCAGTTGCATTCGGTTACACTGAAAGCTCACACCAACATAGCTGGGAAAAGGCAGATGATGATGATGATTTTTAGTAATCACCTTTTCTTTATTAAAGGCTTATTCTATGTAAACAGCGAAAACAAGCCCTTACTTTTCTCTTAATAACTAAATTCAAACAGCGATGAAAACGCTCATAAAGCAGGCAACACCGCAATATTAAATCATTAACATTAATCCGCTAACAATCGCGATAACTGACAGCCATGTTACCCAAGACGCTGCGCAGTTCCCTTCCACATAAAACACAGCTAGACATACCAACATCCGTTACAACTTAAGGTAAATCCACGGTCGTACGAGCGTCGTACGGAACGTCGTACTTAACTAATTCTGCCGCCTTTATTGCCCGAGTAAACTTTAAAAGATTCCAATTAAGTTGGAGGCGTATAGAGCAGGGCTTTTAACCCATTCCACCCTCTTAGCGAACAAAGCGAGCCGCGGTGCGTTCGACACCAGCCGCGTTTGTATGAAGGAATTACACCCGGCCATCTATGGCCAGGGTCTAATAAAACAGGGGTAAAGCCACGGTTATATTGAGCTAGTTTTATAGTCCCAAGAAAGGTTTTAGTGGGGGCCGTTTGTGGAAGGATTACTCGTTAATTTTGAGTGGTTTAGATCATTTTTGTTTGGACCACACACTGGTTTTGTTTGCGGGTAGTTTATGCCTTTTCGCACATCGAATTTGGTTCGCAAAATCTTTTCACATTGTCTGTAATAAGCCGTGTATTGAGATTTAACGGTTTGTTATTGTTTGAGCCTTAAATTATTATCTTTTCCTTATTATTGATTCATTCTCCTGTACGTGTGTTTGTACCGATATTTTAGTTTTTATTTGTGGGATTGTGGGTGGTTTAGATTCACATTTGGACCCGATATGTAGTGTTGTGATTATGCAGGACGACTGTCTGATCCGCTAATTAACAATTCTACTTATTCAAATTATGTGTATACTATCTACAAAAAATATGCATTAAAAGGAATGGTTATCTTACTCAAATGAAATTATATAAATTATTCATTAATTACTTTGCACATCTAAACTTTGTATAAAAACGCCCTAAGGTCCGCTCGAACTTTTAGCATTCGCACCCTTTGTCGGGCCTTAAACCGGTTTGAACTAGTTTAATCTCGCCATCGCTCCAATCACACCTAGCTATTTGTGTTTCAATTAAGGCAAACCGAATTCGGTGGTTTTGCGATGATTAATACAAGTAATATCTACAAGTTCCTATGTTGGGTACATCTGCTTCGAAACCAGATCTAAATGATCCATTATAGTGGGCGATCCTTAGTTTTAAATTAACTTAACCCTATTTAGGTCTTTCGAAATTCGCGTTTGCTCACGATTGTGTAACTCGTTTTGAGTTTGAATAACTTTTAATTAATTTAATTGGTGGAGAGAGATTAAAAATTGGGGTCGGACGGGGAGGTGTCTTGGAATTATTAAAAAGACTTTGGCGTTTTCTTTTAACATTTTTTTACAGAACTATGTAATATAAATACTGTTATTAAACAAATACAATATCTTATATAGTTTATATACATATCTGTTTTTTGTTACCCAATCACGCAAAAACGCCTAAATGGCTTTGGTAGAAACTTGGCATACCTACGGATAGTTTACATTCTGGCTAAAATTCATACTTTACATACCTTTTTCCTCGGTACTTATCAAAAGTTACTAATACCCGTTTTCTGATGTACTTTGTCAGAGGTATATCTAATCTCCCTAAAACATCTAAATTACTAAAACAAATAGTATAATTCAGTTAATTAGTGGTACCATATTTCAATTGTTGGTAAGCGGAGACATAATGTGCAGATGTGTGCACAGGGGCGGTATCTGAGAGGCAATCTATCTGCCGTATCATATGAGACCGCCGGGCCGCCCCGCCGTGACACAGACGGACACTGTGTCAGTAATCTGTGCTCTGATTGTACGAAATTATATGTGAGAGTGGTATAGACTAGTGCGGTAATGAAAAACATTGTTTAACGACAATTCTTTGACATAGTTATCACTGATTAATTTTTGCAAAAGTAAACTACTTACAATGAAACTTAAAATATGTGTCAAAACTACAGTGTACATGATGAAGAAAATTATGATGCAAAATGTAAACATACCTATTTATGATTTCTTCTTGTTCATTCTAACTAATATAAATGCGAATGTGGGGTTGTTTGTCTGTTATGTTTTCTCATTAAAACAGCTTAACCGATTTGAATGAAACTTGTTATAGAGACGGAAGGTTACTTTTTATTTGAGTTGCTAAATATGGCTGAAGGGATTTACATAAAACTAGCTTTTTCTCGCTGTTTCACCCGCGTCCCGAGGGGCCTGCTTCGCGCACCCAAATAAAAAGTATTCTATGTGTTAATCCAGGTTATAAACTATGAGTGTAGTAAAAATCTTCCAAATCTGTTCAGTAGTTTTTGCGTGAAAGAGTAACAAACACACATCCATACATACATTCTTACAAACTTTCGCGTTTGTAATATTAGTAGGTTTTGGTATGGATATAGACTGAAGCCTGGGGAAAGACATGGGATCGTTTTTATCCAAGTGCATGAAGTACCTACTTTTCGCGGCACATAAAACCGCAGGAATTTGCCAGTTTTGTCATAAAGCCTAGTTCAGAAATATTGTGTACTAATCTGTGGCAGTTAATAGCACATTAGGCTAAAGAGCAAGAGCACTGTGTCGGCAGTTGGAAAGCGGCGTGCATTGTGTGCGCCGCCGCCGCTTCCGTCCTCGCCGGCCCGCCCGCTTCCGCTCAGGCCCGCACTGACTAATAAACACTTCATTTACAACTAATTACTAGGATATCATGCTTGAATCTCGAGTAGTAACTTGTAAGGATAACTTACACTCGAGAAGGTTTCCTTTAAATTTGGGTTTTAATTTTAAGAGGAATATGAAGAACAAAAATAATGGTGTTCTATTCTTTTTATTTTATTATTCTAATGTTATGACGGCACGTTTGGCGTAGTGACTGAGCAATAGGCTGCTGCGCTACGTGTCGCGGGTTCGATTCCCGCACGGGACAACTAAAATTGTTCCGGGTCTGGGTGTTTGTGCATGTGTAATATATATTTGTAAACGCACCCACGACACAGGAGTAATTCCTAGTGTGGGGCAACGTTTTAAAAAAAAAAAAAAAAAAATATTGGTCTTCACACAACTGGTCAAAGTTTATGATACACCTTATTTTTTTACTATTTTACGTTTGATTTCATATTTTTATAGTATAATAACCATTTATAATGTTAAATTTTAGTTTTAATGCTTTTAAAAAAGAAGTTCTAGAATATAATATCAAGCAATATAATACTTTGTATATTTTAACAGAGTCGCTCAAGGTATTGGGTTAAACATATCTGTTTGTATAACTATCTATTTGTACGTGTAACTACACATATTATACCGATATTCATAGTAATAAATACGTAAGATAATAAGACATCTATCATCATCCCTATCTGATTGAGTACCAAATCATTTGAGAGCAAAAATCCCGTGGCTAATAGTAATCAGTTATTATTTTCACACAAAGATAACTACTTAACGCTATACCGAAATCCCTCGCGATTTTTTCCTTCAGACATAGCTTCTGGCAACTTCCTTTTAAGTTATCCTAAATTATACCAATCCCAATCCTAACTAATATTATAAATTCGAAAGTAAGTTTGTTACGCTTTCAAGATATAATGGCGAAATCTTTTTGGCTGAAATTTGATACTGTAATAGACCCTGAAGACGGTGATAGTCTACTTTTTATCCAGGTGGGTTAAGTAGTTCGGGACGCGAGGGAAACTACAGAACAAGCTAATCATCTGCCTAGCCTTTACCCATGTTGGGGTCGGCTCCTAATCTAAATCGGATGCAGCTGAGTACCAGTGTTTTACATGGAGCGACTGCCCATCTGACCTCCACAACCCAGTTACCGGGTTACACGATACCCCTTGGTAATACTGGTTATCAGACTTTCTAGAACAAGCAAATACAGCTTAAAAAACAAACGCGACCTACAATAACGATTATAATCATTTGTCTGGTTAGCTGTATATCAGTTATATTGCGTCTGTAATACCCCGTATTATTAGATATTTCCGGCGTCAGAGTGCCTCCCTGGCGGCGCTCGCATTAAGTGTCAGTTGGGCAGGAAGCCCTACGTCTCTGGCGCGGTTATTTACTGTTGATCTCGATCTGCCCACGGACATCTACACGTACCTACTGTTTGTTTGTTTGTTTAGGTGCTTGTGTGGTGTGCTGAGCTTATATCATACCGACAACTGATATCAGTCTTGCTATGTAATATGTATTAAATTTATATAAACTTATTGAAGTTAAAAATTGAAAATCAGTAATAATTCTGAATTGATTAATTCAAGCTTGACTTGGGAACCAAAAAGGTTTGATAACTAAAGGAAATTTAAACATCTGGTTATGTTGATACCACGTTAGTAATTTAAAAAGAAGTTATCGTTTACGAAACATATTCACTTAAGAACTTAATTTATCTATTATTCGCCGGTCGGCGCGTGGTGTAGATATCAGCTGCGTCGTATTGTACCCGTGAGCTCTCTCTCACACGCCTACGCGGTGCAGTGCCATTACGAATAGGTTATGTCCATATTTTACATTTTTCAAAATAGGACACGGGTGAAAAAAAAAATAACAAAACATTAAAATGTATTCCATTACTGATGCTGAACCACCAAAAAAATTTGCGCACTGGATAAATAAAATTCCTGTTTATAAATTAAAGCGATGTCGATGTGATAAAAAAATATCGATTAAAAAATAAGACCTATAAAAGTACTACACCGTATATAAAAGATAAGTTTAAACAAATCATATACGAAACATACATGTATGGAGCGAACGCCCATTTGAGCACAAACCAATTGTCACAAGCACGATAGCCTTTGTCAAACGTCACGACATGTTGTCAAACGTTCTGACTTCTACAACAACTGTCAAACATCTACAAATGACAGCCTTTAGTTACAAGTATAAGTTCTAAAAGCAGCAGTCGTTTATAAGACCTATAGGTGACACAGTGAGTTAGTCCGGAATATTTACAGCTCGACTTAAGTACTAAATCGCAGTAGGTGTGTTGTTTACACTGTGAGGCCGTGACATGTTTACTGTCTCAATATTTATACACTGGCCACACTTCGGCGCTCACTAAATTTTTATTGGCGTAGTAGCAATAGTAGGTACGTAAAAAGTTTTATGCGATCGAAAAGTTTCCTAATTTAAAATCAATTAATTATTTTTGTGACAAAAAATTTAGGTATACCAGCAGACCCAACAGATGTTGTACTGTCCTAACTTTGGCATTTATATGAAAACTATGTTACTACCGATTCCAATTGTATTTTTTTATAGTTGATATTTTTTGTGGACCACGGTTCTTATTAAACATCAAATCTAGAAGTTTCTGAAATCAAATCTAAAAACTTCCATAAATCTAGAAACTAAAGTAAAATGGGTCCTATGGAAGAACCGGCAAGAAAATCCGTGACCATATTTTCAAAGCATCCAGGGGCCCATTTAAATATACACATGTTTTATCCAAATCAATCGAGCCGTTTAGGAGTTAGGTGACAAACACACGTCCAGAAGAATTATAAAGATATAAATTATCTTTGTGTTTCGTCATCATTCCAGACTAATTATAATGTGCCTGTGTAGGCACGTTATTATCATTATATTAATAGCTTCTGCAAGTCGATTTCAACTCGAGTAACATTAATATCTATAACTACACATCAATTTATATGATCATATTAATAGTCATAACAACACATTATGAATACTCCAATAAATTCGCAGCAAACAACACATTTTCTAACAACTATAAATATCGTATACTATAAACATATAAATTATACAAGCGAGAGTGAACTTACACAAGAGCAATTAAGACTTTAATAATGTTCCGTTAATTGCACAGAAGACGTAACGAATGTGCCCCGTGTCCCCAGTGAGGAAGCGACGCGCCAGCTACGCGACGCGATTGCCTAATAAAATACGCAATAAACTTTAACTTACATGAGGATCCTTACTAATATTATATATCCGAGAGTTTATGTCTGTAAAACGGTAAACCGATTGAGATAAAATTTGGTATGGGAATAGATCAAAATCTAGGGTTGGACCTAGTATAGTTTTTATCCTAGTGCATATAACAGTGAGTGATGTACTTGGAACTACGTCATACAGTAGTCCCCCCAAAGATGCTCGTGAAACCACGGGAATGAGATATAGCTGTAAATTATGAAGCAATGTATGGATTGCTGGGACAGAACTTCTTCTCATGAAGAAGATTGGGATATAAGGGATGACTTCAATGTAGACACGGCTATGTAGTGGCGCTGGCGGCTTATTTTGCCGCTATTATACTTTTTTGTGTTGTCTAGTTATTGGAACTGGTTCTGCAAAACTCTAAGGAGTATATTAAGGCTTTTCGTGACGGATATTTGTTTGCAAAACCACAGCCACCTTAGAAAGTGGTGAAGGGCGGACATTTTGGGGGCTGTCTTTTGTAAATTCGACATTCAAAAAGTGCTAATGGTTAGTCTAATTTGAATTAACGATTTTTGAATTTAATGCAATTGGATAGAATCAGGTTTTTATTTCAATGTAACCTGTCTTTGTTGATCCGACGGAACTAGTTAAGATTCAGTCGTTTTATCGATTTTTTAAATATTAAAGAATATAGGTAGGTAGGTACTTACAAAACTTCAATTCACAATTTCAATCACAAAAATCCCGACGAAACCGTTTGACCTACATTCAAATAAAAAGAAACTCCAATCAACTTGAACGTTTAAGTCTATTAATAGAAATCAATTACCAGTATTAATCGTACTTCTTTTACAGTAAGACTTCACTGAAGCCACGTTTAAACGAACGGTGGCTTGACCTGGAACGCTTAGAGTTAAGCTGTTGCAATACCGTCAAAGATTTCTGGGAACGGGCTTTGAGCACGAAATGACATTCAAGTTGGTTGAGTAAGATGTTTAGGTATAGCTGTGTTTATTAATAGTTAAATACATTTTGTGACGGTTAAAGAGATGTTTTAGTGAGATTTCTAAATTATTTATCCTACTATAAAATCCTTACTATCCTTACTTCCTTACTAATATTATAAATGCGAAAGTAACTCTGTCTGTCTGTTACGCTTTCACGCCAAAACTACTGGACCGATATAAATGAAATTTGTTACAGAGATAGAATAGACCCTGAGAAACAACATAGGCTACTTTTTACCCGGGTGCGCTAAGTAGTTCCCTCGGTAAGCGGGTGAAACTGCGGGAAACAGCTAGTAATACTATAAATGTGAAAGTTTGTGAAGATGTATGATTGTTTGTTAGTCTTTCATGCAAAAACGAATGAATGGATTTAGATAAAATTTGATTCACACATAGTTTATAATCTGAATTAACAGATAAGATATTTTTCATTCGGATGCGCGAGGCTGTTACATCAGGTCGCGGGAAACAACTAGTATTACAAGTTATATCTTTAAGCTTTTAGATTAAGATTATGGGACCTTAACTTTGCTGATTATACTCGTATAGGACTAGAACAGTGTGTGGTGTCTGTTAGTGATGTAAAAAGATTGTTGACAAGGTGATGATGATGACGACAAGTTAATGGAAAATATTTTCTATACATTATATACTATTAAATGACCGTCCTATTCATGTTATCGACATTTGAATAGTAGACCTATTTTAAATATGGAACTGTTTTGTCCTTTAATTTAAAATAAAGTTTGACTGAAAAGAAACAGTTCCATAGCTAAATGAGGCTTATTAAGTGAATGACTTTATAATGAATGAGACAATAACTAAATGTTTTATCAATTATCTTCATGGATACAAGAAAATAATAATTACTAGCTTTCTGCCAGCGGCTTCGCTCGCATGGGCTATACATGTCCAACGAATATCATCATATTTTAGCCAATATATACAAAAACTTGACAAATTATATACAAAAAAATCCTCTTGGATCACTTTATCTTTTAAAAAAACCGCATCAAAATCCGTTGCTTATTTTTAAAGATCTAAGCATACATAGGGACAGACAGATAGCGGGAAGCGACTTTGTTTTATACCATGTAGTGATAACTGGAAACCTACCTACTAATAAGAATTCAAAACAGCTCACAAGAATTCAGAGTGACTTTTTGACTAAACAAAGCACGGGACTTTTTACAATGATGGTGACAATAGACACCTCAAGGTGGTACAAAGATGTTGTTTAGTGATTGATATGAAGATTATGATTGTCAAGCATAATTTTTATTTAAGTACCTATATAAAAACCGGCCAAGTGCGAGTCGGACTCGCGCACCGAGGGTTCCGACCATTGGAAACAAAAAATACGCAATAAAGTCGCAATTATCTTGTTTTTTTCCGACCGCATAGTTAAGTTTGTTTGTAGAGGAAAATTGTTGATTACTTAAAAACTACCTGCTAGATCTCGTTCAAACCAATTTTCAATGAAAGTTTGCATAGTAATCTACATCAAATATTTTTTTTAGATTTATCATTCTCTTATTTTAGAAGTTACAGGGGGGGGGACACACATTTTACCACTTTGGAAGTGCCTCTCGCGCAAACTATTCAGTTTAGAAAAAAATGATATTAGAAACCTCAATATCATTTTTCAAGACCTATCCATAGATACCCCACACGTATGGGTTTGATGAAAAAAAAATTTTTGAGTTTCAGTTCTAAGTATGGGGACCCCCAAAATTTTTTGCTTTTTTTCTATTTATGTGTCAAAATCTTAAAGCGGTTCACAGAATACATTTACTTACCAAATTTCAACAGTATAGTTCTTATAGTTTCGGAAAAAAATGGCTGTGACATACGGACGGACAGACAGACAGACAGACAGACAGACATGACGAATCTATAAGGTTTCCGTTTTTGCCATTTGGCTACGGAACCCTAAAAATCGCTCCAAATCGGTTTCGGTCGTCACGGCGGAAAATTCTAACGAAGAATAGATAGAGATATTAAAATGCACACGCGCTTGCACATACACAGGTACACTCTCCCATAGTCACTTGGTTGGGACACGACTGGGGAGAGATCAAGCGCAGACTGACAACTATACGTACTCTCCGAAATACCTATAAAGATATTTAGTATCAATTTATTTATTTTTTATAAATGGCTTTAGTAACTTATCTTCTTGTGTTTCGGATATATTGTGTGTGGGTGTAGAGCTCAATGCCCTCACATGGCGCGTAATGTCGCCACATTTGTTAGCGTCACCTTCGACGCCCACGCGTCACGCGACTCCGCGCCGACGCCATTTGTCGCGCCAGCCTGAACACTGATTTAAATCACGCACCCTGTATATATGTATACAATGTACATCCTTTATCTTAATTTGATGTGAAAGGTGATTGTCATTTGTTTACAATCACTACATGATGTATACTGATAATAAGATTTGGTTGATAATGTTGGTAGTTTAGGACAACTATCTTTTGTAACTTTAATGAGTTTTTTTAACTATCCCTTTTTTGAGAGTTTTAGGAAAAAGGATTAAATTAATATTATCGCTATTCTATTATTATACCTGTTCATTAAATCACTTCGTATAAAAACTTTTTCAAATATTTATTCATAAAGTAAACATTAATCAACCGTTACTTAAAGCAAATTTTGCACAGCCTTAATACTACCATTAATCTTTTACGTTAATAATAATTTAATGACTTAACCAACTCCATTAAATTACAAACTTGCTTACTCGTAAACGTCGCGCGCTGTTTAGTTAACTAATTGCTAAAGTATCTTATCTTACTTTTATATCGCAACAATCATTTTAGTAGTAGGTATGATTCTTTCGAACGCATCAAATTTTATTCAGGAAATAAAAAAAAACAAAATACACTAAAAGCTTTTAAGTACCGCAACGTTTACATAAGCCGGAAATCGAAAATATCAAACAATGGACTCGTCGATACAAACGAACCGTCACGGAATAATTGAATAGTGAACGTTATGCGCGGCCACGCTCACTCGACTGTGAAATACTTTTAGCAAACACGCGCCGACAATTAGCGCGTACTTAACGCCGGGTGCTCCGGCCGGCCGCGCAGATAGTGGCCGGACTCGGAAGGAAGCCAGTTTTCCGCAAGAGAGCCTCCAGCCCGAGCAACTTCGCGGAACGTCTCGGCCGATGCATTTTTGGATGTGAGCCCAAATAACTTGTTGCAACTATGGGGAGGAAACCTGTTGCGCGCTCGTGCCGGGCCTACCCGCGCCCACCCATTTTTGCCTGTACTCCGACTGCAAATACATAATGAATGCGAACGCAAAACGTACCGCTGGCGGTATTGTGCCGACCGTTTTGTTGTACCCCAGTTTGTGGGATTGCCGTTGTTATAGTCCGGGGAGCACTTTACGCGTCTGCTATTGCAGTTTTAATATTCACGAGGGCTTTGTTGCTGCATTTTTAAAGAGGTCAACGCCGTATGTGCGCCGCGGCGTTGGGATTAATTTTTCTCTCTCTTAGGGGTTTTATTGAAGACATATAATGGTTAATTTAAGCTATATTGCGACATAAAATGACAAATATCGATAAATGATCATTGTTGGCTATGTGATTGATAAAACAGCGAAATTTTGACAAAAACCTCCTAAATTTTACCTTCAAAGAAGGATTTATTATGGTCAAAAAACTATGTATACTTTTTTAGACATTACTCTCAGCTTCGCCACAATTAGGTAAAACCATCCAGTCCATATCCCCTACACCACATAGCTACATTTTCTGATATAACTATTCTATCTCCATAACATTACCGTCTGGTTTCACATAACTCATGACGTCACCTCGTTACAGGGTGCATCATCGAGCCTCGTGGTGAAGTTCGCGGACACAGAAAAGGAGCGACAGTTACGGCGCATGCAGCAGATGGCCGGCAACATGAGTCTGCTCAACCCCTTCGTGTTCAACCAGTTCGGAGCCTACAGCACCTACGCGCAAGTCATCACGGAACAGGTAAGCTGTGGACATCATTTCATCAACATAATATAGCCCTTGATTAGGTTTCACGGCAAAGGTCAGTCTTGCGTCAACAGCAGATAATGGATTTCCGTGACCAGAAGTTTATCTTATGTGGGGCCCTACTTGCACATTTCTTTGTACGTGGTCGCCAGTCGGGACTTTCCTGCGGGATGTTCGAAAAAAGAAGTTACCGCATCCCCGGCAAGGCCAAGGAAAAAACATGGATGGGCTTTAGTCAGTAGCAGTCTGACCCCTCCCGCCCCACCCAGTGTAAGAGGAGTCATTTGATAATGTCTCATCCGAAAAAAAAAGTCGGGGACTTTTCAGTGTTCTGGGCCATCTTTCTTAGCACTAACAACATGTAATAAATCTAAACTGTATAAAAAAGTGAAGTTCATGAGAGACAGATACGTATAAGATATGGAGGATGAGGAAGATAAGAAAGATATAAAGGACTAGGAGAACTTTCTCTGTAATGCTAGATGTTATTAACATTCAAGGTTTCTTCTAAGACTCTCCCTCTCGGTTTCTCTGTCATCACCCATTTTGTCCGAAGTAAATAATATTCATAATTCAAAGACACTGATGATACCGTATACTAGATACATTGTCTAAAGATATTCAAAAATAATTTCGTCTCGACGTCGGTTCATAAACCAAAAGTTTTAATACCACCACATTCGGCCTGATGAAAATTGATAGGCGTACAACATGCAATATTGCAACCTCAGCGGTTTCCAACTTTGTACTGGCAACTTCATAAATACCGCACGTTATGAGTCTAGACTTTTTTCAGAAATACCTTTTTATACGAGTAATATGTTGTACGTTGAAGAAAAACTTTTACGTTCGCCTCAGACAGTTTGGACTGAAATCTGTTTAAGAAACATATTATTTTGTTTATGTTAATGTTTATATTGGTCTATTTACGTTTTACTTTTGGTTTGCGAATGTGTGAAATATAATTGACTAGCACTTTCTCATGGTTTCGCCCGCGTCCCGAGGGATATACTTAATGCATCCGAATAAACACCTAAATCCTTCTCCAAGGCTCAATGTTTGATCTAAATTGGTTCAGCGGCTTAAGCGTGAAGAGGTAACAGACACACGTTCGCATATAAAATAATATAGATGTGATTGGTCAAAATAATTTTTAATTTCCTTAAATGTACGAAGTCAAATCAGAAGGCTAATTAAGTTTTATATAAATAAACAATTATATATCGGTTTACATACTTACCCGTTGAAATATATACCCAGGTGAGATTAGCCACACAATGACGTAATATAATTATGTAGTTCACGATTATGTCGGCGATATAACAATAATCGCGCGGCGTAGCAAGTACTACGTTCGTAGACAATGTGCTACGCTGCTACGTACACACTACAAAGCGCACATTAACTCGATCCTGTTTAATCTCAATAGCCTTGTAACGCTTCTATGAAGACATATAAATGTAGTACTAAGAAATCTATATTAGTACGTATAGTAAGACGAACAGATTGTTATGTAAAACAATTGTAACTTCTCGTAGCGCTACGAGACTTCGTAGTGCTAGGACGTAGCGGGGCTACGATGTTTAACGCACTAGAGTTTTAACACAATTTCTATATTTTTGTTGATATTACAGCAACAAGCCGCGCTGATGGTGGCTGCGACAGCGCAGGGCTACATCAGTCCGATGACGGCGCTCGCCTCGCATGCACTTAACGGCATGGCTAACTCCGTCGTACCGCCCTCCTCGGGTAACTAAAATCTCTTGTTTATATTCAATTTTCTTGTTTATAGCGATTTTAGATCAGTAGATAAGAGACCGACCACCACACCTGAAGACAGAATTGCAAAAGCGCTAATGGGTCAGATTTAGTGTTGAAATATTAATCCATTGTAGATAGTTGCGCTGCATTGTATGCTGTGTAAATAATCTTTAACAGAATCAGTTTAATTTTTAACTGGATGCAGATAGTAGACCGGTAGTGTGGCGCAAATTATTATCTCTTTCGATTTTTAGAATAATGTCCTTTGTAGTCCATCTTTAGCAATCCTATCATACTTATTCTGCGTTTCCAGACAACTTCTCAGGGCTGGCGATAGGCACGGGCGGCGGCCAGCCACTGAACGGCGCGCTGCCTTCGCTGCCGTCGCCCACCATGCCCGGCTTCAACATGGCCGCGCAGACTGCCAACGGTCAGCCCCCTCCGCAAGACGCCGTTTACACCAATGGCATACACCAGACCTTCACTGGACGTAAGTGTTTCTAACTTTGGAGAATTTATGCTTTTAATTATAAAGGTACTCTTATCTTAAACATTGGACAGTCTGGGAGAGTATCGCATATTTGAGTATCATCGAAATTTGACTATATGTTTGTATTGCTTTTTTTTTGTTTTAACATTATTTAGAAACACATTGACAGAGAGGTATCCTAATTTAAAAAAAAATGTAGTTGAAACTCATTTTTAAGCTGAAGTTGGAAACAATTTTATTTATAAAATTAATGTGTATGTTATTTTTAAAACAGCAACGCTTATTATCCGAAATGCTTTTGAGAGGTCACAAAGTCACTTAATTTTATAGTATAATGAAACCACTTGTCCAATAACTTTAGGTACTTCGAGATGACATACATGTATTACGTTTCCAGCTGTGCCAGTAACAGCGCAGGGGCTGCCGAACGGTGAGGCGGCGGCGTTGCAGCATGCGGCCTACCCCGGCATGCAGCCCTTCCCCGGAGTCGGTGAGTGGCGCCGCCCCCACCCCACACCCACACCGCTTCAGTTACACGCTTCACGCTTGACCAATAGCCTACCTGAATTTACTGATTTGTAAAACATTACCGACAAGCTTTTCCTACTTCCAAAATGTGTCTAAATTGTGACAGAGACAATGTTTAAAAAAAAAATCAAATGGTAATTTTTGAGTTGACAAGAATTAGATAGAATTTTGACTACACAATTCTATTTAATTCGATTTCAATAATTATAACATAAAATAAAATTTCCTGGTTTTAACTATTGGTCAAGTCAAATGTTAATGTTGGCATTTGTTGCTAAAAGAAATTACGAGTACTATTAATTTGTTTTATGTTAAAATCTTAAATACCACATTTTACTCATTTCTTTCAGCAACAAATATGAGCAATATTCACAAGTTATGTATAGAATGAGTATTGGGTAATTAAATACATGTATTTTGAATGGATGGTACATATTGTCACGGTGTCAATGTGCAAGGAGAACGGATGTCATGTAAAATGTTATATAAATATCATATTTATTATATCTACCTATTGATGGATCTGCTACCTACGAAAATGAAAAAAAATACAAATTATTTCTATATTTTTGGGCATACCGATGTCATGTTTTGTTTTCGCAGATCGATCAATAGACACGTGAATGATATGAAATTGTTGTCTATGCCCCTAATGGGTACAGTGCGCTGTTCAAATCACGCTACTCGATATTATGGTTAATTAGTATTCAAAAGTAGTTTGTGTTCAGTGTTATATATTATACGTCTAATTATTTTAGTGGGGCCACCACAAAAAAATCTCGACCAAAACATTGATTTTAAAAAAACAAATCGGCATACTAAAACGTACTTTATTATCAATGGATATGATTTGAGCTTCATAATTGTTACATAATAATGTTGTTACATGCATGTATATGTACGCAACTATAGGTGTTCATTGTGAAATGTGCCAATTAATGTTCTACAGCTTATCCAGCGGTTTATGGGCAGTTTCCGCAGCCCATCCCACCGCCGATGTCGACGATTGCGCCGGCGCAACGAGAAGGTAAGTGGAGCTCCGAGGACGGTGCCGTCGAACTAACCCAGTCCTTCAGCAGACGATTTCACCCACCGCCATTAACAAGCTCTGTTTTCAGCGTTCATTGACAATCAATAAAACTTAAATAACAATCTATCAATTGAGTTTCATTGATATCTGTGTACTTCCATTTGCTATTCAGTCAAAAACGAAATCTTATTAAGTATAACACACTAAATTGAATAATTTTATTGTAAGTTTTTGACGGGATAGCATTTTTTTAATTTTATGTTTAAATGTCCACTCTGTGCATTATTGTGTTAGTCGGTGTTCTTTCAAGTGTACAGTGACACACAGAAGGCTTACGATCAGCTCCACTTACTCCTCACTCGCTTCTGTGCTGTCAGTACCACTCGTCTGTCGCTGTAGACTTCTGTCATGTGCATCTATGTGTATGTTGTGCCGTACTACGATCTGTGTTTATACGTACACTCGGTGCACAAAATAAGTATACACCTACCCTTGTAAGTGAGGCAGGATAGATACTTACTTCTGTACACCGACTGTACTTAATGTATCAATTTTAACTACTGTCTACTTCTGCTTTTAATCTGTGTAAATAAATGTAACTTATCTTCTTTCTCATTTAGAATAAAGAGTGTCACTTGCAGCGTCTAAATCAAATTCACCAATCATCCTTTTCATACTATCTCCTATCGAATAACCCGACGAATGCTAAACCCTTTTTTTTTGGAATCTGGTAAATTGTTTACGCCTCCCCCCCACCCCTTTAACATAACCCTTCCGTGCTGGTGTTAAGAGGCAGATTTGTGAGTTCTTTAAAGATTTTCTTATGTTCCCAGGCTGCTCGATCTCGGGCCCCGAGGGCTGCAACCTGTTCATCTACCACCTGCCCCAGGAGTTCGGAGACGCAGAGTTGATGCAAATGTTCCTGCCTTTTGGCAACGTCATCAGCAGCAAAGTGTTTATCGACCGTGCCACTAATCAGAGCAAATGTTTTGGTTAGTTTCGCTTAACTTTTAATATGATTGTCACATTTTTAGGAACCTCCTTCATTTATCCAGGTAAAAACTCTTGTATCCTCCCCTAGGGTTCAAGCTATCTTTATAGTTTTAGTTCAAGGATTTTAGTATAAAAGCGTAACAAACCGACGGGCAGTTACCCAAGTATAGATAATACTAGCTGTTTCCCGCAGTTTCACTCGCGTCCCGGGAGAACTGCTTCCCCAGGGTTCAAGGTATCCCCATATCAAATTTCATCTTAATCGGTTCAGCAGTTTAAGCGTGAAGAAGTAACAGACAGACTTTCGCATTTATAATATTAGTAAGCCTATCGCGTCTTACTGCAAGTTTCCATAAGACTTACGAACTACAACCTGCATAGAAGACTGCGATATAAAAGTCTACAGTGGTCATGGATCTCTTACACCGATATCGTCTTCCAGGTTTCGTATCGTTCGACAACCCGACGTCGGCGCAGGCGGCGATCCAAGCGATGAACGGCTTCCAGATCGGCATGAAGCGGCTCAAGGTTCAACTGAAGCGGCCCAAGGATGCCAACCGGCCTTACTAACCCTAGACGCCGTCCCTGCGCGCTCATCGCGTGCCCATGGTACGTACCACCGGTTGTGTTCACTTTCGAAAAAGTATTCGTATCGAAAGCGATTTTTTATGGAATATGCTCTATCTATCTATGCTTCTTTCGGACTATTAAATTCGATGATTCTTGATCATATTTTTGGATGGTGCAAATTGTTATTTATGCATTTTAAACATAAATTTTGCTTGGTTATGGTCGTATTTATGATTGGAAAATCGCTTACATGTTACGATTACATTAGTGCGTTCGCGCTAGGCCCACTGGTCATAGTGTGTCAGTGCAGTGCAGTAACGCGCAGTGTGTATTGTTGCAGGTGGCGGCCGGGTCGTACGGCAGGCCAGAGGCGCGCCTGTTCGCGTATTATCAACAATTCTATGGAATTTACTACACATTTATTGTATAGCAAATATCATTACCTACATACTTACCTAAAGAATTATGCAAGCCCACTCGGCGAGTATACTAAATTAGTTAAAAGTAATTTATTAAATCAGCGCGTAGGAATGCTTCATTCTTATCATTATCGATTAATCATTAAATTACTCTATTATATTATTATATATACAATTTATTAACTTTGATTAAATTATTATTATTATTATAAAAAAATGACACGTTATAAAAATTTTGTCATTCGTAATCATACTTCTACTTCTAAGTACTTAACGTTTAACTGAAACTTTTAACATAAATTTATTATACTAGTTATTTGCTTGAACTAAGCCAAACTGAATTTATTAAGTAAGTTGAAAATGTAAGAAAAAAAATGTATTTTAATTATTGTATATTGCAAGGAAATGCAGCGCCTCGGGCGATGCAAGCGCGTACACGCAGTACGCCGTAGTACGCTGTGGTACGCGGCAGTACGCGCGGTACTCTTACTCGCGTCGTACTGCAGCAGACCGCGCTCAGTCGCCCGGCCGGCGCCGCGCGGACACTGTTGTCTCCCACCGCCGAACTGATCACACTAATATAAGTGCTCGCATAGATCACTATTGGAGTATTTATATAATGTCCTATATTTTGTTAAATTTTAATGTGTGTGTGTCTGTAAGCTATGTCGCTGGCTCGTACCACACGACATTCATTTCGACGTAATTCGCGGGCAAACACAAATTGTAATATAGAAAGAGCACATTCTACACGAAGGTTACCCAGACAACTATGTACACTGTCTATTCATCGGCGACTTGTAAAAATATGACTTGTAAGTAGGACCATGTAAGATATTCAGTATCACGTTGTTATAGACGCGTCGGTCTGTTCATGGTACGGCCAGCACTCACAAACCTACATGTTAGTGAACGATGTTGTTGACAAAAATTAAATGTTTGTATTTAACGCTGTGTACAAATGAAAGTGCACTTCCAACATAAGACCGACTACTTAGGCCTTCGTTTCGAAAGATCGTGTTATTATGTGTTGTAAATTCCAATATGGGCTGTGATATAAAAAATATAATATCAACATAATGGACTGTACAGGCCGTTCGTCTCTGTATTGCATATGTGTGTATCGCTCCCGAGCCGCCCGCGCGCCGCGCGGCCCCCGCCGGCTGCCATGGCTTGGCTTGATCTCCACACCGTTACATCCAGCCTGGTGGCTCGCAGTGTACAGTTATCAGTGTAAGCAGGACTTTACCCTCCTACCCTCTCATTGTTATACCCATACAAACTACTAAGGTAAGCGTGTGGCATGGCAATTTTAGTCCTGTATGATGGTTACAGACTAAATGATCGTGGAAGGAGACACTTTCAGAGATTTTCTATAAAGAAAAATCACTATTTATTTTTGTACATACCAAAAGGAAATTTCAGAAAATGTCTCTACGTAACATGAATTCATGCGCTTGCCTAACATCTGTTTGTTCATAACCTCTCAGAGCCAGATGTTATTAGCTGGCTAAGATCTGTAGATAGTAAATTAGACAATACTCTGCGGGCGGTCGCGGGACGCGCGGCCGGCGAACTCGCGAAGTCGCGATGTCAATTCAAAAGGAGCGCGCTTCCCCTACTTTGTTTCGAGCATTCGTGTGTGTGTCTGTACATTATACATATATAAAAACTATTCGTGTTAAGGTGTTAAATACAATGACTGTGACTAAATGCGTCCGGGGAGTCAACAGTGAGTGGTGCGCGAACTAACAGAATACAAAACTAGTGTAATTTCTACTGAAAAAAATAGATTCATAATCAAGAAAAGTACCAATATAAATATAAAATAATACTGAGATACCTTAGATATATTGTGTGCGCGCGGGTGAGTTGCACAGTGTGCGCCCGCACAGTGCGGCGCGGCGCGGCCGGCCCGCGGGACTGCGGGCCCGCGGGCCCGGGACTGGGCCGGGCCGGGACCGGGCCCGGCCCGGGGTCCCTCCCTACCGCCGCGCCGCCCGCCTCTAGTCAAATATTACACTCACCGCAAGACATAGAATTTTATATTTACACAAATAATTATATTATATTGATATAGTATTCTAGTTTTAGGCGATTATGATTTACAAGTAAGCAGTGTGTTAAGACGATATTCATAAAAAAACAAGTCTATCGTTTTAAGTGTCTCTAGTTCTTTTCTCTAAAGTCTTATCTCACCATTGTGCAATACGTTGTTACGCTTTTTGAAATTGTTTTAGCATCGTTTTTATTTAATGCATTAAGTATTTATTTATTTCATGAATATGAATGTTTCTTATGTTACCGTTGTAGATTATTCGTCGACGTGGTCTCGTTTCGTAAACCGACTGCGAGCCGACCTCAAGACGTGCGTGCGTCGAGTCTAGTTAGTAGTGCGTGGTCGCGGCTGGTCGCCGGCGGTGGCCGCTGGTGGCCGGCAGTGGCCGGTGGTGGCCGGCGGTGGCCGACGGTGGCCAGCGGCGGCCAGTGGTCGCGGATGGTCGCGCTCGGGTCGCACATTGAGTGCAACGCTGACGTGTCGGCGCCGCGCCGCGACCGACTTAGGTTACAGGTTACACAAATCGATGCCAAACCGGAACACGTATACTTAGTATATCGATTATCGATAATATCACCTCGTGGGTAATGTAGGCGTAATACGCCCGGGCACCGCCCGGGTCGTTTAATAATATTGTGTACTTATATCTTTATACTGATTAAAATTAAAATTCCCTAAAAATATATTGCGGAAACGCGAACATTTGTAATAGATTAATGAGTCCTCTCAGAATGTATAAAACAATCGCCCATAAAAGTGATTCTAGGATACAGGGTATGCTTTGCAATTATTTAAATGTATCTAAATAATTTTCACGTGGGCAGATATTGCCGACTGTCTGCCGTAGAGTCCGCACAGTGCCCCGCATCGCTCTCGGGTCCACTAGTCTGTCGCAACTTTTTATACTCTGTCGTACTGGTAGTATCCGACCTCATCCTCATCCCGCGCTGTCCCCGCTTCTGTTCCGCCGGACAGGCGAGCCCTGCTGCGCCCCGCGCGGCACTCCCCGCGCATCGCGCACTCGCGACACATCAACGACTACATTCTTAGTATTACGAAATCGAATTTCTAAAAAACTATTTAACTCCTGACATTTTATAAAATATTTATATATCGTTCGCATAGTCCACTACGTCGTCGCGCTCGCGCAGACGTGAACATTATCGATGCACTCAAGGAAGTTGAATCGTTGGTATGCGGTATGCGAATCGAAGGCGGCTCGTTGTTAAGGCGATATAGTTAGTTAGACCGTCGGACGGTGCGAGGGCGCGGTGACGTCACTCACGTATACAGCACGACCGCTGGACACCGTTCGACGCTAGTTAGTACATAAGATGAATGCCAATATTTTAATCAGAAAAAAAACAAACCTTAGAATTGGGAATTATTAATCATATTATATCTATTTATATAATAAAATATGGAGAGAGGCGCATAGTGCTTTTATGAATAGTAGGTTCTAGTAATGAAACAAACGATCTAGTCATATCTCCTTTCTGTTATTTATTTTTTCTATCGCTTAGCATAGTTTAGCTTCAAGCACACGTTCGTACTTATATTTTGTGTGTACTTAGAGTCTATCCGTTTCTGTTACGTTCCTCAGGTAATAGATCCAGTTTGTATAATAGAGCCAATCATTATTACTTACCGAGTACGTCTAACTTCCTAACTTACTTCATTAGATCGACATATTTTCACATAAACCTACTATGTTGTATGAGATGAAAATATACTACTAATTTAATTTTTTGATAAGTTATCCAGAATATTGTTACGCCAGCATCCATTACCTTTAGATTAGTTAAGGTTAATTGAGATAATTTTATCGGTATAGAATGGTAGAGCACGAGTTATGAATGGTATAACCGTTTGGTTACGTTAGAGGTTAACCTTAGGACAAGTTAAAGGAGTATGATATAGGTAGAGAAGATATTACTCTCATAGTTCTGCTACAGATAGTAAGTAGTGTGTTGACTGCACGCCTCGCGGAGTACAGTCAGCATGGGACTATATCGCGCCGTCCGTAAACATCTCAACTATATATACTGTAACCGATACTGACTTGATTAGTTTCGCTTCTACCCTACTGGATATATTTAGTGGTTATCGACTCTGGGCAGACGTCACGGGTTTGTTTCTAAATTAATGAGGTCCACCTCGAGCCCTGGAGCCTGCTAGTGTTGTGACTTCAATATAGCGGGAATACTGTAGTGTAGCTATCGAACTGAACTGCCATCGTAACACTACTTAGTGTGATCTGTAGTTATTCTAGAACGTTCCGGCAGTGGACGGCGGCTCGCGGTGGAGCTGCGTGTGCATATTAGTTCCACAGTAACTCGATTTGTACATACATATGACGTCATATCTTTAGGAGCTTACTAGCCTTTTGCCCCGGGACCGCCCGGGCGGGTGACAGGGTGTCGCTGTGTTAATGCTAAGTGGAAATCATAATCATTAACCGTTTTTTAGAATGGTTACACGCTACTTAAAGTGTAAGGGTTAGTTATACAGGCGACTGGACTGAGTGAACCGTTTAACTGTAGATTAAATACAGCCTACGTAAATATCGAGTTTTAAGATAGATTTTAGCCAAATTCTGATTGTATAAACTAGTCTCGAATACTTTCTTAGAGTTGCAGTCGCCTGATAAAAACCCAAAATGTGTAAAAATGGTGAACCAATTAAATACTCGTAAACTATGTCCCTCACATTGTTCTGGATAACTTATATTGGAATAGTTTAAGAGTAAACGAGGACGGCTTGTGTTCAGGATTGTTCGGGACCTGACAATTGTGAACTACGATTAAGGTCTCTAACGGTTGATGATCTTATAATTAATTAATCATCGATTAGAAAGTCGATGCCATCCAACATTGTACATTCATAAATAAACCTGTATAAATATTATGTGAAGAATAAATTATATGCCATTTAATTAAAATATAATAAAAATACTATGTAAAAGACCATTTAAATCTTATGTATAAGTTAAGCTAGTCTTGTTTCAGCCATTTCAACCAAAATATATGAGAATGCCTTCGGAATTCGTGTTTATATTTCCCCGAATAATCCTGGAGACTGTTGTACAACTGTTTATATATATATATATATAGCTTACGAAGGGACACCACACGGTGCCTGTGATATACGCTTGTAATGATCGTCCAATCAACCTACACTATGTACTCTATATACGACACTAGACTCTGGACTTTATGTTGCTGTCCTTAAGTCGTACCGCGTTACCAAATTTGTACAATATTCACGCCATAATTTATAGTTATATAATTTTATTGAACTAACTCGAATTAATTTTATTATTAGTATTAAGACATTTACTATTGACGTCGGTAGAAGAGTTGAAAACAAAAGGGTTAATGAGCACAAATTAAAGCTAATAAAACATCGTTGTTCCGCTAGAAGACAGAGAAAGCGATATCGATATTGTAGCTCCATCTCTCTCTCGCAGCGCAACGGTGATTAACTTTATACAACTGTCTCGAATATACATATAGAATAAGGCTTAGAGATATCTGTCAGCTGTCAACTGATCTATCGACCTCGATAGAGTTTCAGGCTATCTATCGATAGACTAATTATCCACAACACCGGATGTTCGCGATATATAACTTTGTACAGCGGCTGCCTCGAAGCAGTCACGTTCCATCGCTAACACTCAGCCCCAACTTGTTGTATTATAACAATTTAGTTAACTTAATACGTTAGACAAATATTGTTTAATGATTGTCGTTTACTACGATCATTGGACCAGTCTGCCCAGTTGAGGACATACGGAAATAAATACGTTCAATATTTAATGAAAGTTTTTAATAGGCTTGTTAAAGTCGACAACTATTTAACTTTTATAGAGTATTCAGTAATACGTTGGAGTTATTATTTCGTGACTGAGACTGGGCCGATTGCAACTTATCACGTTTAATATTAGTGATGTAACCTTATGTTCCCGACACTGTGAACAGAGTATAAACTCCAGTGCGTTTGATAGCTAGCCATTGAAATGTTTATTCTCATATATTGTTATAGTTCGCCAAAGATTTGTAAAAAATAAAAAATAAATAAAGAGTGTTATGATCACTTTTGAAACGTCGCTAGTTAATCGTTCATTTTTAATTTTTATATTTATGAACTTTATTATTAGAGTAGAGTATACAGACAGACTATTAGCAAATTGTGGAATATGTTCTTAGATTCACGTTATTATGGAACTAATACAATAATAATTCGCCTACTTTGCATGTCTAATTTAGTTAATGAACTTTTAAACCTATTATCGAGTTATTAATATGTATATTGCTGAAATATTTTAAAACTAAATTACTATTCAATTATTTATTATTATACACTTATTACGTTTAGTATGCTAGAAATATGATGAAGGATAATAAATAATTTTAATTATATTATGGTACGTGTTTTATTTATTGTTTTCCTTAGACATAAACAGAGAATTTATCAGGTACAATGATTTAGAAACTGTACATTGTGGGAGTTGATTCATATCAGAATTTCTTTTTTAAATATAACTGTGTTATCGGTGTATAGAGTAAGTACGATACTTATATTACAATAACATAAGTTCATATAACGGTTTAAAATCATAGTTGCCGTTACGCACCTATCTAAAACAAGTGACGTCACTATTCTTAATTATTCTTGCAGAAAATATAATCAGTTGCAGACTATGAGGGCTCAATGTGAGTCGCAATGTGAGTTTGACTACATTCTCTCTAAATGAATAACAGTGTAAACCCTTGTACATTTACAGAATTTAGGTTTTTTTATGTTGACTATACAACATATAGATTAAAAACATATGTAGAAATAGTTATTTTATGTAAAAACTAGCTGTTTCCCGGGGTTTCGATCTATCTACATACCAAATTTCATTCTAATCGTTTGAGCGGTTTTCCCGTTAAAATGTACATACAGACAGACAGTATAACAGATAGAGTTACTTTCGCATTTATAATATCTACGGAACCCTGAATATGTCCTGCAATAAAGGGTAACGTATGTTCTGACATACAGCTCGATATTATCCATAACATATGAGAATGAAATTCAAATAAAATCTCGTATTCTCTAGAAAACATTACTGCCGTCATTAGAAAAAAGCCCATAACTAAAATATTTAACAATATTGAGTTAAATACATATTCGTAATCAGCTTAACACAATCATCATCTGCCTAGCCTTTTCCCAACTATGTTGGAGTCGGCTTCCAGTCTAAACCGGATGCAGCTGAGTACCAGTGACATCTGACCTCCACAACCCAGTTACCGGGTAATACGATACCCCTTGCTAAGACTGGTTATCAGAACTTCTGGCTTCTGACTGCCCGTAAATTTAAAAATAAAAATAGTTACGGCCTTTTATTTATGACGGCAGGATAGTATAGAGATATATATCGCCTGGCGTTAGTCCATTAATAAATACAGGTGTCATATTATAACATATTACAGTTGTCATGATTCCAGTGTGAAACAGAGACGGAGCTATAAAGGACGGCTAGCGCACTCTTTTTCACACTAGATCTTTATTAAGAATAACATTAACAAAAACCTATTTCTTACTGAAAAAATCCGTGATTTTCTTAGTCTTCTTTTTACGTTCCGATAGAGGCTCGGACGTTTGGTGATCCATTGACGGGTTAGTATCGTTTAATAACGAGTTCCTTCTGAGAGTACCGTGCAATGTATTCTTTAATTCGCCATTTTCCATTTCTGTCATTGTGTCCAGTAAAGATTTGCGGGGAGGGGGGTTAAGTTCTATTTTGTTGGTATCTGTTGTCTGTTTTAAAGGCTCTTTGGGTAATGACTCGGTCGGTTGTGCTGTCTGTTCCGATTGCATGGTGACTTCTATCAAACTCTGGTCCATGTCGTCTTGAGAGAAGAGGTCGGGAGAGTTGTTTGAGAACTCGGTTTCAATAGTTGACATTGTCGCCGATACTGTTTCTGTTACACTCTGAAATAGAGGATAGAGGGTTATTTGTTGGTATAGTCTATACTAATTGACTTTACGAAAAATGTAAACAAAATCGTTACCCATTTTGTTCTAATTCTCCCACAGAAATTAACAAAATGGTGTAAGGATGGCTGGATGGATTTGTGTCAATTTCATGCTCTAAACATCATCATTTAATGCCATTTATTTATCTATGTGGGAAAATTAGAACAAAATAGGATATGATTTTGTTTTCATTTTTCTTAAAATCAATTGGTACGGACAATAGTTTAATTCCTAATTAAATTTTCACGTTGATACTGCGGCAGAACGACCGAAGTTGAACTTGTCATGGTCAGTCCATGGAGGGGTGACCATACTTTTTAACAACACATCATAAAATATTTTAGCAAAAATAAAAAAGCCTGTAAGAACGCTAAGCTTTTTTCGGATGGGAAATCATCAAACGACTACTCTCGCCATGGGTGGAGGGGAAAGGAGTGTCAGACTCTTACTGACCCATCCATCTTACGGAACCCATCCATGTTCCTTCATCAGCCCTTTATATTCGAGGGGCGCGGTAACTCTTTCGAGCATCCCGCAGAAGCTTTTCCGCGCGTTCAAGCGTTTTTGCCATACCTATTACTGGAATCAAGTGTAACAGCTCACTAGGACCCATTAAATGCAAATTATATTCCGTGGTGCTAGGCAACTGGGCTTCACCCAGTTGTAAACGTCCCTTTGTGCTAATTGGCCTAACTCTTTACATCTGTCTCCTGCTTGATATGGAGGGAAGTGGAAACTATGATTATTCCTACTCCTCCACTATTGTTTTCTGATTAAATTCGTTCGGGTTCCAAGACAGTAAAAAAAAAAACTCTGGGACTCGTCGAGCTTCATTGCCTCGACGTTTTCTGGTGGTTGCCACTGTTGATTCTGGCTTTCAGGAGTTGCAGTGGTTGGGAATAGTGTGGCGGGCTTGTCCCATAAAAAAACCCGCAGAAGCTAAAGGCGTATACGCGAACGAACAAACAAGTTTGAAAATCGAACAAATCTATCGATTACCTCTACTGTATGGTATGGCAGTCGTTCCATGTACAATATCGATGTTCAGTAGTAGGAACAATTCAAATCAAAAGCCATTTATTTAAAATAGGCTGTAAATCCGCATTTTTTGAACGTCAAATTTACAAAAGATAGCCCCCAAAACGGCCGCGCTTCACCTTGCCTTGATGAAATGAAAACGGCCTAGATACTTACAGTTTCCATGACGTCATCGCTGAGATTAGGTGACGGTTCCTTGTCTCCCTTCAACACCTTCTCCAAGTACTGATGCAGTCGCGTCAGCACCACGCCCTTCTCCTGGGAGAACCTCACTATGTGCTTGTACAGCTGACCTGAATGAAGAGAGAATATTAACTCCGTTTTTGAATATTAACTACTTGTTAAACTCAACTATACTCCATTTACAATAAGATTAGACATTTAAACGCACCCCATTTACCGTTCGTTCAAACGATTTTGAGTTCTATTCCGTATAGATAAGGATGGTGTTGAAAGCAAAATAATGTTTACAATACCAAATGTATTCTGCATCTGTTTTTTGTTTTATCACCTCAGCAATAGAGCTCAAAATCGTTTGAACGAACAGTAAATGGGGTGCGTTTAAATGTCTAATCTTATTGTAAATGGAGTATAGTCATATGAATACCTCGTTGGTCTAGCTGTCACAAATGTGACTGCTGTGGACGGGATCTCGGATTCGATTCCCGGGTCGGGTTGGAATAGGTTTGAAAATTTCGTAGTAAGTAACGCTTTTACTGTATAAACAGCAGTTGATCTGATTTGAATGAAATTTGGTACGGAAAAAGAGCAGACCTTACCATGACGTGCCAAAACAGGAATAGGTTCGTTGTGAAAAACAAACAGTGCCATACGACGTTAGTAGCTGTGTCTCACTCTCACACCTGAATAGCCATTGCAAAAGCGGTGGTGGTACGGCCACTGCTATATATATATATATTTAATCAGGTTGCGTTAAGTAGTTACCTCGGGACGCAGTCTCTAGGTCGGTAGTCTCCGCCCGCGATTTCGTCTGCGTGGACTTCAAATGGGGTCAAAATACCCAGATAAAAAGTATCCTATATTATTAACACGCCTTATTTACAGGTTTATGTATTTATAACGATTATGTACACTTACCAACAGTAACATCGTACCTAGCCAGCAAGTTGTACATGTGAATGATATCGTCTCTCAGCTGCGTGTCCCCGAAGGTGAAGTAGGCCATGGGTCTCCCGGCCTGGGCGCAGGCCATGAGCTGCAGCACGCTCTTGAGATGCGCGCTGCCGCCGAAGGCCCCGCAGCCCCAGTTGCCCGTGCCCACGCCCGGGTACTGCAGCCGCCCACTCTGCGGGGACGTGTCGAACGACACCCCCACCCATGCCTGGGGGTACGACATGGGTGAAAGAAACTTATTAAATGTCGTTAAGTGATAAAATAAATATCTAAATCTGGTCAAAGAGAAAAATATTACTAAAATTAATTGTCTATTTGTTTTGGGCAATACCAGGCCTGTCCCACTCCCCGTGTAGATATCAAAATGTACCTACGCACAGCGGCCTATCCGAGACGGCTAGTTACTGGGGCCTCACGCGCGAGCCGTGAGTGACGTCATTCCGGTGACCGTGTGATACGATTTGAAACGTCTTTTGTTGACAAAGGTATTAATAGTAAGGCGGCGTAATTCAACATTATTTGAGTAATATAAGGCCTGTGTCTCTTTTCGTGAAGGTATCGAAAACGTAAGTAGGTATGTATGCACAAAATATGTATTAGAATTAAAGTACTGTTTACACCTACCTTACGTTTTTATTTTGAAAGTCATTTGTTAGAGAGTACTACAAAAATGGTAATTCAGTATTTAGATTCATTTATTTTTTAAAAGGAGACAACCCTGTTTTCGTCAGAAAAGGTAAGAGTTACGCGCTAAAAAGAGACGCAACTTCTAGGTAACTATAAGCGAAGGTAATTACGCGCTGCGCGATCTGAATTGAACTTATTCGTATCGTAGCTAAAGTCCATATTTATTTAGATGACTTTTCAAAGTGGGTCTTCTGTACTTGTACTATTATGTGTTCTGTGGCAATACAGAAAAGCATCACAATCATCAAAGGGTATCTACTTAGTAGATAGTTTATTTCCTTAAAAGAGGGCAACTAGAAATACGGCTAAATATAAAAAATAATATATTTAAATAGAAAAGATATTTGTAAACGTCTACTACATTACTCGCATCATTTCAGGAAATAAATCTTTCGAGTTCTTCATAGACTCTAATATTAATTAACTTTGACATTATTGACACCAAACCATTATCTTTAAAATAAAGGCTAATATAGCGCACTTCTCCCAATTAATCATTTTTTATTATACTCTGGAATCACCCACAAGATTATTTTAAGCAATTCCACCGAAGAACAAAGTTGATCTGAAAAAGACTGAGTATTTAATTTTGCACAATTAATTTAAAAAAAATACCTAACTCTTACCTTGTTGAGTTCCCTGGTGATGGCCTCCCTGCGGAACTCGTGTGCCCGCGCGGCGTAGGGCTGCGCGTCGATGGCCAGCACGGCGCAGCGCCGGCGCGCCGAGGAGTCACGCGGCGTGACGTCACTCGCGCCGCCCGCGAACTGGAACGTGTGCCCGTAGCCCGAGTAGCGGCTGTAGCGCTCGCAACCTACGACAATTCACTGGTTCATAATGATGGCAGTATCCCGGATTTTGCTAACCTAGTGACTCAGGTTTTCGAACCTGGTGACTCTGATTTTTAAACCCAGTGACTCGGGTTTTCGAACCCAATTTTCCAATTTTCGAATCAAGTATGTCGGATTTTGCGAATCCAGTGGCTCGTTTTTTTAACCCAGTATCTCGGACATTACGAACCTAGTGACTTCGATTTTCGAACCTAGTGACTCGGATTTTCGAACCTAGTGACTCGGATTTTCGAACCCAGTGACTCAGGTTTTCGAACCCAGTAACTCAGGTTTTCGAACCCAGTGACTCAAGTTTTCGAACCCAGTGACTCGGGTTTTCGAGTAATGCTGTGGATTACTGACACGGGTGGTCGTTACTGCAGAAGAGCCCGAATAAACCTGGTTTATAGCTCACGTTGTAAAACACAATGTCATTCTTATAAGCCCACTTAGCTCCATGCCTATTTAAGGACAACAGCTAGGCAAAGGTAAAACTATAAAAAAAGATAAATATTTTTTTTATTTCTTTTGGGCCAATACTTCGCTCTAACAGTCGGTGATAAATACACACAACCGTAATCTATTATAGACACAGACGTTTATTTGTTGTGTTTTATACTAATGGCGAGTATTTCTGAGTGTGCTCCATCTCAACAAATGGATGTTCCCAATCGATAAAATCGTTGTTTGTTTAATTTAAGTCAAATAGTAAATATCATTTAAGTAATAAATATTATTTGTATGCCTACGGGTACAATATCGAACTAGCTTAAGAATTTAAATTTAAATGTACCTATATTGACAAATAAATATTTCTATTTTTTTTTTAAATACGAGTATCAATCACCAAAAAGATTTTTCTAAATACTGCAATTAGTAATACTAATAGAATCAACATACCAATCATCATGAGCGCCTCATTAGGTCTCAGCGCTTCAGTGAACAGCATGGATATCATCAGCTCGGGACATATCACGAACCGGATCTCCTCCTGGACACACCCGTGACCTAATACGCCACCGCCTAGATATCTGCAAAACAAAAAAATGCAAAAGTGAGTTTGTTTATATGTTTGTTATACTTTCACCGTAAAACGACTAGATCGATAGAGATGAAATTTGGTATGGAGGTAGCTTGACCCCTGGACAAAGACAGGACAAGGACAGGGTGTTTGGTGAAGAACTCGCTCGGGATGCGGGTGAAAACGCGGAACTAATATTTTTTACGCGGAATTAATAAAACAATAATCCTGTTTCGGAACTATCACAATGCATAAAAGCACGTGCTGTACAATTATACTGGATCACAACTTTGTTATTCCTATGTATTTGAAAGGTAAAGACTAATTAATTAACTAATTAACCCAGTCAACACAAAACACTGACTTAAATAATCACATAAAACGCCCTCGCACAAAAGATATTCCACCTTGCCTTGTCAAGTCAGAATTCCGAAGTGCACTACAAGAAGCTTCTTTTCCGTAAGTGCAACTTACTTGTTAGCAAAGTCCACCTGTATCAAGGAGTCAGCGTCTTCTATAGTATGGCTGGAGTCGACGTGCAGCGGCAGCGAGCCGAGCGGCGCGGCGCTGGCCGGCCAGGCGGGCAGGTCGCGCGGCCGCACCGACCGCCGGCTGAAGGTCATCGTCCCGGCCGGCACTGTACTGCAACCGTATAGCGCTTGTACGGACTTATCCAGGATTTTGGTTTGGGGGGGCTTGATTCTGGGGGGGGGGGCTTGATTCTGGTGAGGCTAGGTTTTATCAAGCGAAACACTTAAAAAAACACTGAACATTTTATTTTGCTTAACAACAACTTTTGGGCTTGAGCCCCTTAGATCCCCCCCCCTTGGATCCGCCACTGGACTTCATCAGAATCATCATTACTAAAGTGAGTTTATTTGTTACGCTTTAACGGTATAATAGCGAAACCTATTTGGCTGACATTTAGTACTAGTAGATAGATAAGATCCTGGACACGATTATATAGGCTATTTTTTATCCAGGTACGTTTAGTAGTCTGGAATGCGAGGGAGACAACAGAACAAGCTAATCATCTGCTTAGCCTTTTTCTACCTATATTGGGGTCGGCTTCCAGTTTAACCGGATGCAGCTGAGTACCAGTGTTTTATATGATGCAACTGCCTATCTGACCTCCACAAACCAGTTACCGGGTAACGCGGTACCCCTTGGTAAGCCTGGTTGTCAGACTTTCTGGCTTCTGACTACATCTCATCATCTACAAATGACAACCGGGACCAACAGCTTAACATGCTTTCCGAAACACGGAGGAGTCTCACTATGACATAGATGGTGACCCATCCACGGACCGACCGCGCCAAGCGTAGCTTAACATTTGATCGGTCGACCTGTGCGGCTGTTACTTAGCCACGAACGCTTGTACGTACTTATCCGACACTATTTACGTACTCATTTATATATTTACTAACTGCATCCCGCAATTTCACTCGCATTTGGTAAGACAATTTTCCTGTACCCAGATAAAAAAATATCCAAGTTGTTCCCCAGGTCATGAAGACTTAATCTAAGCTTTACCGTTAAAGTGTAACAGATAGAATGAGTTTATTTTTTTTAACTAAAGCATGAGGGATAAAGATGTTCCCTAACTCGCAAACAAAAGAGCATTCAGAATTTCATTTTATAAAATAAGAAAAAGAAATAAAATTAATTGAATATTCATATGCATGCACTGATATTATTTTTTTCTCATTCCAAAACTGCATTTGCACAAGCCAATAAACTTAATATTAAAATGTATGTTTAAAAGAAGGTCACCTTTAGTTACGACTCTCCTGAAGTAATGGCAGATGCATTTCAGTTTCTCCATATTGGAATCTGAATCTGTTATCTCATAAAATCTGTATCTGTAAGGAAAAACGTCAACTATTACACTAAAACTATTTTTTGAAGAATATGTAAAATATAACACATCTGCACATATTTATACAAATGTATTGCCGTTCGTTAGTCTCGTTAAAACTCGAGAACGGCTGGGCCAATGTAGTGATTTTGATTTTGAAATGTAGTAGTCCCGCGGAGGTCTAAACGGTGAGTAAAAGTTAAGATACAAAGTTCACCGAGTCAACTAGTTTTAATAATATAAAATAAAAATTATAACTGTTTTTTATAAGTGGTAAGTAGAAAAGCACAACCACATTTCTCCTGGTAGGTCACCTTTAGTAAGTTGAACCCTCACCTAGCTTCACATTGCAAAAAAAAAAGTTCCTATACCAAAAAAAAAACATTATTATGATTCTTAGGGAAGTCACATTGTTTTTTTCTATACCCGGGAATTAAACCCATGGCCAACAATCCATATACCAATCTAAAATATGAATTTAAAATGCTTACGTGTTAAAATTAATGAAGGGATATGAAGCATATTCCGATGTTTTCTTGGTTGAATTTCTTCTAGGAAATGTGCAGAAGAAGGCATTGGCGAGAAGACTCGCTATCTGTTGCTGTGACAGCGATATTGAACGGTTCTTGTGTTGCCTGCAATGATTTCAATTATTCAATACACAAAGAAAATTAACACAAAAATCTGCAGATTTTTTTTTCTTCTGGATACTAATCAAATCCACAAAACTAAATACAAAAAGAAATCTTAGCCACTTTGTCATATTTGCCACAAATGGTTTGGTATTTGACACAGTAATAGACAATTTAACAGATGTTTTGAAATCTATTGTCTTATTTGAGAAGCTCAGTGGCTAAGTAATTGGCTGCAGCGTGTTGCAATTTGATTATCCACATGGTAAAATAAATTCCATGACAAAAATTATATCAGAGTTAAAACTTGTTTTTATACTTTATGGCAACAATTGATTCATTAGAATTTATCAATTTTATTACAAAAAATAATAATTTAATTATTAATTTAATTAATAATTTATTATAAATAAAATACAAATTTATTATAAAAGATCTCTAAATGATTATGTATAAAGTTCAAAAAACTTACTTCAACAATGGTATAGGTGCTTGCACTAGTTTAGGCAAAGCTAATGCAAGTTTAGCAATTTCTGGCAGAGTTACATCAAAGAAATATTGTGCTTCCTCCTCTTCGACATACTAAAACAAAATAGGTATTTAACTTTACATAAAACAACATACAATTATTGGCTTTGAACACAATTCATACAAAACATCAGCTCAAATCTCATAAAAAATTAAAATTGAATTTCTAATCATATTGTCTGGATTATTTTTTAATCATATAAATGATCCTCTGTCTTTGTTGTTTAAAGTTGATATTATATTCCTCTCCATATTCAAGGCCAGTCTTTTGAAAATTGAGTAAGTTGTAATTTTAGCCCCTGACTGGAATTTTCATGTTAATAGTAATGTTCTGGAAACATTATTATTCATTAAATAAATGGAAAAATAATGTTCCTGAAATAAAGAATGTACAGTAAACCTTGGGGGATCAATGTACTCATGCCATGCCATTGTTTTGGGTATACCGCAGGGTTCTTATTTTAAATTTGAAATGCTTAAAAACCATTACATATTTATTTTATGAAAAATAAAACAATGGACCTTACCTCATTAAAAAGCTTGTGCAACCCTTTGAACTTCCAAGTGTTCCTGAACTTAGTATTATAGCTCAGTATTGCATTGGCCAAGTCATGACTGTTCCTTATTGGCTTGGAGAGGGCAGTCTCAATTATTTCCCAGCGTTTCTTCAGATGAGTCTCACCATTCTCCTGAAATTAATATAATAATATGTAAAATTAAGAAAGAAAATATATTTTAAACTTCATAATTAGTAAAACTTAAAGCCTGCATTTCCTGTACATGCTGCCACAATGGAGTGTTTGAATTTTAGTATGGAATGAATCTTGATCAAAAAATTTATTTGGTGTAGGTAATCATCACATCTATATCTTCTGCTTCTATCTATTCTATATCTATTGTTTCTATATTATATAAATGGATCCCTATTTCCCTTGGTCACAACATAACGACTGAACAGCTAGACCAAAATAAAATAGCTAGTAACTAATGAAATAATAACAATAATTCTATCCTGTATATGTCTCAGCGGTAGGACAGTTGACAAAAGAAATAAACAAACAAGGCAAGAGCATTGACTACCACCACACTTATGTTAGGTTCGGCAGTGATTCACAAAACACAAGGACATAGTGACCGCTACTCACATCTTCCACAGGATATAGACTGTGACTGGAGTATGGCATCCTCACGTGTTCAGAGTCCCATTTGTCCTGCCCAATCTGTGGCTTGGGAGGCCTATCAGCAGCAACACATCCACTGCTAGGCACGTGATAAAGAACTGCATGATTATAAGACGGAGAAACTAGCGGGAATTCGGGAGCTCCCCACGGCGATTGTGAACCGTATAATTCAGACAAAGGCACACCTCTCCAACTGTTATCACTGTCCGTATCCATATTCATTGAGTACGCGCGAATTTTGTAACCTTTTGCTGTAAATAATAATAGAATTTATCGCAACCACACAACTGTAACACAACGGTACGTTTCTAAGGCAATTGCGTAGTAACATCGAAGGAAACTTACTTAATAACCTTACATAAGCATTGAATGTTGTTTTTTTAATAAATATCATTAATTATAAAAACTAACTTTATGTCCAAGTGAGTGATAAATCCGATAAAAAACCGAATTATTATTTCCCCCCAGTTTGAAATTGACTTATCCTTTGACAGTTAAATTGTCCAAAAATTGTCAACAGAACTGACAGTAAAAGTGACAGCAGACGCTACGAAAACCTTCGTTTTGCGCTCCAGAGATTTACATTTTCAATTTTTAAAGCATCATCGAGGATTGAACAAAACCGCAAACGTAAACATTTTTAGTAAGAGGGACCGAGACGAGAAGAAATCTAGCGAAATGTTCTTGCATTGTCTCCCGGTACCTGGAGTGTTAATGGAATAAAAGTCAATCGTCTGCGTTGGTTATGCTTTACAGAGTCTTTTTCTTTAAAATATTATTTTGTTCGTAATATCTAGTATTTTCCTTTGAATTGATTTTCTTAATAGAATATAAACAAAATATAATTCAATCATGAACTTGGAATTACTCGGTAAGACCATTTAAATACGTTTTTCGGCACCTACCAGACGTTTCTCGATTTTGTTATTGTTTACAAAATTTACTAAACAAATACCGTGTGTCTCTTTCAGAATCATTTGGTCAAAACTATCCTGAGGTAAGTAGCTATGCTTTCTAGTCGATATTTTAATAGATAAACTTCTATTCGTCTTAATACAACTTTGTTTTGGCTTTTCAAACTTTCTATTTGGTAGCATCTTATTGCGTTAAACATAGCATCTTTATAAAGAAATTCTATTATGCACAAATGTATTGATGCATTTACAGTTCTTACCTACCCTGTAAATGACACAGAAAACTTAACTTTGCAATTCTTCAATCTCAAAAATAAAACAACCTCACTTCAATAGAACCTTTTTTTTCGATGTTCCCAGGAATTTGATGGTACGTTAGACTCAATATCACTGGCAGCAACATGCGCCTTCAACAGAAGAGGAACTCTTTTAGCAGTGGGATGTAATGACGGCAGGATATTCATCTGGGACTTCCTTACCCGGGGGATAGCTAAATCAATATCAGCACATGTTTACCCTGTCTGTAGTCTTAGCTGGTCGAGAAACTGTAAAAAGGTAATTTAATCTGTTTCATTTCATTTTTTCTTTTCTTGAGTTTGGGTGAATCTCCAATATTTTGCTCTTTGGTTTCCGAATTGTCATTACCCTCATCACCAACTGACGTTTAAATTGTATAATTTACAAGCTTAGAATAATTATGTTAAATAATGAAATGGATATAGCCTCTTAATTTAGGTAAATATTGAATTTTATATGGCTGGTAATGATGAAATTTGTGTGAGGAAGTGATCAGCATCAAAAAACCAACCATACATTTTTGAAAATTCACCCGATTATGTTTGCTTATTGATAAATCATGTAGGTTTGATCACTTTGCTAATGCACTTTATTACTGTAAAGAAAAAGATAAGAGATATTCTAAAGAAAGGTTGTTTTAATGAAATTACCATTCGATTTTATTCATAAACGGTAATAAAACCTTTTTACTTACAGCTCCTTTCAGCATCAACAGACCACAATGTATGCATATGGGATGTACTCTCTGGAGAGTGTGAACAGCGGTACAGGTTCCCAACCCCTATACTAAGGGTACAGTTTGACCCTAGAAATGACAAGAGATTCCTAGTGTGTCCTATGAGACATGCTGCTTTGCTGGTGGATACGGACGGAGAACATAAAATATTACCTATTGATGATGATGTGAGTGGCTGAGAAAATTTGTTTAAAAAAACTTAAGGCTTGTTACACGACTCCTGTACAAGTACCAGATTAATTCATAATTGGAACAACATTTGTATGAAATTATCTAGCACATGGTGCAACTGGCCATTAACAAATTAACCAAAACTTAAATTATTCCTTACATTTTAGGGAGACATAAATGTAATAGCATCATTTGATCGAAGAGGAGACCACGTCTACACAGGCAATGCCAAAGGGAAGATATTAATTTTAGACCCTCAGACCTTAGCAATAAAGGCTAGTTTCAAAATAACTGTTGGCACATCAAGTACTACCAGTATCAAAAGTATAGAATTTGCAAGGAGAGGAGAGTAAGTTGGTTTACTTGTAACTATTTATGCTTAAAAGCTTTGTGCTTCTTGTATGAAACAGACTTTGAATAAGTGTCTAGCTAATAAATGAGACCCACGCCACACTTATTAGTGAACATACCCATATTACGTGACCCGTTTAGGGGAGGGAGGTCTTCGAAATACTACGCTCAGTCACAGGAGCGGCGGATGGCTTAGACTTTTGTTACGTAGTCGATTTCGCCGAACAAAAATCCGCTTTAACGAACAAATATAACTTAAACAAATAAAATAATAACTTAAACAAAATTGAGTCAAATTATTTTCACTTCTTACACTTTCTGGCAGCGAAATGATTAAAAATCATACTTGTCAATACTACGTAAAACCTTAGAGCCCCCCCCCCCCCCTCTAAGGTTTTACGTAGTATTGACAAGTATGATTTTTTGTTTGTCTTGTCATATACTACGAGTGGTCACCGAGGGGAGGGAGGGGTCAATTAATCTTAAAAAATAGGTTACGTGGCATGGGTATGTTCCCTTAGCTAGACACTAGACAACAAGCTCAAACTTATTAATGTCTCATCATTATTATATTTTCTCACTGACATAACTTAGCACGAAAGCCTGGTTAAATTATCTAGATGGGTAAAAAAGTTACCTCAGGATGTGTCTGAAACTTGGATTTTGCTATTTGAATTTCAACTGTAAAGATCGGTTTGCCGGTATAGGTTATTTAAACAATTTTGGTTTTTTTTTCCAGCTGTTTCCTCGTAAACACATCGGACCGCGTTATAAGAGTGTACGACACGAACACAGTGCTCAAATGTGGAGTCAACGGCGAGCCTGAACCTATACAGAAACTACAGGATCTTGTCAACAAGTAAGCTATATGTTTATTAGAATAGAAACTAACTCTCTCAATACAAAAGGTTAGGTTACATTGTGGCTAAAGATACTGAACCCAACTTTGTGAAAGACTGGTGCCTGATGTTAGTTCATTAAGAAAACTTGAATTTTGGTATGGAAATAGAGAGGACCCAGGAGACTGGTTATTTTTTATCCAGGTGTGTTAATTAGTTCCTTCGAGACGCGGGTGAAACTGCAGTAATAGCTAGTTAATATAGCCACATTCCCAGCGTTTAATTATGTTTAATTTATTTCTTAGAACGACATGGAAGAAATGCTGTTTTTCCGGCGACGGCGAATACATCTGTGCCGGCTCAGCCCGGCAGCACGCGCTTTACATTTGGGAGAAGTCCATCGGTAACCTGGTGAAGATTCTGCACGGGACTAAAGGAGAACTGCTGTTGGATGTTGTGTGGCATCCCATCAGACCAATCATAGCTAGCATAAGTGCAGGTAATTTAGTCCATCCGAAAGAAAATCCCTCATAAGACCATTAATTCCGATTATGTGCTTAACTGATGGCTGAGGTGTTGTACTCCGGTCGTTACAAAAAAAATAATTAAATCCTAATCTTTTTTCTATACATATAAATGCTTTGTCCTGAATGGCTAATGGATCAACGCACAGCCCGAAACTTGAAAGAAAGGATTTTTCGAAATTCTACCCCTAAAGGGGTGAAAAAGTTTCTATGAAACTGTCATTTTAATTTGAATCTGTATAGCCCACGCGGTTGAAATCACTGGCGGAAAGCTAATAATATTATAAGTTCGAAAATGAGTTTATTTTATCATGTAAACGATCCTCATTTATAAAATTATGATAACCTCCCTTTTTGTTCCGCCACAGTCGGGTAAAAATGACACCGCTTTTCCCGTCATTCGCAGGTGTAGTATCAATATGGGCGCAGAATCAAGTAGAAAACTGGTCGGCATTCGCTCCAGACTTCAAAGAACTCGACGAGAACGTGGAGTACGAGGAACGAGAGAGCGAGTTTGATGTAGAAGATGAGGATCGATCAGTAGACCAAACTGGCGAGAGCCATGATGATGAAGAGGTCGAGGTATGTGCAGATATAATTTTTTCCAGTAACCTTACTTCCTTATTCCTACGGAGATTTTTGGCTTAGATGAAATTTGATGCGGAGATAGCTTGGACCCTGGAGAAAGCAAAGCAGGAAGTGGTTCTCCCAGGATGCGGGTAAAACCGTAGGAGCGAGCTAGTAATAATTTTTTATAGGCCTTTGTGGCTTGGAATAAAGGTTGAAGAATAAATAAGCGCTTTCCAAAGAGAAAAACTAAATTATTTAGAGTCAGGCGTTCCGTTGGAAACAGGTGGATGTGACGACGTGCGAGCCGGTGGCCGCCTTCTGCAGTTCAGACGAGGAGGGTGAAGACGAACATATGTTGTCGTTCCTACCCATAGCGCCGGAGATTGAAGACCCAGAGGTAAGCTAGAAAGAAAAGCAAAATTACAAGGATTTTGTGACATAGGGTTTTGGGGCTGTCTTTTGTAATTTTGACGTTCAAATAGCTGATTTTCAGCCTAATTTGAATAAATAACTTTTGATTTTTGGAACATTTTATAGCATTTCTATAAGACGTCACAGAATACAACCTTCTTATACGAGTTTTAGTTACCCCAATCGGAAATTTCACTTACCTTTTTCAAATATTTAGTCAAAATTTAAATGATCATGAAAAAAACATCAAATAATAAGTTTTGTCTTGTTTTGTATTATAATTTAGTATCGATCTATACTGTTTTTATATTTTTCAGGATGGCTGGGCAGCCACTCAAGAAACGGTGACGCCGACAGAAACACCTGAAAAAATGGAGCCAGCCGCAAAGAGGCCGAAAAGCAAAACATACGACATATCGCTCAAGATTGCGCCGCCTGGTAGGCTTAAATACTTTATTTGTTTAAATTATAATGCGGCAATTAAATGTAACTTGAATTTGTTAGAAAATTAATTATATAATGTGAACAGAAACTTGACTTTTTTATGTGTAATATCGAACTTTGTATGTGTAGAATTTTTGAGACCCGTTTTAAATTCTACTAACTATACTTTATGGCTTATTCATCACATCCGGAAAAGTACCAAATAAAACTATCTGCTCAAAAGCAAGTCCAGGTACCCAGTGCCCTATTTTGAAACAGCATCGTTAAAACAGAGATTCTTGACGACTGTTTTTTCATTCTTTTCAGAACAACCTTTATCATTTGGCGGCAAGAATAAACAAGCAGCAGGAAGTAAAAAAGTAGCCGGTAGACCTCGTAAATAAAGTATTTTATCGTAATAAATTCTTTTATTTCATAAACCTAGACCTTGGAGTACAGAAAAGAAGCATAAACCCATTTGAGCCACGGTTATGACCTATGGTGACACGAGTCTCAATGTATCGCGTATCCTTTTAGAGTTCTACAAATACTATTAATTTATTGTATACTAGCTTTCCGCCCGCGGCTTCGCTCGCGTGAACAACATTATTTTGGCTGTTTAGTTTTTAGGGTTCCGTATCTAGTCGATAAGGTATTATAGTTTCGTCATGTCCGTCTGTCTGTCCGCGGCATAGCTCAGAGGTTCTTAAGATTAGAAAGCTGAATTTGGTATGCATATTAATCACGCCAAAGTGGTAAAATAAAATATTGTAATTTATTTATTAGTGTGCCTCCCATACACGTAAAGTGGGGATGTTTTTTTTCTCGTTTACCCCGTTCATTGGATAGGTCTTTGTTCATTAGCAGGTGTTAAGTTCATTTTCCAATTTAGGAAGCCGTTCGCGAAATATCAAGCTATAAAGTGAATACTATTAAGTTCGAGCGTCCCCCCTCAAATTTTTGAATGGCTGTAGAGTACAGAGTTATAGTCATTGAACTAAAACGTGCTACGTGCGACGAAGGGGAAAATCCAAGACAGCGGCCTTGTAGATGAATAGTCGCTTGGGGAAGGATTATTTAAATAATACAAGAACTTGTAGGAGAAAACATTTATTTTTTCAAAAAAAATGTCATCGATCTCTTTAATAAAATTCGTATTCAGAGTATACTGTAAGTACCTGTCGGTCGTATATAAATAAATCTCACTTAAACATAACCAAAATAATAATACATTCGCCTATTCGAGACCAAAAAGACTCATAATATATATATTTACTCCCTATCGCTAAACTAAATCTCCTACGCTAACACATAATATCGTACAGGGTGAGCCGCGAGGAGCGGCGCATAAATATAATTATCTATCGCGCGGTATGTAGTATGTACAGGCGAGTCACGCGTCGATGTCGTCCTCGTGCTGGCTCGAGAAGTAGCTCACCAGCCCCCCGAACACCGAGCCGCCGCCCTCCGCCTGCGGCCCGGGGCCCGGCCCTGCACCCTCTGTCTGCGGCCCGGGGGCCGGGCCGGCCCCGGCCAGCCCCGGCGACTCGGACTTCACGATACTCAGCACCTCCTGCTTCACTACCCCAAGCGGCTCCAACCGCGCCGGCGACGACAGCCTGTCGGGCCGCACGCCTGTCACCGGCTCGCGCACGCTCAGCGGCAGCGGCCCGCCGGGAGGCAGCGGCCCGCCGGGATGCAAGGACCCGCCGGGAGGCAGCGGCCCGCCGGGAGGCAACGGCCCGCCGGGAGGCAACGGACCGCTGGGTGGCATCGGCCCGCCGGGGGGCAGCGGCCCGCTCGGTGGCAGCGGCCCGGCCGGTGACGTGCGGGACACATCCGGGTAGTGTGGCGCGAAAGGAGGCGGGCCCGCCGGACTGCCGCGCCCGGCTGGCACGGGCCCGTACGGCGGCCGCACCATCGGCCGCAGGTGCGGCGGCAGGTAGGGGGGCCCAGGGGGCGGCCCGTGCCCGGGCGACTCCAGCGAGTGCGGCCGCTCTGACGACGCAGGACTTCGCGGCCGCGCCTCGGGCGCGTAGGGGTGATGCAAGGGAGGCGGGCCGCGGGGCCCCGGCGGAGCGCCGCGCTCGGCGGGTCCGGGAGGTGGCGCGTAAGGTCCGTACGGCCCGTACTGCGGCGCATACGGCCCGAGCGGATACCGCGGCCGTCGCTCCTTGTTATCCGTATGTTTTATTTTGGGATGTCTCGGCAGCTCGTCCCGCGGCGGGGTGGGCGAGGGATCCCGCGCTGGCGAGCCGGCGGGGGAGTGGTACTCGGGCTCCGTCTTGACCTCCGCCTTGATCCGCACGGGCGGCTCCAGCTCCGCCGGCGGCGTGGCGGCGGGCGCGGCGGCGGGGGAGGCGGCGGGCAGCCCGGGGGGCAAGCCGCGGTGCAGGCCCAGCGGCCCGCCCGGCCCCGGCATGCCGTGCGGGCTGGAGGTGGGAGGCATGGCACCGGGCGGCCCGGGGGCGTGCGGCCGGTGCAGGCCCAGGGGCCCGTGTGCGGCGTGCGGTGGGCCGTGCTGCGGCGGCCCGTGTCCGGGAGGAGAGGGTCCATGTCCCGGTGGGCCATGGCTGCTGACGGGAGGCCCATGTCCCGGGGGCATCGGTCCATGCCCAGACGGCGGCGGCCCGTGTCCAGGAGGGCCATGTCCAGATGGGCCATGTCCAGGCTGGCCGTGTCCGGGTGGGCCGTGTCCAGGCGGCCCATGTCCAGGCGGGCCGTGACCGGGCGGGCCGTGTCCAGGCGGGCCATGTCCAGGCGGGCCGTGTCCGGGCGGGCCGTGTCCGGGAGGGCCATGACCAGGAGGGCCATGCCCGGGAGGGCCGTGCCCGGGCGGGCCGTGTGGTCCGGGCGGCATGGCGTGCGGCGGGCGCGCGGGCGGCGCGGGGGAGGAGGCGGTGGAGTAGGGCGGGCGCGGCGGGTAGGCGGCGGGGTGCTGCGGGTGCGCGGGGTGCTGCGGGTGCGCGGGGTGCTGCGGGTGCGGGGGGTGCTGCGGGTGCTGCAGGCCGCGCACGTGCGGGTAGTACTGCGGGAACTGGCGCGCGGGCCCCAGCGCGGGGTGCAGCGGGTACATGGACATGTTCTGCGCGCGCGGCCCGTACGACCCGCCGCCCGGGTACATCATCGGACCCCTGTCGAGAGACATACCATTAGCAAACATGAACAAACAAATACAGAGTGAAAAAAGGCTCGATAGTTAATTTATCTGCACCTGTATTGCTGGTTGATCATGTGCGGCATCCGTGTGATGATACTGGGTTCCTCTGTGATGGGTTTGAACGGCTGTGGCGATCCAGCTACTGAAAGCGTACCTGGACATTATGATATGAGTCGTAAGTACCCCAAATCTAATGTAATACGACTATGCAAAACTCGCAACTGCCTTCCAACTAATAATTTTAATATACAAATTTGTGGTGGTCGTTAAACTAACTCGCATACAAATTACACCTCTATTCTAATACTGAATCTTTATCAAGATTTAGATAGGTGGGCACTTAATCTGATTACATCAACATAGTTAGATATTTATACCTTCTCGAAGTGCGGCGGCGTGGTCGGGTCTCGCTCGTTCGTCGGCCGACAGCACTCCGCGCAGTTCCGCGCGCACCTATACACACCAATAAATATAATATATGAAAAATTATATACCAATACAATAACTAACCTGCTACATACTTAGTTATATGCTTGTCTGACATATTTATTCATCAGATAAAACTTATGTGACTATTGAAAAATCGGCCTTAAGAAAATATATATAAATAAGCCCTAGATAAATATGACTATGCCAAATAAAACACAAGACGAGAGCCTTTAAATTCCAAAGTATAAAGACTAACATTAACATGGTGAAAATCTCTACACCGCTTTTTAATATCTTACAAAAATAGTACATGACATCTATGAAAATGAAAGTGAACAAAACATTCCAGCAAACTTATCAGTAAGTTTTACCTGCAACCGAGGCGTGGTGGGGAAGCGCGGCTGGTCGTGGAAGTCGCTGGGCATGCGAGGCGGCGCGGCGTACCCGTGCGGCGCGGCGGCTCCGTACGACCCGGCCGGCCCGACCGGGAACTCCATCTTCTCCTTCTTAATCCTCTTCGTCTCCTGCATGGCGAGCCGGGCCAAACGTTTCTCCTCTCGCTCTTTCGCCTTCTGCTCTTTCATCTTTTCTTTTTCTTCTTTCTTCTGTAGCCTTTCGACTTTCTTAGCCTCGCGTTCGGCTCGTTTCGCTTCGCGTTCTTGTCGTTTCTTTTCTCTTTCCACCTGTGAAATTGTATATCATAATTATACTCATCGTAAATGAGGATCTTTTTTTTTTCTTTTTTTTTTGCGCTTCCTCTAGCGTGTGGCCTTACAACTTACTTGATTAGGTTTCATTGGTGAGCCGTCCGTTCTGAGATCTGTATGAACATAAATTGAAACTTGTAGAACTAAACAATTTACTCAGACATATTGCATCATGACAGAAGTCGAATCGTGGATTAGAAAGAAGTCTATTTGAGCCTATTTGTGTAAAGAAAATAAATATCTTACTGCAGGAAAGCTCCTTTTCTAGTTTCTTTATTTTAAAACGCTTCTAAGAGAACCATGTACCATCATATTATGTCTTTAGCAGGATTGCTAGCCTAATAACTTTAATATAATTTATTATTCTTATATAATAATAGTGTACTTGTTGACATACCTTTGATCTTAACTCCGATGAGCTTGGCGAGTGCGTCGTCGCTAGCGGGCGGCTCGCCGGCACCGCGGCCCCGGCCTCGCGGGCCCCTGCAACCGTCACTGACATACATACTATGTATTTAATCCTTCTAAGAGTCATTTCATAAGCAAACAAATGGGCTACTAATGCATAACTAATAAAAAATAATATTTGTCCGTATGATATAAACTGTTTTTTTTTATCCTACGACATCCAGTAACTCTTCACATTGAAATAATATATTTTAGTTTTGGTTCTATATGTGTTTTTACTACAAAACAGATCTGTGGACAGTTTGATGATTGAGGAGCTACCTAATTAAAAGTTCATACGGCACTACAGACAGAAAAAAGTATTTTTTTTAACTGGCAACCTCAGAAGTTTAAAACATTTAAGGACTCTAAAGCAAGCATAAATACTGGCTGGATTTATAAAGATCATTTTAAATATATATGTTACCTGCTACCGCGGCCGCCCCTGCTGCCCCGGCCGCGCGAGGGCCGCGCGTTCATAGCTGCCGCCGCCTGCGCGTCTGTAAGCACCAGGTCGCTCAATATACTATGCTTACAAAAAAACCTTTAGGTGTAGATGCTCTAATAGATCTAATAACCAGTATAAAACTGTCTTTTTACAAATAATTAAAGACTAAATAAATAAATATCTTTGTACAATTTCACACAGCGCCATCTAGCCCCAAAGTAAGCAATGCAAGCAAGCATGCTTGTGTTATGGGTGCTAGCTTAACGGATATACTACTTATATACTTTTATAAATACATACATATTAACACCCAGACCCGTCACAGAAATTAAAATACATCATTTCAATTTCTGCCCGGCCGGGAATCGAACCCGGGACCTCTTGCGTGGCATTCCGGCATGTTGACCACTAAACCACTCAGGTTAAGGTGAAACCTGGCACATTGATTTATAATATTCTGGATTAACACCTAGTATACGTTTTGTCCCTGTATCTGGACAAAACTCTGAAGCCAACGGAGACATTGTTTAGTCAAAAGCTAGTTATCCAAATAATGTTCTCAAGTTTCCCAATTTGATCAGTATTCCAAAGTTTTTCAGATTAAAATTCAGCTGATAAAATTAGCTTCTGACTAATCACCAGACTATAAGATATGTAGTTCATTTAACATCTACATTAATTAAAGGCAATATAACCATGCGCTCTCACTAGTCGAATTCTAAATCCTAACTAAACCCACTAATATTATAATGCGAAAGTTATATGCGTAAAAACTGCTGAATGGATTTGGATGAAACTTGGTAGACCCATAGTTTACAACCTGGATTAACACATAGGACATTTTAAATCCGAGTGTGCGAAGTAGTTCCCTCAGTATGCAGGTGAAACCGCGGGAAAAAGCTAGTTATAAATACGAATGTCAATCGGTTGCGTTTTACAGTATAACTGTTGAACCAATTTATGTGAAATTTGGTATGAAGATCCATTGAAACCTTGAGGAGCTCGTGGCTAAGTAACAGCCGCACGGTTCGACCGATCAAAGGTTAAGCTGCGCTTGGCGCGGTCGGTCCGTGGATGGGTGACCATCTTTGTCATAGCGAGACTCCTCCGTGCCTCGGAAAGCACGTTAAGCTGTTGGTCCCGGTTGTCATTTGTACATCTTTGACAGTCGTTACGGGTAGTCAGAAGCCAGAAAGTCTAAAAACCAGTCTTACCAAGGGGTACCGTGTTACCCGGTTACTGGGTTGTGGAGGTCAGATAGGCAGTCAACATAGTTGGGAAAAGGCTAGGCAGATGATGATCCATTGAAACCTTGGCAAGGGCATAAAGTTTTTTTCTTCAGGTTACTGAAGAATTTGTCTTAGAAAAAATCTAGTACTAAATAAGAGTATACATACTGAGATGCGCTTGTAACTCCTCAGTCTTGGCCTTCGTCACATCTTCGGGTAACTTCTCAAGCGGTACTACTGCCGTCTTCCTGATCAAATCGCTGAGGGCTTTCCTCTTCTCCTCGCTGGACTGTTCCACTTCTTCGTCTTCTGGCTTCTTACGTTTGGCTCGCTCGTCTTCCGAGTCGGTAGACGCGTCCGTGTCAATTTTATATTCGTCTGAACTGTCTGGCATGTGTTTGCCACTGGATTTGTGCATTTCCTGTGGAAAGAATATGTTGGAATCTAGTTGATCTAACAGACAACAGATCGAACAGACTAAAACAACTGTTCATTTGTGATGAATTATAATATAGAAAAAATGCTGATGCTTAGTTATTTTTGACTCAGTAACTTGATCAGGATGTTCACTCTAAATATCAGAAAAAAAACAACTTGTCAGTATCTTGACCAACTACGACGAGGACATCCTGTTGCCGTTTCTAAAACTATCTAAATCACAAACTTCTCTGTGAAATGAAGATGGCGTTAGGACATTTACTGTGTTTTTAGACAACAATAGTAGTATTTTACAACAATAAGTACCCAATAAAACATGTAGCATTTCATATCAGTTTGTTAGGACCAATTTAAAAAAATCTTTCCCCGTTAGAAAGCTACATCTTTACGAAGTGTCATAGGCTATATTTATTTCCAGAAATAATTAGGGATCCCTACTAAAACTTGAATAATGTCCACTCAAGCGAAGCCGCGGGCGGAAAGCTAGTAATAAATAAATAAATAAAATAAACTGACATCCTCGGACTCAGTGTTGGGCATCTCAGTGTAGTTGATCTTCTTCTGCCGGGTCCTGTGCTTGGGCGACCAGTCGTTGTCGGGCTCGTCCCCGCTGAGCTCGCCGTACGTGACTCGCGCGCGGATGACGTTGCCGGCGCTGTCGTACTGCGTCAGCCCGCTGCGCTTGCGACTCTTTTTCGATTTATCGCGACGTTTCATTTTCGGCGGCCGCGATTTCGATTTTGATCTGTAATGTCGAATGATAAATGATGAATCTGCAATCTAATTATGTAAAAACGTATACCTTTCTTAAAGGAATTTAATATAATATCGCCGCATATGTTTGAACGTCAATCATATCGATAGTTACAACAACGCAATGTACATAATTATATTATTGAACAATCACAAGAAAATATTAAATCAAAAATTTTAAAAACCCCCTACGCAAAAAGCCTTACATTATTTTGGAAAAGAGCTGATACTCTTACACTGCTGGACCGATATTAACCAAACATAGCTAAGAACCACCGCAAGGAAACTAGCTTTCAAATGAAAAAACCTGCATCGATACCAGTCCATCAGTTTGAGGGCTACGATGCCACAGACAGACATCGACGTCAAACGTATAACCCCCTCTTTTTGCGTCGGGGGTTAAAAATTAAAGTTATCTAATTATTTTCTTAATTCCAGGTAATCCATCTTCCATCTGGTGGATATTAGAAGTAAGCGGGCTGATAGATTATCTACATAAAAAACTTACTTAGATTTAGAAGACCACTCCTTGGCGCCCGCAGATTCACTCGAGCTATCTTCTAAGTGACCTTTCTTCTTCTTCTTTACTTCTGGGGACGATTCAGCCAATTTTGGACGTTCTGGTTTTAAAAATAAAGGCGTTATTTCTTGTATTCTAATCGAGGGCAGGTATTTATATTCATTTTCAGTAAGACACGTATAAATTGAAGCAAAATAAATCCTTACCAATATAAATAAATGTGAAAGATTCTGTCTTTTGATTTAAATTAAATATAGTGCGATAATGCGATGTGCAATATGTAAATTGAATTAAAGTACATGGGATTATTTTTATCCTGATTCAAGTGTCCTGATACTACCGCAGGATAAAGTTAGTGTCTAAATAAAAATACCAGCAATATTTACACCTACTACTAAAGCAAGTAGTTACCTTTTTTATCAGATCTGCAAGTCCGTCGAATAGGCAGCGAGTCCGAAGATCTGGAGTCGCTAGAGCTGCCTCGCTCGTTCGACGACGATATCTCCTCAGATGACGAGTCCATACTTAAACCACTGCGGAATTCATTACTGATTAAAATTCTGATAATGATATGAAAAGTTTATTTGTTTACAATAACAAAAATAAATCGGAAGAGTTTGAGAATAAAATATGTGAATACTGATATAATGGTTGATAAACCCTAACCTATGTTATTAATACTAAAGTGTAGTTAAGTTACACTTTTGCGGTAAAACGGCTGATCTGATATGGATGAAATTTGGTATGGAGATAGAGAGGACTCTGTGACGGTCTCTGGGACTATCCGGGTGCGTTTAGTAGTTCTCTTGGTACGCGGGTGACACCGCGGGATATAGCTAATAAGTAAATAAAAATAATAAAATCATGATTATTATTAATCCGTACAAAGTAAAGGAGCTAGATAACGAGATTGCAGTCTTTATTATTTTATCAATAGTTTTTTTTAGTGTTGCACGATTTACGCCCAAGTTCACCGACAAGATAACAGTCCGGTCAACCCAAAACAGCTGTTTACCATAAATTCTGTCTTACGATACTTCTGTCTTAAGGTATAAAAAACCCAAATGATAAGGTGGATACCTTTTTTATACCTTAAACGTTCGATTACCAATCCGGGGTAAGACAAGAAGTGGATAACACGAAAATTCCGCTTCGTGGTTAAAAAACGTTTTTATTTAACGGGCCGATTAGGTGACCATCTGTCGGTGATCTTGGCCCTTAGAGTGCTACATATTTTTCGGCTATGGGGTGTTCAAAAGCTATATTTACCCAGTATCTTTGAAGTCCTCGTCAGTTTCGTCGTCGTCTTCCGAGGGCACCTCTAGCGAGTTCAGTTTCCTCGGCTTCCGTCGCTGCTTCTTCTTTGTTTTCCTCTCAATAGGTTTACCCTGGAAATTGCAATTATCATGATTAATAAATCATTAATCGTTAACTCCAGACCGTAATCTGTGTACAGCTTCTTATTAAATGACAACAATTTTATGAATAGCTCTAACATTTCCAAGTAGACATTTATCGGGAAGTCCTTGGCGTTGTTTAAGAAACTTATCGAAGGTTATTATCTGTCCATAGATTAAGAAACTATTTTATTTAGTTTTTTAGGGTTCCGCAGTCCGACAAGGAACCTCAGCATGCATAGCTCAGAGGTTCTTGGTACTAGAAAGTTGAAATGTAGTAAAGATATGGTATATTGATCACGCCGACAAAGTGGTAAAATAAAATTATGAAAAAAATATTTTTTTAGGGTAGCTCCCAAACACGTAAAGTGGGAATGAATATTTTTCGCGTATCATTTTGTGTGGGGTATCGTTACATAGGTCTTTCATAAATATTATATATATTTTTCGGTTAAGTGAGCCATTTGCGAAATATCAATTAAAAAATTGGTAAAAACCAAATGCTATTTTTTTTTGTTCGATACGAATGTCCCTCACCCTTTATCTTTTGAATAGATGTCCCTAGAAATGTGAAAAAATTCACAGTCGTAGTCGTAGCACATGTAATGAACTTAAAAGGAAAACTATCAAGGTTAAGTAGGCTTAACCGGTTACAGAGTTATGGTCCAGTAACTAGGACCTACTACGGAACCCTACTGCGCGTGGCGTGATACGCTTTTGGCCATTTTTTTTTTACATTTATAACATTGTTATTGTTATGAGAGAGAGGAACTCGTGGCTGAGTAACAGCCGCACGGTTCGACCAATCAAAGGTTAAGCTGCGGTTGGCGCGGTCGGTCCGTGGGTCTGTCAAAGCGAGACTCCTCCGTACCTCGGAGAGCACGTTAAGCCGTTGGTCCCAGCTGTCATTTATAGATCTTTGACAGTCGTTACTGGTAGTCAGAAGCCAGAAAGTCTGACAACCAGTCTTACCAAGGGGTACCGTGTTACCCGGTAACTGGGTTGTGGAGGTCAGATAGGTAGTCGCTCCATGTAAAACACTGGTTCTCAGCTGCATCCGGTTTAGACTGGAAGCCGACTCCAACATAGTTGAGAATATTGATGATGATGGATATTGTTATGTTTTATAATGTTAGTATTGTGGACATGTTTAGATTTATTTAATTTAATTTTGGTGTTATCATATCTTTTTAGTATAAATATAGTACCTCGGACCACTCGTTATCTGTTCCTTAGTGTTTAAGTCCATCCAAAGGTTGTCTGGAAGAGCGCGCTAGTTAGAGATAAGACCGCCCATTGTACCTACTAGTACATTTCGTATCTGTTTTGGCTATTTTTATTGGTATAATTGACTTGGTGCGTATAAAGAGTATTTCTATTCCTACTTTTTATCGATAATAATTATAATTATTTATTCTTAGTCCTATTAGTATAAAAATGCTGTTACAGTTTACAACTATATAAAGCCTCGCAACTCGTTTTTTCCACCTGGGGGGCTAGACAAGTGGCAAAACGCTAACGCTAACGCTATAGAATAGAAAAAAAAATGTATGGGAATGACATATAGCTAGTCGTAAACGAATGTCATTCCCATACATTTTGTTTTCTATTCTATGGCGTTAGCGTTAGCGTTTTGCCACTTGTCTAACCCCCCTGAACAGCTTAATATGTCAATTTGTTATCAGAGCCTAAAGTAATTGTATGCAATTTTTATTTATTTAATTAATCACAACGGTTGAAAACCAATTACTTACAGTAACTAATAAAATATTATTTATATAAGAAAAGGTAAAAGGTTATCAACTCTGTCATGAAACCCTCTCACACGATAGACGAATATTTTATTAGCATGTATACTTCTTACATGCCAATAAAATCTTCATCCATTCATCCTTAAAAAATGGTTTGTTAAATTGAATGTATTTGAGTTGCGGGATGTTCGGGCTGCGGGATGTTCGAAAGAGTTACCGCGCCCCCGGAAAGCAAGGGGCTAAGGAAGGAACATGGATGGGCGTTAGTCAGTAAGAGTCTGACACTCCCACACTCACCCACGGCGGGAGGAGTCATTTGATGATTTCCCATCCGAAAAAAAATGCAATGTGTTTGTTCCATTACCTGCTCCAGAGCCTCTCGTTCCGCCTTCATCTTCTCCTCCTCAGCTGCCTCGATGATGGTTGATATGTCCTTGCCGCGACCTTGATTCCCTGCACTCGTTGTCGCTTCTACGTACTCCTCCTGTATAATATGATGATGAATATTTTTTTCGACCAGTGGGCTATTAAGACCAGTAGCATAGTTTTTATCTAGGAAGCATGCCATAGGAACAAACTAGTTCTTATACTGAAGATCATTTGGACCTTCATATATACATATGGGGAATTATAATCTATAGTAAGATAATCAAATAGGACTAGCTGTTTCTCGCGGTTTCACCTGCATCCTGGGGAACTACTTCGCGCACAGAAAAAATATCAAGTGTGTTAATCCAGATTATAAACTGTGTGTACCAAATTTCATTCAAATACGTTTAGTAGTATTTGCGTAACAAATAAAACTTTAGCATTTATAATATTTATTATAAAGTTAGAGTGAGAGTCAAAGGTAAGGTAGGACAGTCAGAAATAGCGTTAGAATCCAAACATTAAACTACGAATCGACGCAATGGAATTCGAAAACTGTGACTCTCAAGCGGATGATGATAGCCATTAACATGTAGTTCCTTGCCGGTTCTTCTCAATAGGATCCACTACTTGGAACCGTGCAAATAATTTGACCTTCCATAAGTGCTTTATTTGGAGAGACATGTGCAATAAAAATTTAGACTTTAGAACCTTAATGGCGGAGCTGATGAGCCGGTCGTACTCCTGGCTGCGGTAGCTGACGGGCAGCTGCCGGCGAGCTCGCAGCCGGTACACCGCGCCCTCCTCCGACGTGGACGACCAGTCGCTGCTCGCGCTGCCTTCTACACGGTATAGTCAGGTTAGACATGCAGATAAAAAAACAGAAAGTAGAAGCCACAATAATAAACGTGTATGCATTGCAAAAGACGCTCAAAAATTTTTTTCACTAAGGAAAAACTTAGTTTTACGGAACAGTTTTGATAGTGAAAGTGTTTTCTTCTAAAAATCGTGCCAGGCCTCTGATCATACAGTTTAATTTTTACTATAGTATACACATACACAGGATGGGTGCTCTATGATAGAGAAATGTGGAAGTCCAAAATGCTTTGTCCTGAATGACTGACAGATCAACGCACAATCTAAACCGCTGATCATAGAGACCTGAAACTTGGAGGGAGTGTATTTCGTATGACGTAGGCATCCAATAAGAAAGGATTTTCCGAAATTCTACCCCTAAAGGGATGAAAAAGGAGGGCAAAGTTTATATGAAACTCTAACATTTTTAATTTGAATTCGCATAACGGAAAGCTAGTTTATAATAAACATGTCTCAATATCTCACCACTCGACTTATCTTCATCTCTATCTCGCTCTGCATCCTTTTCATCTTCGGATTCCTTCTCGCTCTTCGGCTCAGGTTGCTCCAACTTCTTCCGTTCCCGCTCAGCTTCGACCGTCACAACCAACTCGTCATATTTCACTAACTCAGCTTCTAGCGATGCAATCAACATGTCCTAGAAAGCGAAAATAAATGTTATCACCGTTATTCACGTAGGAAAAAAATCTTATTAGACCTCATGCATTTTACAGGGCTAATAAGAGGAAAAATCTAATGGTACTAGCATTTGAGATTCTACTTCAGAAGTCCCTAAGAAATAAATTGTGGAAAGAGAGAGTTGTACATAGTGCTTTAACTTCCACTAGGATAATAAGGGCTTATAACTATAATGATAACGGAATATCCCAAAATTAAAAAAAAACAACGAGCACAACTACTGAGATAGGTACTTGGAATAAAATCAAATAACACTGGCCGAACTAGGGATCAAATAGAGCTACGCCATTTCCGCTACGGGGCTGCGAAAAATCCTTCAAAAAAATCCCGCAGAAAAATCCCCAGCAAGATAAGTAAACACAATAGTTTTTGGCCGCGATTTATCTGCTTAGAGAAACCAATGAGGCAATATTTAAGTTACATTGACAAATTCCACAAAGGTGTCTAGTCACAGTATTATGATATCTCCCTACAGTAGCGCAACGAATGTACTTACGCGGAGCAACGGCGGGGTATTCGCGGGGAGGCGGGCGGTGTCAACCGCGTCCCGCAAACACGCTTACTTTGCGGGACGGAGTGCAAGAGTCAGACGCGGTCGTGTTTTGTTGAAAATTGTTTCGCTTCGTTGTTATTTCCCATTCTGTAACAACCTTAGCGTATCTACTTACGCCAGCGGCAGCATCGCGCGTCATCAAAGGCGTTGCGCTACTGTAGGGAGCTATGGTAATAGTGTGGTCTAGTGACGTCACTGACATGGTTGCAGGGCGGACAGAACCAGTCGCCCTCCGGCACGACGAACAGCACGGGCTTGAGGCAGCTGGCGTGGTAGCCCGCGTCGCACTTGTCGCACAGCAGGATCCACTCCGGCTGCTCGCCGCTGCCGCAGCGCTTGCAGAACCCGTCCGCGTCTTCTTTGCCTGGAAGAACGGTAAATAGGCATGCTTACAATGAAAAATAACATACCTAATATAAATACGAAAGTGAGTTTGTTACGGTTTTACGGTAAAACAGCTGGTCCGATTTGGATGAAATTTGGTATGGAAATAGAGGGGACCCAGGAGACAGTTTAGACTACTTTTTATATTAATATTTCGGTTATGACGGCAATGAAACCGCGGAAAACAACTGCTAGTAAATAAATATGTTTAACTACAGTATCAGCAATATGATTTTATACATAATAATGTCTCTCGATTACACCCGCTCGTGCCCACCCACCTAGCATGTAGCATCGCCCGACGCTTTATTTCAACATTCACCGAGAATTAGGTTATTAAATGCAATAGATTTTTAATGATGATATCTGGCAAGTAGTTTCAGAGCGACGCTTTTAACGCTCTTAGGCCCTGCGCAGACGACAGACTATCCGTGACGCACTTTTTAGTCTGTGAAAATAGAACCTATGCAATTATATGCAGTAACGCACACGACGCGCAAAAAGTCCGGCGCACAAAAAATCCGTGTAATTCGGGCAGACCGCACCGCGCCGCGGCGCGCCGCTCCGCACAAAAAGTGTGTGAACAAAATTGAACGTTTGCTTCAACTTTGACTTTAGTCGGCAATCTGCATTTGCTAGGGGTGGACGTAACGCACGCGATCTATTATCATGGCGCCAGAGGTCGATGTAACTATGTTAATTCAAGAAATACAAAACAGACCAGCAATTTATGATACTTCTAAGGCAGAATATCATGATAGACATTTAAAAAGAAAAATGTGGGAAGAAGTGTGCTGTAATGTTTATTCCGCTCCTCATTGTTGTTTCTGAATGAGTCAAAGCAGGTCTCAAAATAAATAGCAACTCATCAAATTTAGTAACAGACATTTTATAAAATTTGTTGTTGTTTCAGAATTGAATGTTTAGTATGGAACTGTCCCTTCAGTAATCTTTCCGAAAGTATAGGGTGTACCCAAAATTCTCTATTTCTTCTTCTTTTTCTGTACTTCATGTACAAAGTAATACTTCGCGATCTCTGCACGATTTCCATAGCGTCTACGTCCCTACAGCTCTGCCGACAAAATGATCGAAGATGTGCGTCGTGTGCGTTGAGTCTGTGAAAAATCCGCGACCGACTTTTTGCGCGCCATGCAGACTTTTTGTGCGCCGCAGACTCGATCGCACAAAAAGTGTGCCGTCTGCGCAGGGCCTTAGCTTTATATATGAAAATGTAAATATGGTTAGAATTTAATTCATGACTAGAATTTGACGTTTCTAAGACGAAATAAACTTACCTTCTTGTAAAGTTCGTGCTCTTTTGAGTGGCTCGACGGGCTCTCCACTCTCCAAGTCGGACTCCGGTGAGAATTCGTGATCCGATTTGTTGAAAACCACTGTCAAACATATACACATCATTATTACTTTAAACAACATTTACGCCCACCAATAGATGAAATATGGCAAAATGAAATCGTTTAGAGTCGTATTATGGCATGCATACAGACACCAGTAAAAAATAGGGACAGTGCTATTCGTCTTATATAGCTCTATCTCTTTCTGACCCTGGGATCTGGATATCTATAACTTATGTCATGATACCAGCAGATCCGACAGAAGTAAGAATATTGTATAACAAGACCTCTTGTTAAATAGCTCATTTATAATACCATTAGAAAACAATCCAAACTCTTTTTGCATTTGCAGCTTATTCAAGCGATTTTGAGTTCTATTCTGTACGTATAAGAATGGTGTTAAGAACCAAATATATTCTGCATCTGTTTTTTGTCGTGTCGCCTAAGCAATAGAGGTCAAAATCGTTGGAAAAAAGTGTGCATTGAAATTTCTAAATGGAGTATAGTTTAAGATGACTTACGTTCCGGCTCCTCATGTTCGTGCAACTCGAACAGAGGCTCATCAGAGTCGGAGTCGGGTTCGGGTCCCGTGGAGTGGTCGGAGCGCCACTCGGTCTTCCGCCGGCGACGCTCGCCGTCCGAGCTACTCGCGCCACTCGCGCGCCATTCCTCTTCGCCTTCTTCTTCTTCTTTGTTCTGATCAAAACAATTATTTGATTTTACATAATCATGTCTTTTATGGTGATCTATAATTCATTTACAAAAAGATTAGAAAAACTTCCAAACTCTTTTTGCAGCTTATTCAACCGATTTTGAGTTCTATTCCCTATTGATAAGGATGGCGTTGAAAGCAAAATAATGTTTACAATAACAAATATATTCTGCATCTGTTTTTGTCTTGTCACCTTAGTAATAGAGCTTTAAATTGTTTGAACAACAGTAAATAGAGTGCGTTTGAATGTCTAACCTCATAAATGGAGTATAGATTATAATGTGACAGAGAAATGGAGCTGTCACAGTCTATCAAGCTGGAAACTGGATTACTTTAATGTTTTGTATGATATGCCAAAATATTAGATTAGTTATGAAAAAGAGATGATGCTATACGACTTAAGTAGCTGCGTCTTGCTCTCACACCTGAATAGTGATTAAAAACATGTGATGGTACAGCATCTGTCCAGGGTAATTTTTTTCTGACAAATCAAAATTAAAATCAACAATTTTGTTTGCAATAAAGACAGACTTTTATATGTGACTTTCATTTGTAATTAAAAGTCTCTCTATCGATACTAGATACGTTAAAGTAACAGTGATGTCAGGATTACATCATTAGAAAAGGATGAATAAATAGAGAAGAAAAAAAAATATCCTTACTTCACAAATAATCAGCTAACCCTATAGTTTCGGCAGTAAAATTACAGACCAAACTCCTCTTAAGAGTATAAAAGAGGACAGTATAAAAGCGATAAAAAATCTGATGAATGTGACGATTATTTTTGGTTCATTAATATTAATATGTGTACATAATAGTGTATTATTCCATATGCGTTTCTACTTCACTATTTTAAATGCGATAAACTTTCACAAGTTGTTTTACGCTCACACGCAAATGTTTCTGAGTAAACAAAGCAGCAAACAAATGCTCCAAAAAAAATAGCTTAGTTATTCTGAAGAAATAAGGTTTTAAAGTAAGCAGTTAATAGTTGATTGCTGCATTTGCTGCAGACGTAGCGCGGGTTGAGAAACACATTTTCGCCACCCTTTATTTGTCTATGGAATAAGTATGGAACAAGGAGACAAAGGTTGAAAAACGCCTTAGATCACCCCTGCTATTCCCCAGCATCTGCATGTACAAAGTGTGATTTGACCAGGCCTTACCTTTTTCTTGTGTATTTTTTTGAGTTCTCTAAGTGCGACTTCTTCTAAATGCCGTCTGTCAGCTTCCTCCTTGATCTTCATCTGCGCGATCCGCCGCGACTGTCGGACGGGCGCTACGTCAGAATCGTCTGATCCCCCGCGGCCTTTTTCTTTACTTGATTTTCCTTTGTCGTTGCCAGGCTTGCCTTTGTCAGTACTGGATTTTCCCTTATCTTTAACTTTGATTTTCTTTTTCACTAGTTTTTTTGTCGTTTTTTTGCCAGCTGAAAGTAAACACATTTTTTTTTCAAGCATTGTAACATAATCATCAAATAAGTCAACATCCGATGCTGAACGTATTATGCAAAATCAAACGAATATGCGAAAAAATAATCTTTAAAATATTGTCAGTAAACAAGTGTTAATGCTAAATGATTGTGTGGCTTGAAATAAGAATGATAAGGTCCTACTTTCATTAAAATTATAAATCCAGACGTGAAACTGTCTTTTACACAATCATTGGAAGAGGGATGGACAGATTTAGATGAAATTTGTATGGAGTTAGCTTGAGTTCGGGTGTGTCAAGTTGTTTATGCTGAAAATCAGCACAGCTTTTTGAACGTCAAAAGTTTCCTTAGGATGTGGGTGAAACCGCGGGAAGCAGCTAGTTCTAGACTATAATTCAATACAAAGCATTTGCTGTTAAGAATTAAAGCAATAGCATACCTATACTATAGAGAGTCTCCTCCTCAGATTCATCACTAGAATGTTTCTCTAGAAGTTTAGCTTCTACTTTTTTCCTGTAATAAAAGGTAAGAATAATATAACAACATACTGAAATCGCCATTATGCCTTGAGCCGGCGCGCATATTTTTTTTTAACAAGATGTCTTTTCTTTCTAGAAGACAGTAGGGATGGTTAATAAATTTTTAGCTAATAATAAATGGTATACCTGGTAGATGTGATGATTTTCTTAGGTTTAATTTTGAGGCGTTTGCCACTTGTGATTGGTTCATCATCTTCACTTTCGCTTTGAGATTCGGATTTATTCTTATCGCTCATCGTAGCATCTAATAGAGACCTTTTTAATGATTTACACTCTTTCTTACCATTGTCATTTGTAGTTTCTTTGTCACTATTCTTATCTACACTGTCATCTATCTTTTTAACGATCTTTTTTCTTTTAAATTTTCCTTTGTTAGCTTTTATTTTCTTTCGCTGCGCTATAGGATTGCTTTCAACGTCATTCAAGCTGTCTTTCTTAGTTTCACCGTTTTCTACACTATCTCCTGTTTCATTGGAATGTGCGTTTACGTCACTTTCGGGAGTGGTTTCTAACCGTAACTTCTTATGAGGTAAAGGGTCTTCTACTTTTAGTTCTTTGTCAGGACTCTTCTCTTTCTCATTCTCTGTGTTGACCGTATCTTCTTGATCTACAGATGATACACTACTTTTTCTCTTCTCTATAATACTTGTTTTACTATCGTGACAGTTATCAGTCTCTGAGTTAACTACTTCTGTACTTTTGTTTAATTTTAAATTCCTGACTAAATTACTTTTCTTTTTAACTTTGCCCCTTCCTTTTTTAGCATTATTCTTTTTAGGACTTTCACTATCTGTAGTGCTCTTGTCATTAACACTCGCTTCTCTTTTAAGATCATTTTCAGCATTTTTAGTCGAATTAGAGCCATCCGATTGATCTAAATCGCGCACGCAATGTTTTTTAGAGTCAGTATTTAATACCTCTGTGGTATCATTTGATTGATTTTTTAAAGATCTTTTAGTAACAGAAGGTAAACTACTTTTTAATTTTACATTTTTAACTACATTATTTTTATTGCTTGAATTTGACAGTTCATGGGGATGTTCCCCGTTTAGACACTCTTCGCTACCATTCTCCTCTGCTGGATTCTCTTCAGGGCTTTGTGCTTGTTCAATGGTGTCTGGATTACCCGTGTCATTGTCATAGCCCCAACCTTCTCCATAGAAGAACATGACCGGTTCTGAAATTTCTTCACCAATGATATAGGAACTATCACAATCCGCACCATTACCCTCGCCAGTCACAAGCATTAGAGGTTCTTCTATTGCTTCACCAACTTCTTCATCTTCTGGTTGTTCTTTACTTGTCTCTTCTTTGTTCTCTTCTGTCCTTTCGTCTTTTTCTGTACTTTCTTTTTCTTCACATGTTGCTGGTTCCTTTTCTTGGGTGGATTCTGGAGGCTCCTCATTTTCAGGACTTTTTACTGCCTCTGTTATTGTTACTGTCTCTCTCGCCTCTTTCTTTTCTACTGCCTCTGTTTCTGGTTTTTCTTCTGTTTCTAAGACAGGTTCACTGTTCTCAGTAACAATTTCCTTTCTTTCCACTTCTTCTTCTGCTTTCTCTTGTGTATTATTAGTACATTCTTCTGGTTTAGGTTCTTCTTTTTTAAGTGCTGGTTCTTCTTCATCTTTTTGTTCATCAGCTTCATGTTCTGATTCAGATTCTGGACTTAGGAACTCTTCTTCATTTTCTTCTTCCACTTCTGATTTATTTGACTGTAAAAGAGTTTACATTTCTGTCAGTCTTGCTATATATATAGGACAATATTTAATTTATTAGAGGTTATTTGGCAAATTAACTAAAGCAGTTATAATAACATTCTACAATATATTGTTAAGTTATACATAGATATATGCATTCAGTAAGACAATTTTATGAACAGCTCACAGATAAATTTGATGCTCTGGGATTGTTAAAAGATTATTTAACATAGATAAAACTGTAGTTGAACTCTGTGGTTACCAATCTAAGCTTGTCCTTGTCCCAATCAGCCTATGGACATGGCTCACCATATTTTAAATTGGTGACCAAAATTAATTAATGTTTTATGCAATAATTACCTCCAACTGTGGTGGAATCTCGGCACTATTTGAGTCCTCATTGACATTGGTATTTGGTGCAAATAATGGACACACATCTTCACCACTTTTTAATTGCGATATCACTTTCACTAGTTCTTCTCGAGTTCTGAATACAAAATAAATATTATTTTACACAAATTGACTTAAATCAAGTAAATAATTCACAAACAAACACTTGAATAAAGAATTATTAGGTTGTTACATGGAAATTTAAATAAAATGAGCATATAAAACAGAATTTCATTCATGAGTACATGTTGTTTAAATTAACTTTAAATGCAAATAAGTCTATCTTTATCATGAAAACTCATTATATTGTATGCAAAGCAAGGTATTAGAGATTCAGTACTCTATACAATTTTGACCTTGTCTCTAATTATACATTTAAATATACTTTACCTAGCTACCAGCTGCCATGTCTCCTCGTCCTGGTCTTCTTTATACAAACAGAGGTTAGCTTCATGGTCTACTTGCAACCAGTACACACAACCATTCTTGTCTCTGCCAATAGGATCCAACCTTAACTCCTTACATGTTATTGCATTGACAGCATTCTTGAACTTTGGATGGCAGGTAAATTGGAACTCTAATAAAAGCTGTTAAAATTCAAAACAATTAAATTATAGTATGCACCAATTGATTTTAAGAAAAATGTAAACAAAATCATAACCTATTTTGTTTGAATTTTCCCACTCATATAAATAAAACTGCATTAAATGATGAATGGTGATGTTTAGAGCATGAAATTAACATACATGCGCAATCCTTACACCATTTTGATTAATTTCTGTGGCAGAATTAGAACAAAATAGGTTACGACTTTGTTTACATTTTTCTTAAAATCAATTGGAACAGATTATAATTATCATAGTTGTTTTTATTTAATAAATAAAATAATAAAAATGTGAGAGTGAAATATTTCTTCAAATTAAGATAAATGTGTGCAGACCAAAACAATTGACACAGAAACATGAAGGTATTCAAAACATTTGGCTTATAGCCAATTTTTTTTTAATAAATAACATCACAAACATGTAGAGATGGAATCTGTGGTTAAAAAAATATCACTTTAGCACATGTGGCACAAAAACATACTAAAAGACATTCTATATTATTGATAAGTAAACACACACCCTACTTAACCATTACAAGTAAACTGACAGCAGAACACTTGTACAAGTATGAATCATTTGTGAAAGTACTTGCTGCCAGCTATCAATGAGATTAGTTGCACATCATCTTAGAAAAAAAACTGCGTAGGCGTAATTACCTTCAATACTTTCAATTTAACCTGAGTGCTAGCTTTCTTGTAAGAGAACCTCTCTATCTCCCAGGCTTCCTGATGGTGACCTTGTTGATGGCAAAACTTTATCATGAACCTCTCCCATCTGTTGCTTGCCACCGTTTTATGAGCACGGCGTAGAAGTCTCAAGTGTAACTCCTTTAATGGATCCAACACTAACAACAAAAAACTTATAAGATGTTTGTTTATGATTTGAAATGACGAATCTACAAAGATATCTCACCTTCTTGTGTATTCTCTATAAGTTCTTGTAATTTAGATATCGTAGGAACATCTAAGCCGTACAATTTGCCGAATGTTTTTAGAAATGAGTAAATAACAGCGAAATTAGGATCATTCGCACACGAAATTTCACCATCGGACGCCATCGTCGGAACTTAACAAGCTTTTTCACTAAACATCACTAATGGTTCTAAATACAGATATATCATTATTTCACTTATACCTAAAGGGAAGTTGTAAAACATGTACATGATTCACGAAAATATCTTCATTTTATGTGCACTCATAGCTTCTTTTCTTATTTTCTACTTTAGTAAAATAAAACTCGATGACAGCCATCGCTCCATAAACTACAAAATTATTTTTTTAAGTAAACATAGAAACAGTGGCAGATTAAAATTATTTGTGTCAAAGACAATACAGTCGTAAAAGGAATAAAATAATTAGGCTAAGCATACAATATTGTCGGGTGTCTTTTCAGTTCAGCTACAACCTTAGCGGTTTTAGCGCGAGGGGATGGCAGTATTATTGTTAAATTAGTTGGTTATAAATGAGCATACAGGACATTCAATATCTGGAATTGTCTGATTTTAGCCTTTCGCAATTTCCTCGTATTAATAGTCACCGAGAAAAATGTTCTAATGCAAAATTATTTATCAGTCAGTAAATGAAAAAGAATTTTATAATTTCGCAAGACACTTCTCAGAGATTATTACTGTCCGGAAGTTGTAAAAGCAATAATCTAGTTGTTTTGAACGTGTAAAAGAAAGAAAAATGTGCTTTATTAAGTTGAGTAAGGCGTTGAAATGCACACGTATCGTGCACCATTAGTTTTCAGTCTTCTGTTCATGTGTCTGTGTATCTGTTATGGTTTTCCTTACGTATTGTTTTCATAACTCGTTAGTCATAACCATGCCATGTCATAACAGACGTTGTTGATTTTAAAGCGTCCTAGTGTTACTATTTACCACAACTATTTCGAAGTAATAGTCATCCATCCATCCATCACTATCCATCATTTAGGCTGTCAAATGAAATTCCACAGGCTCATTGGTGTTTTATAACCTGTGGTTACAAAACCCCATTGAGTGAAACGAGTGTTTGGTTTCGTTTACTTTTGAGATTTGTGTGACTGCTTTGTTTCATAGTCGTAAGATAAATAACTTTTAATAGCAGCCAAGATGTCTTCAGTATGTTGTGGAACAAAAAAACAGAAACTAAACAACTCGTACAGTAACAATATAGATCGACCTTTGAATGGTTACCAAGAGTCTGTGGCTATTCCTGATATGTGTTACTTTTGTTTCGATGTTTTGTATTGTCAGCTGCACTGTATGGACCCTCCTCAGACGCCAAACTTTACTAATGATGCCTAGTAAGTGGTTCACTCTCGTAAGTATAAGTACAGCCTATCATTATAATAATGCCAATCCTGTTGGACATGCTTTGTTGAGCTACCTCCACATCTTTTGTTTCGAATGAGGTCAGTCTAATGAATTAAAACCTTTTCTGATTTGTATGAAACTCTTGACTAAACCACAAAGGCACATTTTCACTTTCACTAAATTTACATTGTGTATGAATGTAAACATATGTGATTTATTTGCTCATAATTTGACACCCACACGAAGGCAATTTTGTTTTTTATTCGCGGTCAATACACCTCCACTCCCATCACCTACCGAAAATGTGCATGCTAATACATTCTTTATGTGAAAGTGCATAAAGTTTATAATTGAGTAAAGTTTTGCTATTGTGTTGCTGTGCTGACAACACTTACAGAATGTGTAATGTGCAATAAAGCTAGACATTACCTAGTCTTAGAACCATTATTCAATGTTTTTTCTTTGTGATGGTATAAAATGGAGTTGTTTTTTTTTCACAGTCCATTATTTGTGACCTGGAAGATTGGTAAGGAGCACCGTCTCCGAGGGTGCATCGGCACATTTAATGCAATGCATTTACACTCAGGTACGTGAGGTAACTCTAACAATAATCTACTTAATCACTAAAGATGTTTGTATTTAGTTGATTAAATATTTAATCTTGTGAGTGTGGTCACAGAATACCTATAAGAATGTTCTGACCTTGTTCACTTATTAGCAAGCACCTGCAATAACAGTAGTATACTTAACTTGAGAATACTCAGTAATCCTGTTTGTTTACTCAGCTTCAAAATGTTTAGAAAACTATCTGTATCTGCAGTTTTACACATGTCTTATAGGAACTACTTCTGGCACCGGGATAATCAGTAGCCTATTACCATCCCCAGTACCAGTACCATCTATGTCAGTACCAAATTTCATCATAAATGGTTCAGCCGTTTTACAGTAAAAGTGTAACAAATATACTAACCCACTTGTATTCATATCAATGTATTATGAATAATTTACTATGAAAAGTTTTAAATACCCTGTACAGTTGTTAGCCTAGTGCACTAGTCTTTCCAAACTACCTTGTATGATGATGATGATGATGCGATCCTGTGGTCCCTCATCAGGGACATAGAGCTCTAAGAAGAAATTTCCATTTTTTCCGATCTTGTGCGGTGACTTCGAGATCCTTCCAACCGAGACCAGTTGATGCAGCCTCTTTTTCAACTGATCGCCTCCAGGTGGTACGGGGCCGGCCCGGCATCCTCTTTCCATACGCTTGCCACGTCAACCCTTGTTTGGATAGATGGTTGTCTGGTTTCCGCAACACATGTCCAATCCAGCACCACTTTCTCAGTAGGATCTCCTTGTTGATGGGTTGTTGAACAACCTTATATATTTTCCTAAAACTTAGCTAAGCTGCCAATTCATACAAATACAAGTAAATACACTAATATGACTACTACAGTATTCTTACATAATATGCTACTATCTACCAATCAACCTTTGTTTTTTTTTATCATTATTTTAAAAAAGGCTTCAGTCACTCTAGCTAACCATGCCAGCCTCATGGGAAAAACCTTTGGGTTAATAGGCCTGTTGTAATAGGTACAAAAAAGGATCAATTATAGCATTGAGCTACACTATCAGGGTCAATCATTATCCAGCAATTAAGTGGCCACTATAACATTCAAATTGGTATCATTCTTAATGCACAAGATAAGAATATATAAAACAAATTAAACAAAGTGTTCAATGTTAACTTTGAGAAATCATTTGTTTGATTTTTAATTATAAACATTAACTTAAAACAAAAGAAAATGTTTACATTGGCTGTAAGTTATAAAAGATGATTGATGCATAATTGCCATGCATGTGTATTCAGTTTTTTAAGTATGTATTTTGAATTTAGCTACCGTGTTCTGGTTCCCTCATTATATACAAACTCTTAAGCTGATTTTATTGACTTCATTAATTATAACAATTCATATTTTATGAAAAGGTAAAAAAATATATATTTTTATAGGTATATAAATTGGAGCCATGACAAATAAAAAGGTTCATTATGGCAGCCCATTTTTCTGTACAACTGTTGTAACCAAATCATTTAGGTTCATTTTAAATTTACATAATGTAACCTGTATCTTTTAGTTCTATTGATAACTTCCTCTTTAATCAAGCAGTATATTATTCATATGTATATTCATATTCATACATATATATTCTTATATATAATATAGCTGTACACCGCGGACTACCCTTAGCTAAATATTTTATCTTTCCTGTCCATCCAAAGGTTGTCTGGAAGAGATCGCTTTTAGCGATAAGACCGCCGTTGTACCCATATTTTTATTTTTAAGTTGTATCTGTCTTCATTTCTTTTTGGTGTACAATAAAGCATATTTCTATTCTATTCTATATTCACATTTTCTTTGCAGTTGAATACAGAGTAAACAAGAACTCCAGCTATCCTATAACTGCAAATTAATATCTTGTGGTCTTCAAAATAAAAATCAAAAATGTATTAAATGGGCCTATGAATTAGTACTATTTTAGAAGTCATAATAACAAATACTCTTAGCAGTAATCAAGTTCACTTTTGTACCATTATTGGACCACATGATTTTAAATAAATACATTAATAATTAATATATAGAAAGAATGTGAATCTACATTAATTTATTATGGTAAACACTTTTTGAAAAGATTGATGTTGTCAGGGAGTATTGTTGCTTGTTCTTTTCTACTACATGAAACCATGCAACTAGTATTTGACCTTTTGTAAAAGCCTGTCATGGACAATATTTAAAAAAAAAACAAGTTCGAATAAATATGCAGCTGACGGTGTGTGGTAAACTTAACAACACCTTGCCCCAGGTCTTCGCGAGTACGCGATAACGAGTGCGCTGAAAGACTCCCGCTTCGCGCCCATCACCCGCGAGGAGGTGCCGCGGCTGACCGTCTCCGTATCCATCCTGCAGCACTTCGAGGAGGCCGAACACTACCTGGACTGGAAGCTGGGCAAGCACGGCATCCGCATCGAGTTCATCAGTGAACGAGGCACCAAGCGCACCGCTACTTACTTACCTCAAGTCGCTACGGAGCAAGGTACGTACCTACACATTAGGATCGATTAGCTAATCGATTTGCATGTCTTAGGTATGATAATCTCAGGTTTGGTTTGAAGAACTGGTTGATATTTTGTCACAATGTTTGCACTGACAGAAATGGTTTTGTCGTAATTTCGGAACAGCGTATACCGTGTCACATACGCATTCAATGAAATGTTAATGGTTCTAACAGCTCTCAAATGTATGAGGTTGTGGACACGTTTGGGATCAAAGACTGTGACTGAAGCTACCAGTCTCCTTAGTGCAGGTCTTGATAATGAAGTCATGATTGATGCTTTTAAAGGAAATAGTGTGAGATCGGGCGACCCCCGTCAGGAACGAAGTTCCTTACTCGCACGCACACACATGCACACACTCTTACATAATAGAAAGGAATAGAGAGAAACTCACATAGAGGCGGCATAAGACTTTTTCCTTGCGTGAAGATTACTACCAGACAACTCGTACCGCGTTAAGGAACTTCGTTCAGTAACAGACTGGTTATACAGTTGGCGTGCCACAGTCTATGGATTATCCCATAGTTATGCTTGAAACATTGCTGAAGTGTGTATTTTCTGTTAAAAGCAGCCTGAAAGTTAGTAAGCTGTACAGCTGTATTTGCAGCAGCCAGTGTTTGAATTGTCTCTAACAGCATCCCTGCAGTTAGAGGCCCTGAACGAAATGTCCCATGTCTGAGAACGACATGAGGTTACTGATCGTTATTGGTATGTATTCCTTGATAGGTGATTGTACCAATACACTATTTTTTTCACTTTGCGAGGAATTTAAAGGCCATTTTTTGCCTTTACGACGCAGTGTCTTGCAACACTGCGACCAGCCACCGTACCGCAATCTTTAAAGCAATTTTTTACCACTTTATAATCAAGTCTGTCTTATACACATACATAACATAAAATCCCAAATTTTCGAAAAAATAGGGTATAAGTACATATTTTAAATCTTCAATTCCTATTCATCAACTGAAATTAACATGGGAAATTTCAGGTTGGGACCAAATTCAAACCATAGACTCTCTCCTGAGAAAGGGCGGGTACAAGGCCGCCATTACCGGGGAGCTGAGACGGAGCATCAAGCTGACCCGCTACCAGTCCGAGGAGATCTCCGCGACCTACAACGAATACATCAACCAGCGCTGCTAGCAAATGGTAAACGAGCCCGCTCACGGGTCCCAACTTAATAAGAATCCAAGACTTGTGTATCGCAGTATACCATATACACATAATAATAAGCAAATATATCGGAGTTGGAGTGGGCACAGTGGTTACAAATATTGTGTTAGTAATAATGTAGGTTGTAAGTGTACGTCTAGTGGCCAGAATCAGTTAGCGAGGAGGCAATGTGAAACAGCGGCTCGTGCGAACACGACGGTCGGGAACACAGGCGCCGGTCAGGATTATGCTCAAAGTGGATTGGCGAGCGAGCCCAGCGAACGGTCCTGTTTGATTCAAATCATTTAACGTTAAGATACATCACTGCCAACGACATTCCTCTGAGGAGAACATCAAAGTGCCATCTAATCAGTAAAGCTTATGATTAATGTTAATATTGACATCAAACTGAGTAAATTCATGAATAGTGTTACGATTGCAAAAATAAAAATAGAGCTAATTTAAAATTAAGATTTTACTTTCGTATCGGCAATACACTTTGATCAAATTTTTGGCTAAGCACTGTTTGTATTTTAGTTAATTCATTGTTGTAGGAATATGTTATCGTGGGTCTAAAAACTAAAAAAGCAAAATTAACATTGGTTAGTGAATTATTTGTAATTTGACTCATGGTTGGCTAGTTAAGGGTTGCCCATGCTTCCATACTTGATGAATCTTATATTACTGATTGAATCTAATCATTTTGTGATATGGTTACAATTTCACAATGATTCTTATGTAACACTTAAGCTGCCGTCATAAGAAGAAAGATCGTTATTTTTTTTATTTTTTTTTCTATATTGATTAATACATGTTCGTAATCAGATTTTGTCCTGATTCCAAATATGTACTTAACTCAATATCGAAAAAAATAATAGTAGTAACGGCCTTTTATTCAATTGACGACAGTATGTCTTTCAAACCACATAAGTCTTGTGGATTATAGGGTTCTTGATTCCCTATGACACTATGCCATTATGCATAGTTTTCCATATGTATTTGTGCTCTTCTCTGTAGATAGTGATCCCCCCGGAACTTAAACACCCCCTGTCTTATAAGATGAACCTTAATAATGTTCATGACATACAGCGATTGTTTAATCATTGTGTTTGCATCGCGGACAGTGAATTTGTTAATACCTTTGTTTATCCCTTCGGGCATTGCAGCCCTGATTCATGATAAAGTATCAACATTACTATACTGCACCCATGCAGAGCCTAGCCGGGTAGGTGCATTATAATAGTCTACGGTTACATAAATTGTAAAAGTATTGTCTGCATACAAGGCTAGTTGTCGCATGACTTGTGTTCATTAACCTTACCCTACTTTCCAACTACAAATGAGTCACTATGTATTCAAAGAAGTCATTATTGAATCTGACTATTATTGCAAGTAGTCATTTAAAGGAATATAGATATTGCTCTTAATTACTCAAATCAAGTGTTATTGCACTTGTGAAGTTGAAAGCTTTTATGAACATTTTCATAAGTCAAACTACTGTTGAAAAATTGTTTTTATCGATGTTGCCAAAAGGTCTGTTAACAATACCCTATTACTACGAGGCACTGCACGAACAAGCCCGGTTAAGCAGTCTACAACCTTCTAGGTTGACCTGCGAGATGCCATACACAAAAAAAGCACTGCACGATAGAGCGCAAATAAATAGTTACGACTTTACTCCCAAATAACGTGGGATATTTATAGTGTCTCCTGCCCCTCTCCCTCTTTATATAGAGGGATTTATTACTCATTGTGTGAAATTGTAACCATTAAATGTAATCAGGATCTCAATGTAATATCTTTACGACAAATAATTAGAAGATTTTTATTTTACAACATAGTACTTACATGCGAAATTGCGCTACGCTTGGGTAAGCACTCCCCTAGACCTATCATGTAAGAACTTATTATGTAGATCGATACAGTAATGTTCTCGATAAAAAAAATATCAAAAATATTTTAAAGAAAAATTCTAAAAAAAATAAATAAGAATTAAAGTGAACAAAAAAATGTTAATAAAGTAATTACTTTAAGAATTCGTTTGTTGTAGAATGTAAGTGTGTCTTACTTTTATTAGTTTTGTAAACTTGGAAATTGTTATGTGATAAGTTGTTGAAACAATCAAATATCGGTATCTTGTTTGTTGATGGGGCATGGGGGAATGTTGGTGATCATTTCGTTATCTTGGTATTTTTTTAATCAATATTTTCTATTACATAGTCATTTTTAGTTCTTTGACAGTTGGTACGAGTAGTCAGAACCAGTCTATCAATGAATATTGTGTTATCTGGTTAGACTGGAAACCGGCCCCAACATAGTTGGGAAAAGGCTAGGCAGATGATGATTTGATTGTATGCGGTATGTGATTAATAACGCCGGTATTCTAGAAATCTAGAACGATACTCAAGCATAGATTTCAAGACATTTTATTGGTTGAATCTAATTTTATTGCTTCAGTTTTAGTCAGATTCTTTAATACGGTCCTAAGGGGATCCTGTGGAACGAATAGTCATTTTTTTTTTAAATATATTTTTATACTTTTAAGATGCAGCCCTATGGCAGCCGCATGCGATCTATCGCATTTTCGTACTCTGCCTAATGTCGGCGCGGCTACGATTAGCCGCGATGTATGGAAATGCACCTTTAGTACATATTGTACTCCTATATTATGTACTGCAACAATAAGGTTCTTTAATCATACAAAGTTCTAAATATACATTTCTTTTGATTAAATAAAAAAATGTATCTCTTAAAATACCAAGGTAACAAATGAACATACAAATTGTTGGTGAATGTATCATGAATAATGTAAATATAAACAAGTTGTTTGAACACGTAGATTACGTGAGCCATATTTGATGGAGAAACCGATGCGTTGTGGCAGTGGATGGAATATTCTGAGAGAATTGTATCGCTTGTCTGCTTAATCGGATACAATGAGAAGATGTGTTATTGAATGGAATTATCAAACTGTATGTTTGTATACTTGTTTTAGCATAACAAATTTTAACTGAGCGGAACTTTCTTGCTTGTGCACTCTAACAATACTGCATCAAAAAGTTTAAACAATCAGTTCGTAACAGCACTCGCATCCTACCAATATTATAGACGTGAAATTTGGATGGATGTTTGCTACTCAATCCCGCAAAATCCACTAAACGGATTTGGATGAAATTTTGTATACACGTAGTTTATAACCTGGATTAACATATAGGATAACATTTTTTTATCCAGGTCGTCTGGACGTCTACAGACGAAGTCGTGGGCTGAATCTAGTGTAACATAAACGCGATTACAATACTTATATCGACTGTTTTTATATCGAATGTACTAACATTACGTTGAACTGCCAATGTAAGAAAAATTGGTCTCTGGTTTATACAGAATTCTCATACTTAATGCTATATGAGTGTGGCACGTCACCGTCCTACTATTTCGACGCCCACTCGCAAAGATGTGGTCACTGTACAGTTGGCTACAGAAAAATGTATCACACTAAGCTTCGTATTACAGAATAGATACTCAAGCATAAACTCGTTTGAGTTATTTGATTGGTTGTAGCTTCGTTAATGCGGACCTTAGTGTCGCTAACTTTTTGCTGCTGACTGTACATTTTAGACAAGTTACAAAATTATTTAATACAGTTTGATTTTTCATTTATTCCCACATCTTTTTATAATGTAACCTATACATAAATGTTATTCTTTATAGTGAACAGCTAGCGGTTAATATTAATACAGTAGTTCACTGACTCGTGGAGGATTTATTGTACGATTATTGGTAAGGAACGGCACTAACATATTATGACGAACTAAGCACATACAGAGTAGCTAAGTTAGTGATGTTGCACTTTTTACGTAAGGTTGTATATTGCGGCTTTCGAAAATATTTCCCTTGTTAAAATTGTTATTCCTTAAAGCTATTATATCAATGGATGGGTGTGTAATTTAGTTTTTTTTTATTCAAACGCGGCTATTTCATTGTATGTGCTTAGATAAACTAATACATGTACTTTCAGCAATATGAGTGACTTCAAATAGAAAATCATTATGTATCATAATTTTAAGCAGATTTCTAATTAGAATTATAATTATGTTTTATTTTTAAAAGTAACTGAAACTTTGTTTTGTGAGACTTCTGGCTCCCTTCAGCCGCACGATTTAATCCACTAACGCTTGCACCTCAATTTCTTGGAATAAATACTCTATATTACCATGTTGTTTTTGAGTGAAATATTGTGTCCGTTTGCTATGTTTTACAGTGTATTATTGTTTTACCTTGCATTTACTCAAGTTATGACTGATTGAGCTGAGCTGACTACGATCGAGTCACTCATGAATACGCGTGATAGGATACTACTCGAAAAATGTGTAATCGCACGATGATTTTAAGACTTCGATGATAATGAACACCTAAGTCGCGATTTTTAGGACTTAAAACGTCAAATTAATAGTGCTTTAAATATTCTGAAGCTAGCCAAAAGTCGTGTTATTAAGGAGTAATTATAGCCGCCGCAAATACGTTCGCAATCTAGCATTAAGCAACGGTTTTGTACGGAACTTACGCCATTCGGAACAGAGGCGAGTGAGCGAGATAATACGAACTAGTATAACTGTCTCACTCACTCTTTAGTTAGAAAGATGGTAGGTTAGTATGTATGAAGCATATCTATAGTCAGGTTTGTACGGTAAGGGATATTTTTTAAATAAAGAACTTGCGTATTATGTATTAATTATGTTCTGGATGGTTGTTTAAGTAGCAAAGAACAGTTTTGCATGTGTTCATACCTAGAAATTGTACTATATCTGGAAACAGTGTGCATAGTTTGTTGTCCGTTTTTTGTATTTCTTAAATATGATTAAACTAATAATATAGGTTACTTTGAAGAGATTTTATGATTTTTATTTATCTACATTCTAAAAGTTATTTATTGTTTATGTTTTAAACACTTAAGTTTGTTTCATTATTTGTTACTAGCTTTCCGCCAGCGGCTTCGCCCGCGATATTTTAGCCAATGGAAACAAAAACTTGACAAATTATATACTAAAACCTCCTCTTGAATCACTCTATCTATTAAAAAACCGCATCAAAATCCGTTGCGTAGTTTTAAGCATACATGGGGACAGATAGCGGGAAGCAACTTTGTTTTATACTATGTAGTGATGATTTGCTTTCACGGTGAAACAGCTGAACCGGGTGTTTGATACGCAGATAGATGCGGTCCTAAAAATCTGAGTGCTTTCAGTAACTCACTTGGGATGTGTGTTAAACCGCGGGAACCATTTATATTTAAACTAATTAATATTACTGAAATAATAGCAGTCTAATCTAAGTAACAAACAAAAGCCACATGATTAAACATAACAATTTAATTATAAAATAATCTATTTACAAAATGCATCTACATTCATACGCATCACAGACTCTTATCTAAATAGACAACGTGACTGTGACATTCAAGCATTGATTTTTATTATTTCTCTTTCTCAAGTTTAGCTTCAATTTCCATAATCTTTGCTCTTAACGTTAAATTGTTTATCATTTCATAATATGTGAAAATAGACGAGGCAAGGACCTGGCCTATGATCATAAATGTTAGGGTGCTGTTGTAGGGCCTTGTGATTTTCCTTAAGAATTTGAAGATTATAGAAGGCCCTTGTTGCAGATCAGGCACTCTGTATGTTGAGTATCGGTTTGCAAACTGAAACAATTATTATAACACATGTAATTACCACGATTATGTAACCAATGAGATTGTTATAATCTGTACCAATTGATATTACAAAATCATAACATGTTTTGTTCTAATTCTGCCAATAAAATTAACAAAATGGCGTAAGGATGACGCATATATGTCAATTTCATGCTCTAAACATCATCACATAAAGCCATTTTATTTATCTACGTGGGAAAATTAGAACAATATAGGTTACGACTTTGTTTACATTTTTCGTTAAATCAATTGGTACAGACTATAGCGTATTTACTATTCCCCTGCTAGGCAATGACCTCTTCTCAAAGAGAGAAGGTATGAGCATTGGTCACCAGACTTGCTCAAGGTGATTTATGATAGCAGACTTTGTTTAGGTTTTAACAAAAAAAAATAAGAGCTAAATTATTCTATGGGTATTTAGAAATTAGATAGATAAATTACAAAATATACAGATGATAGAATATTAAGTCGTTATTTTTGGCTGTTTTATCATGGTCCTATTTTTTGTCCCATCAATGGGACCACATGTAGAATAACTATTTCTCGTGGGCCCATTTACGAGTTTGACATTAACCAACTGAGAATTCAATCATGGATCAGGTCATGATGAGATTATGCCCCTAAGGTTAATTAATAAAGAGGGCATAGCATGAGAGGCAATGATAAATACTGGTAAGTTAATTGATCATTACTTTGATGGTTAGTCATAGTTCACTGAATCATTCTTGAGGAATATCATTACTTCTTAAACTGGTGGTTAATGTACTATCGCGGTCATTGCCGCCTGATCACTTAAATTTTTTTTTCGCCTAAATCCTGCGGCGGCGCCAAGCTACGCCTCCTTACATTCTCTCTCTCTCTATCTCGCACACGCACTATTTGTTTCATTATCTTTGCAGTGTGCTCGACCGGCCGCCGGCCGATCTTGTCTTTCATTCGTCTATCCAAGGTCAAAGGGGCGGGGCTAGAGAGCGCTTCTATTTTTGAGTGCAAGCAAAAATTAACTTAGTGGTGGTCAGGCGGGAGTGTCCGCGATAGTACATACAAATGTCAAATGATCTCTAGCAATTAATTTAAGACATATAATCCTCCAGAATAGTATGTCCTATAAATACAAAAGTAAAAAAAAAATCTTACCATCAATGCTGAAGTTGGGGCCAATACCATTGGGTAGGCGAATCCCAAACTACATTGTACAGCTGCTGACCTCACCTCATAACATAAGGGACAACCCTGATTCTTCATCAGTAGCAAGTCTGTTGAAATTAACTGGAATTTGAATTGAAAAGGGGATAAGATTATGTCAGCTGAGACAGCATTTCAAATTCCATTAGATAAAAAATTTGGTATGGAATTCATGTATGCATTTACTAGCTGTTTCAACCTAATTTCATCCAAATCTGTTCAATAGTTTTTGTGTGAAAGAGTAACAAACAAACATTCATACATTCTTACAAACTAAGACAATGATATGCCCAGGGTCTAATATGACCTATAGAGAAGACAGTTTTTTTTTTGCTTTAGATGATTTATTATTTCTACAAGCAAATATTAACATTGTTTTTTTTAATGCAAAGCATCCATAATAAGGGTTCATCCTTAAAGAAACTAAAACACTATTAAAAATTCCCACTCCTGTACAACATATCACTTCAACCAGGTTCATATTTAGTACTCACATGTCTATGAAACAGTGCAGTTAAAACGGCAGGCATCACGGATATAGGAACAACAGAAGCAAAATACCCATATGTGCCCAGATTTAGCTTATTCCTGAAATGTCTGTTTATGAGAACACCACACATGGCATTGATGCCTCCAAGGACCACGGGAGCATATTTCAAGGCCCAACTGAAAAGATTTAACATTCTGTTAGTCCTAGTAATTATAAAAAATCTTTATTTAAAGTTATATATGTAAAATATTCAAATACAGGCAACTAGCATCTGACCACAACTTCACATGTCTGGACTTCAAAACTCAGCCTTGAAAACCTGGGTTCCAGGTTCTTAACAGCCATTTTAGTGTGATGGAATAAACTGATGGGTGAGGGTGAATTTTAGCCTTAGTTTTGTCTAGGTTTCTGCTTTTCGGCGTTACCTTCAAGTAGTCCTTGTGAGCTATGACACATAGCCAGGTAATCTCACGATTTTAATAAATTTTGTGGTGTGGTACCACCAAAAATTTGAGAAGCTTAAGTTTCTAGGTAGTTAATGGTCTTGCTACATAGCATTTAAGATCCCTTCTCAGTAACAAATGAATAACTTACGTATCAGATAACGTTTCCCAATCGGACACAAGATTCCAAACATACTCAGTTGCTTCGATTTCATCTAAAGCCACACCATCTTCTGGTATTTGTCTAGCTTTCATCAACGCCATGACAGAGATTTGTTGTGTGGGGCAAATAAAGATGCTTTTAAATTACAAACAGATTTGTAGATATTGTAACAACATCCAAAATTATTTTAGTTTTATATTTTCGGGACGAATAACCTAAATTAGTTCTGATTGTCAAAAACAGCTGGTCCATCCACAGTGCTGCCAGCCACAAATAGGCACATACAAATGTTCCTGCTTTTTATTAAGCACATTCACCTGAATATTGTTCTGCTGCACTCACTGAAATTGGTTAAAAACTGGAACCTTACTTCTAATTTCACATCAGCAAGTATTCGTTACAAACCTATAAAATTTGCTAACCATTACATTATTTCCATGTTATCAGTGCGTAAGTTTATTACCTTCGTTTCATGTTTTTCTTACATTGCAACACAATGCCGTATTTCTCTAATTTTAAGCATTTTGATATTCCATCTCGCTCAATCTTGCTTGTAAAAGAATAAAGCTATCCTCCTCTAATTTCCAAATGTCAAACAGAAACCACACAACTCACAAACTCACAAAACTTCTTCAGAGAAAAGGAAAAAACAGCGTCCGTCAGCGTCGTTCGTTGGTTGTCTTCAAAACAGTATTTCGTAAATAAATAAATTTTAACACAACAGGCGAAGTAATCTAAATTGTGATGGCGCAGTCACAATTTTCTTTATTATGGAACTCACACAAGAAGAATATATGCCATGGATTAAGCACTTTGCAACAGGTTACAAAATTGTATACAATAAACAGAAGGCGATCATTAATAAAATTTTATTTACAAATGAATCACATTTTTGCAGAATGGTGAGTTTGTGGACATGACTATCGCTGCAGACGGTCACCTAGTGAAGGTTCATCAAGTGATTATTGCTCTGGCGAGTCCATACATTAAAGAACTGATATCGTCAGCCCAATGTCCTCATCCTGTGATATTCTTGAATGTAAGTGATTATCTATTTATTGCTCTATGTATCTTACAGAGAACTGACACTTAATAGTAGCTAACTTAAAACAAATGTAGGTCCTGTATAGGGGTTGCCTCGCTTGCAATATTGCTTGAGAAAAATCTAGAATCACTCAAGAGCTTTAGAAGGTCAATTTAAAAAAACTCTGGCCTTAGTTGTGTGGATACTACTGTAGAAATAACCATGATGCAAACTGAATTAGTAGGTACTAACATCAATATCAAATTGAATTATGAATAATTGTTCCTCAGGGTCTATTCTATCTCTGTACCAAATTTAATTTATATCGGTCCAGTAGTTTTGGCAGACGGACAGACAGACAGAGTTACTTTCGCATTTATAATATTAGTAAGGATAATAAAATTAAGGAATGAAAATGTTTTTTATTTACATTATCAACATCACATTTATTAATTAAACACCTATTACACAAAGTTGTTAATTAATATATATTGTTCTTTTTTTTTTCAGAAAATATCTTATACAACACTATGTGCATTATTAGAATATGTGTACACTGGTGAAGTGTTAGTTTCCATAGAGAATTTGAATGAACTTTTAGAAGCTGGGAAAGAACTCCATATAAAAGGCCTGGAAGATATGGTATGTACTTTTTGTTTATTTATCACACTTTGATCAGATGAGACATTAATTTGCTTAATACAATAATAATGGTATTTTAATTCAAAGATCCACTTAACTCTAGCACTTAAATTTTCCTAATACAAGGCATAATGAATAATATAATCTTGAATGATATAAAAAAGTTAATTCTTTTTAAAATTTTCAATATCATTTCTAAAAGTATTCATAATGTAAAGCCAAATGTTTTCAACAAACCCTAATTTTGCAATCATTTTTTTGCAGAAAATAAGCGAGTCTATGAGTACAAACCAGCAAGTACCTTACAATGAAAACGAAACAGACTGCAATATGGAGAGTCTTGATGAGGAGATCAGTTACTTCGAAGTGACCAACTCCAAAGACGCTGAAGATGATCCTAAATACAACAACATGGCCAATATTATTGTGTAAGTTGTGTTACTGGCCAGTAGGTGATATAATGATTCTACTTCATCAAACTTATGACAGACAAATAATAATACGAATAAACAGACAAATAAATGTTGAATTCATTTAGCCTCACAGAAGTCAATTTTAACAAACACGCCATTGTGCAGCCAAAAGGCTAACATAACATCAGAATGGCCAGGACTTGTTGACCGAACTCTAAGTAAAAAACCAGAAAATCAAGCAAGTAATTTTCTTATTATCTACCTTAGTAGTAGTAGTTTGAGATATGTTTTTTAATTTACTATGGGGTATGGGCTCATAATACACTCTTACAAAGGTAAAATAGAGCATAATAAAAAAAATATTAAAAAGAAAATATAATCTGTTGATTTCAGTGAAGCTGAAATGGATACTCCAAAAATAGTAAGCACAGAATCCGTTAACGAGGAAGATGACGACGATCAAGATGACGAGGACTCAAAATCTCACGAAATCAGGGTCATACCAGAGAAGACCAACAGTAGTGACAATCCTAGTAAGTCCTTTTTGGGGTAAATATCTTTTTTACCCGCTATATTAATTTTTAAGTAATTATTATAATAATATTAATTTTAAGTAATTCATCTGCGTATATTACTGTCCCACTGATGGTCAAACGCCTTTCTATGGAGTTTCTTGCCAGTTCTTCTCCATAAGACCCACTCCTTGGAACCGTGCAACTAACTTGACATTTCATAAGTGCCTGCAAAGACTAAAACATTTAAACATTAAACAAAAACGTTTTTTAACCAGGAAGCTGGAATTTTCGAGTTACTCACTTCTAGTTCAATCCTGGTTTGGTAATCGACCGTTTCAGGAATAAAAATCTCAAATAATACGTTACCCATCGAAAGTTGGAAGTTTGAATTTATGGTAAACAGCTGTTTTAAGTTAATCTGACCGTTATCTCGTCGGTGAACTTGGGCCTTATTGCAGCAAAGCATACCTATAGGCCAATTTATAAGTATAATCTTAAATTAACCATAAACCCATCGCCACAATGATTGCCGTTGCCGATCTATATCCCACACGACAATGTTGTGTGCTAACTATATACGAATTTATATATCTGTAGGTTCTTCCCTTGCAGATCTTAGTGTGATGCAGTTCACGGTATCGAACCAAGGCTCCCTGCAGATGATTCTGAACCGCTACGTGTATTACTTGAAGCATACCAACAGGAACAACACGCGCCAGTGGCGGTGTGTCGATTATCTTAACAACGTCAAATGTCCCGCGCATGTGTTCACTAAAGATGACGTCGTTGTACAAAGGTGGGATACTTACATATTTTTGTTTTCGTTTTTTTTCAAGAATTTACCACAAAGAATACCATTTTTCTAAAGCCAGAGTAATGACTATGGAAGAAACTGTGTGTTGTTTCTTTAAATTAGTCATTTGCATCATGATTTTATAGCTATATTTCCCTAAAGAGTTAGGCAGGGGTATAAAGTGTAAAGCATTATCGCCATGTAAAAGCCAGGTTTAGCCTTCTGCCCACCAATCCTGATTGCTACTAAGAAACTTTTGCTAGAAAGAGGCAATAATACTGTTTAATCTTGGAAACCTAGCTAGTAGTCTAGCATTTAATAGTCATCAAAAGTTAGGAAAGTAACTCTTTTCCCAACCGTATTGGACTTAAATCCTTTGAGACCCTTTGAGCGATCAACCCGTGAGGCAGTTACTTAGCCACGAGCTCCTCCAAGACTAGTATTTAATAGTAATTAGTAATTATTCTTATTATCAGGATATCAGCCCACGTGCATCCGTTCCACGACAAAAGGATATTGAAAAAAGTGAAGGCGGGCGCCGTGTTCTCAGCGATCCACGAGGCTGAACAACAACGGAAGAATAGAAGACAAGAAAACGCCAATAGTGATTAAATTAAATAGATTATTGTTATGTTATAGATTTGTATTTTATTATCTCCCCCTAATTCTTTCCAACTTCCAAATCATAAATAGCTGATGTAAGCCGAAAGGCAGTAAAATTTAAATGGGACTAAGCTGGACGTGTTAGCTGAATGCAAACTGAAACATGGTTATCCAATGGGTCCCCAAAAGAGATTGCGGAACAACCTGGACACCTTTCATCGAGATTAATAGGCACATGCTAAAGACCGGAAGATGTATAAAGTCGATGGGGACGCCTATACCCAGCAGTGGGACAATAAGTTAGAAATAATAATATTTCCCCATTCTCTCGTGATCTTCCAATATAGTTATTCCGTTATTCTGCAATCAACCAAACCGATAAGTTAGTAGAGTCTGTCCCACCATCTCCCGGATCTCGTTATTAAAGTCGTGTTTTTTTTGCCAACACAGGGTATGGAAATAGTGATCAGCCCTCTACTAATGCTAATGCACCACATTCTAGATCTTCTAGGTTTTAATGGATTCACGACAAAAAATCTTTGTATCTTTATATCTATAATTTTATACATATTTTGTGCATAGGGTATTGTGCTATTGGCGTAGAAAGAAAAGTATCTTGAAAATTTAATAATATTACGATATATTTCCGATTACAAGTAGCTGCAATATGACGTACAGACATCCTTCATCGTACATAGGTAGATACCTAGTTAGGAACGTAGTGAATTATCTTTTGTCGTACCACTCTTGGTTATCCAATAATAGATGTGTAGAGATGCACAAATTGCATATACAAAACTATGCATTTGCAATACTGCAGTTGGCCACCGGCTATCTTTGCGTAAAGACGCGTGCGAAAATAACACACGATGCTACTTCCTTTCGTGTTTATGATACTCGCGAGTGCGTCTGAAGGCTATAAAATATTGGCACTGCTTCCGTATCCAGGGAAGAGCCATCATATGGTGTTTGAACCAGTGTTGAATGAATTAGCCAGTCGTGGTCATGAAGTGACTGTGGTTTCCTTCTTCCCATCAGCAAAGCCACTTAAGAACCGTCGCGACGTCAGCCTAGTAGGACTAGCCCCCTTAAACGTAGAGGTAGTGGACTTACAAGACTGTGACGACCCGTCTTTCTACGCCAGAAAATTTTCCACTCAATTCACTCTAGCCGCAAATCTAATGGACTTTAATCTGCAACTTTGCGAGAAGCTGTTGTATTCCGATGTTTTTAAAGAATTCGTTAATGCTGAAGGTGTTTATGATGTGATATTAGCGGAACATTTCCATACAGACTGCATGATGGGTATAGTTCACAATTATGTAGCGCCTTCGGTTGCCTTGATGTCGTGTGCCTTGATCCCGTGGACGCCTGCTAGGGTCGGGGCGGACGGCAACCCAGCAACGTTTCCCTCCATGTTGCTGCCTTTTGCTGACGAGATGACGTTCCTACAAAAACTTGAGAACGCTTTCAACATTAATTTCTACAAGTACTGGCATAGATACGTGACTAGGAATGAACAGGAACTTGTAGAGACGAGACTTGGTCGTAAGCTGCCACCGCTAGAAGAAATAGCAAAGAATGCTAGTGTTGTACTGGTGAACACTCATTACAGTTTGAACGGAGTCCGGGTGTTGCCGCCGTCTGTGGTCGAAGTCGGAGGTATTCATCTTCACAATAAAACTACGCAACCTCTACCTGAGGTAAAGAAACATTGTATGTACAACTACCGTATTATTTTTAATTATTGAGCTGCTTTGTGCCTTTATTATCTACCGTCACATTTGAACTGAAACATTTCAATAATACAATACAAAGTAATTTACCTAATATGTTACAGAACAATTACCTACTCAAATACAAGTAATATACCTATACCTAACTGTTAAGTAGGTATATGTAGGTAGTTATAGGCAGGAGCCTATAAGCGATAGTTATTGATTATAGATAGGTAGGTACTGAATTTATAGAACAACCAGTGTGTTAATTAATATAACTTCTTAGATCCTAATGCCATTTTTGGCCAAATATGTTAACTCTAGGCAGGAATTCCAGAAATCACTATCACTTCCTGCAATTCAAACCTACCGAGGACCTATATAACCTACACATAGACCGTGTATGGTTGATGAAATAAAATCAGCAATTACCAAATGTTTTTCTCCTTTCCTATGATAATTACCTATGTCTTGTCAATTTTGTCCAGGACCTCGAAAAATGGGTTTCTGAATCGGAGCATGGAGTTATTCTCTTCAGCTTTGGCTCACTTATTCGCGGCTCATCGTTGCCGCCAAAACGTTTGGGCGCCATATTGAAAGTGTTCGCGCGTTTACCGCAACGAATCATTTGGAAATGGGAAACGGAAGACATCAAAGATTTGCCCGAAAACGTACTCGTGCTTAAATGGCTGCCTCAGTATGATTTACTTCGTAAGTACCTAACAGTTTCTATAGCCATACTTTCTTTGCGATGTTTCGAATTGCCTACTTAATTCATCTTAGCTCTCCAGTGAACGACAACCAAAGCAACAATTAGGTAAAATAAGATAGGTAATCTGTTAAGGCACCCACCCCCGCCTTGTTCGTCCGTAGACTACAGGTGGGTACATTATCATATCAAAATTCTTGCTCACATTCACATGCATAAAATAAACCCATTCAATTCACGGTTATTTTACAATGCATTCAACATAGTGGGCCTAAGATGACTGTGACTTGGATACATTGCTCTTTTTTACTTTATTATTTGTAAGTTTTGTAACAATAGTTGTAAAAAATAAAATTGGTTCAGCCCGTTCAGTGGCCCCTTATTAAAATGCCATGTTTAGGATTGACTCTTATCGAAATTAATTTCTAACTTTAATTCCTACAATATTTCGTTCCTTCATATTATGAAGCCGTTAGGTTAGATATGTAGGTAATCTAAACTAACGTCGATTAAGGATGATTTGCGCTAGGTCAAACTGGGTCGTGTATCTACCGGACTAGGTACTTATAACAAGGGTGGGCCACGGGCCACGAACAAAAAGATCAGCACAGACGTACTATGTATGCCTAGTTTGGTCCCGAAAATAGGTTTCTAGATTCTAGAGACTAAAATAATTTGACTTCAAATAGACATTTAACTCTTACTTAAGTACCTAATGCTTTGAGTAGGTGATCACCTTATCTCATTATCATCATTATCAGCCTAATATATTGCCCCACTGCTGGGCACAGGTCTCTTCTCATACAGAGAAGGCATGAGCATTGATCACCACCTTATCTACTACTGTCTTTACTTCCAGACCACCCGAACTGCGTGGCGTTCATTACACACGGGGGTCTCCTGAGTCTGACAGAGGCGGTGGCAGCAGGAATACCTTCACTAATAATACCGGTTCTTGGGGACCAGCCAGGGAACGCAGCGTACGCTAAACGGGCGGGAATCGCTGAGACGTTGGCGATCTATGATGTCGATGAGGAGAGCTTGTATGATGCCCTCGTGAAGGTTTTGACGCCTGAGTAAGTATGACGAGATTACTAATTAGAATAGTTAGAATTCTTTCTATCCTAGTCTACTAGTCATACAGGCTTTATAATAGGCAAAAGTACTAAATAAGATACACAGTCTAAACCGTTGGACTAATTAGGATAAAGCGTGGATCTAGCGGATTACTTATACAATAAACAGGCAAGGTTTTTTCTTTGTGATTCTTACGGCTTCTAGATTAAAAAAGTGATTTTATTATGTTGATTAGTAGATTGATAAACTACGAGACCAGTAGATGGTCCGGTCACAAACGTGAACGCTGGATGGGGTCTCTGGTTCGAATCTCGGGTCGAGCGCACATCTCTGTGGGTTTTAAAAATGTAACCAGCTCGGAGTCAGGTATTTGGCGGTTCCATGACAAAGGTCGTCAGGCGGATTTGAAAAGATTTTTCAAATGGATTAATAAACGATAAGGTGTTTTGTTACAAACTTCTCAGTGAAGTCCAATGTTTGCATTTTATTATAGTGAAGAAATGTTCGTTATTTTTTTTTGTTGCTATGTTACAGAATGCGGGCCCGAGCCAAAGCCTTTAGCAGACTATGGTGGGAGCGCCCTCTGTCGCCGATGGACACAGCCGTGCACTACATAGAGCGTGCGGCCCGTTACGGAGACCTCAACATGTCCTCTCATGCCCGCCTCTTGTCCAAGCCACAGCTCCTGTTCTTCGAGTCCATAGAGTATATCATTTTCATAGGAATTATTTTGTTTATTGTTATGTTGGTAAAGTTTTGCTGTTGTTCTCGAAAAACAAAGGTCAAAGTTAAACAGAATTGAACCTACGCAGTCGTCAAAGATATACAGCTACATTTTGGGATAAAGAAAAATAAAATAAAAGTTTTAATAAAAAAAATACATTTTATTGTCCCTGATTTAACATTTATAAAAAATATACAAAAACATTGTACAAAAATATTTATGACGATTTCTTTATTTATCATTATCACATTATTAAATGAGCAAGTTTTTATGGAATGGAGTGTAAAATGTGAGTACACTCAGATGAAAATGTGGTTTAAAAATATTTAATAATAAATATCATGCACTTTTCCCCTCACTACCGAATTTGTATCGATAGTTTGGCCTTTAGTTGAGCCCAGAAGTTATGCGTACATAAATTATATTACCCTATTGTCAAGATTTACGATTTTGACGACCATAAAACAAACGACAAACTAATTCCATGCCGAAACTAACATGTTCCAAGCCTAGCCAATGTACACAAAAATCTTAGTATAAGTTACCTCATACAATACTAAGACTAGAAAATCTTATAAATAATATTCTTCATAGATTTGTTATTGTTAAGGAATGTAACGGAATGGTCGTTATAGTAAAGTTCAAGTCGAGTATTATAAGTAAAAAATCTATATTTATAGACAAATAACACTTAAATACTAATATAATTTTCAATGAAGTAACAATAGTAGAAAAATATTATATTCTTTTTTAAAGGCCGCTGGTTTAGTACATTATGCTTTAAAATGATTTTAGTATCGACATAATTATATGAGCTACAATTTATTGCGGACTTGACAAAGGAGACAATAGTTATTTTATGATGGGGTCCACATTTAGCTTTTTATGGTTTAAAAATTATGGATATTTGAAACGTTTGTATTCTTATATTTAGTGGAGATACATCATGTAAGAAGTTGATTCGAGATATGTATAAATAGATTTAGTATAAGTATATAAATATAAAGTTAAATTGATACCCATTTAATCCTCAGGATACCTGAATTAAATTAACGGACTTATAGATTCGATACGCCCTCCTACCTTATGACAAAGTTGCTTACAAACTAAAATAAATGCACATTTAAGTACAATTTACATAAAAGCAAATCAAGCTAAGCGCTGTTTTACGAATGTCGGGAGTACAAAAGCGGCTTTATGCATATCGCTGCTATAGTATCTTAAGTTCATCGCTTTTTCGTCTGCTTCCGAAAAAAAGATTTGAGGCTTATCGAAAACGATGTCTTTGTCCAAAGAGCCGATAACGAAGCCTATTTGTCCGGACGGGTACGTTGGAACTGACGCGTACGCGTAAGCGGAGCTAGGGAACTGATTCCTGCAGATCCTTAACGTATTCGAGACTAGTTCTAGATCGTTCCATACGGTGCCTGCTTGGGAGCATACGATACCGTTTGGTTTGAGCGCGCTCTTCATAAGCGCGAAGTAGTTTTCTTGGAACAGGCTGATGGCTGGGCCGACGGGGTCGCTACTGTCTGTAATGATGACGTCAAACTCTTGACTGTGGTTCTTCATGAACTCAAACCCGTCTCCAACGTGGAGCTTCAGCTTCGGACTGTCGAAACCAACGGCCATAAATGGAAGGTACTTTTTCGACACTTCGATGACTTTCTCGTCGATTTCTACCTAGAAATTAAACGTTTTAGGGTAAATAGGCGGTTGAGCATAGTAGTGCTGGGTTCAATAGGTTATCAATGGGTCGTGTTATAGCATTCTGGTTATTTTAGTTAGCAATAGAGTTAGGTATGTCAGTTAGTAATAGTATCGCCTGTATGTCGCCACTCAAGTACCTACCTACACTATAGGACTTTTAACATTTGACATTTTTTTATCTGGATTTCTGTTTAAGGTCTAAAAAAGTGAAATATCATTTAAATTAAGGTTTCTTTGTAGATAAAGACAGGTCAAACAGGATAATACGTAGTATTTAAATATTGCTATAATATTGTAAGAAATATTAGACTTAAATATACATAATCAATTTATATTATTGTTGCACCCTGTTAGATAGATGTACTACCCTTCACATTGGGTCTGATAAGTTCTTATCGTGTGTAAATATATTAAATAACTATGTAGATAATGGCATGGGCATGGGCACTGATAAGGAGGTTATAGTTTGGTTTGTTATCAATTCCGTATTGTCTCGGCACCTTGACTAATGTTGCGTTTGTTTGACAGATAATGTATTATTAAAATTACTGATGTGTTAACGACAGTTTGTTGACCGTCATTTATTACTAAACACGATTAGCACGAATCAATTTTTTAAACCACTTTAAATAGAAAATGTTTCAATGAAAATCTGACATTACTTATTTATTTTAACACTGTGCTATTGTATTGCCTTCTGTGTTATTTTTACTTCCAATAAAATCCTTGAAAACAAAGGCATTGAATAGATAATTTTATATAGACTAGGTGTGGTTTTACCAAAGGCTTGTGTATTTTTTTGTAAAAAAACGTTCATACAAAAGCATATCCCATATTAGGAATATATTGTTTTTTTTTTCAAAGGATTGTTACTAAATTCCACAATCACTTGTAACTAGAAAACTATCAACCACACAGCACAGCAATCAAGCTTGCTGCTGTTCGTGGATGGGTGACCATTTATGACTCAGCTGTATTTAGTTAGATTAGAAAGCAACCCCCACATAGTTGGGAAAAGATTAGGCAGATGAAGATACAAAAATGTCAGCCCCAACACACTCACACAATCTGTCTGATATTTGAAGAACATGGCTATGACTCTATATAGTAGTCTGTTCTATACTTTAAATAATAATATGTATCAATAGTCATAGAACTATTCACTATTGTTATGTGAGTGTAAATATAAACACTATTTCATACTGTGTGAGTGCATACTCCATAGTTGTTGTTTTGTATACTTACGATCTTATATCTATATATATAAAAATGAAACTCGTTTTCCGTTGTCACGACATAGCATGAAAACGGCTTGACCGATTTGGCTGAAATTTGGTACGGAGATAGAGGGGACATTTTATCACATTTTTTGGTACATTTTATCCGGGTGCGTGAAGTAGTTCCCCCGGAACGCGGGTGAAACCACGGGCAACAGCTAGTTCATAATAAATCTGTGAACTGTTTGTCTTTATCTGTCAAGTTAAAATGAAGTTTGACAAAAAGGGACTAGTTTACAGGGCTTATTAGGCGAATGGTGTGTATAAATAAGAGGACTAATGTTTAGCAAGCAATTTTTTTTTACATTTAAACTACATACCTGTACAATTTCTTTAACTTGAGGATGTTTAGCGACTTCACGAGCTACACCACCGTCACCACCACCAACAATCAGCACTTTCTCAGGGTTTTTGTGACAACATAGTGGCAGGAAAGAAATCATCTCCTGAAAGTTACAATGTATTTAGAACACTATTGCTGTGATTTAGGGTTTGTTTTTATTTAGCAATGATTTTTTTAATTGTATAGGTAATTAGTATTAACTAAGCTGTACCATGTTTTTTTATTCAAAGTATGTAATTATCTATTTCAGTTTGGTTAAATTATTTCTAAGAAACATTATTAGATGCTATTATGAGCATGACACTCTATTTAATTTGAATTATTATGTAAATCTTTAAAAATATATGGTATATTAATTTACCTGGTAAGAGAACTCATCTTTCTCAGTGCACTGTATAATACCATCAAGGACCAAAACCTTGCCGAAACTGGTAGTGTCAAACACATTTATGTCCTGGTACTGGGATTTCTCTGAGTGTAGAACCTCCTTCACTTCAATGGAGAAGGTGCCGCCTGGCCACATCTCACATGTTTCTGTGAACCAGTTGTTTTTTAGCTTGTCCATGGTTTAAATCTGGAATGATAATATATTTCTTTTTAATCATAAATAAAGCTTGAAGTTTTTTTTTATTGTTTAATTTTGTTGCCATTGGAATCTTGGTTCGTATAAACTTGAATAATTTAATTGATACTGTATTTTGTAGTTAATATTTAAATTAATGATGATAAAGCTAAAATAGTTTCTAGGCTGGAAGAATATAATAGTAAAGTATAAAGTATGGGAAAAAAAAAACAACTTTATTTCCCCGCATATGTCTATTTGCCAACGTATCGAACACGTTGTTATTTCGTCGCGGTTCCGTTTGGGGTCTGCTGTACTTACAGAGATAATTATCCTTAATTTCTCGATCTGGTCGGACAAGTCACGAGTTGTTGCTAGTATGAGTGGGACTGAATAGAACAAGCTGCGGTTAAGCCATTAACAGCACCAAATGAGTTGTTTAATATTTTTTATCACTTTACTGATAAGATTTGGTAACTTTTCCTATTAATGTTAAAAGTGGAAACAATAAAATCACTGTGCGCTGCCGTATGGAGCTAAACGTCAAAATGAAAATGACAAATGAAATGAATGAAGCAACAGAGACTGACGGACAACGACGGACTGACGGACGTGACATTTCAGTGCAAATAAAACAACGAAACACAAAAATTTTAAAAAACTACGTTTAAAAAAACCGACTTCAAAAAAAAAACTAAAAAGTATTAAAAAAGTATAAAATAACTTAATAAAGATTTAACACAAACCTAATACCTTTAATATTAATAAAACACCATTATTTGTATGTGCTACCTATTGACAGGTTTAAAGTCGGTGCCAAGCCAAATGTAATAGTGTTACTCATTCAGGTATTAAAAAGTTTTCATCTGTTTCACATTAATTCACATTGTTCTTTAAGTTTATTTACGTAGGTTAATCTTTAGGAATTTCATTTTGTTTAGGACTTGGCACCGACTTCAAACCTGTCAATAGGTAACACATACAAATAATGGTGTTTTATTAATATTAAAGGTATTAGGTTTGTGTTAAATCTTTATTAAGTTATTTTATACTTTTTTAATACTTTTTAGTTTTTTTTTTGAAGTCGGTTTTTTTAAACGTAGTTTTTTTAAATTTATTTTTTACTTTTTAGTGTCTGTAATAAGTTGCTCTGTAAACTACAGTATTTTTTACAGGATTTTTATAGATTACATAAGGAAGGCTATAACATTTCGTTGTTTTTATTGTCATAATTATATGTTAAATAGTTTTTTTTTTAAGTAGCTATGGGTAGGCCTACGAAAGGTGCAGCTTTAAACAATATAGATCAAGAAACGGGAACGGAAAATATAAATCGACTCCGAAACAATTACGTCATCGATGTAAACAAAAATGTAAAAAATGTTCACAAAATGAAAACTACTGGGCCAAACCATGTGAAATTTTTATGGGACCAAATGGCATCTATTCCGCATCAAACTAAAAAAGAATCACGTAAATCGGATCATAAATCTCAGCGTAATCGGTGTACATACATAGAAAAAAAAAAAAAAAATACCGATCGAATTGAGAACCTCCTCCTTTTTTTGAAGTCGGTTAAAAAAAGGTGTGTTTTAAACGTTTTGATTATGTACGTCTTGTGGTCATTGCTTCCCAATCCTCAAATTGGTCGCTATGATAAGCTAAAACATTCAAATAATTAAGTACTTGCGTGTTAGTTGGGTCTTGTATGCATTTAGTTTGATTGACGTGCTTCATCGTCGACCACATCGTCGCTTACCATCAGGTGAGATAGTGGTCAAACGCGAACCTATCAATAATAATAATAAAAAAAAAAAGATTATTGTAAATTGTTTACTAGCAACTTCCATAGCTATTCTGTCAACTTGACAAATTTTTAGTGGTTGTCAACAAGGTTGTCAATGTCAAACAAGGTTGTAATCAATTTTGTTATTGTAATTTAATTATTGTAAACACTAAATATATTAGTTTTTATTAGAACAGTTATTCTATTAGTGTAAATATCGTAAAACTGGTAAAATGAGCAAGAATTCTATTAAATGAGTTTCAGATTTAAAATAACTTTTCCTAATTGCCGCTATAATGAATGTCACAACAATAACTTCTGAAGAATTTCTTGAAGCAGCGAAAGAATTTGTTCAAAAATCGGAGAAAATTTGTGATGGGTGGATGTTAAAAGATAATAAAAAGGATGCTGTCAAGACTTATATAGTAAAAAACACATTTATCCAAAGTCAGGATAATAATATCGCACAATTATTGAAAGTTGAATTTGTGATATTCTACAATTTAAGTTACGGAGTACCTTCCTTCAGTTTTAACGTATGGAACTCTTCTGGCATGTTGATAACTTTAGAAGATGTTAGAAAAATGTCTTTCATTGAGTAAGCTGCCATTTTTTATTGTTAGGTATAATATCAAAACTGCTACCATCCAAAAACTGATCTCATTTCTTTTGAAATGTATTTTTAAATAAATTTTATTGTGAAAATGTTCTATGTAAAATCTCTTAATTAAAACATGGTTATAATAATTAATATAATTTGAAGTCCCAAAAGAAAACAACTCCTTAAGCCATATTTGAATGTATACTGTTCCTTTTTTTCAATCAATTAAAAAAGTATTTCTCTAATTACAGGATAAACCAAAAGGATTTCTACTCAGTGATAACTCAGCAAGAACACCCAATATTCCAGCGGCCATACTTCATTGTGCACCCATGCCACACAGAAACATTACTTGCAGCATTCAGAAATAAATCCAAGAATATTATTGTTACATTTTTGGGCCTTATTACACCATTGATAAGGCTTAATTTGCCTTTAGAGTATGGTTTATGAGATCTATATTTTTTAAACTTAAAACCCTATGCTAAAGACTTCATGCTTTCAATATAGTTAATAAGTTACAAGAAAATCTATCAGTTTGTAATACAGAAGAAGATGTTTAGTAATTATTGCTATTGTACCAATTGGAGGTATAATGATAAGCTGCAAAATGAGGGAACTCAGTAATGTGAGCAGTGCTTCTAATGTGGTAATTTATCAAATATGGCCAAGTTATCTCAGGCAGCCTTAAACTAAATATTTTTCTCAGAAGAACAAAGACTACTGATATGTATGTACTTCTGTCAAATTAAGTACTAGAATGGCATTGGCTGCAAATGGTATTGAGTACCTTTGCAGCTAAAAATACTTACCAATTACTAATCACTTTTGACTGGCAAGAAGATATATCTGGTAGGATAGGATTTAAAGGCTGGTGAGTTCATATAGGTTAATTTTTTATTAAATATGCTCATATCCTTATCTATACATATAATTTATTAATAAAACTTGTGAGGTGCACATAAGCTGTAATTTATAACGATATAATATTTATATAAACACATATATTGTTCTTAATATAATATTATCTAAGTATTGGTTTTATTTAATATCACTTTCTGAAATGAAAATCAGACTTCCTCCTTTTTCAGACTTTTATGCCTAGATTCAGACTGAATCCTTCAGTATTCTGAACAATGTACAGTCAGGGCAACTAGTAGACATCATCATCCTCCTGCCCTTATCCCAATTTTATTTGGGGTCGGCGCAGCATGTTTTCTTCTTCCATACTCTTCTATCTGCCGTCATCTCGCTAGTAACAGGGCAACTAGTAGACACTAGTGCAAAAAGCTTTAGCCAATATTCTAAATAAACCAAAGACAGTGTCTATCTATTCAGAACATTTTCCAACTAGGCTAGCATTCTGACCACTCATAACAACTGTTCTAGGCATTCGTCTAACAAATACTCTTTGAATAATTTAAATAAATATGAATCACATTATGTATTACTAATTGTGGCAATGTATGCTTCAGTTCATGGATGTGTTTAAAGAGTATTTGTTGTAGCAATGCCTAGAACAGTTGTTGTGACTGATCAAAATCCCAATCTTGTTGAGAAAAGTTGGCATACATAGAAACTAGATTGATTTATTGTTTTTACTTAGTTATGTTATTATACTTAGCTAAAAATATGAACCAAATTTTGAGGGGATGATGAAAAGATTTTTCCTCAGTATAAATAGTTATAGGTGAAGATGAAGTTGTTCCTTCAGAGTGTGTTTATATATCACACATGTTTATATATTTTTTTAACCTACATAATTTTTTGCAGAACATTGAAATAATGAGCTAGAACGCGGCGTGGAGTGCTGAATTGAATCTGATGACGACGTTTGCTTCGATGCGAGTATCTATCACTTACTTCACGACCGGAGTACTTTAAGGTACAATTCTTTCATAATAAATTTAATTATTAGTTGGCAAAGCACACGCCACCGTGGCAGACTCCCCGGGCGTCGGGAGCCGCGATTCCCGGCCTCCGTAGGCGCGGGGCTGCGGACAGTGAGGAATGGGTGGTGGCCGTCCGGTAAGGCCCAGGCTCATGTGATCGTGTTGGAGCGTTTGTGTTCCACGCACGCTTCAAAGAGTTGTCAGCAAAATGAACGCGGCCCCCATACGGGTAGCCGGTAGTGTCTGCTGGGGTTGCGGAATTGTTCTTAAGAATTACCGTGGCCCTGGAACGTAATAGCGAAGGAAGGAACATGTATAGGTTTAAGACAGTAAGAGTCTGACACTTCTTCGCTCCGCCCACAGCGGGAGGAGTCATTTCATAATCCCTTCTTAAAAAACCCACCTACTAAAAATTTTCACACGGAAAAACTTGATAACACATTGCCCAAACCAAGAATTAAACCCAGAACTTCATGTTCAGCAGTCACGATAACCACTACTAGACCGACGTAGTCGTATCCAGCAATGAGTAATCATACGCCAAAAATGCCTTACATCATTTTGGAAAAGAGCTGATACTCTTACACTGCTGGACCGATATTAACCAAACATAGTTAAGAACCACCGCAAGGATACTGGCTTTCAAATGAAAATAACCTCATTGAAATCAGTACCTCCGTTTGAGAGCTACGATGCCACAGACAGACACACACAGACAGACATCGACTTCAAACTTATAGCACCCCTCTTTTTGCGTAGGGGTAGGGGGTTAAAAAATGGAGTAGAGTTTTTGCCTATTTTGGAGTCAGACTTTCCTTCGAGTGGCGGTTGTGGTTGGCGTCTAGTATCTTGGATGTTATACTGCTAGTACACCACGCAAGTAACGCTGCGCTGTACCCTACACCTGCAGGCCTAAAGCACAGGGGTGGACAATGCCGGTTCTATGCATTTTGTATTGAACAAGGGGACAAAAGGTGTAGAAAACACGTTTGTTCACCACCCGTGGCCTCCTTCAGTCTTCAAAATTTTAGTTTTAGTACACGTCTGTTGTCCATTCACCGTTTTTTAGCAGAGGAGATGCCGTATTAGGAGACTTTAAGTAATCCAAGTTCCCAGCGTGGGGACGGTGCTATTAGTCCTGTGCAGTTTCATCTCTCTCTCAAACTGAAATCTAGATCACTTACACGTCTCGAAATACGGCCTCAAAGGTGATAAAGTAAAGAGCCCGCATTCTTGGTTTGAATCTGTGAGTCGTGAACTAGAGAAGGACCTGATATCAAATGATTGTCAATTAATTAAATTGAGAGGACCTCGTAGATTTTATCAAGGCACATAAGATTTTTCACCATACGGTTAAAGTTTGGAGGAGTGATGACATTAAGTAAGGACCGACAATTATTATTTTGGGTCTGATCAGGACCTGACATGACTGACGTGAGCTATCCTTAGATTTGGGCAAGCTTTTATTTGGTCTTTTGATCAAATAACTTTAAACTTGAAACAAGAAGTTTATGAACCTTAGTTAATCATGTTGATCTAGTAAAGGCACAAGGGGCACGTGAGTAATCATACTAATCACAGCTGTCAGATATTAATGTCTTTTGTAATTAATATTAACCTACAATGAAACTAGTTAGTTTTCAATGCCGTCTCATGTTTATGCCACCTGTATAGTTATATTGGCGCCATAAACTGTCTTTATAAACTTTTCGAAAGTGCCGATAACAGCTGTCTAAGAAACTAAATTGAACTTAGAAGGTCTAGGGCCGACGTCACTCGATGTCATGTCGTCAAACTTTTATTGATATCGTATTGAACATGATAAGATAGTTTTCGTTATCAGCTTAGCCGTTTAACAACCATTGTTGTATTTGAGTTTCACTAACACGGTCATACGCGTATGTGTTTGTTTAAAAATGTGCGGCAAGTGTGATTAAAATGAGACAGTGTGGTGCAACTATATACAATTTCACGCAGCGAGTGTATGGGTGTATTTTATCGTTCGTAGCGTTCGTCTTCTGTTTTTGCCATGTAAGTTTAATACTGGTCACTTTATTGGTTGTGGTGTTCGCGCGAGTGAATGTACTATCTTGCATTCAACCAATAAGGATACCGCGTACCTACTTAATATGCACATTTTACTATATTACACGCGGAAGTGCATAATTTTGTATTATTTCGCTTCGCAAAAAATTCTCCTGGGCTAGGTTTATGTGATTTTTACGTGTAGACATGCTTCACTAACATTTGCATACGTATAAAAAAAATGTGGTCAAACACAGTATTGCTACATTCTTTCATATACATAGTGGTAGTACAATGACGTCGGATGTTTGGAATTTGAGACAATACTGGCTTAATAACTGCTTTCTAAAAAAAATGATACTAAGAAACGAGAAATGAGATTCTTACAAACGTTTGTCGCGTGTCGTTCCTGCATAAACGTGGTGTGCTAAGGCCTTAAGCGTCAGTTCCCAATTTCTGTAGATGTCAGGTTCCTTTTACAAAAACAAAATAAACACTTGTCACTGCACCATAAAACTAAAGAAAATATACAAAAATTATGTTTTATCAGATAATGGCGACACGTAGATTGTGGCAGTATAATTATGTTACCATGTTTATTGTCATGTCGGTATTGATAAACAGTCAAATAAATAAAGTAGTTAGGTAGAAGAAGATAATATTATTCATTTTAATTATGCAAGTAGCTACTAAGTAGGTACTTACCTACCTTAGATTTGTCGCTGAATCATTTAAAATTATTTCTGAGTAGAGGTTGTGTCCAGCTATTAAGGAGTATCTACTGTAGGCATTATAGTACCTACCTAATATGTGGTGAATAAGTTGTAGAAGGTACTTCATAAAATTCATAGTTCAACCCTATTTTCGCGTTCTACTGGTACATCCATCTGAATATTTGCTCTGAATAAGAAGACGAAAGTTTAAAATAGTCAAATCTCAATGAGTTTAAGCTTGGTGATGGAATATTTTAGCAGCACGTACGTCATAATGACACTTAGATTTAGGGAAATCCCTAATTAAAAATATATCTACCGAACCGGCCCGGTCCGGGGTAGAGCGTAAGAAGCAGTTGCTCTAGTCAAATAGCAATGATCTCCAAAAAACAAATGAGGAAAAAAAATTTCCGCGCAAAATAAAATTTTGATGGCACCTTTTTAAGGCGCGGGAGCAGTGTTGCCAACACAGAGTTTAAAAATCCGTAGATTGCCGCAAATCCGTAGAACTCCAGACTTTTTAAAACCAAAGGCGACCAAAGGGCGCCGAAAACCCTCTAGGGCCGACGCTATATCGAGCCCTGATTAAATGGCTATTAGCAGCTGCGGATCGAAATTCATAAACTATCTTATCTAAGTACCTTATTTAATCAATTATTTACAATATTTACATAAATGTGCCTTGAGCCTTTGATAAATATATTTGGTAATAGATACAGATCTGCTAATATTGCCAAAAAAATACCCGCTTGATATTACCGAATTTGGTTCCATTTTGGCGTATTGTCCATTGCCTAGATTGCGCCAGTCGTACCAGCAAGGTTTGTTTTACTATTAGAGACCGTGTCTTAAGACTTAAAATTAAAACAATTAAATGTCTCTAATTTTATTCTCCAGCTAGATCTGTGCTTGAGTCCAGTTCTGTAATATCTTACCTAAGTATCGCCACTCGTGTGAGCTATTTCCTTGTTGCGAGTAATTTCGCGCCGTTTTAAGTATGTAGATAACCCCCTACTTCTACAGTACTCATAAACTAATAAACACTTATTTATGACGCCTATCGACAAACTACTTTGATACTAGTATCGTCAGAATGACTAAATAGACAACCCTATGAAACGTTTCCCACCAACTCAAAATTCTGAGAAACGTTTTCCTTTTGTTTAATTGACTTGGTCGAGCGATATATACCTAGGAAGGTAGGTTATCTACTATATTTACAAGAAGAAAATGTTATAGAATTCATGTAATATGATGACTTGGAAATCGGAATGTAGATATTACGTTATCTATTGAATTATTAGGTAGTAAAATGAGTAAGACCGCCCGTCACGGTTCTTACTTCAGTTCATATGCACTTTATTGATTCAAGCAAATTCGCAGTAAAACGCTCGACTCGACTCCGCCTTAGACATGATGATAGTATTTATTAACAGACAATAGGTTTTCCAACTGGATTCCTAAAGGCCCTGATGCGCAAAGCAACAATTTTATTTAGGTATGTATGCTTGTTTTATCCCTCGTAGATATTTATGTACTTGGTAATTTGAATTTAGTTCGATTTGGAAAATTAATACACCATGCATAGGAAAATATGTTCTCAAAAAACTGGTGCAATTATTCCAATATGACGGTCTGAGCGGCGGATGGTTGCTAGGTAATTGCCTCTCAAACTTGGATTTAATAAAATGCCACAAACTAACAAATTAGATAATTAAGGTAGATAAGGTTATCCTGATAAGTCAGGATCGACCCAGTGACGGGAGACGGGAATATTATTGTTCTCTCAGTAACAGCCCCCTATTATGTGAGACTTGAAAAAAACAAAAACCTTCTAAAATAATAACGCTTCGAACTTAGCCATTCGGGGAAAAACAGGCGTGTGTTTACGTCACAATAGCATGTCTCATAAATATACAAATTAATGCATCAGTCCATTAGTTACATCACGCGTACAAATGTGATTTGTATCATCAAGAATCATGTAACAATCGGCGATAAATGTGATACATGTTTCGCCATGCATAGTTATTTAATCTGATAATTTATAATTAATATTATCTTTGTGATTATAGCAGTTTGAAGGGTGGGCATTCTAATTTAAATATGTGTATGCGTTCTAATACTGACTGAAAAAGGCTAATGGCCATAATCAATAGCATAACTATCCGGAGATATTTTTACTAAGAGTAGAATTTGACGTATGATCTACAACTAAAATGTCAAAATTCTATCTCTAGTTAAAAAAATATCGGATAGATCGTTTATTGAAAACAGCTGTAAGTCGTAATGTGGAAGTTAATAGTCATAATGATGCTTTCGAATAATTCTGCAAATATTGAAGCTGCATTAAGCCACAGAAAAAAAAACACGCTAGAAAATATTTAACTCAGGTAGTCGGGTTACACACCATTCTAAATGGTCGTCTACAAACAAAGTTGTTAAATATTGATGCAATACAAAGTTACAAATAATAACATGCATCGATGGTATTTAATGGCATTGGTGATCGTCCGTCAGAGATTACCCACACTGTGCATCGTGTCGATATCATATGACTTTAGAAACTAAAGCTCGACTCGGTTTATACTGGAAGCCAACCCCATGACCATATGGCCACATGCAGGCAGATCCTTCTTGTGTTCCTTTTAGAAAATAATGTCATTAACTCCTCAAATACACCGATCTGATAAACTGTGTTCAATATGATTCAAACCGTTCCGAGTATGCGCACAAATACGGCGTGTCGTGTGTGTCGACCACGACTTGAGGCGGTATTAGTGACTACGGCTGAATTTGTTTGCATAGTTTGTTGCATAGGCCAGTCGCGCAGTGTGCACCGTACCTTATTAAGTAAGGATTATTTTGATTATATACAAAAGAATTCGAAATTTGAAATAGATTGCACTGAAATCGTAATCTTAACTTAAAAAAAAATTAACCAAGCCATAGAGTTCTGCTTTGCAAGGAGTTTGAAACAAACAACCGTTAAAAAAGTCTTTTATCAACAATATATTGAAAGTATCGACCCTGGTAATCTTCATTCAATGCCAAGGGAAGCGCTAATTTACAGTCAGATGCTAGCCTTCTCACGATTACCTGCACCAGTGCGCTGGTGGCGGCCGATCCTGACATTGGACGTCTATCCAATGGCACGTTAACAGTGGCCCGGCAATATGATGCGCCCACCTAATGGCATTCATTAAAAAGTTTCTATAGTCGTTCGTTCACTACAATCCGATGGACAAATGAAGGTAATATATTAAATCTTTCTATTTGTTTAAATTTATGACGCGTGTTACTTATTGTTTAGGATTGTGGTGTAGTCTCTGAGAATTAAATGGTTAACAGTCTTGAAGTTTAATGTCTGAGCACATGTTATCTATCAATAATTCCGGACGCCGGTCGATAAACTTTGGCAGAACTTTTCGAGCATGGCCAGTGTAGTATCCCTAAATAGCTTGGGAGCAAGAGGATCATGATGATATGATATGTCACCAAGATAGATCAAACTTCTTGATATTTAAGTGAGCCTCAAATGTCAGTTAATCCTATGCAGATGGTATTCACACTTGAGATTATTTTCCTTGTCTTATGTTGGAATGCCCAATTTTATTATTTGTAAACTTGGTCCATTGGATTAGCATTCTGTCTCAAGATTGGGTTATCACAATTCATCTGCTTTGATAACAGGTATAAAAGACTCTGTTTTTGGAACAAAGTTTTTTAGGGCTTGCTGTATAAGTAGACTGGTAGAAATCCTCCTATATATGTAAGGAGAAAGCGTAATTCCCCTTCTATCTGACTAACTCTATCTGTCGATACCATACGAGACAGAGAAAGAGAGAGAGGTGTCTATATTCGCACAACTTCAGTAAAAACACTACGTTCTAGACGGAGGTCTCCCAAATGTGTATCGTTTTTTTAACCGACTTCAGAAAAGGAGGTTCTGTATTCGACCCGTATGTATGTATGTCCCCTGTCTAAATGCATATTTTTCAAGCAAGATTTTACTTAAAAAAATTAAATGAAAACGTGCTCTCGTTCTGACGTCTGCTTCGGTCTTTAGATGTTTGATTCAAAGACTAGGCTTTTTGTGGCCACTTATTACCTTATTACGAGTTGGTATGACCATATGTTATCGATATAATTCATTCATAGCGTACGTATAAAATAATTTCATACTATTCATTCAATATTTAAATTCAACATACAAAGATAATATTTATTTATCAGATCACGTAGATAAAGCCTTAAGTCTTTAGTAGATACTGCCTGATTTAGTGTACCTGATGTGATTATAGAGTTTTTACATATTTAATTCATTATTCATTCACATGTTCATTTTGTGTTCTGACAAACACTAACAGCCGGTTGCATCAAACTTTTTATCGTTTATACTTTTACGAATATCACAAAACATGATATCAATATTTCGCATAATTTTTAATATTTTTTATGATATAACTGGGCCTAGCACGAATCACTTTCGAAAAAGTATTCGTATCGAGAGCGATTTTTAAATGGAATATACTCGCATTTTACAAACTATTTATTAAAATTTATGACTTTAATCATATCTTTGGATGCTGCAAATTGTTATAAATTTACTTAATTTTATCTTAAATTTTGCTCTGGTAAAGTTGTATTTATGATTCGAAAATCGCTTTCGATACGAATACTTTTTCGAAAGTGATTCGTGCTAGGCCCACTGTACATAGATATAACAATTAAATAAACGTATATCATAAATATTTGAAAGAAAAACATAAATTAATAGAAACATTTTCAATTATATCATCCATTTTGACAGATCTTCGACGACAGTTCTTCCGTTTCACGTATTATGTAACCTGATATTTTTTTGATGCAACTGGGTGTATACCTTGCTTTGACTATCTAGCTTTCGGAATGTTTAGGCTGTAGGCCATCTGTAGGCTGAATGTGGTCGAAAACCTTATGAAAATGAGCTACCTATAATACTTTATATTTTTTTAAACTACTCTAATGAAGCTTTCGAATAAAGTATTCACCACTTTCGAGTATAATACCGGTTTTACATTAATAAGGATTATGGACTTTCTTGCCCGTTCTTCTCCACAGGATTCTACGCTTTGGAACGAGCAGATAGTTTCAACTTTCTTTTTGACTAACTAACTTGACTCATTGATAATTCAAAAAGACATGTAAAGGTCTAATTTTTTATTTTTAAGAAATAAAAGTTGATACTTAGTATTTGGAAAGAAACTTCTGGCTTTTCAGTTATTTTTGTTTTAGTCTGTTATTAATAAGAACCAAGTATCCGCAAGAGTTACGGCTGTGGTCCTGTGATACGTAGGTATTGTTAAATTATTTAAAAGTGTTGATAATATGCTCGATGAATTCCATATGAAATGTCAGTTCAATTTATTGCATGCAATTTAAAAATATACAAGCATGGACAATAATATAATCTATCTAGAATATTAGTATTATTTAGGGGCAACTCACACGCACACGAACTGCCTGATTCCTTCCAGATGTTACACGCGGGGTGTTATTGTATGTATATGTATATACACCCTTATCAGTGTTGGTCTTCATTAAAAAACATGACTCTACGGAACATGAAATTATCAAAGCCCGAGCCCCTATTTATTTATCGATTAGTGACCCATAGAAAAATGTAGACCTTGGATTCACACTTCATTTTGCGTAATGTCCCACGGTGCTGATAGCACTATGCATATTTAAACACATGCCTCGGTATTTTTTTCTTCGACAACTTAAGTAGGGATTGTCAACCGTTGGTAATAGCAATATGCTACGTCTTCTAAGTATACTGCATGGCAGCTTGTAAACGCCGACAATAATTAATTTGTTATACACCAAGAAATGATATACCAGCTGCGTGTCACTGTATCTAACAATTTTATTATCAAAAGCCAGTCAGGCTTGTGTTAATATTTAAAACTTACTCTATTTGGTCCTAAATTAAAGTCAGATTGCCTGATTATAATATTTGGCTTAAAAAATAATTAGACCTAGTTATATGCTCTAGAAAGATAGACTGACAGCAACAGACGATTTAAAAGCATTTTGTTAGCACAATGGCGGTCAGTACAGACTACAAAAAAAAATAAGTGACAGTAGACAAAAATATGTCTGAAATGCACTCAGACCCAGAAAAATATCTGTAGACCATACAAGTATTGTAGCGAGCATCTATACTACGATGTATAAGCACTCTAAAGTTAATATTTATTTGACGCAGGGCAATAAAGTATCAGCCAGAGAAGAAACGCGACAGATCGATGTCGGGGCCCCAGAGGAAGGCGGTAAGAAGAAACACAACAAGATCAAGACCTCCAAATATTCTCTGCTCATGTTCTTGCCCAAGAACCTGATGGAACAGTTCCGGAGAGTGGTTAACTTCTACTTCTTGATCGTCACTGTCATCGCCATCGTAATAGGTAAGTCGAGAATATTGTGTAAGGATCTTCGAATTAATCATTGTTTTCTGCCGCCAAGCAGAATTGCTGTTTATCGGTTTAAATGGCTCTGGTATTGTCACCGTCACCACACGCTCACCACTTACCATCTGGTGGGCCGTTTTCTAGATCGCAACTTCTGCCTACAGACTTTTGCCGATCGTCATTCCATCTTACCGCAGGACATCCTATAGTCTGTACCTACAAATTGATATTACGAAAAATGTAAACAAAGTCGTAACCTATTTTGTTCTAATTCTGCCACAGAAATAAACAAAATGGCGTAAGGATGGCGTGTTTATGTCAATTTCATGCCCTAAACATCATCATTCATCATTTAATGCCATTTTATTTATGTACTAGCTTCTGCCAGCGACATCGTCCGCGTGGAATAGTGGTGCTCCGCTCCTATTGGTCTTAGCGTGATAATATATAGCCTATAGCCTTCCTCGATAAATGGACTATCTAACACTGAAAGAATTATTTAAATCGGACCAGCGGTTCCTGAGATTAGCGCGTTTAAACAAAATGACAACATTTACCTTCACTGCTCTGCTCCTATTGATTGTAGCGTGATGAAAAGTATACTATAACCATCTCAGGAGTATGACAAATAATTGTACCAAGTTTCGTTAAAATCCATCGAGTAGTTTTTGTTTCTATAGAGTTTATACAGACAGACAGACAAAAAATTTATTGATTGCATTTTTGGCATCAGTATCGATCCCTAATCACCCCCTGATAGTTATTTTGGAAATATATTTAATGTACAGAATTGACCTCTCTACAGATTTATTATAAGTATAGATGTGGGAAAATTAGAACAAAATAGGTTATGATTTTGTTTTCATTTTTCGAAAATCAATTGGAACAGACTATACCCTACACATGCCTAGTCGTAGGCTACACTCAAGAATCTGTTTATGCTACCTTTTTCAGCAAATATGGCTAGTCCTTTCCCACTTCAGCTTGCTAATTCTATCTGTCAGAAACATACTTTGTAACGCTTGGACACTGAGCAATTTGATAACGATAACGTTTTTTCTAAGATATTTTTAGGCAAATTTATTTATATCCTGCTTGAATGAATATGAAGATTTGAAGGCAAGCAAAAACATAGTCATCTATATATTTTATTGATCTCTATTTCAACTGTTTACTAGTATTACATTCAATTTATTCGCTTTTAAAGACAACAAAGGGCTAAATAATAATAGTCGGTTAAATTAGATGTTACAGTTTCTAAGTGAGTTTTGAATAATTGATATTTTTAAAGGTCGGGGGAAAAAACGTGGGAACATATGCACCTTCTTGTCCCTGTATTTTGTTATGACATCTGTTAAGCTGAATAAGTGAATATTTAATTCTATATAAAAACTAGACATCTTATGTATGTTTTAAAGGGTTTTATCGATTGGAATATGTCGCTATTTACAGGGTTATATACTCGTAGGTATGCTTAAGACTGCATTCCAAAATCAAATTAATCTATTCTAATCGTTTAAATGCTTGCGAAATATTGCACAATTGAACGCAACCAGCTACGAATAAAATTCATACGTTCGAACAAAAAATTGTCTGCGCTATTAATTAAGTATACGTATAAAATGATAATATAATTACATGATCAGAAGTAGCTTAGATCACTTAAAAATTATATAAAATTACATTAAAATTGGTTTATGCGATTCGCAGATTACTCCAAATAACCAGACAGATTGTATGACGTAAGCATCCGATTAAAAAAATATTTTCCGAAATTCTACACCTAAGGGGGTGAAAAAGGGGGGCAAAGTTTGTATAAAACTCTGTAAGGTTTATTTGAATTCGTATAGGCCATGCGGCCGAAGCCGCTGGCTGAAAGCTAAGTAGTCCAGGTATAAAACTGTTCCTGTAAACTCCAGCTACTATCATCAAAACTATTCTAACATTTCTTCAAAGCACGCACTATAATAAAGCGTTTCAACAGTAGCTTGTAGATAATCGATCGCGTATACCTAGAATTCTTTCGAGCCCCAGAGTCACATCAAAGAACACTGCAATTTCTGTATTAAAATTATTAGAAGTCATGTTTCTTTGCTCAATTAGGTATAATGTCTGTGTAGGCAGTAAGTAGAAGGTAGAATATAGATACGTATAGACAGTATATTTTCTTTCGATACGCGAGAGAGAGATGGAACTATATTATTTAAATAACACTGTGCTTTTTCGCAATGCATTCTGGCTGGATCACTGTAGGTCGACTGCTACTTATAAAAAAAAAAATCACAAACTTTTTGGGCGCCGAATATTTTTTTACAGTCATATAATGAGATAAGCTATCATTTATATGCATTCAAAACTAAGTTTGAGATGAAAACATCTTCACATTTCGAGATTTGCATGTATCTTTTGAGCACGTCTTTGTTACTTTTGGAAAGTCGTATTCAGATAAAACAAGCTTTAAGTTTTTTTCTCCATCGTGTTAGATTGGTATTATGACTTTTATGTTTATACATGACATGATGACTAGCTGTTTCCCGTGGTATCACTCGCATGCTGATGGAAGTACTTCACGCACCTGGATAAGAACTAACAATCAGGCTATCTCCGTACCAAGTGTCATCCAAGTCTGTTCAACCGATTTACTGTAAGAGTGTAACAGACAGGCAGGGAGAAAGATAAACAGACAGAGTTACTATCGCTCTCATTTACAAAATTAGTAAGGATTGCGCAAAAACTAGATAATTTTTAGGGATAAGTGTAAAATTAATCACTGGTAAGCTAATTTGTTACTAATCAATAAATAGGTACTGTGGACGCACGTAGAATGATATGGACTGTTATCTATGTTATCACGTATAGTGTAACTGCCCGATATAATTTTGCTTCAATTGTTATATAGCATTTTAGGGCCACCTGGTCTTTTTAGGGTCATTCTATCGGCCATCGGGTTGCTACTGAATCACAGACTCGTTCATTGATTTTGGAGATATTTAAATTATTTACAAATACAAATTAAAGAAAAAAAAACTTCAAAAGAAGACGTATTTTTATTTTATAACTATTTCTTGCGGTTTCTACGGTCGTTACGGAACTACTTCACGCATTCGTCTCCAAGGTCCAATATATCTCCATACCAAGTTTCTTCTAAATCCGTTCAGCCTTTTTGCCGGGAAAGCCTAATAAACAAACTCACATTCTTATCTATACTTATAATAAATCTGTAGAGAGGTAAATTCTGTATATGAAATATATTTCCAAAATAACTATCAGGGGGTGATTAGGGATCGATACTGATGCCAAAAATGCAATCAGTAAAATTTTTGTCTGTCTGTCTGTATAAACTCTATAGAAACAAAAACTACTCTACGGATTTTAACGAAACTTGGTACAATTATTTGTCATACTCCTGAGCTGGTTATAGTATACTTTTCATCAAGCTACAATCAATAGGAGCAGAGCAGTGAAGTCAAATGTTGTCATTTTGTTTAAACGCGCTTATCTCAGGAACCGCTGGTCCGATTTGAAAAATTCTTTCAGTGTTAGATAGTCCATTTATCGAGGAAGGCTATATATCATCACGCTAAGTCCAATAGGAGCGGAGCACCACTATTCCACGCGGACGAAATGGCTGGCAGAAGCTAGTTTACAATATAACTTAGGATAGTAGATATATAATTTTCCATAAGCACTTAATTTGCTTCAGCATTATAAAACTGCAAGTTGAAAACAAACCCACAAAACTTACAACAATAATTTATAGACACTTTAATAATTTATTTATTTATGGTAATAGTTCGTTATTACATAAACTTAATTAATAGTATGTAGCTTAAATTGAAAATTATGGGCTGTAGTCTGGTATGTCATTGGTATTCATTTTAAACTATATCATTACTACTAACTTGCAGATAACTTACAGCTGTAACTAACTCATACCTGTATGTAATTACTCACTTTAGTTAATAATTGAAATGTATTAGAGGGCAGAAATAAAATGCCTTCACTTCAATACAAAAAACAGAATTGTCCAATCCGTCCAGGTGTTTTCGAGTAATTGGGGAACATACATAAAAAAAATATTCCCACGAATTGCGAACCTCCTCCTTTTTTGAAGTCGCTTAAAAGGGGATATCCACCCCTTTTTAGGGATTTAGGTCAGATTCTTACTTACTGAAACACATCCTGTTCATCAACATGTTCCTTCCTTTGCTTGGGTTCCAGCGGTAACTCTTTTAAACAATCCCGTAGTCCTGGTAAATCCCAAGAACTATTTACATGTCACTTCCCAGCCAAAGGACTATTTGAATGTCACACATTTTAATGATACTGTCATTTTCACTTATCAGCTGCAGCTGCCATTTTTAGCCCAACATTCATTCAAATAAATTGATCTATCATCAGCCTATCGTCCCACTGCTGGGCACAGACCTCTTCTCATACAGAGAAGGCATGAGCATTGATCACCACGTTTACTCAAGGCGGATTGGCGATTTCAGACTTTTAAAGTCCAGGTTTCCCACGATGTTTTCCTTCACCGTTAGTTCACAGTCATGCCTAAGACATACTTAGAAAGAACGTACGGCTTTAGAACAGTCACATTAGTACTTGCTAGGTTTCGAACCCGCACACTCGTACACGAGAGGCAGGTGCCTTAACCACTAGGCAACCACGACAAATTTATCTATGCAATCTGATAAATATAAGAACAATTTATTTTAAAAAGAGTTTCTTGTCGGTTCATCTCCTTAAGATCCACTCTAAAATCGCATGTTAAGTTTTGACGTTCTACAAATACTTTTAATTGATCTTCAGAAAATATAAGCATTTGAATTTGACTTATAATTATTTTTTACAGACAGTCCAGTTTCGCCGTTAACGAGCATAGCTCCGCTAAGCTTCGTGGTGATGGTGACAGCCATAAAGCAAGGCTATGAAGACTGGTTGAGACACAAGGCTGACAACAAGGTCAACAACCAGATAGGTGAGATAACGACAGATAACGTACCATAACCCATTGTCGAAAATGTTGGATGTTTTTTGATACACACGGATTACCGTTTTGCGTAAAGATATGGGTGGTTCAATGGAATTGTTTTTGTAGGTAAATAAGCCACGCCTGCCAGTGATGAGTGAGAATAAGTGCATTGCATTAAGTAAATGAAATATAGATACTAGGTGTTCCATGCGGGTTTACTCTTATACTAGTTTATGAATCCTGACAAACAATATTATACCATGACCTTCACAACAAATGAAGAGACGGATTTTTGAGAACTTTCATATTTATAATATTAAGTAAATATAAGGATTGGAAATAATAAAAATTAGTAGGCCCGGCCCTCACGGCTAAAATTATAAGGGTCAGTCAGGCACACAATCTGGAGCTATTACTAGCTATTAAATTAAAAAACTGTCACAGCTTGTCACACTATCTCACTTATATTTACTTTGTATTTTAAGATTTGTTATCATAAAATTAATACAGCGATATTTATATGATAGATATCTAATACAAGTAAAATATTCAATATTATCCTATCCTATCCTATCCATAAACCTTGAATATTGCCTACGTGCCATAGTTATCTTTACGCGATTCATTTAATCTGTAAGTACCTTTCATTAGGGATTTCCGGAAAGCAAAAAGGCAGGCCATAGTAAATAAAGGCTTAGTCAGATGTGAATCATTATTTTTCAATACTATTATGAAATAGTAGAGCAGGAGCTCGTGGCTAAGTAACAGCTGCACGGATCGGGCGATCAAAGGTTAAGCTGCGCTTGGCGCGGTCAGTCCGTGGATGGGTGATCATCTATGTCATAACGAGACTCCTTCGTGTCTCGAAAAACACGTGAAACAGTTGATTCCAACTGTCATTTATAGATCTTTACCAGGCGTTAAGAGTATTTAGAAGCCAGAAAGTCTGCCAACCAAGGGATACCACGTCACCCGGTAACTGGGTTGTGGGGGCTGACCCCCATGGCAGTCGCTCCATGTATTAGCTTATATAGCTTGTTCTTAGGACCATTTTCCCGAAAACGCGTAAAAAAGGACCATTTTTATAAGTACACGCTGTTTATTTTTCGTGAAACTTAAATAATTTTAAAGCCGTCCTAAATATCTGTAAACATTTTGGTTTTAAATTTCAATTGCAATTCACTTAAGGTTATAAAAGCTTGTCAGTTCAATGTATTTTACTATCTTTTTCCTTTAATTTTGCTATCGGTGATTCAGAGAGGACTCAATCTGATCGGATTAACCATGCTGATATCGATATAATAACTATAAACAGCGTGTTGTTTAGAATAGATATATAAAATCTTTGCTAAAAGATTAGGTGTTTGACAATAAAACTAGGAAGTTAAGTACTTCAGTTCTGATATTACATCTATATTTATATGTATCTATAGATATTACAATCGGTTTTCCTGTTATTTTTTTCTCCTCGAATCATGAAGGAAATCAAATCTGTCTACAGTTTTTAATGTTTTTTTCTTATACTGAATGTGATAAAGGTATATACGCACGGGTGGTTTACGTATAATTATTTTAAGGAACTAAAATATAAAATATGCTATTTATGTTAATTAAGTGAAGGAGCTCTATTAAAACCTTCGTTTTAGCGATTCAGCTATTAAGACGTGTTATGCTTTGTCATTTTGTTATGTCCTTATAAACATGGGGACGGAAAGACTGAGTTAGGTTATGCATATATAATTTGAATGAAAAATGCATAAAAGTTGTGCACTAAAACCTTTTGCTCGACATAAAACCTGTCTATCACCGTTTATTCATATCTTATATATGGGACATGTGCAATGTAATTAATTGGTTATGTAGTACTAGTCGCGGGAAACAGTGGATTTACCCGCAACCTAATGGAACTACTTTACGCACTCGAATGAAAAGTAGCCACCGGATTCCTATGTATCTCCTTGCTAAATTACCCTATCCACAAAGATGAATGTCCCTACGATCTATTAACCTACTCGATACGAAGGGCCAGATGTTTTCCTTGTTGCCGGCGGTTTTATTTTGCAAATAATAAATCAGTTAATAATCCATGGTAGTCTATCCGATATATCATACCAGCTGGTGGCCAAAATTGTACTAGCGGCGCAGCATGAAGCGTTCGCACTGAACGGGCGCCCAACATGGGCCCCGGAGCATGGAGCGAGCGTTCGCTCCGTGCTCCGTCATCAGCGCAACTTTTTGCGGAGCTAGTTACGCTTTGGAGAAAGCAAGCCAGATGTTATGTAGGGCACTTATGTGTCTAGTTAAGAGAATAATGTTGGCTTATTTGTGGGAGATCAAGTAATGACGAAAGAAGATACCTTTTTAAATTCTGGTCACTGTATATTAATCACACAATAAAATGATTGACAGGCAAGGAAAACAAAATAAAATACATGGCAAACGCATAAAATAAACCTAATGTAAATCAATATGTTTAACAACTACAATACAATTATTATGGAATTAATAGTCAAAACAAAAATAAAGTAAATAAACAATTTCCCATTTATAATGGATTGGATTATCGGTTGATAGTGATTTTACGTACTAATTATATTCAAATCAGATTCCGTGCGTCCAACGCTAATGGTCGAAAGTTTGCAGTCTTCAAAAGCGTTGTTTAATTTAAGCCCCACGTTATCTGTTATTGATAAACTATTATTATCAATAGCCATGTCTTCTTCACATAACTTGACGAAAATAGCAAATTGATAATATAATAATAACTACACTTGATGATGAGTGGTTTTCATGATGTAGCGTTGGACAGATCATCATTATGAGCCCGTGTCAGTCCTTTTCCACGGCAAGCCACTAAGCTGGATCTATCAGCTGAGCTGAAGATCCAGCTCAGTGGCTCATTTCAGCTCATCTCAGCTCAGTACCTCATGTTATCATTTGGAATACGAAAATCTATTTGATTGCGCTTTTGTTTCCACTGGACCGATATTATGTCTTGGAGATAGATTGAAACGGAGATTTTCCACATAGGTTAAAGGCTGATGACAGAATAAGGATGCTACCAAAGAGGGTTGAATACTTGAGCAGTGACCCTTTATTGACACAAGTGAAACTACGTGCTGAAGCTAACTGAATACTCGTTTAAAGTGGTGACAATAATGCTTACTAATATTATAAATGCGAATGTGGGTTTGTTTATTTGTTTCGCTTTCACTATGAAACGGCAACATCGTTTTACATGAAATTTGGCACGGAGATGGAGATTTCGCATGGCCTGGAGACGGATATAGGCTTTTTATCCGGGTGTGTGATGTAGTTTCTTAAAGTCGCGGATGAAACCGCGGGAAACAGCTAGTAATAAATAATATCGAAGTACGCGTAATGATGCTTTCAAACGAGCATCAATAGCTAATGCAGTCCTTATGTTTTACAAGTACTGCCACTTGTCAATCAGCCTGTTACAATAGTATTGATTATCTTTTCAGGAAAAACATGGTTAAATAATATTATAAATACAAATTTAAGTGTCTTAACTGTCTTCTGTGGAAAGTTTATTCGGGGGAATGAAGTTATTCTCATGGGATGCAAGCAGCGATGTATTGCACACCTCCATTTTAAAAGTTTTTTTTTCGGATGGGAAATCATCAAACGACCTCTCCCGCCGTAGATGGAGCGGGTGGGAGTGTCAGGCTTTTATTGACTAAAACCTATCCATGTTCCTTCCTCAGCCCTTTGTATTCCGGGGGCGCGGTATATCTTTCGAAAGTCCCGCAACCCCGGTGCATTTTGAAAGTTGCTTATGTAATATGGGTGAGCTTATAGCCATTTGACAGCAACTGGGACAAACTACACAGTCCAGATTCCAGAGCCATATATAATATACTAACTGATTCCTTCGATTTCACCTGCATTCTGAGGGAACTACTTCATGTACTCAGTTAAAAACTACCCTAAGCCCTGGTGTAGCATAAATTCTAGGGAAGTACCTACCCTTAGAATTTAAGCTACACCAAATTGCGTGACAGACAGCAAACAGACAAAGTTACATTCGCATTTATAATAATAGTAAGTAAGGATTAAGTTAGGATTGCACAAGAAAATATTGACATTGAACCCATTGACCCAACAGCATTTAGCAAGATATTGTATTTACCAAATAGAATCGATTACAATTTCGTTGTATTTGTTCAGTTAAAGAGTTCTCATTGTTTATCTACGTAGTCAAATAAATTGTGCCTATAAAAATAATAAAGGTATTGATTTCCCAACTAATCTACTGAACTTCATAAATACTGATAACAGCTTATAAAAGGTTAGATCAGATGAAATCCGACATACGATGTAGATAATCGATTATTATCTATCTATCAGGTTTTCTGACAGCCGACCACTTGTGACCAAAAACTTAAATGTTTATAGATAGGAGGCTGTGACAATGAATTTTATCATTTTATATTTGAAAAAAAAATCTTATCTTTATTCGTGAAAACATGACGAATCACTGTGCGTATTAGGCATTTTTCCTTATTCATGTAGAAATTCTTCAACAAGCTTGTAGACATTTTTAAATGTTAATCATCCTCATCCTTTTATCGATATTATCAATGCGAAAGAAACTCTGTTTGGCTGTCTGTTATGCTTTCACTTTATGATTTAGGTAAAATTTGGTATGGAGGTATATTGAAACCTGGGGAAGAACATAGAGTGGGATATTTTTTTATCCGAGTGCGTGAAATAGTTCCTTTGAGGCGCGGGTAAAACGCCTTACCATATTTATATCTACTCCAGTATCGGCCATGTAACTTCTCTTTAGCGTGTTAGCCATATAAATGTATTTAAGAGATTCAATTTTGTTGTATACTATGCTTATTATATTTTTATAAATAGTATTCCATTATTATATCATGAAACTACTGTATTAAGAGTTGTCAAGGAATAACAATTCAGAGAATTAACCGAAATAATATGAAACGTCTAATTTGTTTGTCACGTTGAATTGGTCCTTGTTATTCACGGTAGCCAAAGGCTATGATAAAATATCATAATTTTATTAAATTTAATCCTTAGCACATAATTATATTTTTTTACACACCGACGTGAACATAAACTTACTTTCAACAGTGGAGATAGTACACAAAGGCGTGATCAAGGAGGTGCGGAACTCGTCGATCGCTCCTGGCACTCTAGTCCGTGTGAAGAGAGGGAAGGAGGTGCCGGCCGACTTGGTCCTCCTCTGCTCTGCCGGGGAGAAAGGGAAGTGTTACGTCACCACCGCCAATCTGGATGGAGAGACGAACTTGAAGACTTTGCGGGTACCCCCTCCCTTAGTGGCCTTCACGCCAGGTATTTACGTCATTTAAAACATTGGGTGTCTATCTAATTCATTGTCCACAGTATTCATAGCTTGTGTACTCATTTTTGTTAACTGTATCTGTGGTGTGTTGTGTTAACATTATTTGTACTAAGATTGTACCGAAGGACCAGTACTGAAAAAGTTATTTTGTTGCTAATTAGCCCTCTTGTTGCAAGAGCCACGCTAGTCTAATGTCTTTTTGCTGTTTAATTGTATAATGTCTTTAATGTGTATTTTTTAGAGATTAAACCCTTTCATCTATCTACGTTACAGCTGGTTACATAAAATACATGTGATATATTTAATTCAACTTCTTCTCAATTCTCACCAAGCTATTTTAAACTTAAGAGTAATTTTGTTGTGTGTGTATTTTGTACACCTTGTTGCCTTGTCACTGTGGTAATAAAAGATTTGGACTATCTTTATGTGCTTTTATTTGTGCGAACACTGCTAGCTCGATATTCATTGTCATCCTGACTTGACACTTATGTATGCTTAAGGTAAATAAGTCAGATATATTATGATTATATTCTCTAAGTGAGTAATTCCGAGCAAATATATCGTACGACAGATTTATCTTTAGGCTTTATCTGAGTAAGTATCAAAGGTCAAAAATTATGCTTTTCGACTTTCGGTTTAATAATTAATGCTTTTTCATGTCAACAAACTTAGTCAGCGCCTAAAAACGCCCACCTTTCACCACTTCTAAGGCCACTTCAAGGTAACTTCCACTAACATGGCTGAGAAGAAGCGGTGATGAACAAACTTATCAACTATCAATTGTCTACATGTTCTAAAAAGAAAATCAATGAGATTTTTACTACTTTACTATAGCCGAATTTCGAGCAAATTGTTTTTAGCTTCTCAAAGAAATTTATCAATTAGCTGACTGTTCGAAATTTTTCATTCTAGCTATATGCTCATCTTCCCTTAGATATTCTTCCGCAAGGAATGCGAATCGAAGTGCCGAACCCTGTGGCGGATCTCTACACATTTTACGGGCGGTTAGAGATCCCCAACCAGGACAGCTTAGTCCTCACCACTGACCACCTGATGCTGAGAGGATCCAGGGTCAAGAACACTGAATGGGCGATAGGATGCGCTATTTACACCGGTAAGTTTTAATCATTATTTTAGAGAATAGTTTGGTGTTGCAGTAGAGATATCAAGAGGATTTAAGGCTTATGATAAACACAATAAAAATGCGGCCGTTTTTTTAGTACCAAAGACGAAGCATGAATCTCTATTTTAAAATTAGAACTGGATCTATTCTCAGTCTTAAGCCGGTATTCTAGAAGTTATTACAGCATAGAATCTTATTATGGGTACAGCCTTTAAGTCTTTAGATTCAACATAGTGTTATTTGATCTGTAATAATACGGACCTCGAATTAAAAAAAACCTTTTTATGTTTATTTTATGCTTATCATTTGTTTGAATCCTTCTAATATTTCAATTATACCCTCTTTACTCGGTCATTCTAAAATACCGGCCTTTGTCTGTGCGTTGACTCATTTACACTTGTGCTTAATTAAGCGTAAGTTAGATATGAAATTAATACAGAATCTATCTTTTTTTACAGGCGAAGAAACAAAATTGGCTCTCAACTCAAAATACTCAGGGAATAAGTTCTCATCAAGCGAACTAGCAATCAACGAATCGCTCCTATACTTTATAATTCTACTAGTACTTGAAATTTTAGTCTCTTTAGTTGCGAAGATATTTATTGAGCGCAAGCACTCAGAGAGGGACAAGTACTTGGGCCCCGGGGCCCCGTCCCCAATTCCGGTTTCTTATATACTGCAAGATCTGTTCTCGTTTCTATTGCTGTATTATTATATTATACCGATGTCCCTGTACGTCACTATAGAGCTGTATAAGTTTATTGGTGAGTTATTCGTTTTATGAGATTTCTTGAGTGGCTGAGCGATTGGCTGCTGCGCTACGTTTTGGGGGTTTGATGCACGGGACAAAAACAAATGTCCCGGGTCTGAGTTTCTGTGTAAAGGCAACCGCGATTTAAGGAAATTTGAAATTATAATTACGAATCTGGATTATCAAGATTTTCCGAAATTAGATGCTATTAATTTGCTGTATTTTATATATGTACTTGAAATGGCTTGCAGTATTGTGTGATTTCGGTTTAAGCTTTTCTTAATAAAGCTCATTCATCTACTCTTTCACAGGATCTTTATTCATTGCCTGGGACGAAGACCTCCGCTGTGAGGAGACGGGCAAACCTGCCCTAGCCAACACGTCAGACTTGAACGAGGAATTAGGACAAGTGGAAATGCTGTTCTCAGACAAAACTGGCACTCTCACCAAAAACCTTATGGTGTTCAAAGCATGCTCCATAAAAGGACATCTGTATGAGGAGAGGGGTTCCAGGCTCTACGATGTGGAGAGGTTCGATGAGCCTGTGGATCCGTGTCAGGTCAGTTTTTGGTTATGGTTTTTTTGGTCTTAATACGTAAGGACCATTTTTGTTCTTTATGGGAAAAGTTAGGTCGGTGTTATGGAAAATGTAATTAAAATTCAAATCATTAATTGCAATTAGACCATTATTTGACAATTCAAAAGTGCTTGTAACTTTTGAATTGTCAAATAATGACGATTAAGTTCGTTAGTCAAAAAAAAAAAGAAAAATTGAAGCTATTTGCTCATTCCAAGGTGTAGATTCCTATGGAGAAGAACGGGCAAGACACTTCATGGTTACTCTTTTTCAACGTGTTTTAGTTATACAATATTTGTTTTACATTCGTTATAGAAAAAAAATATAGTATTACCTCGATATACAACTTGGCTGCTTATTTGCTGTCTACTTTCAATGTAATCTTTATGGTACTGTATAATTGATAAACATATTTAATAAAGTCAATTAAACATAATAATCAACAAAGCTATTTAAAGGCTAATTAATTTATTGATTCATGCGTATAATTTCGATAATACGCAGTATCTTTTATTAAGTGAAACGCTAATTTGGTCCTAAGTACTTACTAATTGGTTGGTTTTGCCTACTATTTCATTTTATTTTAGACTAGCTTCTGCCAGCGACTTCGTCCGCGTGGAATAGTGGTGCTCCGCTCCTATTGGTCTTAGCGTGATGATATATAGCCTATAGCCTTCCTCGATAAATGGACTATCTAACACTGAAATAATTATTTAAATCGGACCAGCGGTTCCTGAGATTAGCGCGTTTAAACAAAATGACAACATTTCCCTTCACTGCTCTGCTCCTATTGATTGTAGCGTGATGAAAAGTATACTATAACCATCTCAGGAGTATGACAAATAATTGTACCAAGTTTCGTTAAAATCCGTCGAGTAGTTTTTGTTTCTATAGAGTTTATACAGACAGACAGACAGACAAAAATTTTACTGATTGCATTTTTGGCATCAGTATCGATCCCTAATCACCCCGTGATAGTTATTTTGGAAATATATTTCATGTACAGAATTGACCTCTCTACAGATTTATTATAATTATAGAATAGACTAGCTTTCTGCCAGCGTATTCGTATAGCCACGCGGGCGAAGCGCCCGCGTGTGCTATACGAATTGAAATTAAAAATGTCAGAGTTTCATGCAATCTTTGCCCCTCTTTTTCACCCCCTTAGGGGTAGAATTTCGAAAAATCCCTTCTTATCGGATGCCTTCGTCATACAAAGAATACACCCTCCAAGTTTCAGGTCTCTACGATCAGCGGTTTAGGCTATGCGTTGATCCTTCAGTCATTCAGGACAAATCATTTTATATGTATAGATAGCTTCGTCGTTTAGGTTACTTAGATAAGAAATCGAAAGACATACCTACACAAGCTTATTAATAATTATTGTTAGATTATATTAAGAAAAGAGATATGGTATTAATACGCAGGTTTGTTATCAACAATTCATGCGTCTGACAGGCCGTGAATCAATCACAAATTTCTTACGGCTTTTCCTTAGTGATAAGCTTTGTTTAACAGTGATCATATCATTAAGTAGGTAGATACTGAAATACTGATACTAAAAATCAGTAACATTGAGTTTAATTGAAAGGACTGAACAAAATTTTTGAGATTTTTAGTTTGGTTTAGACAATTTTGTGCTAAGAAAATTAGCACCACTATGTTATACATTTTTATTAAATTAATTATTCTCTACTAGCTGTTTCTCGCGGTTTCCCCGCGTCCACCCGGATAAATAGTATAGAAAAACCTTCTCCAGAGTCCCCTTTCTCGTATCTTTGTACTAAATTTCAGCCAAATTGATCTAGCCGTTCACGGGTGATGCCATGACCAAGGGAAAGGGGGATTCATTTTTATATAATAGATATTATTTTCTAACCTTTTGATTAGAAAGAGCCACAATAAAACTAAATTAGTTTGGTATATTAACGATAAAAACAAAGCAAATATTATTAAAGGTACTATCATACAACACAAATCCCTTTCTATTTCAGACAGACATCAAATTCTTCTTCAAAATCCTCGCTCTGTGTCACTCAGTGCAAGTGTCAAGCGAGGACATGAAGAAGCTCAGCGCGCGGCTCTCAGGAACCGGCAACCTGCAGCTATTGAACTTTTTCAGAAGAAAGAAAATCAAAGCGACACCTAACGTTGTCCCTGCTACAGTTATAGATAACGTTACTTGGAACACTATAATTAACGAGAATGGTAACCAAATGGACTATCAAGCCAGTAGTCCGGATGAGAAAGCTCTCGTTGAAGTAGCCGAAAGGGTGGGAGTGACGTTCCTTGGGGAGGAGGGGAATGATTTGGTACTAAAAGTGGGGGAACAGACGGAGTTGTATGAGCGGCTCCAGGTGATAGAGTTCACTTCGGAGAGGAAGAGGATGTCGGTTATTTTACGGGATAGGGATGGGAAAGTAAGTTATGTTATATCCTAGATGAAATAAAATGCATTGCCACTTTTTACAATAGAACAATTATTGGATTAGATGTTAAATTATGTGGCACACAATTTAATATCAATATTTTAGACGAAACAACTCTTTTCTGCCTTCTACAACTCAACTCTTGGGTCATGCTCGCATTCAAAGGTTAGACCCAGTTGTCAGACTGTGGGGTCCAGTCACCCATATTGGCATAGATCGGCTGTTTAACATGGTCCTGATCGGACATGGAGGCAGGAAGCGGTATCAATTAGTAGTATATAGTCACCTATCCATTGACTGACCGCGAAAAAGCAGCTTAACCTCCGCCTGCACTTGAATAGTATTTTAAATGTTTGTCGACTAAATTAAATTGGTATGGTGTAATTTTTAAAGTAATTTATGTGTCCAGATATGGCTGTTCTGCAAAGGAGCTGAGAGTTCAGTGTTCCCTCTGTGCACGAATAGTACTCTGGTTGAGGAAACTGACAGAGACATCAACACATTCGCTAACAAAGGTCTTAGGACTCTGGCCATCGCGTACCGAGAGATACCTGAAGAGGAATATGAGAGAGTTAATGAAGGTAAGTTATTTTATTGAGATAAGAATTATATATGTAGAACTAGCTTATGCTTGCGATTTCCTCCGCGTGGAATAGTGTATCTCCGCTCCTATTAGTCTTAGCGTGATGATATATAGCCTATAGCCTTCCTCGATAAATAGGCTATCCATCACTGGAAGATATTTTCAAATCGGACCAGTGGTTCCTGAGATTAGCGCGTTCAAACAAACAAACAACCTCTTCAGCTTTATAATATTATGTATAGATTTGTTGTTACTGAATACATACTTCTTTTATGGAATTTAGAGATCAAAATGAGTCTTGAACATTAATCATTATTTTCTTAATCAAATACAAGGGGTATCTTAATCAAGGTATTATTCGAATATAGGGCTAGTTCTTCGAAGAGCTATAGCTGGGGAGTTTGTTGCGTCACATCTTCCTATAGTAACATATAGAACGTGGTTTAGGGCGGGCCTTCGCGCTGCCATTTATAATTTTAGAATCCTAAAATATTTTCAGCTTAATCGGCGCAATGTTTTTTTATAAAGCGCGTGCTGATTTTCAGCGTAGTTTGAAGAAATACTTGTTCTTTTTTATTATTTTTTTATTTTCCAGCGATAAAGCGCTTAGACGGTAAGAGCTCGGACGCGCTGCAGCAGGTGACGCAGCAGTTCCGAGTGCTGGAGAAGCAGCTGACCCTGCTGGGCGCCACGGGCGTGGAAGACTGTCTGCAGGACGACGTGGCCGATACGCTGGCGTCGCTCCGGAGGGCCGGCATCAAGACTTGGGTGCTTACCGGGGATAAGGTCATTTTACACATCATTTTTGACATGTTTTTTTTTTGTATTGTATAAGGAGTAATCAAATTACGATATAAAAAATACTGCTTAAAAAGGCAAGTAGTAATTTAGCCAGTTGGTGGTACTTTTTCAAGTAGATATATAATTATTGCCTAGGAAACGTTCAAAAATATGGCACACGTCTTCCTACTATGATTAGTGACAACTGAGTTAAAGTTTTCAAACTGACAGCCCGAATTCAGTTTTCCCAGGACGACTTGACCGGTCTTCGTAGGTCGAAGACCGGTCAAGTCCTGTACAAAAAAATCACGCCCCACCGATGCATTAAAGTCCATTTGAAAGACCAATTATTATGATTACTTATCATAATAACTGACCTGGGCCTGTGGTAACTGAACCATAAAACAATATTACCTACAAGTTGTTTCACGTGGTTTAACCCGCGCTCTAAGAGAATTACTTCACACACCTGGATAAAAACTATTCTACGAGTATGTTCTACCCTGGGTTTTAATCATCTCCATACCAAGTTTAATTGAAATCGATTTCGCTGTTTTCCCGTGATAGTCTAACAGACAGACAAAGTTACTTTCGCATTTACAATTCTAGTAATTATTAACACGTAAAAAAATCTAAAATTCCAGGTAGAAACAGCGATAAACGTCGCCCAATCCTGCTCACATATATCAGAAAACGATAGACGAATGTTTTTGATTGGTGTCGAAGACAACACGGCGTTACAAGCTCATTTAGACGAATGCAAACGTATCATCAACGAGCCTAGTTACAGAGACCTTACTTTAGTTGTAGACGGCACTAGCATGAGTCTTGTTTTGGATACTGCTTATGCGCCGGCGTTTGTGGATGTAGCGGTGAAATGTCACGCGGTTCTGTGTTGCAGATTATCGCCTATTCAGAAAGCTAAGGTAAGTGTTTTCAATATACTACATCTTGAGAAAGAGAAGAAGACTTAAATAAAAAACCCTCTACGCAAAAATGCCTTACATCGTTTTGTAAAAGAGCTGATACTCTTACACTGCTAGACCAATATTAACCAAACATAGCTAAGAACCACCGCAAGGGGACTGGCTTTCAAATGAAATGAAAACCGCATCGAAATCGGTCCATCCGTTTGAGAGCTACGATGTCACAGACAGATACACAATAAATGTTTTTTCTATCTTTTCTTTCTTTCTTTCTTACACTATCAGACAGACAGACATCGACGTCAAACTTATAACACCCCCCTAAAATGCATTGCCTATGTATCTAGCATTAGGAGGGCCACCTTAAATTTGAGACTAAATGTTTTTTTTATTGCGAACAAATTGTACCTTGAGCAAGCTATTTACCTGTTCTAGAATATGCCATCTAAATCTATTTATATAAAAATGAATTGATGTTCGTAAGTCTCGCTAAAACTCGAGAACGGCTGGGCTGATTTAACTGATTTTGGTTTTGAAATATTTGTCGTAGGTTTAAACTGTGAGAAAAAGTTAAAACAGGTGTAGGTGCTACGACGTTCACCCGGGTCATCTAGTAACTAATAAATATATATTTTTGCAGATAGTTAAATTAATAAAGAACAGTCCTAGTCGGCCTATCACGGCGGCTATAGGGGACGGTGCCAACGATATATCGATGATACAGGAGGCGCACGTCGGCTTCGGTATTCTCGGCAGAGAGGGACATCAGGCTGGAAGGTAAATATACCGCATCACTTGCTTCTTGGTAGAAGATACTCTGTTCCTTGTGAGAGACTGTAACCGACCTGTGTAACAGCATCTCTTAGTACTGGAATCTGGATCTGATGCTGATTTAAGTTAGAGGAGAGAGAATTATAGAAAGAGTCAGAGATAGCGGGAGATAGAAAGAGAGAGACAGAAAGAGCGAGAGAGAGAAAGCGAGGGATAGAAAGAGAGAGAGAGAGAGCGAGGGATAGAAAGAGAGAGAGAGAGATAAGATTTTAAACTAGCCACGCGTGATACAGAAAGAGAGCGAGGAATAGAAAAAGAGAGAGAGATAAGATTTCAAACTAGCCACGCGTGATACAGAAACAAAACTGCGTCTACATTCGCTTAGTATTTCACTGAACTCTTATTCAAACGACAATTATTGCAGTCATATAACGGCCAGATTCAATATCCCATCAATCCGTAGATTTCCGTACTAGACATAGATTTTTGACATTTCCATCAGTGTTAAATTTCTTGTTCATTTTTCATGTCATTTCATATCATTTCTTTCCTTGAGGAAAGAACGAAAAATAAAAATACGGGACGCCTTCCACATTCACCGTTATGCTCAAAATTTTTCTATTAACCACATTATCTTTTACAACGCTCGCCCTAACTTCCAAGTCCATAAAGTTTAAATTAATTATGAAAATGATTCTTCACTAAAGTCTTACCAAGGGTTACCGTGTTACCCGGTAACTGGATTGTGGAGGTCAGATAGGCAGCGGCTCCATGTAAAACACTGGTTTATACTGGAAGCCGACCCCAAACGTAATCGGGAAAAGGCTAGGCAGTGATGATTCACCATCGTATTTCCTTTTTCTTCCCTACACATCAGATTTTAATATCATTACAGTAACTACATTCTTCCACCATCTTGGACAGAGTAAAGCAATAAAAATTGCCTTAAATGGCTTGAGATTCTGACGAATGGACGCAATTTTTCAAACGTTCTTTTCATCCTGGTTCTTACTGCTCGAGGAATAAGGGTCATAATTGCATGGCGTGTTGACCGTTTTGAAATGAATTTTGCCGGCGTTGAAGACCTTTGTATCCTTTATAATGATAGAGGCGTTAGATGAGGGCATCTCTCTATGGAATATCGTTTTGGTGTCGGAAATTTGTTTTTCAAATACACTTCTCATCAAAAAAATCGAAACACCTCGCAGTTTATGATTTGATAAGGATTATCAGAAAAATGTGTATATTTAGGAATAAATGTAAAATGTCATTTAATAGTGAGTAGTATGAGGTTTTTAAATCCTAATGTTATTGTTCTAAATTCAAATTAAGTCTTCATAGATTTCGTATTTTGTATAATGAGTAATTTTTACCCTGTATGGAATATGAAGGAAATGGGTAAAACAACACGCGTAAATGAAAAAAAAAATTAAGAAACGTTTATTTAATAACTTGTATTCCCTCCGCGAGCTCTTATTACTGCTTCCATACGGTTCTTCATCGATCGGATGAGAGTCACGATCACATGTTGTGGTATATTATCCCATTCCTCTTGGATTGCATTTTGGACATTGGACATTATTTGTATGGACCTTATGTCAAAATTCTATCTCTAGTAAGGAAATCTACGGATTGATGGGATATTGAATCTGGCCGTAAGTATATTGCTGACTTTTATAATCTGTGTAACTTAACATGTTTTGTTTGCAGATCTGCTGACTTTGCCATCACAAAGTTTTCGATGATCAAGAAAATGTTACTAGTGATGGGACACTGGTACTACCAGAGGTTGGCCACCCTAATACAATACTTTTTCTATAAGAATCTAGTCCTTGGGAATATTATGGTGAGTTTTTTCACATAGAAAGGTTTAAGTTTTGACTTTTTTATATTAAAAATAAGCTGAAAAGAGATCTCCTGATAGGATTTTGACAAATGACTCGAAGGACCAATTTTTTATGTCATTTGTTTTTTGTATGTGCTCTGTTTCTTTAAATTAATTATACACATAATGTATATTATGTATGTGTATGTGTGAAAAGATATAGATATTCATGAAATTGAAATTCGAAAGTTCTCCTCCAATTTAGAAATAAAACCCTTATACAGATTAGTGTGTGATTCCGTTTAAGGTTTTTGCTTTTAAATATTGACGTTTTTAAATACATTTTTAATTAGTAGCTTTTATATTTTGTTCGCAGTTCCTGTTTCAAATACACACAGTATTTTCAACGCAGTCTATCTTCGACTCCATGTACCTGACATTCTACAACTTACTGTTCACATCTGTACCTATCGTGCTTTTATCTGTCACTGAACAGCGGTGGCCTGCTAGCTTATTGGCCAGGTTGGTATCTACATTTTTAATACGTGAAAATATGCTGTTAAAATCAAGGATTTTAATGTTGTAACTAGCTTTTTCTCGCATTGTATAATTTTTGGGTTTTCACTTTTTGCGTGTAACCCCTAATTTTTCTTCTGAAATGTTTCGTAAACTGTGAACAAACCGACATTTAAAATTCATGCTTTAGGATTCTGTACCTCAAAAGGTAAAAAAGGAATCCTTAAAAGATCACTCTTTTGTCCGTCTGACCGTGTGTCACCACCGATTTTCTCAGGAACGGGTGGACCTAACAAGTTGAAATTTATACTAGATACCGAGATCTATAGTCCCTGTTAGGTGTATCAAATCAAGGTCCTGAGTCAAAACGATAAAAAGACATGGGCAAATTTAGCGCAAATAAAAAAAAATATATATTATAATGGTATGGAAACATTCGTGCGCGAGTCCGACTCGAACTTTGCCGGTATTTTGGCCATAATTCCAGTATAACTAAGCTGCCTCAATTGTCTACTAAAGGGAATATGAAAGAGACTCTGCTTCTCACCTTGTTACTGTAATTGTTGCAGCAACCCAACGCTGTACAGAGACATCAGCAGGAACCGGTTGATGTCGTGGCGCTACTTCGTGGCGTGGTGCCTGTCGGCCACCTACCACTCGCTCGTGGTGTACTGGCTCGCCTACTACGTCATCCTGCACTCCGTCATCAGCATTGACGGCCGACCCATCGATCTATGGTAAGTGATATAATACAACTAGCTTCTGCTCGCGACTTCGTCCGCGTGGCATAGTGGTGCTCCGCTCCTATTGGTCTTAGCGTGATGATATATAGCCTATAGCCTTCCTCGATAAATGGGCTATCTAGCACTGAAATATTTTTTCAAATCCAACCTGTAGTTCCTGAGATTAGCGCGTTCGAGCAAACAAACTCTTCAGCTTCTGATTACGAATATGTTAAGTCGTAATATTAAATATGTTACGTCCATTCTTCATATGGGAGCAGAGCTGGGCTGAATAAACTATATCAGTTTAAAACCAGTGACTGTTTCTTTGCAGGTGTTTCGGTGCAATAACTTTCCACCTGCTCACAGTAATTGTGAACTTGAAGCTGTGGCTGCAAACGCGATACCACACGCTGATCTTCGTGGCATCAGTTGTGCTCTCCATATTGTGCTACATAGCCTTCAATACCCTATATTCTCTGGTGTACATGTAAGTATTTTATTATCATAGTAATGTTAGCATTGTATTCCTGTGCTTATGCCAATTTATTTGGGTTTCACACAGAATCAGCCAGTCACACCAAAAAAATATGATGTCAAATTCTAACAAAATGGATGATTAACCATTTTCGCGTTGCGATTTCTGGTATACGTTAACTTAAAAGTCAATTCAACTTTTTTTGATCACCAATAAGCCTCCCCCCCCCGCTGTGTGAGTTGTGGTGGAGGGAGTGTAAGACACTGACATAATCCCATCTGTGTTCCTTCCATTGCCCTTTACGTTCTAGAGCCCAAAGTGACTCGTCCGAGTAATCCCATCAGCCCTGACTAATGGTGACATTAAACAAATATATTTTGTAAAATTTCAGTCCAATTGACGGCGACGTTCTCGGGACGTACATACGGCTGCTAGCCGCCCCATCATTCTGGTTCCTGAATATTCTGGCCGTGATGGCGTGCCTCGTGCCTGACTTCGTGGTTAGGATCCTGTCTGAGCGTTGGGGGTTTAAAACCGTGCAGCGAAATTCCATGAGATCGTCTGTATTCTCTACGAGGCTATGATGAATTTGAGTGAAAGTTAGTTTTGTTGGACTGAAGGACTCGCGATGTGATCGCCTTTGTGATTTAAAATGACGTAGCAGTGTAGAAAACATTACCCACTTTCGTAGTAGGGTAAATAACTTCTATTACCTGTAACGTCTGAGTTAATAGTATCCCAACAATTTTTATTGCATTTTTTTCTAAGTCATGATTTTGAATTCACATATCACAATAAAAGAATGATGTTGCCACATGGACAAATAGTAAATATTTACGTTTTAAGTGTATATATATACGTAAATATAGCAAATTAGTACAATATACGTGTATTTGAGGAACGTTTGTGATAAATACAGGGTGTAGTTTTAACTCTATATTGTACAAGTTATATTAGGCAATAATGTATGTAATAAAAATATGCGGAGAAAATATAATGCAATGTAGTTTTTAATTATATTTATTTATAAAGTGGGAATTTAAATATCTACATTATATTTATGATCAAACAGACAATCTTTGAATGAACAAACCATTTGTGGATTTATGAATAATAAGGACCTCCTGTATGGTCCAAACAATTTTCTACTATATGTAGTGGTGATAGTTTAATTGAATAATTTTGGTCTTTCGAGTCGTGCGCACCACACTGAGTCCTATGCAACGAATCCATTTCTGACAATTTCCGAGGAAACTAGTTCGGTACAACCTGTGTTTAGATATCAGTTAATCTAGATTAAGGACACCTATTCAGTGTAAGAGAACAAAAATATTTTTTAGATAATATTTAATAAATGAAATATACAATGTTATTACTATAGTTCGAGTACAAGTTTAGTTACGATAGTACAAGTTAAATTATGTAAGTATTTAGGGCAAATCTGATCAAAGATATTGACCTGAAAAATATGTTATAGGGAAAATCTTTGATTATAAATAGGTGCTCTTTTAGTATAATAGTCAACTAGTCATTTAAAATAATGGTTATTTGAGTTTTCAATATTTTTAAATCTTTTTAAAATATTATTTGACAAAACCTTATCTACATTATAGTTTATAGATTAATTATATAAAAGTGGCATGTCCATAAGGTTTTCGCTGCCAAACAAATAACGACATTATGAACATGAAAATAAATATCAAGTCTATATTTATAACTGTTGTATTTATTTAGCCAGGAAATCAGTTTTGTATATAAATCCAATTACTTATTTTGCGTCGATACTTATTATTTATTTATTTTAATAGTACTTAGTATTTATGCAAGTAAATAGTAGTAGTATAAATAGTAATAGTAATAGTAGTATTAATTAGTTTTTAAGTAACTAGACCTAATGCTAGTCGTAGAATTATTGAATTTAATGAGCGGTGCAATTATTAAGGAAGGGAGCGTTTTCGCGTCTCTGTTTACTATTATAGGGCAGAAATAACCCCTAGGATATATAGTCAATTTAAATAGATAATTGCACTTTACTTTTCTCATATGACAAAACACTAAACAATCTTAGCAATACAATAGTTTAAGATAAACCTCGCGTAAGTTATATAATAGTCAATTGTATATATTATATGGTACTTATTATTTACCAAATTTAATTTTCAATAAAATGAATTTATTTTTATCACTTTTATTTTATTACAAATATGTTTTGGTCCTTTGATATTTTCTGATCAGCGTCCTAGGTGAATTACTGATACGTACAAAATACATAATACAATACTACAGCTGGTAGGACGGACATATGATCTTCATAACTACGATTAAAATTTGCCCAGTGGAAAACAACCAGTAATGGTTGAGTATTGCTTGTTCTTCTTTTAGAGAACTGAAATGAATATCCCTGGTTACGTACGTCGTTTCGTTCCCACACACATCGCTAATTTTAACAATCGAGATACTTGGATTTGTCCTGTTCCAAAGAATTACAAGAATTCACTTTAGTCATTCATAGTCCGGGTCTGGTTAACCATAAGCTTTACTGGCAGATGCTATCTTATGCATAAGTGTGGATAATAATCATCTTATCCAGCATCATCAGCCTGTGTCAGTTCACTGTTGGCCTCTCTCATGGGAAGCCACTGACCTCGATCTTCAGCTCTCCTCCTCCCATCCCATATTGCTGCCTTACGAATATCATCGCCCACCTAGCTACAGGGCAGACTGGTTCTTAAGTGGAAACCGCGTGATGGTAGGTGTAGTCTATACATGTAAAATGCTTTGCCCTGAATGTAACTTAATAACGGATCAACGCACAGCCTAAACTGTTGATCGTAAAGACCTGAAACTTGGAGGGTGTGTTCTTTGTATGACGTAAGCATCCAATCTATCTATCTTCTATACTTATAATAAATCTGTAGAGAGGTCAATTCTGTACATGAAATATATTTCCAAAATAACTATCAGGGGGTGATTAGGGATCGATACTGATGCCAAAAATGCAATAAGTAAAATTTTTGTCTGTCTGTCCGTCTGTCTGTCTGTCTGTCTGTCTGTCTGTCTGTATAAACTCTATAGAAATAAAAACTACTCGACGGATTTTAACGAAACTTGGTACAATTATTTGTCATACTCCTGAGATGGTTATAGTATACTTTTCATCACGCTACAATCAATAGGAGCAGAGCAGTGAAGTTAAATTTTGTCATTTTGTTTAAACGCGCTAATCTCAGGAACCGCTGGTCCGATTTAAATAATTCTTTCAGTGTTAGATAGTCCATTTATCGAGGAAGGCTATAGGCTATATATCATCACGCTAAGACCAATAGGAGCGGAGCACCACTATTCCACGCGGACGAAGTCGCTGGCAGAAGCTAGTAAGAAATAATTTCTCGGTAATTCTACCCCTAAGGGAGTGCAATATGGGGGGCAACGTTTGTATGAAACTCTGTCATTTTTAATTTGAATTCGATTAGTACAGCCTACAGCAGGCGTCCGTCACATTTTTACCAAAATCATCCTACTACTCGTGGTACAACCCTAGCGCATTCGTTCGAATACGCGATTGCAGCACAGGGCAAAGCAATCTCAACTCTTTGCTGCGTACTTATGGTTCATTTTTTCTCGCTGCGAACAGCAGGTATTATTATTAAAAGTTTGTAGGCTATTATAGCGTAGGTGTTTTCGATTTTGTATTGGAGTGATGTATCTGTTACGTAGTAACTATTTAGTAATCTGTGCTACGGGGGCGAAGGCGCTGGCGGAAAGCTAGTGTAGAATATACAAATAAAAACAAGACTTTCTTACTAAACATATTTATTATTCAGCCTCAGATTTATTTTCTGGTTTCACATTACACGGTACGCGTCGCTCTCCCTTTTTACAGTCGGCTTGTATCGCCGCCTCTTGGTACACCGAGTAAATTAAACTGTTACGAACTTTCTTTAGAATTTTATTGTCGTGGAACGGATGATTGTGTGTGAAGGATCTGAAACAAAATATATTTTTTTTAGTTTTTTTTTTAATAAAATTACTCGTTTTGCGTGTATTTGAATTACGCTTAAGTGTAGTGTCGTTCTTCACAAGTGGAGTGACAATTCTTCATGAGCATGCCTCAAGCTGAAGACTGAGCGATGTGATCGCCGATGGGTCTGCTAAAGGTACCGACTTTAGCAGAACCATCGGCGATTAAATCTATCAATCAATAGATTATATGAAAAATGTAAACGAAGTTGTAACCTATTATGTTCTAATTCTGCCACAGACAATAGCAAAATTGCGTACGGATGGCACATATATTTTGTCAATTTCATGCTCTTAACATCATTTAATGTCATTTTATTTATCTATGTGGGAAAATTAGAACAAAATAGTTAATGATTTTGTTTACATTTTTCGTAAAATCAATTGGTATACTATATCTAGTCTTGCAAATCCGAATCTACCTAATTTCAATCACATGCTACAAGTAGATAGCCGCGAATATTACCTTTAGCGAGCGTAAGCCCATACTTCAAGTCACTATTTCTTAGTCGCATGATTCTAGTTTTTTACCAGAAATATAGCAGAAAGAAAGATCTTGAATTTGTCTGAATATGTCTGTCAGTATGTTTATTCGGTCGCTCAGCCTAAACTACTAAACAGATTTCAACAAATTAGGTGACTTTGGTGTTGATTCAGATTGCCCTTATATACATGACATCATCGAAAACCGTTTATTCATGGTCTATTTTAATTCTAAAATAAAATAAAAAACTGACCTGTCTGTGACTTGATTGTTTTCATCGCTACAAATGACAGCAGGACACTTACAGCTACGCGAGTAGTCGACGCAGCGCCACGTTCGTTTCCGATCCTTTTTGCCAAAATACCTCAGATTGTATATGTACCTGTTGTGGATAGCTTGCAGACCTCCTTGATTCGAAATTGAGTACTGCAAATTTTTGCTCACTGTAACAATAATATTGTATTTTATTAACGTTCCGTAAAGCTCAATTTACATTGCCGCGGAATGCATTGGAACTGAATATTTGTAAAAAAATATTGTTTAATAGTAAAATGAGTTTTATATTAATTGTGTCTTAACAATTGTTTATTAAATAAACATAATTATAATATCCATATTTACATGCTTAAAACTACTTAAGGCTAAAGATTTAAAACTACTACTAGGTACTACATCATATTATGCTAAAACTCTAAATATAAAATACAAAAAAGGGAAGAAAAAAGACATCAAGGTTAAAGCTTCAACACTATTCCTGGACATTGTGTCTTATGATAGTATACTTATAAGTATTTATACCCATCTATAATATATAATTATATGTATTTGTTGTTGTTTCGCGGCTTCGCCCACATGGACATAAATATAGCCTATGACACTTCGTAAAGATGTAGCTTTCTAACGGTGAAATAATTTTTAAAATCGGTCCAGTAGTTTTTGAGTTAAAACCCTACAAAAAAAACAAATCTTTCCTCTTTATAATATTAGTATAGATAATACTAGATAGAAAATTGGCTTTCTAAGTGAAGTTGTGAATTAAGTAATTATAATTAAAACAACACTTATAATAATAATGTTAATAATGTTTAAAACGTCATGTATAATTATTTATTATTTTCATCGCTCTCAATTCCTGCTTTGAATTCTTTTTTGTGCTTAGCTTCCTCTTCAGCAGATTTAAATACCGAGTAAACTAAACCAAGACGAACATTTCGTAGAATTTTCTCGTCGTGGAACGGATGATTGTGTGTGTGCGTTCTGAAAAATATGGACCTTATTAAGTACGAAACAAGGTTTATTTTTAGTCCACTGTCAAACGTATGGAGCTGTTCTTGTAATTAGAACTTATATATCGCCTCAGCCGAAGTATTAAATACAAAACAGTTGACAGTTCCAAATAAAGTTCGAAATACAAAAACTCCAGTTTTCAACGTAGCAAAAATTAATGTCTTGTTGTAATCTCTATTATTATTTGTTTATTTTATAGAATAATATCGAATATTTATTATGGTATAAAAAAATGCTTACTGGTCAATGACAATGTCGTTTTTATTTGTAAAAATATTTGCACGACAATGGGTAGAATTGTAATTAATGCAACGCCAAGATCTTCGACTATTCTTTTTGCTTGTATACCTGAGTTGGAAAATGTGTCTGTTGAAGATTGATTGTAGACCTCCTTGATTTGATAATGTATACTGCACTTTTGATCTCACTATAACAATAAAATTATATTTTGAAAATAGTTGATCGCTGCGGTGTCGCTCGCGTTTTGAAATTTAATAGTTTTTTTGAAAAACCCCGGGTTTTTAATTCACAATAATGTTCGTTAAGTGGATACCTCTCAAAGGAGTCAATATTTCACAAACTCCATACACACGCAAAAGTATAGATTAAGTAAAGAATCATCAAGGTGTTTTTTAAATTGTTGGTTTTAGGTAGCACCACTGGAATTTATAAAACACTAGATTTCTGATTCACTTCGTAAAGATGTAGCTTTCTAACGGTGAAAGAATTTTTAAAATCGGTCCAGCAGTTTTTAAGTTAAAACCCTACAAACAAACAAACAAATCTTTCCTCTTTATAGTATTAGTATAGATTATTTTGAAACTTAAAATTTCCTGAAATAAGCTAATCAAAGAATATAAAAGCACAAACATTTTTCTGGCTGTAAATAGCTCATGTATGTAAATAGATAAAAAATATATTAAAAAGTAGCGCGAAATTCCAAGCAACCGCAACGCTATCCGTTTGGAAGGATGTGACGTAAAATCTACGATATCACTACATAGTATAAAACAAAGTCGCTTTCTCTGTCCCTATATCCCTATGTATGCTTAAATCTTTAAAACTACGCAACGGATTTTGATGCGTTTTTTTTAATAGATAGAGTGAAATAATTGTTTGAGTGAATAATTAATGAGGAAGGTTTAAGTATATAATTTGTCAAGTTTTTGTATCTATTAGTTAAATTATCGCGGGCGAAGCCGCTGGCGGGAAGCTAGCCAATATATAAAAAAAATCAATGCCACTTTCGTTGTAATTTTATAACTCAAAGAACAGGCTTGTTTGCAGGCACAAATGTTTAGGCTTTGTTCGGACTATTTAGTAGATGGTGTTTATGTGAAGTTTGCACAAAATCGATTGAGCAGTTCATCTTTAATTTGAATTCATATAGACCACGCGGGCGAAGCCGCTGGCGGAAAGTTAGTTATTGATAAAAATAAAAAAATCGCTTGCACAATCAATATAGATTGTTCTTATAGACTTTGACATCACATCAAGTGAGCTGAAATGTGGGCCAATTAAATTGCTCATATCAGTCTGCTATTTTTTTTTAACTTTTAGTTCTTGAAGCTCGATATTTTAATAGTAATATAACAAGATAAGATATAGTTTAAAAAAAACACGCATATTTAATATTGTACCATCAAAATATTTTTATGTTGTTAAATGCTTACTTATAGTATTTCTTGTCGCCTCTGGAGTCAGTTTGACAGCTATATCTTTTTTATTACTAGGATCAGGTGTATTTAGTGCCTCTTTGGTATCAATGTCCGTAGCAGATTCAAATGCTTCAGTAGAATCATCTTGTGTTTCCATAGTCACATCTTGTTCAGTACCGGTTTCTTCATCCAGATATACTCTGTAGAAGAATAGGTGATAATGTTAATTTCATTTTTAACCGACGAAAAAAAACGGGGGTCTCAAGTCGATGCGTTAATTTGTATTGATTAGAGTAATCCATCACTACATAGTATAAAACAAAGTCGCTTTCTCTGTCCCTATATCCCTATGCATGCTTAAATCTTTAAAACTACGCAACTGATTTTGATGCGGTTTTTTTTAATAGATAGAGTGATTCATGAGGAAGGTTTTAGTATATAATTTGTCAAGATTTTGTATCCATTAGCTAAAATATCGCAGGCGAAGCCGCTGGCGGGAAACTAGTATATATATACTATAATTCATTAGCTCATCCCATTCAACCTTTTTTACAAAATTTTAAACTGTGTTCTGCGAATTCACCCTCACGACCCAACCCAGATTGGCTGAGTATTCTTTCTGACTTTTTCTTTTTACTCGGCTCCTCCTAAGGCTCGTAGTATGACGTTAAATAGTCTATAACGCCCCTCAAAAATTGGGCTATCAAAGACTAAAGGGATTTTATCAAATACTAGCTGTTACCTGTAGTTTCACCAAAGTCCCGAGGGAACTACTTCTCGCACCCAGCACAAAAGTAGTCCAGGGTGCAATCTATTTCTATGCCAAATTACATCTAAATCAGTTCAGCCGTTTGACTGTGAAAGTGTATTAAAAGAAACAAACTCACTTTCGCATGTATAATATTAGTATGGATGACTGGTAATTCCAGGGATTAAGGATAAAATATATGTTGGAATAACACATAAGATAATGGCATCATATATGTTTATCCATCGTATTAACCATGTGTGTACCAAATTTCATTATTTTTGTGTGAAAGAGTATCAAACATAGGTACATACATCAGATGCTATACATACTTGTATATAGGTTGTAGAGCATTCTTTTCAGGGGTTTGTGCACTTTTCTTTTCTCGGTGAGCTTTCAACATTTCAGAAATATTTGTGGGTTTTTGTAGACTTGAGTCAGAAGCTGTAGGTGGATCTAATGGCTGTTGATCAACCTGAAAACAAAACAGCTTTATTATTTAAAAAAATAAACCATTAAAATAAGTACTTTTATGAAAATACTCCAATTGGGATAAGTAATTTAGATAAAGCAGATTCTAGAAATTAGTGGCGAATGCACAATACCCAATATCAACACCACCACGAACTTATAGAGTGATGATGGATGAAATGTCTGTTGGATTATTTATATTTATTTATGCAAAAAATAATTTATTAGTATTACAAACTATTTAGTTTGTTTCCTTCTTGATAACACAATCACGCGTAAAGCACTTTAAAAGTAATATCAATACTTGACAGATTTTTGAATAGCTGAAAAATATAATTCTAATTTTATCCATACACTTCTATAAAGAAAACACTATTATTCATAATAAGTATTACTGTTTGATTTTAAATTAGTCCCTGACTTCTAACAATGTCCACAAGCATTTCAGCAATAAGCAATTTTTTTTTCTCCATTCATTCTTTCGGAGGTTGTTTGTATTCATACTCCTATAATAATTGTAGTTAAACATACCATTTCTCTTAGACCTTTTATATGTAGTGCTTTCCCGGCTGCAATCAGGTCATCCAGCCTGTGTTTGGGTACAAGCACCTCTCCTGTGTATACATACTCCAAAATAGCACATAGTGTACTGTATGAAATATTCTGGAACAAGAAATTATACTTTGGTAAACATTTTCTAACATCCAGTAGCAATAATATCTCATTAACTGATTGTTACCATAATTTACTGGTGAGAATAGACATGAAGGCTCTATTAAAAATATTCACCATAACTCCAGTATTATAAATGTGAACGAGACTGTATGCCTGTTATTGCTTTCATGGGGGACCCCCGATTTGTATGAAATTAAGCATGAAGATAAATTAATACCTGGGGAAGGACATGAGATACTTTTCTACAAGTACATAAAGGATTTCTTGCATGATATGAGTGTAACTGACATGCAGTTAGCAACAGGGTCACAGGCATTTTATGTTAAAACATCTTGTTTTTTTTTTGTCTTCCCTTTTCTGTATGACTCTGTACCTTGTATATCCATCATAACTACATTACTGAAATTTAAAAATTTAGTCAAATTTGAAAATTTACTGACATTGAGAAATATGACTGGATGAGGACACTGCGCTGTTGATATAAGATCCTTGATGTACGGGCTCACTAGTGACAGAACCATTTGGTGCACCTTCACATGGTGTCCATCAGCAGCCAATGTCATATCCACGAATTCTCCACGCTGAAACATATAACATACAAATTCAAGAAAAGTGATTTTTGTATAGACTGCTACAGGAAAATATTAGTTAAAATATAATTATGGTCATTCTCAAGACGAGATTTTGACCGAATGAGGAACATTAATATTTCATATTAATAACCTAACTAATATAATAAATGCGAATGTGTTTTGTTTGTTATATTCTCGCGGTAAAACTGCTGGGTCCACTTATAACTCGGAATGGAGATATATGGGACCTAAGACTATCTGCTACTTATTGTCTGGGTGCGCGGGAAAATATTATAAACGCCGAAGTATTGATGTAAATAAAGCATTTACCTGTTGCAAAAGGCTCAAACCACTGCAAATGTTCTTCTGATGGGCGTCCCATGATAACGATAGTTGTTCGTTTTGCTCCATATTTCACTCTATCTATAATTATTAGTCTTATAAATCTAAACGTGGACGATTTTGTTTAACGATAGAATTGAAAATTTGATAATAAAGATCGCGTCATCGCATCCCACAAAATTGTTTTCCTCTATTTGACAGTTGACACATCAAGTATTTGACGGCGTTTATACGCTCATTCTGGCGTCAGTTCAGTCTGTGACCGTGATCACGTATATACTGATGGTTGAATGATGGATTGACAGGTGGTATTAGACGGTAAGTCAGACTGACGATCAGTCCAACCCAAAACTTCTACGCGTTAGCACGCATAATTTGCGTTAGGTATGACGGAGATTACACGCTCATTCTGGCGTCAGTAAAGTCCATGATTGATGTCAGAATGACGGGAAACTGACTGTATACGCGCAGACTGATGGATTGATGGTCCAGAATGATGGTTATTTAAATATTTTAATAATTTTTGTCAGTCTGGTGAGACTGACGCTTGACAAGCTTTTTTAGGGTTCCGTAATCCGACAAGGAACCCTTATAGATTCGCCATGTCCTTCTGTCTGTCTGTCTGTCCGCGGCATAGCTCCGAGGTTCTTGTTACTAGAAAGCTGAAATTTGGTACCTATGGATATGTATATTGATCACGCCGAGAAAGTGGTTAAATGACTTTTTTTGGGGTAGCTCCCAAACACGTAAAGTGGGGATGCATATTTTTTTATCGCGTACACCTTCGTGTGGCGTAGGTATAGGTGTGTTAAGACCATTTTTCGCTTAAGTGAGCCATTGGCGAAATATTTAGCTATAAGTGCAAATTTTTGTTCGATACGAGCATCCTCCCTCTAACTTTTGAATGGCTGTCTCTAGAAATGTAAAAAATCACAGACTTAGTACATGTAATGAATTTACAAGGAAAACTATCACGGCTAAGTAGGCTCCACCGGTTACAGAGTTATAGTCGACTAACTAAGACCTACTACGGAACCCTACTGCGTGTGGCCCGACACGCACTTGGCCGGTTTTTTCTGATTAAAATCCATACCTAACGCAAATTATGCGTGCTAACGCGTAGAAGTTTTGGGTTGGACTGATCGTCAGTCTGACTTACCGTCTAATACCACCTGTCAATCCATCATTCAGCCATCAGTATATACGTGATCAAGATCACAGACTGAACTGACGCCAGATTGAGCGTATAAACGCCGTCTATGGATTTTAATTAGAAAAAACCGGCCAAGTGCGTGTCGGGCCACACGCAGTAGGGTTCCGTAGTAGGTCTTAGTTAGTCGACTATAACTCTGTAACCGGTGGAGCCTACTTAGCCGTGATAGTTTTCCTTGTAAATTCATTACATATACTAAGTCTGTGATTTTTTACATTTCTAGAGACAGCCATTCAAAAGTTAGAGGGAGGATGCTCGTATCGAACAAAAATTTGCACTTATAGCTAAATATTTCGCCAATGGCTCACTTAAGCGAAAAATGGTCTTAACACACCTATACCTACGCCACACGAAGGTGTACGCGAGAAAAAAATATGCATCCCCACTTTACGTGTTTGGGAGCTACCCTAAAAAAGTCATTTAACCACTTTCTCGGCGTGATCAATATACATATCCATAGGTACCAAATTTCAGCTTTCTAGTAACAAGAACCTCGGAGCTATGCCGCGGACAGACAGACAGACAGAAGGACATGGCGAATCTATAAGGGTTCCTTGTCGGATTACGGAACCCTAAAAAAGCTTGTCAAGCGTCAGTCTCACCAGACTGACAAAAATTATTGTAATATTTAAATAACCATCATTCTGGACCATCAATCCATCAGTCTGCGCGTATACAGTCAGTTTCCCGTCATTCTGACATCAATCATGGACTTTACTGACGCCAGAATGAGCGTGTAATCTCCGTCTTTGAAGTGAGGATTTTTGGCTGTTGCCATAATTAAAAACTATTTGGCATTGCATCGTGGTCAAAGATTTGAGATGAAATTATGAATTTAATTGAATAATTTGCGGGGATCACGTAACAAACATAAAGTCAAATTGAGAACCTCTTACTTTTTAGGGTTCCATAGTCTGACAAGGAACCCTTATAGTTTCTGTCTCTCTGTCTGTCTGTCCGCGGTATAGCTCAGAGGTTCTTGGTACTAGGAAGCTGAAATTTAGATAAATATGAATATTAATCACGCCAAGTGGTAAAATTAAAATATTTTTATGGAAGTTTTTTTTAGTCTAGCTCCCAAACTCGTAGTTAGTTTTTTCCCGCGTATCCCTTCCCGCAAATGGCTCGCTTAGCCGAAAATTGGTCTTCACACACCCATATTTTTGAAAGACCTATCTAACGATATGCCACTCGAAGGGGTACGCGAGAAATAAATATTCATCCCCACTATACTCCAACATGTATAGTGGGGATGAATATTTTTTTCTACCCTACCCAAAAAAATATACTTTTCAAAAAAAATATTTTACCACTTTCTCGGCGTGATCAATATACATATTGATGCCAAATTTCAGCTTTCTAGTAATAAAAACCTCGGAGCTATGCCGCGGACAGACAGACGGACATGGTGAAACTATAAGAGTTTTTGTCGGACTACGGAACCCTAAAAAATATATCGGTTATGCTAATGTTGACGCCACACACATCAAAACTATGCTAAGATCGCAACTTGCGCGATGGGCGCTACGCAACAATACTATGTTAAACTACTGGCCAAATAATAACAAAACTACGTTTAATAAATTTTATTTTATAGTAACGCCTTTTTGAGTCAAAGTATTGTCTTCATAAGTTTCGAGCACATCAGCCAAATGCTCGTTATCTCTTGGTTTCTTGAACTGCCTCCTCTTTTGTGCAGTTTTCTTACGCTTTGGCACCACTGGTTTTCTAGGACCATGATCCTGCATTGATTTGATGCCTTGCTTCTCCAAATACTCTTCAATTTTTGCATCATCCATTGCATCAACTGCAGTTGCGCGCCATAATTTAACAAATTCTTCATCAACCTGAAATAACGCATTTAAAACCTTTTTAAAGAGGGTGGCTTTTAAGAAGTGGGTTGTAGAGAAGAAAAAAAACATATAACTCAAATTTATCTTTAAACACAATTTGCATTTTAAAATTCAAAATAAACTTACATCTAGTGTTGCTGTTTTGTCATTGTAAAACAATATTTTCTTCTTATCTGTAGGTCGAGTTATGTACAGAATTTCTTGAGCTAAACTTTTCAATGCTCTCTCACAATGAGGCAAAGACTCTTGGACATCTTCCAATAATATACCTCCTAGTCCTTTGAGATCATGTTGTTTTAGTAATCTGTAAAGAAATTAGGCAAAATACAGAAAATATATTTAAAAAATATATAGATAGAATGGTGAAGAGTTCATGGATACTTTAGTAAAGACGATTACCTTAGTAAAGACTTTTTATCCTTAATTTTATAAACAGGCTTAAAATTATATTTTCCATCAAGAGTACATTCTATTTTAGGATTGTTTTGGAGTGCTTCTGTTTGTAGCCACTGAAAACAAGATAACAATTGTAGTATACCTCAACACTTATTATACGATTAAAAAAAGAAAATAGAAAGGCAAAGCTAAGAACATCACCATTTACGGTTTGTGTGACACCACCAAATGGCAATGCTAAGTTTGTAAAAAAAATATAAATTTATTTTTTAGCCTAAAATGAATACGAAGATGTATCATATCAACCTGTTTGACTTTATTGCCAACATCCAACTGGTTGGTTTCATCCAGAACTTCGTCAAGATTCAACGGATGGTCATCCCCCTCTTGATGGCGTGCTCTCATGTGCCTAACTATTCGAGCTAGCACCCCAAACCGATAGGAGGAGCTCCCTGACATTGTTTTGTAACTGGAATTATAAAATGGTTAAGTATTCATTTGGGTAAAGTATAACAGGTGGTTTAAAGGTTTTTTTATCTGTGAAAATAAAAAATACCTTTAAACCCACAGTAATTTTCTTTAATTTGCATTTATATGTTTTTCTTTCATTATGTTTGTAGTGATACAAGATGGGGCAGGAACATAGTGACCCTTGATATAACTACCTAATGTACGGAGACATGCAGTGTAATACTTACTTCGAAGCATCAAGCTTCGGTCCGGTGCTGACCGAGCTTGATGACTTAGATTTCTTCTTGTTGTCATCTTTGAATTGAGAATCATCTCTCTTTTTCTTTTCGATACTGAAATGAATAATAAGTTAATAATAAGGATTATATAATGCAGATATCAGACAAGGAGACAGCATTTAGTAAACAAAGCTACTAACAAGGCTGAAACGAACCACGTAACTTAAGCCTTGAGATGCTGAACAATATATGGTCACATAAAAAGTTAGCAATCATTCTCAATAGTTTTTCTCAAGTTATCATGATGTAAATTGATAATTGGGTTTGTTGGTGTACGCGTGTGGGAGCGAGAGAAAGTACGCGCTCGAGGTGACGGCGCGATGCGAGCAGTACTCGCGAGCTAACGGTGTCCAACACAAGCATGTAACGTACCTCGGCGTAGCAAGTGCCTTTTTCTTAAAAGCTTCACGTTCCCGGAGTAGTGCAGGATCCATTGTCACTCCAGCAGCAGCTTTCTTTTATATAATTAAAACGTAAGTATGTCACTTGTCATGTTTACTCACTATCAATAAAGTTTATAACTTCGTATCTTTCACTTTTGTTTCGATTTTAATCAATGTATTTGTCAATTTCGTTTGACATCTGTCAAATTGAAGTTTGTAGTGGGTTTTAAATTTTTGTTGCGTGGAAACAAATCTTTTGGCTCGTAGACTCAATTAATTTATATTAAAATCTTTGATCTCCTTGAAACTTATGCGAATATTGGTTTGATTGACAAGCAATTTGGATGCTGCACTCTGTAGGTCATTGTCATCGAAATAGGTAATTTTATGACTGGTGTGTAGTTACCAAAACCATGGTTTACAAAATATCACCCAAAGTGAAAAGTTTGATGACCTCATATTAAACAATTAGTTCATATTAATAATCCGCGTAGCCATACGTTTGTGACTTAGCCAAAGGCTGTTATGTAGTGCAGTAGCAGGCTGCTTAATAAAAAGAAGCATAAAACAAGTTTTGTTAAATCTCTGCATAGGCGGTAAATAATATCTCCTCTCACATACTGCGTATGCCACTGTCTGTGGCCACTGTTCCAGCAATCTCGGAGTAGTGTGGACGTTGCTGCTCAATAGGTGCGTATTCGATTATGTTGTTGTGTTTACGAAGTTAATTTATCAATTAAAATTATCTATTATCCGTATAATCACAAAGCATAAGTCTAAGTATATTTTTAAATCAGGTTTTAAACGTTTTTAGCTTCATATTGAGTTATTTACTTTAATACCAATTAAAATATACATATTTACGTTAACAATATTTATTTTTAAGTTTCTTAGTTGATTTATTTATTTTCTTTTGTGCGTTACATAGGTCATGCAGGTTTTTGGCAAACAATATTTTTTGTGTATTTATTTAATTTTAACGTTGTCGGATTTAAGGTTTTCATATTAACTAAAATATTCAGAAGTAGCTGTTTTGGTCGGTTTTAGTATGTATGGTGCACCTTTGGGGCTATGGGTCGCGGGTTCAATTTCTGAAGGGTTTATAATAAATAATAACACTATGCCATTGACGTTTGTATCAAGGATGCCAGTGACTTCATAGTGAAGTTCATGTCAGCATGTGATCTATTTAGTTCAAACTTTTTTTTTATCAAAATTAGTACCTACCGAGTTTTTCTGTTGTTTAATGATAATTATTAGCAAAGAACAATCTATTGTAAAGTACCTAAGCAACAAATCGTAAAATTTTTGATTGTTTTTTCGGTACTAAAGGACTATTTTTAATGGTTTATGAAGTTATTTCATAAAAATAGCGACCCGGCCGCTTTGAGAATTATTTTTAATTGCTTAAACCAATCTCAATAATATCCATTTCAATGAGGTTGGTACATATTTCACAGACCTGCCATATCTTTGCCATGCAATATATGCGTGTTGCGGATTTTTTGTAACTTTACAAGTAGGTATTAGACGCCCTAGATTCCTGTTACTTTTACTTTTGCTCGCGACGGCATTAAGGTCGTAGTTCTTATCTTTGATTGGTATTTTTAACGTGAGTAACTAACGCGATCGAAAAAAAAAATATTATTATAAGTAAAGAGAGTAAAGTACGTAGGTAACTCTGTCTGTCACACTTTCACGGTCAAACGGCTTAACCTATTACGATGACATTTGATGAATCGTAGAGAAGGACATCGGATAGTTTTTAAGGGTTCGTGAAATAGTCCCTGAAGATTCGGCAAATAGATAAGTAGTAATTTCATAATGTGCACCTTTAACCTCCGAAATATTCGGAGAAAAATTAAATAAAATACATAGAGAGACATAAATTACGTATCGTGGTTTGCCTCATCTCTATTGTTTGTGTCAGTTGAACAATGGCTTAACCGTACAATAAACTAAGCTCAAACTATCGTAAAACCATGTTTTGTAATAATGGAAATAGGCTTTTATCTTACGATCCGAAACACAAAAATTACCAAGCTTTAGACTTCTCATAAAATTATCAAAAAAATAATTAATAATCACTCATTTCCATAGTTCACCATATCCCAGTCCACAATTTTGCAATAGCCCTGCACAAACCGGGGATTGTCCTTGGGTGCATTTGTGTATCTATACAGGTACAATCGCCGGTCATGTGTCACTATCACATTTGATTAAAGTTGTCTCAAAGGACTTCTGCGTGTTGGCTTCGACCCCACGTTCGCCTCTCAAAGGTCCGGGACTCTGCAGTCCCGAGCGTGGCAGAGACATACAAATAATCACTCAGAAAGAACACAATATTCTTAACTGAAAATCGCAGAAGCCCCTAAAAATAACAACCACGTATTAACGTAATGTATCCATCCGTTTTTCCCAATCCTTAGATATGTTGCGAAGGTTATGAAGAGAAGTCGCAAATATTCCAAGGACCAAATGTAACGATTCGTGCCCACCTTCTGATTCTATTTAATAGATAAGACCCGCTCCATTCACACTAGAATATCTTTCTGAATTAGTTCTACTAATCCTTTGATACATGATTTCCTTTGAGATGATTAGTAAGAAGCACTTCAAGTGGTTTATTATTCTCTAGCTGTTACCTGGGGTTTCACCCGCGTTCTTAGGAAACTGATGACGCACCCGGATCAAAATTATCTAATAACCTTTTGCGGGGTTCAAGCTAACTACTAGGTATACCAAATTTCATTTAAATCGCTACAGCCATTTTACCGTGAAAACGTATCATACAACAGTTAGTTAAGATAGGATACTATTTTTTGAAATTACATTCTTTCTATTAAATTATCTTTTCAATTATTTATGGGTAATAAAGGCAACGACAGTGCCGTTTGTCTAACCGTTACTGTGCTTGCGCATAAATATTGCTAATTTGAGAATTATTTAAATAACAGTATTTTATTATAAACTGTGTTAAATTAATAAATTAATTCTGCCCCAATTTTAAAATATAACAGTTTTTTGAACGGTAAACCATATTATTTATTCGTAAATAAATATTTGAATAAATAATATAAGCTGATTACATAATATTAGTCTATTTTATAAAAAAAACAACTAATCAGTTGCTAATTATTGACAATGTTGCCTAGAGCTGCGATTTTTCTATGGATGAAAAATCATACAACGAAATCTCCCGCCGTAAATGGAGTTGAAGGGTGTTTTACACTCTTACTCACCAAATCCCAACCGTATTCCTTCAATTTCCCTTTTACGTTCCAGGGCCACGTTAATTCTTTCGAACCATTCCGCAGCTAGAGATGCCTTAGATCGGAAAAACTACCGGGATTTTTAAAGACGATACAACACCCTGTAATGCAATAAAGGACAAACCTATAGCTTGTTATCAGTTCATATACTTCACATATACTTACAAAATTGCAAAATATAAAGAAAACTCTGGGCTCTGCAGATAATGTTCATCTTGATTGCCCCGATACACTTAAATCTTCATTATCACAATGATTTCTTAGTACCTAAGGCTTAGTCATGTACAGGTAAAATGTAGCAGTATCTAGGCCGTCGCTTTAAATATAGCTTAATTAATTAAGGATTGTTAATCGATTATACTTAGGGGCTTTGATTACTTTTTCAAAGCTAATGTCGTTAATAAGAGTTTTCTATTAATGTTATCACCATAGGAAATACTTCATTGTTTTCGGTCGGCTTGTGCCGGCCTGTCATTATTGTGATATGAGTGAGCTACTTTTTTTATTTGTATCTCTGTTTTAGTAAATAAGTTAAATTATAAAATGTATAAGTGTATTAAGAAAAATAGGCTGTTATAGACATAGGAAATACTTCATTGTTTTCGGTCGGCTTGTGCCGGCCTGTCATTATTGAGATATGAGTGAGCTACTTTTTTATTTGTATCTCTGTTTTAGTATATAAGTTAAATTATAAAATGTATAAGTGTATTAAGAAAAATAGGCTGTTATAGATTTGTGTTGCTTTGTCGTTTAGAGGTCACGAATTTCACCGAAAATTAGCTAATGGAAACACTATGTAAGTAGGCCTAGTTAGTAACTAACCGACATGACATTTATCTCTTTCGGGTGGATCATATCCATGAGGACAAAATATCTACGGTAGAAGCAAAATCAAATCTGTGTAGTTTCTAAAGTTATTGATCGAACTATCTTGCTGAAAATTATTTCCGAAATATTTAATTATTTCCATGTTCTACATCGTAGGTAGGTAGGATAATAAGAAGTATAATTTATGGACGGTTAAGCCTCTAAATGCACTATAAGGATTACTAATAACTTTAAAAGTAAAATTAGGGTAACTACCTATCTTTCTACAAAATAAACTAGCACTCATGTCACTTCACTGTCGTTCTCATCTCACTGATCACAGCGTCACTCACTTCATGATCGAGATATGACTAGAAATTAAAGTTTATTTTTCTTCTTTCCAGATTAAGATGTGGCTTCAAAAACTTTGCATATACACAGTTTACGTAGCGCTGGTTTCACTATGGTAAGCGATATGTTTATTATTATCTTAATTCATTACAAAAAATGATACTTTTCTTCTTTAGTTAATAAAATTATTATTTTTATTTTTATTCATTCGTAATTTATTAATCTAATTATTGTGTGTGTATTCATCCACCTCCTATCCTTTATGATTCTATGTTCCAAGTTTCCAACAACTCAAATCGTTTCAGTAGTGTGCGTGAAAGAGAAACAAAATCATTAGCGTTTCTAATATTTGTAGGAAGTGTCTAGCTAAATGATTTGGAAAGATTATACTTGACAAATGATATTCAGGTTCCTACTTTCATTTGTTTCTCTTTCGCACTTCATTTAAAAAATGCAATGTTCGCTATCGAATGACTTTGACATTCAACACGATATTTTCTTTGTTACACTGATAGATTTTTATCGATTTATTATTGTGAAGGTATTTTTTTTAAATAACCTCATTCGATAAGCTTGTTAGATTTCACACACAATGAATAGATATTTGAATTATTTTGTAGCCGTTCGACTGGGTGAGTGATTGACTAAGGCTCAAGTTCACCGATAAGATAACGGTCCGATTAACTTAAAACAGCTGTTTACCATAAATTCAAACTTCGAGCTTTCGATGGGTAACGTAGTATTTGAGATTTTTATTCCTGAAACAGTTGATTACCAAACCAGGGTGGAACTAGAAGTGGGTAACACGAAAATTCCAGCTTCCTGGTTAAAAAACGTTTTCATTTAACGGCCCGATTAGGTAACCATCTGTTGGTGTCTTGGACCTAATAAGTGTAAAGTTTTGGAGTTCAATTCTTTATACATATAAAATATTTTTTTATTATTTAGAGATAGTCTGAGTGTTTGAGCTTATAAGATGCTTGGGACATTCAGAATATGGATCAATATTTAAAAAAAAAAAAGTATTATTCAATAGGGTTTGATAATTACTGAGATAGGGCGTAATTATAGGTGCCTAATTGTCATCTAAGATTTTCATATGTATCTGCCTTATTTAATTATTAACAAAAAAAATTTTTCTTAATGACTATTTAACTCTGTTTTACTTGTGATTTGTAATCGATCTCATGACTAGTCCAGTTATTCAAGTTCTCTATGCGTTACGGGTAAGGGATAACTATCACACTAACATAATCGCGTAACGACAGCTTGTGACAACTAACTAGAAAATTTCCTAACTCTTCTATCAACGCACAGAGCTGCAACATGCTACCAGTCGCGTGTAAGAAGTTATTATTGCGAATTTCGAAAGGTTCTCTATAATTAGATAAAAATATATAATATCACTACATAGCATAAAACAATGTTTAACGAGTTTTTGTATACAATGGCCAAAATATAATGATATTTGTTAACCGACTTCAAAAAGGAGGTGGTTCTCAATTCATTGTTCTTTTTTTAATTTTATTTTTTTAGTCCACGCGTGCGACGCCACTGGTGGAAAGCTAATACTCGTATAGTATATAAAATTATTCTTGTTGCATTTTAAATAACATGTTCACTTTAAATAAGAATAGACATAATTTTTTTAGGTCACTTCGTAAAACCTACATACCGAAAAGAAAACTATAATTAGGTGCAGTATTTTTTAAATAAAAGAAATTAAAGTTTGTAGGTACCTATTTTACTTTCAGCGATGTTGTACCTACTTGCAATCTCGTTTTTTTAACATGCGATAGTTTTTAATTATTATCCGTGTGACGTAAACATCTCATGACACTGGGTTTAGAGCATTGCGAAAGTGCAAGCCACTAAAATTAGATCTAGCGCGTAACGCATTGTTGCTAAAAACTGATGAAAGCGAACAAAGAAATTTATTTTCGCAACTGTGCTCAGAAATTCAGGTCTAAATTTGGCATACTTCTGCAGTTTCTCTTTAGTAAAAGTTTTATTATTGTAAGTTAAAGGGTCTTGTTCACTACTTGGAATTTTTTGTCAGTAAGTCTGACACTCCCTCCCGCCAAACTCACGTCATTTGATGATTTCCCTTCCGAACCAAAAAAAGAGGAGACATAGGCCTCCCTTAAATGTGTCGTTCCCCAACAGTGGACAAATAGGAATTATTTATCTGATTAGTTCACAAATCATACATTATCCAAGAAGGACCTGTGGACCTTTGTGGACCGTTTGGACATGTGGATACAAATAAAGATTTTTGAATTGATTGATTTGATTTGAAGTTTTGTGTAACCAGTACTTTTCGGAGGTGGTGCAATTGGCCATAATAATTAGATATAACTATTTGTACGTGGTATACAAGTATAAAATGTTCAATGGCACTTCACCTTTAATAATATTTAATCTTCTCATGCTCTCTAATCACGTAACACACGGCAATCTACACACTTTGCCAAAGAAATTAAATATACATTGCTTGATACGCTTCAACAGTTGTCTTGTTGATAGTTATGTCAACGCAATGTAATGCATTATACTGAAAATTAGAGGAATTGCAATTTTAATAGAATGAAACTTAACTACTATAAAAGTAATAATAAAAAATATCGGTGTATCACTTTTTTTTTTGTAAAAATATAATTTATATGTCAGTAAAATAAATACAGGAAAAATTATAATATTGGAACAAAAACATATTATCAATTAGTTCTGTACTTCTGTACGATAATAGCTAACTACATTAGTAAAAAAAACCGGCCAAATGCGTGTCGGGCCACGCGCAGTAGGGTTCCGTAGTAGGTCTCAGTTAGTCGACTATAACTCTGAAACCGGTTAAGCCTACTTAGCCGTGATAGTTTTCCTTGTAAGTTCATTACATGTGCTACGTCTTTGATTTTTTTCACATTTCTAGGTACAGCCATTCAAAAGTTAGAGGGGGGGGGTAACTCGAATCGAACAAAAAAAAACACTTAAAATCTAGATATTTCGCAAATGGCTCGCTTAACTGAAAAATGGTCTTCACACACCCATAATAATTTTGAAAGACCTATCTAACGATACCCTACACGAAGGGGTACGCGAGAAAAAAAATATTCATACCTACTTTACAAGTTTGGGAGCCACCCTAAAAAAAATATTTTTCAAAATTTTATTTTACCACTTTTTCGGCGTGTTCAATATACATATTCATACCAAATTTCAGCTTTCTAATAACAAAAACCACGGAGCTATGCCGCGGACAGACAGACAGACAGACAGACAGACAGACGGACAGAGCGAAACTATAAGGGTTCCTTGTCGGACTACGGAACCCTAAAAACTATGTCGTGAGTCGTGACAATTAAAGTCGATTACATTTTATCTTATTTTCCGGCTTGCTATAGCGCTGGCTAGGACGCCAAACGTACATAATAATATTTAAATATTACATGGAAGCCCAAACGTAATATTCAGATTCATTAGTGAATCTTCGAATTAATCCTTATTACTTTACTTTATCTAAAAATAATAATCGAAAAGTATCGTAAAATTATTTCTTGAAATGAAAGGGAAGATAGTATGTTTGAGATTTTCGACAGTATATTCTGTATGCTCCTAAAATTCCACGCAAAGGCGGCACATTTTAGTCTCCACTTTTAAAAGTATCCTGTCACTTCCGCTGGCGTCCCTACGGGTCGAGCCACAAAACAGTTTAACGTTCCCGGGATATCCTGAGCCCGGCCTTATTTATGGCACTTAAAAACTGTGGGAAAGCACCATAGAAGTCTGCACACAATTATCAACCCACAACTTATTCAATTACTCGATATGACCAGCAATTTCAAAGTCACAAGTGGGCGGATTTATCGGCAGGATGCCTTGTTGTAGGCCAAGCAGGTATTAAAAATTGGTCTAGCTATCATCATTCGTTTATAATTGACTTGTTTTCAAGTCTTTAATTGAACGCAAATGGATAATAATCGATCCATTGATAGCAGCATGTACATGCATACGTACAGCAGGTGTAGTTTTTGCCCTTTCGTCAGGATAGGTCAATCATGGCCGAAATTGTCTGCCAAATCGTCGAAATTATAATGACATCTCGCCTATTTGTCCCACTGCTACCATTTGGGGCACAAAGAGGCAATTGCTGTATTTGATAAAATGTGTGTTAATATATTTTTTTTTCCGTTAAAGTGCAACCGCCGAAGAAACATCGCCATGGAGGTGGTCATGCGAAGACAGAAAATGCGTAAAAACCCGCAACGACCCTCAGAATAAGGACCCAGTTCTCAGCTTGGAGGCTTGCAAGATGTTCTGCACTGAATATGGTGAGTATTTTGTTTAGAGAGGATAAGTCTCCATGACAAATCGTGATCCTTCTCTGTCTTGGAGAGCATGCATAACGGTTCCGATTGCTATCAGAGTTTAAACAAAACGTGACGAAACTTTGTAACCCTTTTTAACCATACTGCGCGCACTAAGGAGTGTGAGATTTGGTATAGTTTATTTATATTTATGTAGAGAAGAGAAGTAAATATTTTTATAATAATATAATCTTTGTCTTTTGTTTTTAATATACACAGAAAATGAACTTCATGATATTTTACATACCACAACATAGTATAATACAAAGTCGTTTCCCGCTGTCTGTCTGTCCCTATGTATGCTTAGATCTTTAAAACTACGCAACGGATTTTGATGCGTTTTTTATAGATAAGTATAGTGATTCAAGAGGAAGGTTTATAATTTGACAAGTTTTTGTATCCATTGGCTAAAATATCGCGGGCGAAGCTGGCGCTGGCGCAAAGCTACAATCAATATGACTTACCTAGATTATAACAACTAACTAATAAAGGGAGTCAAAAAAAATACTCCTCATCGCAGTCAACTGGGAGCGTACCCAATGTTTCTAATTGGGCGAACACTAATAAAGTCTAGACTTTAACAAGCTAATTTGTTACTAGTAACAAGTTTTATTTTACGACCAGAATACCGGTAATGATTGTTGTTCCAGGTAATTAATGTAAGACTATATTACCATCTTCATTAAGGCTGGAAACTGACCCCAACTTATTTGGAAAGGCTAGGTGGAAGACCTACATTTACATACAGCATGAGTAGACCTTAATCATATACTTATATTATTTTTATAACGAGCCGATTGATAGGTCCAATGTAACGCATGTTTTTATAGTAAACAGAATTACGGCTTTGAATATGAAACTACGTCATTTTATCGGTCAAATTACAGTTTATCAGATGTGTACAATTTTCTATAAGCCTAAAATTGCGTTCACATCCGTTTTTCGGAAGTATCATTTCAGTTTTTATAGTTTTTTATTTCCCCTAAATTCAGAATGAAAGGAATTCCTGTGATTAATTGGTAATCTATTATTTATTTATTTTAATTTAAATATAGTAATTAAATACGGGATGTCCCGAATTGCTTATAAATTTGTAATCGGGATAATTATCGACCCGAACCCCTTGAATTACTTCATGCACCCGGATAAAAGTATGTTTTTCCCCGGATTTCAATTTATCTACATTTCGGTATAACAATTTTTCTCTTGGCAGCGTAACAGACAGAGCTCCTTTCGCATTTATATATCTATTGTTGCATTATCCATATTGTTTATTTCATTCGCTGAAAAATTCCGATTGCCAATTCTCAACGAGCGTAAGTGACGCAACTCCGGCGCCGATTTTATGACAAAACGTGTTTGCATACTATGTTGTTGTATTTGGAAAATGCACGATTTAAAGTATGTTTCGAACAATTAGACATTCCTCATTCCATTTGTAAACTAATAGTAATGCTTATTTTGGAAGTATAGTCACACGGACTGTAAAATTTTTTTATAAGCAAAATTTTAAAACTCTTTGCCCAGAGCTCAAATAGGTACTATACGGATTAGGTAGGGGGTTACCCAGATTTATAATTCCCAGACTGCTAGTTTGATACGAGATTCGGAATTACCACCACAACTCTACGTTTTTGAAAAGGAGTGTCAAGGTTAGGTAAACAATGAGTCATGCGGGCATGCGGACGGTGAGCAATGGGCAGCTCGCCGTCTGGTAAGGTCTAGACCCGTGTCGACGCGGTGCGTTTGTTTTTCACGCGTACTTCCAAGAGATGTCAGCGTCATAGACTGGGCTTCCTAGGACCAGTGTCTGCTTGGGCTGCGGGATTTTCAAAAGAATTACGACGGCCCTAGAACATAGGGCGAAGAAAGGAATATTAGGGTTTATGTCATTAAGAGTCTGACACTCCTTTCCGCTCCGCCCATAGCGGGAAGAGTCATTTGATGATTTCTTCTTCCTAAAAAAAGGAATGATTCCATTCTGCTAATATTAAATATGCGAAAGTTTGTGAGGATGTGATGTGATGATCTTAATATGTTTGTTAGTCTTTCACGCAAAAACTTCTGAATGAATTTGTATGAAATTTGGTACACACATAGTCTATTGGATTATCATACAAGATACTTTTAAGAGGGTAAAACCAGGAAACAGCTAGTAGGTATTTCCATAAATATAATCCCCTAGTGTACAAGTGAATGATAATACAACGGCTGACAACGGCTCATCTTTTGAGACTAGATTCGTCGATATATAGATATAATAAGTACATATGTAGCTGCTTATCTGATAATCTTATCTAAATTCTAAAGTAGGTTATTGTCTATGTACATAAAAACCTTGGAACTGCTTTATACTATAAACTCACGGTTTTTTCCCAAGGAGTTAGGCAGAAGCAGAAATTACCTAAGTACTTCTATCCTCATGGACCATGCCTTTTACTTAATTTACATTATGCTCAGATATTAATTGATATATTCAGATTTTATTCTCAAAGTGATAAATCTAATTCATTCATTTCATTTCGAGTTCAATACTCCGCTCGTTGTTGGTAAATAATTGATCGTTAAACTAATCGATTATGTAGCGTGCAATGATGGTTATGATATATCGAGTTGTGTGAAAATCGGAACAGGTTTTCGTAAATGTCAAGTTTGCGTCACCCACGCTTAAACGTGGGCCATTGTGGCATTGTCACGGCAAGGGGCCAATGGTAGTAGTTACAGCTTTAATGCAGGAACTGTCGGCCTAGCTCGAACCATGGAGAGAGTAACCATGGAGTTTCTTGCCCGTTTTTCTCCATAGGAAACTACTTTTTGGAATGGACAACTTAATTCTTTCTTTTTCGACTTTCAAAAGTGCTTGTTTAAATTGAATTGAACCACTTTTGGAAAAAGTACGTAAGCCATCTTTGAACCCTCATACACAAAGCTATCCTAAAGCACATTGATGTTGGAAAATGCAAAAAGATTTCTTCTTAGTATCCAAAGACATGAATAAAATCTTTAATTAAGTAAATAATAAAACACTATCGAAGAAACGAGGATTATTAAAAAATTGCTTGGTTCGAATACTTTTTCAAAAGTCGTTCGAGCTAGGGCACCGGTCCGAGGACTAGTATTATTATACCTATTTCTGATACAAAGAAGTGTTCATTTAAAAGAGAAAATGTTATCTTCAGGTGGGCTCAGCTTTATGGCCATGAAAAAACATAAAGCAAGCTTCAAGTGCGTAAACAAGTTTCAGCACTACAAGAGTTTAGTACCAATTCTCGGCAGCTATGATTAACAGTTAAATTTTGACTACCAGTCTACAATATAAACACTTTTTAGAGGTATTTTGGATGCCTTTTTTTTAGGCTGGGAAATCATCAAATGATTCCTCCCGCCTTGGGTGGAAGGAAGCAGAAGGGAGTGTCAGACTCTTACTGACTAAAATCCATCCATATTCCTTCCTCAGCCCTTTATGTTCCGGGGGCGTGGTAGCTCCCGAACATCCCGCAGCTCCGGAGGTATTATGGATGCCTGGCAAGATCATTGGGCCTAGCACGAAACACTTTCGAAAGAGTATCGTATCGTTTTTGGAATCGAATATAATCGAATATATTTATTTAAATTGATGACTTTAATCATATCTGTAGATGATGCGAATTGTTATTAATGCATTTTGAAACATGAATTTAGCCTTGGTATGTATGAATTTATGATTCGAAAATCGCTTACATTAACATTACAATTGCATTAGTGCGTTCGTGCTGGGCCCACTGTTTTTGACAAACGGTCAATAAATTGAGCATCTTACCAAAAAGGAACTGGTTATTTTTGGGTAAAGGCCATCTTGAAGCTCATTGATGTTGCCTACATTTAGGTCTTACCTATTATTTTTATTAAGGGTTTTTTAAGGGTCGTTAACCAATAGACACTCGTTGTGTGTATCAAACATCACCGATGGTTCTGCTACGATAAAGGTTCACGCTTTCTAGATAGTAAACGAGCACGTAAGTAAAGCGACTTACTTACAAGCGGCATGTTAATTTGCAAGGTTTTGGCGTAGTAGGACTTAGTTTGCAAAATAAGGGACCATCCCTTATATTGCTTGTTTTGCTTTATTTTGATATTGTGATAATTTACTTTTAAACAGTCTGTTTAGAAGTTCGAGAGGAAGTTCTAACGGCTTTTGCCAAATCATGTGCCGACAGGCGACAACTATACTGATTTGTTACGTCATGCAGGCGTAACTCTGGACCTGCAATATTGCATAGTGCTCCAACCGATTGCCTATCGGGAGCGCCATAATGACCCGTTTCCCTCATTTGATTGTGCTAGGAGATAAGCAGCTGATGCAGTTGTTTTAAGTACCGTTTAATAGTACTCATAATGGAATTCAATATATATTATTAACATGTGTAAAGAAAACTTGGCCCCTTTTTAAGCATTTTGCGGAATTTGGCATAGTTAGTCTTTATGGAGAAATATTCAGAAAATTCATATTATCAACCTTTAAATATTAATGAATTAAGGTCGAATTTCAACTGCTGGGCATTCAATATTAAAATATTGTATGTATTCAAAGGGTTGGGAGCAACAAATCCTAATTTTAGAAGGCTTGAAAATCCTGATGTGAGGGCAAATGATAATGTAAATGTTATCTGATATTTTATGGGAAGATGTGGCCGTTTCTAAATTGGGATTGCGAAAGTCTCAAATCTCACGGTTCCTTGACCCTTTGGAACCAGAATTGGGATTCTTGGTTATGTAAATGTTAATGAAGAAAATAAGCAGGGTATACTTTATGACCGGTCTTTGGGTTCGAAAAGTGCCGGTAATTGGAGGTGTTTATTTAGGATTTAAGTTGAAAATATCAAGACTAAAATGTTAAGTGGAATGTCATAAAAGCAATGTCAAGTTTGTTTAAAACAAGAACTTGTTTGAATATTTCTGTTATAAGCATATTTGCTTATATGGATCTTTGTAATTCAAGATATTTTATTCCTCTTTTATTAACCGACGAAAAAAAAACGGAGGAGAATTACAAGACGACGCGTATTTTTTATTTATTTATAACCACGCGTCATTATTTTTATTGTAGATTTTGTTTGTGGTCTTTTCCTGAGACCATAACATAGGATTTTTAAAAAAATGCACTTTTATGCCTTGTATTTTTGGCCTAATGATTTCTGTCAACGAAAAAAAACCTGTTAATCCGTAGCTCCATTATATGTTCGACAGAAAGACAACCCATCATTAATATTTATTTATTACTCTTTCATCATGTTTAATTAGCTTGCTACTAGCTAAAGTAACCATTAATATTTCCTTCTGCAGGTTTACTCTGGCCAAAGCCAACTGGGGAGACAGATCTCGGTAACTTCTTGTCCAAGATCAACATCAACAACATAGAAGTGAAGCTGGCGAATGAAGGAAGGTCCGCTGATCTCATGCAGGATGCTGGAAACGTAAGTCATAGATAATGTAGTGTACATGTGTGTACACAAGGCAATAAGCCCCGTTACTGTTTTGCTGAATGGTATAGCTATTTTTTTCATATCGACACGAGAAAAGAAAAGGTACTTAGGCCCAAGTTCACCAACAAGATAACGGTCCGATTAACTTAAAACAGCTGTTCACCATAAATTCAAACTTCCAACTTTCGATGAGTATTGCATTATTTGAGATTTTTATTCCTGAAACGGTCGATTACCAAACCAGGGTTGAACTAGAAGTGGGTAGCACAAAAACATGTTTAAAAATCATTTTTTGTTTAACGGGCCGATTACGTAATCATTTGTCGGTGAACTTGGCCCTTAGCCTTATCCCAACTAGATTAGGGATAGGGTTTCCTTTCCTAGCTAGGCTAGGCTAGCCAGGCTAAAAATCTTGTCGATTCATTGACTTGGAGAGATACCATCTGACTTCATCAACTCAACTGTCTGGTGTGTCGAGTGTCGGGTATTTTAAGGTGAATTCAGTTCTTAGGCTTTCAGGTTTATTGCGGAAAAACTAGCTACGTATGAACCACATACATTATATCTAGGTATGAACTGATAACAGCATCCGTAAGAGACTATCTCTGTTAACCTAGCCGATAGTATCAATCCGATATAGAGATAAATCCACTTTGTTACTTAACTCATTTTAGGTGTAGGTACACAAAAACTGCATCATCGGACGGATTCTTATCGATACTTATAATACAATTGGAATAGAAATTTGAGATATTGTCATCATTAGGAAAATGGCCGAATATTCTGAAGACTATTTCGATCTTTAGATTCAGAATAGTCCTGTTTTCCGAAACGATTGTCTTGTTATCATGAACAGTTTAAACCTTGGAATGGTTAATATTTTTATCACGACTATTTCTGTTGACACATTTCTATTGTTTATGCCAATACAAAGTAAAAAATATTTTTGTAAATACATAGTGTTTATCGGAACTAAAGCATCCTTGACCCTCACAGAAAAACCTAACAACTTCTTTACTGTTTATCTAAGAGTTTTATCTAGCCTATCTAGATATACGATGAATAATTGTAATACTGCTTGCAGAGATTCAAGAATTTGGTGTCAATGGCTATACCGCGTGGGGTCTCGCCGAAGTCTACTGGGAAGGCGGTGACTGTGCTCCTGGTCAATGACAACCCTGATGTTAGAGGTGAGCCTGCATATAAGATCAATAATCAAAATAGCTGTGTTTTTATTCGACTTAAAAAATCGAAGGTTATTAATTCGACCGGTACGTTTTTCGGTCTAGAAGTCTACTTCATACACAAGGTTGCTGTCATCTATACTTTTGTCATCGGCTTCTACAGCGACGTATTGTTTTATAAGCGTTTCAGTAGAAACTAAATTCCAATTTTCTTATATTAAGTGCTTTCGAAGTAAAGGCGGGTGTGTATTTTTTTTACAAAGTTTTTGAAAGAAGTGCACCTTTAATAGGTTGAGCCAGTTATAATAGTTACAGCTCCTATCACCTTTTACTGTGAGAATTTTCTCAGTAACGCCTCGGAGTCGAGTTAAGTGCGACTTATGCCTAATATACTCGCAAATATTACATCAGAGTTGAGCATAACTGCTGAAATGTGAACCAAATGGGATAGGAACACAAAAATATGTCGTGTAACTTAACGTTCCCGGAATTAAGCTTAAATTCTCTTATCAATAATTTCATCGTAAATCCCCTTTAAATGTTTACTTAAGACAGCAAAGTTTTAATGCTTATCCAGAGCAACCTTCTCTCCAAACTCGTTCCAAGTTTTGTTGACTTTCTAAAGGAAACCACGGCTTGCGAGCATGACGGGCGACATTTGCGAAACATATAATTTGTCACACGGTTTAAGTAGATCCTGTGCCTTCGCACACGGTTATTAAGTTTGATGTGAACTACTTACATTTATTTTATAGATAACTAGCTATTTCCCAAGGTTTTACTCGCGTCCCTAAGGTACTATGTAACGCATCCATAATACCTATATGTAGAATTATTTATTCAAACTAAAATATTATCATCACAAAAAATATTACAGTTGTAAAAGTAAGTTTGTTGGTAACGCTTTTACGGTAAAACGACTGAACCGATTTGGATGAAATTTAGTATGGATATTGATGGGTTACTGGATCCGGTTGTAGGCTACTTTTTATATGTTTTCCTGACGCGGGTTATCGCAAATATTACCTAATATAAAAGCATGCATTTAGTATACGCTTCGGAAACATACATACCGGGGACTATGTAAATGGCATGTAAGTACCGCTTACTGAGGTCAATATCCTTGAAGGTGACATAATGTTTATGTAGTCATATGTATAAAACCGGTATAACAAACACAATAACCGCGTCTGATGGCGTATGAAAACAGAATGGAGAAAAAACCGACCGTGGGATTATGATTAGTATGACAATCGGGAAGGACACAATTGTCAGAATAAGGCTCTGACTGATTGACGGATCTCCATTAAAATAAATACATGATTGTCTTGAATCTGTTTAACCAATGTAAAGAAATATATATATGCTTGAATGCAATTGAAGTCAATTTTGGTATTGATTATAGCTCAGATTAATTTTAATTATTCTTACTAATAATACCTAATATGAATCTGAAAGTAGGTAACTCAGTCTATCTGTTACACTTTTACGGTATAGTGGCTGAACAGATTTATACGAAATTTGGAATACAAATACATGGGACCTTGGCGTGATCCAAACATGGGAATTGACCTGGATTATAGGCTCCTCGGTTATAAGCTTCTTTCAGGAGCTAGTACCTATTTACAATAAGTAATATTAAAAAACGTTTTTGTAACCTACCCTACCCTCATGTGGAGAAGTTTATTCTGTATGGCTCCTAAAATCCTACTAATATTATAAACGCGAAAGTTTGTAAGAATGTATGTATGGATGTTTGTTACTCTTTCACGCAAAAACTACTGAACGGATTTGGATGAAATTTGGTACACATATAGCTTTTAACCTAGATTAACATATAGGATACTTTTTACCCGGGTACGCGAAGAAGTTCCCTCGGGATGCGGGTGAAACCGCGGGAAACAGCTAGTTTATAATAAAGTACCAGATGCATACAAAATATTAAATATTAACCTATTTAAAAAGAAAATTAAAGAACTTTTATGTAAAAGAGCTTACTATAAGGTAGACGATTTCTTAAAAGATAATATTTAAAATTAAAATTGTAACTCTATTCCACATATTTTGCTATTTGTTAAGATTAATTATCCGAATGTAGATTTTAAGTTTAATAAATGTATATTTGTATGCCTGATATGGCAAAACATATTGCAACTGTAAATAACATTGTACCACCTTATATAACATATGTTTTTAACAAATAAATTTATCTTTATCTTTGTACAGAATTTTCATTGGAAATGGACGAGAGCTACTCGATCCGAGTGCAGGCGGCGTCGAGTGACAGAATCAATGCCACCATCAAGTCTGGCAGTTTCTTCGGTCTGAGACACGGTCTCGAGACGCTCTCTCAGCTCATCGTGTATGATGACATCAGGAACCATATGCTGGTAATATTTGATACTAAACTAGCTAATATAAATGCTTTGTCCTGAATGACTGACGGATCAACGCACAGCCTAAACCGCTAATCGTAGAGACCTGAAACTTGGAGCGCGTGTTCTTTGTATGACGTAGGCATACGATAAAAACCGGCCAAGTGCGTGTCGGGCCACGCGCAGTAGGGTTCCGTAGTAGGTCTCAGTTAGTCGACTATAACTCTGTAACCGGTTAAGCCTACTTAGCCGTGATAGTTTTCCTTGTAAGTTCATTACATGTGCTACGTCTGTGATTTTTTTCCCATTTCTAGGTACAGCCATTCAAAAGTTAGAGGGGGGGGGGGGGGTAACTCGTATCGAACAAAAAAATTAACTTAAAATCTAGATATTTCGCTAATGGCTCGCTTAACCGAAAAATGATTTTCACACACCCATAATATTTTTGAAAGACCTATCTAACGATACCCCACACGAAGGGTTACGCGAGAAAAAAAATATTCATCCCTACTTTTCATGTTTGGGAGCTACCCTAAAAAAAAATATTTTTCAAAATTGTATTTTACCACTTTCTCGGCGTGATCAATATACATATTCATACCAAATTTCAGCTTTCTAATAACAAAAATCACCGAGCTATGCCGCGGACAGACAGACAGACAGACAGACAGACAGACGGACAGAGCGAAACTATAAGGGTTCCTTGTCGGACTACGGAACCCTAAAAAGGAGGGCGTAGTATGTATTAAACTCCATAATTTTTAATTTGAATTCGTATAGCTAGTACACACATATAAAGCACTAGCTTCTGACCTAATCTTATCTGCGTGGTTTTTGGATTGATTTTCCAGATACCTGGATAAAAAGTATTCTGTGTTAATCTTTTATTTGTAACAAACACCCACCCAAATTATCGCGTTTATAATATTAGTAGGATCGCTTTTATAGCACTCTGGGATACCTTTTTCCTATATACATATACAGTCTGACTCACTTGCAGTGTTTTGGTAGCTTGAAGTTGGTACCTAGGAAATAATAATTTTTGGTCCTTTGGTACGCAATATAATAATCTTTTTCTATAATTAATTATAAACTTTACTTGAATAATGAGAATGTTACGCGCGCTTTTTGCACGTTTCTTTGAAGTTCCCGTTATTTTCTACAAATAAGACATTCTGCTCAGTCAGATCGCTTAAAATATACCTATTTTTATAATAGTTCTTTCCCGCGATTCTACTATCTTGAGGAAACTTCTTCGCGCACCCAGGTAAAATTTACCAAATATCATTGAAATCGGTTTAGCCGTCTTAGCGTAAAAATGCAACAGACATACATACACACACATTAATTTCGGATTTATATTAATAATAAGGATAGCAACGATTAATTTAATGTTTTTGTTGTCTCGTAACACGGAAGTACCTCGACCTCTATTGGTACCAGTCCTTTATTAATAAATAAAGAAGATACACATGAAAAATGCATCGCAGGCGTTGGTTAGTCATACATACTCAGCACATACATCGCTACCGACTTGAACAGGTGAATATCTCATGTTTTTACAATGTGCGACACGGATGTCTAGGTTTTATTGGTTTTTATCTGTTATTATTGTATTTTCGTTGCAAGTATTGTGGCTATTATTATGCGGTATAAGGAAAAAATAATAATTTGACCAATTCTTAGTAATACATACTATACCATAATAACTATGTCTGTCTATTACTTTTATATTAACATGAGAAACGTTAAACGTCAAAGAAAAATTATTTGAGAGAAAATTAAAAAAGTTCCTGATACAAAAATGCTTTTACTCAATAAAAGAATTCTTTGAAGAAAATAGTACACCAAAGTTACACCTACCCCATACATAATCTCTCACACCTACAAACATCTACCTACTAAATACTACCTACATTTAAGAATAACTACTTACATTTTATACTAATCCACATAATATATTATATACCTACTTACCTATATCCCAACAAATAAATAAAACATATTTAAAAAATATAAATATTTTTGTAGCTACCCAAATAATTAAAAATAATAACGAACTACATATTATACAGTATACTTGGTTAGTTTATGAAAAAATATTGTAAATACGCAAGAAACACAGAAATATAAGTCATGTTCCTAGGATAAGCAAATTTTAATGTAATATTTACAATAAGTTAGTGCTAGCCCTCAAATTTGCAACGCCTGAAAAAGGCCGTTAAGCTGTACCTAATGTTTATATTAAGACCTGTAAGACCTTAACATGCAAATAAAGATTTTGAGTTTGAGTTTGAACGTTAGTCTGTTACGCTTTTATTTTATAAAACCAGCATGGAGTTAGCTAGTAGATACTAAAACCTTGGGTACATAGGATAGTGTTTATCAGAGTGCGCGAGGTAGTTTCCACAGGATGAACATAATAGTATTATATATATACTTACTTGAATAGAAAAGTTGAACCATGAAGCTAACTGTATCGAAAACTTAAAATACTGTTAGATTTTTCCCTTCAAGTTTCTTCTAGACATGTTTAACTCAGCACATAATCTTTCTCAATAAAAAAGATATTCAGAAATCTTATCCGACAAGTTTGCAAAGTATTTTAGATCCTTCGAGAAGTTTCCAGACCTGTTCCTGGTTACATATCTTTAGTGCAACATATGTTTATCTTTATACTGGTCCTTTTGCCTTTTAGGGGTATCAGTAGCCAACATTTTAGTCCACAAGTCGAGTTATATTTAAACCAACCGGTTCCGACCGTTCGCTGGTATTAGTTGTCACTTCACAACATTAGCATAAAGAATTCAGGATCAAGATTCAAGGTAGTGTTTGCTTTTATATTCCTAATCACCGTACAGTCAGGTCAATGACCGCTGAGTCGTTCAGCATTTAATGATGTTTTTGGTACAGTTATACAAAATGGTTTTTAATTAAAATGCTAATACATAAACAGACTTGAATTTAGATTCGATTTTTTAATATCTTTCTTTATGGCAATAAAATTCTAATAGTGTATCAACTTATGTTTGTTTTTCTTTTTTTTTTGTTTAGGTAGGCAATGTTTTTATTATACCTACCGTAGCTAGATTTTACAGTTTGTTTTATTTATTAGTTATTTCGCGAACGTGTTTTCTTGTACGTGTTTATTCAAATACTTAGGTACCTATTTAACGACTATGGATGCATATTGTTTGTTATTGTTATTTTAAAACATAAAAAAACTTTGCATACCTACTACACCTATATTGTTGCTAATTTATATTAATATAAAATAAATAGGAATATTTTTTGGTTCTGACGCTTTTTATTTGGATGAAATTTGGTAGACAGATAAATTGAAATCTGTAGTTTGACATAGTTTTCATCTAGACGCGTGAAATAGTTCAATCAAGATGGGGACTACCAGTAAACCTTTATGAGCTGATTAGAATTTTATAAGGCTTTCTGTAAACGGGCGTCAGTCATATTAATCGCTTTAATACAGTAATACCTGATTAGTGAGAACGCAGAAGCCTTAACAATGCGCTATTTAGGTCGTCAACTGCCTTCTGTTAATGATAAACAAAGCATAATACTCATTACTCATTATATTCTAATATATTCATCGATTATTTTCCAGTGAAAGTTAGACTCGAAGAATCGAATAAAAGTGACTCGATGCCAATATTAATCGTAATTTCTTAGTTCTCGATTAACATAGCAATTAATAACGACACGCATGATAGTACATTATGTAAATGTAGGTAATTAACAGTTTACAGTAAAACACTTACACTTAGGTAATTATGTGTTATTACTAGTATTTACATCACGCGAATATTGTCGTTTATTTATTCTTGGTTTCTAATACGGTAAAGTTTGATTAAATATTGTAAAGTCCTGTTTATAAGGTGGGTAGAAAGACTATAGTACCAAATATTGTAAAAATGTTTTATAGTCAAATACTATTAAGGGTGTAGGTTAGTTCCGATGTATCTAAGGGGTAATCTCAGAAATAGTGGACCTATTCCTGTCGTTTTTTCCGCTAATTGATAGCTATTTACTATTGTCATCACTTTTCAAGTGATATTTAATTTCCATAAATTTTTAGTACACTTTTTTACCTAGAAAGGATCAGCTGAGCGGACAGACGGTGTCCTATATTAGTTACTAGCTTTCCGTCCGCGGCTTCGCCCGCGTGGACATTTTTTTACACTTTGGGTTACTTTATTCAAGTTTTAGTAGGGATCCCTAGTTATTTCTAGAAATAAATATAGCCTATGTTACTCGTGGATAATGTAGCTTTCGAATGGTGAAAGAATTTTTAAAATCGGTCCAGTAGTTTTTGAGCCTATTCATTACAAACAAACAAACAAACAAAGTTTTCCTCTTTATAATATTAGTATAGATAAGATTTCTTTGATTCTGACTGACATCACGGAACCATTAAAACCTCCCAACAATATGAAAGGAATCAATTCTTCGGAACTATTTAAACATGTGTTTTCCTTGTAGATCGTACGAGATGTGTCCATCACCGACAAGCCGGTGTACCCGTACCGAGGAGTCCTCCTTGACACGGCGCGCAACTTCTACACCATCGAGTCCATCAAGGCTACCATCGGTAAATATATCACCGCTTTCCTGTTATGCCTTTTGCCAGTACCTACGTCGAAAGAATTTTACGTGGAATTCGTAGAAATTAAAGTTGTCTTAGCCATGTTCGTTCCCGGTATAATCTCGTTATTCTCGAGGAAAATTGCTCCAGAGCATCAGGAGTAAGGACTTTTTTTGACAAGCTTGTAGTATTATGAGGTCTTAAAGTTTTCCAAATTCCAGTGAGCAAGAGAGAGGGACCATAAAGGACGAAATACAGTCTCATTTTTGCAATGGTATCTGGAGTACCTACCTCTCTTAAATATTTATTTTCACCCCACTTTGTTAAATATTTTGTCTTTCCTGTCCATTCAAAGGTACCGCTTTTAGCAGTAAGACCGCCGTTGTACCCGTATTTTAATTTTAATTGTATCTGTTATTTCTTTTTGGTGTATAATAAAGCATATTCTATTCTACGACCCGTGTCTTGTGTACCACAAAGTTCGGGGACTGAATCTACCCGTGTATTTCCATGTATGGGGTATATTATGTACTAGAACTCTTATGTATGACTTTCGTGACCCAACAACTTTGTCAGCATGTGCAAATAGTTTGCACGAACTTAATATGCAGCCCAGAAAGCGAACTGCAATTTAGTCAAATGTATGAAACGTCCTCAGAAGGCAGAGTAAGGTTATTAAAATGCAAATTAACAATTTAAATGCATGATTTAAGTTGTATGCTTATATTTTGATCTCAGGTACTCAGATCATAAGTTAAGAATAAAGATTGGAATGTGGGATATCACTTGTACCTAATGATAAAAGATAAAGGTCGTAGTATTTGCCTTCATATTTCAAACATCTTTGTTGACTTTATTTGGCAAATAATTGGATTTGCAACAAGATACGAATAATTTTATTTGTATGTATTACTTTGTAGGTATATAGGTACACATTAAGTGGGTACTTAATTTTGATCATAACCTCATTACTGTGGTCCTTCATGAATTCTTACTTCAAATCGAATAAAATCGAATATTTACAAAATATTTTTGGGAAGGTACCTAATTGAGAATCGATATCGTCCATGAAGAAGTTGGGAGTCGGAAAACTTTTTCTCAAAAAATGATTTCTTGTTCCTGAGTTACGAGTCAATACTGAATTATTTTGTTTATAACATGCGCTAACCTATTGTGCAAGGTGACATCATCTATGTCACATGTTAATTAAATAAAATTTCGTATTTAGGCTAGACTTACATCACTTTGTAACAAAAAATTTTGTAACAAACTACAATAGAATACTTTCCCCACCAGATGCAATGGCGGCTGTAAAGTTGAACACCTTCCATTGGCACATCACTGACAGTCAGAGCTTCCCATTCGAGGTTTCTAAGAGACCCCAGTTGGCCAAGATCGGTGCCTACTCTCCTGCCAAGGTAACAAACCTTATACTAGATAAAATATTGCAAAGATCTACTAGATCCTAAGTTCAATCTTTATTATGCTAATAGAGGATCTATAATTTTTGATCCCGAGAGCTGATAAGGAAAATAAACTTCACGACTATATAGTATACAGTGGGGACGGGACCTTAATATTAATGAGATGTTCACTGGTACGATCTTTTACCTGGTTGAACCTGACACACGAAGCAAAGGACCAGACCACTCACTAAACCGGTCTTTCGATACGGTGTTTACTACTTTTGGTCCTAAGTCGGCTTGAAATAGTCTTTTGTCCGGATAATATTAATACTAATATGTTATTATTTTCTAGGTGTACTCAAAGCAAGCGATCCAAGAAGTGGTAGAATACGGTCTGGTGCGTGGTGTGCGAGTTCTGCCTGAGTTCGATGCGCCCGCTCACGTAGGTGAAGGCTGGCAGGACACTGGACTCACTGTTTGCTTCAAGGTACTTGTTTATATGGTATAAATGATTCCTGTTTTCAGGAATACTGTAACATTGAACGGGCACAGAATACGATATTTTTGTCCTTTTTAGGGTTCCGTAGTCCGACAAGGAACCCTTAAAGTTTCGCCATGTCCGTCTGTCTGTTCCGAGGTTCCAAGAGAGAGGTTAGTATCAAGAGCTCCGAGGTTCTTGATACTAGAAAGCTGAAATTTAGTATGGATATGTATATTGATCACGCCGAGAAAGTGGTAAGATAAAATTTTGAAAAATATTTTTTTTTAGGGTAGCTCCCAAACATGTAAAGTGGGGATGAATATTTTTTTTCTCGCGTACCCCTCCGTGTGGGGTATCGTTAGACAGGTCTTTCAAAAATATTATGGGTGTGTGAAGACCATTTTATGGTTAAGCGAGCCATTTGCGAAATATCTAGCTTTTCAGTGCAAATTTTTGTTCGATACGAGTTACCCCCCCCACTAACTTTTGAATGGCTGTACCTAGAAATGTGAAAAAAATCACAGACGTAGTACATGTAATGAACTTACAAGGAAAACTATTACGGCTAAGTAGGCTTAACCGGTTACAGAGTTATAGTCGATTAACTAACTCCTACTACGGAACCCTACTGCGCGTGGCCCGACACGCACTTGGCCGGTTTTTTTACTTATGGGAATGGGCATGGACAATACTAGGATAGGAAAATTTATGGGTAAATAAATAGTGGGCCAATATAAAACTGGTATTTTTGCAATTCTCTAACGGAAGATCTGTTATTTTGCTAAATTATGTAGATATTTGAAACAGTTATAAAGTGCCGTTGTGGTCGAACGAGGTTTTAAACATTATGCGAATTAGAATTTACTGCTTTTGTGATTTAAATCTTAATGTCGGCGGACAGCCATGACATTACCTAATAGTCTTTGTCTTCTATAGCTATTTTACTAAAATGGTAAATAATATATCTATAAACATTTCGCGAAATTTAAAAGCTATTGTTTTCTAAATGTTAACATTTGAAAATAGGTACGTATTCTATACCAGGGAAACGTAGGTAAATGTCAATGAATTTTATGTACGTACCTAAATAAAAAAAAAACAATAGAATCTATTAAAGTATTTTTTATTAGGCGATCATTGTTTATTATTTAAAATGTCTTTATCGATATCTACTTATTATTTAGTAATGAAAAATATTTCCATGGACTCGATTAAAATGTTATTTATTAGATGATCATTATTTAATGTTCAAAATGCCTATATCGATATTTTATTAGTAAAGATGCTGCTCTGCTCACGTGTCACATACTATATAGGTACTCTATTTATGTCCTACGCAAAATGTTCGTGACGAAACTCGGTTGGGTGGACATTATTAAATGTTATTTTTTTTTAACCAGGCGGAACCATGGGCGAAGTACTGCGTGGAGCCTCCGTGTGGACAGCTGAACCCGACCCGAGAAGAGCTGTACGAATATCTGGAAGACATCTACAAGGATATGGCTGGTAAGTTATTGGCTCCTGGTATATGGCTCCTTTCCATAATTAGGGGTACCTATTTTTTTGCGGTTGGAAAATCGTCAAGGCCGTCTTACTTATAAACAACTAGCTTCTGCCCGCGACTTCGTCCGCGTGGAATAGTGGTGCTCTGCTCCTATTGGTTTTAGCGTGATAAATATAGCCTTCTTCAATAAATGGGCTATCTAATACTGAAAGAATTTTCAAATCGGACCAGTAGTTACTGAGATTAGCAGCGTACGCAAAAAAAGTAACTTTTCTGGTTGATTTCTTACACCTTGTGTCCGAAAAACCCAAATATCTTACGGAACCCTATTTTTTCCAAAATAAAATTTTACCTATGTTACTCGTGGATAATGTAGCTTTCGAATGGTGAAAGAATTTTTAAAATCGGTTCAGTAGTTTTTTAGCCTATTCATTACAAACAAACAAAGTTTTCCTCTTTATAATATTAGTGTAGATCTGTAATCTGAAGTTTAACCATTTCTCATCTAATCCTTACTTAACATCGTAATCCAAGATTAAGGTACTAACTTAAATTCGGATTAACGCTAAACAGCATTGATGAGTGAGATTTTTGCCAATCCGTTGCCTAGCAACAGATTAAAAATTAATCGAACTTTATAAGTAAGACGGTTACTGATTAAAGCCTATCAATCAATGTTCCTTCCTCGGCGCTGTGCGTTCCGGGGGCGCGGTAACTCTTTCGAACAACCCGCTGTAGTTAGGGGTCTGTTTCACAATAATTCTTGGATAGGCTTAACCTTCTTATAATTATAATAAGTATCTAATTATAATTCATCATCTGCCTAGCCTTTTCCCAACTATGTTGGGGTCGGCTTCCAGTCTAAACCGGATGCAGCTGAGTACCCGTGTTTTACATGGAGCGACTGCCTATCTGACCTCCACAACCCAGTTACCGGGTAACACGGTACCCCTTGGTAAGACTGGTTGTCAGACTTTCTGGCTTCTGACTACCCGTAACGACTGTCAAAGATGCACAAATGACAACCAGGACCAACAGGTTAACGTGCTTTCCGAGGCACGGAGGAGTCTCGCTATGACAAAGATGGTCACCCATCCACGGACCGACCGCGTCAAGCGCAGCTTAACCTTTGATCGGTCGAACCGTGCGGCTGTTACTTAGCCACGAGCTAATTATGATTACCAATACCAATTGTCATCATCCTCTTACTGCCCATATCCATAATTATTTGAGGTGCCGACCTCATGTGTTATTGTTATTGAATGTCCCATATATAAAACTAGCTTCTGCCCGCGACTTCGTCTGCGTGGAATAGTGTTGCTCCACTCCTATGGGTTTTAGCGTGATGATATGTAGCCTTCCTCAATAAATGGGCTATCTAACACTGATTTTTTTTTCAAATCGTACCAGTAGTTCCTGAGATTAGCGCGTTCAAACAAACAAACTCTTCAGCTTTATTATATTAGTATAGATAATCACAAACGTCTTTGCTATTTCTATTGTTATTTTGTAATTTTGTCCCTATATCATATTTCCAGACGTGTTCAACACGGACATGTTCCACATGGGCGGTGATGAGGTCAGCGAGAGGTGTTGGAACTCTTCCGAAGAGATCCAGAACTTCATGGTGCAGAACAGGTGGGATCTCGACAAGGCAAGCTTCTTGAAGCTCTGGAACTACTTCCAGACGAAGGCACAGGACAAGGCTTACAAGGTAATTAGTTTACAGTACCTACTCTTTAGTTGTTTTTTATTAAAAGGACCAGAAGACATAGCCTGAATTTAAAGAAGTTTTTTTTTCACAGTCCCTTAAGTGTATTTGTGAACTATTCACAAAAATTTGTGCTAGGGCCTAGCTTTTTTTTTCGGATGGGTAATCATCAAATGACCCCTCCCGCATTGGGTGGGGCGGATGGGAATGTCAGACTCTTACTGCCTAAAACCCAACCATGTTCCTTCCTCAACCCTTTGTATTCCGGGGGCGTGGTATCTCTTTCGAACGCCCCAGCAGGGCTACGGCCTAGCTTTTGACCTAAATCTTGCTTGATAAAAAGCGATGGATGAGGTCAACACCTCAATAGTACAAGCGTTTCGAAATAATCTCTCTTTATTCTTACAAAGACCTATAAGATCTAATGATGATGGTAACATGATTTCGTCTTGTACACGCAAATATGCACCTTACTTCAATTACATAAAATTCTATTTCCCTTTGCAGGCCTTCGGAAAGAGACTGCCTCTAATTCTATGGACCAGCACATTAACGGATCACTCACACATCGACCACTTCTTAGACAAAGATGACTACATTATCCAGGTTTGGACAAAAATCTCTTTCATCCATTTAAATCCTTACTAATATAATAAATGCGATTGTGTGTTTGTTTGTTACGTTTTCACTCAATCTAGATGTAATTTAGTGTGGAGATGGGGAAGGGTATAGGATATACAGTTTTTATTCGTGTGCATCAAATAGTTACCTCAGAACGCGGTTGAAACCGCGCGAAACAGCTAGTATCGATTAAAAATGTGAAACTAATATCGATTGTTTCGTTTGTTCTTCTAACAGTTCATAATACATACATAGTTCAAGGCCTGGAGACGCAGACGAATCTTTATCATAGACAAGAATAAAATAAACTAAAAAAAACCCTACGCAAAATTTTGGAAAAGGGCTGATACTCTTACACTGCTGGACCGATATTAACCAAAAATACCCAAGAACCACCGCAAGGAAACTGGCTTTCAAATGAAGAACATCGCATCGAAATCGGTTCACCTGTTTGACACTCCTCTTTTTGCTTCGGGGGTTAAAATGTGGACTTCATAGGTTCTGTGACATAGATTGACTAACGAATGAAGGAACACGGGTTTCATCTAACAAGTTTTGTAAAATGCTATAAAATATTGTAGCGTTAACTATTTTCTCGTTCCTCATGTGTCAGGTATGGACGACGGGCTCCGACCCTCAGGTCAGGGGTCTCCTAGAGAAGGGCTACCGGCTGATCATGTCTAACTACGACGCGTTGTACTTCGACTGTGGATTCGGAGCTTGGGTTGGTGAAGGTATGTATTATGATGCCTTTTATTTTTTTAAATAGAAAAATGCTTCTTTTAAAGATTCACTAGTTTTTCACTTTATTTTAATTTAAATATACCATAATTGTGCAGGTAACAACTGGTGTTCCCCATACATCGGTTGGCAGAAGGTGTACGACAACAGTCCCGCTGAAATCGCTGGAGACCATAAACATCTGATTCTTGGTAAGTGTCTTCCTATTTTAATTTAATTAAGCCACCATTAAAATTAACTTAACCTACACTCTTAAGTGTATCTTAATTGGCACTTAAAATACTGACACGGATTATCAACAAAAGGATTCATCATTTGTCCATCAATTTCAATTCAATTAATTACTTTTTTTAAGCCTGCTTGATAACACCCTTGATGACTGTTGATTAATAGGATAGTGTGGTAGTGTAACAGCTGCACATGTCGACTGATTTGCTAGGTTAAGTTGCACTTGCTGCTGGCATTATTTAAATTTGGACTTCGTGTTTCAAAAGTTCGTAAGCAGTCGAACTTGATAAAATCTCGCTTATCTCGGATTACCGTCTAGATAGACTAACAGAATTGAAGCTACACGTGTGCTTGCGTAAATACTGCATAACACTGCATTTGTAACGTACGCCGAAAACTGCCCGTTATCTATTATTTTACAATTTGACTCCATCCAAAGGTTGTCTATAAGAAATTGCTATTAGCGATAAGACCGCCTATTGTACTGTTACCTTTTTGTTTGTATTTTCCTGTGTTGTTGTCTAATGGTGTACAATAAAGAGTATTCTACCTGTCTATCTATTGTTAATATTGGTTATCATGACCTGTTTGTTGTTGTGCAGGTGGGGAGGCGGCGCTGTGGTCGGAGCAGTCGGACTCGTCGACGCTGGACAACCGGCTGTGGCCGCGCGCCGCCGCGCTGGCCGAGCGCCTGTGGGCCGAGCCCGACCACAAGTGGAACGAAGCTGAGCATCGCATGCTGCACATACGGTTAGTACCTTTGTTATGTATATTGTGCTTGTACCCATGTTGCTGATTTTTTTATTAGATTAACTTTGAAAGTTAAATTTGCAGTAAAAAGTAATGTATGCGATATCGTCTGTCTGTCCGTCTGTCACAGCTTAAGCAATGAAAAATGTTTATCTACATCATAATAGAATGATGAAAATTACAAAAAAAAATACCGTCTCCCCCTTATTGCATGAGTCCGACTCAGGCTTGGCAAGCTATGAATTCCAATCAAGGTTATCAAATGCCCTCTTTAAAATACATTATAATTCATTTCACAGGGAACGTCTCGTACGCATGGGCATCCAGGCCGAATCTATAGAGCCAGAGTGGTGCTACCAGAACGAAGGGTACTGTTACCGATGAAAACTGTGATGGCATGGCTATCACAACAATAAATAGTAAACGTCATAATATAGATCTGGTCACGTATCGACAAGTAACCGGTTTCACTAGTCGATAAAAGTTGGCAATATAGGTACACAGAGTATTGAATAAATGGAGGGTTAATACGTATAAATATCATACTCAAACTCTACCTTTGGTAATGCCGAGATTAAACGTTCCCACCCACATCGCAAAGTCACACTCCATTGGTTATTTACTCTGTGTTTTTCAACAACGTTTATCACTTTGGGTCAAACATTTGTCACCATACTAGTTAGACAATATTTCTATAAAATTAGCCAACATCCATTGGCGAAAGGACCTATTGCTCAATTTGTAATCGCCTAATGAAACATGGCTTATCTCTGTCATCGTTAAGACAAGGTAGCTTGAATCACTGTGATCGACTCATTTACACGTAGGTTTTATATTGTAACACATATCGCAATGTTTTGAACGCGGATGTGCTAATTATATCAATTATGATTAAAAATTATTTTAAGTATTATTGTAACTTTACAACCTTTTTTATAATAAATATTCAAAATGTGCAACTGTTTTTTTTTAAATAATGTAGTTGCGTATGGACACTATAGGGACTTTGTATCTAAAATAAACGTATCTATTCACTCACCACATTTACCGTATTAACGTACCAAGTACAAAGTACCAAGGTACCTAATGTTGGAAATAAAAATAAAACAACAATAGCACGTCAACATTTTATATTTATTATCAATTATCAACAACCATTAATAAGCAACACTATCCTCACCGTGCGCCTATCCCAACTACATTGCACCCAGCGGAACTCCCAGTCAAACCCACACAATCAACCGGTAAGAGTACATCGGTAACGGTACCGGGAATACCGTCATTGACGATACCGATAGCAGCGGTACCGCATCCGTAAGACACTGTACTAGTACCGGTTGTTGGAACGACACCTTCCAATCCAACAGTTCCCACGAATGGGACCTTGCCAGTCACTAAAACGGTTCCCTCAATTAATAAATTGTCGGAGAATATCGACACCCCAGCTGGGCCAATAGGTGTGTAAGGAGCTGATGTGTCTATCATTAGATTACTTCCGATTACACGGCTGCATAATGGTGTTACCGGGGTAAGACCAGCTACGTTCTGTCCGTCAAAGACTGGAATGTTGCCATTACATAGCGGCTCCCGAGGAATTGAAGATGGTGCGATGCATTGACCGAAGACTGCCTAGAAAGAAATTTGGAACGATTAAAACATGACACACACTCAATAATACGAAGAATCGATTTGGTCCTTGCTTGTTAGAGGCTTAACGATAGTTGTCATCTGTAATTATTAATGTTAGGCACCTAAAGTTTATAGGGGTATTCGTTGGACCTACTGAATCAAATCCAGGACACTTCATTAATAATTAGAAAGTTTCATCATATCCGAGTTTTGTGGTGTTTTACATTGACTGTCGATATGTTGCGGATCACGACGCCGCCATCACCACGCAACTGAAGCTAGTGTTGTGATGTAGGTATCAAAAATAAGAAAGAAATCAACACTATCGATTTAACATTTTTGTATGTCGATATTAAAAAAATATTAGATTCTTACCTTATAAAAGACAGCTTGAATGCAAATACAAATTATTCCTTTCACCAACATCTTGCCCATATACTGAACTAATAGGTGCCTATTTAAAATAATTATGTTTCTTATTGCAACGTAGCTTAGTATTTTATAGCAAGTAGGCTTATCATTAAGTGTAACAGTTACATCAATTGCATAATTGTTTATAATGTAATTATTTATTACGTGAATAAAAATTGCAAAACCTATATATACATTAATATGACCTTTTAAAGCTAAAGATAACATATTTTTACATAACATAAACGCTGGCTGGTCACCCTATTGTTCTTAAATACGGCTATTTCATTCTTGTAAACAAATGCTGTACCTAAATAGTTTTGTTAAAATGAGAAAATCCGTCCGAAGATTAAAAAGACGGACACACCTTTGCAATAACAACATCACGTATTAATTGGATTTATCTTCGGGAGATAAATCGTCCCCGTAGGTGGAAAATTAAATAAGTCCGATTTTGGCGATTTTGACTTTTCCCTATTTTCAAAACACCTAAAACATGCCGCATATTTGAGCCTAACAGGCATTTTCGTATCTTATTCCGTTCCAAAATTATAGCCATTTTTGTCGGATAGATGGAATAATAAATATCTTCAGACAAACACTATTTTTTTTAAGGAAAAATAAATAACTCAGTAAATAAATCAATAACTGTGGTCAATGATAAGTTGAATATCAAATAAATTAAATAACATGAGTTGTTGAATTTTTCCTCAACTTAAAAATTCTTTCACAAAACTAACTAAGTTCTAGGAAAACTAAATAACTCTATTTATTTAATTCTGCTATTCAGAATTGTGATTATAACGTACCTAATTTATAAATACTTGATGTTATCTATTTCTTCTACAACTAGATAATGATTAATTATAAGATGCTAGGCAAATAAAATTAAATAAATTAAGTTGTTTATAATTGCCATAAAACGAAATGCACCTGAGGAAAGTTATCATTATTTTTTTAAGAGAATTTGGCCGAAATATTGTCAGTACCATCTAGGCAATGACTGATCGAGAACGACGGCGACGACGGAGAATGCAGGGGTGTGCGCGTGCGGTTTGATGCATCGCATCATCATCATCATCAGTGGCCTTTAACATCTACGAAAGATGATTCAAACAGCAGCCGTGTCAGGTTATTTGGCTTTGGCACTTGCGCTGATGGCTAAGAAGGCCTATACGAGAGCGACAACGCCGGTCGCAACGTCCACGGGCCTTCGATGGACCCTCCCACTGTCGAGAGTGACCCCTGGCGTCCGCGCTTACGTCTATCTGCTTGGACTTATAACCGGTCACTGCCACTCCCCATGTTGTTTTCCACTCAGCAAAGCTGTAGTGGGTGAAGTGACCTGTCCACGGATGCTGCATCGCCTGGGACATAATTAAGATAGTGCAGGCTTTCCCAAGACCTACACCACTCTCTCAGCGTCACCGACTGGCCCCACAAGAACGACAAGTCGTTACGTGCGGAGTCGGATTCGCTGCAGGTGCTTTCGGCTCCACCAACACCGGGTTTATTTCGAGTTGACCGTTTCTGTGGGGGAAGAGTTTGGATATTGGAAGGAAGGGATGGGGGAATAAGGGATACTAAAGTCACGGAAAAGACAGGATTGTGACTCTAGCAGCTCGAGCAGTCCGGGGTCGCACACCCGTAGTGGCTTTAGTCAGTTAACGGAAAGATAACTGAAGAGTCCACCCTCTGTCGTGCGTTTTACTGTGTGATACGTGACCTTCAATTGCGTTGACGTCAGAGTGACCAATAATGGATTCGCGAGGTTTATTCAGCGACTCACAAATCGTTCTTGCATGGCTAAACACTGAGCTAACAAAACTTCAAGCTTATGTATCGAACAGAGTAAGTGTAATTCATCAAAATACCGCTGGATGCAGTTGGCAATATGTCAAGACACATGACAATCCTGCTGATCTCATTAGCCGAGGCGTCAACCCGAAAGAGCTGAGTAGCTGCGACATTTGGTGGAACAGTCCAAAGTTTCTGCAAAACAGTGAGTACGAGTTTCCTGCTTACAGCTCACCTGCTAATTCACTCTCTGTGGAGCCCTGCTTAGCTCCTTCCAGCAACGTGGTATGCCAAAACCCCAATCCGCTTGACTATGTGTTCAATCGCTTGTATAATTACTCTAACATAAATAAAATAGTTAGGCTATTAGCATTCATATTGCGATTTTTAAACAAAAATAATACAAAAATAAATACAAACTATTTGCAAAGTTCTGAGTTAGATAATGCATTAATGTCAATAATTAAACATGAACAAAATACATATTTTAATTCTGAAATTAAAGCAATAAGCAATAACAACAGCTTGAAAGGGAATCTGGCTGAGTTGCATCCCTTTCTTGACAATCGGGGTCTATTGCGCGTTGGTGGCAAACTGCATTATGCTGATATAGCTTATTTACAAAAACATCCTGTCATACTGCCCAGAGGCTCTTCAATTACTAGCTTGCTTATAAGGTGTGAACATGAAAGGCTACTGCACGCAGGGCCTAAGCTTTTACTCTCGCATCTTAATCAAAGGTTTTGGATTGTCAATGGCTTATTAGAAGTTAAGAAAGTAACTCACAAATGTATTGTATGTTTCAGACAAAAGGCCTTAGCAGCCAAGCAACTAATTGGCTCCTTGCCGGCTGCACGTGTAACAGTTCAGCTACCAGCCGCCCATTTGAGAAGGTCGGCGTGGATTTTGCTGGGCCAATTGATGTGAAACTCTCTCGCGTAAGACGATCTTTAATAGGTAAAGGGTATACCTGTGTATTCGTATGATTCGCGACAAAAGCCGTTCACTTAGAACTCGCATCAGATTTGACCACGGAAACCTTCCTTGCGTGCTTGAGGAGATTTATCTCCAGACGAGGTTTGCCCACCGAAATTCACTGCGACAATGCAAGTATATTTAAATGTACAAGGAGTCAATTAGTCGAGCTCTACAAGCTGCAAGATTCTCAGAGCCACCAAATGCAGGTTCAAAAATTTACCGCAGAGCGTGGGATACAATTTCACTTTATACCATGTTACTCACCTACATTTGGTGGGCTCTGGGAGGCGGCAGTTAAGAGCACAAAGTTTCACTTAAAAAGAATATTACAAAAAATTGTTCTAACTTATGAACAGCTTAATACTGTTTTAACTGAAATCGAAGCAGTGCTTACTTCTCCGCCACTCTTACCTTTATCTTTCAACTCCGATGATTATTGTTATTTGGTCACTTTATTATAGGTAGTGCTTTGTCAACATATCCTCAAGGAAATGAATGTAACATTCCACAAAATAGACTTAAGTTTTGGCAACTATGTAATTCTTTAAAAAAATCCTTTTGGAAAGTGTGGTATCAATGTTATTTAAATTTATTACAAAACAGACCTAAGTGGAAATATGCTAATTGTAATGTAAAATTAAATAGTTTAGTAATTTTAAAGGAACATAATCTTCCAATAATGTCATCGCCAATGGCCAGGGTTGTGAAATTATTTGATGGTCATGATAACAAGGTTAGGGCTGTAGAAGTAAGAACTCCTAATCATAAAACCCATGTACGGAGTATTCATAAAATATGTGTCTTATCCATAGATGGTAATGAATAAATTTATGTGTTTTAATTTGATACAAACTTATATTTGTTAGTTCTAATACTTATTATTAGTTTTGCTCACTACTATGTCTTTTGAAATTAGGTCTCTGATTTTAGAGCCATAATGTTATTTTTTGAGTTCAAAAATTATTTTCTGTTTTGATTTGAAATAATACTTTAAGTTAACTTGTTTTCACTTGTTATAATTGGTGTAATTTTGTTTATTTTTTTAAGTTTGTAGCAAGATAAGTATCTAATTACAATACACTTTTCCTGATTTTATTGTACTTTTCTATTTCTTCCTTACTATGACTTTATTAATATCATAATACAGCTTTTATTTTATATGAGACCAATAATAGTTAAAAAAATATCAAAGTAGTAATAACGTACAAAATTACTAAATATTACATTTAAAAATATTTCGAGTTTGATAAATTCAATAACTGCATTTATTTAACCAAATTTTACTCTACCAAATGTATTTAGCTCGTAGGAAAACTAAATAAATAGCCAAAATAAGTAGCTAATTGTAGTTACGTTACAAATAACAGTTGTGGCAAAATTAAACAACTTGATTTTTTATGTGTTATTTAGTTATAGTTAAAGATAGAGTTCAGTTTGTTAAAACATAATGTAAAAGGTAATCAGGTCCACAATATATAAAATTACCGACAGTAAAATTGTCTCACATTTTTTAACAAATGTACATTAACTGAAAAAAACCCACTAAATCGCGTTAATCTCAAAACTACAAAATCAGAGTTATTTAATTTTCCACCTACGGGGACGAAATATATGGGGAATACCCTCAAACTTAAGTCTTGCCCATTAATATATTTTCCATTCCCGTCCGAATTGAATTTACAAATTTGAGGTATAGTAACCAAGTAATACTACAGAAAAAGCAGCCCTCTTTTTGATGAGGAAACACAAATCTAGCACTAAAAGGTAAATGATTAAAATATGTATTTCGCAGCAGATCGTAGTAGTAGAATAGAAGTTACTTTTAACAACACCATGTTAAATAATTAAATTACGCAACACTGGAACGCAACGTCACTGAACTGAAGAAACCAGGCAACACTTTTGTGGGCTGGCTAGCTGTCACATTTTATTTACCATCTCGACGATTTGTTTTTCACTAGAAAAATTATCAATAACTAACGAAATATCTTGTAAAAATCAATTTCAACATGAGTTGTTTCGAAAATCTAACTATGCCTAGTTGTGTGTGGTTTGAAAGTGGAGAGAAGAGGAACATTCTTGCTTCCATAACATCAGGGCTTTTGGTTTGTATTTGATGAATCATGCACTAATTCTATTCATTACAGATTAGGATATAAGCATTAGCTTTATTATAAACATACTCATTGAAATTAAAGGCTGCATAAACCTGTCATTGCGTACTTACCCAACCAGTAGGCTCTTTATTATTATGAAACAAAAATACACAGTCGATTTGTAAGGATATGTTTTCTGACATACAAAATGAAAGTTGGTTTGTTTGTTTTCATGATAAATCCATTTTTGATTTTGTGTCTAAGTATTCTTTAGTGTGTAGCTTTAGTATTTTAGTGCATAAATTCAACTAATAAAAATTTATATTGTAAGTAGGTACCATCTTCTTGTACAAACGCAATTTTTTTCTACAGTTCTTCACAGGCTGGTGGTTTATCATCGATGCAGCGACAGTGTACCCTGGGAACCTGCCCAATGCTGCTCATGTGTGTGGTGTGATGGCCACTCTGTCACTCATCATGGTCAACTCTGTGTCAAATGCGCAGGTTAGTGACCTTTGTTGATTGACAAGTATTTTTGTTCTGCTTATGTTAAATAAAATATTCAAAATACAAAGTAAAATGTAATCTAAATTATTCTAGTTTTTATAAAACAAATGTTTTATTATTATCTTTATCTACCTATGTAAAATGATGTCAAGTAACTTATTATCAGTGTCTAAACAAAGAATATAGATATCCATTGTTTTGAGTTTGAATAACAAGCAGTCTTATGTTATGTTTAGAATACTATCAATTAATCTAATTTATATATTCAGAAATGTTATATTAAGAGAATCTTATTTTATTGCAATAAATTATAATTTATATCATGGTTATTATACCAATTACAGGTTTTTTCATAATTGGATTTATACCAATTAATTAGTTTGAGAGTAACTCTGTTACAATTAAAGCACAAAGACTAGACAGAATACTACTGCCTAACACAATATTTTTGTTTTACTCCTATTTATCAACTGTCTTCAAAGAACTTTCCTACTGCAAGATATTAATAAACAGGTTTTAACTAGAACATACTCAACAATCAAACATAATTGTATTGAAAATGATTTTTGTGTAATTTTTGACAAACATTTATTTCCAATTTTTCAGGTGCGAGGTGAGACATACACTGGAGGTTGCATGGGCCCTCGCGGTGCCCGTCTCTGGCTGTTCCTAGGCTTCGTTGTAGGGTTTGCATCACTCATTGCTGCCTGCTGGATCCTTTTCGCCAACTATGTTAACGCTGGTAAGTATTTTACATTACAATATTATATGGTTATAATTCGGAAATTTATTTAGGTAGGCATAGCAAATAATAGGCAAACTGAAAGTATTTATGAATTGTATATTCAGTTTAGTTAATTAATAATTGGGCTGCTAAACATTTTTATTCAAATCAAAGTTGGCTCTTTGCGTCAAAAGCACAACTCCATAGGATGTAGCCACACAATTTAGGTAGGTAGCGTAAAATGAATTACACTGCTTGTGTACAGTATAGTTAGGACAACCTACTAAAATTGACCTGTTGATATTGCTCATATTGATATTCTATTCTATTATCATTTAATTTTCTGAATAAATAGGCTACACTACCATTTGACTGACTAGCTAATATGTTTACAATGGCACACAGTATGATAGCAAACTATTGCTATAATAACTATTAAGTGTATTTTTTACCTCTATTACCATGATTATTTATAAATGAATGAACTGTGCAGTTCATGCTAATGAATAAGAAGAAAATAAAGTGAAACCGTAATAATTTCACTTTCGCATAATATTATAAATATTAGGATAATTTGATAATTTATTACTCATATTTATTTATAGGCAGTTCCAAGGCAACATGGCCCGGTGTGAGTTTGTTCATGCAGAATGCATTCATCTTTGCTGGCTCGCTAGTGTTTAAGTTCGGTCGCACAGAGGACCTGTGGGGGTAAACTTGTAATCTCATACCTTTCCCATGTTTGTCATGTCTAGTTATGATTGTGCCAAGTCTCGATAATGGCACGAGATTGTTTTAATGACTGTATGCTTTGATATTGTGCATTAAATCATCAGCACTATGATATATGAAATTTATTCAAGAATTGTTGATGACATCATCATGTGAAAACGCTTGAATTGCTTTCAATTCCATGTATTTTTATGGGAACACTATTGAATCTGTCTGTCTTTCATATATTACGTAATGCCTTTGTTGTATTCCGTTGATGACAATACTATAACTAGGCATGAAAATCAAAGGATTTATATAATCTAGGTTAAATTATAAATACTTTAAAATTATAGGTAAATGTTTTAGTGTATTTTTCATAATTATTATTCCATGTTAAGAATACATACTAGATTCCAATAATTATTTTTAATATTATGTTATATTTCTAATATTGTGGGAATAAACCATTCAAAAATGTCTGTATAAATAAATAACTTTATTGATTTGGCATTAATAAATTACATTGATTGAAGTACATTAAAGATCTTAATAAGAGTATTATTATTATTTTATTCTACACTTTGGTTATGACAAGGAAATATCATTTGGGTATAAAACTTTTCCTATTGATAAGTCTTTATAGTTACCTATATTTTTACAGTAAAAATGAATCTTTATTTCAATGTTGCAAGCTAGAAAATTATACAAAATACTGAAATAAAAACAGTGTAACTATTTATTTATAAATCATGGTTAAATTAGGCGGGAGGTACATTTAGTGGTTAGTCATTTAGTACTTGGTAACATTAAACTAGGGGCTTCATAATGACAGTTTACTTCGAAATTATCGAACAAGTTTTATCAATTAAATTCTTGTACTTGATTTGTAATAATGTGTTAAAGATATGCTGGACTTTGGTACAAAACATTTTGTTTCATAATTTCGTAGTGAACTAGGTTTTGAAAGTGCACACGCCGTTCGATATAATGCAATCATAAATTTCGTTTTTTTTTTATGCCAAAATTATCAGCACACATTCTGTTTTATCACAATATTATACTATTTATATTTTAAAACAAAATACAAGAAAATATTGCACACACTCTAACTTGTTTAAGATTGGTTTAGTTACTTCAAACCCAGAACCTTTAATTCGGTCACAATCAAAACCTTCTTACGTCTAACTCAACGATATTGCTATTTGTAAGAGACTTTCACAAACCATGGTGTTTCAGGCATAAAAAACAAAACGTGATGTCCAGCTAGCAAAGTTCTAATTTTAACCTTAGTTTTTTAAGACGCAGACCATACATGCTAAAGTGATACATATTCCATTGCTTAAAAAGGACCATTCTTCTAACTCTAGAATCTGGATCAGCTTAACGTGTCAAAATACGGACCCAGGCTTAATTGTTTTTTGTAAACCTCATACGTCCGTTGTACGTAATAGTAGGTAGACAGGTCATCATTACTAAAATATTTTTTTATTGAATAGTGGCATTCCACCCAGCAAATTACCTATATATTTTGTGCAAAAGGTCGCTTCTTATAGCAGATGCCGTTGACCTACCCTATTAACGCCTGCTAAGTGTCTGGTCTGCGTTCACGCAAGTCCTACCATTGTTGCCGTCCGGTAGGCACAGTTGGTCGACGGCGCAACCACCGTTCCTATACGCGCAGACGCTTTGCGCTGGTGGACATGTGTCGGGAGCCACTGCTACTCCGTACAGTCTCCTGGATGCTGTAGCTATCGGGACCTGGCTGCGGACTTGGGTGTCCACGTCGATAGACTCGATTTTTAATCTGGAAGTAAGTTATTGAGAGTGTGAGAAAAATGGCTTGTTAGATGAGCAAAGGAAATGTGGATCCGGCATCGAAAAAATACTTAGTTCTATAGTGTTGACCCCAAAAATTTGAATAAGAGATAAAAATTGTGAAACCTTATTTGTATAACGAATTTCTATAAGATTCGGCGACTTACGTTTTCCAATCGGACCAGTAAAAGTTGTTGCCGTTGATGGCAAGCCCGAAGGGATAAGAGCAGTTAGCAGCAATGATTTCCTTCTCTTTGGTGTCGATGGAAACGCACACGATGCTAGCCAGCCCAGCATCAGCGTAACACAGGCGATCCCGCGCCCAGTCGATGGCCAAAGAGTTGGGTAGTGCTACGTCAGTCTTGTCCAAGAAGACGCCCCGTTGCGATCCGTCCATGCTTGCCCATTCAATTTTTGGGTCTGTGCGTTTCCAGTCGGACCAGAAGATTTTTCTAGGAAGGAAAATTAGATGGTAAGTACATTTACATATAATATTATATTATTGTTACTTAATATTATAATTTACTAGCTGTTTCCCGCGGTTTCACCCGCATCCCGAGGGTACTACTTCGCGCACCCGGGTAAAAAGTAGCCTATGTTGTTCCTCAGGGTCTATTCTATCTCTGTACCAAATAGATTTATCGGTCCAGTAGTTTTGGCGTGAAAGCGTAACAGACAGACAGACAGACAGAGTTACTTTCGCATTTATAATATTAGTAAGGATAGAAATTTCTGTTTGAATAGAACAGAACAAAGAATAATTCTACGTTATGTAGCCTAATGAAGAGCTAAACTTAATTTGTATTAACATTTTCTCGTAGTTTTTATTTTCTCTAGTAGTAGGAATTTAAATAGAAGTTTAATATGTTATCTTGTTTTACCCTCTTCGTGGATGTACAGCGATGCCTCTGGGGTTGGATATTCTGTCGACTGCGAACAACACTTTCCGCGCTTTAGTGTCCAGGTTTGCTACTTCAATAGTTAACTTCCTAGAGTCAGTCCAGAAAATGTTTCTGGCTGACCAGTCCACTGCTATGCCCTCGGGAGACTTGACACCTAAAAATGTAATAAAAACGTTTAAAGTAAATTCAATAGATATTAATAGCCGGTTGCACCAAAAAAATAAGCGGTTACTTATACGTGAAACGGAAGAATTGTTATTTTAAATCTGTCAAAATGGATGATTAAATTGAATAATTTTGCTATTCTTTTAAGATTTTCGTCCAAATATTTAGATAAATGTTTACTTAATTATTATATCTATGTATTGATTGAATGTATAAATGATAAAAAGTTTGGTGCAACTGCAAATATTAAAATTCTACAAATTTCTGATCTGAACGTAACTAACCTTCCGATAAAAAGAGGCCAGAGTCGCTACCGTCATATGCAGCGGTTTTTATGGCGTAACTTACAACATCGCCCCAATATATCCTGCCAACTTCACAGTCCACGTCAACACCCACAGCGATCTGCGATATTGCACTGTTGAACGGCGTTGCAAAATCTCTTCGTGTAACTTGGAATGGTATCCTGTATACAGATGCGCCGTCACTCGCCACCAAAAAGTTTCCAGCCTTTCTCGGGTTTAATTCGCAATGGCTTCCGTTACCGTTGTAGCCTGCATTACACTCGCAGGCATATACATCGTGCCTCTTCAGACAGGAGGCGTGTAAATCGCACATGTTAGGATCGTTCCTGCACGTCGCTTCGGGTATACAGGTGTAACCGTCACCGTTGAACCCGTCTCTACAAACGCACTGGTACGTAATGTCGACAAATGTGCACAAGGCATTGACGTTGCAGTCGTTGGCAACATCGCACGTGTGTCCTTCTGGTACACACTGCGAAACGCCATCCCCAGTGTACCCTTGGTCACAATGGCAGTAGTTCAGGTCCAGTTCGGAGTCGTAGAGACAAGAGGAGTGCTCAGTACACGATGCTCCGTTGCAGAGTGGTGAGTCAGGAATGCACGCATCGTTCTGGTCTTTCATGTATCCTTTGACGCACTGGCAGATGTACTCATTGCTATTAGCGTCTGGTCGACATTCAGCGTTGTATTCACAGTCTGAGTTATTTTTGCAACTGAAATTCGGTCGGCAAGAGTAACCGTCGCCGTGGTATCCGAGGTCACACACGCAAATTAATTCTTCGGTGCGTGTGGTGATGCAGTGTGCGTTAGGACCACACGCGCAGTTGGTGCTGGTTCGTTCTATGCATTCGTACGCATCGCCTTCGTAGCCTTCAGGGCAAACACAGTGCTTGCCTTCCCAATCGCCTGAAGCGTCTGGGGATAAGTAGGAGCATACGGCGTTCGGGGGACAGTCACTATCCTCTTCACATTTAACTGAAATATTATTATTTGTGTTATTTCTATTTCAAACATAATTGAAAAAATAAATAAACTATCGTAAAATAAAGTTATCTTACTCAGAGGGTCGTTGTTGTCCGTAGTTTGTTGATACTCTGTTCCGGAGGGTTGCGGGTAAGTGGGTTGCAAAGGAGAGTTTGGGTTGTATTCGGAGGTTTGTTGATTGTTATTTTGCTGAGGCTCTGGATACCTGTTATCCGTAGGTGGTTGATATTTATTCGGTGGAGGTGATGGGTAGTTATCGTCTAAAGTTTGCTGATAGTTGTGCTCTGGTTGCTGATAATAGTTGTTATCTGGATATGGTGGGTAGGTATTTCCGGTGGGTTGTTGATATTCATTGTCTTGAGGTCTATTGGAGCCGGGATCTTGGCCTGGGTAGCCGACGCTGGAATCGGTGGGTGGTGGATAAGTAGGTTGTGGATACGTGGGTTGTGGGTAAGTAGGTTGTGTTGCCGTTGTATAGGAAGATTCATTTGCTGGTTGGTAATATGGGTCTGTAGGCTGGTAATATGGGTCTGTAGGCTGGTAATAAGTATCGGTTGGTTTCTGATAGTTGTTGTCGAGGTATTCAAGCCGGCATAGCTGGTTGTTAAGATCATCTCTGAAGTCAGAATAGCCAGGTGGACAGGTGCAGCTGTACGTATCGCAATTGGGTAAAACAAAAGTCTCATTATAATCGGCTTCGTTGTTTTCAACAGATTGAGGTGTACGTGGTGTTTCATCGATACGAACGTTTTCTATGCAAGTTTGACCGTCGCCGGAGTAACCTCCATTGCATTGGCATGTGTAACCGTTGCCAGTGAAAAGACAAGTAGCGTACGGCGAGCAGCTGCCACAAGCGGACTCGGGATTTGGATAACAGTACAGTCCGTCCCCATTATACCCGGGATTGCAGATGCATATGGGCTCACTACTAGGATTTTCTATGCATCTGGCGTTGACATCACAGTTTTTGGTTTGACAAGTTGGAAGAGGCTTGCAACTTATGCCATTCCCTAAAAATCCTTGACGACACCTGCATTGAAAGCCGCCGTCGTGATTGTGGCACTCCGCGTTGCTGTCACAGTTATGTGTGCCAGACGAGCACTCGTCTATATCCACACAGATAAGATTATCGTTTTGGTAAATGTTCGTAAAACCAGTTTCGCATACACAAGCGAAGGAATTTCCTTGAACCACGCATGTGCTGTGAGCTCCGCAATCACTGCGACCTTTAATACAGGGGTCCTCTTCACCTAGAGGGAATATCTTGTTGCTCATTCCGTACCTCACTATGTTCTCCCTAGTTTCAAATCCCAAATAGTTTTTACTAATTTTCAATGTTGATGGCGTATTAAATTCAGCTGACGGAGGTGCAAAACGACATGTATTAAATAAAAACGATTGTGCAATTCTTTGCTCGTACTTTTCACCTGTAATCTTATTAGTAAACGTTCTGGTTGATTCGGAGCGTATGTGACCGGGTTCTACGAGAGTGTATTGTTCTTCATAGTCAGTGATTTCTAGTTTTGTGCCTGCAAGTATTGCTGGCAACGAGCCTCTGACATCTGTTTCTACAGTGATTTGGTCAAAAACATCATGGCCGAAATATTCTTGATTGATAGTTACTCTGTCACCAGTAGCTGGGAACCATATATCAGCGGTGTGGTTGAACAACGAGCTTGTGAGTTGGTAACCATTTTTGGCAGTTCCTGATGGTTTGGCGAAAAGCCATCCGACGACACCTCCGAGTACGTGCAGTAATTGCAGAGTGCTTCCGAGGCCGCTTGGCACGAGGGACAGTGCAGTGTACGCTCTGCCGTCAGCGACCACTACGTACGATTGTATATCTACATCATTAAGATTAACGTTGTTTATAACACCGTTTATTTTTCCATGAACTCTTAGTGGGACATCATCTTTAATACAAGATTTTCCATTTCCATAGAATCCTTCTTTGCATTCGCAGCAAATTCCGGCTTGGTAGTCGACGCATCTGGCTTGTATGTGGCATACACTCGGTCCGCTCTGGGCGCATGTTTTAGTCTCTTCCTCGATTTCCACTTCATTTTGGTTGTACTGGTCAGGGACGACAACATTGCCTTCGAGCGGTATATCTCCGACACGGAAAACGTATCGTCCAGGCTCGTGAACGTTCGACCATCTGAAATACAACACAAACATTGATCAGGAAAACTAATTTGAAAGCAGCATTATAACTTTTGTTATTCAATTTAAAATAAGACTTACGAAACGATATTCCTAATTTGATGACTGCCTGATCCTCGAAGGATGTAAATGCGTCCATCTTCAGCCACGAAACCGGCTTGAGCTTTGGCATCAGGTAAACTTAATACTTGCGTGTCTTTTTGGATCCATTGGATATCTCTCTCGGGATATAAGAATTCCACGAAACTTTCTGTGCCATTGTTGATGACAGCTGCTTGGAAGCGGTTTCTTCGGTCGTTTGGTACACCGTTAGAGGAGTAAGTGACGTCTTCCCACGTAGCGATGAACACGCTGGTCGGTTTGAAGTCGTAGTAATCGTGGAAGTTGTTCTGTACGCTCTCTTCTGCCTTGGAAAGTACGTGTGGTTCATTCGACTCTCTGTAGTAGACGGCTCCCGCGTCTGTCGTGTCGATGTTAGTGTAAAATGCCGCGATTGAAGGGTACGGCAGCGGAAACTCAATGTTCAGGAATGATGGGATATCTGCTCTGAAGGTCAGCACTCCATAGTTGTTTACCTGCGAACAAAAAGGTCACCTTGAACTCTAATATATACGGAACTAATTTCTATAACTATTGTACATCTTTACGTCAGTGTAATACATAGTAAGCGGCTATTTGTTACGATTAGGCATATTATATAAACACGGCTGTGACCCGGTGGGCGATAATGCGGTATCACGAACATATTTAGGTAAATTCTACGTAAAGGTCTCGACTCTTGCTTAACTCGCGACGATAAAGTGTCGATTGTTAAAATTTCTAACGAATTGACAAGTTTTAACTTTAATATTGACACTATTATTCTGTATAATAACAACGAAACTACTTATATAGATTAGGTAATTGTTTTGTTTTATTACAGTACTAGCTTCTGCCAGCGACTTCGTCCGCGTGGAATAGTGGTGCTCCGCTTCTATTGGTCTAAGCGTGATGATATATAGCTTATAACCTTCCTCGATAAATGGACTATGTAACACTGAAAGAATTATTTAAATCGGACCAGCGGTTCCTGAGATTAGCGCGTTTAAACAAAATGACAACATTTCCCTTCACTGCTCTGCTCCTATTGATTGTAGCGTGATGAAAAGTATACTATAACCATCTCAGGAGTATGACAAATAATTGTACCAAGTTTCGTTAAAATCCGTCGAGTAGTTTTTGTTTCTATAGAGTTTATACAGACAGACAGACAGACAGACAGACAGACAAAAATTTTACTGATTGCATTTTTGGCATCAGTATCGATCCCTAATCACCCCCTGATAGTTATTTTGGAAATATATTTCATGTACAGAATTGACCTCTCTACAGATTTATTATAAGTATAGATAGATATAGATATTAGCGTACAAGAAAAATAACTAGAGATTCCATTATGCTAATAATTTTATGAGCTGTAAGTTTTATCTAAATAGGTACATTATCCTGCCCCAAGAGTCTATGATAAGTTTAGATTTAGAGTCTAAGTTTACATAAGTTAAATAGAATTATAGTTCAAAACACAAAGGCTAAAAAAGTTTATTGAAATTGAACTAATTGAATTAGTAGGTATTTGTCACAGTTAATTTTTAAACTGATTTCCAAAAAGGGAGGGTTCTTAATTTGGCAGATTTTTTTTTCCAATATTAAAATAATTATGATGCCCCGGTTTCACAATACAAAATTAAGTATACATTTTTATATAGTCATTTACGTTATAGTAGGCTTTTATAATTAGAATTTCTTTATTGCAAAGATTAGGTATAGGTACGGGGATTAAAAAACAAAGCTGCGTTCAGTGACCGTCGCTATCGATACTCGCCCACGTGCGTTTCCGTCCGCTCGACTCGTCCCAACTCCCAATACTCGCCCTCCACAAATGCACTATCGCGTGATGTCACCCTGGTACTTTTTTGCAAATACTTTTGTAACTGTCACGAGTTTTTCGACTGTGTGTATTTGTATCAACCTTTCGATGCCTTCACCAGATAAAAATAGATACGATTTCCAGCGAAACTAGTCCAAACTAAAGCTTTCGCAATGAGAGGATTGAACATTTCAGAATCAGAGTGTAAATAAGTGGGGTTTTGTTTTAGGGGGCATTTTTTTTCGGATGGAAAATCATCAATAAATGACCCCTCCCGTCGTGGGTGGGGCGGGAGGGAGTGTCAGACTCTTACTGGCTAAAACACATCCATGGTCCTTCGGCCCTATATTAGCACTAGAAGACGTAACATAGTTGAGGTTATTTCGCCAGAATTAGGTATCACAAACATTCCCCTGAAAATAAGGGGTATTTTAGTGAAATTATTGCGTATAGGCCGTTTTGATTTACCTTACGTGACTAACTCACGAAATAACACAAATCAAATCAAATATGTGCATAATCAAATGTAACATTTTGAACTGTTGCTATTAATTCAATAGGTAAGTTAACAATAAAAGTGATTCTGATTCAATAATACTCTGTACGAATTAATTGTCATTGTTTAAAGTTTGATTGGTCGAGTTCATTGCGCTACATTGAATGGCTTGGGTATCTTAAGGCCCTTGTTCTACCGGGATCAGTGGATCAAGTACAATAAACACCAAAAGTTGGTTGACACGTCGATTTCTCAAAGCATAATCGAACAATCATTATATTTAAATAACAGAACTGATGTGAAATTCGAATCATACATATTGATTATTTTTATATGAAATGGTGAAATGTCGAATCAAAAAAAAAACTGATAAATGGAATATCTATTTGTGGAATCTATTGTTGACACATTTCTCGAAGTAGTTTATAATATTCCCTTCATATCAAAATTATAAATGCATATTTTTTTGTTATATTTTGACTATTTGCGGTTTTTTTATCAGCTACATATATTTCTCCATTATTAATAAAGAAAACTTAGACAACTTCTAAACAAAATATTTTGACAAGTCGTTTCACTCTATTTTCATTCAAAGCCCAGTCGCAGCGCACTGTCGTACCATCTAAAATTGAAATGCATTTGTCATTTAGGAATCTAAAGTAAAGTAGCATCGCGAAGTCCATTAAGATCGCGTGAGCCATACCAATTGTGTCTGGGCTGGTTAATTAGAACCCAGACAAGATGGTGGTGGTGTTATTTTGTATGACGAAACTTTTTTAGTTACCTATAGATATGAATTATTATCAAGACGTATAAGCGTTAGGACTAGGAGGTAGGAGGAGATAGATAGGTCTATAAAAAACAGACTACGAATGAGATTCTGAAAATAACTAAACCCCATCCAAATCGGTTAAGTGGTTTTGAGAAAATCGCGCACTTACAAACATACGGGTCTAAACAGAACTTCCTTTTTTAAAGTCGGTTAATTATTTAATTGATACAGCTTCACTGCTATAATAATGTGTATTAGTTGTAACAGGCTCTGCTAGGATTGCGGGATTGTTCGCGGGAAAGAACTACCGCGGTCCTAGGAAGAATTAAATGAACTCGGATGGGAAGAGTCTGACACTCCCTCCACCCAGAACGCGAGGCGTCGTTTGACGATGTCCCATTCTTAAAAAAAAGGTTCTACAGGCAATCCTGTTAGGTATATCTTACTGACATCTAACTAGGCGACCGTTTACAGGTATTAGTCGAAGCGGAAAGAAGCCATAGGCAGTTAATGCCTTTTAATGAATGTAGAAACTACTCAACCATTTGCGAGTGCCCCGGAATTAGGTCGGGAATATAATGCAGCAGAGCAAAACGTTAAATACGAAGTAGTTTTAGATTATCTACACTTGCCTTATAAAGACCCCTACGCAGGAGTAATCTATGTAAACATTAGTATTTAGCTACATCTGTTTAAACTGGAAACCGACCACAACATAGATGTGAAAAGGCTAGGCAGATGATGTAGGGGTTATCTAGCAAAATACTCTATCGATTTTATAAATCTCACTCCAAAAAATCTGGAAATCCATAATTATACCTATGTGATTGGCATAAGACTCGGGTGACTCCGTGGCCAAAAGCTGGTATTCAAATATTTTAACTTAACATGATGAAATGTCATACTTAAATCGCGCTAGACATCATTAAAAAAAAACATTCATCACTTTTTCCAGTAATAAACTGAGGCTAAAACTATTTACTGATAAAGAGATAAATCTCTTAAATTATAAAAAAATACCACGCTACAATGAAAGATATTAAAAAAAAAACTACTCACAAATAAAGTATCGTAAGTCTCTCCGTAGAACTTGATGGGTACTTTCAGAGTTATTTCAGGGGGTGCTACCTCGCTACCTCGGGGTAGGTTCTGGTCATACCCCGGCCCGTGAGGGTAGAATTGGTCGCGCGTTACTGCGCTCGCGCACGCGATCAGCGCGAGTACTCCCGCGCACGTCCACATCTCTCCACGGTTCACACAACACTGGAATCGCTGGAATGCCCCGTTAATGGGACGCACATTTTGTCGCATATATACGACTATACGGAAATAAACCTATGCTTTGTTTCGTAAGGTGCAGGGAATCTGGCGCTCCATGGATTTTTGGGTCGATGTAAAATATTTTTCGTAATTGGTGCAGAAATTAGTAGATGAGTGTTTTGTTATTTATAAATAGCAATGAATGACCCTTTTTATAGGACGCATAATGACAGAAACTTCGAGAAATATTTACTTATTACACCTAAAATAAATATCTGGTCCAATAGACATAATACCTATATGTAGTTAGTAAATACATCTATTGTTGCAATTCACTTATAATACTATCACCACGTTTTAGATAGTAAAAACAAAGCCAGTACCAGTAATATAAAAAAGTAGATTAGTTTTCGAAGGTCCGGCAAGTTAGCATGGGAATAAAAAAAGTCTTCCAAAAGATCGCCAATGAATCGAAGTGTAGTATAGTAGGTCTACTAACTACTTCACGCATCCGAATAAAAAGTAGACTTTAACCGTCTCAGGATCCCTTCTATGTATATCTGTAGCAAATTTCATCCAAATTGTTCAACCGTCAAAGCGTAACAGTCAAACAAACAAATTCACTTTCGTATTTATAATATTAGTTAGGATAGGATTATTAGTAGCCAGATTGGAACTTCTACTTTCCTAATCCAACAGGTATCTACATCTATCTCTAAGAATTCCTTAATTAATATTTCCTCGAAGTTTTCAACGAATAAATATTCTTGTTACTTAATCCAAAACAACAAACAAATGGCCTATAAATTAGGCATTAATTAAGTAGGTACAGTGTCGGGAATGTTGTTATCTTCCACAAAGTTAGAAACGTTTGTTTGTCTGTCCCCATTAATGAGCGCATTATCTCGTAAACCATGCGATTACTACTTCATTCATTTAGGTACTGCTAATATTAAGTAACGATGTTTTGAGAATTATTAGATGTCTGGAAGATAATGATGATGAGGAAAGATGTTTGGAAACAATGTGTTCCGTCTAAAAAGAATTTATAGAATCGCAATAGCCTTAAGAAAATAGTTTTTTAACCGACTTCAAAGTGGAGGAGGTTCTCAATTCGAAACACTGAAAAGAGAAAATATTGTAAAAACTTTTTTATTTACTCTACTTTTGGTAGATTTGTTTCGGTCACAACCTTTACGTAAAGTAAGTAAATAATGATGCGGTTGATAATGATGCATACTTGCGAATACTTACCCTATAGTACCTACACTTTTAACTTAAAGGAGACTTGAAAAATTCCAGTGGATACAGCCGTCACGACCGGGGAGAGATGAGGCGTAGGTCCGACAGCTTTACATACCCTCTGAGGCATGGAGGTCTCGGTATATTTAGAAAACGGTCACCCATCTGTGGACTTACCGCAAGTGTAGCTTAACCTTGCGTATCGATCGGTCCGCACGTTTTTTTTTTTTTTGTATGGCCTCTCTCATGTCAACCTATAAGGTTGTGGACTGCGTAACCGGGCTTGCCTGGGAAGTGCCTTAAATGAATTTAGGGCCTCCAGCCAGGGCTTAACTTACAAAACTAAACGACTACACGCTAAGGGCACCCCCTAGTGGGGTACGGGCCTCGGCTTAGGGCGTCGCTGGGGGAGGACAGCAAGGGACAGGTTGGTTCAGAATATATATGTCGGTCCGCACGGCTGTTACTTAGCAAGTATTCCACACAATGTTCAATAGCAGGTCCACGTCTCATTCAATCACACACACAACACTGTCGCAATGCTCTTCACACAAAGCGCTCGCACATGATTATCTGTGAGCATTGACCTAACTTTAGATAATTCGCAAACCAAAATATCTGGCGCGAATTTAATTCACAATTCCCAGGTCGCTGACCCCGCGGCAAAATGCACGAAACTCCTGGCAAGTTGCCTCTGATGTTCAGATAAACTGGGTTATAATTAAGTTCCTTGCTAAAAGATAGAAACAGTTTACGTAGTTCGCGGCCAATTGAATGTACGGTGTAGGACGGGACGTTGTCGTGTGTTCGTTTTCTTGGCCGGCGTGTGAGATTGTCGTAAATAACATTTATGTGTCGTATTATTTTGAGATTGCATTTGGAGAGTTATTTTTGTTTGTTTAAGTGCAGGGAACTCTCTAAAGCGCTATCATTGGACTGTGTAGAATATTCTATATTAGTTTAGAGATGACGCTTCGTCCTACAAATGTTAGAAATACGAAAGTTTGTGAGGATGTATGTATGTTAGTTATTCTTTCACGCAAAAAATATTTAATGGATTTGGATGAAATTTGGTACACACATAGTTTATATCCTGGATTAACATATAGGATATTTTTTATCAAGGTGCGCGAAATGGTTCTTACAGGATACGGGCTAAACCGCGGGAAACAACCAAGTTCACTCGTACTAAGTTCAGAAGTAAAATTCTATTTTCTATAACAAAACGGACTGGCGTGATTTAATGACGTTATAAAAGTATAATTCCTTAAAAGCTAAATGAACGTCACAATAATAATTATAGAAAAAATAATATCTTCTGAAAATCTATTACGTGGCACTATAAGTCTAGTGTCTAATAAACTATTAACAGAAATATATTGTTCGAGGCAGACGAGGTAAAAACTAAACCGCTTATTGCCAAGTAAATGATGAAAAATGCTCACTTCCGAGCCGGGGACCACTACCATGTGCTGAGGCTGAGACGTTTTTGAAATATCAGTGTTTTCAGTATTTTTGATGAATAAACAAATAAAGAAATGCATTTTCACTTTGGTCGTTTTTAAAAATTGTTTATTAAATTGATTATCGTACTCTGACTACCATGATAAGATTAGACTTGTGTTGTGGGTGCTGGGCCTCCTAACTTTTTCTCAATAGTACCTATAATTGGAAGCTAAAGGTCTTCTGAAATATGAACAAAAAGGTTTCCAAAATTTAAAAGGAAAACGTTTAAATACTAAAATCTTGTTTAAATGTTTCGAACGCTTTATATACTTTAGGATGCGTCCTTCGCTAGCATAAAAAACACAAATCGAAATAAAAATCTTGCTAATATTAAGAAAATAATTATTATTTAGTAAACAACACTGTTAAAAATATGATAGAACAAATAGTAGTGGTTTTGGCGGAGAAATTAATGCTGCCGTGACTCGGCTCAGCGTCCGGCCGGACGAGATCTAAATCTGACGGGAGAACTAGCGAACGGACATTGCCGGACGCCGGACGAACGGACAGAGCCCTGCACTAGTGGACAACCTTTTAAAAGGTAACCAGAAGCTATTTTAAAGTGTTTACAACTTTTTATGACTTTGGAAAGATATTTGGAATGTTGAAGATGATTTTAAAGTACACATATTTACTACTCTTTCACATAATAGTAAGGTTATGAGGATAGATGATATTTTTATGGCGAAGCTGGTAATTTTGCAGCAAAATCCTGAAATATTAATCTAGCTGTAGGCTCCTTAGTGCTAACAATAGAGGCTCTGACGTTCCATAAAATACTAGCATACCTAAAATTTTTAACCGTTTCAGATATGATAAAGGTTTTTAAAACCCTTCGAAGTGAGTTATTGCAGATTCGTTTGTTAGGTAGTTAAAACGCGACGCCGGTCCTTAGAACCACTCTTCAAAGCTATAATACTTGCCATTTTCCTGAGACTAAAGGTAATGACTCCGATGCCGGGAGCGACTCCCGAAATTATCTCAATTCTCAAAGAATTGTATTTTCTTAAAAACAAAGACCGCTCGAAAATTTATTTATCGCTTTTTGTCGAGATTAATTGAATGGTGGAGGGTTGCGGGTAGTTTCGGCTCGGCGTCTCGGCGGATCCGGTCGCCGAATGATTTCCCGCGTCCGGCCCGTTTCCGTCCCGTAGCGGTTGGACGTGGTATTGCTAACGATACGCTTTGTGCCACCCACCTTTGTGGTGGCACCCTTATTTATGGTGTCTATAAGAAAATGACGAAGTTACCGTTATGTACTGCTGCATTTGTTCGTTGATGCCATTTTTCTTTTCGTGTGCTGGTGGGGAATTTTAAATTGTTTCATCTTAATGATTTTCAGGTATAGTTTGTGGGATTTTCACTCATTCACGATTCAGGTTTGAGAGCGTGACACAGCTACTAACGTCGTATAGCTCCGTCCCTTTTTACAACGAAAATAATCTTGTTTTGGCACGTCATGGTAAGGCCCCTGTTTGTAAGTTGAGAGCATTATTTCTATAGATTACGTCATTTCACTTTTAGATACACTTGTAGTGTTTTTCATGGAGTAGATATCTTATTTTTTGTTTTATGAGTCATTGCCTCGTTGATGGGTTTAAACTGCATAAGTGTCAGTCGTAAGGTAACATTTTAAGAAAGTCTAGACGCTGGGAAATGCAGACGGAGTAATAAATAGCCTCGAGTGACCGAATGCCTAGAGACAGGGCTGTCACAAGGCGCTGCGAGACTGCGTTAATGCTCTAAATTCCAGTTGACATTACTTATCTTTTGTTTAGAGAATACTTGTATTTCCTTTAGCATTATATCCAGCTGTAGGTCAGTGATTGTAATACGTTTCTTATGGAAACTAAATTAGAGATACATATACCTCTTATTCATAGGTACCTAATGACAACTTTTGTTTTAAAGGCCTCTTTGAGCCAACAAACTGTTTTGTCCTTATCTGTCCAGTTAAAATGAAGTTGACAGAAAGTGACAAAACAGTTTGATAGCTAAAATAGGCTTTTAAGACAACAACCACTACTTGCTTCTCATTTCACCCGTCATTGGCAGAATCGACACTGGTTTCGACATAGTTTGCCATAAATAAAAATAGAATAGAATAGACAAAAAGTGTTATTATGAGTTAGTGGATAGATCGTGTAAAATAAAGATATTTTTTTATTAGAATGATTTAAACTAAATAATTGCAGAAAAATTAAAAATAGGTACATCATTACACTCGGCACCTCCAGTATTAATCCCCAAATCCACGTTAAATTTCCAGCAGAGATCTCAAGTTTAGACCTGTCTAGATCCCGCTAAGACATTTTAGTATGTCACCCCTCGCAGCTAAAGTTAGCACCTCATAATATTCCATATACGAAATGTACAAAACAATAAGGAAAAGTCGACGATAATGAAGAGTTCCAGGGGTGTCCGCAAATAATCTACTTTGTGCCGCACGTGACCGCGTCTCAGCGTCACTTAATTAATATAAACTCTCGGGACAGCCCTGCGTCGGCCGTAAATTATTACGTACATGTAGCAACGCGTATGTCGCTGCATAACTGAAATATGTACGAACGCTTCTTCGAGATGTAGTGCGCTGAACAGATTGCGAGATACAGACGTTTTCATAGATGTCCTACTTTAATGAGTTACTCGACGTTGGTCCTATGTTAAGTGTTTAAAGTGCTCCTAGCCCCCGGAATAGAAAGCTAAGGAAACTAAGGGCTAAGGAAGGGCTAAGGAAGGACATGGGTGGGTTTTAGTCAGTAAGAGTCTGATGCTCTCTCCGCCCGACCCACAGTGGTAGGATTCATTTGATGATTTGATTTCCCATCCGAAAAAAAGTATTTAAAATAAGTTTCTTTTAAATTATTAAGGCATAGTTATAATATTTAAGTAAACGTATCTATGTCAAAAATCAAAAGACAATATAAAAAATATCAAGATTATTAAGTTCTATCATCCCTTCTGACAGGTCTTTCATGGGAGAGACTGTTCTTTCGTTTCTAGTATAATAGTAACTATTTTTTAAGAAATGGCAAATTGTCCGGTTAAGCAGAATGCTGCTAGAGGCACTCAACAAAAGGGCATGTAGGAAATAATAATAATAGAATAAGTGATAGGTTGAATGAGTAAAGCTTATTTAAAGCCTTAAGTAAATTCTTAAGTAATATATGTTTGGTTTCGTTTTTTAATGTTCCAAATTCAAATTCCCTTATTCATATTATTTTATAATATGAATAAGGGAATTTTGATCATTGATAATACGTTAGATAATATTTGCATACAAATTTTTGCTCTGTTCGTCTTGTTCATTACAAACCTGAATAATGACAAATTTTGCACTCAAACATGCTTAGTATAAGTGCGATCAGGGGTCTTACCATGACGTGCTAAAACAAGATTATTTTCGTTATGAAAAAGAGACGGAGCTATAATACGACGTTATTAGCTGCGTCACGCTCTCAAATTTGAATAGTGATTGCAAAAACAAGTGGTGTTAAAGCTCCAGCAAGCTTAAAAAACGTATTGGCGTATAGATAACGCTCTACACGTGCATCCCTTTGAATGTAGGTACATTTATGCAGATTGATAATGATGTGCATTTTTATTTAACAAAGAAATAATAATAATAATAATAAATAATAATAAATTTTATTTGTTCAATGTTTACAGATTCGGCAATATAAATAAAGAAAAGACGGTAAGATTGAGCAGAGCAAAGTACGCTAATAGAATTATGCAAAACATCAGTAGAAAATCTGTGTACGAGATATAAGAACCCTGCCTCCTAAACTAGGGTCACCTGTATCTTAGGAGGCAGTTTTCATCGGAACATTTATACAATTTCAGATTTATACTTTAAGTGGTTTCGGTTGACAATTGTAGCTAAATCGTGTGAATGAGTAGCGAAAAACAGACAGATTACAAATTACTATATATTAATAAATACAAAGAGATTACAAATTAATATTATCATTTTTATCACGAATTGTATTCCCTGCTTTTGTCATGCGGTTGTCAAATGTCCGGTGGTTACACATTATATACTTCATACATAATGTATAGAGGTAGGTATGAGTCGCCTCTTCATTTATATGCATGTATATACAATGTATATGTGTGTCAGTTTTCAGTTGCTAGCCTAATATAAAAAAAAAAAACCTCTGATATTTCATTTCTTGGTACGCTAGCGACCCTTATAAAAATAGGCATAGGCAAGCTTCAACTATTCCTTTATGACTAACTGACAGACTCATCATTCTTTGACAATTCAAAAGTGCCTGTAAATGGTCTAATTGAAATATCAGATTTTAATTGTGATTTTTTGAAAAAATATAGGTACTTTTACTTTGTCCAATTTTCAAAATAATAATACATAATATTACCATATTATATTATACCGTGGTAATCTTATATGGTACCAATGTAGCGAATTTTGAAATACAATTTGTATGAAAAAGACTATCTATACTATTATAAATGATAATGTAAAAAGATCTTAAACAGAAAGTAAAACGTATAAACATTTCGAAGATCTAATAAAAATACATATGCAGAAGTGGATGCAATTCCTAGAACTCGCAATTCTGTCATCAAACGAGTTGTACTTGAAATAGATAGGTATATTGATCTGTGACTTGCAGCATGTACATTTTTCGTAGAAAATTTAGTCATACCGATAATGTGTGACGTCTTGTCTGTCTGAGTGTAATATCTTTGTTATCTTGTAGATAACACGAATTAAGTCTAAAACGAAGAATCGGCAGTTTATCACAACTTTTGGTGTCTCTTGTAATAATTTATATCTGGTAAATCTATGACGGTTTGGTCTCATCGAATATTCAGCCAACGAGGTCTCTGAAATTATGAAAATCCCACCTTAATATTATAAATGCGAAACTGAGTTTGTTTGTTTGTTACGCTTTCACAGCAAAACGGCTGAACCGATTCGGATGTAATTTGGTATGGAGATAAAGCGGACCCTGGAGACGGTTACAGACTACTTTCTATCCGATTGCGTTAAGTCGTTCCTTTGGGATGCAGGTGAAACCGTGGGAATAAGCTAGTATCTTAATAAAGTCAGTAATTTGATCCTTATGGTACCTTGTCTTGCTCACTCTCTCAGTTCTTTGATTTTTAATTTAACGCTGAAAATATTCAGTCGTCAAAATACTTAACAAAACTGAAAATACTGTAAACTTTTGCGCGCGTTGTTTCACAAGATGCTCCAATCAACGGGCCACATTCAGCCACAGGCCCGACGCGTTACGTAACTCATAAAACAGGAATCGCATTAGCAAAGGGTTGGACGAGGCAGGCCGTTTGACGCCAGCGTTGTTGCGGTGTCGCGGTGTGTGGTACAAGGGACGGGAGATCAGCAGGGCGGTGGGACTTACAAGAATCCTTACTAATATTATAAATGCGAAAGTAACTCTGTCTGTCTGTCTGTCTATCTGTTACGCTTTCACGCCAAAACTACTGGACCGATATAAATGAAATTTGCTACAGAGATAGAATAGACCCTGAGGAACAACATAGGCTACTTTTTACCCGGGTGCGCTAAGTAGTTCCCTCGGGATGCGGGTGAAACCGCGGGAAACAGCTAGTAGTCTATATTGTTTACCTTTGGCAATACAAATTAGTTTCTATTAATTCATTTGGAGGTAGTTAACTCTTTGAATTACGATTTTAATTTACGGCGAGCCTCCCATAGCTCACCCTACGGTGGCTAGAAGTCGTCTCCCGGCTTCCGACGCTCGTGGCGTCTCGTTTGGGTGTTTATCTTATTGGTACTTTGACCGAAGCAATGAATATTATTGAACTGTCAAAAAATTACGTATGCGAATATCATTCAATTTCAGTCAGAATATGACTGAAATTGAATGATATTCGCATACGTAATTAGGTGTAGGTTTCAAATTTGTATTTGACTTTGTGCGCAAGCTCTCTTGGTTGGTTAAATTTTAGAGTATTTTCCCTCTTTCTCTTTTGACTTACGTCTGCGCCTAAGTGGCCGCTCGTAAACAGTTTACGACAGTGTGCCGCCGGTGGAGATTAAAATCATGCATTTATTTTATTCGTCATTATTCCGCAACGCCCAACAGTATACAAAGCTAGCTCTAAAAATTTGGAACAATCTCCCCATTTTGAATTTTTTTACGTCCTCTGTGCGCAAGCCCATTAAAAGATAAATGTGTTAGTACTCTTTCTCATTACGAATACTCGTTATTTTGTATTGTAACTAAAATTTTATTGTATAATCTGTTTTCGTCACAAAATATGTAAGTCTAATAAAGAATAATCCTAATAATGAATTAATTGGAGGTCAGCATTTCATTAATTCCAATTTCACGGAAACTATAGAAATGAATTGCTTAGAACATTACTAGTCACTAATTATTTACTGAAGTGTTTTCCTCATTTATGCGTTTTTAAATCGCATGTACTTATAATTAAACAATTGTACTACAGAAAAGGAATTTGGTCAAATATATTTGATTATATTTGAAAGTTAAATCAGCTATTGTTTTCTGTCTGTAATCAGAATTGATTCTATACCTATAGATATATTAAATGTGTAAATGAAATTAAAGTTTGTGAATGTACGATTTTCTATTTTTTGTATTAATTTATATACTCAATTCAATTAAATTGCGATTAAAATTTACTTATAACAGATTAACGATATTTTTGCTGGTTGCTAAATCTTTTGATAAGAAATCTACACAACATGTACCTAAAACACCCTTTCAGCTCGTAAGACCAAAATTTAGTAAAACTCAATTACTTTTACGTATAATTTCGAAGCCATTTCACCTGACTCCAAACCAAATAAGCAGAAATTTTCTCTTTACGACCATAATATTAGCGCGATAAGGTTCCAAATACGAGCACTTAACTTTTATTTTACCCAATCTGACCAGGCGGTGGTCTAGAACAGAACGGTAGATATTTGGGTTCATGAGCGAGCAAATCGCCGATAAGGGGTAAGGTCGGGTGTCGAACCCGCGAAATTGTAGCGATACGATTACAATAATAGACAAGGTCAGGGTATGTGATGATAGTGTGAACTTGGTACGTTTATCTTGGTAGACATATGACGTTGATTATGAGAGTAATTTGTAAAAATGAAGATGTTTTCATAAAAAAGTTTCATCCGCTTTTTAGGGTTCCGTAGTCCGACAAGGAACCCTTATAGTTTCGCCATGTCCGTCTGTCTGTCTGTCTGTCTGTCTGTCCGCGACATAGCTCCGAGGTTCTTGATACTAGAAAGCTGAAATTTAGTATGGATATGTATATTGATCACGCCGAGAAAGTGGTAAAATAAAATTTTGAAAAAGATTTTTTTTAGGGTAGCTCCCAAACACGTAAAGTGGGGATGAATATTTTTTTTCTCGCGTACCCCTCCGTGTGGGGTATCTTTAGGTAGGTCTTTCAAAAATATTATGGGTGTGTGAAGACCATTTTTTGGTTAAGCGAGCCATTTGCAAAATATCTAGCTTTTCAGTGCGAATTTTTGTTCGATACGAGTTACCCCCCCTCTAACTTTTGAATGGCTGTACCTAGAAATGTGAAAAAAATCACAGACGTAGTACATGTAATGAAATTACAAGGAAAACTATCACGGCTAAGTAGGGTTAACCGGTTACAGAGTTAAAGTCGACTAACTAACTCCTACTACGGAACCCTACTGCGCGTGGCCCGACACGCACTTGGCCGGTTTTTTTTGTATCGCATCTCTCAGGTCAACCTAGAAGGTTGTCGACTGCTTAACCGGGCTTGCCTGTGAAGTGCCTTAAATGAATTTAGGGCCTCCAACCAGGGCTTAACTTAGAAAACTAAGCGACTAAACGCTAAGGGCACCCCCTAGTGGGGTACGGGCCCCGGCTTAGGGCGTCGCTGGGGGAGGACAGCAAGGAACAGGCTGGATCAGAATATATATGAATCAGAATATATATGAGTTTTATCCGCGCCTAAAGGGAATTACATAGTGTAGCCGAATAAAAAGTAGCTCATAACCGTCCCCAAGGCCTCCTCTATCTCCGTACCAAGGAGCGTGGGAGTGTCAGACTCTTACTGATTAAAACCCATCCATGTTCCTTCCTTAGCTTTTTGTAACTCTTTCGAACGATCCCGCAGCTCCGGCAAGCACTTGCCCTGGTAACATAATAGTCGAGCAATGAAATTCAAACAAATGGAGCAATGAATATTGCTATAGTCCGTTTGTACCGTCAGTACATCTCAATGATGATGACAGCAACAAAACAATGTAGATACCAACAGATTTACTACACCACTATAGTTTCTTAAATCACACATAAACCTAGTGAATGCGGTCGAAAATGTGTTGAGATAATAATTTAGGGGGACGTTTGATGGGCTAGTAATCTGTGCAGTGTCGGCGTGCCTACGGCATCGTAAACGGTTTATAGTCGCTTCTCCGGTGCGAGCACGGCACGGTATGTCGGACGGGATTTTTGGGCCGATGTAATGTTATGACGGTGGATGGTGGTTAGCTGGAAGGGTGAGTACGATGATGAGATTTAGCATGAGATATTTGTCGCTTGTATTATGATGCACATTATGCATTACGTATCTTAGTCAGTCAGAACAATTCCATAATTTCCCAAGTAATAAGAAGGTTTTGGTTGCTATTATATATTGCTACAAACAATTGGTTGGTAGTTTGCAGTGTCTATATAGGTACCTTTTTCATGTATTTAGAGTCACTACAAATTTCATTAGTAAAATAAATATAACTAATGCTACATAGAGATATTAAACTAAACATTTTTCATCAATATATCCTAAATATAAAAGTTTAAAGAATATGAAAGTTTGTGAGGATGGATAGGAGGAAAAACTATCGCATGGGTTTGGATGAAATTATGTACACACATTGTTTATAACCTGGATTAATACATACAATACTTTTATCTAGGTGTCGGGAAAATTCTAAGTCCAAGAAGCAGATGAAGTTGTGGGCGAAAGTAGTATAAAATAAATAAATAAAGTAAAACCTTCTGTCATTCCCAAGAAGCCTGAAAAGTTCAAATACCTTTACAAAGTAGAAAATACAGCTTTACTTACTAATAAAAACTCAGTAGGTACGCTTGAATACGGGTAATTTTCCTTCAAACGTAGTGTGATTTGAGCAAGGAAATGAATAAAAAGCTCTTTGAAGTACTGCAAAGAAAAACAGTTGAAAACTATGATTACTTTCTCGGAATGTATAAAGACTTGGGATTAAGGGGAATGGACGTCCTCACTTCGAAGTATTTCAAAAATAAAGCTGTCTTTGCGTCTTAAAAATCTTGAACTTTTTTGTATTTTATTTTTTCACTAGCTTCTGCCCACGACTTCGTCCGCGTGGAATAGTGGTGCTCCGCTCCTATTGGTTTTAGCGTGATGATATATAGCCTATAGCCTTCCTCAATAAATGGGCTATTTAACACTGAAAGAATTTTTCAAATCGTACCAGCAGTTCCTGAGATTAGCGCGTTCAAACAAACAAACTCTTCAGCTTTATTATATTAGTATAGAAGTATAGATAATAAACGAAAACGTTGTCACATTGAAGTCTGTACCAATAGATGTTAGAATAAATAATAATAACCTATGTATTTATTTTCCCACATCACACAGTGAATGATGATGTTTAGAGCATGACATTATCATAAAAACGACTTTGTTTCAGCCGCACGGTTCGACCGATCAAAGGTTAAGCTGCGCTTGGCGCGGTCGGTCCGTGGATGGGTGACCATCTTTGTCATATCGAGACTCCTCCGTGCCTCGGAAAGCACGTTAAGCTGTTGTTCCCGGTTGTCATTTGTACATCTTTGACAGTCGTTACGGGTAGTCAGAAGCCAGAAAGTCTGACAACCAGTCTAACCAGACTGGTTTGTAACTGGGTTGTGGAGGTCAGATAGGCAGTCGCTCCATGTAAAACACTGGTACTCAGCTGCATCCGGTTTAGACTGGAAGCCGACCCCAACATAGTTGGGAAAAGGCTAGGCAGATGATGTTTACATTTAAAAAAAAATAAAGTAATTTATCTCTGAGTGCTGTCTGGATTTCGTTTTTTTTTTGTTTCGTAACTGAAACGAAAAAGCTACACGTATACAATTTCTCAGCTACTGCGAATATTGTGACATATATAACAGACTTTTAAGTGATTTTCCTCTTATCGTTTTGAGAAGAGATTTAGCTATATTTCCACTACCAGAATCAAATATCGATCATCATCTGTCTAGCCTTTTCCCATAATAGAGTCCGCTTTCAGTCTATGCAAATGAAGCTTAAACCAGTATTTAATAGAGAAACAGTTGATCTGACCTTCACAACTCTCTCCTAGGTAACGTCGAATCTTTTGACTTCTGAAATGTAACTCTACCGACTTACTATATATGTAGGTACCTACTAAAATAAACAGATGTTGTAATAGCAAATTAATAATTTCGGCGAACCAACAGCTCGCAGCGATATTTAAATTATGCCAATAATTAAAATCGTTTCATGATTTCGAATGTTAATTCCCCGAACGTTATACAAACGAAGAATTTGATTTAGCTCGTGTTTGATGCGAAAAACAGATAGAAAATACTTTGTGTTGGCAAATACGCGTACGAAGGCTTATTACTGGGTCAGGTAAACTTTTGTTCTGAGCTTTGAAATGCTCAGAGTTTTTTAGGGTTCTGTTATCGTAACAAACAATCTAGTTTAATGTATAATGTTAAACGCAGTTTTTGTATAGGTAGTAGAATAGTAGCTGTATTAGAAATTGATAAAAACTCTTTCACTTCTTTATAATTAAAAGGCCTATTCAAGCTGTTGCAAATATTTTGATTGCAATTATCTTGACCTGGCTGATTGAATATCCGATGATACACTTTTCCCATGTTAAACAATTTCATATTAGGTCTGTGAAAAAAATCAAATTCTCATCCAAGATTATTTCGGAAGTTTTCTTGGAAAATGTTATTTGTTACAGTAGGTAGAACAGTAAGTCAAAAAGCGTTTTATTGCTAAAAATCCAGTAATCTATATCTATCTATATCTATACTTATAATAAATCTGTAGAGAGGTCAATTCTGTACATGAAATTTATTTCCAAAATAACTATCAGGGGGTGATTAGGGATCGATACTGATGCCAAAAATGCAATCAGTAAAATTTTTGTCTGTCTGTCTGTCTGTCTGTCCGTCTGTCTGTCTGTCTGTATAAACTCTATAGAAACAAAAACTACTCGACGGATTTTAACGAAACTTGGTACAATTATTTGTCATACTCCTGAGATGGTTATAGTATACTTTTCATCACGCTACAATCAATAGGAGCAGAGCAGTGAAGGGAAATGTTGTCATTTTGTTTAAACGCGCATATCTCAGGAACCGCTGGTCCGATTTAAATAATTCTTTCAGTGTTAGATAGTCCATTTATCGAGGAAGGCTATAGGCTATATATCATCACGCTAAGACCAATAGGAGCGGAGTACCACTATTCCACGCGGACGAAGTCGCTGGCAGAAGCTAGTTTCATAATAAAACAATATTCCTCAAATATCGAACGTAAGCTGCAGGCCGTAAAATTGAAAATAAATTGGAATTTTCCCTCATTTTACTGTAAAGTACTTTCAGCGGAACCCCGCATGATGCGTGCTGGACACTTGGCCGGTTTTGCTGTTTATATTTGTTTAGGACTAAAGTTCATCAGAGCTCTGGGCGTTTCCCGGGCAAATATTGCCGGCTCAATATAATATAGTGAACAGAGTGGTTGTGAATTAAATTGGCAACGTGCGCTTATCTTAGAAGGGTATGGGACATGTTACACTGTGCGGCACATTAATAAATAGTATCAGCTGGTTCTGTTCCCATGGGCCTTAGCTGTAAGATTAGTAGTAACTCATTTATAATCTGAAATGTTATACAGAAGTTCCGCATGAGTGTAATTTTAAGTTTCCAAAGTTTTTTTTGCGATTTTTCACCCAAAAATCTCGACAGACATTATTGTTTTTTTTTGCCCGAAAATAAAGTTATTTATAAGTATGACTAGCAGTTTCTAGCAGTTTGACCTGCCCCCGAGGAAACTAATACGTGATTGGGTAACAATCATACCAACTATAAAAATAATATTATAAAAGATTATACAAGCCCGGTTAAGCAGTCGACAACCTCCTAGGTTGACCTGCGAGATGCCATACACAAAAAAAAAAAAGATTACGAAGATGATGGTTCAAAAATCGAACGCAGATAAAATTCGCCAAGTGCATACATAGGTACTTTAATACCAGTAAACTGTGTGCGGACCCTATCAAACCCAGGATTACGGGCAAGAAGAAATACTAATGCATACCAGGTCTTAAGTTATACTTACAACCCTCATTTCCATCCTCAAGAAGTTCAATTCAGACGCGGATTAAAATCCTAAGACGCAGTTAATTGAAAAGGTTCGTCTGCAGCAGTAACATTAGGTTTTATTGGCGGTCAGTGTTTACATCTGCCGAGGGACGAACGCCTCCGTCGTAATGATAATGTCGATGACCTCTGGCGCTGACTGCTTGAATGGTTTGTTTTGTTTTAAAGTAAAATTCTAAATTTGTTTGTGGCTAATTAGTGGTGGTAAACTCAATATCAAAATAGCTTAGGATACTTTAAAATTCGCCACTTTTTCCTTCATTGTAGAAAAAAAAAATGCTGGGCATTTTTTTCCTTCATTTTAAAATTCGCCATTTTATTGTATTTCTGGGCGTTTTTCGTATTGAGTCTCGATTTTTTTGGAGTAGGGAATTATAGTAGTGGTGCTGGCGTATTGGTTAAGGCAACTGTATTTCGAGTACTAGTGCGCGGGCTCAAAACCTGGCAAGTACCAATGTGACTAAAGTCATATCTACTTTCTAAGTATATATTAGACACCACTGACTAACGGTGAAGGAAAAGATCGTGAGGAAACTTGGATTAGAAGTCTCAAATCGCCAATCTGCCTTGAGCAAGCAAAATAATGCTCATGCCGTGATTCTTGAATATTTTGCTGTTTGGTTTCCGAATCGTCATTACCCTCATCACCGACTGCCGTTTAAACTGTATAATTTACAAGCTTAAAATTATTATGTTAAATAATGAAATAGATATAGCCTCTTAATGTAGGTAAATATTGAATTTTAGGGTAGGTCCCATCCGCCCCGGTGGTCCCGGCCCGGTGACGGGACGGTTGGGAAAAATTGTTGCATCGACCCCGGTAGTGCCGGCCCCGTCGTTCACCGGGGTGGATGGCACAGATGAAGTATCATCTACCCCGGTGTGTTTTCTAACGGGACGGATAGAACAGATTGAGTAGCATACATCCCGGTAGTGTTAAAAGCGGGGAGAATATAGTATTATTATATACACAAAACACATGAACTGAAAAATAAAAAAAGAGTTTGTATGTAACAATCAGGTTTATTGGTATAAAAATACATATAAACAATGATATCAATCATATATATAATAATTTGTTGGTTGGTACAGTTCAAATCTATTGGAATCAACACAGTGTAATCGTTTGCTGAAGTGTTTACATCGGGACGACTTCATCCGTGATGAACTTTAGAATTTATGGATGAAAAAATATGATTGATATAATTGTTAATGTATATTTTTATACCAATAATAAAAATGATTGTTACATACAAACCCTTTTTTATTTTTGATTTCATATATTTTGTGTATATAATAATACTATATTCTCCCCGCTTTTAAAACTACCGAGGTGTTTGCTACTCAATCTGTGCTATCCGTCCCGTTAGAAAAACACACCGGGGTAGATGATACTTCATCTGTGCCATCCACCCCGGTAAACGACGGGGCCGGCACTACCGGGGTCGATGCAACAATTTTTCCCAACCGTCCCGTTACCGGGCCGGGACCACCGGGGCGGATGGGACCTACCCGAATTTTATACGGCTGGTAATGATGAAATTCGTGTGAGTAAGCGAAAAACCTACCGCATAATTTTGAAGATTCACGCCTTAGTATGAGAAGAGGCATTTACCCAACAGTGGGATACTGAATGAACATGATGACTCCACCACCTTCAAAGTCAACACAACCTTTACTCCGTCATGCCTGTTCTTGAACAAGAGTCCTTCACAGTTAACGTTGATGACGTAGTGCGTGTGACGTGAGTGGTACTTGGTATGTAGCATATGGAGCAGAGAGCACTCTTGTACGGCGTATGTGACTTATATAAGATTAAGAACTACTTCAGTTTTGACTTACATTATTTGAGGGTTATTGAGGAATATGGGATTTATTGTATGGAAGGGAATATGTTAATGATTGTTGGTTGTTTTGACTAACTTCAACAAAAGAGTCCATGTTTAAGGTTTTTGTGTATAATACATACAAAGAGTTTCTATGGTTGATATACCTATCGTTTGGCAGCTTATGACTGACGTCAGACCTAGATATTGTTTTAGTACCTACTCAGTCAGTGGCATTAAAATCAAAGGCTCACACGCGTTTAAGTTTTCATTAAGTAATTTATTTACCATCTAGGTCAGGGATTCTCAAACTCTTTCAGTTCGCGGCACACTTAAAGGTTTAATATTTTGTCTTGGCGTCCTAGCTAGTCGAAATTGGGCACAATTATACTAGTTTGATAGCCACAAAAATTAAAATGTATAGTAATAAAAAAGAGCGCTTCACGGCACCCGTGGTTGCGGCCACAGTTTGGGAATCCCTGATCTAGGTATATTAAAACCAATATTTTGGATAAAATATTAGAGCACGTATATGTATTTAATAAAGGTACCTACACACATTAGGTATGTAAACGAAGCAAATATTTTTCCTCTTTCATCTTTTCCCTATAATTACTCCCTGTGAAAATATTATAGAGACTGGCAAAATATTTGCGCAGATCCTAATTAATTAATAACTCTTTCAACGTAATTAACTAGGTACCTTAATTAGTGATATGGGTCTCGATACGACTTTCTCTTTGCTGTTACCTTTAATGTGTAGGTACCTTTACCAAAATGAATGTTATAAAAACAATTTTAGCAAGGGAATAGAAAATAAATAAATAAATAGCGTGTTTCCTTTTATCAAAAATAAAACACAGTGTACATTTTGATGTAGGTATTTCAGCGCTTATCCCATACACATTGAGTTCAAAATCTACTAACTTAATAAACATTTTTCATCAAATATGCGACAAGCGGTTTCCCGCGATTGCACCCGCATCATAAAGAAACTACTTCACATCATCATCTGCCTAGCCTTTTCCCAACTATTTTGGGGTCGGCTTGCAGTCTAAACTGGATGGAGCTGAGTATCAGTGTTTTACATAGAGCGACTGCCTATCTGACCTCCACAACCCAGTTACCGGGTAACACGATACCCTTGGTAAGACTGGTTGTCAGACTTTCTGGCTTCTGATTACCCGTAACGATTGTCAAAGATCTACAAATGACAACTGGGACCAACAGCTTAACGTGCTTTCCGAGGAACGGAGGAGTCTCGCTATGACATAGATGGTCACCCATCCATGGACCGACCGTTCTAAGCGCAGCTTAACCTTTGATCGGTCGACCCGTGCGGTTGTTACTTAGCCACGAGCTCCGCTATGAAAGAAACTACTACACATACCAGCATAAAAACTATGCTATGTCCTTTCCTTGTTGTCACTCTATCTCCATATCAAATTTCACACGAATCGGTGCAGCCGTTTTAGCGGGAAATCGTAACAGACAGACAAAGTTACTTTCGCATTAATACTTAGGATTTATGAACCTAAATTGACTAATCTTTATAAACAAAATATCAATAATTCCAAATTCGAAATATGATGAAACTGAAATATAAAGTAGGTATTGGTCCTACATATTACGCTATAGTTCGGACACATCGGTCGATCTGACCCAAGTAATTAACAGCTGATCTCCGCACGAGCATTACTGGGATCTGACGGAGGCTTGACGTGGGTCGGCATTAGTGCTGTCCACTTATTAGCTAACCTTATCTTATTTTGCATTTTCGCTCACTTGCGCCTCACTAATTTAGAACCTTAGCCATCAGTAGATTATGGGTTTAGAATGGTTCGTGAATTGATAATGTGTGTTTATGTTATCCGGCGATATCAATCGCGTGCAAAGAAAATTACTTTACGCACCAAGACTAACAGCCGGTTGTACAAAAAAATATGCGATTACATTTAGGTATGTGAAACGGAAGAAATGTCATTCAAGATCAGTCAAAATGGAGGATAAGATTGAATAATTTTGCTATTATTTTATGATTGATGTCGAAATATGTATGATGTTTACCTAATTATTATATCTTTGTATTGATATTATATCATAAAAAAATTAAGAGTATGCTAATTTATTGATAATAATATCATGTTTTGTGATATTCGTAAAAGTATAATCAATAAATATTTTGGTGCAACCCGCTGTTAAATTGTCCTATGTCTTTCTCCAGTTTTCTATCTATTTTCATATCATATTTTTTTCTAGATAGGTCCAGCCGATTTATACATCTTAGAAACTGTTAATTTATGGAGATTTTTTATGATTTTATGTAGCCTGTGCTTATAGTAGCACTATCATTCCATTTGTTCAACAAGTTCACCAGCCAAGCGTAAATTGCCATTTTATTTCCTAAAGGAGCAACTGTTGCAGCCACAACGGAAACTACAATTACGCGCACACAGTCAACTGCAGCCAAATACTAAACAAATAGTTGAACTTATCTTTTCAATTTACGTATGAAAGGTGAACGCGAGACGTCGCTCCGGGCGAATGGAAATTAACCCAGCCTCATGAGATGGCTCAAATCCTCAGTCTCCCATCCCTTTCCCACCTCATTATAAAAGGGAAAATAGAAAGGGATAGCGTTAATAAAATTCCTTGCGACTGGAAAATGGAAGGATTCGAGAGTAATTGGAAATACCTTCGCATTGAGTGGCGCGCCCGAGGTTTCACCGGGAATATCGCAGTGTGTATTTAACTTGCCTTTTGTATGAATTTAATCAGATTCACTCAGCTCTTGTATTGTACGGTTAATTGGAATTTGTATTGAAAAATTTCAAGTTTCATTATAATACCTACAAATTGTTGGGTTTTAAACGTTTTAACAATATGATGGCAGTACATTGTGGGTTAAATATTCGTGGCAAGTCGAAGGGTGAAAGTTGGACTGCGTTGAATTTCGTTGGATGATACGTCATCTTTGTCAAACTGCGCTGTATTTTTGGGTAAAATATATTTTAAAGTTTTTCAACCCTTGAGTTGTGGACCAATACATCGCTCTAGAAGTCGTTGGCAAAGTAACTTAGAGACACCGACTTCTAGAGCGATGTATTGGTCCTCAAGCTTTTCAGCAGAAATATATTTTTTATTTTTTCAGTGTTCAGTGTGCTTTTTTCAAGTAGGTCGTATTTTTTCTCAAAGGTAGGATAGGAAACTCTTTCCTCACCTAATTAAATAAATTGACGCTTAAAATAGCTAATTTTAACGTAATAACAAAAAAAAATACAAATTATAATTAATGTTTTTTATTATGTATCCTCGATTAAGAAACGTCATTTAACTTGGAACGTATTTTAAAGAGTTTCTGTTTCTACTAGCAATTTGACCTGATTGGTTTTCCTTTAAATTTGAAAACATTACTCAGGCTGTTTTTGTAACAAGTTTTTTCTAACACATATTATTCTATGTATGGAAGTGGCACAATCTGTGCTAACCTATATTGTGTTAACACCTTTGGGACCACTAACCCGGTAAGCCTCAGCGATACGAACGACTTACAGGCTTAGTACAGGATGTGCGATTATACCAAAATATTTTATTGGCCACTAGTAGTTATTTTATAAACAAAACTCCTGTATCCTGTATACCTGTATACACGCAGGAGCATTGAGAATTATTTGAAGGAGAGTTTGAGAAGTCTACAATCTAAATTTTTAAGTATTTAGGACTAAGGTTCAGTCCATCAGATGGCAGATGTAATATACTTGACCATGTAAATCGTATCAACGAGGGCTCCACATTAAAGAAGAAAAAATCTAATATTTAAAGTCAGTATTGCTAATACTTTATGAAGTGAACTTTCATATAAAAACAAACTTGAAGGATAACTCCAGTACTCTTTACATGTTATATAATTTATGCTAAGTTCATTTGACATTTGTTTTACGGCCGGCATCATTGACTTCTAAATTGAACATAAGGTCCATTTTTGGACAACCTACCTTTTTAATCAGCTATCTAAGGCTGGACCGAATATATATACAGCCTGTATATTACCAACAAGTTTGAAATACAGTTTCCCTACAAAAAAGAAATCTCTCCTCGTAAAATATTCACTTCGTAAAAATGTAAGGGAAAACGAAAAGGCTTACGAAGATTGTGGTGACTTGGGAAAGTAAGTACATTGTACCCGACTATGTATGAGTTAGTTTTACTTCACATTATTCATTATTCACGACTTCTGTCCTTGGGGATGAGCAGAATTCGTGGTCCTTTAGTGTGGTAAATAGGATTGAGTTTAATGATGCAATTAGTTATTTATCTTTAATTTTGTTAGATATCTATACATATAAAATGCTTGGTCCTAAATAACGGACGGATCAAAGTACAGCCTAGACCGATTGTAGAGACCTGACACTTGGAGGGTGTGTTCTTTTTATGACACAGGCTTCCGATAAGAAAGGATTTTCCGAAATTCTACCCCTAAGGGTGTAAAAGGGAGGAGAAGTTTGTATGAAACTCAGTCATTTTAATTTGAGTTTGTATAGCCCACGCGGGCGAAGCCGCTGGGAGAATGCTAGTAAGAAATAAAATTAAATGAACAAGATGTTAGATTGATTTTACAAGGAGTGTTAAAAAACATTAATTAAAGTTTTAAACACACGTAAATTACAAGACCCATCGAAAATGCATCATGTATGAACAATAAATTATAACATTGATTTATGAATGAAAAAATAAATAAATTATGTTGTTAAAATATGAAATATTATGTTATCGCAACATTATGAAACTTGTTTTCACTTCTCCTCAAAAGGATCTACTGCTACATCTATGCTAGAGAATGAAAAATTCTGCTTAATTTTTATTGGCTATTTTACCAACAATCCTTGGCAAATCAAAATTTTCTTGGTCTGATTGAAATAAATATTAAATATTTGACAACTTTCCCTATTTCCAAGGTAGGGGGCAAAAATAATGCCCAACAAGAAAAATGTCCTTCACAAAACTATCTCAATATTTCCCCGGCCATATGTCTGAACATCAAAACAAATAAGTAAGAGAGTCACGTCAGAGCTACTTCCCTGTTAATTAATACGGGGCATAATCCTCACCTCCCCGTGGGACCGTTAGCCGAAGAAGGTTGAACAGCTACCGTGTAATAATTATCAATGTACCCTCGGGGTACTACCTACCCCCTGCCTTTTGTAGGGTTGCTGTAGTAGGCACTGAGAGTGTTGGCCAGACTATGGGCCTAGCGTGAACCACTTGTGAAAAAGTATTCGTAATTGTGATTTTTGAATTATAAAAACAACTTTCCTACAGCAAAATTGATATTTGAAATGCAAAAATAATAATAGTAACAACCAAAGATATGAATAATCTTTAATTTCGGTATCAATGAAGTGAATAGTCGGGCGGAGGTTAGTTTTATGAATCCAATTACCTAAAATAATTTATTGTTGACTGGATTTGTACATAAGTAGGCGTATTAGGAATCCTAAATATCTTTTTATTTGAACTTCAGACTATGTAATTTAAACTTGAAGTGGGATTTTTATTAATTTTGTAATTAAATGTTGAGATTTGTTTTTTTATTACTTAGGACTACCTCCTTGCTTGAAGCTCTGAATATTTTTTTACTGTATATTTAATTTCACACATACAATTCTTATCACAAAATAATTCCTTGATAATATGTAATACCCCTTTTACCCACAAAGTAACCCTTCTCTCACGCGCGAAAAAGGTATTCTATTTGCATTTTACAACTTGACCGGACTCTATAGTTTGCGATTTAATTTGGTGAGAATAAAGGTGGGACATTATATCGGGCATTTCGCACATTGTACCGGGCATTCTGCACATTACCGCGTGTTTGTGGGGCTCTCTTATTGTAACAGCACTTAGCACTGTAACGCTTTAACCGGCTATTGTGATATTAAACATTCATTTGTTCCACAACCACTGGTACTTTTAAGTCGTTGTTGTTTTAAGCTCATAATATTAAAATTAAGTGTTTAAAAAAACAAAGAAAATACAGTGTACAGTTGTGTTGCAATATAAAAGTAAATAAAATATATTCAAGAATAGTCGATTCAATAGAGTATTAGAATTTGAATTTCCCATTTTAACAAATATAACCCAAACACATTCACAATCTTTGAATATTATCATCTTTAACACAAGTGTTTGTAATCTCAAATGTTTGAAATCTTTTAAAGATGCAACGAAACTGGTTTTTTATTTTGACAAAGAACGCTGCCGAAAAATACGTCGTCGTATCAATTTTCTTGTAACAACAATTTTCCGCGACATCATAATATTTAAAGGAAAATAAATAAATAATAATTTTGCGGTCGTTCCCCGCCGAGGTGAAATTTCATTACTTATCCATTTTATGAGGGGGTAAGCACCTTAACCCAAATTTTATCTTTTTCAAAATAAACATGTCTTCCCTCGGCATAATATAACATTCCAGCCACTTTCCGATAGCAAGAATTTCCTTAATTTTGTCCAGAGTGTATTAAAAGGAGAAAATAAAATAACTTAATTGAGTGAGGAAAATGCTACGAGAAAAATAATATTCCCGATGAAATAAACGGGATAATTAAAAAGTCTGGTAATGGCATACTTGTTCATGTATGTGTAATAATTAGGACACATTATACACACACACACGCACACACACACATACAAGACACACTTACCTAAGACCATAAAGTATCGCTCCGTAATTACACTATCATGAACCATTTTGAATGTAACTAATGGTCTTTTTTAAAACCCTTTAACACACGTAAATAACTTCAATAAGTCATATTTAAGTATGTAGGTAAGATTATGAAATGCGTAAGTGGCTTAAACGAATATGTAACAGGTATTTTTAATGTAACTTGTAATTAAAGGCCGAAGGCAGGAACATGGATGGGTTATAGCCAGTAAGAGTCTGACAGCGCTTCGTCCACGGGAGGAGTAATTTGAAGATTTCCCAAACATAAAAAAAATTAAATAAAAAAAGTACTGTAACTATAAAATGAGTTCATTGATTCTTCTACCAAATGCACGGGTTGATAATCGTTACTAATATTATAAATGCGAAAGTAACTCTGTCTGTCTGTTACGCTTTCACGCCAAAACTACTGGACCGATATAAATGAAATTTGGTACAGAGATAGAATAGACCCTGAGGAACAACATAGGCTACTTTTTACCCGGGTGCGCTAAGTAGTTCCCTCGGGATGCGGGTGAAACCGCGGGAAACAGCTAGTATTTCATAAAGAGGTTTATAAAACGAAGAATATTTGAAAAGTACTACAAGTACCTACTACAAGATAGCTGAAAAAGGAAAATTCTAAAATTCTTACAAAAATGCAGTCGATATACAAGTTTTAACAATCTAAAATCAAAATAACAACTTCAAGCACTTTCATAATGTTTGAAGTCATCCTAGAAGTTCACACCTAACGCTCTAACTTCTGGAACGTACTAGAATTTATAGTCCAACCAAAACTACGTATCTACATACCCATCTAAGCAACAGCCACTTGAAACGTGATCATGATTTTAGTACTAGCCAACTATTTCTGCAATAAATTAAATATGATCCTACGAAAACTAAATTATAATGTATTTTGAGCTTTATGTTCAAGGTCGTAGAGAGTCACGCACAAATCGCAAATCCTACTTGAATATCTCAAGTTGTAACTATTTTATTGGCTAGTGTAAGTTACAAGCGTTTAGCGGTTTTAGAAGGAGAGCAAATAAAAGTTCAATTCGATTCAATCAAGTATTACAATTTTTGTGCTTAAGTTGAAGTAAACTATTTTGACAATATTGTTGTGTTTTTTGTTTATGCAGTAGACGACATTGCCTTAGCCAACAAATAACTAGAAACACCAATACCTCTATAGTGTGAAATCGTAAAACTATATTTTGCGCGTTGGATGAGTCAAAGCCTTATTGAATTTCTTTAGGAAAGTATCGTCTTAAAAAAAATAGTCTTCTACAGATGTTTTAAGCACATCACTTTCATATATCAGGCTCATTGGCGGGTTATGTTGATTAGTTTTTAACAAGTGAAAACTCCTATTTTTTTTTTTTATCATTTATTTTTTGAGGCTTTTTACGCTATTGCGCCAAGCCAGCCTCGTAAGGTATAACAAATGTAATAATTACAAAATAAATGAAAATATAAACAAGAAAAAACTCAACACAAACAGAAAAAACAACAAAACAAAATTAACTACTCTCGTCTTAAAAATATGTCCCTAACAAATTTATAAATTTTGATACTTTGTTCCGAAAAAGGTTCCCTAAGTAATAAATTAATCCTACCATTAAACAAATTGCTGCCGATTGCTTCATATAGCAATGGCCTAAAATCATCAAAAACAGAACATTCTACTAAAATATGGTACAAATCGTCTAACTTATTTACACAAACATTACAAAAAGGAGATGGTTTGACACCCATTAAATGAAGAAAAATATTAGAAGGTACATGCCCAAACTCCTATTTTTAATTATGGAAATGCTCTTCCCATCATCCCGTCTCTTAGACCACCCACGAAGGGTCAAACCGTACACGTCATTAAGTTGGTCACCCGAAGCGGCAGCCGCATGAATGCGGTATCAAACTGTTTTATTGCCCGCTATGATTTAATGAAATCTTTAATATCGGAGATAAGGCGCCCCGGAATGTCGCTCGTAAATTGCCCGGGGCAATATTCTTCGCTCCTAATGCGCAGAAATAATAAGCTGACTTTTCTTTATGTATAATTCGAGTATTTATGCTGATTGTGTTGGTTTAATTTTCTTTTCTTTTTGGAGTATTTTCTGTTCTTTTTCAAATCACAGATCAGTATTGAGACTTCACGACATAATTTGCTTAGGGTGTGGTTTCTGATGGGAACTAGTCTACCCATCCAAATAAAATCTATCCTATGTCCTATTCAATCTATACCTACCATACATGTAAATTGGTTGAGCCGTGAAACTGTCACACGGAGAGATGTGGTCTTCTTAGAGTCTGATAACGCGGATGTGCAATATGTAAGCGTGCAGTGGGCTTAGCACGAACCAACGAATGTAATTTAATGTAACCCATTTTTGAATAAAAAATACAACTAACAAAAGTAAATGAGTTGTCCAAAATTAAAGAATAAGCATTCAAGATATGAATAAAATCGTAATTTGAATAAATAGTGTGTGAGAAACGAGTATGATTTATTTAAAAACAGCTTACATTAACGTCACGTTAGTGCATTCGTGTTAGACCCATTGATCATTACTTCCAGCAAACAAAGACTCGATTACGCATTTATAATGTAAATAAGGATAGCATGCATCAAAATAAACTGCAAAGCTAAAAAACAAGTGACACGAACAAAATAAATCTTAGTCCTCAAAAGATATCCTTCATTATCCTTGCTCCTCAAACCGAGTACCGTCAACGGGCTATTTTAGCCGGCAGCCCTAAAATAAAACATTTCATAGAAACTAAAGAAGTATCGGCTTGAGGGCTTGCAGCCGGTGACTCACACGGAACTTATACAAGGTGCTTCTGAATTAGATGCGGGGATTTTCAAGGTCAGTGATTTAATATGTTTTTAATTTGAGATGGGTTTGCTCTTAACTCTAGTCTAGTCAGAGGCGACGGAGACAAAATCTACGATGGAGTGAGCTTACCCAGAATTTTCTCTCAACTATACGACAATGTTATCTCATCAATCAGTCGAAATTCATTGTATATATATTCATGTAGATGCGAAAGAATATGAGCAGTATAAAATAAAAGATTTAGATTTTTATTATTAAAATTAAGGCTGGGCTGGGCCTATCAATAATTTTTGTCGTCCACTTTTCAATATACTTAAGAAACGAATTACCCTTGAGAAATCTAGTATATTTAATTTGAGAGCAACCTTTTGAGATAACAGATACATATAGTTAGTTAAAAATTAAAGGAGACATTCAACATTTCTAATTTCAAAAACGTTTATAATAACAGATTTTCAAGACATGTTTGTGTGTTTATTTGTACGTGCAACCGCATACAATATGAAATGTTATTCCACAAGAATCAAGACTGAAAATTGCTGCAATTTCACAAGAATAACAACCCAATAACAAAACTTTACCGTTCGTTGCCACATGCATTTATATTACAAAAAAAAACAAAATAATTTTCGAATCCACGTCACGTTTCCCAAAACGCATCGTATGACGGTTTAAGTAAAGTAGACATGTATAAAACCTAAACGATTTCAACTATCTCGCGTATAGGCACTTTGGGCACGTAATGGCTGCCGAAATCCGATCTCTTTGGGGGGCGATTGTACCACACGTGACATTGGTGCGAACTACCACTACGATACATGCTAGGGTTGGCGATGTTCTAATATCAGGGACTGTCAAACTTTGTGACGTTGGTCGGGCCTTAGTAATTGATGTCCCGTAGTTTGAAGTTATTGGGTACGGGTGATTTATGGGCTGAGGTTTCTTAAGATGATATTATTTGGACCTATGTTATGGCGATGTGGGATATTGACGAATTTAATGTTTTTTTTAATAATGATTAAAATGTGGAATATACTTTCTAATTAAAAAAAGGCTTGAATATAAATTTTGATTGGATATTTTTTTGTTAGTAAATTTGATTGTGAGTGGGAAAATAATATGACCGCTTCAAAGCCTTTCTTGAATAAAAAATGTAATAAAATCTAATTTATTTAAAAACATTTAAGTTAGAATATTTTTATATTCCAATAAATAGATATTTACGATTACCATTGACAGGCAGACAGACATTTCGCATCATTTTGGTACGAAACCTTAACTAACTTTAATCAGTATTTCAATTGCTAACCACATAAAGTAATCTACTTAAGACATCCATTGACTGCATGTATATCGATCACACAGACGACAGTCACAATCTAGACCAGCGACAAACACGAGACATCTCGATACGTTTGACAAAAACGACAACCCTACGGCCCAGCATGTCGCAGTCATTTATAGAAATCCATTTATTACGTAAACGACCTAACTCGGTTGAGTGCACACGCTCAAGATTTAGAGCTTGTTTCACTGTTCCCTATTTGGTAGGAGACGAGTGAAATGCTAAAAACCCGTTCTATTCTTGTTCTGTTCTTGAATAAAATATTCCGGATCGGAGTTATTGCTAAAAAGCTTTAGGACTCGTTATTGACGGCGGTAAAGTTCTTTGTTGCTGATCGAATTCGTTTGTTCGTTATATTTAGTTTTTTTTAGGAATGGGAATACAAATATATGAATATGTATATTGTATTTGAATGTATTATTTATTGGGTTTGTTTATACACACATAAGGTGTGTTGTTATGTTATAGAACAGTGAAAACAATCACAGGCATACGATCGCAGCAATCGTGGTTCCTTTGCTATTAGTAATTGAAGAGTTCCATTGGTTATTTACGAAGAAATTCAATAGATCCCAATAATATATATTGTACTAAAACCTTTCTTGAAAACTATGCATTTGAAGAGCGACAACTCTCATCCAATTCAGATCAGTAGTTTTTGAGCAAATCGGGGACATACAAACACATGCATACCGGTCAAATACAGAACCACCTTTTTTGAAATCGGTTAAAAAACAAAGACTACCTACCCGTGCGAAGCCGGGGCGGGCCACTAGTACACACATATAGATACATTGAAGAAATCGGATTATAAAACAATCGGCGCTACTTTTACGAATTAATTTGTGACTGTCTTGATATTTCATCTGAATTAACTGTATTTTCTTAAAAATACAGTTTCTTCTTTAATCTTTAAAATTTTAATGAACATTTTTAAATTTGAACTTAAAGAATTGAAACCAAAACATATCAACAAATCAAATAAAAAAAAAATGTTAAACAAGTTAGCACTTTTTGATCGTCAAAATGTTACTATTTAATGTTACTAAGCATCTATTTTGCCATTGCACATTTAGTCGTATTGGTAAGTTCCCCGGCGACACGATATATACGCGCGAGGCTCCTACTCCGTTCACATTACCACGTTTATCCTGACCTAAGTGCATTATGTGGTTGAGGAAATCTCCTGCCGAAGCACTTGTCTATGGAGCATCTCGGATACGTAGCGATTCCGATTCTAAATGTTGATTCTGTTGCGATTGTATCGATTTTTTTTGTATGCTCTGGTGATTGTGTATTTTTTGTTTCTGATGGACTATTAAGATTCTATGTATGGATAATAGTTTGTGTCATGAGAGTGTTAATTGAAGTTTTACGAAATATTTTTTTTGTCTTTATATAGAAGACTAATAAAATATAGCTGAGTGCTCAGTTATACATGTTTAGAAGGCCACATTACGTAGCTTTCTAAATATATAGTAGTTACAGAGACCCATTACAAAAATAAATAGTTTATTTAATATGTGTGAGCAGTACTTGTGGTATTCACTTGTTTTTTTTAATGCCCAATCGTAATTTGAATCTCAACATTTCAAATCTCGATCGGCAGTTACCGTAATAGGCCTCCAAGATTGAATCGCACCACACACTCAATGCGGTGCTATTTACATAATAAAACAAGAAGGGGAGGGGATAGAAAAACTTCAGCCAATACCAACTTAGGTGCAACTGCTGAACGCCACTTAAGATTCTGACAATTCAATAAGAGATTTGGGGCAAATCCTTTAAAGTTTCGCTGCGGGGTACTTTTTTCTAAGTATTTGCGTATTACTGCAATAGTTTGGTTGCATTTGTTGGATATTCAATTGTTTTTCGGGTGTTCAACATAAAGTATGAAAAATATATCGGTGCATACGATAAGTAAGTGCATAATATAAGTAAGTGCATGATATTAAATTTTTCACATCCACTTTAGTTACGCTACAGAAATGCAATATCTATATTTTAGTAAAAAAAACTCAAGAATTTATCTAATCTATTGATTTTCATACCCGCTGCCACAGTAACTATATTTATGAAATCTGTAAAAAAACAAAGAGCCAAATCTAAGACATACTTAAAACAAAAAAAAAACTTTCACATAACTTCGGAAACATATTAGGGAAACCTCCAAAAAGGATCGAACTGTATATATAATATGTATATATACAATATAGCTACAGTATAGCCCACCCTTTTTTTACCCATTTAACACAAATCCTTTTAAAAATCTCCTTGAACAAGCTGTGTCGCGTCGGAGAGGGCATTTGATTTAGATAACAGCCCTTCTAGTAGACATTGAACCCTCCGAGGAGACCTTACAATCTGCATGCTACTGCATAGAATTGAAATGTTCGAAAAGAGTTTCATTTGAATAAGGTTTTTTGTGATCAAAGATCTTTGTGGCCAGCAAGTGAAGATTGGAAGTAAATCTAGAAAGTTTGACAGATAAAACGTTTTTACAACAAAAAAAAAATAGAACCGACTTCCAAAAATACTGTAAAAAGAAAATTAAGTTTTATTTAAATGCTAGTGGACAACAACAAGACATCGCTCTAGAAGTCCGTGTCTTGTTAGTTACCTACTGTTGTTGGTATTTTGCCACTTTACATGACAATCAACTTCAAATTTAAATGATAGGTTTAACTGGAGGGAGAACACCAACGTTTTCTTTTTATTATTTTATGCGAGTAGCGCTTTTACTTGACTAAATGAAACCAAAACCAAAATCCATTACACTTTTCGTTATATAAAATGGTATTTAATTATATAGGCAAGATTACCGATAGATAATTTTATTAATATCGAGCTTTAGACATTTTTTTCGCGTAAAATAACCGACAGACGATACTCAAGAACAGTGTAGCTTTTTAGTAACAAAATAATTCATACCAAAAAAATTTTTACTTCTTCATAAAGAAATACACAAAATGATAAAAAGCCTTTAAAAATAACGTCACTCTGTATTAGATACAGTCCGCGTGAATTCCGTCATTCTTCAACTACAGCACCGTGGTCCGAAGCGACGGGCCTCTGAATAAATACATGGGGCTCCATTAAAACGTCAGTCAGACTGAGTGGCTCTCTTGTGGACCCGCTTTGTTGACGCACACACATGGAAGTGTCCGTTTGAGGTTATATTTTAAAGGAAAATAGTTTGTCTAAGGTAAGGAAGTTGGAAGTTTATTTTTTTGTGTATGGAATAGTTTTAAGTACTTAAATGCTCGGTTTCGCATTCGACTGTTAGGTCTCTCTCTATTTTTTCTAATTGTTATGAAAACTTAAAAAATAAAAACAATACTTAAAAGTTCATATAATTAAGATTGCACACAGTGTTGTTTAAAAGAATAAAACAGCTAATATTATAAAAGCGAAAGTTTGTAAGAATGTATGGATGTATGTTTGTTACTCATTCACGCACTAACTGATTTGGATGAAATTTGGTACACAGATAGTTGATAACCTGGATTAACATACAGGATACTTTTTACCCGGGTGCGTGAAGAAGTTCCCTCGGGTAAAACCACAGGAAACAGTATGAAATTATATTATGGACTGACACAAACATTCTAAACAAAATCTCGTTTGAAAATCTTTTATGGCCATTATGATATGATGCAGTATTTTAGTTCAGTAAAGTCTTGTAATTATTAAACAAAACTTCAATAGCAGCACAACACTAGCTAAACTTCAAGAACACTAATTTATATTTAATTACTTACGGCTAATAAAAGTAAAACTTCTTGGAGAGCTCCTGAATATTCTACGAGTATTTAGAAAGATAACGCTGAAATACTTTGCCTACCGTATCTTTTGAAAAGATATGCGAATCTTTTTGCTTTTAATTATCGATGAGTCTGATGGATGTTTTTTTAATTAAGCTGCATAAAAAGATCTTGAAAATAACTTGGATACATCTTTCACCACATAAAAATGTCTTTCTGAATGTTTAGATGATAGGATAATTTAATTCCACCTACATTAAGTAAGAATACGTTATCCTCGTACACCCACAAGAGCACACAGGTAATACGGTAAACACATAATATATTTTATATAAAAAACGGTAAATTATAAATAAAAAATATATAAAAGTTTTACTGCCGTCAAGCAAAAGGCTATCAACTTTGAGAATCTTATTAAATATTCTGACGTTGCTTGCTTTAATGTTATTTATTAAAAACTTATTACAATTTTTACGACGCAGTCTACGGAAGGACTAGATTTAATCAAGCTAAGTTCCAAGACTAGCGGCGTTCATGTTGATTTAAAAGTTTTTTTTAAAATATCAAGTTTTTTATGATGTCAGAGAGATAGTCGAGCAGATTAATCAAATAAGTTTGGAAGATATGTTTACATAATATTTTCAAAAAGACTTGCTTTGGATATGATGAAGATTTATTTACCAATAATTTTATTCAGGTTTAATTTTTCAGGTCAACCTTGAGTTAGTTTCGTCTCACCTCATGCCTAATGTGTTATTCAACGTTCATTTGTTTGTTACTATATTGCTGTTCAAATCGTTTCGTATTATAAAGCCTTTTCATATGGCATATTTTTATAGTTGCAGTATAGCTCTGTGTCCGGCTGTCGATTATAGGTAAATATAAAATTTGGTAAAACGATAATTAATAACCTAGATCAACACATATGTACCTACAATACTTTATCTGAGTGCGCGAAGTAGTTAACAAGAAGATGAAGTACCTAATAAAAAGCTAGTAGGACATAAACCCAACTGGCTAAATGAAGGTGTGTTGTAGATCTCTGCCTACCTGCACAGATAATGCAGGCGTGATGTTAAACCCAAGTCTAGACTAGCGACATCTGGTGAGCTGAAGATTAGGCCCTCATTAATGAAAGCGTTTGAACAATGCATTATATTCATGGTCCTCTATGCATTGCCAGATGGGCAGTAATAGCAGCAGTAAGCCTGGTTATTAGGCAAGGAGCCAAACTGCTAGTTTTTCTACTATAGAATCAATGAATATGTTCTATTTATATAATGCATACATGTAGTCAGCGGTCAAAAATTGGTGATACCACCTATTTGATATTTTTAAACTAGTTTTTTCAAGCGGTTTCACCCGCGTCTTCAGGGAACTACCCGGCTAAAAACTAGCCCATAGCTATCCAGTACCAAATTTCATCTAAATCGGTTTAGCTTTTTACCGTAAAAGCGTAACAAACAAACAAACTCACTTTAGCTTATACTATATTATACGTTAGGATAATAATACAATAAAATATTGTTATGTTCAAAATGAAAAGTTTTTCAGGAATCTATACATTCTTGTACTGAAAAGCACCCGAGTTCGTCAGGCTGCAGCCAACTTTCATGCTCATCGCTTATCTATTAGGCTTATCACTTGTACCCTTTTCCATATATAATGAGCTAAACTGCAGGTATATAATATACCGTCCTCACTGTATACGATCTACATAAGTTTAACCCTCAACCCACGCGTGCATACCTGTGAATGCTTTAAACGCGTTTAGCTAACCCTCTCGATTTTTCGTGGGTGACGTGACACGAAACAGCCTGAGCGTCCACTAACAAATCTAATTTGCGCCACCATTGACACGTCCAACTTTTTGATAGAGGATTTTTGAAGCACCACCCCGCAGCCAACCTTACGCTTGATGATACGCTTTGCGTTTTTCATGTGCTCTCGCTTGATTACCGGCGAACGGGGATTCTGTGAATTCCTTAACGAGATTTTTCGGTAAATGTTTTCATTAAAATTTCGGTAAAATTTATTTTAAATAAATATTCTGTTTTTTCGTCTTTAATTGTTTCTGTTTCCTGAATACCAGGACTTTTGTAAAAAAAACTATCGCAATATTCAATTAATTACCACATTGCTAGGATATTTTTTATCTCTATTTGATGTAAGGTAAAATTATTCAAACGAAATAAAAAAAAATGTAAAAATAATGAAAATTTGAATTGTTAAATAATTAGCAAAAAATTTTTTCTGCATTTTTAGAGTATGTGTGTATATTTTGTTAAGAAAAAATAACACAAAATATGTGTCCAAAACATAAATTATTGACGGTAAACCGTCTGAGCAGTGGTGCGGCAACCCACCAACTGCCACGCACAATTTTGTACATACAGAATGACTAACTAGGGGCTTAGGGACAATACGACCGAGATGAAAAATTAATTAGCTCGCCTTATCAATCCGGCGTCGGCTCTCGCGGAAGGCTCGTTTATTCAATAATCCTATATAACTGTTTATAAATTCACAAGCAGATATTCCGTTTCGGGTTGAGCAGAGATATATCATTAGAGATGGGGTGACATAAATTTGTGATAGCTCGTAACGACCTGGGCTGATCCGTTCCAAGTCTTTGGCTGTACCGTTGCTAATGAATAATCGTGATTAATAATTTATTAAATTAATTTTCGTATGCACGTGATTGATGGCTTATTTTATGCTTAAATTAATTTGTAGTTTCTCTTTGTATGAGTTCCTATTAGGTAAGACCTAATAGGATTTTTCAAAAAAATCCCAACCTATTAGGGTTTTTTTGAAAAATCCCAACATGTAAATATGTGATGAGAGTACACCTACATCTATACCTCTCGAAATTGCTGAATGAACCGTCGTTTATTCAGCAATTCATTCAATAATAATCCGTCGATTAATCCAATTTTGTACCACCGATTTCGCTACGACTAACAAAAGTCTAATCAAACTGTCGGTAGTATTTTGATCTGACGTTAATATCGTGTCACGATGGCTGTTCGTATTCAATGCGCGCGACACGACGTGTGCAATGACGTCATGTCGTGCTCAATGACGTGTGCGGTGCATTGCGAGAGCGTCCTGTAGTTGCGAGGGCAAGTGGAGGTAGTTTTATGAAACAAGTGAACTGTACTGAGGTTATATTCAGCTTATGATCTTATATTTCATAGATTTTCATATTGCTTCAGCCTTCACTGTTCTCATTATTTTTTGGACGATAGGGAGTGGGGCGTGAGGAGCTCGTGGCTAAGTAACAGCCGCACGGGTCGACCGATCAAAGGTTAAGCTGCGCTTGGCGCGGTCGGTCCGTGTATGGGTGACCATCTTTGTCATAGCGAGATTTCTCCGTGCCTCGGAAAGCACGTTCAGCTGTTGGTCCCGGCTGTCATTTGTAGATCTTTGACAGTCGTTACGGGTAGTCAGAAGCCAGAAAGTCTGACAACCAGTTTCGCCAAGGGGTATCGTGTCACCCGATAAACTGGGTTGTGGAGGTCAGATAGGCAGTCGCTCCATGTAAAAAACTGGTACTCAGCTGCATCCGGTTAGACTGGAAGCCGACCCCAACGTAGTTGGGAAAAGGCTAGGCAGATGATGATAGGGAGTGGGGCGTAAAGCCACTGCAAGGACCGAGTTGGTGGTCATTATGTGGTAACACTACAGATTCAGGATATAATTTATTAATTGATATGATAGACATACTATAGCAATCAATACTCTGCTACTACGTGGCAGGAGCTGTCTTTTCTAATGGCATTGTAGAAGCCACAGTTCCAATTTCTCAATGGTGGATTATAAGTTTGCGAATCTAACCTATAATATTAGCCAAATTTTGAATGGTAGTATTTATTTATTCATAATATCTAAAATAAGAAAAAAATGGAAAAAAAACATTTTATATAGTGTTGTCTCAAAGAAAACTAATATTCAAAATGGGACTTGCTCTCTTACTTTTTTCTGTTAATCTAAGCGTAGATGACACATATAAATGTGTTCATACTCAAAGAAATATTATACCACATATGAGGCAGAGAAGCCACCCAGCTAACGACCCACTTCTCCCACTTCTCCGCAAGATAAAGCTTGCATCAAAAACAATACAGCAACAGTGAGTGCAGTGCGAAGCGGCTAATTGACCGGCGGACGGACGCCGACGGCAGCAAACGCGGGCGGCGCGTGCATTATTCACTCGCACACAATCGATACTTGCACGACTCGCACGGCCCGCGGCAGACAAAGGGTTGGATGTCACTGGTTGCGTGCTTTTTCATGTTGTGACAACTGAAGAGAATTAATACTTTTAGTGAAGTGGTGTATTATCTGATTCAATCACAATTCGAGTCTCCATGGAGTTTTTTTCCGGTTCTTCTCCTTTTGGAACCGTGCACCTAGCTTATTTTCTTGACGTTTTATAAATACCTGCAATTGGTCTACATGAAATAAAAACTTTTTAACTTGACTTGAATAACCATTGGTAACTAAGTCTCTAAGTCATAGCGAGATTCCTCCGTACCTCGGGAAGCCCGATAAGCCGTTGGTCCCCGTTGTCATTTGTACATCTTTGACAGTGGTTACGGGTAGTCAGAAGCCAGAAAGTCTGACAACAAGTCTTACCAAGGGTTATCGTGTTACCCAGTAACTGGGTAGGCCGAGGTCAGATAGACAATCGCTCCATGTAGAACACTGGTACTCAGCTGCATCCGGTTGAGACTGGAAGCCGACCCCAACATAGTGTGGAAAAGGCTAGGCAGACATGAAAACAGCGACCAGAAATCATTATTTTTTTGTAAATAGACCTTATTTGTTGCTATGAATTATCACAAATACTGGAACGTCAAACCGGTAATACGCCACTCCGGTATTACATGGTGCTTAATACCAGCTGATGATAATGCATGTAATACAAACAGCCGTAACAAATCCGTATAATATAAAGGTGCATTAACACCAGCGCTGCGCTAAGTGTTGTTAATTGACATTCGGATAACTGTCGCGGCAATCCGAACTGGTGTATTCTGGGACTATGATACTTGTAATAGTGTATACAGTTACTAGATTTCATCATTATCATCTAACTATCTACTGCGTCATTGGTGGGCAAAGGTCTGGACAAATGGCTCATCTAAACATACAAGGCGTAAGCATTCATCACCACATTTGCTCAAGGTGGATTGGCGATTTCATATTTTTTGTATCCTCACGATGTTTTCCTTCACCGTTTGTCAGTGGTGTCCAAGATACATTTAGAATGATGGCTTTTTATGAGTCACATTGTTACTTGGTAGGTTTCGAACACACTACTTACTAACTTACTTTTTTATTTATTGATTACTTTGTAGTTGTTTTCTACAGTCTCTCCTACATCAGGGTCCAAGATTATGTCCACACCATCTAAATCGGTTAACCGAGAAGGAGGTTAGACAATTGGCATAAACGCAATTAATAGAAAACAAAATGTATGGGAATAACAGATAGCTAGTCGTAAACGAATGTTATTTCCATACATTTTGTTTTCTATTCTACTAGCGTTTTTGCCACTTGTCTAACCCCGAAAGTGTTGTAGACAGACGGAGCCATATTCATAAATATTAGTAAGGATAAGTTTTTTAGTCTGTTTTCCGCGGTTACACCATGCATCTTGAAGAAATTACTACCCCAGGTTTCAAACCAAACACCAAACCGAATTTTATTTACATCGGTTTAGTCGTTTTCCTGTGATCAAGAATAAAAGGCAGACATAAATTTACATTCGGATTGTCTAATAATAATTTTATTCAAGTGAACTAAATATTCGTGGCCCATCGGCACAGAATAAGGATGTGGCATAATGTTCTCTATTATTACTCCGGGAATCCTCCGGATCAATAGTGATGCTGCTGTTCTATATTTATCATTTCGTTCGCAACGGTTACAAATAGACGCGATATGTTCTGCTATTTGTAGTTTTATATATTGGAATTGTTACATTTCTTAGTTTGAGATGAGATTTTCTGCAGTACGCGAGTTTTGTGTGGCGTATTGAGTTCGAAGTGATGAACTTTAAAAGTTGGTCTGTTCTTTCTGCGTTTGTAGATTTTTTTAACGTTGTTATTCCATCCATACATCAGACGCATTATTATGTTAAGACATGAAATATGACAACTATGTTATTCTATTAGTAGCCCACTGGAACATGCTTCTTCTCATCGTGTTGGCTGCAGGTTTTACCAACCTAACAAGCCCTAGTGTCAGAGTTTTCTCAAATCCGTCTGACGGCCTCTGACATGGAATTGTAACAACAACTGCTATGAAGATAGCAGCCAGGGACGACGGCTTAACGTGCCCTCCCAGGCACGGGGGTATAACACCACCAACTTCCTGACTCCAGGCTGCTTTGTGAAATTTTCTAAAATCCACAAAGTGATTAAAATACAAATAACTTAACAACAGCCAAAGAATCCAGTACTACTATTCACAACAAAATGTAATGAAAAATACATGAAAGTAGCAGGAAAGCTTTACACAACGTAACTTCATATCCAGTCCCCGAACTGTTGTTTCTAATGTAGATAAATGTTTCACATCCCTATAGGACACTACACCATTAAAATTGTAACTAAACGACACCAAAAATCGCTTACACTTTCTTATACGACCCTAACATCAGCATTGCGACCCGAATCCAGAGAGATTATAATTTACGTCCCACTAACCAGCCTAATTTGACCTCTCCCTATACACAGAAAGTCAATGCTTTCAAACTATTTAACTTACAGGGCGGAATAGGTAAGGGTCTTGTTATTTTGGTTGTGTACCAAATCCAGGTACGGTGCCATTTGGCTAAGGTTCAACCGGTTCAGAAGGGTCGGGCGGCATTGTAGGTACGACATGCAAATATTGTTGTGTGGTACAAATAGGGTTAAGAGCGATCTGCTCTAAATTTTACGTTGTAGAAACGTCAAATTTAGAGGGTATCGTTTCTACTTTGTCAAATTTAGAGAGTGCTAAATAAAAAGCAAATCACGTTGAGAAATCGAAACATTTCTAGTGTGAGGACAATGTTTAAAAGGAAAAATAACAATACAGATTTTTGACTTTTTTTCTGATGTTATTTTTGTTTGCTCAAAAAAAACATCAGAAAAAAAGTCAAGTCTTTATTGAATATGTTATTTCTGGGAAAGTTTGCATCATCGCTCATCAAAGACGAGTCATCATCTGCTTAGCCTTTTCCCAACCAGGTGATTTTTTTAGCAATTAGCTTAACAGGTGGTACTTTTTATGGAATGTCATCCTCGCTGGAATATTTTTAAAAGAATAAGAAATAAGTAAATAAGAGGATCTTTGAAAGTGGCATGCGGAGGAATGAGGAGCATGTCTTAAGGAAGGTTCTAAGCATGAACGTTGATGGCTATAGAGGAAAAGAAAACAACAAAAAAAACGATGACATGGCTAGAACGGGGATTATTAGTGAGTGAGATATGTCAGATACAGGAGTAAGTAAGAAGAAGACATGCTGCGGCGACCCTAATTAAATTGGAATAAGGACAGAAGATGATGCGCTGAAGCATTTTTCTGTCATCCAAGATGTTCAAAGTCCCCGCTCCTCCCTCATATCTTGGCCTGGTCCTATAGATCCCAGCGGTGGGACGCTCTGCGAGGCACTTTATGACCTCTGCCTGCCGCTTCCACTCGTCACTCGGCTGTTATTCTAACTGTAATGATGTTTATAATTACTAAGGATTGCAGGGGGATATTGTTATGAATATAAATTGTATGTCTCATGTACAGTGATGGCTCATATACGGGCAAGTTTTAATAAAAAATAATATGATATTGTACGTTTTGGCCAGACTTTAATAAAGGATAATTGTAGAAACGTTATACTCTCAAAATTACGTGTAAAATCCAATTTGCAAGGCATATTCACTTATAGATTACGTTTCGATAGCAAATCGGATCGTAACTCGATATTTTTTCCACGTTAGTGTCCACTAACGGTATCGACTAAGCAAGTCATCGTGCGATATCCCTCCTGAATGGGGGATAATAGAGTTGGCCAGATGATTTGTCGGATCGATCCCTATTTTAGGAAATTGGATTTGTAGATCGGAGGCGATAAGACGCTGGGGAGACCCGGCTCGGGAAATAAACGGTAAAAGTTTAGAGGCCCCTGTTATCACTGATTTGCGTATATCGATTTTGCCCCGTTTCCCCGCGACGTGGATTTATCTTTTTTCTCTTTTGCCTCGAAGCTGAAAGGATTATTTTGGAGAAAAATATTAAACGAGTCATTTGAAACGGTAATGCTCTGATAAATTGGTTTTCGTAATAAGGAAAATAAATGTTTTTTTTGGGATAAAGCACCTGTTCTGTTAAATTTTGTGATAAAGTATTCTTTCATGTACCTACTACGCAATAACATCATAAAGAAGATACTTTTGTTAATTGATGTTTATTTAACCAGATTATCCAAAATCTCTAGTGTAAAAACATTTATATAAGTTCAAGTTATTGTGTTCACCATTAATTTTTTGAAAAGAGTATCCATGGAGTTTCTTGCTGGTTCTTCTTCATAGGACCTACTCTTCGGAACCGTGCAACTAGTGTGACTTTTCATTCTTATGAAAAGTCACACTAGTTGCACTGGAAAGGCCTATTTGAAATAAAAAAAAAACACTTTTGACTTTTGATACATTTCTTTAGAATACGTTTTTTTGTAGTTTATTCGTCGATAAGGATTACATGATGGGAGATAGTCCACACTTATTATGTCGTTCGCATCCTGTAGGAATCTGAAGGCAACCGAAAAAGCTACACAAAAAATGTTGTTGTTTTAGTATTGACTCAAAATATACTGACATTGATTTAGAACCTGTAATAATACATTGACACCACGTTACAGCAAAGCCAATAGTCGACAAGCTGTAAGTACAATCTAGGAGAGCTTATCTTGTATGCTAATACGCTCAAAGCTAATGCACTGTGTACAATGAAGTGCGCAAGTGCTACAGTCGAGCTCCTTATCTAAACTGCGAGCGGTTCGATTATTGCTGGCAGTGAGTGTACGGGTTCGTGTAAATATTGGGCTGTTGCAGTGCCGAGATTGAAGTCTTGGTTGTATGTCTAATACATGTGTAGTTTCATCATCTCCATCATCATGTCATCATAATTTTTATGCTCATCATCGTCATAATCGTCATGATCATCATCGTCATATGGTCATTTTGGTCATCACCATGGTCTTTATCGTCGTCACCATCATTATATTGATGATCATCAATGTCGTCATCATCATCATTATGTTAATCATCCTTGTCATCATGGTCATTGTCATCATTATTATCATTCCGTTTATTTATTTATACACATATTAATTGCATTTTTAAATATTAAACTATATATAAAAAAAAGAAAAACATTTAAGAATATAAAAAATATTATCATCATCATTATCATCTTCAGCATCATCATTTTCATAATTTTCATCATAATCATCTTCAGCATCATCCTTTTCATCATCATCATCATAATTTTTATAATTTTCATCATAATCATTTTCAACATCGTCATTTTCATCATCATCATCAATTTTATCATTATATCCATCATCATAATTATTTTCGTCATCATCATCATCATTATGTTAATCATCCTTGTCATCATCGTCATAGTCATCACCAAAATCATCTTCAGCATTATCATTTTTATAATGATAATGATGAATATCATCATAATTTTCATCATAATCATTTTCAACATAATCATTTTCATCATCATCATTATTTTCATCATCATTATCGTAATTTTCATCATCATTATCATTTTCATCATCATCATTTTCAACATCATTATCATCATTTTCATCAACATCATCATAATTATTTGTTATCATCGTCATCGTGAACACCTTTGTCATCAGCATCATTATTGTCATCGTCATGAATCACCAAGGATACAATAAATCCTTATATTAAGCCGATTCATGACGATGTCATGCCAATTGAATGACGACCACAGATGCAATTCTTGTAAGTCGTTGACCAAATTGCGACAAAAAAGTATTTTTAAACTATGTACTTCCAAAAAAAGAAGATATTCTTAGCAATTTGGAATAGACTACTTTTAAGCACGCTTGTCTAACCCTTTAGATGCTAGTAACATGTTCCAATCAACGTATATCCCTAAGAACATACATACGGTTCTAAAAATATGACTAACAAACTATTTTGCAAATAATTCGAGCACTTAAGCTCGAATTATTTGCAAAATAGTTTGTTAAATAAACGTAAGTATTATATTCTATAGGCAGCATATTTAACATTTTCATCAAAATAATATGTAAATAAAGGTCTCAGTTAACAGTTTCCTATAAAACACAGTTTTTTTATGTAAGTAAATAAAATATGAATCCTATGATACGAAGGCATATCACAGTTTCACCACACTTTTTATCATTTATATCACAAAACGTGATATCATTAATTAGCCTACTTTTAATATTTTTTTATTTAATAAATACAAAGATATAATAATTAAATAAACACATGTATATCATAAATATTTAGATGAAAAACATAAAATAAAAGCATGTCTGATCTTGGATGACAGTTCTTCCGTTTCACGTCTATGTAACCGCATATTTTGGTGGCTGTAAAAGTTGAAATGCATATTTTTCACGATCGTATTTTATGAAGTGATTTCTTACTGTATAAAACCTGATTGAATTTCTTAGTACCCATTGAAATTTTTGTAAGGAGACCTTCCTTCCCATATACCACAGTTTGTATCCGTGCTCCGTATAGTAGATTTGATCCCAAAGAAGACTGTTCAATTGCATAACACCGTAATGATTTTAGAATAAATCCTGATAATCTCCGCATTGTCGTAACAGCTTCTTCACCCACGGATACTACAGGCGTTCATTAAGCTTCACCCACAAGATTCTACAAAGCACGTAAATCGAATCAAGAATTACGACTATACACCCGATACTCCTGAACTTTTCCGCTCCTTAATTTTATGGCGGGGGTAAGACAAAAGCAAGGGAAACTATTAAAATAATGGACACAGAGATTCGCTTTCCTGTCACGTTCCGAGGCCAATTTTAAAGGGAATCCGGAGGTAGCCCTTAGATGTAAGCGATGGTATGGATTTCAGTTTGGTAGCAGATGCTACTTCACTTTCGATTATGGATTATAGTGTGTATTGTTTTGTTTTTGGAGTTCTCTTATGTGATATTGTTTTGTTTTTGTTTTAGACGAAAACGTGAGCTGAAAAATCGATTTGAAAATTATACTCAAAGTTAGTACTTTTTTGTCTGACCATAATAATTATCTTCATGTATTCATATAATTTCAAATGCTAGCTATCTTCATCTATCATCAAATGCTAGCTTTGAAATGCTAGGTATCTATTCTATATTTTGTGAAAGTATTTAGGAATCAATCATGCATGAACCTTATAAGAATACCTGATGTCGTCTCAAAAGTCCGGTAAGCAAGTTGGTAGTCGTGCTGATTGGACATACATTTCAATACCACCAGTCTCTTGTATAAGCTCAAATGATTACTACCAAAACAAAATGTTTATTGTACGTAACGTTCAAGTTTTAGGATCAAGTCATTGCCATACCTATGACAGTTTTTGACTAAATGGTGAAGGAAAATATATCGCGAGGAAATCTGGACTGGAAAACGATGAAATCGCTAATCCGCCTTGAGCAAGCATGGTGATAAATGCTAAAATTTACTTTGTACAAGAAGAGGCCTTTACCCAACAAGAAAACAACAAGAAGTGGGATAGTAAATACGCTGATGATTATGACATTCCTGTCTGAAACTAAAAAGAGAAATCTCCTACAAGTAGGACATTTTATAAGGTCCATTCCCAAAACTTCTAATACAATCAGTTAAACATTCCCAAACAATGTTCCCTTCATTATAACATTACGTTAATTTCTCTAATTAATTACGCGGGCCAGTTCTCGTAATATGGTACACGGAAAAAAGCTCCAAGCTGCTCCTACCTACGTAGGTAGTAGCTGACTCCTTAGGGTGGTATAAAGTTGACTTTTGTTTCGTTTTAATTATACGCCAGCGGCCACCAGGGGTGGCAAAGTTAAAAAGTTAATTAGCTTTAATTTTAACTGAAGGGGCGGTCGCTGCATTTTGGGGCGAATGAATTTTGAGTACTCGAGATTAATGCAAGGGCTAGAGGAATCGTCATCAGATTTGGTCATCGATACTAAGATGATTCAGAGGTTGTGAACCCTATTAGAAATAATGAAAAAATACCCGACATTAAAAAAATAATGTTTTGTAGTACAATACTTATAAATATTTTTTGGTTAATCTAAATTAATAGTGTGACGATTTTCATCTAGTTTTGATTAATTGCTAAACATGAAATTTTTTAGGGCTTGTTTTACCTGTCTCAAAGTTAGTGAATCATTAATCACATTTTTAAGAGCTTGATAATCTGATACTTATTATTATTTTTTAATCAGAAAGAATATAAATAATATTTTTGAGGCCCTACACTTAATTAAAATAACAACATTTAAGTCGACGAACCCTTAAAAATGACTGTTATAAAAACAGGATATTTTCTTTAATTATTAAACTTTGGCTATTTATATTTTTTGGGTATTTGCATTTGCAGCGTTTGAATATTTGCCCCTTTAACGTCACTATAAAAAAGAAATTCAATTAAAATGCAAAGCGTATTGAAATAAATTATATTTTTCCTTATCTCCTTACAGCAAGGCTTACGGTATTCAAACATAAAAATTTAAATCTCCAACATCTTGAAGGAGGCTTTGTTTTCTGTATTTAAGGAGCAAGAACGATTTTATAGTTTATTTGATGTGGCTACTGGATTAAATAATAAGAAATGATTCTAGCAATACATAAAAAATATCAAGTTATCTTATTTATAACCTATCTCTCGGACGGATAGGTTTCTGAAGGAGTGGTAGGTATATAGGATGGATAGGTTCTGACCTCTCGCCAGTTTTTCCCCTAAAGGTTAGGCAGTAGTGTCCACGCGAGAGGTCCCCGCTTGGTACTCCCACATTAGGGCAATTATGTAGGAAGCCAAACATATTGCCATCGGCCGAGCAGAAATCCAACCTCAAAGAAAAACCTACTTCCCAAAGCAGGAATCAAGCCCGAATCATCGTGCTCACCAGTAACATTTGCGACCTCTAACCCAACGAGGCAATGTAGACGTAATCAAGTTAAAATCATTTCACAGATGCGATTTAAGCCTTCTGTAAGATTCAAAAGCCGAAACTAGTCAACAAATAAGTTTAAAGCTATTTTTTTAAAAGCCTACTTAGAGCCAAGGATCCTATGTATCGTTGAGGGTAACTTTTTAACTGAATTTACGTGTACACAACGAGATTGTGAAGGTTTTATTCTTCAGAATGTTGAGTACGTTCAGAGAACAGTTTGTGTTCGTCTTCCCCTCGTACGGCGTGAGGGATAAGCGGTAGCGAGTTAGCACAATCGCCCGACCTCTGTGAATCTTGATATTCAATCAGGTATTGAGGAAAAACGTGGTTAAACTTTACTTTATTAGCAGTTTTTTGCAGTTTAACCTGCGTTTCAATGAAACTACGTACCCGAATAAAAAGTAGCCTATAACTCAAGTTATGACCAAGGGAAATGTGGCTACATTTTTACAAATTTAAATATGATATTGTAATGCGAATATATAAGTAACTCTGTATATCTCTTTGTTTATCACAGTAGAATGGCTGAACCTATTTAGATTGTTTAAAAGAGTTAATTTATTTGTGAATTATGAATAATCTTCTTGGATTATTAAAATGAAACAACGTTTCTTGTTATCCTATTAAAATTAAAGCCAATTAATTATCCAAATACAAATCGAAAATATTATACAAGCGTGAAAGACACAGATATCTATCTATACAGCGTGTATAGTGGTTTCGACACTACAAAATCTAAAATGTGGTTATTAATTTTAGCCCCAAAAAGGCCCTACCCAAAAAAGCAAGGATGGTGGAAATTCCATCATTGCTTTTTTGGGTAGGGACAACGTTACTAAAATGTATCCCAGGGAGATGAGTTTATACCCCCAGCGCTTTTTTTATTCTTCGATTTTTAATGAAGCTTCAACGGTATGTATGGCGCAGGAATTTAGCTCCATCGAAACGCTCGTAGCTTACTCTCTGCGCCACAATCAGGGGGAAGGCACCAGATGTCGTACGGGTGACAATAAATTTTATCGCCGCTCTGTGCGTATTCTCAGCACTACAAAACCGTAAGCTCGGATTTGAAACATAAACGGAACGGTATATATTATTTAAATTGCAAACTGTCACTTTTTATAGAGACGCTCGGATACATGGTACAGTCTTACGGCATGGGTGGTGTTATACTTTATGTCGTGAGCGTGATTGAGAGGTGATACACCTGTGGTTGTAATTTGCATCAGAATCATATGACTTTTATGTGTTTTCGTTTGCAATTCATATGCTGAAACAAATTTAAGGGGTTGTTATATGTCTATCTAGTTTTTGGTATTCATGTAAAAAACTATTGCCTATTTTTATTGTCTTCCGTGTAATTAATTCTGATGTGTACTTTCATATGCAATGTTAGGTGTTAACATACCTTCAGATCTCTGAAAACAGATGCTTTACCACATTCGCGTAACTCAGCGTCTTGCTTTTGCTCAGATAAAAAGAGCAGGCGTCACATAGAATCACGTCTTTTACGTAAAATACAACTCATAATGGCGTACTTAATACAACCAGACGTTGAAAGGCGTCGTTTAAATACGCATAAATTCTTATAAACACTTCCTCCAAGCAAGCTGCCTTCTGATTTACTGGTTTTATCATTTTTTCGCTGACTTATACCTCACTTTATAGTCTTACTTCTAGATTTTTATTGGAGACAATAAGGGCTTAATAAAATGAGAATGATGAGGGTAGCATCTGTGTAATAAGAACTTCTTTACAGCTATTTTATAATGCAGTTATATTGGCTCGTAAATGTCTTCTGAATATGAGCTTCATCGTTTGCGAAAATGAAAGATTCGAGAAGTTTCCAGAATGAAAGTAAGGTTATAAATGAAGCCCTCGCTGGGCGCCAAAATCTTTTTCTCAGCTAACCTTCAATCAATAATTATTAATCGAAGAAGCTAACTATTCTACAACTAACACTAGAACTAACAGCAGAACTAAAATGTATGTAGTAAATACCAAAAGAGGGTATAAGTACTACAAAAACAAATGATAATGATAAATCATCATCATCACGAAAATACGTCGTCCGCGATTATAGCTAGCTGTTTCCCGCGGTTTCACCCGCATCCCGAGGGAATTACTTAGCGCACCCTGGTAAAAAGTAAGTGTTCCTCAGGGTCTATTCTATCTCTGTACCAAATTTCATTTATATCGGTCCAGTAGTTTTGGCGTGAGAGCGTAACACAGAACAGACAGACAGAGTTACTTTCGCATTTATAATATTAGTAAGGATAAATACTTAATTGTTTTCAAAAAACTTAGTTGCAATAGCCCTTGAAATCTTCAAAAAAACTGTATTATAGAACTTAAATGGGCGGTCCATGTCTACCGAATGCATCAAGACTGGTGGGTAAAGATCACCACACAATTGATCCCTGAAGATGGACAGCGCCCCGGAGACAGGCCAGGAAAGTGATAGCAAAAAAATTTAGACTCCTTCCTCCATGAGACTAGACTAGACTTATGTCTAGCAGTGGGACAACAAAGGTTAAAAAATGGAACTCAAAGGCAAAGAAAAATAACAAACCAATGAATTATTTTCGATCCTTGTAGTCCATGAAGGCATGATCTTCTCCTAAGAGACCTCCTGAATCAACTATTTTATTTTCATGTAAAAATTGCAACGCTCATGTAATCTAGCAATGCATTCTCTAACAGTGCATACTTTATATCGCAGCCTGCATCGGCTTATTTACGTGGTCGGAGGGACATATTTTATGCGCCGCCAATCGATATGTCCCGGTTCAGACACGGTTAATGGCCCGAAATGCTCCTGTATGCGTCCCGGCTCGGTTGATTCCTACGCTCAAAGGTTGGGATAGAGCTTTGATAGTCTGAGGTACTGTTTTTAGATTAAGGTGTAGTTAGGAATGCCTGATCTGCCTTCGGCACCTTGATTAGTTTATTTGCTGATGGTGAAACATTTTTTTTTTGCTTTAAAAAACTCATTTATTTAAGTAGACCAGTAACTTCTGACTAGTAAGTATTTATAGAAACAGGTTGATGTCGTACAAATGTATAACTTGAAAGAAGCCAATAAAGTTTGGTTTGCTCATAAACAACTCCAATTTAAATACATAAATGGTTTGTGAGTTTTAATATAGACAGGCAGGTAATTAAAAACAGTGAAAAAACTTTATATAATGTAACATTAGTTAACTTGCCAAAAGGTAGGCTTCTTGAAAAAAACTACAGTAAGATTAATTTCGTACATTTAAAGGTATAAAAGCGCTCACAACACGAGCTAAAAATTACACGCCTACACAAACAATTATAGCAAAGTCGCATGAACGTGTCACCGTAGGAGTTTGTACCGAGAAGCCAATTTGTTCGGATCAAGAGTCGGATGGTAAATTAGACGAGAACGTGGCCTCGTCGATAAGAATTACCTGAGATTTTGCGTCATGTTTCTTTATTTAGAAATTACCATTGTACGTACAGAATGCCCTCAATCTCATCGGATGTCTAGAAAGTGAGGATTGATAAAAATAATGTACAGATTTTCAATTTCCTATATACCGGATGATTTGTTGGTCTCAAGTATTCTCAAGCATAACTGTTTGAGACTAAGAGTCCTGTCAATCTCAGTAGCAGCACGGATGCTAGATTATTGCCTGATTTATGACAATAAGCTCGCGTTCTATTGCTTGAAACTTAAACAAACGTAACTGCCCTTTGGATACACTTCTGTTTAACCCTTCGGAAAAATCAGGCGCTGGTTATTTTTGTACAGATGCGTTTTTATAACTCTTCCATTTTAAATATTCTAAAAAATTGGCACTACATAGGCACGTCTAAGTACCTACCTTCCTACTAATGCAAAACTCTGTGTTACAATCTCAGCTTTTCCAACAATGCATAATATATTCGGATTGCGAATATTCCATAGGCATCATGGTCATATTACGTAATGAAGATCTGTGTTATTTCATGGATCATGGATAAACACAAAAATTTATGTAAGCTGGCAATATGCGTCAATGGTATTATTTACTGGCAATAAGGGGGTATTGAATACGGCTTCGGAATCCGGACTTATTATACTTATGCTTATGGCTGGCATTAATTATGAAAATAAGTGGGTAGATGGAAAAAAAGGTTTATTGACGCTGTCAGAATTATATTCACGAATATTATATACTGGATTTCCAAACCAAGCCATGGCTTGTATTATGGGAAATAGTCTTCAGTTATGGAATTTGTTTTTGTTTTAAAAAAGTGTAAGCGTGAATGTGGCGAAGCAGCTGATTCCGGAGTTAATTAAGGTGAGTCTTTAATAATTTTATAACAGTAATTTTGTATGGGACAATCGCCGGTCATGTATCACCATCACATTTCGTTAAAGTTGTCTCAAAGGGCTTCTGCGTGTTGGACTCGGCCCCACGTGCGCCTCCCAAAGGTCCGGGACTCTGTAGTCCCGTGCATGGCAGACTTTGTATGTTTTTATGTATATTATTTTTGGATTTGCGAGTTTGTGTGCATGTGAGATAAAGTGTGGGTGTGTGTAAGCGTGAAACTTTTATCTAGTTTTTTTATCATTAATTATTTATTACGATTATATTTATGTTATCATATTCCAATTAAACAAAACCCTCTTAGTTTTTTTGTCGCAACTGCAGATAGAGATTAAACTTCCTACCCGCAACTAATAACGGTACTATTTTATTTAAATATATTAATATAATTAATGTAGGTCCTACCTCCATAAGTATTCATCCTTTATAGAAGTTTCCTTTTAAAACCTGCCAGGGATCGAACATGCGAATAAATAGGTAACTGAAGCAAAAATTTCATGTAAATAAAACCCAGCTAAGTGCGAGTTGGACTCGCGCACGGAGGGTTTTACCATTATGTTTAAAAACGGCAAAAAAACACATTTGTTGTATGGGAGCCCCCTCTTAAATATTTATTTTATTTAGTTTTTTTTTGCATTTGTTGTTGTAGCGGCAATAGAAATACATAATTTGTGAACATTTCAACTGTCTAGCTATCGCGGTCTTGAGATACAGCCTGGTGACATACAGACGCACAGACAGCGAAGTTTTAGTAATAGGGTCCCGTTTTTACCCTTCGGGTACGGAACTCTAAAAAGATAAATTAGCTAAAGTTAAATAAAAACCTATATTTCTGTATTATTTTTCCTACTACAAATGTTACGTCGGTAAGATCTCTGCATAACCTTAACGTTAGGTTATATCCCATCTCGTCGTGGAAGATGGCTGCGAGCGAAGTGTAAACACGGTTAAAGTGCGTGCGCTTTAAGTTGGAGTGCGCTCTCAAATCCTGAGAAATCGCTGCGGCTTCGGTCGTCTCTCGACACGTCTTCGGAAATGGTACAAGTTACGACCAACAGCGGGTGTGATATAGTATTTTTTGGTATTGCAAAAAGCGCCGGATCAATTACCGTCTCACTTATAAAGTAGGATTAATTTTTAATCTGCAGCTTAGCAAAGTATTAGCAATAATCTCACTCATAAATGCTGTTAAGCGTTAATCCGAACTTAATGTAGTTGCTTAATCCTGGATTACAACGTTAAGTAAGGATTAGGTGAGAAATGGTTAAACTTCAGATTACGCGTCTTTTATAAGTACTTGTAAGACGGTTAGTGTGAGCAAGGAGTTGCTATCCTGCAGGTTGTAACTTAAAAACTGGTGTTTTAAGTTATTCGTTAAAAAACGATTGAAAGCGCAAAATCTATAACGATTTTAGCTTCTCATATTAGCTATGGGCCGAAAATTTATTTGTTTACCGATGCAATCAGCTGTTATATTGAATCCGCAACAATTTTCTACTACTACTAAAAAGCTTCTTTTACCTAGATACTGCAATATATTAGTTTAAAATAGCAGTGCGGTGTTGATAAATATGGGGGATTTACTAATTTTTTTTCGAGGTGATAAGTTAATACCATTTTCTTATTATTAATACTTACCTTCTACACTTATGTACCTAAAGGATATTATACTTTTATGTAATTGATAAATGTACATACCCCCGCTGCCTCTCACTATTTGCAGCGTAATGTCAGAGGGATAATGCAGATTGATTCGGCTCAACTCGGAGGAGACAAATTCGATTTGCGACAGTGCGGTGTAACGCACAGATTTGACGCCTTGAAAAATATACCAGATTCAGTGTGGAGATTGCAGCTGCCTGCCTGGTGCGCTGCTATTTTTCTACTCTGTTGAGCTCTTATTGGCAGGACGGTTCAGAATGTCGGAACCTTTGCACTTTCGCGGAGTGCATTTCAAGAGAATCAGTTTTAAAATTGTATTTCTGGTTGTGGATCATACAGATATTTTGGTATATGTTAGGAATCCTTGCTATAAACTTGGCTCTTGATTAGATTATTTATATATATATATATATAAATATATAACAATATGCATATGTAACAATATGCCTCTTTTATCCAAAGGTGTAGCTAGAAGTGTATTTTGGTATGTCAGTCTCATTTTATCAGTTAGAGGAGCTATTGCTATAAATCGCGCACATAATCCAGATTCATGGCTGCTACTGATAAATACACATGTGACATAGAAATCCCCATAGGGTTTGACACTGGCCTACCTAGAGATCGAACTCAGGAGAAGGCGGAACAAAATCTTGTTTATAAATTGGATATGAAAAAATAATTACAATACTAAAAGGATGAAAATGAAAACTTTTTGGCAGAGTTGCGAATAGCTAAAGTTCTGATGCTAACCTCGTACAGTCGTACTTTAGAGACTCCAGTCCCAAAAGTGGACCCTAACATAACTCCAAGACCTAAGCTCTAAATTATGGTGGATAAACAAAGAATATCTATTCAAAGGGTCGTGCAGAATTTATACTTGGCGTGCAAAAGGCGTATAGTGCGTTGTTCGGTAAACTGCGCGTTTCACATTCGGGACACGTTCCCGTCGCCGAAATGTTCCCCGGATGGGCTTTTTGAAGAAACAAAACTCGCCATACAATACAACTTGTCCCACATTGCTCCGCTTTCAACGCAGCTGGTCAAAATGCCCATTTACATTCGACAGAAGTTGGGAATTTTTTGTTCGTCACCCATGGAAATGTCGGGAGTCGATTTTGTTGAGAATTCAATTTAGTCTTGTATTGAATTTAGAACTGTTTAATCCGCAAGCCTTTTGTCGGAAAAGGCTTGCCTTTTGCTATTGTAGGTTTTCTCAGACCTCGTGTTCAAAATAGCTTAAAAGAGAGTAGTACTTTTCTATCATGGTCACTTAAAGTTATATAGTAGAGTAATATGTACCAGTCGTAAAAAAACTCTTATTGAATGTGCTCGTTTAGGGAGATCTTGTAAGAAGTATAGGTAAAGGCACACAAGACATGTGATGCTTCTATTAATTAGTGATGGTGTGTGTGTTCTATCAATACTTAACATCTAGCAGGAAATACATGTATGTATAGCTAGCTTGAGTTTTGAGTTTTTGCGTGTCCAAACCTATATATATGTTTTCATCTCTTATTTGTATGCTGGTCCCCAGTCCGCAGAAAGCTGACGTTCCGTGACAAATGTAATACCTTCGGTGTCTCCTCCTATGAGTCAGGATTGATACCCCATTATACCTACCCCTGATACCTATCCGTTTTGTTATTATTTCAGTATGTATCGCGTCCCAATGTTTCAGAGGCCTTATAAGCATTTTCTTCACAGAATAATAGGCTGTATTTCTTGTTGTGGAGCGTGTATAATTGTGTGAAATAAAGTTGGTATGTTTACGCGATTTGTGTTCTTGTCACGTGCCATTCGACTCGCCGGTCGACGCGTGTGCCTTCTTCGGTCGGAGCTATTATTTTTATCCGCATTTTGTACTTATTGGTGCTGTATTATGTGACAGCGTTCGCGTTATTAAATAATCGGCTGTTCGTTTAGTTAAGGCTGTTGGAGGCAGAACGTTTGCAAGGAGTTCTCGCTCAATAGAAGGCAAAGCTTTCCGAGTATAATAAATGAAGTCTGCCAGATGGTCTTTAGATACATTGATACTTAAGTACAGGGGTCTAGAATAAATTAGTACTTACTAATATTGTATTTAGTATCTATAACTAGGTGTTACGTTTTTCGTACTATTAGCGTCTTGAAGACTAATAGCTCTAAATCTATGCTCGAGCCGAGATCTATGCTTTAGTATCATTCTGTTATACGTATCTCTGTATTGTTATGATAAAAAAGCTATTTAAATTGGTTTATTGTATATCTGAATCAAATCCGAGTCTTTTTTTTTATTGTTCCTGTTATCAAAACAGGCTACAACACAGGCGAGATTTGGATGATTTTTGGTTTATTGGGAAATATTCATATTATTGCCCTTCATCACATAAATCTCGTATAAATTGAAGAGATTAGAAAGTCATACAAGTGGGATACCTATGGGTTGTCAGCTATTATGGCGAAAATTGTGAAGGTCAATCAACCTTTGACATCATTAGAATAAGCTCTTGTGAGGTTATTATGCTAATATCCGTTCCACTTATTTGGTTCTCTTCTCTGGATTCCCGATTACAAGTACTTAGAGACCTATCCTAGCTACCTTTTCAAGATTTTTATGATTCAATATTGATAAGGTCATACCTACATTGATTGCTTGAACATTGTTAAGAATTATTAACCGTGATAGTATGATTAAACCGTTGGCCACCATAGCATAGGAGAAGGCGCTGTACTTATTATAATACTACCAATATATTGGATTTTCCCGGATTACAATGTGAACAAAATGCAATTTACTTTAGAGTGGTTTCCTTGCCACCCTCATTGTTCGCTTCCATCTCAATAGTTTCATCTTCCCCAATTTCAGTCGATCACACTTTCGACCATTAAAAAGTACGATCTCCCCACTCCTAGCAATTTGGAACGAATTCGAAAAGTCAACGATAAAAAGTAGAATTTATTGCCTTTACCGATGAAAATATAAGTTACCCCATCCAATGTAAAAACGCTAAAATCTTTTTAGAACCCGATAAGCGTTATGGGCTAACCAGCTGCCACTTTAACAAATTATTGGGAGATTTCCAAGAAAAAGTTGTCACCCCCACGAAGGGTAGACGACGTCTTATTTGATAGCTTGATTTTCGCGGGGCGCACCGAGAATGTTAAATTACTGGCGAAATGAAAGATAATAGGGCTGCATCTTAACGGGGGAAAGTTGCTCCACTTTTGACGAGGGAAAAAAGTTTATATCCCCAAAAGATTTTGAAATTCCCATCCCTGGGGCGCCAGAGTGCTCCGTATCACATTATTTATTCATGGTTTTTTTGTTTTAATGCTGGAGTATAGTCGCTTCTATTTTGTTGATCTCTTTACTACAGCATAAGCGATTAAGAATGCAAATCATCTTCAGACCGAGCGTACTTATTTTGATTAAAACTACAGTTTTGTTCCAAAATGTCGGCATTACGAAGCATTCGTATAAATCAACTTGGATATTTAAATTGTAGTAAGTAGCTAATACCTGTCTCGATATTTTTATTGGAGGAGCTCGTGGCTAAGTAACAGCCGCACGGTTCGACCGATCATAGGTTAAGCTGCGCTTGGCGCGGTCGGTCCGTGGATGGGTGACCATCTTTGTCATAGCGAGACTCCTCCGTGCCTCGGAAAGCACGTTAAGATGTTGGTCCCGGTTGTCATTTGTACATCTTTGACAGTCGTTACGGGTAGTCAGAAGCCAGAAAGTCTGACAACCAGTCTTACCAAGGGGTACCGTGTTACCTGGTAACTGGGTTGTGGAGGTCAGATAGGCAGTCGCTCCATGTAAAACACTAGTACTCAGCTGCATCCGGTTAAGACTGGAAGCCGACCCCAACATAGTTGGGAAAAGGCTAGGCAGATGATGACCTGTCTCGATATTTGATAATTCAAAATTTAGTCTTTTAAATTATAAATTTCAAATTATGCTTACGACAGTTTTTTAGTAAACACTAATCTTTTCTTGTAAATCTGAATTTCCTACTAAATATTCGAATATTATCAGTGCAGGCCAATGTGTTCATTTAAACAAAGACAAAATAAAACGAAGATTAATCGAAATCGAACAATTTATTGTAAACTAATACGAACGCATAGTAGAATTTAGGATATATATTTGTAATATTAATAGTACAATAACAAAACATTGACAGGAAAGCGTTAACTTAGTTCACCAACATTCGATGCAGTTGACAAGTGCGGCGAGTTTCGCTTGAGTCGAGTTCTCACGGTGCCGTCAACCTCTCGCTTACATTGTTACAATATATCAAAATGTTAAAGCTATATAAAACATGGCCAATTAAATGACAACAGTCTTAGATCCTAGAAACGAGTTTTTAGTTACATTGATATAATTATACGCGATTATTCCAATCACTCTGGTTTTATTTATTCATACAAAGTTATAACAGCGCAACAAACTTTCTTTGGATTTATAATACAAAATGGGGAGTTAGGAAAGTAGTTTATTATCAGTAGTGATCGGAATAAACGCATGTCATAACGTTACGACAATGAGGTCAGTGCCAGTGCAGATATAGAAAATAATTTCCTCGATATGAAATTGTCACAGACAGGGGAAGACAGAGGAAGACATCTTGCTTTGAACAATTTACAAGTGGGTTCAGTACAAAAGCTACTCCAACTTTTGAAAATTATTTCACAATAGATTGGGAATAGTTTTCTCACGATGACAGTATAAAAGTACAAAAATGAGCAGAAGATAAACGCTAACAAGTCAGAGCAATCCTCGCGTAACATCTGTATTTACAATAGTGTTATAATATTATCTAAATTATCATAATTTAGAGCGCGGAGCTAGAAGCTTTCGTAAATCTAGAAAAATACAGTGGTAACCTGATAGTGTCGAAGCATTTATTTTATAAATACGAGTACTAGAGTACAAAAGCAGTCTCCAGATTAAATTCGGTAACGTAGCTTAACGATATCTATTTAGAATTTTACAATTTAAATACAGTTTGTTTACTTTAAAAATCACTGATTTCTGGATCTGTATCGGCGTACTTGCAAGTGAAGGGGTTTCGTAGCCATGAACAGAAGGAACGGTCGCTATGCTGCTTGTATTTTGCTGTGGTGTGCTTTTTCGCGTGCGCTCGAGCGACAGCTGCGCGCCGCGTTGGATACGAATCTAGAGAAGACGCATCTGAGTCTCGTGGAACTGAGTCGTAGCCTGACTCAGCACGTCTCGATGTTGTTGCGGGACTGTGTTTGCCTGTCCGCGGTGTAGACTCATGACCGCTATCATAGCCATCCGGCTTGGAACCAGCAACTACTCTCGCTATTCCTTTATCACTTTTCTCTGTTCGCGGTTCAGTTGTTACTACAGGGGGTGATACTTCCAGATGTAAGTTTGACTTTAGTTCTTTAAATGAAGGAGCTCCACTTCCAGGTATTCGTTTTTCTTCTCTTAGATTCGGGTCTGAGGCCCCATCAGGATGCCTAAGGGATGCTATACGTGCGTCTGTAATATCATTACCTCTGTACCTTTCGAAGGGTCCATAGCAATCATTATGAGTTTCTAAATCTTGATATGCATCACATTCCCCCACTGCACTTCCGGGCCTGGACATAGTTCGTTTGCAACTATTACATATTTTGTCACTGGGTCTATAAGCTGGTTCACTATAAACAGAACCATCGCCTCCAAATTCCTCTGTATCGCGAACATTCGATAGAGATAGTGACTGAAACTGGGGTGCTATCCTTGTTATTGGCATATCATTGTTTTCTAACATACGTCGAGAGCCATAAAGTTCAGTCAAACTCATTATGTCGTCGATTCGTGATCGAGATGAAGGTAAACTCTCAAGAGGATTAATATCAAATCCGTGATCACCGCTATACTTCTCAGCATAAAATCCTATTGTTTGTCTTAAGTAGGCTTCATTCCTAATTTGGCGTTCAACTTCACTATACAAAGACAAAGTATCTGTGAAAGTCGAAGCAACTGTCAAATTTTCTTGACTTAGAATCCTAAGGGGATGATCGTCTAAATCTTCTTGATCTACTTCTGGCAAAGGATTCTCTGAGTACCCCATGCAGAATGCTATATCTTCTTCCGTTACTTGTAGGCACGAATCCATCATTGGAACTGGCTCTAAGGGTTCTTCAACTTCAATGATTTCTAGAATATCATCTTCATCATCATTCAAACCTCTACTCATACCATGAGGATCAATATCCCTACTGTGGGTTGAAACTAACTCATCATCCATTCTTAACCGCTCTTTATATTTACTATCTAAGCTTTCCATTGAAACTTCTCTACTACTAAGACTACTTGGTTGCATTATTGGTAATGCCGGTGGAATTTCAGCTAATTCTTCACTATCATCATCGTCATCTATATCGAGTTTACTTTGTTTAGAGCATTTTTTACCCACTGAGTTTTGATCTGTTGTGGGAGGTCCAACATTTTCTTCTTCTATTGCCATCCCCTTGGAACCAGCTTTTAATCCGGTTCTTATTGTTGATTCTTCAACATGTATTCGCTTGACTGAATCCTTCATTAATGGCTCCATTTTATGGGCATTTTCTGGTTCATCAGGTATTCTACCTCCAGGTTCTTTGTGTACTACTGCTGCTTTGTGACTTGGTGAGCTATGTCTGGATTTATGTATTTGTGACGTTTGATTTTCAACCCATTTTCTTATCATATTTTTCTTGTGGTTGTCCATATATCCATAACCAAGGTTTTCACTACCAAGAGCACCAAGAATACCTAGTTGGAGAGGTAGTGTAGGATTTCCAGGTTGAATTGGCACAGATTCAAATTGTATGGGTACTTTTGTTTCTTGCATTGGACCGTCGATCCAAGTCTCGCGTTTTTTACCTTGTGTTTCTTTGATTATATGTCTCGCTTCAACTAACTTAGATTTAGATATTCTAGGCCCATCGATCCATTGTTCATCACTATTGCTTTTTCCTTCTTCTGCATGTTTTGAACCGGCTTTTTTAAGCGGAGTCGATTTTGATGTAACTGAATGCACTGGGGAAGCCTTCGGTGTATGACTGGGCTGTAAAATTTTTAACGGTGATGCTTTTGGAGACCCATGTAGTCTATGCACTGGACTTTTTTCCTCAACAACTCTAGATAGCGATGATTTATGTTTTTGTTCTGCTGCAGAACCTCGTAATGCTTTACTCAAAACGCATCTGTTGTCGCCTGAATTTATATGGGGTATATAAACTGGAGGATGTTCTCCATCAGTTGCATCGTCCATTGGACCAACGTATATGACTGTGTCGGCTGATAAATCACTACTTGAGGGGTCCGGCTCACTACTGCTAGGTTTTGAGGCGTCTTCACCAGAGCTTCCTCCAGATCCTGCATTATTATTTGACGAATATTTAACTTTCCTCCTTCGAAGCCTATGTATTCGAGAAGCCAACTGTAATGTCGTTAAAGTATCGGAATAATTCTGGGCATTTGGTGAAACATGAACAATCATTGCAGTGTGACATGTTAGAGATCCTAGACACTCCTTCAAAACATGTGTTAGATTATGGTCTCTGTACGGCAAATGCCTTTGTCCGTTGAATATTGCAAGTAGTATGTTTCCTAAACCAGATAGTGGAATCCCACCGTTTGTTTTTCCTCTCTCCGAGTTTCCTAGGTCGATTAAATGCAGGCGGCTGCGTCCTCCGGCAACTGTGAACAAAGAGAGAAATGTTTTTAATTCAAGAACTTTGTTGTTTTGTGACCCGTTTAGTGTGGCGGCGGATAGTAAAACTTTTATTTAAAACATTTATATTTATATAGCCACCTTCAATGAACATTCCAGAAATTATTCCACTTTATGTGGACGTACATTTTAATTAATTTTTTTCAATAAAATATTCAATTGTTAGTTGGAAGATCACAAAGCGTTCAAAACTCTCAAAACTCAAAACTCAAAACTCAAATGTTTTTATTTCAAATAGGTCTTTGCAGGCACTTATGAAACGTCAAGCTAGTTGCACGGTTCCAAGGAGTGGGTCTTATGGAGAAGAACCGGCAAGAAACTCCATAGACACTCTTTTCAAAAGGAAATGTTTACAATAGTCTTTTTACAGTACAGGTTATCTCTGAGAAAGTTATACAATTCAAATGATGCTATACAAAAAAGATAAAAAATAATAAAGAAACAATTAAATTACAATTTAAATAATGTTTCAAGTAGTTTTCTGGTCGCCAGGGAAGCCACCTGTGCAGAAAATAAGTTATTAACGCCATGCATCCTTGTCGTCAATGAAGTCCTGAATTTTATAATAAGCCCTTTTTATTAGTGTTAATTTCACAACATTTTTAAACTTTTTATCTGTAAGATCAAGGATACATTTAGGCAGCTTGTTATAAAAGCGTACACTGTTCCCTAAGAATGATTTAGTTGACTTAGTGAGTCTAAATTTTGGAACTACTATTTTATGTTTATTACGTGTGTTAATATTGTGAATATCACTTTTAACTGTGAACTTATGAAGATTTTTACGTACAAACATAATATTTTCAAGAATGTACAATGAAGGCAAAGTAAGTATGTTAATTTCTTTAAAGAAGTCTCTAAGAGATTCGCGAGGGCCCATGTCGTAGATCGCACGAATCGCCCTTTTCTGTAATACAAAAATGGATTGAACATCAGCTGCTGCCCCCCACAACATTATGCCATACGACATCAAACTATGGAAATAGGCGAAGTAAACGAGCCTGGCCGTAGCTATGTCGGTCAGTTGTCTAATTTTTCTGACTGCAAAAGCAGCAGAGCTAAGACGCCCTGATAGGGCAGATATGTGGCTACCCCATTGTAATTTACTATCAATCGTAATCCCCAAAAAAACAGTATTATTAATGAACTCTAATTTGTTACAGTCGAGCATTATGTTAGTTTCTACTGTAGTCACATTGGGTAAACAGAATTTTAGACATTTAGTTTTGGAGCCATTTAATAACAAATTGTTGGCTGCGAACCATTTCGAGAGAGTTACTAAGCTATCATTGACATGTATGACATTAGAATCTTTTCGATTCATTTTAAAAACAAGGGAAGTGTCATCTGCGAATAAAATTACATCAGAAATTTCAGACATCATATATGGTAGGTCATTAATATAAGCTAAGAACAGAAATGGACCCAGTATTGAGCCCTGAGGCACGCCCATTTTAACTACTGTCCCTGATGATGTTGAGCCGCAGACTTCTACTTTTTGCTGTCTGTTTGACAAATAGGATAGAACAAGTTCGAGAGCTTTATTACGAATTCCGTAGTGATTCAGCTTAAAAATAAGTGTTTCGTGGTCTACGCAATCGAATGCCTTGGAGAGGTCGCAGAATATACCTATAGCATCCTGTGAGTTCTCCCAGGCATCTAAGATCTGAGTGACTAGTCGAGCGCTGGCGTCCGTAGTAGACCTACCCTTCATAAAGCCGAATTGACGGTCGTGTAATATATTATTTAAATTAAAGTGACTTAACATCTGATCTAGCATAATTCTTTCGAAGATTTTACTTAGGGCCGGGAGGATAGAGATCGGCCTATAGTTTGAGGGATTTTTCTTACAACCTGACTTGAATATCGGAATCACTTTGCTGTGCTTCATCAGGTCAGGGAAGGTACCGCTATCAATACAGAGGTTGAAAATTTCACTAAGTATCGGGGCAATATTGTCAATAATGGAACATAGTGCTTTGATAGAAATGCCCCATAGATCTTCTGTCTTTTTTAAATTTAGGCTTTTGAATGATTTTTTAATCGTGTGCGTAGTCACATAGTTGAATTTAAAATTAGGTACATCTTTAGTGAAATTTTTTTTCAATAAAGATTCAGCTAAAATAGAGGACGAATGGAGTGATTTGGTGACCTCTATGGGTATATTTGAGAAGAAAGTGTCAAACGCGTTGGCAACCTCTACTTTGTCTGTGATAGTTACGTCATTTATATTTAATAGCAGCTCAGTATCCCGTACTTTAATTTGACCAGTTTCTGAGTTTATTATATTCCAAACGGCTTTTATTTTATTATCAGATTTGGCTATTTTGTTACTAATTGATTTCGATTTAGCAAGAATACATACTTTTTTGAATGTTTTTGAGTATTTTCTTACATAATCGTGAAATGATTGATCAGATGTCATTGATTTTTCACGGTACAAGTTATACAATACATCTCTGCTTATCCTAATCCCCTTGGTAGACCATTCGTTAAATTTTAGTTTGTTGTTTGTTTTAACTTTTTTTAAAGGACAAGATTTACAAAATTCTTGGCAAAGTGTGCTAAATAACTTATTAAATTTTTTATTCGGATTACCGATTTTAAAACTTTGTGAAGATAGTTTATTCACAACGTTTTTTTTAAAAGTCTGTAACGTTTTTTCTGTCAATGGTCTAAATTCAATAATTCTGTTTGATGTAGGTACTTTATTCGTCTTTCGTCGTTCCCTTGTTTTAATGAAGATTTTTAATGAATAATATAAGGACTTGTTTTTATTCGACAAGAAAAAATACCAAGATAGATTATAATCAACTTTGCTTATGTATATTATGATATACGCAATATTTCCTTACCTGCTCCTTTGCCACCGACACTGTATTGGTAAACATGAAGTGTGTACAACAAATGGCTGTCTTTTCCTTCTTCTCTGCCACCTCTAGTAGCTAGAGCTGCATCGAGGTAGAAAGCGGCCTTTTCTGCACTGTGCACACGAAGTTCCGATTGGTTCTGCAGGTGGGTTCCGAAGAGAGGGTCGTCTCGAAGATATACGCCTGGAGATTGCTCCGTGTCTGTGTGAGGGAAAAAATTGGTAAGTGAGTATTTAAGAGTTATGAATATTCGATTCAAATTGTTTTGTGGGTCTAGTGGTCGCGACTATTAATGATGAGGTCCTAGGATTTCGGGTCAGGACCATCATATTATTTATGTATTTCTTAGTATCAGCCAGAATTATAATGTTGTTCCAGTCTAATGGCAGTAGGCCCGTATTTCATGAGACTTAAACTTAACTTGCGAAATGTGAATTCACTTATAATATGTATGATATATAGCTATTCATAAAAAGGCGTGACGTCAAACCAGATTTTCTTGTGAACGGCTTTATAGGAATTGCCTCTGTTATTTAAAATATTACTCTATTAAGTATGTATTATACCATCTTGTACTAAAGTTTCTCACCGTTTTGATAAGGTGCCAACAAGTCCCGGATCTGGTTGGTGTTGGTGCACAGTTCAACAGCGGATACCCGGACGGAGAACCGGGTGCCGCATTTGTGGCGTTGCTCTGCTATCCCCCGGAACAGCCACGTGATAGCGCAGGGGATGGCGCCCAGCGCTGCTGGCGAGTCCGGTCGCCCCAACATTGTGTAGGATTTACCTGGATAAAAAATGAGTTAAAGGAAGAACCTTGACATGACCAGTTGGACCTTACAAAAGTTTGTCGACACAATCAATAAAAAAATTGTCAAAATTTTTCCTCATAGCCGTCAACAGGGAGCGTGCCGAAAAAGCTGGCATCATTGCTTTCAATGCTTATGAATACTAATAAATTAAAAGTACCTATAATCTATAGCCTTATTAAGTAAAATTCACAATTTTATGAGTACATTCAATATCTTCTGTATTCTGTTAAAAACCTATTCTCTATTTAACCCAATTTCATCCAGCTTGCGGCTGAAAGTCACCTTTGTACAAAAGAACATAAATAAATGATAAGTTCGTACGAGTAACTCCTCAAATACCACAACCCCCCGAATAATTCACGACAGAAGCATAATGAACACAAGAAATCACTTTTAATACCAGGTAAGTTCACTTAGCTCCACGTGGCTTCCAAAATCCTTCAATAATTAAAACGAGGTTCGAATTATTCACTCAGTTGGATCTACGATCCCGAATAAGCGGGATGTAGGAGTAAGCTTGGCTTTAGTGGCAACATTGCCGCGTTTCCCCAAAACTTTCATCTCGCGAGGCATTCAATTTGCATCTGAAACCTTAATCTATGAGGGGAGGTTGGGATAAATTACCTCTTTCGTTTTTAGTCCGTCGTTGTTTTGTGTTAATGAAAGTATAAGCCCATTTCGCAATTGTTTGTCTGTGGTATTATCTTGATCGTATCGTTCAGATAATCCGTCGCTACTTGCTAAATTGATTTCGTGTCTTGGAACTTATTAATAGGTTCGTAATACTGTTAAAGTTGTTAGCTTTGTCTTGTTTTCGAGTTACAAAGCCTTGTTGTATTGTTTGAGAATCTTATTTGTGCTTCAATTATTATCTACCTAATCGTAAATACATCCCTGATTCTGATTAAATGTGGATCACATAAAATATCTCTAGACCTAGACATTTTCATTGAGTTTTAACAGAAAAAGGGTAGCAAAAGAATCATAAAAACTACAAAACTCCAAACAAGTTGTTCATAAAGATCGTGAAAATTACAAGAAAAACTTTTAAATCTTATTTTCCTGGAACAAAAGTTAGATGTTATCCATAAATTATTTAAGCCGGACTTGGAACTACGTAGAGCCTAACATTCATAGTGTTAACTTGAATCTCAGTTTTAATATCAAAGTTTTGCCATGACGAGTGTGCGAGCGAGACGGAGACAGGTCGTATTTATCAAACTTTCAATTAAGAGCTCTCCCGACTCTTTGCCATTTAGATGCAAATCCGCCGCCGTGCTGAGTGAGAAGTTTCATACTTTATAGTGCATAATTAGGGCTACCTCCTTTGGAATAAATTGTGGTTCCGTATTGGAAATGTGGTAGAAAGTTTTACAGTTGCAATGATCGATTATGATTTGTTCGGGACCTTATTTTATTCTTGTTACGTTATTTATTCATTATTTTATAAATAACTTAATTTCAATTTGTGGTGACCATTTTTAAGAAAGATATTCGACATTATTTTTGTCGTATGTCTTAGTTAGACAAAATACTATTAAAAGGCTAGCTTTCTTTTAACAATAGTATTTTTTTTTCAAAAAAAAAAAAAAAATCTAGAGTATTATTTAAATTAACATGGCAGCCCTACGTGGGAGCTTTCGTCCTTTTTAATCAACGTTTCTGGATTCAACGTGTGAACTTGATTATTATCTCAAAGGGTTTTCACTGTATGGTAAACATGTAAATTAAAATAGATACGTTCGTTATAACCAAAATCTTTAGATGTTATTTTAACAAGTGGTCAGTAAACTTGCACTGTAGTGTAAAGTTAAATTGAAAACTACTAAACCAAAAAGGTTTGTTTTTCATTAAAAAAAAATCATTGTAATCCGGATGGTACAACTTTCGGACGGACTAATAATAATTATCTATGTTTTAATTAAACTGTTGAGCTTTTGGTAATTAGCAGTATACTGCCCACAAGAGTAGGAATTAGCTTGTGTATTGGCGAAAACAGAGAATTATTTTCTATTTATTTTCGATATTTGAAGCTTCAATAATGTGTTTGATCAGTCAATTACTGACAAATTGTAATAACTGTTTACAAACGAAGTCGAGCTCTTTGTTTGTTGAGATTATTTATGAAAGAACTTTAATCGTAACATATAACAAAGTAGTGGTGCTAGGTTTCGGTTTGAAGGGCATGAGCACTTATTGTAATTCCAGGCATACTACGACTGCTGCGGGACGTTCTAAAGATATACCGCGTCCCCGGAATGCAAAGGGCTGAGGAAGGAACATGGATGGGTTTTAGTCAGTAAGAGTCTAAAACTCCTTTCCGCTCCACCCACGGCGGGTGGGGTCATTTGATGATTTCCCATCTGAGAAAAAGGCATACTACGACCTGTATTTAAATATCATGTGCAATGTCTTACCAAGTCCTGCGTGTCCAAAGCAGAAGAGGCAGCCGTCTGTACCGTTGATGACGGCATGGATGACGTCAGTCAGCGCACTCGAACATATCTCCGTCTGTGACAAAAAACAAACTGCTGAATGGATTTGGAGGAAATTGGATACACACATAGTCTAAGACCTGGATTGACACCTGGGATACTTTTTATCCGAGTGCGCGAAGTGGTTTCTTTAGGATGCGAGTGAAATAGCTAGTCTATACTAATATTATAAAACGGAAGAGTTTTTTTGTTTGTTTGAACGCGCTAATCTCAGGAACTAATGATACGATTTTAAAAAAATATTTCAGTGTTAGATAGCCCATTTATTGAGGAAAGCTATAGGCTATATATTATCACGCTAAAACCAATAGGAGCGGCACTATTGCAGTCGCGGGCAGAAGCTAGTATGAAATAAAACTAAGTTAACAAAAAGAAAAAAAAAAAATATCCAAGGAAACATTAAAATATTTTTTTTGGCATGTACAAGACCTGATAGATGTCACTATAAGGCCATTTACAAAGAAATGCTTTACACTAATCTAAATCGTCTGCTTTATAAAATGTTTCTAATGTATCCACCAACTTATTTATCCATACGCCTAGCCACATACCCTATGCCCAATATTTACCTCTCTCAATATGACCTCCCATTAAACCTCTATTCAGTGACGATCTCTTCAACTCCCTAACTAAAACAAAAGTGTCTATAATGCCTTGAATAAATTTACTCAAATCTGGCACTTAGGGTGTTTTGACGCGCACCTCGGAACCAGAGTGTTTTCTTTCGCCCCCTGATCGCAGATAATTACGCGGACTTAAGGTAACACGCAGATTAGGGGTTAAGGCTTGAAGCTTATGGAATATGGGAGTAATGAAGTGGCTGGATGCTTTCGTCAATTTTAATTGCGTTATAAATGTTTGATAGTGATTATTTATTATGATAGAAATCAGTACTCTTACTGAATTTAAGTGTTTTAAATATTTGTGAAATCTAAAAAAAATTTTTTTTTAAAGTAAAAAAAAACACATGGGCCTCCAAATAAAGCACTTATGAAAGGTCAAATTAGTTGCACGGTTCTTAGTAGTGGGTTCTATCATATCGAGAAGATCCGGTAAGGAACTCCATGGATGAAAGATGAAAGAATATGCAGACCAAAATTTTATATCGAAATAAAATGTAGATAATGATTTTCTTTAATGTAGATAGACGAAAACGAGTATTAGATATTTGATGATTAGATTAGATATATGATTTGATTGGTAGTACATGATAGGTACTTATATTTATATATATTAATCAATTATCTACTAATATTAGGCAATAATAGAATATGAAAGAGATAAATCCTTATTTAATCTCGAATCTTAAAAAATTACAATATATTTTAAATTATTATTCATTTTCATAATTATCTTAACAATTTAGTGTTCTCTTTGGCCCCAGTGTTTTTGTTCTCAGTCTTCGCAGATAATTAAAAGGACTTAAGGTGAGAGCCGCGAGATTAGAGGGCGGTAGGGCGGCCCTCTTTTGTGTTTTTCTTGAAGAATAAGGTCATTAAATATTTCATACTTTTTACGTATATGTATTATGATGCTTAAAATTACCATACATTTGTTTTCCATTCCTCATAATATTTTGGCCAGAAAACACGAAAAAAATAATAATTTAATAGTCGCATTATTGGCAGTTAACAGCATTTTCAGTCTTAACTCTTCAGGGCTATTTTTAAAGCGGTAGTACATTCAGCCATTTAACTGGGTTAATATTTACTAAGACTTATAGTTCAAACATGGTAAAGCTGCTTTCAGACTACACTATAATATAAAACTCATAGCACAACAATATCGCGCACCAATAGCCAATAAATGTATAGTACAGTACAGTGTGAACGTGTCCATAACAATGTATGGTGCGCGATATAGTTGTGCTATGAGCTATATACTATTATAATATAGCATAATCTGAAAGCAGCTTAACAGGGAATTTCCTCAAAAAAAAAAAATATTTTGTGGTGTCACGTTTACATAGCAACCCATCACTCGACAAGGAAATACTGAAATTGTTTTGAATGAATATTTTAATGATCACGACTTGGTTCGCTAATTGAGAGCGCTTAGTACGCGACGGTGGTGGGACGGCAGTCAGTCAATTATATTTATCTTTTCTTTCAAATTCAATTAATTAATCACTAAGATAAATGGGGTTTATTTAAAAATAATTCTGCTTTTGCTGTGGGTAAGTTTTTAATTTGTGTTATCAAATTAAAATAAATTTATTTGAAAATTAAGTATAGAAGGTATTTAAAAGTGAAATATTTTTAATAAATTATCTAGAATTTCATTTTGTAACTTTTTACTAAAGTTTGATACTTGTACGTTAGTTTACTGTCTGCGACTGAGAGAGTGAGATCCGTTATCATTTCCTACATGACTTCTTGCAGGGTGCTTCTAACAACATTCGATCTGTAGGTATATTTTGTCTTATTTGAATCCCCTTAAAAGTTACTGGCACAGACAGACATTAGTTTTAAATATATAATAATAATGTGCTATGTTATTCAGGGCAGCAATGTCATTCGATTCAATGTCAATCGAGGGCAGCAACCCATAATACTAAGGTTCAAATTTTAATAAGTATTTTTAAAATTAGTATAATAAGATAGAGGAGCTCGTGGCTAAGTAACAGCCGCACGATCAAAGGTTGAGCTGCGCTTAGCGCGGTCGGTCCGTGGATGGGTGACCATCTAAGTCATAGTGAGACTCCTCCGTGCCTCGGAAAGCACGTTAAGCAGTTGGTCCCGGTTGTCATTTGTAGATCTTTGACAATCGTTACGGGTAGTCAGAAGCCAGAAAGTCTGACAACCAGTCTTACCAAGGGTTATCGTTTTACCCGGTTACTGGGTTGTGGAGGTCAGATAGGCAGTCGCTCCATATAAAACACTGGTACTCAGCTGCATCCGGTTTAGACTGGAAGCCAACCCCAACATAGTTGGGAAAAGGCTAGGCAGATGATGAGTATAATAAGATGTATAACCTGTTGTGATAGTAAGGTAAACAAGTCATAAAGGTAGATTACTAACATAATTACGGAGAATCCCGGTGGGTCCCGACGTCGGACGCTAAGCCTGCGTAAGCCGCCGTCCGGCCGCTGTCCGGCCGTTGTCCGGTAGCGTCCGGTGAGTTATTGCACGGATAAGTTACATCAACGCTTGTATAACTACATCCGTGTAAGGTTCATATTGTAGCTTAATGGCTCTATTAATTATTTTGATCGGATGTGGTTTGATTTTAATTGTATTTTATTTGATTTTTTTGTTCGGTTTATTGTAATTGGTTAACGCATTGTTAATTATGAGTATCTAAATCAAATAATCGCGTGTATTTTTTATTTATTTTTTAACAATTTGATTTGTTTTTGATACCAAATGGGAACCAAAATATTTTTTTCGTTGTTTTTTTTATTTAGGTATTTGTGGGCGTAATATCAGAAAATTTTAGTCCTGTTCGTCGAACGTACGTATAATAACTATTTAAGTATGTAAGAAAAACAATTGAATACTATAAATTAGAATATCTTGTAGTTCTCAGTCCCTTAATCTCTTGTATACGTTGCAAGCTTACGGTGTTGTATGCGTGCGTTTAGTAATTACATCTGAACGCACGCATTACGCAGTTAAGTGATTTATTGCACCGTTTATGGAGCTCTGATTCCTGATCGGGATTTCTGGTATTAAGTGGTATGATGTGTGGCTAAGATTAGGCTGTGTTCTACGTGGTATTTTGGTAGTGGTTGAAGAAGAAATGGCACATTTCAGATGAGAATAATTAAATTTGTTGTAGTCTGTATTTTATAAAGAGTGTTGTGTGTATTATCTAATAATTCAGCTCCACATTTTATTGCAAATCTGTGCATTTTCAACAGTAGGAAATGTTTGAGCAAAAACTTCGAGCAGAGACTGGAACTTAAATAAATCCTTACTTAATATTGTAAATCCGATAGTGTAGTTTGTTTGTTACGCTTTCACAGTAAAACGGCTAAACCGATTTTGATGAAATTTGTACGAATGTAAATGGGATCTTTTAGCAGGATAAATTAAATACTTCCCTCGGGACGTGGGTGACACTGCGGGAAACAGCTTGTATTCCATACCTTAAAAACTTGAGAATGATATAGACCACGTAGGTATACTTTATCTTATTTGAATCCCTTTAAAATTTACTGGTACAGACAGATATTAGTTTTAAATATATAATAATATAGTTAGTGTGTACATATAATTGTAGCCTAATTAATCCTAATTCTGACTTCACACGACATGGCGATTACACCATCATAATGGGCTTCGTATGCACTGGCGGAGCTGTTGTGTGAATTGTTCACTGTCATTGTGGATTGTCATCCTAATCGATGGCTATTTGTATGCAGGCTTCGATAGTTTAGATGCTTACAAAAATAATATATGCTATGTTATCGAGGGCAGCAATCTCATTTGTCTATATATGACTCTCTATAAGATCTTAAAAGTAATAGGACTAGTTTTTGTCCACGCCACCCTGTTGCTATTACCGGTGGCAATGCAAAAAAATAAAAAAAATCTAGAACCGTTCCAGTAGCTCTAATACATTGCCACCCATGCATACCAAGGTTCAAATCTTAGAAAATATTTTTTAAAATTAGCATGAATTTAAAAATAAGATGAGTTTTCTAAAACGTTTAGCTTAAAAATTGATAACATCTCTAGAAAATTACTTGTCTCCAACACAACTAGCTGGTAGCAGTTCACATTTTCTTAAACACACATTTCGCTAATACTACACTAGATTAGATCTCGGACTACTAGGTAAATGTAACCAAGAAACCCCTTGGGAGAAAATACTTACAGTAGCACTTCCCCTTACACTACAGAATCGCCCGTAACACTAAAGCGACTACTCATAAGCTCTAAAATCTCGTTAAAACCGCTAACAATTTCTACTCGAGCTGAGCAGTAAAAATGTGAAAATTTTCGTAAAGGGGACCGCGAAAGTTAGCGTCAGACGCGCAGTGTACGCCGTTTAACAATTTAAACACGAGGAGTCGCGTCTCGCTCCGCCGACGACATTTTTGGTGCATGAAATTCAGGGGGTATAGAACTACGCCGTGTGCATTCGAGACAAGTTAGGGGAGGAAGCGGTTGGCGAGATGACGTTGCATTTTTGTAGGTAATGCATTGCGTTCCTTGCCTGCCTTGTCTATGTAGAGGGGATAGAAGTTTCCTCAAGAATAATCTTTGAATAAATCGCGGAAAATTGGTCCGTGAGTTTTTTGTTTTTGCAATTTGGAAGAGTGATAGGGATGGTAAATTGTAAGGTTTATTTGGATTTTTTTTTAATTATCGGTTTAACGTAGCATCGCCAGTATCATATAATTGTAAAACTCTGTGTTTGGTACGTACCTACTTAAAATTAAAGTATTTGGAAAATTATTTAATTTCTGAGTAAAATAGCATATATTATAAAATTTCAAAACTTAAAGTGCGGGCAGTGCAGACTTTGCTCCATCGCGCAAACATCCGCTAACCGCTTGAAACTCAATCCATTCGTTTAAGAGAAAAGTTTTATGTAATAGTATGTAAGTATTCCCTTATTTTTACCTTGGGACCGCCTCGGGACGGCATGCGACATGAGACGTTAGTAGTGCCTTAAGAATATGCTGCCTTATAATGGTAATACGCTGAGAAACCTTTAAATATTTCCGAGGAATTCTCGAAGAGGCTGACGTCACAATTTCGACTGCATCTTTGGACTATTTTCAATTGTTTTATTTTAATAGGGTCTACAGGTAAGTTTAAGGTTTGTAAAGAACGGCTTCACTGGTCTATCATTCTATTTCTGACAATTTTAACAAAAGAAAAAATCTGATTTATGTTTACTAAATTAAATATTTAATCGTATTAAATGAGTTATGGTGTAATCTAGCTTTAATGATATTTTTAGAAATCTTTCATTCTCATATACAGACATATGTTTCTTTAAGCTCAGCTGTTATTTTATGCTGACGTAGCGTCGTCGACTGTCCGGTCAGCAAGAATGGTCAAGCAGTCGACAACCTTCTAGGTTGACCTGCGAGATGCCATACAAAAACAAAAACAGCAAGAATATCAGTCAGTACCTATCCGAGTGGACACATTTTATTAATCCTCACTAATATTGTAAATGTGAATGTGAGTTTGTTTGTTTGTTTATTTCGCTTTCAAGGAAAAACGGCGAAACCGTTTTAGATTACATTTAGAGATAGATGGGTCCTTGGAGACGGTTATTGAGACAACTTTTAATCCCGGTGCGGAAAATTCCCTCAGAACACAGACGAAACCTCAGGAAACAAGTAGTATATACGTAAGAAATCGGACAGTTGCATGGCAGTTTAGTATATTCCCATAATTATAAATATATGTAGTTAGGAAACTCTTTAATTTTGTCTATGGTTATGAATAAAGAATATAAAAAGGCAGGAAATGAACTGTCAATTAGAAGATTCTAGGGTAAGATGATGGTCGACGTAATTTGTAAGTGCAAATTATTTATTGTTTTAAGGATAAAATAGTGACTGAACTCCTTAATATCATCTAAGTTCACCGATTATTTGTTTTTAATAATAGTCCGCTTCTGAATGCTAAATATATAATAATTAGATTAGTTTCCAAAAAAAAAACCTATTTATATAATATTGTAAGAAATAAAATAAAAGGTTTTCCTACACCTTTCAACTCATTTCGACTATACCCGACTACCCGATACCGTCTTTGTTCAAATAATTTGGGCCGACTAATTACGCTAATCTGCTCCTTTGTCCTGATAATCTCAAAGGCCTTTCCTGTGATGTCTGTGTTAGTACCTTTCTAATGATGGCGATCATTTTGTTCAGTGGGACGCTATCAGTCGCTTTCGGCAATTATTCTGGATTCTACACGCGATTTTATTTTTTTATTGCCTGCTTTGTAATTTGAAGTAGCGTCAGAGATTATTTGCGTTCAAATAACAGTATTATCATTAAAGTGTCTTTGTTAAAATGTATTTAAAAAAAAAACTATATATTGCCCGATAATTTCAGAGAATTAAAATTATTAATTACCTGCAAATTAATCTGGTAGATAAATTAGAATGCAACAAGGAGACGGCCTGCATATAGTGACTCGACTATGAAGCTGTATTTGGGATATATAGATAATAATCATTAATCGCTTCCATGTTTAGGGTTCCGTAGTCGACAAGGAACCCTTATAAAGTCAACGAACTAAAACGTGTTATGGGACCCTTTTGCGTGTGGTCCGATACGTACTTGTCCAGTTTTAAGTTTTAAATTTTTTTTATGGCACATAAGGTACACAAGATTTATGAATTTAAGTCGTAGAATTAATTTATAAACGTATCATTATTAAATGTTCTCTCCTAGATTCACCTATAGTTACAAATAGGGCCAAAATATTCCTTTCAAAACTGACCTGGGCATCATCCTGTGAGAATATAGCATCAAAGGCGAACATCTTGGGAGCAGCCACGCCAACCTTCCTGTCTTCTGGTGCGGTAGCGGCAGGAGCCGTCTCACACAGGCTCACTTGCTTCTTGCGCTTATCCATGGAAAAGGTCTGTGTGCCGCTTGTGAAGGGACCCTCGCCCGATGCGCCCACTCGAAGCATCACCTTCACCTGTGAAATGTGTGGTTGAAATTAGAATCGGGTGATCATCAATGACACGTGTAATTATGTTGCTAGGTGTTAAATAGGATCTGGAATTAAAGTGGTTTTAGGTATTTAAAGGATGGCATAGAAAAACAGTTGAGGAGCTTGTGGCTGAACAGCCGCACGGGTCGACCGATCATAGGTTAAGGCGGCGATATATGTGAAATAGGTGTAATTTGTGTTACATTAAAACGTTTTTTCTCCGTCATTTTTATCGAAAATGCTTCGAAAAAAATACATAATAATCTATGCCATACAAGGCAGATCCCCTTCTTTTCAAAAATAAAAAAAAATCTATTTAAATATCAAAAATAATTGAGCAAAGTATCATCTGTTTTCTTAGTTACTACGGTTTTTCTCGTAAACTATCAATCTCAGGATTATTTTATTGTCATCACTATATTAAATAAAAGAATACCGAGGGAACCTTCTTCTTATTTTTCCAGATTAATGCCCTAATTATTTTTAACGATTTTTTTTACGTAATCGATACTCTTTATTCGCGTGAGCACCCCTCTGCCGTCCTAAGAATCAGTGCGGGACGAGACGCTGTGCTGAACGGACCTACGACACTTTTCTCCAAAAACTGCACTATTATTTTATTTGTGGAATGCGAAAGTTTGGATGGATGTATGGACACGGTAAAGGTATCTAACAGTATTGTGACTCGGCCTTGTTCGGGATATAACTACCTACAGCCGCGCGGTACTCACACACGCGATAGGGCTGCCTGCCTATAGTGTTTTAATTTCATCAACCTACTCGTACTTGAGTTTCTTTCTTGTTTTGTGAATGTAAATAATATATATTATTATTTTCAAAAATGTTTTTTTTTGTGAATGAAATAGGAAGTGTTCAATAAAAATACATGTAAATCTTACTAGGTTGGTACCTATCATTTATTACTCACATATTCATTTCATAACGATATTTCGCCTAATTCAATAATATGTATGTTTATAAATAGCTAATTACATAAGTAAGTAAATAGCCTAGAGTGGGAAACTACTTTTTTTTTAACGTAAGCGCACTTTTTACGCCCTATCTACTTATTTATTAATTAATCTGGGTTTTTTTACTCAGTGGAAAAATCGAAATATCTGCCTATTAAAAGCAAAAACAGATTACGTCATTGGTAGACATATCCAAAAATTATAGTTATACCTTCCGGAGTATCCAGGTAATTTAAAAATGTTATTGATGAATTCAAGGAACCAATACATATTAAATAAGCACTTGAACTTATTTTTAGTGAAAAAATCGCGCGGTAATTGTTAAAAAATACCGGCCAAGTGCGAGTCGGACTCGCGCACCGAAGGTTCCGACATTTGGAATTTTTATTTATTTTATTATAATAGATTCACCAACAATTGTTTACACCATTTCAATTATTAATCACATGCTTAACGATAATATTACAGTGTAACAATCACTTATAAGTGAACACCACATGTTTAAATTAATATCAGACCAAAAGTGAAGCTAACTTAGTTAAAATCAAAATACAACGAAGTTAAAATCAAAATTAAAATCATAATAAAAAAATAAAATCAAAGTTACAATCAAAATTAAAAATTAAATTAAATTTAAAACCAATATTAAATTTAAATTATAATAAATTTCACTTGGAAAGAATATTATACGCAATAAAGTCGCAATTGGTTATTTGAATGTATTTTTTTTATTAGAAATACATAACTAATTAACGAAAAGATTAACAACAGTGAAAATACGAATGTATTATCCTAAAAAACGGCCTAGTTATAAGCATTTAAAAAGTCATTGCTAGAAAAAGAGAGCACGATGCAATTATGACGTCATTATGTCCAAACGCTGTATAACTCGACATTTCCTAGAACAAATTATGTTTCGCGTGACAAGGATAGAGAATTCCCCCTCCAAAAACTTTAAAAGCATGGATGTTATTTATTTTAACATTGATTTAATTTATTTTTCGACACTTCGTTTTGTTTCAATGGAATCTTTTTAATGAAACAGCATTTTAGTACATTTTAGTTGGAGGTCAAATACCTAATTATCTTGTTTTTTTTCGTTGTGTTGTTATTTGTAGGGGAAAATTGCTGATTACTTAAAAACTGTTAAACTTAAATTCATAGTTTTATTTTCCCTGTAATATTTAGGTTAATGTCTATCAATCATTATTATTTCAGATTTTTCCCTTCTCAAATTACAAAACAAAATATATTAGAATGTGCAAATAAAGACCTTTCATATGATACCCCACATGACCTAGTAACTATACTTAGAAATTTTAAACACCCACTTTCCCCCACTTTTCCAATAAAAGCAATATGATTTTTATTTTTTTTTCATTTGCAATACGCATGAACAATCGTTCTTTATAACTGTTCCAAATTTCAAGTCAGTGTGACAGACGGACAGACAGACAGACGAATTGAAACCATAAGTGTTCCTTTATACCATTTTTGGTACAGAACCCTAAAAACAACACACCGTCCGTTCGTCACTGCGGCACAGTCGCGACTATCTGCATGCCGAGATCGAGGCGCGTAGGCATAGCTCGCGATTCATCCGTTTGTATGAAGTTGGAATACTGTATAGATAATATTACCGTGGTATGGATGTCTGTTCCCTCTTCCCTCTTCACGCCAAAACGGAACGCTAATGAACGGATTGGGCTGAAATTTTGCATATTGGTAGTCCTAGGCTTGGAATCAAACATAGGCTGTACTTTTTATCCCGGAAGGAACCGCGGGCAAAAGCTAGTACCTAATAAAGTAACATCATAGGCACGGAAATGTTACCTCGTGAAAAAACTTGTAGGTTTTCTAGGCTGGGCTATCTATTTATGTAGGTAGGCACTTAGCGACTTACTATATTATTGAATTGAATTGGTAATAAAATAATGAAATGATTATGAAAAGATGGTATTTGGTATGTGGTAATAATGGTAGGTATTTATGAGGGTAATAAATGGTAGCACACAAAAATATTTTTACTGAACACTTCTTATTAATTTCACTATCCACAAATTGAATAAAAAATATATTAACATTAAAAAAATAGAAAGAAACTCAAGTAGGCAGAAATACTGTAAGCCGGCAGCCCTATCGTGCTGTGCAAATGGTTGGATTATTATTTTGCCGTGCCATGCGCTGCGCGTACGTAATTTTTGTCAGGGGAGGTGTGGAGCCTGCGCGGGGTATTTTCCTTGGTTACGCCCACTCGAGCAAGGTCATCGGCGTATATCCCGCTCTGGCGCGGTCGGTCCGTTGATGGGTGACCATCTATATCATAGCGAGACTCCTCCGTGCCTCGGAAAGCACAATAAGCCGTTGGTCCCGGTTGTCATTCGTACATCTTTGACAGTCGTTACGGGTAGTCAGAAGCCAGAAAGTCTGACAACCAGTCTAACCAAGAGGTATCGTGTTACCCAGTAACTGGGTTGTGGAGGTCAGATAGGCAGTCGCTACATGTAAAACACTAGTACTTAGCTGCATCCGGTTTAAACTGGAAGCCGACCTCAACATATTTGGGAAAAGGCTAGGCAGATGAGATGAGAAAAACAGTTACAATAATTCCAAATAAATGATTTGGGTGAAGCAGTTTAATTAACCCACGAAAATGAAATAAAACAAGAGGAGATTTGTGATGTTTGAATACTTTTGATGTTGGTTGTAAAAAATCTATGCGTTTGTGGATTAAGGTTTACATTTACAATAATTTAATCACTGGGTAGGATAACAGATGGACCGTTATAAAAGTAGCAAAAAATATAAACTCAAAATGAAATGAGACAACTGAAAAATGGAGTTTCAAACAAATCTAATACCCTTTGTCTGTTCTACTTTTTTCCAACATCCGAATATTCCATCAAAAGTCTGTTAGATGTGAACTTTTCACAAACTAACCGCGACTCGTATGGCGTGAGCATCCAGTAAATCTCTGACTAACGAACCGTGGACAGACAACGGCTTTGAGTCAAAGCCGAGTGAGCGCGCAATGGGTGACGAGTAACGTGAACTAGTCGTGAACACTAAACAATAGTGCAGGATTGTGAATTTGATACAGATATTGTTAATGTTGAGAGTTTTATTGGGTCATAAGCCGTTTCCCGTGGTTATGCCCGTGTCCCGAGTGAACTATTTAATGCACTCGGATAACAAGTACCTATTATAATGAAAAAAAAACCCCCCTACCCTAAAATACCTTCCATCATTTTGGAAAAGAGCTGACACTCTTACACTGCTGGCCCGATATTAACCAAACATAGCTAAGAACCACCGCGAGGAAACTGTCTTTCAAATGAAAAATAACGGTATCGAAATTGGCCCATCCGTTTGAGAGCTACGTACGATGCCACAGACAGATACACACACCGACAGACATCGACGTCAAACTTATAACACCCCTCTTTTTTCGTCGGGGTTTAAAAAGAAGCCTATCATATAGTCTTCAAGGTCCTTTATATCTTCATACCTAATTTCGTTCAAAACCGTGGAAGCGTAACAAACTCACTTTCTCATATAGTAATCGTTAGGATTATATAGTGCCTGTGTTACACAAGTTATTGATCCAAACTCCGTTTTAATGACAATATGAAACTTTAACCAATCAAGACTTAACAACTTGTAGAACACCGCTTACATTTTACGGTATACATGAAGCGTAATAGAAAAGAAAATGAGGTAGAGTGTTACTCAACTAAAGATATCCCGCAGTTACGCTCCCCGTCCTAAGGGAACTACTACACGCACGTAAAACCTGTAACTGTCTTCAAGGTCCCATCTACCTCCATACCAAATTTTATCTAAAATGATTCAGCCATTTTACCGTGAAAGCATGACGAAAAAAAAATAAACCAACTCACGTCCACATTTATGATATTAGTAAGGATTGTGATAAGATAATGAATGTTAAGTTAGTAAAGAAAATGGTTTCAGTTTCATTAAAGGCATCGTATAAAGTCTCTCTTTTTCATAATAACGCCATTCAAAATTCAAAATTCAAAATTCAAATGTTTTTATTTCAAATAGGTCTTTGCAGGCACTTATGAAACGTCAAGCTAGTTGCACGGTTCCAAGGAGTGGGTCTTATGGAGAAGAACCGGCAAGAAACTCCATAGACACTCTTTTCAAAAGGAAATGTTTACAATAGTCTTTTTACAGTACAGGTTATCTCTGAGAAAGTTATACAATTCAAATGATGCTATACAAAAAAAATAATTAAATAATTAAATTACAATTTAAATTTAGCAATATAAATAATGTTTCGAGTAGTTTACTGGTCGCCAGGGAAGCCACCTGTGCAGAAAATAAGTTATTAACGCCACGCATCCTTATCGTCAATGAAGTCCTGGATTTTATAATAGGCTCTTTTTATAAGTGTTGATTTGACAACATTTTTAAACTTTTTATCTGTAAGATCAAGGATACATTTAGGCAGCTTGTTATAAAAGCGTACACAGTTCCCTAAGAATGATTTATTTGACTTAGTGAGTCTAAATTTTGGAACTACTATTTTATGTTTATTACGTGTGTTAATATTGTGAATGTCACTTTTAACTGTGAACTTCTGAAGATTTTTACGTACAAACATAATATTTTCAAGAATGTACAATGAAGGCAAAGTAAGTATGTTAGTTTCTTTAAAGAAGTCTCTAAGAGATTCGCGAGGGCCCATGTCGTAGATCGCACGAATTGCCCTTTTCTGTAACACAAAAATAGATTGAACATCAGCTGCTGCCCCCCACAACAGTATGCCATACGACATCAAACTATGGAAATAGGCGAAGTAAACGAGCCTGGCCGTAGCTATGTCGGTCAGTTGTCTAATTTTTCTGACTGCAAAAGCAGCAGAGCTAAGACGCCCTGATAGGGCAGATATGTGGCTACCCCACTGTAATTTACTATCAATGGTAATCCCCAGAAAAACAGTATTATTAATTAACTCTAATTTGTTACAGTCGAGCATTATGTTAGTTTGTACTGTAGTCACATTGGGTAAACAGAATTTTAGACATTTAGTTTTGGAGCCATTTAATAACAAATTGTTGGCTGCGAACCATTTCGAGAGAGTTACTAAGCTATCATTGACATGTATGACATTAGAATCTTTTCGATTTATTTTAAAAACAAGGGAAGTGTCATCTGCGAATAAAATTACATCAGAAATTTCAGACATCATATATGGTAGGTCATTAATATAAGCTAAGAACAGAAATGGACCCAGTATTGAGCCCTGAGGCACGCCCATTTTAACTACTGTCCCTGAAGATGTTGAGCCGCTAACTTCTACTTTCTGCTGTCTGTTTGACAGATAGGATAAAACAAGTTCGAGAGCTTTATTACGAATTCCGTAGTGATTCAGCTTAGAAATAAGTGTTTCATGGTCTACGCAGTCGAATGCCTTGGAGAGGTCGCAGAATATACCTATAGCATCCTGTGAGTTCTCCCAGGCATCTAGTATCTGAGTGACTAGTCGAGCGCTGGCGTCCGTAGTAGACCTACCCTTCGTAAAGCCGAATTGACGGTCGTGTAATATATTATTTAAATTAAAGTGACTTAACATCTGATCTAGCATAATTCTTTCGAAGATTTTACTTAGGGCCGGGAGGATGGAGATCGGCCTATAGTTTGAGGGATTTTTCTTACAACCTGACTTGAATATAGGAATCACTTTGCTGTGCTTCATCAGGTCAGGGAAGGTACCGCTATCAATACAGAGGTTGAAAATTTCACTAAGTATCGGGGCAATATTATCAATAATGGAGCATAGTGCTTTGATAGAAATGCCCCATAGGTCTTCTGTTTTTTTTAAATTTAGGCTTTTGAATGATTTTTTAATCGTGTGCGTAGTCACATAATTGAATTTAAAATTAGGTACATCTTTAGTGAAGTTTTGTTTCAATAAAGATTCAGCTAAAATAGAGGACGAATGGAGTGATTTGGTGACCTCTATGGGTATATTTGAGAAGAAAGTGTCAAACGCGTTGGCAACCTCTACTTTGTCAGTGATAGTTACGTCATTTATATTTAATAGCAGCTCAGTATCCCGTACTTTAGTTTGACCAGTGTGTAATAATTCGTGTAATAAGCTTCTTTTACTGATACTGTTTTGTCCCTTTCAGTCAAACATAATTTTAACTTAACATATAAGGACATAACAGTTTGTTAGCCATAATAGGTTTATTAAACAAATACCCTTATTATGAATAAGACGGGAAGTTCCTATAGTTACGTAAACGATATCTATACATGTAAAATGTTTTGTCCTGAATAACTGACGGATCAACGCACAGCCTAAAACGCTGATCGTAGAGACCTCAAACTTGGAGGGTGTGTACTTTGTATTACGTAGGCATCCGATAAGAAAAGATTTTCCGAAATTCTACTCTTAAGGCGGTGAAAAATTATGTATGAAAACTGTCATTTTTAACTTAAATTCTTTTAAGTTAAAAATGACAGTTTGTAGCCCTTTTCGGAAAGCTAGTGTAACACAAGTCTCTTCGCTTTTCGACAGAAGTTCGCGTGTGTGGAATACAAATTCTATTTCTTCAACCTCCATGGCGCCCTCTACAAAACTAGTTACGGATAGTTATAGCAACTATTAGTTGCGTAACTCGGAGCTCGTCTCGCGTATCATGAGATGTAATTAGTTTAGAATTAATTACACCTGCGTTGTCTTACATCGCTGATTTGCTGATTTGGGGGATGGCGTAAACGATTCTAGTTTGTTGTTTATTTTAACGTAGATGGTAATTTTGGTGATATATTTGAAGGTGTTTGTGGAAGGCTGTAAAGTTGTTGAGGAATCTTCGGTTATTATGCTGAGGATTCAAAGTAGCTAACTGGTAGTGATATTTTTTTTAGTAGCTGTTTATACCGCATTCTTTTTCGGATAAAAAGTATCACGTAGGTAAGGTCATTATCTAGATTATACACGATGTGTACCAAATTTCATTATATAAAAATCCATGCAGTAGTTTTGTGTGAAACAGTTACAAAAATAAATACATGCTCACAAACTTTCTTTCTCTTTTCACAAACTTTTGTAATATTAAAGGATTGGGTATTGTAGTCATCGTATGATGTCAAGAAAGTCCGCATTAGGTAGACTAATCATTTTCTCAAATACACAGGGTCCTTGATTTTCTCATAAGTTTCTCACTTTTTTAATCTAGAAATTCACATTATGAAATTATCTAGGATTTTAAATATTTATTTATAAATCAGATAATAACCGTTTACCATGGCCGTAATTTTTAATACTCGGAATTTTAGATACGATTTTTAAACGACTAGGCACCATATATTTTTACTTTCAATTAAAATTTTCCTGTAGCAGCAAAAGTAACCACAAACTATACGAACAGCTCATAACTCGATCACTTAACAGTACGCGAGTCATTGTGACAGCGAGTACGTGTGGCTCCTTAATTAACGATCCAGGGATTCCATTATGTAATTAGTTGAGGGAGTATGTGACAGGGTTGCTAGATTTGATACAATTTGAGCCTATAGCCTTATATCCTCCTAACTAATAGTAGAAATGAGAAAGTGAGTTTTTGTGTCACGCTTTCACGCTAAAACGGCTGAACCGATTTGAATGAAATTTGGTATGGAGATAGATTAGACTCTGGCGACGGTTATAAGTTTCTAAGAAAAGAATTTCCGAAATTCTACCCCTAAAGGCGTGAAAAGGTGAGTAAAGTTTATACAAAACTCTCTCATTTTAATTTGAATTCGTATAGACTACGTGGGCAAAGGCGCTAGTGGAAAGCTAGTCAATATTATATAAAAAAGCATCCCTATTACAATCAACCGTGCGGAATCTAATCTCCAGACTACAGCTAAGAACCATTTTTTACAACACTTTTAAATCTAAAACAAAACCAGGTCAGCAGTTACCTTGTGACTAAAGCCCTAAGATCACCGAAATTGATCTACGAAACGCCAATCGATTATTCTACAGCCCTGACCACTAATACTTGTGAAATGTCCCGCTAATTCGCCGCGTGGAACATTGCCTGAATTATTAACGGCAACTTGGTCCGAATTAGGTCTCTGATTGTAGTTTACATTGCGGCGGTAGGTTTCAATGGTTCATTTGTTAGATTAGGAACCTACCTAGGATGTGTTTCTATCTTACAATAATAATATCCATTTGGTGTGGATATACATATATATTACTAGCTTTCCGCCCGCGTCTTCGCCCGCGTGGACAATTTTTTTACACCTTGGGTTACATTATTCAAGTTTTAGTTTCGATCCCTAATTATTTCTGGAAATAAATATAGCCTATGACACTTCATAAAGATGTAACTTTCTAATGGGGAAAGATTTTTAAAATCGGTCCAGTAGTTTTTGAGTTCAATCCAAACAAACAAACGAATCTTTCCTCTTTTTAATATTAGTATAGATGAACTAAAAAAAACATGTAGGTTAACTTGTATAAAAATATTTTTTTTTTTCAATATTATGTATATTTTACAAACAAGGATTAACAATACTATATTAAATATGAAATATATAAGTACATTGATTTGAAATTCTGTTCGGGACCGGGTCGAACGGCCAGATATGTAGAACACAGTGCTGTTTTCATAATTGTCTACATATTTATGGAGGAAAAGAAGGTAGATTCCAACAAAATTCTCAGAAACTAAATATAAGGAAAAAAGTCACTTTATAAACGGCTTGTTGTCAGCCAAAGTGTGAATGCTCCAGTTTTGTTCATGAACAGTTAAATGCCTTACTAAATTCAAACCTATAAACGACCCAAGGAATACTTTTACACCTCAACTTCAAATTGACTTTTACCTTAAAGAACTGTCAATTTCTTGCATAAATATTGCCAGACTACAAAATATCGAAGCAGAGACCTGTTAAATAAAAAAAAAAGAATTCCTTTTAAAAACTGCGCTTCAATATCCACACACGTAATCGCTATATCCTTTTTATTATTTGCAAATGGCAACACAGGGAACTGTCAAAAACGCTTTTAAATTTCAATTAGAGTAAGGATTTGGAGTCAATGGAGCGTTTGATTCGAGCCTGCATCAGACCGGCTAAATCCCTCTAAGCTGGCTGACTGACGGACCGCGCGGGTAGCGATACCGCGTTGTCGCGTAGTGTGCGCACACCCTTACACACTGATGCAAATTAATATTGATGTGAAGGGACTGTTATGTAAATTGTCATTATTAAATATTAATTGTTATTTAGATGTCTGTTGCGCTATTTCGTCTAAGATTTAAATTAGGTATGATTAATTAAGATTTGTGCCAAGATAATCCAAATGTCAAATATTCCTATTGAATGATAAGGAATAGGTCAAATATAAAATTAGTTAGGAATCAGTTGCAGAAACATCGATGCCTTTACGACAAATGTTGAATTTAAATATTAAATAATTTTCACAGCATTTTGCAATAATATCAAATTTATTTATGAGTTGCTCAATGAAAATGGATACCGTCAACTATTCAGCTAAAATAGAATGTTCAGTGATTTAAATTAAACGAATATACCAACGAATATTTGAAATATTGTTTACAGTTAGTTGTATTATTTAGAAACGTACCATTTGATCGAGTTAATCGTATCAGATCGGGCGGGTGCCACCGTTGACGGGTAAATCCTAAAATCCTGAGTGACGCGCGTCCCTGTGCGGGAGATATCGCGCGGGTGCACGCCGCGCGTTGCTTCGTGTGCACTTAGCTTTATAATGTGGTGATCTGTAATATTCTATTTTAAGGTTGATTAAAGTAATAAGTTATTGCGAGGAACTTAACATTAGTATAAATAATGTTTGAACTCAGTCGTGAAATACAGTCTTGTCAGGAGTTTTCTAAATCATACTATTATGTATTACTAGCCGGCCTGGCGAACTTCGTACCCGATCATTGGCCGCGATTCTCTTGACACCATCTAAATTAAATTTAGTCTATAATTCTCTCTTTCCATCAACAAATATAAGAAAGGGATAGCAAACTTTTAACACCTGTCAAATTAGCAAAAAATTGTTTTCCATACAAAATTAAACATCACGACGTAACATCTCGACTAAATTAACAAACCTGTACGAACAAAATGTCATCTGTCATTTAATTTGACAGCACTGAATTTCTTGCCATCCTCTTCTTGTATTTCGCAATAGAAAAAGAGCATGATATTTTAAAATTAGTTTAGTCGTGTGTAAGTCAGAATCGGCACCATTATGTATTTTTTTTCGTGAATTTTTCCGATGTTTTAATAGTTAGTCTGCTATTCGGGACGGAGACAAATATAACAAACCATGGAAATAGGTCCAGCCGTTCTCGAGTTTTAAGTGTTCGAACAAACCCGACTTTGTTTTATATATTAAGATATATAAGTGCGAACGTTTGTGAGGATATGTGTGTATGTATGTTTATAACTCTTTCGCGCAATAACTACTGATTGAATTTGGATAAAATTTGGTACCCACATAGTTATGGATTAACACATATGATACTTGATAGAAAGGTGCGCAAAGTAATTTCTGGTTTAGTTTTGAAAGGTTCTTTTTTCCATATACCTGCTATAATAAATTGTTAAAATACACAAAAACAAAATTACACATTTTAATTATTTTTTTAAATCATCCATAAGAATAGAAAAAAAATGTATGTTATTATTATAATATGAAATATCTAAGGTTATTCCAATAATAATGATAATATGAACCCTTTCATGTTCATAAATATATTTATTATAATGAAGAAAACATACTTTTCTATCAAAACAACTATCCAAAATTATGGATAACAATGATTATAGATATATAACTATATTCATGATTTCCTACAAAACAAACCAAATCCCTGAAAATAATAATATGTAGATGAAATATTATTCAGCGGGACGAAATGACAAACAGCTTGAGATTCTGGGGCGAAAACAAATTTTGCCGGCAAATAGGCGTTGGCAGGAGATGTCATTTGTTTTTTTTTGTCTTACACACTGTGTAAACGGAAAACTCATTTGCTTATGATAAGGATTTCAATTACGCCGGGATAATTTATGCAAATGCTCTATTTGTATACGTTTGTAATTATCGGATTTTATTTTTGTGTTTTTTTTTGTTGCGTTTAGTTTTGTGTTTTGATGTTTGTGGTGAAAGGAGATTGTTATTGTTTAATGTTGGAAGTTTTATTTATTTTCCATCCATTTTTTGTGATAAAGAGTTTGCTAGCATTTACAAAATTTGTTTTCGGATTTTAGAACTATTTGACATACCTACGAGGATAAAAAGTAGCCCATAACAGCCTTCATGATCTGCAAAATTTCATATAAATCAGTTTTATTGTTTTAATGTTAAAGACATAACAAATATACAAACTCAAATCACAAAGCAGTTGGCATTTATGATAAGATTTTCAACATTTGCAATATATAACTATTACTTCCTATAGTTAGGAAATTATGATACCTACAGCATTAATTAGGTTATTTATTTTTATACCAACAAATTTAATTACCCAAGAACATAAATAATATAACCATATGTAACCACAACGTAATGCATCACCGTACCTTAACGACCCTTAAACTCCCGGCGGCGCCTATTCAGGTAATATATGTAAAACTTAGATAATATATGCTACTTGACAATATAACTTTATATCTTCCACAATATTGCGTCGCAAGATTCCCTGAGATAGGGGAAATAAAGTTTCCCTCGTTCCATATATTTGCGGTCTGGCCCCGAGCGATGCGACTTTGGCTCGTCCTGTGCGGGGAGGTCGGTATATCGTAAGAAACTGCTACCGCAAATTGGGAAGCCGGCTGTTTAAATAGTTTCGTTTTAAGTTAATGCTTTTTACGTACCTTTACACATGCTATATATATAATTATATGCTATATACTACATGATACCAGTGGGCCTAGAACGAACGCACTAAAGCCATCGTAACGTTAATGTATGCGATTTTCGAATCATAATTACAACCGTGCCAAAGCAACATTTATGTTTAAAATGATTAAATAACAGTTTGCAGTATTCAAAGATATGTAAGAAGCGAGTATATTCCATTAAAATATCGCTTTCAATACGAATACTTTTTCGAAAGTGATTGGTGCTAGGCCCATTGAAATTATAATTTATATGTACTAGCGGTTTCCTGCGGTTTCGCCTGCATCCTGATGGAACTACTTCACGTCTAAGGTTCTAAACTATCTCTGTGTACCAAATTTCATCCAAATCCACTCAGCAGTTTTTATGTGAAAGAGTAACAAACATAAATAAATTATAATATTTGTAAGATTTTAGCTAATATTGGTAATAACAAGAGACCGAGAGAGAGAAAAAGGGATAGTGAGTGGCGTTAATTTATGACCATCTATTTTGCAGACAAATTAACTAATCATCATCTGCCTAGCCTTTTACCAACTATGTTGGGGTCGGCTTCCAGTCTAAACCGGATGCAGCTGAGTACCAGCCTTTCTGACCTCCACAACTCAGTTACGAGCTACTAGCTCCTCCAAATTAACTAATGTGTTAAAAAATAGAAATTAAAAAATGATGGATGGTTCTCTTTAAAAAAAAAGTAGTCTTGTAAAACACTGGTACTCAGCTGCATCCGGTTTAGACTGGAAGCTGACCCCAACATAGTTGGGAAAAGGCTACTAGGCAGATGATGGCACCTACTCTTTCAAAAATGTAAAATTCGTGTTGCGATTAGTTCAATCTTCAAAACGTTTCTCAAAAAGGTATTTTATAGTTTTTTTCCTCCTACACTAACTTTGTTCAACAGTTTTGCAACTCTTGCAGTGTTTATAGCAGGCTTAATAGTGTTAAGTTGCAAATGTGCCTGCAACTTCACAACTGTTGTTCACAAACACTATAAGAAGACATTTCTCTAAGGATACGACCTGCGAAAAGTTAAGAGTGAGTGCTTTCTAGAGGTTTTCGTTTATTTCAATCAGTTATTCTTTACCAGCGGCTTCGCCCGCGATATTTTAGCTAATGGATACAAAAACTTGACAAATTATATACTTAAACCTTCCTCATTAATCACTCTATCTATTAAAAAAAACGGCATCAAAATCCGTCGCGTATATTTAAAGATTTGAGCATACATAGAGATATAGGGACAGAGAAAGCGACTTTGTTGTATACTATGTAGTTTTGATAGGTACGTGGTATACTATATTTATGTAATATAGTATACCTATTGGGTAGATAATATACATTATCTACCCAGGTATCTACCCAGGTAGATAATGTATATTATCTACCCAATACTATAGATGCAATAAGTAAATAAAAGAAGAAGAAAAGACAAAGTTACAAATTACATTTAAAAGAAAACTGTAAATCGTACGACACCGCGGGTTTAGCGACACCGCTCGTATATTTTCGGCAATATTCGTGAAGAATTTAAATTTCGAATGGTTGCCGAGGCGGGCGCGTCGATCGTGACGATGCGCGCGCGTCCATGCATAAAATTAAACTTGGATAATGAGCCGTTGAGCATTTCCGCGCCTCCGATGTGTCAAGCTGAGAAATTTGCGCCATAACTTTCCCTTTCGGGAATGGTTTTAATAAAAATTAGGATGTTAGTCTTTTAAGACGGCGGATAAAATAATAAAAGTCGTAAAAAAGTAAAAATATCTTGTCACAATTTCCAATGACAACCTTTGGCCAAGTCATAGAAGTAGTAGGTATCTAAAGTTTGTTTGATTAATGAAACTGGCAAAGATACATTCACTCCAAAAAACTAATAAACTAAAACCAAGAAGTTATCTATCAAGTGAAGTCATATATCATCGATGAAAGAATATACTGATAAGATCTATAAAGTTAAATAAGGGTTGATGGAATATGTAAACTCTGTCATGATTACCAAAATTTAACACCTAAAATTTTTAGCCATATCATAATGCGTAACGAGGCCGTGGCTAGCCACAGATAAATCACGACCAGGCGCGTTTACGAGGCGTCCAATCAATCAGCCGGCGTCGCGACAACGCCGTAAAATATGCCGCAAATATCGCTAGTGATGGGACGCGATAAATTGGCACGTGATCCCGGAAATGTTCAACATTATCGCTGTTCTTTTGTTTTGTAACATGCACACTACGTGGTTGTAGTTCATGTTGTCGTAAATAGTCAACTGCGGACAGCTCAGGTTGTCAGATGAATTAAATTTATGTACACATTTTCCCAGAAGCGGAAAAGGGTAGGAATGAGGAAATTAATTATAATAGATATTGTCCATTACAGTGCATCTGTAGAAGATTATATATTACTACTTTATATTGTAATTTATAGAAATTAAATAGTTATACGATTGTACTTAAAGATATAATATAAAAGATACCTGATTTTCAAATGGTTTTCAAAATAAGTTAAAGCTGTTAAAATATTTTTTAAATATTAAAATTATTCTGCTATCTGTTTCTTCTTATTCTACTAAAATATATTTGGGAATCAGCAAGAAAAATATTTTACTAGAGATTATTTTAATTTCTAGTCGTCGTTCGTCATACAAGCTTGCCCGCGATTCGCATCTTGTTAGTTAAATCCGTGATGAACGCGGGAATGAATGCAAACTGTTATTACTTACGCACTAGTGCGTTGCAATTATTGAGTTTAAAATCCAATAATCGCTGCTAGAGGATTCACACTGTACGACAATATCGAGCTTGTAGTGATTAGATATTTATATCATGAGAAAGATGCGAAACAGTGATAATGAGAAAATTCGACTTTGAAAATGTCACATAGGTATATAAATACTACAGCTATAAATGAAATAATTTGCAATAATGTACATTTAAGGTAAACACTCTTTAGTTTTCTTTTTTACATAAAAAAGATAAACGCTGACTCCTAACAGTGTTTTTGCTTATAAAGACATAAATTCTAAACGCACAAACACTCATTTCAAATCAAGAAACGAATCACTTTTGAAATTCGAAAGTCGAAAAAAGTTCTACGCCCGCAAACTGCAGTATTTACAAACGTAAACACACACTATAATTTAACGAACTTCCAACACCAACACAACATTGCTACATCCCGGAAAACACGGGACCCGTCAGCACAACGCTGAGGAATTTGTCGGCAAAATGACACTTTATCGACACAACGCAGCCGATCGACAGCCTGCACCGATGCTGTTTGCGTCGTAAATTTTCGATGAAATATCCCCAGGCTCGCATAAAATCGTTTTATGTTTTTGAAAAATATCAGCGGTGTCACCTGGGCAAATATTATTGTTTAGAAGCCGTAAATTATGTATTACGACGTGTTCTCTTGGCATTGTTTGTCAGACATGTGTTCGTTTCTTTGAAGTAAGCGGTGGTAATCATAGCAGAAGCGAATAAATGAATTTTCGTAGATAGGTACTACGTATTACATACAAAGAATTGTGTGCTTATTAGATAGCCGTTTTGTAGATATATTTTTTTATATTCCGATGTTATGTGAACATTTTCTTCAATACAAGGAAAACATTCAAGTTACGGAGTTTTTAGAGGTATATTTTTAAAGAAAACATTGATCAGAGTTCTTAAATTGTCTTTACTTAATTTAATTATTATGTTTTATAGAGACCATATCAGTTCTAATTCAGAGTTCAATGCGGTAATACAATCCAGCCCGGAAGATTACATAACATATTTTTGCGGGACAATAAATTGCTTGTTAAAACTAAGTGTAACCGAGGGCAGTCACTAACATTGTTTTTCATAATTTTGATTAATGATTCACACACACACACAAAGATACAATAAGACAAATCATCACACAGGAAAACACAATTCATGTGTCCCAAAAAAACTCGCTGTAAATCCCACTGGGATACAAAAGCTTGTTATATCGCGTCATATTTTTATGTGCACCATGACAGCATCATGGGAAACAGCTGAAGATTAAGAAGTGCGCGGCGCATGAATAATGTATGCTCGGATGTGTCAAGGAGTCTCTAAGTGAGTTCTGAGTGAAGAGAAAATAGTTAGACTTGTGTGTAAGTTAAGAAGCTGTGGAGTTCACGAGGTTAGTTTGATAGTAGATTTTAGTTAAATTAAGTTAGGATAGTTTATAGTGTTCTAAAGTTGGTGTAAGCACTATTGGTTAAGTGAGTGACTTGTGAATAATTAGAGGGTAGACGAACTTACTGCTGCCCGCAGCTTCGTTCGCACTGTTTATCTACAATGCAGCGTTCTATAGCTTAAGATTTTTTTAATCAGCTCAGTAGGTCTAGTCTAGCCATTTAAAATTTAACTCTTTACAAAATTCGTTTTAGTAAAGATTTAATTAATTAAATTCCATATTTCTAATTTGAACTCCCGATAAAAATGCAGAGTTATTATATTAAAAAATAATTATATTTTTTAGACAAATGCATCAGTTGAGAACGAGTAGACCAATTTGTCAACTTTTTCTTCGAATGTTCGTAATATTTCGAATAGGTTTTTCAAGAAAAGAAAGCCCTTAGAAAAACTACCCGGAAAATGGATAAATTATGAAACAACTGCAAGTGGCTTTTATTGGAATTATTAGCGCAATAATATTGATTTTAGGAGAAAACATGTCCTTTTCTTTTCCTCATTATAAAAATACAGATCGAATAATAAAAAAATATATTACACATCCTATTCATAATACCATGAACTTACAAGGGCAATTAACAACCCTGCGACCTTACGGGGTACGTCTTCCAAACCACGGGGTCGCGGATCACGGTTGAATGAATTATGTAAATCGCCCGCCGTGGTTAACATCGTAATATTGTAAACGACACTTCACCCTCTTGTGGGGACATAGGAGGCTGGATGTGCTATGAATAATGTGCTTGTAACTTCATATAATAATAAAATAAAAGACAACTATTTACCTCACTTAAGATACGAGTATTTTTTTGAGATAATTTAGTATGTAAATGTGCCAAGATACGCCTAAATCTGTTTCTTAGTTTTTGCGTGCAATAGTAACAAATAAATCCAATTCCGTCTATCTATTCTCACACACTTTAATGTTTATAAAACACGTTGTTAGTATGACAAATTACTAGTAGGATGAAGGTATGGTAAGGTACTCTAAGGTACTCTCAGTTACCTATCTATAAATTTTAGTCTAAATTGCTAACCTGCAAGTTAATTTAAACTAATATAATAAAGCTGAAGAGTTTGTTTGTTTGTTTGAACGCGCTCATCTCTAAACTTAACTCGAAACTACTGGACCGATTTAAAAAAATCTTTCAGTGTTAGATAGCCCATTTATCGAGGAAGGTTATAAGCTATATATCATCACGCTAAGACCAATAGGAGCAAAGCACCACTATTCCAAGCGGACGAAGTCGCGGGCAAAAGCTAGTTTCTATAATACAAGGACTAAACCCTAACATACTTTCAGCTTTAAAAGTTTCAATAAGCTATTAGTTACTATACAAAGATAGATATACCCAGGAAAGTAATCCCTTATTCATTCTAAAATGTTAACGACCCCTGCTCCAGACAAAAAAAAAACGTAGAGATAGCACCTTCCATTAAACTTAGCTCCTTATTTTAAACAGTTTGCCGTTCTTATACGGATGATATCTCGCTCATAAATTGGCAAGGGCGCCCCAGGACGCCGGCGTTCGGTTGCAGGTGAAAATTATCAGAAGAGGGGCCCTCAGATTTAAACCAAACATCGGTTACCCCATCTGCACAATGTTCTAAGCACACCAGTGTTATGTTCGTGAATGTACACAGTGAATTGGTGTTTTCTTATTACACGCGATGGTAATATTTTTCGGAGAGATATGTTTCGACTTTTCCCGCGGTGGCTTGAATTTGTATTCTGTTTTAGCTTTTTTTGGGGATAAGTGGGGACTTATATGGTAAAGTGTATGTAGGATAAAGTTATACGTATTTTAGTCGAGATTTTTATTGGATTTGAATTTTAAACGATGATTATGGGTTTATATTTTCGTTAGAAATGTCCCTACTCTTCAATTTTGATTTAATTATAAAGAAATGAAATTTAAGTTGTACTTAAATTACACTGTATGGAACTATTTGGAGTCTATAGATACGAAATGAATATACTAAAGAGAATAATGTTCAGTGTTAAATTCAACCCTGAAAACGTACTAGAACGGTATGCTAATTCCGGAATCGGAATTGCGGATAACCCTCCACCATCGCCACTATAAAATACAAACCAAAAAATGTACCCCAGATTTCTCCATCGAGCCCGCGAACTTAATTAACATTTTCTCAAGAATGCTAACTTTAAATAGGTATTCTTAAGAGTAATTGTTGTGAATCAAAGTGATATACTTCGTTTTCGGGTAAGCTGTACCCAGCTAGTAAATTTAAAGGGAGGTTTGGCCACAAACGGTCCCATAAAATGAACTGAAATAAAAAGCTCGCTAAATTATATGGGGACACTTGAATCAGGGATGTACTTTAAAAGACGGCTTTTCGTCGTTCGTTAATTCCCACAGTTTTTACGGCCGATAAACTTGTAATTTTTACTTGGAGTTTCTGATGTAACAGCGTGTTTTATGACTTAAGTGTGAGCATTCTTTAATAGTACTTCTTAGAAGCTTTTTATTTTAAGACTGCGCTGTTAAGTGGTGTCCTAACTCGAAAGAATATTTGAAAAAGTTTAATGTTTCGAGACGAGCCCTTCTGTCAAAATAATCGTATCGGTTTTCTTTTTAGTCAAGAGTTTGAATAACACAAAAAAAAGGTTTTAAAAGTTTTACCCAAATTCATCTCAAAGAACAATAATAACTATCGCAGTAAAATGCTATAGCTTACAGTTTCATAACATTAAGAAAATACTATCATCATCCCGAAACTTCACTAAAAACACTACACAAGTAAGATTATCTAACATTACTGTAACAGTCTCAACCCAACCAAGACTATAACATTAGAAGTCAGGCCGACTTTAGTCTTTGCAGTTACAAAGGTAAACTACACACCATTACCTACATCTTAAAAGCAAAATCTGATTTAAAGTTGGTCGGCTGATCGTTAAAATTGCAAGTGTGCTAGCATGGACAAAGTTGTAAATTTAAATCACTAAGTCTACCAAGTTGGGCCAACTTTAGTGAAACTTACTGCAAATTGGATTACTGCAGCGTTGTATACTGTGGCCGTATTGGCTAGTTTGACGCGCTGGATTTGCTACACTGTAACTTTAGCGAATTGTAGCACTGGGTGAAAGGTTCTGGAATATACTCGAGAAATAGTTTCCTAGATAATTTTAATAATAAAACTTCAGTATTTATTCAGAAACTTATCTCTATTATATTTACAATATTTAAATATACCTACTGCCTTAATATAATTATATATATAAAACTAAAAAAATAAAATAAAACAAAACTGAAAAGACGTTGAATGGCAATGCTTATTCGCTGTCCAAAAAATATGCCAGCCCTCTGGTCTCGCGAAGTGTCGACCAGTCTTCAGTTGAGTCAATATATTTTATCTAGGTCATTCGGTACGGCTGAAGTTTTGACTTGGCTGAGCGAGATCCTTACTCAGCATCCAATCTAGTTTCTCAAACTGCGAAAACTTTGTAACTCAAGTTTGGGAGAATTTACTTCTAGTGTAAATAGAGGAAGATTTAACTAAATGTTTTCTCACGTCGTTATCATTTGATATGGATGAAAACTTACTTTATGAAACTGCAAAAAGTTCAGTCATTATATAAGTTTCAAGAATATTTACAGATAAATGTAATGCTATCTTTAAATGCAAAATTCTATGAATAAATCAAGTAAACATTTTTTTGAGAGCGATGGGAACAGGATTCATTTATTACTGATTAGATAATTATTTAAAAGCTATTATTGATTAACTTTAACACTTGATTGCCAATCATCCATGGTTTGAATTGCGGGCTGTATGTCTTTTGGCCACGGAAGACGTGGGGCAAGGCAGGTGTTCTTGCAGTTCAGTTACCAGAGAGGACAGGAATGACCGTAATATTTAAACCAAATTTTTAAACTAACTATGAACATTCTTCGAGTCGTGGTTGCCTTGCCTCTCTTGTACGAGTGTGCTGGTTCGAAACCTGGCAAGTACCAACGTGACTTTTCTAAAGTCATATGTACTTTCTAAGTATATCTTAGACATCACTGACTAATGTTGAAGGAAAAACATCGTGACGAAACCTGGACTTAAAAAGTCTGAAATCGCCAATTCGCCTTGAGCAAGCGTGGTGATCAATGCTCATGCCTTCTCTGTATGAGAAGAGGCCTGTGCCCAGCGGTGGGACAATATGATGATGATGATGATGATAAACATTCTGAGTGATTTTGAGATACGTAATTTAATTTGTTCTAACAAACTGCAATTAATTTCAACTAAATTGGAGGCACTCAAAGCAAGCACTGCAGACTGCACCAGATACAAAAAAAATAATCACGCAAAAATGGAATTGAAAAAATTTGGAAAAGTGCAAACATTTAAAAGTGGAAGGGGCGTAAAGTGCTCATTACGTCAAAAAGCGCTCGAGGGGCGTTCGGCGAAAGTTTGAGAATCACGAACAGGTGGGAAGACAATCGTTGCACGTCGACGGACGACGAATCGTTAAAGAAATGTTCGTACTTAACAGAACGTTAAACCCACCTGGGACTGTGTTGTGTACATCGCTACAGATTTACAGATCCCTTCATGTTTTTACTGTCCGTAGGGGTTTGTATTAAAAGGTTTGTAGAATCGACCTGTCTTCAAATCCTTGGTAATGTTTTTAATCAATAATGTTGATTTATCAATCTCTAATCTTGACGAATACTACATGTAAAGGAAAAAAAAAGGAATGCGAAAGTGAGTTTGTTTGTTTGTTACGCTTTCACGGTAAAACGGCTCAAGCTATTTGGATGAAATTTGGTATGGGAGTAAGGAAGGCGACCTTGGAGACGGATATAGCTAACTTTTTATCCGGGTACATTAGTTGTTGCAGGAGTTCCCTTAGGACGTGAGTGAAACCTCGGACAACAGCTAGTCAGAAATATTGTTGGGTATCTGAGTCCTCAACTAGTTTTCCCCTAGGTTTGGTCGTGCTGGCATTGGGAGACGATGTGCGTCACACCGGCCCAATGCTAAAGCTGCTGTGTACCAACCTCCACCGTCGTCCGCAAATGATACTGGCTGGTCAAACGCGGCGACGAGGCCCATAGAGGCTTTAAAAGAAGAAAACTACAAATTTGAAGTATTGCATTCTTTTTGACAAACGGACAGTTCCCCAAAAACCCGGTCGCGGATAGACATCGCCGTGCGAATCTATCTATAATATCCGTGATAAAACCCTGTGTATTCTGTGAAATTGGAATTCGAACATCTGGGATAGGCAGCCGAAGCAGAGGAAAGGTAAGCCGTGCTTGTTTCCTTCTGTACGTGCGCCCAACCTGGGTTTTCTACTGGGGACTCAATACCCAATTTATACAGTCCACTCGCTATCGAACATTCTGGTCCTTCGAGAGCCGGATATATAGGATAAAATTAAATAGCATTCATATAATATTCGTAATATTAATTTTATTTTGTGAAAAATATTTCAATTGTTTTTGATTGTCAAAATGACTGAACATTTAGAAACAAAACAAAAGATGTTGATTGCTAGAAAGGAGTATTTATTCACTAAATTGCAAAAACTGTACGATGTTTCCCTACGTATGGGAAACGATCCTGTTAAGCTGAAAACGTTTGTTATATTATTTTCAGACATGGAAAATGTCCGTGCTAGTTTTGAATCTATTATTTTTGAATTGTATGAGATTGAAATGCAATTAAAACCGACTTCGAAACTGTCTTTTAGCGAGTTAGAAACATTTGACGAGATCTATAGTGCTTGTAAATTAGTATCGAGTCAGATAGAATCTTCTACCGCCACCACAGAAAAGAAGGATTTAGTGAAAGCAGTATTGCCTAAGATTGCTTTATTTCAATTCGATGGTGCCATCGAGAACTGGATAACCTTTTATGATACGTTTTCTTCGCTGGTTCATAATAGAGATATATCCGACATTGATAAATTTCATTATTTACTATCTTGCGTAAAAGGTCCCGCTTTGAATATAGTGAAGAAATTACCTATCACCGCCGCGAATTATTCGTTAGTTTGGCAGAGCCTAATTGATAAATATCATGACCACAGAACGCTTGCCTGTAGGTATTTTGATAAGATGTTAAACTTCGCGCCGTTACAAAAAGATACAGCGGCAAATCTTACTCTGTTTATTGAAACTTTTGATCACTCTCTCAAAGCTATTCAAGCATTGAACATTGACAACCTTGATGATTTTTTATTATGTCATTTAGCATTGCAAAGACTTGACACTCATTCTAGAAAATTATTTGAGGAAAGTCGAGATCAGAAGGAAATTCCAACTTTTTCTGAATTAATAGAATTCGTAAATAAACAGATTAAGGTTTTAGAGCATACTTTTTCAAATTCGCCATTATTATCAAGGTCTTCAACTAACAATTCATTTAAAGGTAATTATAACAACAAATTCTCATCACCAAAGGCAGTTCTTGCCACTGCACGGACTCCCAATAATAATAACAATCACAGCAGCTATCGTAATTCTCCCACAAACTTGGTTTGCGTTATTTGCGGACAAAATCATATGATTTATCGATGTGATCAATTTCGTAAATTGGCTGTCGGTGAAAGAAAAGACCGTGTCGATTCTTTAAAACTTTGTGCAAATTGTCTTAAATCTGATCACGTTGCTAGTGCATGTAAAAGTTCTATCACTTGTGGGGTATGTGCATTGCCGCATCATTATTTACTGCATAAGGATTCGGGACGCGGAGTGCCACCGGCCGTGCCGAGCACATCGTCCGCGCCACCGTCTCGTCACTCCGTGAGTGACATGATGCCCCGGCAACATGCCTTACACAGCGCAGGTGATAATAACTGCGAATACGGAGTAGTGTTAGGGACGACCTTAACACACGTACGTGATTCAGATGGACAGTATCAAGACTGCCGTGCGGTCATAGATTCTGGAGCTCAGAGCTCTTTTATAACTACTGAATGCGCTCAAATATTAGGTTTACCGCGTAGACAATGTCCTTTTACCATTTATGGGGTAGGAGGGGGATTGGTTAAAAATCACGGTATGGTAACTTGTACGATAAAACCAAGATATGCTGACGCACCAACGTTCACTGTCAACTTGGTTGTCGTGTCAAAAGTATCCGCTGATATGCCTAATATATTATTTCCTGATAATATTATTCAAGAATATAGCTCTTACAAACTAGCAGATCCATTGTTTTATAAACGATCGCGTATTGATATTTTGTTAGGTAATGACATAGTATCGGATCTCATCAAAGATAAACCGCTAGTCATAAATTCTTATATTCCGAGTATCTTTGAAACAGTTTTTGGGTATGTTGTTAGCGGGAAACTATATCCACGTAAGGATAATTGTTCTCAAAACCTTCATTTGTCGGTTTCATATGATGAAGAACAATCAATCGATAAAACTTTAAGATCTTTCTGGGAAGTCGAGGAAGTGCCGTGCACACCTTTGATCAATCCCATGGATCAATTAGCCGAAGAAATATTCGCTAACGAACATACTCGGGACTCGAACGGGCAATACGTCGTACCGCTGCCTTTCGCACCAGATCAAGCGCCGTTAGGTGAATCGCGCGCTATCGCCGAGCGTAGGTTGTTGTACACGGAACGTAAACTTGCTCGTACTCCTGATTTGAAAGAGAAATATAATGAATTTATGCGTGAATATGAAGAGCTAGGACATATGGAGCTTTATCAGGGTAAGGAACTTAGTCGATACATTATTCCCCATCACAGTATCTTTCGACCTAGCAGCACTTCAACACCTTTACGTGTTGTGTTCGACGCATCTGCGATAACTAGCAACAACGTGTCCTTGAATGATACTCTATTAGTGGGACCGAAGTTGTATCCAGATATTTCTGCAATTATTTTAAATTTTCGACTTTTTAAATATTGTTTAGTAAGTGATGTTTGTAAAATGTATCGCGCTATTCTGTTAAGAAAACCTGATCGCTGTTATCAACATATTCTATATCGCGAGTCGCCTAACGATACGGTCAAATTGTATGAACTTAAGACGGTAACTTACGGATTAAGTAGCTCACCTTTTTTGGCTATTCGGACGCTACTTCAGTTAGCAAACGACGAAGGGAAACGTTTTCCATTCGCCGCTCAGGTCCTCCGTGAGGGAGTGTACATGGATGACATTTTGTATTCATGTAACACATTTGAGCAAGCTTGTTTAGTACAAGACCAATTAGTAGGCCTTTTTAAAAGTGCAAATTTTATTTTAAAGAAATGGATGAGTAATAGTAAGGAGTTACTTCAACGTATTCCCGTGGAAAATAGAGAAGGCTCTATTACTTTTCTTAAAGATGACAACGACAGCAGTATTAAAGTTTTAGGTCTTAAATGGATTCCTACCATCGACAACTTTGTTTTTGTTGTAAATAAGACAGATGACGTGTCTACGAAGCGATCTGTTCTTAAATTATTAGCTTCGATTTACGATCCCGTAGGCTTTATCGCGCCTTGTACTTTCGTGGCAAAGGGAATCATTCAAGATCTATGGAAACTAGGTATCGGTTGGGATGAAAGGTTGCCCGATAACATAAGAAGCGTGTGGCAAAATTATATTGCAGAACTTCCACTGTTAGCGGAACTGCGCATTGAACGTCACATGTTGTTACCGGGACAAATGGAATGCGAATTAGTTGGGTTCTGTGACGCGTCGTTACGTGGTTATGCTGCTTGTGTGTATGTCATAAGTCGCGATCAAAATGAAAATGTAAAAGTCCGCTTAGTCACCGCGAAATCTAAAGTCGCACCGATAAAGCCGGTGACAATTCCTCGGTTGGAATTAATGGGCGCTGTTTTATTAAGTAAATTAATAAAATCAGTTTGCGATATATTTAGTCGAATTAAAATTATTAAAATAACAGCAGCCTCAGACTCGACAGTCGTACTGTCGTGGCTGCAAACGGAACCTTATAAATTAAAAACTTTTGTGAGTCACCGTGTGACACAAATTATAGGGGTTTTACCGCCTCACAATTGGCGGCATGTTAGTAGTGAAAATAATTTAGCAGACATTTGTTCTCGCGGAGCGTCTCCTGCGCAACTTGTCAATTGTAATAGGCAGTGGTTAATGGGTGCAGACTGGATGTATATACCCTATGTTAATTGGCCTTTAAAAGTATTTATTAACGAAAGTAATGTTAACTTGCCGGAGTTAAAACCATCTGTTAACTTGTTAATAAATAATAATAGCTTAATTCACGAGACAAAAAGGGAGTTTTGTGACAGAGTTTTTAATCAGTTTTCATCATTTTCTAAATTATATAGGACGTTTGCTAGGATTTTAAGACTAAAAGGAAGTAATAACAATTTGGAAACACTTTCAACTTTAGAATTAAATGAAGCTCGTGACAGGCTAATAACACTTGTACAGAAAGCTTATTTTGAAAATGAAATTAAATTGATTAAAGATAAAAAATACGTACCATCGCTACGAAAACTATCTCCTTTTGTTGATAGCGAAGGTTTCCTCAGGGTAGGGGGTCGCATAGGGCATTCTGCACTCCCATATAATGCGAAACATCCACGTCTATTACCGAAAGATAGTTCGTTAACTAGGCTTTTGATAGATTATTTACACAAAAAATACTTACATGTAGGTCCACGAACTTTACAAAGTATTATAAATGAAAACTTTTGGATACCGGCCGCTCGTAGCGTGATAAGATCCGTTTTATCCAAATGTATAATATGTTTTAAACATAAACCATCGTTACTACAGCCTGAGATGGCTCCTTTACCACTAACTCGGTTAATACCTAATAAAGTTTTTGCTCACGTTGGAGTAGACCTCGGTGGCCCATTTTTCGTTAAAGAAAGCTTACGTAGAAACGCAAAGGTTTCTAAGGCTTATTTAGCATTATTTGTATGCTTTTCAACCAAAGCAGTACATCTTGAGGTATTATCTTCTCTCTCCGCAGACTCTTTTCTCGCGTGTTTAGACCGATTTGTTGCGCGGAGAGGTTTGTGTTCTGTACTATATTCAGACTGTGGTACCAATTTTATTGCTGCTAGTAAGCATCTTTCTGAGATACAAAAGTTTATGCGTGATAGTCAGACTTGTATTGTCGATGGCTGCGCTAAAAGACAGTTAGATTGGAAATTTAACGTCCCGAGTGCTCCTCACATGGGTGGACTCTGGGAAGCTGGCATTAAGTCAGCAAAGTATCACTTAGCACGCAGTGTAGGGGAAAAATCCTTAACGTTTGAGGAACTTTCCACGGTTTTTTGTAAGGCAGAAGCCATTTTGAATTCACGCCCTTTGTCTCCACTGCCTGCAAGTGATAATCCTAACGAATTTAATGTATTAACCGCCGGACACTTTCTCATTGGTAGAAGCCTGACCGCCATACCCGAGTATGACGTGATGGATTTAAATATTAACCGACTGTCGCGGTGGCAGTACATTAAAAAATGTTCCCAAATGTTTTGGAAACGTTGGAGCAGTGAATATTTAAATACACTTCAACAGAGAGCAAAGTGGTTTACATCTTCCGCAAACCTCAATGTTGGAGATTTAGTGATTATTAAAACTGATAACTCTGCATCGTGTAACTGGCCCCTAGGCAAGATAGAAAAATTGCATCCAGGTCCGGACGGTGTAGTCCGTTGTGTGACGCTGCGCACTGAACGGAGTGTCATACAAAGACCAGTGAATAAACTTAGTCCGTTACCTTACGTTAATTAAATATTCAGAAAACCTTTTTGTTAGGATTAGTTATTAGTTTTTATTTGACAGAATTTACAGTTTTTAAGTTTTGTTTTTCTCTCTTTATCTTTGGACTATGAAACCAAACTATTGGTTTCGGTAGGGGGTGTGTTGGGTATCTGAGTCCTCAACTAGTTTTCCCCTAGGTTTGGTCGTGCTGGCATTGGGAGACGATGTGCGTCACACCGGCCCAATGCTAAAGCTGCTGTGTACCAACCTCCACCGTCGTCCGCAAATGATACTGGCTGGTCAAACGCGGCGACGAGGCCCATAGAGGCTTTAAAAGAAGAAAACTACAAATTTGAAGTATTGCATTCTTTTTGACAAACGGACAGTTCCCCAAAAACCCGGTCGCGGATAGACATCGCCGTGCGAATCTATCTATAATATCCGTGATAAAACCCTGTGTATTCTGTGAAATTGGAATTCGAACATCTGGGATAGGCAGCCGAAGCAGAGGAAAGGTAAGCCGTGCTTGTTTCCTTCTGTACGTGCGCCCAACCTGGGTTTTCTACTGGGGACTCAATACCCAATTTATACAGTCCACTCGCTATCGAACAAATATATAGGTAATGAAATAGGGGATGAAGTCAATTGAACACTTTACAGTGGTAATGGTTGTGTTGCCTATATTGGATTAAGGCTGTCGTATTATCTGGCTGATTTAGTTACAAATTTATTACAATTGTCTATTGTTAACTTAGAATTCCTTTTAAACTGGTCATAAAATACTCCAAGATAAATATTCGTAATTCCATAATCTCATTTTATCATTCTCTTTTTGGTTATAAACGTCTCACCGAATGGTATTGTTTTTCCCGGTAACTGAGTAATCTATACTAATAAAGCTGAAGAGTTTGTTTGTTTGAACGCGCTAATTTCAGGAACTACTAGACCGATTGAAAAAATCTTTCAGTGTTAGATAGCCCATTTATAGAGAAAGGCTGTAGGCTCTTATATCATCACGCTAAAATCAATAGGAGCGGAGCATCAATGAAGAATGTTTCAAAATCGTAGTTAAAGTAAGCGATAGCCTAAAGTTACTATTCCACGCGGACGAAGTCGCGGGCAGAAGCTAGTATATAGATATATGTCAAACACTGGTAGGTATTTAGCTGCATCTGGTCTGACTGGAAGCCGACCCCAGCCCAGTTACACATCAGACATAAAAAATACGTGTCCTGAACATGTATTTTCTTATTTTTTAATTGACCTATAAAAGTATTGTCATTTAAAATAAAAAAAAAGGAAAAATTTATGAAGTCTTACAATTTACGTAGGTATAAATTACGAAAAAACACATAAATAAAAGCCAAAACTTTACTAAAGAATGGAACCCCTCCGCGTGGGCCACGAATTCGGAGAGCGATTACGTGACTAAGCGTTAGCGGGCGACACTTCTTCAACGCCACAAATTAATCAAGTTCACAATTTGAACTCAGTGTTCAAAGTTAATTATTAGTTGACTGTTTGTTCTAGTGGAGTGAGTCGAGTGTTTGTCGCTGGTTCGTGGAGTGATTCTGTGTTGTTTGGACTTTTTGGAGAGGTCATTGTAGTGAACGTTGTTTCGTAAACGGCGGCAGTGGGGCAACGAGGTTTTGCTTTGTAAAGTTTAAGGTGTTTATGTTTTTATTTCATGTAAACATGTGGTTATTATTGGTCCATGGTGTAGAATACTACTCTAAGAGCTTGAAGATTAAAGCACCATGCAATAATGATAATATCATTGCTGGTGCTTTAATCTTCAAGCCCTTAGATATAAAAAGGAGGAGGTTCTCAATTCGACTGTATGTTTTTTTTTCATTCTGAATTCTAGAATATATTGCTATCAGGGATAAAGCTGCCCTTTAAACAATAATTTGAGTGGTGTAAAGCTAAGTGTATTTTATTATCTATATTGCCAAATTGAAGTAAAACATACCAAACCTAACTTAGAAATAAAACAAATACACATTATCACCAATTACATACTAAAACTCATCCATAGCCTGTCCACAACACTTGCGGTGCCCATACTCGACACATGTTCTAGATTTACAACGTCAGTAAAAAGTAGTTCAGTTTGACAATATGTCGCCGCAACAATTTGCTGCTGCGTTGACGCGTAACTTGTTATGGCACATCGGTACTGTCGCGCACAGAGCTGTATATTTATTGTATAATCATATGCAAAAATGCTTAACATCATTTTGGAAAAGAGGCGATACTCTTACACTGCTGGGCCGTTAACCAAACATAGCTAAGAACCACTTCAAACTGGCTTTCAAATGAAAAAAAAAACACATCGATTCTGCCTGATTTTCCTCTTTACATCAAAAACATTTGGCTTTAAAAGAGTTATTAAAAAGATTTAGACTATTTTAATTAAATTAAAAAAACAACACATACGTTGGTATAGTACTTTATAACCTAAATTAGTTTTAGGATCATGAAAAAATCTATCGTATTTTTAACTAATTACAAAAATTATACGATTACTTTTCACACTTATTAAAAATTAGCATTTTTATTCAGCGTTAAAATTTGTATCTACCAACACCGTTGTCACCGACTGTACGAACCCACGGAATTACAGTAGCACAGTGGTTTATGCGAAGGGACAGCCGTTTACTAGCGTTGTTCATGATATTAACATCAGCTTGACCAACCGGCGCCGGACACTTCGAGTAATGCGGAAAGATACTGCAAAACTTCTAACATTACGTGATAAGTTTTTACTACGCTCATGAACCTTAATTTGGTGTAATTTATATGAGAAAATTCCTTGAAAAGATAGTCGGAGAATATTGTTAGGATTTCAACACAATGGTCTCCTCCATTGTCGAATTGCAGCGGCAATGCTGTGTCATCTTTTTCATTGAATGATTATCAATAAATAATTAATATATTTAGATAAGATATATCGTTTCGTATATACTTAAGAATATAGGTATGTTGTGCATATAAACATAAGAGTACATTTTTGAAATAAACTTGTAGGTAGTTAGTAGTTACAGTACAAAAAAGATGCAATTATTTTCGAACATTGCATTCATTCTATTCTTTTATGGATTATGTAAATAAATACATTGTGATAAGTAAGTCTATAAAAATTGAATAACTACTTAATTATACATCGTTTACATACGACCACATACCATTGCATTGTTGGAGCATAATACCATGTGTTACCTTACTTACATTTCATTATGGTACCACAATGTTATCGCAGGACGATGCGAACAAATGCACATCTCGATATCGTCGGCGTCAGTGCAGGACCTTCTAAACGCAAAAAAGTATGTTTTTGAAAAAAGATGTATTAATTTGTTCGCATAGCTTTTAAGATAGTTTTTATTGTCTACTGTAAAACATATTTTTTTTTGCATTTAGAAGGTGCTGCACTGACGCCGACGATATGGTGAATGGACTTTGCTTTTCATTCCATTAGATTCTTCATTCAAATTATCCTAGTCCTATTGCAATGGGCTTTTAATAATAACTTCTCTATCCCATATGTAAAACATGGCCTTTGTTTTACTATTGTGTCTGCATCGCGGACTGTGAAGTGGTTAATTAATATGAAGCAGAATTTAGCTCATAAACGCGAAATTTATTTACAGTAACTTTTTAATCTTCTTAAAAACTTGGCTAGCCAACTTTAAAATAGCATTACGTACGATGTCACGAGGCTATTAGTTACATTACAGTGGCGGACACGGGAACCGCATAACTATCCTTTATTTAAATTTATTGTTCCACACTTTAATAAACCCCGGTTATTCCGCTCCCTGGAGTGTACTGGCGTGCGGTCGGAGTTCACACTTCTGTGAAACTAATAATGTGCAACTCGCAACTCGTACGGGCGATTTTGTTTTCTTTCGTGTGCACTTTTCGTGGCACGTGGTGTAAACGGTTTTGTTGTTGTTTTCTCGTACTGTCATTGTTCTGCGTTTATTTATGATGGGGTGGGGAAATATTGGAATTTTGCGCAACTATTCCTGTGCTTTCGTGTGGCTTTTTTCGTGTTGAAATGTGTTTCTGGCTTGTATTTTTTTTCGTTCGGTATTTGCTAATGGATGCTAGTTCGGTATATAGTGATGTTATTGTACGTACATATTGATTTTAGATACAGGATGGAACTTTAGTAAGGAAATATTTATAGACGCTAGTTGTGTATTGGTAATTAAATTACACGATAAGGCTTTTTTGTGATTTTTATAATAAGTTCATTTGACTTCACCACAATTTCAAGCGATAAAAATATCATTAATTAGTGGATCATATAATATACCTTTATATTTTAACGGCTTCATAGTAACGAGTTGACCCCGGCATTACTGACTACCTCTGAGAAAAGCCCTAAAATCAGTCAGTATAAATCAGGACTTTTACTAAGATATTATTATATTAGGTAACTGTTTCTGGTGGTTTCACTCGCGTCCCAAAATAGTTTCCTCGGAACATTTCCAGCGTCTCTTCTATTTCCACACTAAATGGGTGTGTGAAAGCGTAACAAACAAACAAACTTTCACATTTATAACATAAGTTAGGATTAAAATAGTCCAATTGTAACCACTTAATTCAACTTTTAATAATGAAAATCAAGCACAGGCATTTTACTTACAACTTTAAAAACACTCAAAACCAATACAAAACATTATTTTTACCCCCCATTTTAAAACCCCTCAAACAAAAAACGGTTTTCATTTTAAAACGGGTGCACTGGATGATTCTGGAACGCTGGCTGTCAATAAGAAGAAAGGGCAGGCAATTACGTGGGGTCTGCGCAATCGATAGCAGCCTCCGAGCTACGTCTGTGTCGCCGAGCGGGTGGGGCCATGGAAACCGCGGACTAGGTTTAAAGGCTCGGCTTTGTGGTGGGACGTTCGTGAGAGATTGTCTGTGAATGTGTATGTGTGTGTGTGTGTGTCTGGCTGTAGTAAAAGTTTATGTTTTTATGTGGTGTGAATCAGTGGTTCAGTTAATTTAAAAATATTATCATTTAATAATAATTTTGCAGAAAAAATGTGCAAGATAATAATCTTGACTTTATGGTTGTAAGTTTCTAATCTTAAGCTGCATCATTTTCATGGTTAAGATATCACTTATAGGAAGAGTGAGATAAGTACTATTGTAACTTACTAGGGGCTCAGTTTATATATGACACAATGTTTAAGATGAATGAAATACCAAATCAGTATTACTAGAGATGCTAGAAGAAAATTTTGACTAGCTGTGAACATATTTCAATTAGCATGATGATGATAATAAAGCTCGTTTCTGTGACTCAAAGTAAATAGATATAGCATAAAATAAATCAGTCGTCAAGGTAAAACAATAAATCAATTGAAAACCAGCGTCTGGCACTAGCTGTCTGGCATAATGCTAAACTAGACCTATTTGACATAACAAGCACATAGTGTTGTACTCATTGCTTGTTTTTTTTATAATGAAATCCCTCTTTATTATACCTACTCAGTTTTAGTTCCAAAAAATATTTCTTTCTTTCTTTCACACAAGCATTGTAACAAAAAACGCTTTTCTAAAGTCTCCAAAACCCACAAAGGGTGGGTAACCACAGTTTTACGCTGAATATTATATTCAGAATATAATGCGCATATCATTGCAAACTTGTATAACTGCCTTACTGAAACTTGCAACTTTGGAGTACATAAGTTACCGATCTTCCATTTAGAGTCAGAATTTGTGAATCACTGGGAATAGTTAAAAATTCAGAATTCAAAGTATTCATGACGTCATAGAATGATGACATGTGTTGGTTCATTTCTTTATGGAAATCTTGCAAGCTAAATTGGAACCTCTTGATTAGCTTTTAGAGTTAAAATTCGATGTGAGATTCGATTAATATGATTTAGTTTCAATGACAGTAAATTTTGTGTTAATATTATATTTCTTTCGGGTAGATATAATATCTAATCTAATGTTTTATGTAAATATTTATACTGTTGATTAAACTAAAACTAATAAATATTTATAAAAATACATTTTTTTTACTATTAAAGTTTTATCTGAGTAGCATCTGTGAGGCCATAAAATAATACGGTATACTATATGTATCCTTTGTTTTAGCCTACTTAACATAAATATTGATGTGTAATACATTAATAATAATGCTGGCCCACTGAAATACACAGCCACTGAATCAACTACCATAATTCTGACTACTCATTATTAAAACAAACAAAACCCAGTTCACGAAAAAGCAAAAACAAACGGCTCATTCAAAACTTAAACGGTTTAACTCCTATTGTACGGCTACAGACTTTTTATTTAGTTTTTCACAAAAGCAGGTCAGGCGGGATCGTAGCTTCGTAGCGTCGTAGCTTCGTAGCCTCGTAGCCGCGTAGCGACATCGAGGCGAGTAACGCTATGTAAGTAATGAGAATACCGCTTTAACGTTTTTTTATCATGCTAGTAATATTTTTTCTGGAAGATTTCTTGTAATAAGGGTTTATTTGTTATTAGAATTGAAATAAAAACTTTTTTTTAAATGTGTTGTTTTTTATACAAGTTAACTAAATATTTGATTGCGTATTCCAACTTCTTTTAGAAATGTATCTATCAAGTTACTGCAACTGATCAATATTTTCTTGACAATCAATTCCTTTTCTTACTGTAAAAAACATCCTACACCATCCTACTAATATTATAAATGCGAAAGTCTGCGATGATGCATTTGTGAAGCAAAGACTGCTGAATGAGTTTGACTGAAATTTGGTACACACAGCTTATAACCTGGATTAAATGATGGGATACTTTTAACCAGGTGCTTTGGTACACACACAGTATATAACCTGGATTAAATTATAGAATATTTTTTATCCAGATACGCAAAATATCCATCCCTCAAGATGCGAATGAAACCGCGGGAATGGGCTAGTACTACCATATAAATATATACTAATAGCTGGATTTTTAACCGTCTCTTAATAACAGTAGAGTATTTTTTTATTTACAGCTCATTCAGCGAAAAATACTCTCCCACTCGACTTTTACACTACAATAGATTTTATCAATACCGCCATATTTTCACAAACTCGCCCCGCTCTGTACATAAATACTATAAAAATTTCAGAAGCGTGTCGTCCCACACTTTAGCTGCGCTGAGCTACGGCTGTTTCGCGTTTAAAAATATTGTATATCACATAATATACGATTATTATAATGCTTCTTACGGAGTGGGTGACTCCAAAGTATTTATTGTACTAATTGAATTAATAGTGGGGAGTCACGGAACTGTGCCCTTTGGGATACGCTATATTGTTAGCGGGTAAACTTCAAGGTATTATGACATTTGATGTTGGTTATTTTGGTGAACTAATGGGTGATTTTCAAAAAAATTGACCCCGTGACGATCAGGAAATATAATTTTGGGATTAAATAAAATTGCTTAAATTTACTCTGGTATCAAAGAATACGTAATTAACTAGCTAAATATGCTATTTAAATTAAAATTTAAACATAAATATGAGAAATATTCAAGTTTTTCAGTCAACCTATGACGCAAAGTGTTCCTGTACGTCACACAATATAATCGGTCAGAAATAAAACAACCAGGTATTGAATCAAAATCAACTTAAATTAGCATAAAGATATGCTTAAAATGTTTCCAAAAATAACAAAAAGTTAGCATAATTCTATCGCAATAATAAATAATCAGCCAAATAGTTTCATTTTCGTCACTTCTTAGACACATTGCCCTAGAAAAGTTGTTGTTTACTAATGATACGTGTTACAAATTCAAAAATCAAGCAAGGTGAGGAATCTTCGACAATAACAAAATTCTAATAGTGACAAAACTTAATATTGTAAAGAAATCTAGATACTTTTAAAACTAGTTTTGTAGAATTTAGAATATAGGACAGTGACTATTACGAAAATTGTGTGACGAATAGGAATAATTTGAGCAGTATCCACACTGCCAATTGCCACCATTGGCATTATTAATGTAACATTGATTTAAATCAAAATATGTTAGGATTTTGTCAACGTCCCAATATACTACTATATCGGCTATATCTCTCTTATCAAAATTAGGTAACACGTAGGTAAGTATCTATTACAAGATTAAATATTTCGTTGTACACAGAGCTTTATAGTTCAAGTACGTCACGATTTTATTCCGGTAGTAAGTCACATGACGCACAGGACGTGACATATTCATACGACGAAACTTTTAAAATTAAAAATAACTAATATGCTGTTAAATTAACTTGTTTTTAGCTTTATTAATCTAATATAGGTTAACTTATGTTTTGAATACAATATGCCAAAGTAAAGAAAATGAGTTTATTTGCCTTTTAAATACTGTCACTATTCAGAAAACTTTTTCTGCACGTCGAAGACACCAAGACTTTAGTCACAGATTTTGTCGCAACTGACGTTTAAACAGTTTTGGGGGTTCAAAATACGATCACAATGATGCCAGGAAAGTAGAAAAAACACAAATTAGTAGATTTTGTCTTATGTAAGATATCAAATTCACCGTGACGATACCGGATTTTCCGGTACTATGGTTTTCGTAGGACAACGTTAATTTAATGATATTTGTTAAAAATAACTATAAATTAATCACATAAAGACCAAAAACACACTTTTAGACATAATGACATTATGTTCAAACACCTAAATATACTCAAAGCTCAATAGTCTACAAGTAAGAAGTATTCGAAATCACCGAGGGCACCGTGGGACACGCGAAATCTTCACCTCCTGTGGTGCTTTTTTTTAAATATAAATATATCTGTCGTCTTTTTATGATGTTTTTCAATTTAACTTGATTTTAAAATGTCTGCCTTAATCATATAACATTTCACATCTACATGTGCCATATAAAAAAAAACAAAAATAAAAATGTTTGAAGTTGTGGGACAGTCCGATTTTGCTAGGGTCATTTTTTTTGAAAAACACCCTACAGTTGAGGTGCCGATAGAAAACATAGAGGTTCCGCAATATATGTATATGTATATATCATCTCCATACCAAATTTCACCTAACCTGCAAGTACCAATGTGACTTTTCTGAAGTCATATGTACTTTCTAAGAATATCTTAGATGTCACTGACTAACGGTGAAGGAAAACATCGTGAGGAAACTTGGGCTTAAAAAGTGAAATTGCCAATGAGCAAGCGTGGTGATCAATGCTCATGCCTTTTCTGTATGAAAAGAGGCCTGTGCCCAGCAATGGGATAATATATAGGCTGATGATGATTATAAGTTTGTTAAACCTCTAAAAAATTGGGATAAAATTTGTGATGCTATTACTAGTGTGAAACGCTCGTAATACGCTCCGCTTTCTATATAGCGGGGCCTACAGCTGATGGGGTATAAATACAGTGTCTAGGCTATGGGCGTTATAGTGGTCTGATATGGCTGTTTTGTCGTCACAATCTATTTAATGATCATTCGGCTTATTAAGATAATGGATTAAGCGGAATTTTATTTTAATTAGGGGGTCGGGCTCATGTTTTTGATTCATGAGGTCAGTTGAAACATGTGAATAAAGATTATTTTTTGTATTAAGTAGGTACGATCCTCACACTTTATTTTACTTTAATAATTAATCTAAAAATAATGCGTCATGATGCGTCAAAAATAAGCGGTCTTAAAATGAGGCCCTTTAGCTGCGTACAACTTAGTTTTTATTCTGTTTTTTTTTTCTTTCAGATTTAATTTTATAACGGTCAAAAGGGTAATGAACCATAACAACAGCGCTTTAAAGTCGAATTTTAACCACAGTTGCTTTAGAAACGACCTATTCTTTTAAATTACAACTGCACCGCGACAATAATTCCCACTCCCCCTACATTTTTATTTACAACCGAAAAAACGGAATATACCCAGATTATGCGTAATAATAAATACAGCGGCCGCATCGCAAACAGGGGTTAATGAAAAAGTGTTGAATAATAAAGTGTCGAGCGCGCAATTATTGTCGGCAAGCCAAATTATTGCAGGGTTAATATTGGATGTAAAGTGGCCGTACAATGTAGCGGGTGGCAGGTTAAGTACTGCGGCTAAATAGACTGGCTGATGATATAAGGATTTAACGAGGTGTGCAAGGATTATTAGTTTAATCTAAACTAATATTTTTAAGAGGAAAGATTTGTTTGTTACGATTTCACTCAGAAATTATTCTACCGATTTTAAAAAATCTATCACCATTAATTAGAAAGCTACATCTTTACCGAGTAACATACTATCTAATTTTCATTTTAAAACAATTTTAGTATTCTTTTGTTGCAAGTCGTAATCAACAAAGTGAACCGTCTCATAACATAATTCACAGCACTTAACTCCAACTTACACCAAACATTATAAAATCAGTTAATAGTTTCCTTCGACACAAGCTTGCACGTAAATAATTAATAAAAAAAACACTTTTCCAGTTACCGTACATAACCACGAGAAAAAAGGCTCGCATAAGTGAATATTTTCTTTCATAATAGTTTGTCGGTTTCTTTGAAACAACCCCCTACTTGGTGTCGTGTCGATAGGTCGTTAGTACCTACCTACCGGCTTTTTATCAACATCGCATTGATTTAAAAGCTGAATAACTGCGCCGCACAAATTTCACGTACCCATAGTTGTGGGGTTATATCTGATAGGTGGGTGACAAGGTGAGAGTGACAGCGAAATTTGACACAATTTCATATATGTAGACGAATTAAAATATATATTTGTGTAGTATGTACCAAATGAATTTATGAAAAATATAAACAAAATCATAATATATTTTGTTCTAATTTTCCCACGTTCATAAATAAAATGGTATTAAATGATGAATGATGATGTTGAGAGCATGAAATTGACATAAATATGCCTCCATCCATAAGCCGTTTTGTTAATTTCTGTGGCAGAATTAGAATGAAATGTTACGACTTTGTTTACATTTTTCGTAAATTCAAGGAATACAGACTAGGTATAGAAAAAACACAATTCTTCTTATATGGCATATTGTATGTAAATGTATCAATACTTTTAAGGGAGCGACATTATTGCTGATCTCATTATAATTTAAATAATATCACTATTTGATATATACATTGTAATGACAGTCACAACTCAAGTTCACATTCTGACAAGGGAAAAAATGTACACCGAGATTGTAATATTACGTACCTACGAGCAGAAAAAAAGTCTAAAAGAATCGACATACAAATCAAACATATGCCATCCTAAAATCAAATCTGACACAAAACAAATTTTAATGACATTAGCACAACCCTTCTTCGTCACGTGATAAATCGCGGCCGCTCCCAAGTTGTTCCACAACATTAACCGTCAATGGGCCACTGCGGGTCGCCGTGACCCGAGACTAATTAATTTCGTGGACATTTGCGGTGGTAATAAGCTTATCAAACGTTGATTCGGACAATGGACTCCATTCGATTTAATGTGCGCAAGTATGAAAGCAATTTTCGAATGAATGAAGTCCTTTAATTTGTACGTTAATGGTCGGCTTTTTAAGTCTTTTGTGAACTAAACGTTTTATTGAATGTTGAGGACTATTCTGACTGGGTAAATGCTGGAGTTCGGTTATTCGAAACAGCGTTTTGTTTGTGTTTATCTAATTTATTCTCGATTTGTTATAATTTGTAGATAAATTGGCGGGCATTGTGTGTCTTTATTAGAATAATGCACATATGGCGCAGAACCGGACCGAGTGGAGAAGATTGGCATACAGTCACGATCCTCAGCATTGAGGGAACGACCAGAAAGAAAGATTAGGATAATCATTTTCCTTAAAAGGCGTCCATAATCCTGTGCATAAAAAATATAAAACATAAAAATATATATAGTACTAGTTATAATATATATATGTACAATACATAGTTATAGTATATATAGACACACAATTCACATACACATAGTTTATAAGTGTCTAGTTATTTTTATATATTTTTTACGTAATAAACAAACTTTGTCACATGGATTTTGGTAAAATCAATCTTCAAAAGATTACCTTAAAAAGCAAAACATTTTGTAAATTTATAATACGATTAAAGGAAGAATCAATCGACAGTTGATTAGAATAAAAGAGAAACGAAGGAGGAAGGGTGACCAGTCGAAGGGTTATCTGATCCGGAACATTGATGACCATGTGGCTAAGAAAAATGCGGGAATTACTACAATTATTTTGGATAAATTTGTTTATTAGAGATTTTATATTCAGAACGCGAGTGACAATTAGTGAGTTTACAGTGAACCGTTTTCGGAAGGTGAAGGGTCAGGTTTAAAAAAAAATCAGATTTCTTAGTTTATGAATCTAAAACATGGTATTGGTTATCATATAATTTTCTTAGTCTTAGTCTTGGGCGACATAATACCCTAAACTCTTAGGTTAAGTAAAAGTATCTTTTAATTACTATAATTTCCACAAATACTTACCTACATAAATGAAAATTCGTAAGTTATTTTCATTTCTCACTATGAACTATCGAGTTAATAAATGTATTGTTAGTGCAAATAAATAAATCAGCGATCGCTATTTTAGAGGCCCCTTTAAAGGCGGAAGGAGCGCGCGTTAATTTGAGTGGAAACAAGCGGCTAATTGATTAACGAGTCGGTCACAGTGGCCCGCGCCGCGACCTTGCTTGCTTTTTATTAATTCTCACACAATCGTCGCTTTTGTATCAACTGACTGGTTTTGTGGTTCCATTGTATTATTGTTCGTCACTGTACAGATTTGTATTTATTGGTTTTGTAGAAAAAATGCATGGAAATTTTCAGAATTGGACACGGTGAATATTTTTTTACTCATGGCCAGTACTTTTTACACATTGTTGAATTTTGTTTGTTGTTTCGATACCTATTAAGAAAATCAAGCCGACAATAAATGGGAAAAGGCTAGGCAGATCAGATGATGATGACACTGTAAATTATTTGTAACAATATTATCAATTACCTAAGTTGTACAAAATGGCAAGAATAGTTTATCAAATAATTGCCCCAGACTAGAAATACGGTCTGCTTTAAGCCGTCAATACACTATGCCATTTGAGCGAACCAGTTCATAATTCGTGTAAGCTGTGTCTCGGGAATTGTTCCATATATGACTGATCTAGGACAACTGCTTCAAAGCGCTGTCATAGCGCTGATTGGTCATAAGCACCTTACTTACAAAGCTACTGAGCCGCTTTCATATTTGATTGTTTTAAGCACGTAATGGACTATGAGAGTAGGTCATTGCTAAGGTTTACAGAATGGAAGGTATGCGGAAATTTGTGAAAGACTTAAGTAATAAAAAGTTTATGAAGCATTCAACTAGTAGTGTTGGAAACATGAAGCGAGTACAGTTTAAACAATGAGAACAAATGTAGCGTAAAATTTATTTATACAAGTAAAATTTAGTTATTCAAGTATAATTTGGTTATACAAATAAAATTATTATAGTATAATTTAATTATACAAGAACAATTTATATAAGACTAGCTGTTTCCCGCGGTTTCACCCGCATCCCGAGGGAACTACTTAGCGCACCCGGGTAAAAAGTAGCTTATGTTGTTCCTCAGGGTCTATTCTATCTCTGTACCAAATTTCATTTATATCGGTCCAGTAGTTTTGGCGTGAAAGCGTAACAGACAGACAGACAGACAGAGTTACTTTCGCATTTATAATATTAGTAAGGATTTAATTATTCAAGTACCTATAATAAAATTTTGAATATTATTGATTGACTTTTTTTAAATACATGTCTGTGTTTGTTTTTCGTCTTACGATATGTGGTTACTTTGTCATTATTACAACACATGCTCAGAAGATTCAATACAAGCTTTTATTTAACTTGTTTGCAACTAACTTTAAAATCATGAGTTCCAATTTTGTAAGTGTATTTTGTCATAAAGTCAATTTCCCAAAAAATGCTATAAAGTAACTAATGACAATCTCCTAAATATTTGCTATATCTTCTTAAATTTTCAACAGCACTTTCTTCAAACACTACCAATCATATTCTTCATAAAGTACATCGTAAAACGACGCTGAAGCTAGGATAATATTAAAGTAGAAGATATCATTAAGTTAAATGCGTCTCAGGAGCGCATTAGGCACTTCCATTAGGTCAGATAAGTCGTTAGGACGTATATCTAGCTTATTATGTTGTAATTCCCTTTGAGCTAATTTTGTTGAAATTACCCTTTTGTTAAGTGAAGTGATTGTTTAAGTGATAGTCCTTTTAAGAGGAAAGATCTAAGCTCTAAAGAATGTGCTTAAATGACTACTTAAATGATGTCTTAATTCTTGATGTTTAAAGTTTAATAGAGCGAAATTGCCACTTTTAAAGTCTTTTATTCTGTGATATTCGGGGCTGAGGGATGTTCAAAACATGGATGGGTTTAGTCAGTAAGGGTCTGTCTGACACTCCTTTCAGCCCCACCCACGGTGGGAGGTGTCATTTGGTGATTTCCTCGCCCAAAAAAAAGAAGTCCCCGAAGGGTTAGGCGGAAGGGAGTTTATTCAGATGTCTGAATGGTATATTATGTGTTTAAGTCCATGTAATAAAGGCATATTACCATCAGACTAAGTTACTGTGAAATTCTACATTGAAATTCCGAATAACAAATCCCTACCAGTAAACAAAGCTAGATGAATATCCTATAGCGTTCGCTAGACCAATGACAATCACAAAAATAATGTGCATCGTCAATCGTTTGGAAAATTGATACGTATTTGAGAACGTAATTATTGTAGTATGTTATAGTATCTCTAAGTATGAAATAGGAACTCAACCCCGGCTCAACTGTAAAAAGGCAATATATTGGGACTAGCTGCTTCCCGTGGTTTCACCCGCATCCCGAGGGAACTACTTAGCGCACCCGGGTAAAAAGTAACCTATGTTGTTCCTCAGGGTCTATTCTATCTCTGTACCAAATTTCATTTATATCGGTCCAGTAGTTTTGGCATGAAAGCGTAACAGACAGACAGACAGAGTTACTTTCGCATTTATAATATTAGTAAGGAGTAAGGTAATTATTATGAGATTGAAAAACTGTTGAGTAGGACATAATACAAATACTATCCACCTGTTTGCATCAAATAAGGATTTATCCAACATTGCTAATATATTTTCACTCGCAAGTCAAAACAGAAGCCGAACGTAAATATACATTCAATATTAATTAGGTGTACCAAACAGTACCTAATTACGCATTAGAACGATGACGTTATCGGCGTTTAGTTGCTGTGTCGCGCCGAGCCTGCTCTGCCGAGCAGCGCCGCAGGTAAGCTCCGCGTTAATTAATTCCACATATTGTGTTTTACAAAGGGAAATGTACAAATATTCACATTACCGTAGGGTTGGTAGATACTTGCTTTTGTGTGAAATGTGTTTACTTTTAAAGTACATGTTTTGTTATCTTATTAATTTTGGGTAGGTGTGTAAAATTGGTTTGGTACAGTTGCTAAAAGCTGGATTGATTATAATTAATGTTTGAGTATTGTATTTTTACTTATTACTTTATAAATCATATTCAAATAAAAACATACAAATATTTCGGATGTGAATATTAAAAAAAAAGTACCTAACAAGCCCTAGTTTTAGTGTCCTCAAATCCGCCTGACGGCCTCTGACATGGAGTTGTAACAATGAATGCTATCAAGGTAGCAGCCGGGGACGATGCCTTAACATGCCTTCCCAGGCACGTGGGTGTAATACCTTGACTCCGAGCTACTTTGTGAAATTTAAAAAAAACGAACAAACCGATGTTGGCCCGACCCGAGAATCGACTCCGAAACCCGTTCACAGCAATTGCGTTTGCAACCACCAGACATATGTGATATGAGGCAGTCAAGCAAACAGTTTGAGTCTATAGATTCCGATTTATCGTGTGGCAACCCTACAGCCGAGTATGTGTTCGTTAATGTTAAATGGATTCTTGATGCAGAACACAATGCACTGTTCAATGTACACGGTTTGAGGTTACCATCCAAATGGTTTGGGGAATCGATGGCATAGAACATTCATGTCATTTGCACGTTTGAACAATGAGCGTCCAAAGTACGTTTTCTTATTTATGGAACAACTTTTTTTAGTCTTGTGAGTGCAATACTAACTTGGATCTACAATATTTTGCTGTTTGGTTTCCGAATCGTCATAACCCTTATCACCGACTGTAGCTTAAATTATTCAATTTACAAGATTACTATTATTATGTTTAATAATGAAATAAGTAGGTATAAATATTGAATTTTATATGGCTGGTAATGATGAAATTCGCGTGAGGAAGCGAACAGCGTGGAAAAACCAACCGCATATTTTTGTATGTTCACCCACTTAGATTATGTGGCAAGTATGTTTGAGTAGTATGTAAAACGGTGGAAACAATTTAGATGATTAGCTTGAACTCTGGAGAAGGTTTTGATCCTTCTTATTCGGATATGAAGTAGATACCTAGTTCAAAAATACACTTTAAAAATAAACCGTATCTCAAAAGTAAATAAAAAGTATGACAGTACACGTTTAAAAACGAACATTACTTAGGCAAAAGCAAACCCCTGTACTGCCTTTATAAACACGAACAATTTAGGTGCAGTCGACCACATAAATCTTAAGCTCGTAGACAGCTACCAGAAATAAGGTTTTCAAACAAAAGTTTAGCATAGAACAATATCGAAGGTTAAAAAGTATAACAAAACGGAACGCAGACGTAAAACAACGAACGTTGAAATACCAGTGACAAACTACCCCGGGCGGGGTCGCGGGACAATGTTTGTTTGTCGGCCAGGCGCTACCGTTAGCGTTTGCAACTAAATGCACTTATCTGCGTACTTGTATAATTGTATATGTACATAACGACTTGTATTGTATACACTGGCTTTTCGCCCACGGTTTCGCCCGCAAGGGATATTTAGGTGGGAGTTTTAGGGGATAAATTTACTAAAAATTTTTTTTAGTGCACACGTACAAAATTTCATACTTCTAGAACCAATGGTTTTAGCTGTGCGTTTATCGATCAGTTAGTCTGTCAATTAGTTTCTTCTTTTGTATATAGACGACACATCTCGTTTTAATATTTTTTCTAAAATGAAATAAAAGAAAGAAATAAAATAATAGAATACTTTCCGTCGTTCATTATCTTTTCTTTAATAAAAGAAAATTGTTTACACGACAGTAGTAGAGTAGTTTAATTACTTATTAGTGTATATAGAATGAATCCCAACTTCAATTAGGTAATACTTTTAATTTAAGACTGCTGAGTCATATAAAATAATAAACTGTTTTGAGACATCAAAGAGATCAAAATAAATCTTAAAATTTAACCTAAAATTATGATCCTCATATATTTGAGAACATAGCCACATGACTTGTCTTCACACATTTTATAGCTTTGACACATTCCTCGTTCATTCCTCGCTCATCTTGCGATATGACGCAAGATTTACATCGAGTTAAAGCGGGCGTACGAGCGGTGTAATGGCGTACATTAGTTAGCCGGACCGTACAGTCGCTAACTAAATAATTATCGCGTTGAAACTTTGATTATGTTGTGCTTTACTCGTGTTAGGTGCTTTGAAGTTTTATTTTTGTTGGTGATTGTACAAATCGATTTGATAGTGAATTTTATGTTGTTTGTAAATAAGAGTTTATTATGAAATGTATAAAATACTGACGATCTAGTCTATACATATAAAATGTCTGAATGACTAACAGATCAATGCACAGCCTAAACCGCTGACCGGAGAGACCTGAAACTTGGAGGGTGTGTTTTTTGTAAGACTTAGGCATCCGATATGAAAGGATTTTCCGAAATTCTACCCCTAAGGGGGTGAAAAAGGGGGTCAAATTTTGTATGAAACTCTGTCATCATTGCTGGCGGATAGCTAGTGGTCTATAAAATTCCAGCTAGGCTTTTGTTCAGTTTCGTATTTACGTTTAAATCTCACATACAGAAACACCCAGACATGAAACAATCTCTTGGCGACAAATATTTGTTTCGTTCGGGCACCGAAATGGCAATACCCTGCCCTCAAGTCAATTGTTTAAGCGTATTCAACTATTGTTATGTGAAGATGTTGTGGGTAGGTTGAGTAGGTGAACATGTTAAAGTAATAGCACTTTTCCTTATGACATGACTGGATTTTCTAGGTTAGTTTTCTGAAATAGGGGATTATCTTCTTGTATATTTGTTCTGCGATTTTTTTTATTGATCTTCGTCAGTATTACTCTACGTCGACCTCCACGTTAGTCTAGTGGTCGTGAAAGCGACTACTGTTAATGGGGTCTCGTTTTGATTCCCGGATCGGATTCTATAAACGTAGACTGAAAATCAGCACTTTTGAACGTTAAATTTATAAAAGAAAGCCCTCAAAACGCTCGCTCTTCACCGCTTTCTATATATTTATGCTAAGAGGTTTTCCGAAAGACATTTTTCGTATCAATATTAACAGGTAACCAAACTTCATACAGGCAACCAAACCCTAGTGTATACATACACAAAACTATTCAACCACAACATATGCTCAGTTCACAATTTCAAACCATCAATCTATAAAATAGAGCTACAACAATACACCTCCCAGAACACTATAATAGAAACGTATTATTCATAACGTTAATATTCACATAAACCGAGCACCATGTATTTAACACTGCCGATAGTACGCAAACTCGTGGCAGGGTGCCAAGTTGCAGGATAATTTGATAAAAACGCTCTGAGGACGGACTAGCTGACTCTGTTAGCTGTTTTATATGTTCCATGATTAGGTTGGTTGGTTATTTTCGAATTCTTCTAATTTCGAGTTGAATCTGCATTGTGTGGTTGAGGATAATAAATTAGTGTATGCATGAACGTTGATAAACATTATTTTAAGGTGTATGAATGAGGTCGATCGCCAGGTAGGAGGTTATATTCTATTATAACAGATCTTTTAATTTTAGTTCTTATTACCTTCGGACTCATTTTTATCGCTATTATAAGTCAAACGAAAAATATTTATTTTCTCCATACTTGAGTACCTACCCACCCACGAGAATAAACAGTATTTTTTTATAATTATTATTTATTCAAATTTCTCACTTATCTCTCTTACGAGAAATAACACTAGTTCAAACTAAAGTATATTCGTAAATTAAAATAATAAAAAAATAAGATAAAATAATTCAATTTTATAATAATAACATCAACATAAGAACAAAATGTTCATCGGCATAATTCAGTTTTTCGCAAACTTCAAAAGTTCTTTAGCGCAAACAAAATACAATCATTACAGTGACTCCATAGTTATTTTCTCTTAGGTACTATCAACAATGGCGAACGGGAGAGGCACTTATGAAATTATTCTCATTCCTCTAATTATTATATAGCGGTTTATTTTGCCAGAACACAGCCTCACAAAGGCGTGGGTAATTGAATAAAAATGCAAGTTAGTTAACTCAGTTCGTGTGTGGTGAAAACATAGTGGTGAGTATTGTCACCCGGCACGTTGATGGTATAATTAGTAGGTTATAATTAGTCTAGTGAACTCAGAAGCCGTGCCTTGCCACACTTAATCTCTGTGAATCGATTGCGTGAATTTTATAAATAAGGTAACTATAAACTTCAAACTGTACAGTATAAACATCTTACATAAATCTAGCCATTTCCCATGGTGACATCTGTATCCCGAAGGAATCACTTAACGCACCTGGATAAAAAGTAGCTTCTCCGTACCAAATTTCAGCCAAAGCCAGCCATTATATCGTGAAACTGCAACAGTTACATACATCATTTATAACTAAAACAGCTGGACCGATTGTTATGATCTTCAATTTGTTAGATTTGTCGCCACCCTGAATAGTAGAATAAATATAAAAACATCGGCACAAAGTTCGCTTGGCCAACTAGTACTTAATCATCATCTGCCTAGCCTTTTCCCAACTAGCCGACCCCAAGTCGGCTTCCAGTCTAAACCGGATGCAGCTGAGTAGGTACTAGTGCTTTACATGGAGCGATTGCCTATCTGACCTCTAAAACCCAGTTGCCGGGTAACACGGTACGGCTTCCGACTACCTGTAACGACTGTCAAAGATCTACAAATGACAACCAAACAACTTAACGTGCTTTCCGAGGCACGGAGGAGTCTCGCTATGACAAAGATGGTCACCCAACCACGGAGCGAACGCGCCAAGCGCGGCTTAACCTTTGATCGGTCGAACCGTGCGGCTGTTACTTAGCCACGAGCTCCAACTAATACTAAATATTTAAAACAATTGACAGTGTTATTCTGTATTGATGACGTGGGATGACACACACGGGCCCGTGCGGAATTTGAGCACGTATATCGCACTAATTCGATAAATACGTGGCTTACCTAAGCTCTCGCGCTTTCGAGTTTTAACCAGATTACGAATGCTTTGTACTTTGTGCAAGTTGTGAAGTAGTCAGCTGTGTAGTGTGCTAATTGCAGATATCGTGTGAATATTCGATTTTATTTCAATGTTTTGCATGCTGATTATGTTTTTTTGTTAAAACTAGCACCTTTTCTATTTGTTTTTGGAAGTGTTTATGGCCGTGTTGGCGCTAGTGTGACAGCAATAGCAATGGCGCTAGTGAGAACAAACATAGACAGCTGTCAGTTGGTGACATAGAAAAAATTTAAATCACTTCCGTTTTCTTTGTCCGTTGAACACGCACCGTTATTAAAGTTTTAATAAGATTTATATAAAATTTGTATTTCACACAAAGACAATATATTCGTTTCAATCATTACAAATTGATTATTATTTGGGAATTCTCAATATCCCCAACATTGGTCCTTCGAGCCGGATAATCATCATTAATACTCGAGCTGAAATTCTAACGAAGCAATCGAGCAACTGCCGAAGAACAAGAATACACCTGAATAGGAGAGGAGTCATCAAGAAATCTCCGGGAGGCTAGCGTTCGGGTGGATAATGGATAAGTTCAAAATGTATTAATACCGTGTTTATTGCATTAAGTATCCGCAACGAGTCGCCGACGTCGGCCATTACATCCTCGGTGATAACTGTAAGTACTTTTGCCTTTTCTTTTTAACACAGCCATCACAATGAGTTTAGAAATTAAGTCGCCTTGTACTAATAGCGACGATTTGGATTTACGCGATTTGAACAAAAAGCGAGGTAATTTGCGTGGTAGAATCACACTCTTTGGAAAATACATCAGCTCGTTAGATAAAGTCACTCTAGAAGATCAACAAGTTGTTGAGTTGCAACTACGCATTTCGAATGTTGAACAGCTTTTTAAAGAATTCCAAGTTGTTCAGACCTCTATCGAGAACATCTATAATGAAGATGAATTGACTCAACAACTCGAGATTAGGGAGACGATTGAATCTCAATATTACAAATTGATGTCATTGGCTAAATGTATTTCCAATAAGCATGAAGTGCGGGTTGTGCCCACCACCAAGTGTTCTGGCGGTCACAATGCAAACAATATTATTAAATTGCCTACAATCTCATTGCCATCCTTTGACGGATCATATGAAAATTGGTTGGAGTATCGTGACACTTACTTATCATTAATTCATAGTGCAGTAGAAATTAATCCTATTCAGAAATTTCATTATTTGCGTTCATCATTAAAGGGCAGTGCTTTACAAGTTATAAAATCGTTAGAATTTACATCAGAGAACTATCAGGTTGCTTGGGATTTGTTGACTAATAGATTTGATAACAATAGGTTACTAATAAGCAATCATGTTAAGTCTCTGTTTTCTTTACAAACCATTACAAGGGAATCACCTACTCAACTGAGAAAATTAATTGACTCTGTATTGAAAAACTTAAGATCATTAAAAATTATGGGTGAGCCCACAGAATACTGGGACACATTAGTTATTTATTTAGTAGTCAGTAAGCTAGACCCAGTAACTAATAAAGAGTGGGAAGATAAGAAAAGTTTAATTAGTAAAGATTCCACAAAAGTTAAATTAAATGATTTATTACAATTTTTAAGAGACCGTTCTGATGTTTTAGACATGTTGCAAAGTGGTCATAAGCATAGTAATGAACAAGTTAAAAGGTCAACAGGTCACAATGCCCAATCTTCCACACAAATCCGTTCATTTGTTTCTCAAAAGCAACCATCTCGGACAGGCAACTTTACAGTGCGCAGTAATGTCAAGTGTGTTATGTGCAATGGTAACCATGAGTTATACTCTTGTATTCGTTTTCTAAATTTGGCTGTCCAAGATAGGATTAAATTCGTTTCTGAAAAGGACATATTGTGTAGTAATTGCCTACGAACTGGTCATTCTATTAAAAAATGTCAGTTTGGTCCATGTAAGCAATGTTCACAAAAACATAATAGTCTCATTCATATAGATAACAGTGCAAGTTGCAATTCTATTCGTTTATCATCTGCTCATATAAATACTGACTCAGCTATAAGTTGTGCATCAGACAGTGCTTGTGCAGACATATCTTCGTTATTCACACATACTAATGACTTGAAACAAGCCGTGCAGTCTATACCGATAGAACAGGTTTTGCTTTCAACTGCAGTTGCTGAAGTATGGTATAATAACTCACACACCGTTGCGCGCGCTCTTCTTGATAGTGGCAGCCAACGATGTTTTGTCACAGAAACCCTATGTAAAAAATTGCGTTTAAAACCATTACAGTCCACACTTACAATAGCAGGGGTAGGAAACACTGTTATGCGTTCACATCAGTCTTGTGACCTACTCATGCATTCAAAAAATAGTAATTTTAGTACACAAATAAGTTGTTCCGTTTTACCTAAAATTACAAACTCGTTACCTAATTCGTTAATAAACATTAATTCATTTGAAATACCGCAGAACGTTACACTAGCTGATCCAAATTATCACACACCTTCAGATATTGATTTGTTAATTGGGGCTGATGTGTTTTGGAGCCTGCTACAGGAAGGTCGGATGCGGTTATCCAACGGGCCTTACCTACAGAATACTCATTTAGGCTGGATTATTTCGGGTACGTTATCCCGTAATAATTATAGTAATAGTACTGGTAATAGTACTAGTAATATTATTTGTTGTGCATTCACGAGTTCATTAGATGACCAATTAAAACGTTTCTGGGAGTTAGAGGAAGTTGACAATAAATCTTCAACCAACCTACTCACAGCTGATGAAAAGGTATGTGAGGATCTCTTCACTTCCACAACTACTCGCAATAGTGATGGTCGGTTTGTGGTGCAAATACCGTTACGTGAATCAGCTGATTCTCTCGGCGATTCTTATGTATTAGCTAGGAATAGGTTTTTATCGTTAGAAAGAAAATTAGACCGTTCGCCTGAAGTAAAACAAATGTATTCAGACTTCTTAAAGGAATATTTAGCGTTAGGGCACATGACCCGCATCGACACATATATGTCACCGTATTATTTTTTACCTCACCATTGCGTTCAGCGTGAAAGTACTACGACTAAGTTGCGCGTAGTATTTGACGCGGGTGCACAAACAACTACGAATAAATCATTTAATGATATACAGTACATCGGTCCTCCATTGTTAAACGACTTAGTAGGTATACTTCTACGGTTTAGGCAGTTTGCGTTTGTAGCCTGTGCCGACATAGAAAAGATGTACAGACAGGTTCTTGTACATCCCGATCAACGTACATTACAGCTTATTTTATGGCGTGAAAATAAGCACGATACACTCAATATGTATCAGTTAAATACTGTGACGTACGGGACTGCGTCTGCTCCGTACCTTGCTATGAGATGTTTACGACAATTAGCATTAGACTGCCCTGATAAGCAGGTTTCTCAATTAATGTTAAATTCATTTTATGTCGACGATTTGATATATTCTCATAATAATAAAGAAGAATTATTGTTACTCTGCGAAAAAATTAATAATATTTTAAAAGCAGGCTGTTTCTCATTACGCAAGTGGGCTTTTAATTTTGATAGTTGCTCACCAAATAACTTAATAAAATCTTTGTCCTTAGATAAATCTGCTCAACACAAAACACTTGGTTTGGGTTGGTGTAATAGTAGTGACGAACTTAATTACGATACAAAAATTAATTCTAATATTGATGTTACACAGATAACAAAACGAAAATTACTTTCCGTTATATCACAGGTCTACGACCCGCTAGGACTATTATCGCCTGTTATTATCGTTACTAAAATACTAATGCAAAGCCTTTGGCTTTGTAAGGTCGACTGGGATGACCCAGTACCTACTGAAATCGCTAATTCATTCTATAAAATATTAAATTCGTTGCAATATTTACATAAAGTTCGCATTCCGCGGCATGTGACTTCACAATACGCACACCAATTACAATTGCACATTTTTACGGACGCATCACAAGAGGCTTATGGCGCTTGTGCCTACGTACGTAGTGTTTGTAAATCTACAAATAACGTTACTGTAAAATTGTTATGTGCGAAAAATAAGGTTGCTCCTTTAAAACCCGTTAGCATACCGCGTCTCGAGCTGTGCGGTGCGTTAGTGGGTGCGCGCCTTTACAAAAGGATTAGTGAGTCAATGGACATAACTTTTGATCAGGTATTGTTTTGGACAGACTCGACAATTGTTTTGGGATGGTTACGTACTCATCCAACTAGGATGAAGACATTCGTTCAAAACAGAGTCGTTGAGGTTAACGACCTGACTGCTGGTTGCGTTTGGTCTCATGTGCAGGGAGTGAACAACCCAGCTGACTTACTATCACGCGGTGTGAACTTGCCAGATCTCATTCATAATGAGTTGTGGTGGTCCGGTCCTGCATTCATTCGCGAGTTATCTGTTGTTAAGCATAGCACAGATATACCGTCAGTTCTACCAGAATTAAGGTCACACACGATTATATCAACTTCATCATGTAACGTTTTTCCCTTAGAACGATTTTCGTCATTTACGAAAATGATACGAACAATGGCGTACGTTAAGCGATTCCTTTATAACTTACGTTTTACAACTGATCGGAGAAAGGGACCGTTATCAGTGAATGAGTTACGGGAGTCAACTTATTTACTTGCCCGATTGTCTCAAATAGAGTCATTCTCACATGAGTATAATAGTTTATCAAAGGAATCTGCAACTTCAATTAAATATTCACGTAACATGTCGGGACTTAACTTATTTCTTTGTAAGAATTCATTAATCAGAGTCGGGGGTAGGTTGGATAATTGCAACGATTTTGCTTACGATAAAAAACATCCCATATTACTTTGTAGCAAACACAGATTTACATTGCTCCTATTTCAATATAAACACACACATTTGTTTCATGCAGGCCCACAGCTCCTACTTTCGACCATTCGTGAAGAGTGGTGGCCACTTGGTGGTAGAAATTTGGCACGTTCAGTAGTTCACAAATGTGTCAGATGTGTTAGGATGAATGGGAAAACGTTTAACCCAATAATGGGTAACTTACCGACGGAACGATTGTTATCAGGTTTTCCGTTTTTACGTACCGGTACTGATTATTGTGGTCCGGTATACATTTTGAGCCGTCAAGGGAGAGGTTCACGACTAATTAAATGTTACATTTGTATTTTTATTTGCTTTGCGACAAGAGCTGTTCATTTGGAGTTGGTCACAAACCTCTCCACCGATGGTTATTTACTTTGTTTAAAACGTTTCATATCTCGAAGAGGTAAACCATTGGCAATATATTCGGATAATGGTAAAAATTACGTTGGTGCGGCTAACGAGTTGAGTCAATTTCTTACAAAATGTTCAAACGCTATAATCGAAAGTGTCGCTTTAGAAAATATTACATTTAAATTCATTCCTCCGTATTCCCCTCATTTTGGTGGCTTGTGGGAAGCGGGGGTGAAATCTTGCAAATATCATTTGAGACGCGTGGTAGGGAATTCAAATCTCACATTTGAAGAATTTAATACGGTATTGGTACAAGTTGAGGCTGTCTTGAACTCCCGTCCGCTCACACCTCTTTCGTCGGATCCCAATGACCTTCAAGCTTTGACTCCGGGACACTTTTTAATTGGACGCCCTCTCACAGCACCAGTCAGCGATGATCTTACAGATGCGCCATCAAATCGTCTTCCTCGTTACGACCGGATTGAGCAAATGCGTCAACATTTTTGGAAGCGGTGGTCCAAAGAATATGTCAGTGAGTTACAGACTAGAACAAAATGGAAATCCAATAAGAGTGAAGTCACTGTCAACCGATTAGTCGTTATAAAGGAAGACAATGAGCCACCTTTAAAATGGAGACTTGGACGAGTCACCCAGGTCTATACTGGAAAGGATGGAGTCTCACGCGTTGCTAGTATACGGACAGCAGCTGGCGAAGTAAAGCGTGCGTTTTCGAAGATATGCCCTCTACCGATTGATACTTAGCCAAATGAAGATGCTGGAACTGGGAGTTTCCAGGGCGGGGAGTATGTTGGCGCTAGTGTGACAGCAATAGCAATGGCGCTAGTGAGAACAAACATAGACAGCTGTCAGTTGGTGACATAGAAAAAATTTAAATCACTTCCGTTTTCTTTGTCCGTTGAACACGCACCGTTATTAAAGTTTTAATAAGATTTATATAAAATTTGTATTTCACACAAAGACAATATATTCGTTTCAATCATTACAAATTGATTATTATTTGGGAATTCTCAATATCCCCAACAGGCCGAAAGACGTACTTAACAAAATATTTCGTCTCTTTTTGTATCGATCGGTAAAACGAAGCCTGCTTTTCTTTTTTTTTTTTACCAAATGTAGATATATAGTTCCCCTACATTTCTCGTGTAATTCTGATTAGTCGTTAAAGAATATTATTATATTTCATTAGGCATTTGTATTCAACTTTTTTGTAGTATTGGATCTTATGTCTCATACTATACACTGAGTGTATGCAGTGCGTATCTGTATGTAAACAGTAGAATGACATTTATTGTGGCATGAGAAGTGTCGCAATAGCAGCATCACAAAGAAACTGATGAAGTGTCAACTGCATAGACATCTATGTCGGACATTTTTTTTTCAGATGGGAGATCATCAAATGATCTCGCCGTGGGAAGGTCGGAAAGGAGTGTCAGACTCTTACTGACTAAAACCCATCCATGTTCCCTCCTCAGCCTTTTCCATTCCGGGGGCGCGGTATCTCTTTCGAATGTCCCGCAGCCCCGGACACTTGTGTTGCATTTTCTGGCATAACATTCTGAACTAAGTTAAAAAACAATACTTTACCCTAACGAATTACACACAACTTCGTCTATAAGTGTGACATATAAGCAAGTGCCGTAGAATTTACCAAATCGCCATCCCTTTGGGTCCAAAACGGAATTTTCATCCGCACAATGAGAGGGCTGAATATTTTCTCTCTTATTTCTATATTGAAGTGACGCGACCCATATTGTTTTTATTAGGAACTTTTATTCATCTATACTTATCTATCTTCTATCTATACTTATAATAAATCTGTAGAGAGGTCAATTCTGTACATGAAATATATTTCCAAAATAACTATCAGGGGGTGATTAGGGATCGATACTGATGCCAAAAATGCAATCAGTAAAATTTTTGTCTGTCTGTCTGTCTGTCTGTATAAACTCTATAGAAACAAAAACTACTCGACGAATTTTAACGAAACTTGGTACAATTATTTGTCATACTCCTGTCATGCCCGCGGCTAATCCCTAATTATTTCTGGAAATAAATATAGCCTATGACACTTCATAAAGATATAGCTTATTAATGGTGAAAGAATTTTTAAAATCATCTACAAACAAATCTTTCCTCTTTATATAGCTATAGATATGGGACTATTCCCATGTGGAATGATATTTGAGGTAGTATCAAAATTCAAGTGATTTAAGTAAATAACATTAATCTTCTTCTATCTATATCTATCTTCTATACTTATAATAAATCTGTAGAGAGGTCAATTCTGTACATGAAATATATTTCCAAAATAACTATCAGGGGGTGATTAGGGATCGATACTGATGCCAAAAATGCAATCAGTAAAATTTTTGTCTGTCTGTCTGTCTGTCGGTCTGTCTGTCTGTCTGTCTGTATAAACTCTATAGAAACAAAAACTACTCGACGGATTTTAACGAAACTTGGTACAATTATTTGTCATACTCCTGAGATGGTTATAGTATACTTTTCATCACGCTACAATCAATAGGAGCAGAGCAGTGAAGGGAAATGTTGTCATTTTGTTTAAACGCGCTAATCTCAGGAACCGCTGGTCCGATTTAAATAATTCTTTCAGTGTTAGATAGTCCATTTATCAAGGAAGGCTATAGGCTATATATCATCACGCTAAGACCAATAGGAGCTGAGCACCACTATTCCATGCGGACGAAGTCGCTGGCAGAAGCTAGTTTTACATATACATGTATGTGTGTGTTTTGTTATGTATGGAAATATAACTTTATTCACCTTTTCTGAGTGTTCAGAAATAAATATGTATATTGTAAATTATGTCAATGGGGTTAGTTCAATTTCTTGAAGGCACCGCAGCGGTTAAATCATTACCTACTCTGTCTGTTTTGAAGGTAAATTTAATAATTATAATGATTTTTTGATTCTTGAATCTTATACTCAGAAATAAGGTAAAAGGAAAATCACCTACGGACCTTATTTTTTTAATGCATCGTATTTTTACCAAACTGCCGAGGAGGATAAAGGTTTTTAATGTACATATATAAAAAAAAACAAACATTTAATATAAACTGTTTAAATAATTCAAAATACAACACAAACCCTTACAATACGAACCAGGTAATCAAGTTTGGGACCGCACAACTATTTGTCCTATATTTTCATTCCCCGTTTTTGGTAGCAACAAATCCCAAATTGATATGTTTGGGTCTCATCACGCGAACATCAAAGGAGGTCGGACTAGGTTTGTAGTACGTACCAATAACGTGGACCCTTTGCTGTATAAATCAGCTATAGTTTGGGATGATTTGCGGTCTGGTCTAAGCATGAGCGATAGCGATTTTAAGTTGGTGATGTAAATAGAATATAGTTGGTATCAAAAATATTTTTATATTAAAAGATATGTGGCTATGCAGGCGGATGATAAAGGGAGACGTTCTTGTAAGTGTCATCAATATATTTGTTGATTTTTGTACCTATCAAAACTAATTTATACCACTGCGATGAAACCCAAAAGGAGGGTATGTTTTGTAGGTAATCAAATCAAATGTTTATTTACCAGTAATATATTATTTTTACGAAGGCAAGATCTTAAAACTTAAATGTTACTGTATTCTGCCGGCAAGCAAGCGTGCATATATATTAATAATATTTTATAATAAATTTATATATTAAAATAGAATAGAATACTTATTCTTTAATATATTCACCAAAAGAATAATATAGTTATTTATTTATCATTTGTAAACAGAACTGTATCTTTACCTTATTGCATACATCGGGCTCCAATGTTTTTAACCGACTTCAAAAAGGAGGAGGTTCTCAATTCGATTGTTTTTTTATTTATATAACATAGTCTGAAGGCTAAAGATGTAATCAGAAAAAATATAGTGTCATTCATTAGGACACATGTAACTCTGAAGAAGCAATTTAGTACCTACCTACTGATCAATTTGACAATACCTTCACATTAATTAAAAGTCCTGCTTGTCTCGACTCATTATGTCTCTAATATCCTAATAATCTTCTATAACTTGTGTATATAAAAGTACGTATAAAAAAGGGACCGATAATCAATAAGGAGTTTAATCCCGCGGGTAGCGGCCGCCGATCTCATTGGTCGAGCAAATTGACAGACGGACAAGTGGTGGGGGAAGTGTACATTGATACTGTTTTATACTAGACGCGACTCGTAAGAAAAACTTAATGTAAGAAAAAGTATAGGTCTATCCTTACTAATATTATAAATGCGAAAGTAACTCTGTCTGTCTGTTTGTCTGTTACGCTTTCACGCCAAAACTACTGGACCGATATAAATGAAATTTGGTACAGAGATAGAATAGACCCTGAGGAACAACATAGGCTACTTTTTACCCGGGTGCGCTAAGTAGTTCCCTCGGGACGCGGGTGAAACCGCGGGAAACAGCTAGTAAAAATATAAATAACATTATCAATACGTGTTTTTAAACTATTGTTTTTTTTTATCAATGAATCTTTGTATCATAATATTACAAAATAGAAACGAAGAAAATTAGTACAATATTCAATGGCAACGAGTTTAGCAAAGGATGGAAGTTACGTATGAAAAACCAGACAAGGTAGGGTTGAAAGGTTATGCTTAATTAAAGAATAGAATAAATATTTTTATTATGCACACCAATCAAAAATTACGAAATTGGAAAATAAGTTATGCAGGGGGACACATTCGGCCGTCTTATTGTTAAAAGCAATTTATTACAGACAGCCTTTGGATGAATGATGAATGGTCTGAACGAAGGACTAATTACTGTAGGTATGTTATATTTTAGAAACTATGTTTATCTTTATTTTTATATGAAAATATAAAATAAAACAATACAAAAAAAGGCCCGTCCAGTAAAACAGAACCCGTGGTTCCGTCTACGGTCCGCACAGGTCCCACCGGGGCCAAGCAATATTATTACGGGCCAGTAATGCACGAGATTGTTTTGACACATGACGCCGGATACACAGACACGTTTGTTTCCCCTGTTTAGACACACAAAGGTAACCTAGTTCGGATAGTTTTATTAAAATTGACAGCTTGGTAACGTCAAGTTTTATATTGTTTCATAAATAACTTTTAAAATAAAATGGTGAATTTCTACTTCATTGGTCCAACGATAATGCAGAAGTGGTGGTGACTCGGAGGATAGGAAACCCGATTTACAAGTACGTCTATAGCACATTTGTTTGTACCTTATCTGTCTATTCTATATCTGATTGATTATAATGAATATAATGAGTCAATATACCTACACAAATAAATTGGCACACAAATAAATCTTTACAGAAATCAGCGGACAAAAATAATTTGTAAGAAGTCCTGTTCGGCTTCAAACTTACGTAAATATATAACTGTAATTTTTGTAACACTAAAAGCGCTGTTTACACAATAACAAGAAAAACACACCATCGCTAAGAAAAACGTGTCCAATTTCCACAATACCCACAAAAAGTGAAACTTACTCCACTGAATAAAATAGACACAGAACTAAAAAAGCCTATTTCGCCTCCCTTACAAAAACAATGGCGTTACCCGCCTCACTAAATGTCAAAAGTGGCGCTTCTTATCGCGTAGGCAGTAGGTAGGTAACCCGTGCGATGCGATGCGGACACTTTTTGTCCCCCCCCCGCATTCCACTCCATCCAGCTTACGTAGCTCCTTGAATTGCAAATTTCACTCGACTTCTACCAACACGAACTGTTTTTTATGTCGTACGTACAATTCGGGAAAGAGTAAGTATCTTTGTACGTACAGTTTTGGAGTACCGTAGTGAAATGGGAAAGTGACATTGATGATTTAATTTTGAATGTTGGTTTCCTCGTTTAAGATACAAATCTATTTAAAATTTTCGTAAACGCTTTAATTGAAGACGAGATAAAATCTTACACTTTCAACTTACATTCCGTTTTATGGCATCGTCGGTATAGAACAGCGTTAAGAAAAATTAAAAGTAACAATCGCGAACCCTGTCGGGCACAGTAAATTTATATTTAAAAGAAGAGAGAACTTACTTAAATTTACACACTAACTTATCCTTATTATATACAATATTTTTATAGTTCTATCAAACGTATTCAATTATAGGGTCATACTTGATATGCGTTCAAAATATTATATCCTATTAAACACAGAACCGTAAGCATTGCTACATCACTAGTGATCAAATATTTTGACCAAATTTTAACTTTTTAATCACCAGTCCCTCCATGTAAATAGATAACCTATAGATACAGTGGTAATACCGACCGGTATCTGCATTCTACATGTGTATGGTTACCGTCACGTACTTGCGTAGTCCTATGAATAAAGTATTAGCTTGAAACCCTCAGATACCGCATCAATAGTCACACGTCACTGGGTTGTCGGTTAGATCAAGGTACTCACTTTGTAGTTACACCATTATTGAATTTTTTTTTTTTTTTTGTGTATGGCATCTCGCAGGTCAACCTAGAAGGTTGTCGACTGCTTAACCGGGCTTGCCATTATTGAATGACGTAACAGAAAGGTAAGGATTGGAAACATTGAGTAGGCCAAAAGGTTCTCGAGATTAAGTATTTAAAGTATGGCATGGTTTCTAGCGTCAGAAGAACTAAAGTATGGAAGGAGAAAGAAAGAAAGAAAAAACATTTATTGACACAACATAAGACAATCACATTAGGGAATAAAAAAAACAAAGATAAAAAAAATATTGTTCCAAAAAGGCACATATTGCACAGTTTCTAGTGTCAGAAGAATTAGCTTCTATACGTACTCCGAGACGTACTTTCAATTGGGATAAATATTTGAATGATCTTTATAACTACTTACAAATTCAAGCTCATGCGTTATTGTATGGTTGACAAAAAGTTGTTTGCACATGAGACAAACAAAAAAAAATGTTGATCAAATTAAAAAAAATATATATATACAAAATCGATGCGTTGCTATATGTGAAGGAATATTTTTAGAATGTATTGTTATGTAATACTTACATGCAGATATAACAGATTATACGGAAAGCTGTGTTATCCATCATTATTAATCAATCATTTAATTAATAGTTCATCTATTCTTATACTTAGTAATATTTTAAGATTATCAGTAAGCGTACTTCTTATAATAGACCGATCATAAATGGGATAAGCCGATTCTTCCGGGTGTGTTCGAAAACATATTACTTTTATCTTGTTCTACACTAATGTTTTGAAGACGTACTTTTATTAATTAATCAAAACCTTTTACACAATTCTTTAGGATACGACCGGTTTCTGAATTGTAAATTAATGGTAAGTTTGTAAAATATTTTTTTTTGTTTAAATAAAATCGTTCAGTATGTTTAAGTGATAAAAAAATCTGTATTATAAATGAATATATTTTTTAAGAATATTAAAATATAAAGCCTTTGTATTTCTAAAGTGTTAATTCTTCAATTCACGGTCAGATTTTTTTATTATCCACATATACATAATATGTGAATGTGATCGAAGACAGAGCAGCGAACATTTTTGTGACAATATTTGTTGTAGAAACGTGAGTTTTCCGAATACATAGTTACTTATCTATAAATAGAACATAATTATTTATGTTTCATGTGCATTTAATAGAATGGTTATAACGGCCAGTATTTAAATGTTTATGTTCAATACGAAATAACAAGCGCAGTAACTACGGGCTTATTTGTTTAGTTAAACTTAATTATATTTTACAATAATGTTAGTTATTTTGATAATTTACGAAGCAATTCGGGTGCACATTATCATATAAGACCATTACGGGCTTTGTGAAGGTTAATTCCCAGTTCTGATACGATGGCTGTGTAGGCCATTTAAGACACGCATTAATGTGACATAAATCGGGTTTCGTGTTATCTCTTATGGGCGGGGTAACGATGTCTTTTATCGAAGACTTGACAATATGGCCTGCGGTGTTCTGAATTTGTGTGGAAATGTTTTAATATCTTTTGGAGTAGAATACCTAAATATAAAATTAAATTCTTTATACATGTAATTATATCGTAAAAATAACTTTTTATAGGTAACAAAAAAGTGTATAGTGTCCAAAAATTGTAGATGAAAATTCAAAAATGAAGGCTATCTTGATTAAATATTGACCATTCACGATTGAAAAAGGTATCAATGTTATTCTACTGAAAAAAAAACACGCAAGTCTTTCTATCCTATCCTCATATCTTTTATGCCCTTTTAAGAAATAAATCCTTCCATCGCAGTTCTTTATACTCGTGATCTGAACAAAGCGATATTCTTCCCGCGGCATCGTTAAGGAGCTCATTAGCGAGATCATCAGTTGTCTCATTAGGTACAACCAATTAAAGTGTTTCTTAAACCCCTCTTAAATCATTGCGCCGTGACTGAGAGTACCGTTGCGTTTCGTTATCGCGAATTTTGTTTAAGTGGCAGGCTGATGAGTTGCTGTTAAGTTTAACGGCTTTTCTCACTTTAAAAGTGTTATTTTTTTGGCTGTAATTAATTATCTGTGATGTTAGTGGTTTAAAGCGTGATTTCGTACTGTTTAATGATGCTCTGCAGTTTCAGTTGAGAACAGATGGGAATAAAGTCTTTTGTGGGATTTTTTGTCGGGTGCTTTTTGGACTTTTTAGAATTCAAAATTCATGAATAATTTATTAAAACTAGGCTATAAATCAGCACTTTTTGAATGTCAATTGTACAAAAGACAACGCTCGCCTTTCACCAATTTCTACGTATTTTTGCTGTGAAGAAGTGGCGCAACAAATTCCCCAGCAACTCTCTCTCTGAATATTAAGATCATTCAAGTATTACATGATTAAGTAGGTACACTTATACATTTAAGCTATGAACGGTTTTTTTTTAACTTTAATTTTGTTAAAATATAAGGCCCCATAACAAAGTATGAAAATACCATCTTCTGTTTCGCGACATAGGCAAGCGTTTAGTCGACATCACGCACGATAAAAAGCTGATTTATATTTCAATCAAAGCAAATCAGCATTGCCATCCAATGTGGCAATGCAGCCAGCCTTTTGAGCACGATTACCGTTGACAGTGACGCAGACTTTAAGCGAAATATTATATGCGTAACTTCTTTGTATATGTATGTATTGCTATTTCTTCCAGCATCGATAAACGTCATTATAGTATGAGCTTTCTAAAAAATGTACTAACCTTCCCAACTCCAGTAGGTTCTTTGACCCCTAGTCTCCGCAGCAGCGCTGGTGGCGGCGGCGGTGGTGTACGATGCAGGGCTGCGCTGAATCCTCCTTGAGTCGTCGCGTCCTCGTCTCGTCGCCGCCTTTCTCGGTGTGGGGAGCCGCCGCTGCATTTTGTTGTTGATGTCCTGTGGCCAAAAGAGGACGTTTTGATTAGTGAAAGTTATGTACTAATGTATATCCTTAGAAGCATAATCTCTGGGTAAGTTAATTTTAAAAAAATGTGGACATTGAGTTTTTTTCTACTTAATTTTTTATAGGATTGAGCTGATTTTGACTGGCCTGGATTGGTTGCTACTGAGTGTAGAAATGATGATCCTTGATATCGCACTAAATAATTATAAATTATTTTGACTAAAAGCAATGTCGAGTTTCTATTGTTTTTTTTCCTCGCAAAACAAAATATCTAGTTACTTTTATTTAAAAATGTACTGTATTTTAAATCGGTATATGAAGCCATGTAACTATCCAATCACAAACAAAACAACACAACAGTACATTATTCAATCGAATTCACTTCCGATTCCATTTCCGACAAAAAAATTAATGTTGAAAGACCCACCTTCCGGTCCGCAGATCGTACCTCCGATCATATTTCATACATCCCGATCGAATAATTGAAAAATAAGCAAAAACCATTTATAACGTCCGTTTCGTGTTAAAGCCGTTCTGAAGAAGTCTATGCCGAAGTCGAAATAAATGCCTTGTACGTGACGACCGGAGTGACCTTTTTACATTTTTCAAAAATTCGCTCTGCGTCAATGGTGCGGTGCGGAGCGAGCGTGATGCATCGCGCGGGCAGACAGACGACTTTGTGAATATTTGAATGTAAACAAATAGAAGTAAAAGTAGGAAAGTGACATGGGGTTTGGAATGTAAATTGATGGGTATGTTAAGTGATGCTGTGATGGAACTGTAATAAATCCTGCATTTGATAAACATTCATACGAGGATACCCTAGATGTAGCTTTTTATATAAAAATGAAAAATATAGGTATTTTTGACAATTTAAAATGACTCAAACAATGCCAACATACTGGCTAGTATTTTCTGTAAAATTCAACATTCTTTTGTTTTCGAAATTCAATATTTATCTTTAAAAAAATAAAAAATACGCTGTCATTTCTTGATTGATGTGTTCCTAATTTAAAAAAACGCAGCTCAAATTCCTTGACTTTTTGTAGCCCGTCTACACTGTATTGTAAAGGGGGTTGCACACCGGCTGGTGATGGATGGCGCTTACGTGTCGACGGACGACACCGCTCGTATTTTATTTTAATGCCATCGGCGTAACACCCGTCTCACGGAGGCTTAAAATTGAAAATTCTCCATGTTTAGGTATTGGAAAAATGAATATATTTTCCCCAATATGGGTGATAAAATATTTAGGTCACGTTCTCGTGCCTGTGATGTTCACTACACAGAACTATTTTATTTTGAGAAATATCAGCATAAAAATTTTAGACTTTGCTGTATTTTTCTTACATACAGTATCTGCTCATATTTGAAGCTACCCGTAGAATTTTTCATTTACACAAATAATTAATTAGCCACACAAATAATTTCTGTAAATGCATAAAACCAATGCAGCCAGTCCAATCATGTTAATACCAAGTTTCCAGAAAAACTGTATTACCGTACAAAACACCCCCGCATACTTCTCGCTAGCGTGATGCGGTCGCGTGACGGCCAATACTTTATTGTTCCCAACTATTAACATTCTTCTGCCGGATTGTTTAGATAACTCTTGCGTTTGCCTCCTGCCGACTTATGGGCGCCTAGTACTTTGGCTTGATAGAGTGCACGTCAAGTAAATTGGTGGATTGATGTTCTTGTTTCATTGATCCGTAATAAGCTTAATTTGCTTGGACTGTTTCTGCTAATTAATAGTCATACGGATTTTTATTTGGACATTTACATTAGTTCATAATCAGATTTACAAGATTTTATTATAGTTTTAAAGCTCACTTAGCACTTAGTCCTGAGAAAACAGGAAAATATATTAGATTTAGTAGGTGTGGTCGGAAAGTTTGACTTAAAAAAGTATTTATTCCAGATTCTTATCTACAAAATAATGACTAAGTACCTGGGTATGGCTTCGTGTTTGCCTTCCGGTATGTTGGAAAAACGTATTAAATGGGATTGAAAGAACGTGTCGGATATATTGGCTGATTGATGACGTGTGTCTGTCTGTAGTGAAGTGTTGTTTGAAGTATTTGTTTAGACAAACCTATTACTTATATATGCTTTCAATGAATGTACATATATAAATCAAAAGTATATGAGAATTATAGCCACCTCCAGATAAGTACCGATTAAATTTATATACTACTAGTTGTTTCCCGGGGTTTTCCCGTGAAAACTACTTCGCGCACCCGGGTAAAAAGTACCCTATGTCCTTTATCAGGCTCTAGACTATCTGAGTACTAAATTTTATTTAAATCGGTTCAGCAGTTTTGGCGCGAAAGCGCGACAGATAGACAGAGTTACTTTCGCATTTATAATATTAGTAAGGATTTTATTTTATACAAAGGTTTAGCTCGCTTCTTGGAACTACATACTTCAGGCACTTAAATAACCGTCACCAAAGTCTCATATATCTCCGTACTAAATTTCTTCTAAATCGGTTAAGCCGTTTTACCGTGAAAGCGTAATAAACAAACTCTCTTCGCATTTATAATATTAGTCAGGTTGGTAGAATTCCTATCCAGAAAGGTGGACTTTACAGTTCACTGTCAATTTAATTTAGTATAAAGCATTCTCCACGCAATATAATTTCAAAATCTATTTACTAGTAAGTTGGCAAATCTTCAAAATTAGAAGTTCTGTAACATTCCAAGAGTATTTCTATAGGATGTTTGGTAACACGGCCGCTTACGTTTCTACTTCACAAAACGATCGTCAAACTCGCCAAGTTTTCCAAACGATTTCCGTCTCCCAAGCGATTTCACTGAATGGAGAGACAAAACTTAGTCTAATTGATACTTTACCACAACGAAATGATTATATTGACCATTTACGCCAAAATTGAGGCAGTGTACAGGGTTTGCGAAAACAAATATATTTTAATTTTATTTTATTCATCAATATATTACTTTTCGGAATGTTTTACGAAATAGTTTTGAAGCTGAAATAAGTTAATATGAAATAAGTAAATTAAAATATTATAAAATAACTATCAACAATATAGGTAAACTAAATATCTATTAATGACCCTCTCTAAAGTGTATATTTAACGTAGTATTTGGATATTTCTATCAAATTAAAGCATAGACATAGACATAGAAGCATAGATCAAATTGTTTAGAAGCAATCATAATCAGATATACTTACGAAATATGGACAGACATTCAGCTTTCAAATTACTGCCAGGTACCATCAATTCTAATACTCAGATCGCTACCTCATATACGTAAACTCAGTACTGAATACCAAAGACCTGTAAAACGTCACGTTATACCTAACTACATTTTCCAACGTCCACGCCGATGCCATAAACCTGTTCACTTCGAAACAAAGGATAGCAAATGCGATACACAGGAGACAGATCTTGCTATTGCAAAGGATGTTTATATTGTAAAGATACCGTTGATTTCACGGGACGACGGCCACGTTGGAAACAATTCCGAAAAGGTCGACGGTTGACATTTGATAGAATGCCCTTCGGAGCATGAATAAGCCCATGGTTTAGACTTAGCTTGTCATGTCGCTTTATTATTTTTCAACCGAATTTTATGAAAGTATTTTTCTTGATTCTTCTCAATTTTGTATTGTTGTTGGCATTTTATTTTTGTATTTGTTGAAACTGTTTCCGTATTGTTCGGATTGAAAAATTTTATGGCGTATGTTGGAGTATTCGTAAGTTAGGTTGAACTCATTTTTTTTGTTATTAACGTAGATTATGCATTTTGAAGTATAATCTAAATCTACACTACTATTATAAAGAGTAAAGATTTGTATTTTTAAGTGTATGTTTGTAATGAATAAACTCAAGAATTACTGTGCCGATTTCAAAAATTCTTTCACCATTGGAAAGCTACATTCATCCTGAGTAACATAAGCTACGTACATACATAGGCCGTGCAAAACCGGGACGGGCCGCTAGTTGTAGATAAATCTTTATCATTGCATAGCTATTAAGGTGTGTCAACTATTTTAATTAACATCGCCATTTTCGTTCCCAGAACTTAACAGCCTATCACGACCAGCAATAAAATCCTCAATGGCGAGTCTCTAATTACGTCGTAACAGCAAAAACTGGCATACATGCGTAAAAAACGCACTCTCTCATCCAAACTCAGCAGTATAGTGAACACGGATCGCGTGATCCGGTCACTCGGAATCACTCACAATTAATACTCGTAAAGCATTCAGCAATGTTACGTTTTTAATTCATTACGTCATAACCTCTGTTGAATGGCGGTAAAAACTGCTTTGTTTACGTTCGTGATTTGAATCGGGGTAAAAACCGTATGGGGTATCGCATGGGGTGACCGTGTCCTCCCCGGCTCATATATTCAGTACAAGGACAGTATTTTTGGAGAGATAAGATTATGTTTTGATAAGTATAAAAATTAGACTGACAGTCGGTTCGGGGTTAAAATGAAATTATGTTATTTATTTTTGAGCAATTTAGAATTTTATTTGTAATTACACCGGCTTGCAAAATCGCTGTTTTTACCGTCCTTGACAATGAATGTAAACACGAATTAAAAAAATATCTGCTTCGTCAGCTAGCCTACTAGAACTTACATAAAAGAGATCCTAACCAGAAAGTGTGTTTATACAATATCGCTTTTTTCCCGGCACTAGGTAACGTACCCGAATAAAAAGTATCAAATTTTATCCAACTCGGTTTAGTCGTTTCACTAAAAAAACGCAACAAACAAACATACACACTTCCTTTCGCATATATTAAATTTTACGTCACCTGTGATAAAGTACATACGCCAGGCCATGCCATAAGTTCCAGCTTATGGTACCCTTTCTTATTGCTAAGTGCTAAGGTGCAAAAGTGTCATAAGTAACATTCTCAACGTCTTAAATATAGACTTTATTATAAGAGTGCTTCATAAAGAGCTGCTACGTCAAGACTTTGTAGTTTATTTTTTTTGTAACGGGCAAGAAAAAAATATGCTTTAAGAATAGAACAGAATATTCTTTATTATGTACACCAAAAGAAAAATACATGACATTGGAAAATTAAGTGGTACCGCCAATAGAATTTACGAAAAATTTAAACAAAGTCATAATCTACTTTGATTCTGCCACAGAAAATAACAAAATGGCGTAAGGATGGCGTATTTATTTGAAATAATTTTATGCTCTAAACATCATCCTTTATCATTTAATGCCATTTAATTTAACTATGTGGGAAAATTAGAACAAAATTGATTATGATTTTATTTATATTTATCGTAAAATCAATTGGAACAGGCAACAGTTACAAAGGGCGGTCTTAACGCTAAAAATGTTTTTTTATAGACAACCTTTGGATGGATTTATGACAAAAGAAGAAATTATGCCGTAGGTAATGGCTGTCCCTTGTTGTGGTTGATTCTTTATCATTCTGCAAGAAATGGTACTGTAGATAAAAATGAGACAGCGGAGAAACTAAAAATGCAGGCTAGGTTATTAAAAAACCTTGCCAGTTTAAAACGGGTCATAATTCTCATCGCAGTAAGCATTTTTTTTACTATGGCAACAGCCCTATATTAATGTACATAAACTTTCTCTATTCTAATGTGATAATATATTTTTGTTAGTAATATTTACTAATCTCTGGAACTACTGGACCAATTCCAGAAAATCTAAGCACACAACACGGACGACGTTAGGTAAAAGTTAGTGACTAATAAAATCAAAAACAGAATAGCATGGTTGGGAAACGCTTAACTGAAGTGCACTTGAAATAAAAATAATAAATAAACATTTTAGTGTACTGAAAATAATTTCTGTTATTTTTCAGACTGTACCTGTGAAAGGTAGTATTGTACACTGTTTAAAAAGTAGTGGAAAATGCTTCTTCGTCTTTTCGTTTACTTCGCTTATTGTCGCAGCTCGCTTTTGCTTGAAAACCGCCAGAACTGAATACAATGAATTATTTTATTCGCAATTTTACTAAGTTGTATTTTTTGTACAATTACACTTTCTGTGGCAACTTTTTTATGCTCTCAGAGAAACATTTTATTACTAGATACTTAATAGTACTTTTATCTGACCCGAATTCATTGTTCTGTGTATATTGAGCCTTATAACTTTCCCGTTTTAGACTAGGGTTTCGGGACTCTTTGATAGGGAATGGGTCTATCGAGCATGCGGGTACCGTATGGATTGAGACTTAATTGAAAACATTTTAATTTAATACCGCGTTAAAATATTTATGTCATTTCCATCAAAGTCGTCATCTGCCTAGCCTTTTTTCCAACTATGTTGGAAATGGTTTTCAGTCTAACCGGGTGCAGCTGAGTGTTTTATAAGGAGCGCCTGCCTTTCTGAACTGCACAACCCAGTAACCGGGTAACACGATGTCCCTTGGTAAGACTGGTTGTCGGACTTTCTGTCTTCTGAATACCCGTAACGACTGTCAAAGATCTGCAATTGACAACCGGGACCAACATTAAAGTAATGTTCATAATTTCATGCTAACCGAATTCAAAACATTTCAACTCTAACACCTTTTATTTGTTGGCGATTTTTTAGCTAGCCAACCAGTGGCAACCAGCCAAACATGAACAATATTTTTTGCTTTCCTCCAGCCAGAACCCTTACAATTATGGGCTCTATTGAGTTGTGTTAAAGTCAGTTTTGAATTGGTTTGATGTTGAATTAAGTTTGCGAGACTAGTATTGTTTGGTAAAATGATGGCAATAAATATAAGGGAAGGCCTTTAGAACTATCAAATCGCGTTCAAGCGTGCTCTTTAACTGAGTATGATGGGAGGGTTTTGGTTGAGTTTACCTTTGGCTGCACAGGAGCTCTGCTTAAATTCCTTTGTCTACTTTGTTTTTGTCGGTAACGGTTCTTCTAGTTACTCACAAAGTACCATCACTACATAGTATAAAACAAAGTCGCTTTCTCTGTCCCTATATCCCTATGTATGCTTAAATCTTTAAAACTACGCTACGGATTTTGATGCGATATTTTTTAATAGATAGAGTGATTAATGAGGAAGGTTTTAGTGAATAATTTGTCAAGTTTTTGTATCCATTAGCATTTTTTATGAATTATTTTATTCTGTCCCTGGGTAACAAAAGCTACATGTACAAGGTTTACCAAAAAGCGTCTGAACAGTAACCATTTTATGACCCAAGATAAAGGGGATGTTTTCCATATACACCGCGGGTGATGCTGCAAGCTGACATACATATGTATAAATTACTAGCTTTCCGCCCGCGGCTACGCCCGCGTGGACATTTTTTTAAACCTTGGGTTACATTATTCAAGTTTTAGTAGGGATCCCTAATTATTTCTGGAAATAAATATAGCCACTTCGTAAAGATGTAGTTTTCTAACGGTGAAAGAATGTTTAAAATCGGTTCAGTAGTTTTTGAGTTAAAACCCTACAAACAAACAAACAAATCTTTCCTCTTTATAATATTAGTACAGATATAGATAAAGATCATTTATAAAATAATTTCCTCGTCAACATCATGGGTGAGACCATGGTATTTGCTTACTATATAATTATGTCAAGTACCTTTCGCATACGTAGCAGCTGAAGTCCTACTTACCCCATAAAACAGGGTGCGTGAACTATACCCGGCCGTACAGAATAGAATCGTGATGCATTCGCTCACGCAACATCCGCCATGTGAATATTTTATGTGAAAAATTGCAAACGGCGCCTGTAATGCTTTGAACATATGTACGTCAAAGGAATGTTTGTTTACCCTCGTTATGAGGACAGGATCGGTTGATAAATATACAGAAAAATAACACGCCTGTCTGTCGGAGATGACCGTGTTTATATAAATGTTGATTTTGCAAAGAAGAAAATGTATATAACGTTATATCACGCCTATTTATTTCGATGGTTTAAGCAGACTTGCACGTACAGTACACATTCATTTACATAGGTTATATATTATATCTTGAGTCTCGAGTTAATGTGAGCGATACTGCTTGCGATATTGCTTCTGGCAATAGCAGAAGACCATCAATCGTATCATTCACAGTCCAGGTTGTTCCAGAGTTATACCAAGAGAAAAACTGAAAAAACACTTTGTTCAATCTAGGAAGAGAACCCTTGGACACGATAACAATTTTTTTTTTGTCATTTGGATTGGCTGAAGTCCACAGCTCGATAGCGGATGATTGAGATGAGTCATTATATTAGAAAATGATCACTTACAGCCTCCTAGACACTGTTTTTATTTTCGTCCCCTTTCAGAACACTGCGAAGATATTCATTATAGCGAAACGTCTAACCATTATCTCATCTGATAATAATTAGAATCTTTATTATGCGATCTTTGTATAGGAACATGGAATTCCTCAGTACTAGTGATATGAAAGCAGTTTTTCTAGTTTCCCTATAAAATCTAATAATAATAGTCCCTTAGAAGAACAGGCATCGCCAAGCAATATTATCGCACGCTTATTTAAGCAACAATATACCTTATTCCCCAGCAATAAAGATCAGCAGCGTTAGGCAAACTGTTGGCTCATAACATGAGGTATTAATAAAAGAGTTGGGCTGTTCCCTTTGTGTACAAAACTCTTCATTAGAGAGATCACAGCATTGTTGCGTGCGGTAGATGCTCCTTTTGTGGAGGAATCGGACCTTTTTTTCCCAACTTTCAGGGCTTGGTTTAAGTTGAAGGGTTTTGTTGGTGTTTTAGAAAAGTTTTCGGGTTATTTTTTTTATACCTACTTAATATTTTTTGTGAAGTGCTCTTTTTTTTCGCTTTGAGATTTTTTTAATGGGTATATTAGCTTTTCTCCGTGTTGTCACCTACATCTTGAGAGAGATACTTCACGTACCCGAATAACAACTATCCCATGTCCATTTCTAGGTTTCAATTTATCTCCATATTAAATTTCATCTTAATCGGTTCAGCCGTTTTACTTAAACTCAAATCAACAAACGGAACAGATTGACTACAACTTTTTTATAAAATAATATTTATTAATTATTATCTATGTTGTGTTCTTTCTTGTATTGCGTCTTATTATTTGCACTAAATGAATATTTTTTCTTACAATCTCTGTCCTTTACTTTCCGATTAAAAATATTGGTAGGATTATTATTTTTGACAAGCAATAAGCTCATGACATACGCACTATTTACGGTCGAGGAGACTCGCCCTAAACACGTCTACGCATGATGTTTGTATTGTCTGTCTGATGGAAAAGTTTGGCCAAGGGGTTCCGCGATTTTTGTATTACCAGATAAGACAAAAGTGCTTTTCATTGGCGATTTGTTCGCTTAGGCTTAATGGCTTGCATGCTCGAGGAAGTTATCGTTCTTATTATTAAGGAGGGGATGTGAAACGGTATAATAAAGATAGTATTGTTGTATAATTTTGAGATTGTTTGGGAAATATACAGAAATTATCACAGTTTTCATTTTTTTTACTGTATGGAAAAGTAAAAATATATATGTTAGTTGCTTTCAGTATTCGAAATCCCTTTTTGGTCAAATGGACTATTGAGCCAATTGTGAAATTTCTCAGTAGGTTTTTAGATTACAGGCTTGTACCTTAATTACCTACACAGGACATACACATAGTTGCATCTCCTCTTAGCCTTTCGAGGGAGATACCCGTGATGTTATTCTTCTGTTGTGTTGGCATTATTGTGTCTCGTCTCTCAAAATAAGAACTCAGAAAACTAAATCCGCTAACCCTTCCGCTGCTATAGTGGCAACAATTCTTCCTTACCTTTGACGTTTATAAAATGCGTACAAGTAACGTTGCCCCCTTTGGCCTTATGCCACCATAAAGTGGAGTTTCCTCATGCTTTACGACAAGTCGCAGCTCCCGTGCGCCTTTTTTATTCACGACAGATTTAGTAGTCGACACGTGCGTGTGATTTACACGTGCTTTTTATAAGGATAATATATCGGTGTTTTATATTAAATAAAACTTTGATTTATGAGGAAGCTGCTTTTGGAAGTGTTAACGTATGCGAAGTTTAAGTGGTTGCAAATTTACATGTGAATATTTTCTCTCAATACTTTATTTGCTTTTTTCCTAATAACCAAAAAAGTAGTTGATTGTGCAAAGGAAATTTACACAATTTGTCGTCTCAGCAATGTCTATTTATTTTGCCATAGACAAATATCGAGTATTTACGTTTAGTCTTGATTAAGACTAGGTATCATGTTCAATTCCCTAAAAATCATCATAAGTTTGTATGTTAAAAAACATAACAAAAATTATTGAAGGATGAAATCTAGTAGACGTACTTATAGTTTGTAATCTGGATTAATGTATAGGAATCATTTTAGCTCAGTATCCTAATTCGAAGATCAAGTAGATGTAGTGGGATTTGAAGCTAGTTAATTAATATAGTACCCAATAAAGCTATTAAACATTTAAAGCCCCTAATGACTATACAAAGATCTGTTTCTTGTCTCTCATGTTAACATTTCAGTACTTACCTGTGTATGAAAAAAAAAACACAAAAAAAACTTTTTTAAAAACAAACCAATTAAAAGCCATTTTCATAAGCAAGTCGTGTCACATACCAAATGCACGCACCCTAACCCCTGACGGATTCAACGAATAGAAACGTCGCGAAAAAATATACTGCGTTACAGGAAACGAATACAAATACGAATAAAAATAAATGTACAAGAGGAATTCCGGCAGTGTGCGGAAATGAGAAATACCATATTCCAGTTGGACCCCAATCGCGGCGGTAGGGTTGGCGTACGTTGTTACAGTGTACGCGAGTAATGAAAATCCACTATTGAATTATGTAATGACGATGTGTAGCGTATAGTGTTGTATGTACCTATTTCGTTATTGAGATATTAAAATTCACTGGGTTTTGTTTATCTACTATACCTATTAAAATGTGAATTAGAATTTTGATCTTTCTGCAGATCACACAATATTTGTGAGTAAATCAAAATCTAAAACTTAAGGCCATAATTATTTATCATCATCATCATCATCAGCCTATATATTGTCCCACTGCTGGGCACAGGCCTCTTCTCATACAGAGAAGGCATGAGTATTTATCACCACACTTGCTCAAGGTGGATTGGCGATTTCAGACTTTGAAGTCCAGGTTTCCTCACGATGTTTTCCTTCACCGTTAGTCAGTGGTGTCTAAGATATACTTAGAAAGTACATATGAAAAGAAAAGTCACATTGGTACTTGCTAGGTTTCGAGCCCGCACACTTGTATACGAGAGTCAGGTGCTTTAACTACTAGACCACTACGACAAAATTTATTTTTTGTAAATTTATATAAAATCTTGTTAACATAAAAAAATACTTATCAAATATCAAGTAGATTTTATAGCTAGTGAGTTTATTGAGCAATTTTTTCTCCTCAGAAAATGCGCAAAGGAAGCGATAAAGGGTTTTGCGGCAGACATTTTGTTATTCTGACAATATGGCCTGCTTATTTTCGGCCATATTGGACTGAAAAAGAAATCTTCTTCACTGTCATCACCTATTAAGTAGTTGGTGTTAAAGATAACAAGTAAAAAATAAAATAACAACTAAAATGAACAGAATATAGTCTAAAATAACAAAAATAGAGCTCGCATCGACTGCACATTTCCGTGTGACTAAATATTCTACAATAGACACGTGGTGTGTTTCCCCCTGAATATTTATCGGCTGGACGTGCATACATGTGCTGCCAAATATGCAACGAGCCTTATATTTTAAACAGCCTTTATGTTGTATAGTATACGAAGGCCATATATCGACAATATCATGTTTATGACTTTACTAGGTACTTCGTTTGTATGTTCTTTTGGAAACTTAACCATGTTCTATCGTTTTATAAAATGATTTGTCCTGAATGACTGACGGATCAACGCACGGCATAAACCGCTGATCGTAGAGATCTGAAACTTAGAGGGTGTGTTCTTTGTATGACGCAGGCATCCGATAAGAAAGGGTTTTCCGAAATTCGAAAAACCAGAAGAATGTAAAAAGCGTCCAAAGTTTGTATGAAACTTTGTCATTTTTAATTTGAATTCGTATAGCCCACGCGGGCAAATCCTATAGCTAGTTTGGTTATATTTTGTACGATCGATTTTACTTATAATTTGCGTTTAAAATAAATGGTAAACTAAGAATTGACTTTTGAAAATATAATTCACAGTATTTTAACAGTATAAAAAAGGAAAATGAATGAGTTCGTTTGTTTTTCGTAATTTTTTCTCTCACATAGCAATTGAGAGATGGATCGAAATTACTGTAGAGTGACAAAGGTACTTATTTCTTATACCTTGCAAGATTACTAGATAAAATATAGGAACTATCAGATAAATAACAACGAATGTTTCCAAGATTTAATTTATAGGTATTTTTGCCCGTCAACAGTTTTCTAAATAAATAAATTAATTATATTTCTTCTTATAAATAATGGTACTTATTGGAAATGTTATCTATTGTGTCTTACAATTCAATCTACACGAACACAACAAATACATCCTTAAGCTGGACAACTGAATCTTAGACCCAAACCAGTGTAGGCAGTGGCGGTGTGGTCGCCTGTCAGATTGTGGCGTCGACTGTACCGGGATTAACTGGAGCGGTCGTGGCTCTGTTTTGTGTCGCGACTGTACTACGTGTCGTTTATGCGAACATTAAACAGATACGCGAAAGAGTTTTGGTTGATTTTACTTTCTGTCTATTGTGTGCCTGTGTGTGTGAAATAGACCTTTCTATGTCAATTTGATTTATTAATAGCCAAATATTAAAAATGCCACTTGATTTAGGATGTCACTAAAAGCTATTTTGTCGCTGCAATACACTTTAAAGTGAGAGAGAGAGTATGATATTTTAATGTCGCTGAATTTGAGTAACTTTTGAATATTTGAGCGTAGGTTTACTTTTAAAAATATGTAGTTGTTACTAATCTGCATATTAATTATTGGATTTCGAACGTATACTTATTACGTAGGAAAAAAATATCTTTTTAAAGCACTGAAGCCAGAGTTTGTAATCTTGGACATGATAAACGAAGATTTACAGAGTAACATTGTTGCTAACATGTAATTCAAAAGCATATTTCTACATTAACAATCCTTACACGACACGCCCTACAAACCTCAAGCAAGCATAAACAATAGCAACACAATTTCCATTGTGTTACGTAATCGGGACGTTTCTCCACAACGTTGTGTAGTAACCGCGATTTAAACAATAGCATTTGAGCTTATTACGTGTTCGTAGTCTGTCTGTCTGTCTGTCATATCTAGCAAGTTGGGACAAAGGATTAAAGATGTTGGAGTTTTGGCTGGATGGCTGGAGAGTGCATTTAATTCTGTATTGTTTGATAAGCGGGTATTGTCTAGATTTGTTGATTTTCAAAGGATTATGATTTGGTTTGTTGGTTCTGCTGGGTATTAATTTACCATAGTGAAGGAGTTATAAGATTTATAGAAATACAAATGTCTATTTTTTATAAATTTGAACTAAAATTTGATTGTGTTGGTTCTTTTTTGATTTTATTCTTATCAATTCCAACAATAATTTAGCTTCGATGAAAAAGGGACAGTTTAAGAATCTAAAAAAAATGCTCCAATTTTTTTCTTGACACCCTACTCAAGCGTCTATAAAACGCGCGCATAAAACCACCACATACGATGCAACGCACACGCGTTGTTATTTCTATGTAAATTTAAATAATGATATTTTTGTCGCGCGACTTCGCGGCTGAGATTTATCGCGTCAAGTCTCGCGGGGCGGCGCGCGGAAAACGCCTGCGACTACGAATGGTGTATTGAATAAGTATTGGATATAAATCACATCTGTTGCAACCCTAAGGTGGTGGAAATAGCTGATGGTGCTTTTGTAGTTTTCTTTGTGCGGCAAGGTTTTATTATTTGCGATTTCTGTACATTTATTTTACAAGTGAAGGAAGCTTTTGTGATAGCCATCAAATTCGGAAAATGTAGCCGAAAAATTAACGACAAAAGAATCATAAATTTTTTTATTTCTAATATTTATTTATTTCTAGAAAAACTTAAAATTTTTCTTTTAGAAAAAAATAAATATTTTTTTAAAAATCCGCTTGTATAAAAATAGGAAAGGATGATAATGATAATAATTTTGTGGTTTATAATTTATATTCACCAACAGATCATCAAGAAACTCCTTAAGTCTACGAACGTTTCATCCTAAATATCAATACCGTGAAATCCGTCAAAAACCAATATCAAATTACTCGCCCATTCGGAATTCCGCGCTGTCGGTACCGCGTATAATAAGCAATTTGGCCATCAAAAATATTATTTCATTACTGCCAAAACATTTCGCGGGCCGTTGCGCAATTTCATACAGTATTAATAACTCGTTTAATGAGCTGCATAATTCATAGCGAGAGTAAATATTCAACTATCGACACGGAGTCACTGTATTTTATTGAGATGTTCAGAGTGAGAGTTGACGTCTAGGAGCTAATGTTTTGAAGTAGTTGGGACATAGCCAAACACATCTTTACGTTTAAATTTCATAGAGTATAAAATAAAACTTACTATATTATAATATTTAAAAAAATGAATCAGCAAAAAAAAAATATGTACAATTTTGTACCGATTTATTTTCCACATCTATGGTACCTACTCCTATATCTTTAGCAATATATAAAGCTGAAGAGTTTGTTCGATTGTTGATATTATAATCTTCGAAACTCTGGATTTGAAAACATTTTGGTAGTTTAATCTTGAGGAAGGTTAATACCGACTATTTAAGAACCATTACAAGTCGAGAAAAAGGTAAAAAGTACGGGTAGCCGAAGCAACGCCCTAAGTTGTGGATGGAACCGCGGGGATCAACTAGTGTTATTATAATTCATCACACTTTGCAAACAATCCTAAAAAAAAACTTTAATCTTCCTACCATCATATTTGGCCATAAATCCACGCGTACTCAAAATCTCACCAAAAGTAAATTCCATTTATAAATCACAGAGTAAAATATTTACTATACGAATACATTTACTATGAACAGATGCACATGTCACAGAGTACATAAAGCAATATTGCTGAAACCAACTGTAAAAACTGTTTTTTACGCTGCAGTGATTAAAAAGGAAGGGAATGGTGCAATGACGCGATAAATACACGTCCGGACAATATTACTAGCGCAGTATGTAAATATTTTTATAATGTTGTTGCAATTTGCATTGCTAAATAAACAAATGTTATGACGGGTAATTTACTGATATTTATTGTAAATAGAAAATACTGTTATTCAAACATGTTTTTCAAACACAAATTATAAATCATTTCAATTCACCATAAAATATTTTTTTATTCGTCTTTAGTTTTGAGTGTTTTTTTCAAACCTTGTATCAACTGATATTTATTCATTTATCAACAGGATCGCATGTCAAATTTAGGGGTATTCGAAGTAAAATTGGCCGCATAAAGTGGTTTGTGCGTTGCGTAATGACATTAATTTATTTTAACGTCAGTTCTGAGCGTAGGCTGAGTTAATCTTGATTAACTAGCTAGATAATCGCAACAAATCGGGCTTGGCAAAGTTCTAAGCTTTGTTTGTTCCTTGTATTATCTCTATTTTTTTGTTTTGTGTTTGTTTTTTTGTTTTGTGTTTGTTTTTTTGTTGGCAGATGGTTGTATAAAACTTATATTAAAAAAGTAATACTGGTCAAAGAAAATAATGCTTTTAATTAAGGTTAGCAATAAATGTTTGGCGCTTGTTTTATTTTAACTATGTAATTTAGGCTACATCCCTAACGAGCTCTTGGGCGCTAATTGTTCCCAATAAACAACTACTGCAGTTTCCAACAAGACCTGTTGTTTTACTAATTGTTTTTTTCCAGAAAGATTTTTTTTTAAATTACATAAGTCGTGTACTTTTTTTTGGACTGAAGTGTAATGAGATCTCTTTATTTCTACGTATGAAGCTTTCATCAGCGACCGTCCAAGCATGTTGCAAGCATTTGGTATAAATGGACTTTTTGACAAACGTCCACATTTTACTGCGAGATATTTTTACGAGTTTTCCTGCAATGTAATTTAACTTTCTTTGACTCTAATGGAGTGTGTGGAAACGGATGTTTAGCAAGAGCTGACATTGATACAACGTGCATGTTGCGTGTTTTAATACAAGTTTTCTCCGTAACTGTTAAGTATAAATAAATTCCTTCATCCTTTTTTACAGTAGGTACTTGAGTGCGCATTACTATGAATCCTACTTATAATATTTAACCGCCCAAGTTTATTGGTTTATTAATTTTTACTAAGTAATAAGGCAACATATCGATATTATGATTTTTAGCATAGAGATAGTTTATATGCCTATGAAATAGGCTACTTTTGACTCCAGAAAAATTAACGAATTCAGTGGGTTGGACCAACGGGAACCAGGCCGCATGTAGGTACGAGTACCTACTATTGATAAGATTAAGTACATGATACATCATACAATTATTACGATACAGACCAGATAATACAACACGCAGCTATAAATAGCACATAAGAAAGCGTAATTTTAGTAAAAATACAGGCATCACAACTCGAAAAAGTGATCCAGTTTCTAGTACAAAAAAGGGACCGGGCTATTCATCTTGTAAAGTTCCATCTTCCTCTCACACTCACATATTTTGGCAGATTATAGTTTATTTAACATGTTGTAAAATAAACCTGTAACATGTATTTCCAACTTGAAACGCTCGACGACTAGAAACGTTGAAAAAAAATCAAAATTCAAAAATTGTTTATTCAAATTAGGCTGAAAATCAGCACTTTTTGAACGTCAAATTTACAAAAGGCCCCAAAATGCCCGCCCTTCACCACTTGCTATGTGTTCTAGCTGGGAAGAAGAAGTAGCGTATGATGCAATCCAATGATTCGAGATCTCAATAGGCACAAAATCTAAACTTCGAACCTTCAAATATTTAGTAGGTAATCCGATGCATCTAGTGTCGGTCCGCATTTGTCAACATTGTATCATGTTGCGGGCGACATCGGCGCACTAATGGGAATGCAAATGTGTTGTCTCTTTGTCGCGTGCGTGTAGCGTGCTATACTTGCACTTGAATGAATGCACTCCATCTGCTGTGGTATATTACACTTCCTTAGGTCATGAATTTCGTTTCTACAGGTTAAGGAACTGCTTAATCGAAATGTGCCATGTGTGTGCCCGCATAAAGTATACTATGTTTCGTACCAAATTTTGTACAAATCCATGCAGTATTTTTTGTGTTATGCGTGTACAAATATGAATAAAGTCGTGGTAATATAAGTCGTGGTGGCCTAGTAAGCCGTGGTGGCCTAGTGGTTAAGGCACCTGCCTCTCGTATACGAGTGTGTAGGTTCGAAACCTGGCAAGTACCAATGTGACTTTTCTGAAGTCATATGTACTTTCTAAGTGTATCTTAGACGTCACTGACTAACGGTGAAGGAAAACATCGTGAGGAAACCTGGACCTAAAAGTCTGAAATCGCCAATCCGCCTTGAGCAAGCGTGGTGATCAATGCTCATGCCTTCTCTGTACGAGAAGAGGCCTGTGCCCAGCAGTGGGACAATATATAGGCTGATGATGATGATGTGTACAAATATACTGACAGATAGATAGACAGGTAAACAATCTTAAAGTCGTTTTCTTCAATATCTGTAAAGTACAAGCTGTTTCACGTCTTTTTACCCGCGTTCCGAAGGAACTATTTAACCTACCCGGACAAAAAGATATACAGAGCCTATTACAATCTCCAGGATTACCTCTATTTCCGCACCACATTTAATCCAAATCGGTTCAGCTGTTTTATCATGGAAACGTAACAAACAAACGGATATGTTACAATAGTATAGATGTTGAGTTCCAATTCCAAAAATATAATTTCGAAATCAATGGCACCCAATTAAAACTAATCCAACAACTAAACCGTATTGCACACAACATGCTAAACACGAGCTACCATAAAAAGTGATTTTACCACCCGTACATAATCTGTTATCGGGAGCTCAGCAAATACCGGCTCTCACCGGCTAGTACGCAAACATTGCAGCCGTAATGGGAAATGCAAATGCTACGTTTATTGCGCACTGTTGTTTGCGAACACCCGATAGTGTGCCACCAGCTTTAGGTTTGTTCACCGTTATCTATTACGCATCAGCGTAATACACACGGTACGCAAAAATGGATTTGGTGTGTGTTCGGTGGTAGTTCTAGTTCGATTTTACTAGGTTGTATGTGGGTCCCAGGGATAAATGGAAGCGTATGAACTTGGCCAACCTTTAAGGTGCTTAGTTCTATGTTATATGTATCATTACTGAGTACTTCGATAGTTTGTTATTTTGTGGGTTTATAAAATTAACACAAAATACTGTCACACATATGTATATATAGTAAAGAAAAACATCGATAGTACATATAAAAATGACTAATACAGAGCAATCATGCGGGTGAATCTTCAATATTTTGCTGTTTGGTTTCCGAATCGTTATTACCCTTATCACCGACTGTCGTTTAAACTGTATAATTTACAAACTTAAAATTATTATGTTAAATAATGAAATAGATATAGCCTCTTAATGTGGGTAAATATTGAATTTTATACGACTGGTAATGATGAAATTCGTGTGAGGAAGCGAACAGCGTCGAAAAACCAACCGCACATTTTTGAAGAAACGTTACATAAATCCTTTACACACATATGCACAAGGGAAACCCATTAAACATATCTAAAGCATGCGTATCATCCCCTAAGGGTTATGTCGTGCCGTATAAAACAAACATAAGTACAAAAATAAATAAACAAAAACATTGAATTCAACGTTTTAAAATGGCAATACAATTTTTTCATTGGCATTAGTGACGGTAGATCGAACGTAATTGAGTTGTGCGTGCGCCTGACAGGTATTGTTGTTGCTTGAAATATTGCCTTCAGCTCAGTTCTTTGGCAGGAGCCGAGCGGGACGCACGCTTGTGGAAAATTTTGATTGTAGCTGATGGGAGATGAGTTTAGTGATGGGTAGACACATACATATGTTCTGTTTAAATGTAACTGTTTTCTTTCTCAAAACTCAAATGATTTTATTTCAAATAGGTCTTTGCAGGCACTTATGAAACGTCAAGCTAGTTGCACGGTTCCAAGGAGTGGGTCTTATGGCAAAGAACTGGCAAGATATTAAATAGACGTATAACTAAGTATTAGTACAGCCGAATCGTATTAAATATTGGTTGAGGTCACATTTGATTGGCGTCGTACCTATAGGTTATCAGGGACAAATCTGTAATCTAACTACTGAGAAATTTGTAATGGAAAATTGTGAGAGCGAGCAGAGCTGGGAATGAGCTCAGTAATAATGATAACGAATAGTATATCAACAAAACAATCAATGAATAATTGTAAGTATAGTTTAATTACAACTAATTCACTTTTACATAAATACTGTAGCTCGTAGCACTCGTAGCAAATCTGTAGCGTCTTCGTAGCAAAGTCTACGCCATTGCAAATGACAAGAACAAGAAAAAAAATAACACAAATAGTAAGTCCATAAAAAAATATAGAACCGAAACAATAACCAATGCATTTTAAACACATCACTCAAACTGCAACGAGCTTGGAAGCGTGTCGAAACGTGAATGTTCACAGCACAGTAAGTCGTAAGTGCACGACTCGCGATGTTCATATTAAAATCCTAGCTGTAAACACGAGCATTATGAGACAGCCTCGGTGCCTTGAAGCTCATTTCTCTCGTGCCTTGTTACGCTTTAGCTTGTGGCGTAAGCGAAAAGAGATAGCGATAGAGGAAAATATTTGCTTCGTCTTGTTCTAGGAATTAATAATCAATTTGTGTTATTGGAAGGTATTGTGAAGGAGATATTAATAGGATGTATAAGCTTTCTTGTGATTTAATTAAAAGTATTTTATTAACGTTCTGAATAGATTTTTATATTGATAAACTACTAGTTCTTTCCTTCGACGTCACTCACATCCTGAGGGAACAAATTAGCGCACCCAGAGAAAAAGTGGCCTATAACTTTCTTTATCTATCTCCGGTTCAGACATTATGCCGTGAAATTGTAACAGACAAACAAATAAACAATGACAGAGTTTCATACAAACTATGCCCCTTTTTCATCACCTTAGGGGTAGATTTTCAGAAAATCCTTTCTTATCGGATACCTACGTCATCCAAAGAACACACCGTCTGAGTTTCAGGTCAACGATCAGCGGTTTAGGCTGTGCGTTGATCCGTCAGTCATTCAGGATAAAGTATTTTATATGTATAGAAGATATGATATTGATAATGTTGATTTATTTTTTATGAAAATATTTATTTTTCAATACTTGTACCACGGTACATCTTGAAAGAAGACTTTAATTTGTCTCCAATCGGCTCGAAACGTTGCCTGCTATTGCAAATGCCTTATTAAATGTCTAGTGCATCTGAGTGAGCTTCACTTCTCAAATGCTGCGCTCATTTCTAAGAACGTCTGAGCAGAAGTGCATTTCAATGATTTCAGTTTTATTTATTTTGCTTCCTAATATCAACATCTATACTAATATTAGCTATTTCCTGCGGTTTCACCCACGTACCGAGGGAACTACTAAACGCACTTTGATAAATTTCATTTCCAAATTTCATTGAAATCGGCTCAGACGTTTTAGTATGAAAACGTAATAAACAAACCAGCAAATATTAGTAAGGATTATGAAGAGTAAGTTTGTAGTTTTAGGAACTACCTACTGAAAAAAATAATCCAAAAAATATTTTACTAACAGAAAGATATATTGTCCGCGCATGCTATAGGTTTCCTTTCATGCGCACATAAAGCAGGCAACGCCGCGTGCAGTATCTAGTTTTACATAAAGCCGAAAGTCAAAGTAGACTTTTGGGATCTAACAACCAGTCCAATGTTGTTCATCTTGCTTATTATATTTGTAGGTATAAGACGAATGAATAACATACAGGTGACCCAAAAACGATAGCACAAAACCATCACGGTCAGTACCCACTAAATTATATCCGGTACCAAGATAATCAAGCCATAATAATATATCAAACATTACCCGGTTATTATCCGAAGCGCCCGCCTGCCGGCATTACGCACAACGCCCGGGGCGTGCGCGGGTGTTTCATTACACGCGTATAATGATCGAGATGGCGGCGGATACGAAATGTCTGCTTCAACTGTTATACCTCTATTTTTAGAAAGGATTATTATTATGTTCATATTTGTATCGGAGGGAAAATAGTTTTAAATTTTTCTATGTTACAAGCTAAATCCCTCGTTGGTCTGGTTGCAAAATGTGACTGCTGTAAACGGGGTCTTGGGTTCGATTGCCTGGTCGGGCCAAAATTGCTTTGTGGATATTGGGCTAGTATGCAACTTATTCATGTGGCATTCATCATCCAAAATGTAGCCTATTTTGAATACCTTAAGACTGATTTCAGATTTTTTTGTCAACTTGACTCTTCTATTTCCATCGCTATTAACAATAAGGCAATACAAATACAACTAAACGTAATGAATGGACATTTAAAATATGAATAGTACATCTTTCTATAACTTGAAGAAAAATACAGATACTAGAATAAATACTTCTTTAATGACCAACTTTAAATGCTCCGTAACATCTTATCCCTACATGTTCAAGAGAGCTCATTTAAAAATGGTTGTACAAAAAGGATTTTGCTTTTCCCTGCCAGGCATATGTCTCCGGCATATCTTTTCACACTGGTCAGTATTAATAAAATAAAAAGAGTAATGGTCTACTCTGTGTCTATGTTCGCCGAAGCAGAATAGACACTCGTCTGTTTGGGGGAGTGGGCGACGCGCATTAAAACCTTTTCTTGCTTTAGAGTCATTAGAGCGTTATTCTCAACGTCTAGGTTTGTGGTAGATTGAGACAAGATGTGGCATGATACTTTGGATTTCAGATATTTTGTTTCCTGGAAGGCTCGTGGTAGAACTTGTTTATTTTTCGTTAATTTCCTAAAATACTTCTAAAGCTACTGTAACAATATAAGTTTTTGTGTTTAATGATTCATGGATAAATATTTTTCAAAGTCCACTATTAAAATAAACATTGTAACTATTTTTATGCGTATCTTTTTTCATCTTTCAACAGTCAACTTGAACTTCCTTCCTCACTCAGCCGCATCCATCGTTTTAAATCTGTGGTATGTGCACGCAACATTAGCATGACGTCACATAGCCGTATCTGTCGCCGTAAAATACATTAAATTCGTCTTCTCTGCTACATTACCTCTGCGGCTAACCAACCGACGGGTTTGATGAAATGGTTTCGACTTGACGATTCTGTGAGGTGCTTAATCTTTGTCATTGAAAGAATGTTTAAATTAAGAATGTTTTTTTTTGTGTTTGATTTGAGTAAATGTTTTCAATTATTGGATAGAGAGACAATATTGTATATCTTTATTAAGCCACTTAGAAGAACGAAACTTGGAATGAATCACTGCTGAATTTATTATGAGAATACACGGCTTACGAATTGAGAACATTTTGAAGATTGTTGAAGATTTTTTTTTCTTTAAATTTTATTTAGAAATTCATCAATCTTCACACGATAGTAGCAGACGGCCGTTCCCAAATGCGACTGATAGTCTCGCTTCACCTATATAGATACTACCTTAAATAAAAAAGGCGAAAGCACAGAAAAGGAATCCACAAAAAATCCTCAGAATTACCGCCACTCACAGCAGAATTTAAGAGGAAATCTCCATCATTTGAGCGTAGTCAAGATAAAGTGACGATTATATCCAGTTACCAGCGTTCATTTTGCTAATTCAGCGCCATACATTTGGGAAAACAAAGTTAATCTCTTCATCCTATTACCGGCAACTTGTCGACCTAGTTATGTTTACGCAAGAAAAGGCGGTAGGTAAGATTTTTCAAAGACGCTTTTGTTATAATTAAATAATTGTATGGAATTAAAATATAAAACCTTAGAAATATAGCGTGTAGAATGTAAAACAAATAAAATAATGTAATATATAATATTTATTTTAATATAATTTAAAAAAAATATAATATTAAAATAATATAATATATTAATTTATTGTCCCAAGAAAGATACAAACAAAATATGGAATTAATAATACATGAGTTACAAAATTGTATTATAAAGTTGGAATAATAAATAAAATATATAAAAATTATAATTTAAAATACAACATGTATTTTAAATTATAATTCTAGCCCTCTAGTCAGCATAGGCCTCACTAATATTATAAATGCGAAAGTGAGTTTGCTTATTTGGTTTTTACGCTTTCATTGTAAAACGGCTGAACCGATTAGGATGAAATTTGATATAAAGATAGTTGGAATCCTGGAGAGAGTTATAGGCTATACTTATTTACGTTACGTTACTTAGTACGTTAAATAGTTCCGCCGGGACGCGGGGAAACTGGGAAACAGCTAGGTCCTAATATTTTTTAAGTAGGCAGTAATTACCGTATTACCGAATTAGTCTGATTTTCTATAGAATATTGTTAAGGTCACAGTATTCTTTTTTGCCGTTTAAAACAAATAATTTAATGTGATATCCGCCTAACTGGCTTCGAACCCACGTCTCGTAATTCAGAGGCGTCACTGCGCTTCTCTCTCTTAATGCGACCAAAACTTTAAACTCAAATAACACGTCACATTATTTTCAAACTTGGATTACTGTTTCTTGTCTGAGTACTACGTAATCCCCCTCAAGAGAGAACTCCCTCTGACATTAATGTCGTGTTATGCTGTAATTAATATCGTAGACACTATTTTATATCATTACACATGCGACAGTTACAAGTCGTATATTTTCTTTGAGTTACAAGTTCGTAACGAACTTCGTGTACAGTTCGGTGGAAAAGTGGTAAGGTAATTATTTGGTTGGGAAGGAATTTTGTCGTATTATTTGTTTATGTTAATAAAATTTTAGGTTTTATTATTCAGGCATGTTGAAAAGTGAAGTAAATGAAAAGTGTAGTTAATAATTAATTACATAAGTGCAGTCAACATAATGCATATCTCTGATAGGTCCATTCGCGTACCAGCAAATCTATGACCTAAATCTAGCTCGCAGCGCTCTAGAAGGAACTAAACATCTTAATGATTTCAAATAACATTTTAGTTACACACAAATTAACCTCATATTTATAAAAAATGAAATAATAACATCTATCTATATCTATACTTATAATAAATCTGTAGAGAGGTCAATTCTGTACATGAAATATATTTCCAAAATAATAACTATCAGGGGGTGATTAGGGATCGATACTGATGCCAAAAATGCAACCAGTAAAATTTTTGTCTGTCTGTCTGTATAAACTCTATAGAAACAAAAACTACTCGACGGATTTTAACGAAACTTGGTACAATTATTTGTCATACTCCTGAGATGGTTATAGTATACTTTTCATCACGCTACAATCAATAGGAGCAGAGCAGTGAAGGGAAATGTTGTCATTTTGTTTAAACGCGCTAATCTCAGGAACCGCTGGTCCGATTTAAATAATTCTTTCAGTGTTAGATAGTCCATTTATCGAGGAAGGCTATAGGCTATCATCATGCTAAGATCAATAGGAGCGAAGTGCCACTATTCCACGCGGACGAAGACGCTGGCAGAAGCTAGTTTAAAATAAAGCTCTATTCTAGTTAGTACTTATCGCGTCTCCCATTTTAATGAATAAAAGACATAAGTTTTGCCTCTATGCTATGCGATGGGGTGACAATCTGCAATTGTAATCTTTAATTCCAACTTTACTCATTATGCCATTGGGGGATATGGCACACTGCATTCAGTATCTTATGTAAAATCGATTTAGAAACGTTTGTAAATTTTCTATATATATATATTTGAATAAAATGGGTGTGTAATTACGATAAAAATGCGATATTCATCTGCCTAGCCTATTCCCAACTATGTTTGGGTCGGCTTCCAGTCTAAATCGGATGCAGCTGAGTACCAGTGTTTTACATGGAGCGACTGCCTATCTGACCTCCACAACCCAGTTACCAGGTAACACAGTACCCGTAGGTAAGAATGGTTATCAGACTTTCTGGCTTCTGACTACCCGTAACGACTGTCAAAGATCTACAAATGACAACCAGGATCAACAGCTTAACGTGCTTTCCGAAGTCTCGCTATGACATAGATGGTCACCCATCCAAGGACCGACCGCGTTAAGCGCAGCTTAACCTTTGATCGGTCGAACCGTGCGGCTGTTACTTAGCCACGAGCTCATCCTAGAAACTGCGATATTATACGTTGGAAATACATTTTATTTCAAAACTTAGGCGTTACTAAAAAAAAACTTTTTTGAACTTAGAGTGCCACTATTGAATTGTCAATATGAAAGCCATTGTAGATCTGAGTGGGTTGTCCAATCAGACTGCTGTGCCATTAAAATCAAGTTTTTGTTGCCGTGATTGTGCCATAGACTGTTAAAATAATTGGATAGTTTTAGTTATTTTTGTCAGAATAAATCATTAGCTCTTTTGTTGGTACAGTTTTGATAATAGCTGACTACAGTGCAGTTCATACGGCTATAGTTTTATTCAATGTTCACATTACTGACAATATTATTGTTTTAATATATGGCGATTACTTGACAACTCTCACACACTTGACAACTTTCTGAATCTATGTAATGTAAATAGATACAAAAGAGATTTTTTAATAAAAAAAACAGCAACTTGCATTTTCTATAATTTTTCTACGTATAAAAAAAAATAACTTTTCGATATCACTTTTTACCTTGACATTACTTTACACTACGTGCAAGTACCAAACTGAACGATCCAATAAAAGGCGACGTAGATTGTGGGAATTAGTGACTTATGTCTGTTTGTTAGTTTATTATTATCGAATTCACGACAGATACGGTACGCCCGAGGGTAGTTTAGTTCGAAAATGGTTCGATGTTATTATTGTAATTAACATTTGTTAGCGGGTTGGGACAGTGGTTTATATTTATTGGAGTTATTACCACAGATTACTGTAATAGTTATTAATCGTACTAACGAAGTATCCGTACCGATATCAGAGATAGAAGCTGATGTACTTAAAATAAATACTCTTATCTAATTATAACAAGTTTGTGAGAATACATACATAAAGTCAAATAATATTTTTTTTTTATTTGAAGTCAAAAATACTGAACTAAAAATGACGATATATTTTAATCGAACAACAACAATGCGCAGTAAAATACTTCAGGTAAAAAAAACATTTTTTAACGACATGATGAATAAAATGTCCAACAAAACATTTATTCGAAGTCGAAATGGTGCGTTAAAAAATCTTAATTAAAATTCCCATCAAGCGTAGAGGCGTAACATTTAAATACGCCTGTCCTCTTATTGTCCTACTCTTTCAGAGATTAATAACAAGAGACACAAAGATGGAGACGTTAAAACCTTTCTTGCAACAAAAGTACAACTGGAGATAAAATGAACAAGAATGGTGGGCTATGAAAAATACGTGTTCAAGAAAATATTGAGTGGATTATTTTTGAAGAAAATAAGAAATGTAAATACTACATATGTCTATACTTACAATAAATCTGTAGAGCGGTCAATTCTGCACATGAAATATATTTCCAAAATAATTTATCAGGGGGTGATTAGGGATCGATACTATACTATAATTTTTTTGTCTGTCTGTCTGTATAAACTCTATAGAAACAAAAACTACTCGACGGATTTTAACGAAACTTGGTACAAGTATTTTTCAAACTCCTGAGATGGTTATAGTATACTTTTCATCACGCTACAATCAATAGGAGCAGAGCAGTGAAGGGAAATGTTGTCATTTTGTTTAAACGCGCTAATCTCAGGAACCGCGGGTTCGATTTAAATAATTCTTTCAGTGTTAGATAGTCCATTTATCGAGGAAGGCTATAGGCTATATATCATCACGCTAAGACCAAAAGGAGCGGAGCACCACTATTCCATGCGGAGTCGCTGGCAGAAGCTAGTTTTTAATAAATTAAATGGAATGACTTGTCAGATTTAAATTTCAGCAAAACTATTACATACGAGTAGTTTTACTTACTTTTTTTATTAAAAATCACAATTTCATTGTGGTTTATTAAATTAGGTGTTCATTCTATTTTTAGTTTGGAATTTACTAATTACCGCTTAGATATAAAAATTGAGCTACAAAAAAAAACAAATACATTCATACCTATAATTTTATCAAAGAAAAAATAAAACGAATTACACCAAACTTCATGGCCACATAATAAAGGCGAGCAGTAATTTAAAAATGCTCGAAATTTTCTAAAAGGAGTGGAAAAAGTGGGCTCCGCAGCGTAGTGGGGGGATGAGATGACGCACCTGGGAAAGTTTTCCTTCATCTCATGAATACAAAGAGGATCTGGTTAAAGATCTTTAAGTTTATGCAATGTCTTATCGCGATCGGCATACGGATGTCGCAGGCGAATTCCCCAGATGCGTTCGAAAACTGTTTTGTCGGTAAAAGATTGTGATAACGTCTATTGGAGAAAAACCGATGAAAAAGTTTAATACAGTATTGTTAATTCTGAACAAAATAGTTTTTTTTTATGTATAAAATTATGCTCATTTAGATGGTTTGTTTTTTTTTTTGTTTCATTTAGCAATAACACACTATATTTTAATTCAAGATTATGAAAGCAATATAATAATATGCATATAATATATTTTTACGTAAAGTGTAATTATATAACACTACAAACTTTTATTTTCCATTTTAAATTGTAAGATTTATGTTTTTTTTTTATTGGGTTTCTTGTGTTTTTTGTACAACTTTTATTATTATTGCTTTTTATCTCAATATCTATCTAGCTAATCGTACTTGATTTAATCAGTAGTCCTCTTAAATAAAGTCATAGCATGAAACTAATGTGAGTCTTTTATATTTCCCCAAATCAAAGGCCATTATCTAGCTGGGCATCAAAGTGCCACCATTTTCCTACACACCCAACCAAATTGATCTTCAATCTCGGCTGCTTTGGCGACTCATTTCCAATATCCCATTTATCTAAGTAGAACGATTTTTTCCGTCCATTTTCCAATAATAAACATTTGGCATCAATCAACGGCCTCAAAGGACTGATCGGGAGGTCCCCAAAGATGTCGGACTTAAATAAATTAAAATTTTCGCGATTCGAGTTGGAGTCGGCTCGAGTCATTGGATCCGCTGTTGGCTGATTACATTATGTAAATTGCAGCCTACCCTCGCTTCCTTGTCATTTATACTACACAGAGGTTAGGAGAATGGATGTGGTTCAGATTTTGTAATTTATTTTGGCGTAGTACACCGCACATAATATGTAACTCACAGTAGTAAATTGTAATAATGAAAGAGACATGACAAAACGGAATCCTAAGACCAGTGATTTATCTGTAAGTAAACTTTTCATAACAATTAAAACACCATTATCTGATTAATAAAGATTATTTTTATTAAAGATTATTATATTATTTGTGTAAAAAAAAATGCAGTAAATTGTATGACCCTTGCTTATTAATCTAATATTACTCGTCCAGCAAAAAAATAACACTAAGATCCTTCAAATTAAATTCAGTACTTAGTACAGGCATTTCCATTTTCATGACATCATCAACTCGCCACGAATGTTTCCTTAAACAGATATCCGTGTAAAGGCATTTCGCCGCCCTCGTATTGGGGACATTGCAAGATTACCGTTAAGAAATATGTTTCTATTTGAATTCTTTTAAAATGCAATCGCACACAGCTGAGATTGTCAGCCGCTAACCTTCACTGCATTTAACGTTCGGATCGATTTTGTTTTATAGCTGTCTCTTCAGCCTGGTCATGATATACCGTTTTATACGATATCATTTTGTGGGAATTGAAGAATATCAGATTTCTGGTTTTGAGGCGTGAAGTTATCTGTCAGTATTCTGATATAAATTATGATAATTTGTGAAATAGTTATTTAGTAAGTCGTTAATAAGATACAGTAGGAACAATAATAAGCAAATATAAATTGTAATATTAGTACTTCAACAGTGAAATTCGGATAGGTTAGGTTTATTTCGATTCGACCAGCAAAATTATAAAATGCTTTGTCCTGAATTACTGACTGACTGATGGATCAACGCACAGCCTAAACCGCTGATCGTAGAGACCTGAAACTTGCAGGGTGTGTTCTTTGTACGACGTAGGCATCCTATAAGATAGAATTTTCCGAAATTCTACCCCTAAGGATTTGTATGAAACTCTCGCAGGCAAAGCCGCTGAAGGCTAGTGACTAGATAAAATTAAATTGGTTTCATTTGTATGAGAAGAGGCCTTTACTCAACAGTGGAGATAGTAAATAGGCCATTCGTAGCATCTAAAACTCGCACGCTCTTTCAGTCTCAGTTACCGTAAAATGAACTCTCGTCACTACAAAGTAAAGGTTATGCACGTATCGCTAACGAGTATATGAATATAAGAAACAATCATTAGCTTTTAAACGTCTACAGGTTACCTAGTCACGTTTCGTATAAACTTTATCAATTTATACAGCAAACTAATTTAATTTTCCACTTTACACATCGCACACAATACGCGAGTGTTAGTTGCAAAAGTTGGATCTTTGCCAACGTATTTAAGGAGGCTTTCTAAAGGAAGTTTTAAGTGTAAGTAGACCATTATAAAGTCGACAAATGAGATATTAGAAAGAAAAAACGCACTTATTCTTAAGATATTAAAAACCATAAACAGCTTCCTCTTGTATAGAGAAAGCATCGACCACTGGGAATTACAATATAAAAAGTTTTTATTTATTTAGGTACACTTACGATGACTTTTACCATTAATTAGGAATATAAAGTAAGAGTAAATGTGGTGTGAGCACCTACCATACTGTTACCATTCTTGTCCGTACTGTGGCTGTCTGAGCTGTTTACTCAAACACTGTATGTTATGTTGTTGAAAATGTTGAAGTTTATGTTATATATTTGTTTTGTTAGAGAGGTTAATAATAACCATTTAATGTTGTGAGCGTTTATTGAACACTAAACTTAAAACTATAAAATCAATCATTATAAAGTGCGCGCAGGCACGAAAGTAGCGTAATCAGCAGTATGAATGTACGCGTTCGTACATGCTCCCGACTTAAGAAAAGACAATCAATAACAGAGAGAACTTACATTTAGACAATTACAATACAAGTAATAATATTAACTACTATTTATGGCTCGCAAAGGGCGAACTCGCCTTATCTACTTGGGTAGGTGACGAATTCCTATTGTCTGTCTTGTCCTTGTCCAAAGTACTGTTGATCTCGTCTGCAACTGTTCCTGTATTGTTGCCGGGTTCCACGCTCGCCTGACGCCTGTTCTGGAGACGTTGTTTGATCTTGATAACTCCGCAACCTCCAATAATTGCGCCAGCTAGCAATAAAATACCGTACATAGCATAGTGGTGACTGTCGTGGGATTCTGCTCGAACATTTAATTCGTTCTGTTGATTTTTCACAACCTCCAGTCCGTGCTTGATGTATCTTAGTTGCTCTGAGTGATCTTCAGGCTTGAATGTAAACACGCTGTTGTTGATAATATGGTTAATCCCAGACTCAGGTAAATACTCAGCATCTCGACTGATATTCACTGTACTCTTGAACTTATTATGTGCATGAATAAGGATGTCGTCTCCCTTCAGAATACAGCCTTCAGGTAGGGTTATGACCCCAGTGTTATATAATGTTTGTGACGTTATTCCAGCTGGGCAAAAGATGCGTACGGAGCATTCTTCGCAACATGAGAATAGCCACGCGCCCTGACTGTGTAACCTGATCCATTCGTCATAACAGTCGGCGGTCGCTGTCTTGCAACTCGATAGGTTTCTGTTGTTGATAATTTGCGCTTCACATATTGATGACGTCGCTTTTATATTGTATATGGGCAAGGTAAGAGTGCATATTAATTGATGCTCATTTAAATGTTCACACGATGTTACGTCATTGTAGTTGAGTGGCAATAATAAATCCTTGCGTAAGTTTACTGCCAAGTAGTTCGATGTTGGAATGATCCTAGTGGTTATTTTGCCTTCTAGTTTGGGTATAGGTATGACACGATTCAGTTCATATTGTTCATTTGATATTAGTGGAAGCTTCACTTCAAATATCAGGTAGTCTTCTATGAATCTCATGTGAACCCGAGACAATCTGTACATCTGTTGAATGCAGCCATGGTCGTCGATGCACGGTACTGAGAGATCATTAGGTATCTGTCTTGAAATGATATTCAATTGTTGTTGAAACTCGTCAGGGTGTAATAAATGTGTATCCATCCGACCGCTTCGCACATCTGTAACTAGATCCAGCAGGACTTGTTGTATTCTGTGCAAGTTTGAAATAATCATGTTTGCAGCGACGACACTGGTCGTGAGGTACATCACGTTATCATGATCCAGCTTCACTCGATTATCTAATTGCTGTAGGTGGTTACTAATGGTGGAAAATTGCTTATTCATCACCTCTTCATTCCGTTTAAGCATATTATATTCGCCTTCGATAATAGATGTATGTTGTTTGTAAAGGCTCAGTAGGTGTTTTTCGTTGTCTTGTAGGTATTTGATGTCCTTCCTGTATTTGGCGGCGAACCTCTCATCCAAGACGCCGAATAGAGAATTGGCTACGTATCCCACACCATCGATTAGTCCTCGTTTAGTACGTATTCCATGTTCCGAGCGTAGCATGTTATTGTAATGCTTAAGCTCATCAAGTTCATGCTGAAATTGCGATGCTATGATGAATGTAGAGGCTTCTTGGTTGCATAAACCTCTCAAATGTTTTACATATTGCTCTATGTTATTCAAACTCTGCCAATAGGACGACATATTGTAGTAGACCACCATTGTCCATTTATCTTGAACTACGTGCATATCTGCGACCTTGTCGAAATAGACGAGCTTCGCAGCCTCTAGCTTGGTAACATTGCAAAATTGTTGAGCGGATGATGCTGCGCACATAGTCAGACATATAAAAAATATGCACAAGTAGTTAAAGAATGTATCGTTTCTTCTTCTCCCTGTTTGTTTCCTTGGACCCGTTTCTATGGCAGGTGATTTGTTCAGGGTATCCGACTTGTTGTTCTCGATTGGTAATACCGATACCTTAGTCACTGGTCGTTTCAGAATGTTGGTCTTTGTCTTCAATGTCACGACGCGGACTCGTCCATCTGCTCCCGGATGAGTTTCTGTTACCTTTCCTAGAAGCCAGCGACCAGGAGGTAAGTTATCTTCCTTCACAAGGACGATATCACCCACTTCAAGGTTTCTTGTAGTACTGCGCCATTTACCCCGTGGTTGCAATGTCTGCAGATAGTCTGACGACCACCTCTTCCAAAAGTCACGATGCATCTTCGTTGTTAATTGCCATCTGTTTATGAGGCTAATGTTATTATCTTCTAAGGCTAATGGAGGTGCGAGGACTGGACCTCCGATGAGGAAATGTCCCGGCGTGAGACAGTTCAAATCTTCCACATCATCTGTAATGGCAATCAGCGGCCTGGAGTTAAGACACGCTTCGATCTGAGCCAATAATGTTGAAAACTCTTCAAAAGTGAGTTTTTGCTCGCCAAGGACTCTCTTCAAGTGATATTTCATACTCTTCACAGCGGCTTCCCACAAGCCTCCTGCGGACGGCCACGAAGGAGCATTGAAATGCCAGTTGATTCCTAGATTCGACATACTGTCAATCACTTCACTAGTGATATAATATTGTAGAGCTTCCTTATGTTCTTTCAGCAATGTCCTAGCGGCGCCCACAAAGTTGGTTCCGTTGTCACTATAGATGTTGCTTGGTGTACCCCTCCTAGCGCACAGACGTTTGAGGGCAGCGAGGAAGGTGGTAGTACTTAGGTCAGAAACCAATTCTAAGTGGATGGCCTTAGTGCATAGACATATAAATATAGCTATATATCCAGCTGTGATTTTTATTCCTCTGCCCTTGTTTGCCTTCACTTCAACTCGACCAGTAAAGTCTACACCCACATGTGTGAACGGGCGTGAAGGTGTTACTCGTGGCTTTGGTAAATCTGCCATCAATTGACTGCTTTTGTTCTGTTTGTATCGGTGGCACTTGACGCATTTGACTAAATGTTTCTTGACTGTTCTCATTCCTCCAATTATCCAATATTTATTCCGTAGGTGAGCTAGGGTTAATCTTGCACCCCCATGTAGAGTCTGTTGGTGAGCTTTATATATTAATAATTCAGTTAATCTGTGATCATTGGGCAAGATTATTGGATGCTTCTGCCAGTTACTCAGGTTTGCATGTGTCAATCTTCCCCCGACTCTTAAGATGCCATGTTCGTCCAAAATTGGATTCAAATTCAATATGTGACATGTAGGTCGCAATTGCTTGTTGTTTCGTAATCGAGCAATTTCATCGAAGAAATAGCTGTTTTGTATTATTTTGATAATCGCTTTGTGGCTATTTTCTAATTCTGCAGTCGATAAGTTTATTGCTTGCATTGCATGCAACTTGTTATTACGAATATTATTCACAAAACGTAGAATCCAACTCAGCACTCGTATTACATGTACCACAGAGCTATGTTTTTGTAGAAGTTCTTCAATAAGTAATGTTTGTTTTTCTGTGGTACAAACTTTCTTAAGTTTGTTCTCCTCTTCATGAGTGATGAAATGTTTTTGCTGACTTTCCGTGTTTCTAGTTTTCAGCCATGTAGGGCCTTCCCACCACAAGGAATGATTGAGAAGTCGGGAAGGAGATAAGCCTCTGCTAGCACAATCAGCGGGATTATCTTCAGACTTGACGTACTTCCAGCATGTAGACGGAATGTTTTCTGTTACTGATCTTACTCGATTGGCAACAAATGTCTTCCAGCGAGAAGCGTCGCCATGTAGCCACCCTAATACTACCATCGAGTCCGACCAGGCATGTATTGTAACTGTCTGTCCCCTTATACACTCTGTGACCTTTTTCATCAATCTTGACAATAATAGGGCTGCGCAGAGTTCTAATCGAGGTAGTGACATAGACTTCTTCAAGGGAACAAGCTTTGTTTTTCCAGTTAGTAATCTGATAATGATTTGGTTGTCTTCATCTATAGACTTGCAAAATATCACACAGCCGTATGCTTTCTCTGAAGCGTCGCTATACCCGTGTAGTTCAATGGGTTTCTGAGTGTCACCCATCCAACGCGGTATGGTTATGCTTTGGATGCATTGCAGCTCTTGACGGAATAGTCGCCACTCCTCCCTGATGTTTTCAGGTAGTGGTTCATCCCAATTAACTCCTGATGTCCAGACTTGTTGAAATATTATTTTGGCCTTGATTGTTGCGGGCGACAGCCAGCCCAAGGGGTCATATAATTTTGACAAGTCGGACAGTAGTGTTCGCTTTGTTGTGACGTCACATAGGTTATCGGTGTCAATGACATGTTTGAACGTAAACTGATCGGTGCACGGATTCCATTTGATACCGAGCGTCTTGTTATTTTCAGCTCGTTTGAAATCAATCATGTTTTGATTGATTAAGTCCTGAGGCAGGTTTTCTAGTAGCTGAGTGTTATTGCTGGCCCATTTTCGCAGGTTGAAGCCGCCCCCTTTTAGCATTTTGATCAATTCTTGTTGAGTGGCAAGTGCTTCAAGAAGATCGTTGCATCCTCCTAGAATATCATCGACGTATAGATGGTGGCTTAGAACGTTCGCAGCAAGTGGATACTGTTGACCATCGTCTTTGACTAATTGCTTGATTGTTCGCATTGCCAAAAATGGTGCAGCTTTTGTACCATATGTAACGGTACAAAGTTGGTACTCGTTTATCATGTTGTCGCTGCAATCTCGCCAAACAATTTTTTGGAGGCTCTGATCTTCTTCCTGAATGTGGATTTGCCTATAAAACTTCTCAATATCTGCTGTATAGACAAACCGGTAACTTCTCCATTGTAAAATCATAGATTGCAAATCTTGTTGTAAGTTTGGGCCACATTCCATCAGCTGATTAAGACTGTAGCCTGACCTAGTTTTTGCAGAAGCGTTGAAAACGACGCGCAACTTAGTTGTTGTGGAATCAAGTTTCAAAACTCCATGGTGCGGCAAAAAGCAACTAGGTTCAATTGGCTGTGTACACATTTTCATATGACCTAGTGTCAAGTATTCTTGAATAAAATCCTTGTAGCCTTTAGCCAATGCTGCGTTGTTCGATAGTCGTTTTTCTAATTGTCTAAATTGCGCAACTGCTTGCGGTTTCGATGCGCCTAATGTTTGTTCAAATTGTTTTTTCATCGGAATGCGGACTTCATATCTGCCATCAGATAATCTTCTTGTTGTGGTTTGATATAGAGTCTCGCAATACTCTTCTTCTGCAGTCATGTTCTTTGAGTCCTGGCTTTCTGTGATTTCCTCAGACTCCCAAAATAATGCTATATCATCCAAGTTATTCAGTACAGCGTGGCAGTTAAATGTTGTTACGTTGCCCAGTAGCACCCATCCTAGTTTCGTTTGTTGGGCTATAGGTGCATGTACGGGGCCCCGAAGTAAGCCGTCCAAAACTATGTCTGCGTAGACGCTCGCGTCGAGTAGTATATCAACTGGTCTTGATATGTTGTAGTCTGGATCAGCTAAACTAATGTTGTGTAGGTGTGGCCACTGTTGTTTTTCGAACGTGTAGTTAGGCAGGTTGTTGAGAACCCTTGTCATGACCAATGCTTCAGTCGTAAAGCCGTAGTTACCATACAGTGATTCACAACATAGTTGTACGACTCCATGGCTTTGATTAGCTGAGATTCCAACGCCTAAGACTGTTGCACTCTGCCTCCGTCGCTTAAGTCCCAACCGTTGAGCAGCTGACTCCGTTATTAGATTGATTTGGGACCCTTGATCAAGTAGGCATCTCATCGAGACGTATGTTCCATCAATCGCCATGACTTTCAGTAACACTGTAGCAAGTAAAACCTCGTTGTGATTTCCAGCTGCGTGATTGACATTTCGCTGCAGAGATTCAGAGGAAGTAGGTTGTTTGTTTGACTTAGTATTCTGTGTTATTGGAAATTCATTTGTTCTAGTTTTGTTAGCGTCAATCACCTCATGCAAAAACGTATGATGTTGATTATTGCAAATCTTGCATGTTTTGATTGAGGTGCAGTCTTTTCCATTATGCGAATACATGCAGTTTTGACAAATGTGCAATTGTTTTAATGTTTTCAATTTATTTTCCGATGACATGTTGCGAAATTCCTTGCAGTAGGCTAGTAAGTGATTCGTTTTGCAAATTGGACATTTCCGATCTGATTGCGTCAAATATGTTTTAGAATTATTTTGTCTAAAGGTTGCAAATTCTTTTGATGGCGTATTGGCTTGTTTAGGTGAAATGTTCTTTGTTCTCTTGACTGGTTCCAAAGCCGTAAACTTGCTTTCCAGGAATCCAATAAGTTCTTCAAACGATGGCAGTTCTCGCGGAGCCTTTCTCATCTCCATGTATGCCGTATATGTATCAGGGTCCAGTTTTCCAGTTATAACATGGACTAAAATTGGATCCCACGTAGTTGTATTGACACCCAGGTTGTGAATTGCATGAATCGTTTCTAAACTGGTGTCATGTAATCGCTTTATTTCAAAAGCTGTTTGTTGCTGCACTGTTGGCTGATTCATAAATATTTGAATCTGTTTCGTAAAGAGCAATTGGAGGTTATTGTATCTGTGAGTAAGTATCTCCCAGCACGCGTCGTAGTTTTCAGCCGATACATTCATATGTTGAACGAGCCGCTCCGCTTCTCCTCGAAGCTTGCCCTTGAGATGTTGCATTTTCTGGGCCTTTGTTAATAAGGAATTGTTATGGATAGCTTCCGAGAACAAATCCATAAATGTTGGCCATTGCGCGTAGTTGCCAGAAAATGTAGGTATTTCGATTTGAGGAGCCGCTTGATAACGATGTTTTGTACTGTTCAATGTGTTATTCAACTCTCGTTTTGTTGCTTCAAACACAGATTCATGTTTTGAATATTCTTCTTCATAGTCCAACTCACTGCCGACTAGCAAATTGTCAATTTGCCAGTGTAAATCATCGATAATCTTCCACCGAGCCTGCAACATCTGAAGTTTATCTTCTATTTCCCATTTCTCCTTAATGTCAGCGATTTTGATGCTCTTGATGACTCGCATGAAGGCTCGAAAATTGGTATTTTGCTGACTCAGAAGTTCGTCGGTTTTAGATGGTAATCCTTTTTCTTCGGTAGTTGAACCTTGCCAATTAAGCAGCATCCCACGTATGGTTTCATATTCTTGTTTGACCTTATCATACGCTTGGGAGGTGAAGTAATCGTCGGTCTTGAGCTCCAACGACGTCGAGAGTATGGTGTTGTTAAGGTCGAATTCAGTCCACAAATCTTCAAGTGCTTCTACCCTCTTACTGATATAATCAGCAGTTTTGCGTTTGGCTGAATCCTTCTTAAAGTTGTTCACAATCTTCCGAATAGTCTCGGAGATAATTTGTTGTCTTTGCAGTTTGTTTTCCATAGCAAGATATCCCCACACTGGAATCTTGTTCGATCTGTTGATGTGCGGTCGTAGCCTCACTCAAGGATGTGCGCCTTCTCAACTTGCACTGGGTGAACCCGCTTCTGGGAAGCCAGCCAAGCCGATTCGCTCCTGAAATTAAGCACCACCACACACTTCACAGATCCGGCTCGAAGGACCAAAATGTCTGAGCTGTTTACTCAAACACTGTATGTTATGTTGTTGAAAATGTTGAAGTTTATGTTATATATTTGTTTTGTTAGAGAGGTTAATAATAACCATTTAATGTTGTGAGCGTTTATTGAACACTAAACTTAAAACTATAAAATCAATCATTATAAAGTGCGCGCAGGCACGAAAGTAGCGTAATCAGCAGTATGAATGTACGCGTTCGTACAGTGGCCAATCTTTCTCTTTTTAGTTGCCAAAGCCTAGATAGGCTAGAAAGAGAAAGATGGGCCATAAGAGTGAAATAAGTTCGGCATCAGTTAGGTATGGTAGGTGAACACTCCACTTTGACTATTAGGAACTTATAGATGCAAGAAGAAATCAAAGAAGAATATAATGAAATATTCGGCATCTTCAACGCACAGCATAGTCAACTCATCATTTTGCAGTGCTCTGTAAAAGGCTAGTCAAGTTGTGCCAAAAAACGCAAATTTCTGACCCTGAGTCCCCACTTTTTCTCCCAAGTTCTACGAGCATCATGAAGGACAAAACCTTTAACTACAAAAACACCATCTTTTCATCAAGGGCAAAAGCGTAACATGGTACTTTTGCCCAGGCTTTCCCATCAGAACGTATTTCCATTTCTAATTCAACATTCCCACTTTCACTTACATTCGTACAATGAAGTATAGATATAACAATTCTCATAACCCGAAATTTTAATCCAAAAAGTCTCAAGAAATCAACATTCATTTTCCATCCCAAGTTGGAGAAATTTGTTAAAAAAGTGCCGGGAACAGGCAAATAAGTCGAGGCGGCTCGCCTGGGGCGCATATTAACGAACCCGTGTACGGAGATGAGGTAGGGTTACCAGAATTCTGGAATAGCTGAAAATGTTTTGAAATTTATAAGGCTTTATCTCATCGACCTAAATGTTATAGCTAAGTTTGGCTAACACAAGAAGTTTGATAATGGCTGGAAAATCTAGTAAAAAAGAAACTTAAAAAATCAATAAGTTGTTAACCCCAAGAAGCTGCAACAAACTTTGAACGGTAATGTAATCCAGAAACCTCTTATAAGGATCTTGAATAGATATTTCATTGAAATCACGTACAAAATCTGCAGACTCGTTCAATTTGCTTTCGAAAACAACTTGAGCTGCGTCTAGGTACCCTGGAAACTCCTGGCTGCGTTGGATTGGTTGCCACTCATGAATGTTAATTCTGTAGGAGCGACAACACGACTTAATCCCAAACGATGTAGGGTTTGTCGTTAAGCGATCGGAGATACAGATGGAACTGACGCTTTTTGTTGGAAAGGGATTTGATGTCTCAATTTATGAGCATCTTTTTAGACTTTTTTGGGGATTCGAAGGAGTGATATTTTTGAACTAAATTGTTGGTTGTTTTTTTTTTTAAGAAGGCCTTTTCTTCTTTCATTTCGATATGTAATCCAGTATAGCTGATGTCGAAATGATATTTGTTTATCGGTCTCACCATTCTACCACTCGTTATAAGGACCAAAAATCATGAACAACGTTCTAATGCAAAAAACTTGTGTCTCTAAAGTGGCTTTTCTAATATATTTCTCTTTCATTCCAAAATAACTTTTTGAATAAACGTACTATAACGCCACTGCAAAAATGAAAACAAAAATTCAACCAATCCCGGAGAAAAAGCCTATAAATTATTTCGCACAGAATACAGTTGGACTGTCAAAAACTCGAGATAAAAAATTGTATCTGCAGAATGTCGGACAGACCTCGACATATCAATCATCTGCCGAGATTGGATCACGTCTGGCTCCTACCAAGGGTTCAATCCTCGTATGGAAATTGGTTCTGTGAATATAAGCGTGAAAATATTGTTATGCTATCTCATTTATAAGATCGGCGGATTAGGTATTAGTGAAGTGTTCTGTATACTTGATGGCTGTTAATGATGTGTAATTTTACTTAATTATATATTTTTTCTTCGATTTTTTTTAGTTATATCACGTAATTGACATGTCTTGAGATAGAACATAGCAAATTTACAAGAAATTTTAAGTAAGGTTTACACTACGCCATCATCCACTCGGTATATACAGCGTGTGTCTGTTTGTAAACAATTGTGAAACATTTATGTAGTGACACAAGAAAAGTGTCGCTATAACGACATCACAAATAAAACTTTTGTTGAACAGTATAAAAATAATCTGACATTTGTGTTGTAGTGTCATTTATACTTTAGGTAATTTATACCATCCCTTTTGCACTGATTTATGGATCACTTTAACGGTATTCAAAACGTGACTAAAGTACTTAGTATAGTACTTAGTATTTCTCTATTTTATTTCTAACAAAACAAGTTTAATCGTAGTTCCTATCAAATAAAAATCTATAATTGTTTCACACAAGTGATAAAATATATCAAACTCAGACTTATAAAAATCTAATAAAACTATCAAAACAACAAAAATATTTTCCACAAAAGTCGAAATAGCTGTTCAAATTCAATATGAAAACAAATCCCATAAAATCGGCGAACTAATGGCTCTGTCCGAACTAGCCAGGTGTTTCGCGCATCAACTGGGCAATACATCGGAACAAATGGACGAACGTGATGCGAATTCTCAAGTTGACCTAAATACGTGCAATGAGATGGACCGATGTTTTATTTTACGAGTAAACAATACTAGAGGGTGAGTTTATGACTGTTTGACTGGGAACCGTCCATTGAATTCACTTAAAAAAGAAGCTAATTTATTCTGTAATCTATCTCATTTTTGAGACGATACTTACTATTCACTTTTTTTTTTTCAGCTATGTCAAACTATAAAAAGTGCGCACATAAAGCAATAATAATACACTATTTTTTTTAAGATGGTTTGAGTGGTATGTGCATGTCAAACAAGTGATAATTTTCTAATCACAAAACAGTAGGTATTTTTTTTTATTGTTATTAACAATCAAACTAGATTAAATTTTTTAAGACAGCTAAAATTTCGTCCATTATCTTTATTAAAATGCTGATACCGACACTGTGAGAACTACGAATTCTATTCTTCTGTTAGAAAAGCCAAAAAAGATAATAATGTCAGATTATGTCCACGTGAATACAACACTCCAAACAGTCTTTATTACAGCACTACACATGACGTCACATCACCCGGCAACAATAAACTCGAATAGTGTTGGACGTCGGTATCCGCGTATCCGCGCCAATTTTGCAAAGATCCGGAAAAGCGGAAAGGTTTCGGAAGAGGAATACGAAATGCGAATATTGCCCGGGGCGGCCAGCGAAGCGTGTACCTTCTTATTTGGACCCACGGCTATTAGATACGAACGGTGATTCGGTAATTTCAGCCGTTTATCCGATGTGCGGATGTTTTGGATTTTGATTTTGTTTATTGCTTTCGAGAGATCGTTTAGCGATGACGAGGCGAACGCTTATTGGTACGACAGAATTTAGAATTAATTTCATAAATGTAATATTCAAAAATTGTATTATTAAAAAATGGTACTAATAAAAACCGGTCAAGTGTGTGTCGGGCCACGCGAGGTTCCGTAATACGTTTTAGTTCGTTGACTATAAATCTGTAACCGGTAAATCGTACTTAACCGTGATAGTAGTTCCTTTGAAGTTCGTTTTATATATGCTACATCTGTGATTTTTCACATGTCTAGTAGTATCGAACAAAAATTTGGACTTTAAAGCTAGATATAGCACACCCATACGCAACAAAGACAACAATCACACTACGTATATGGAACATCCCCTAATTTTAGAACATCCCCTAGTTTTCAAAATTCTATTTCACCACTTTTTCGGCGTTATCAATATGCATATTATCTTAACAAAACTTCAGCTGTTCAGCGCGGACAGACGAACAGACGGACATGGCTAAACTATAAGGGTTCCTTATCGACTACGGAACCCTAAAACTAGTCCTTCAGATAAAATAGTCGTTTATTTAAATCAATGAAATAATAAACTACCATTAAAATAAATTAATAAATATTTACAGCCGTAACGAAATGTTTTCATGGATCAATGAAACCAATGTCGTTCTTCATAATTACTCTGAAAGGTTTCACCGTTTTTATGGTCTCGAAAATATCACCCTACATCATTAACAGTGTGACATGCCACCAATTAGTTATTTTCGTTCAACAGTAGCTGAAACTAAAGGGTAAATACCACACGTGTACATTGTAATTAATATGCTTCATTAATTTGTAGCTTTGAACATAATCTTCAAGTGTAAATTGATAATAATAAACACGTGTACTCTAGATAACATTTTAGATTGATTTTCTTAAAACTTTAATTGACAGAAAAAAAATACTCAAAAACATTTAGATTTGGATCTAAGTCATAGTTAGATATACTAAAACTTAGTAAAAAAATAATTCGAACAAAAGTTACGACAATTTATAGCCTCAAAAACAAAAGCAAAACTCAAAAACAAAAGAAAGTCGCGGAACATACCGGGGGTGTTTTCGTGTGGCCACCTATGAAATATCTAGATTTTGCGGCTAGACGCCACTTTTAAGACCGAACTGTATAACTGCCATCATGTAGGTATATTTATTTTTAAACCCATTTAATATATTTGTCATAATTTGGTTAAAGGCCTTTTCTCAGACAGAGAAGACATGAGCATTAATCACCACGCTTGCTCAAGACGGATTGGCGATTTCAAAGTTGTAAGTCCAGATTTACTCATCGTTAGTTAGAAAGTACATTTCACTTTAGAAAAGTCACACGTACCTACTCGCCGTACTCTTGTGGACGAGATGCAGGTGCCTTAACCACTGGGCCACCACGAAAATTTTAACTTCGCCGAATTGAAACTATATATTACGCAGAGTATAACGATGCCTTTGCTAGACTAGTTTAAATTTGATCAATTATTATAAAAAAATCCTGATAAACGTTTTAAATTTAAATTCAATGGATATTTGGAACAGTAAATGTGCATTATTTTATGTAAGAATTTTAAGGATGGAGACGAAAATATCAAATATGTAATCAGCAGCTATAAAACCGTGACAGCTATATCTAAAATCCCGAATCAAGAAGAATTTACAAACCCATATCTCCGGTCAAATTACCCGTCATTTCTCACCAAAATTCTTATCTCACAAGGAATATTACACACGTGTAGATGACACGTGATGCAAATCATAACGTCAGGATTTTTCCTTAAAACTTACCAAAAATGTCGTCCATATTTGACACGTCTGAAGTAACACCGTGGTCTGAATCGGAATGAGCTGAACTTTCCGAAGACTTGAGATTTATGCGGCGAAGACTTACGTATGTTTGACACCATGGATTTGGGCGATGCTGAACTGTGAATATTACTTATGATAAGTTGGGAGTTTGAGGATCATATGAGAACAAGATGGCGGGTGTTATTTGTTCAAACTGAAATTAATCGCTTTACACTTGAATAGAAAAAAAGGAACTCTTTGTAAAAGATCTTGTTCGAGAAACACTATCTCCATACCTACTTATTCTTCGAATTTTATGGAAAGATGGTGTAATTACAAGCACATAAGACTTTTCAACTTTGATTTCAACATTTTAAGGTTGAAAGGAGGCAGTTACAAGTTACCTACCATCAGATACGCACCTAGGAACCTATCTTTTGGTACGCCGGTTAGCTTGCAGTGTGTAAAGTACCTAATTAGGCATAGTAGAAAAAAAATTTAGAGACTAGTCAATTTCCATAAATTGTAGCCATTTGTAACAGTAAAAATACCTATCAAGGGAAAATAGCGACGCTTAAACCTACATTATAGGAGGTCGCAATATTTTTTCTTCTATTTAGAAGCCCAAATACTCCGAATAATTAATTGGCCAAGGCTAAAAACACTGTTAATCAGCCTAATAATAGTATACTTGGCATGTTTCTAGAACATTCATGGAACTTACAAGACCATAATGATACCCATGTAACGATATATTGTGAGCGTAAAGGGTACAACATGGACAAATAATTCGGTTAAAAATATCTAAAGTTCGTGAGTCCAAGTAATAACAATTAATACATTTTTTTACATGGTATATATTTTTTACTAATTGTAACTAATTAATGCTTTTGGCAATAAATTTGAAGAAAAGTGGAGGTCTAAATACCATATTTAGACTTACATTAAACAAATGAGTCGCTGAGGGCGTTGTATCATACCATAATAGTAAGATAACACAACGGGGTTTTTTCAGTATTTGTCAAATATGTTCGATTATAAACCTTTTGGTGTTCAACTGTAGTTACTGACTTAGTTTAGTTATGGATTAATTGACGTGACGGCACGATTAACATAGTGGCTGAGCAATTAGTTGCTTCTATGCTTGTAGCAGGTTCCATTCCCGCATAGGACAACTAAATTGTTCTGTGGTTTGGCTGTTTACAAATACGTATTACTAATAATACTTTATTAATTTAAAAGTAAAACATTAACGAAAGCAGTATTTAAAATACCGCACTCAAAATAGGTATAAAACCAGTATATAGTTAAAATATTGGACGAGCTAAAGCAAAAATATGAAATAATAACAGCAGTATACTATACAATACATTTAAAATTTCAAAAGTTTAAAATCCATTTATTACACTGGATAGCAAAGCACGAGATTTATAAGTCAATCTGTTTTGTGAAATATTTTATCGTTTGCTACATTTCGGTTCGTATCCGATTCGCTTTTCCGAAAATTTACATTTTGCGTGACCAAAATCTATCGATGCTCGGAAACGAGTCGATAGTTCAATTTTAAACTTAACCCGATTCGGGATAGTTTTGATGATATTACGTGGAATATTCAAATGGCGGGTGTATTTCCGTAATTTAGAATGTAGGGTTAGGTACAACCAAAACAGTCTTTGTATTTTGCCGTTAAATTATTATTGGAAACTACACATATTTAGAATCGAGTTTCATATTTAAGGTTTTAAACATTATTGTGTGACATTACATTTACGTATAATTTTGAGGTAATTTTTGTATAATTGTGTCAGGGGTTTAGTGGTCTCAAGCGAGACTGCTAAGAGAGGTCTTGTGTTTGGTTCGCCGATTAGGAAGTTTTTGGGAATTTCCATGTATGATTTCTATACAAAAATACAGAAGGCCGATTTATAGCAAATCTGGAATCTTTGAATAGGTATTTAGCGTTGGGTTAGTAAATGTACATCTCTAAGTTAGTTAATGTACATCTCTATGGGACCGTCAGTAAAAAGCGTGCATTATGTTAGGTTAGTAACAATTTTATAGGAAAAAATTAACGATGCTCCAAATATCTTGTCGACACAAGCACCAATTTATATCCAATCACCGTGGTAACCCGATTACGTGTCATAACGAAGCCACTCTCCCAAAAATACTTCATGCAAGTAATAAAACTCCGTCATAAACCCACAACGATATTGAAGAGGACATAAATCCTTGTAACACGTCTCGTCGCGCAGTAAATTTACATTTTAAAACTGATCACGGGGACATTACACCACTTTAATATTAGCGGGCGGCTACGGGGGGCGTGCTATATAAGTTATGGTGTGATTATCGACGGGAATGAGTTATGGCACGCCGGTAGTTAGACGGGAAACTTTATTGTGTTTGATTTAAAATCCCCCTTTGTTTGCGGATTTTTAGTTTCCAAAGTTTTTATGGTAATTGAGATGTTCGGCGGCAATTTGGAGTTAATGGCGTGTTCCTTTGGGAAATAGAATGGAAAAATGGAATTTATGAGCGTGGAGTTCATTGTTTTTGTGTGTGTTTTTGCTTGAGACTCTTAGATAAAGGAGTGTGAATAATCAATTGAGGATTTGAGAATCTTTTCGTTAGTAGGTACTAGGGCTTCAAAGACTTATAGGAGATTGTTCTGTCTATATTACTCATAACAGAATTATGATTATAATAACAGCTATGACTAAAAATTTTGAATGAAGACCTATGAGTCATCCTATGAAAGGGAATAGTAAATAGTCTCAATTACATCACAGTTGAAAAACCGTTCCATGTTCCCTCTTGAAGCAGCTACTTTCGCGACTCCCATTTCCTTTAAAGTTATTTGAGAATAAACAGGACTCTCAAAGAGTTACTCTAGTCTTAAATTGATCAATTTAAAAGCAACATTCTACATACAGTTAGGTAAGTTCGAAGGCGAGACGACGACGGAACGACATCGCTCAGGGACCGCGACGACATCGCACAACAAAACGTATTATACAGCTCTTTCCCAAAGGAAAACGTCTGTAGGAACTTTGAACGAATATTTTTATCTATATTGTTTAGATTTTCTTTTTTTAAATACGTTGAACTCCGTATAAATAAGATGAAAACTTTTGTGGGTTTAAATAATAGGTATGTAAATTCATAACAACGAGCGATCCTAGAACGAATGTACTGAATTAATGTTTGTCATTTTTAACCGACTTCAAAAAAGGAGGAGGTTCTCAATTCGATTATTCGATTCGGTATGTTTTTTTTTTGTATGTTTGTTACGCGATTACTCCGCCAATTGTGGACCGATTTTGAAAAATTTTTTTTTGTTCGAAAGAAGATACTTTCGAAGTGGTCCCATATAAATTGTATCACTATCGGTTCAGCCGTTTTATAAATATATCAAAAATAACGATTTATCTCTACTTGCTGATATGCCAAATACTTAGATGATTTGGTTATTTACGCTACCTAAAAAAGTGGTGTGTTTATAAAAGCGAAAAAATAAAAAAACTTTTTACAAAAAAATAAAACCGACTTCCAAAAAAAATTCTGAAAAGTAAAAAATAATTTTTACTTAAACGCTTTACGACCAGAACATCGCTTTCGAAGTCGGTGGCAAAATACTAACAATAGTAACTTACAAGACACTGACTTTTAGAGCGATGTTTTATTTTTGCATTAAAAAAAAGTTATATTTATAAAGTTTTATATACTTATATTTTATTTAAAAATATGCAAAATAAATGACAAAAAATACGCATTTTAACAACACGTTTGGTTTAGGATAAGTGGTATAATCAATTCGAAAATAAATTACATTAACGTTAACATTGGTAAGTTTTTGGTTCAATAAATGAGAAAAAGCAAACTCAAGAATGGACTTTATATTATGGGGGTTAAATTATTAATTATTATTATTATGTTAGTACCTCTACCAAGCTTTGCTAGTTGTTTTGTACAGTAGAGTTTTATTCAGAAAGGACACGATAGATTCTGAAAAAAAAACCATATGTGAACTTAAACAGCGAAACCTTATCTAAATACAAAATCTTATCCAAATCATTGAACCTTTTTCTAGCTGCAGGTTTCGTAACAATGCTTTCTTTCACCGTTAGTAGTAGTGTACAAGATACATAATAAAGATCTCATATGACTTTCGAAAATTCACATTGGTGCTTGCAAAGTAAGTACTTTGATCACTGTGCCATCACACAAAAAATATGTACATCTATACTTATAATAAATCTGTAGAGAGGTCAATTCTGTACATGAAATATATTTCCAAAATAACTATCAGGGGGTGATTAGGGATCGATACTGATGCCAAAAATGCAATCAGCAAAATTTTTGTCTGTCTGTCTGTCTGTATAAACTCTATAGAAACAAAAACTACTCTACGGATTTTAACGAAACTTGGTACAATTATTTGTCATACTCCTGAGCTGGTTATAGTATACTTTTCATCACGCTACAATCAATAGGAGCAGAGCAGTGAAGGGAAATGTTGTCATTTTGTTTAAACGCGCAAATCTCAGGAACCGCTGGTCAGATTTGAAAAATTCTTTCAGTGTTAGATAGTCCATTTATCGAAGAAGAAGCACCACTATTCCACGCGGACGAAGTCGCTGGCAGAAGCTAGTAAAACATAAAGCCATTCCCTGTGTTTCATCTATCAACAACTAAATTAATTTAATGTACTGATACTACATCAGAATGCAGCTAAAAATTCTATGATATACAATCTGATATGGACGGTTAAATCATTTGTGAAATTTCATCTGTCATTACAATGCGACTGGCATTATAAATGTTTGTAATATGTTTACGCGTCGCATTATCGTACATTGTTACACGATTAACGGTTTTGATGAATTTGTTGCTAATAAATGGAGTAATGTATATTATTTCATAATTGATGTTGTTCATTTTTAAACTAAATTTATATTGGTAGTTTTTGACATAAGGTTTGTCTATCAAAAGTAAAATTAGAGGCCTCCAACTAAAGCACTTATGAAAGGTCAAATTAGTTGCACGGTTCCAAGTAGTGGATATGGAGAAGAACCGGCAGAAAGTCCTTATGCCATATCCTGTATTAAGTCAATAATACATTACTATTTTATTACTTATATTTTTTGTTGTTGTATAATTAAATTTCATTTGTATATTCGAACAATAACCTACACAATTTTTAGGGTTCCGTAGTCCGACAAGGAACCCTTATAGTTTCGCTCTGTCCGTCTGTCTGTCTGTCTGTCTGTCTGTCCGCGGCATAGCTCCGTGGTTCTTGTTATTAGAAAGCTGAAATTTGGTATGAATATGTATATTGATCACGCCGAGAAAGTGGTATAATAAAATTTTGAAAAATATTTTTTTTTAGGGTAGCTCCCAAACATGTAAAGTAGGGATGAATATTTCTTTTCTCGCGTACCCCTTCGTGTGGGGTATCGTTAGATAGGTCTTTTAAAAATATTATGGGTGTGAGAAGACCATTTTTCGGTTAAGCGAGCCATTTGCGAAATATCTAGCTTTTAAGTGAAAATTTTTGTTCGATACGAGTTACCCCCTCCTCTAACTTTTGAATGGCTGTACCTAGAAATGTGAAAAAATTCACAGACGTAGCACATGTAATGAACTTACAAGGAAAACTATCACGGCTAAGTAGGCTTAACCGGTTACAGAGTTATAGTCGACTAACTGAGACCTACTACGGAACCCTACTGCGCGTGGCCCGACACGCACTTGCCCGGTTTTTACGTCTATTCTAGCAATATGTTTGGGGGATAATCTTTGTAACAAAAAGATAAATGAAAGAGAGAAATGAAAAGATTTATTTATCAAAAAGTAACAAAAGTACCAAAAATTTCGTTCTACGTTAATTTTTTTTTTCATATGATCATCAAAAAAATATATGAAAACCTGCATCAAAATCCGAATTCCATTTTGTTACAATTACAAAAGTTTACAGTTGCGAGAACACAAAGGCATACGAATCGAATAAATAATCACTTTTGTTAAAAAACAAACGTGCTGTGTGAAAGGAACGCTAAAATAATAAACGTTTTTTCATCGTTCCGTACACCAAATGTCTGCGATCTTTCTGTGTGCTCATTGTATCGATTTTACATCCGGCTCCGAACTAAAATGGGCGTCCCGTACTATTGCAACTCGATTCGTTTGCGATGATAACTCATTTGTACTTTAATCGTATAATAAATAGTTATTTGCTAATGTTTTTAGGATAAAAACTTCAGGGCTGACAGTAATGAAGAAACAAACTTTATAGAGTGGAAAACTAATTTTGCTCCTTTTCTTGAGGCTTCCGGCGACTGGGACCGCAATTAACTGATCCGCGGTGTGAGTCGCCGGATGGGTTTAATTTAAATATTTCTCTTCCGGCTACTGGGACCACTCATAAAATATAATGTTCAAATCAAAAATAGTACAGTCAGACAAATGTCCATTTGATTCTTTTAATATAAATCATAGAGTGCACTGAAGATTTTTTTGTCTGACTGTACTATTTTTGATTTGAACCTTATATTTTATGAGTGGTCCCAGTAGCCGGAAGAAAAATATTTAAATTAAATCCATCCGGCGACTCACACCGCGGATCAGTTAATTGTGGTCCCATTCGCCGGAAGCCTCCTTTTCTTAACTAATATTATAAATGTTACCAATGTAAGTCTGTTTGTTACGCTTTCACGGGAAAATGATAGAATCGGTTAAGATGAAATTTCGTATGGAGATAGATGGAACTCTAGAGACTGTTATGGGCTATTTTTTATTTGGGTGCGGAAGCAGTTCTATATTGAAAACTAGGTCCAGCACTTGCCATCTTTAGGGACCTAGGGTTGAAAATCAAAGTGTAACTAGATACCAACAACTAACATAAACGAAAAATATTGTGATGATTTGTATTACATATCTTTATTCATTAGTACCGCACCGAGTATAAGAGAATCTTCTTTTATTATTGTATATTCCAAAAGAGATTTTAAGCCTATAGCTGTAGCAGAATGCTGCAGGATATTCGAAAGAATTACCGGGCCCCCGGAACATAAAGGGCTGAGGAAGGAACATGGATGGGTTTTATTCAGTAAGAGTCTGATACTCCCGTCCACCCCACCCATGGCAGGAGGGGTCATTTGACGATTTGTCATCCGAAAAAAGCCTATAGCAGAATAGTTATATTTTCCACTAGCTTCTGCCCGCGACTTCGTCCGCGTGGAATAGTGGTGCTCCGCTCCTATTGGTTTTAGCGTGATGAAATATAGCCTATAGCCTTTTTCAATAAATGGGCTATCTAAAACTGAAAGAATTTTCAAATCGGACCAGTAGTTCCTGAGATTAGTAGCGTACGCAAAAAAAGTAACTTTTCTGGTTGATTTCTTACACCTTGTGTCCGAAAAACCCAAATATCTTACGGAAACCTATTTTTTCCAAAATAAAATTTAGCCTATGTTACTCGTGGATAATGTAGCTTTCGAATGGTGAAAAAAATTTTTAAAATCGGTTCAGTAGTTTTTGAGCCTATTCATTACAAACAAACAAACAAAGTTTTCCTCTTTATAATAATAATATTAGTGTAGAAAATTCAAAGATTGTGTCCATCGTATGCGCTGCGCACGACCGCCGGGAGCGGGGACCCTGTCAGAAGCCGGTGGGCCTCGGGGTCCCAAGCAATCCGGTGGCCGGTGTCCTCCTCGTCGACGCGCAGGTGGTGGAGACGTCGGCGGGGAGAAATACTCGTCGCTCGAGCTCGACGCGACTGCAGCCACCAGTGTCACGGGTGATCCGGGATCCGGCGGCGGCGAGGCGGAGCCGAGCGACGACTCCGGGGGTGGTGGGTGTGCGCGACAACTTGCGGCTTTTTTAGGGTTCCGTAGTCCGACAAGGAACCCTTATAGTTTCGCTCTGTCCGTCTGTCTGTCTGTCTGTCTGTCTGTCTGTCTGTCTGTCCGCGGCATAGCTCCGTGGTTATTGTTATTAGAAAGCTGAAATTTGGTATGAATATGTATATTGATCACGCCGAGAAAGTGGTAAAATAAAATTTTGAAAAATATTTTTTTTTAGGGTAGCTCCCAAACATGTAAAGTAGGGATGAATATTTTTTTTCTCGCGTACCCCTTCGTGTGGGGTATCGTTAGATAGGTCTTTCAAAAATATTATGGGTGTGTGAAGATCATTTTTCGGTTAAGCGAGCCATTTGCGAAATATCTAGATTTTAAGTGAATTTTTTTGTTCGATACGAGTTACCCCCCCCCTCTAACTTTTGAATGGCTATACCTAGAAATGTGAAAAAAATCACAGACGTAGCACATATAATGAACTTACAAGGAAAACTATCACGGCTAAGTAGGCTTAACTGGTTACAGAGTTATAGTCGACTAACTGAGACCTACTACGGAACCCTACTGCGCGTGGCCCGACACGCACTTGGCCGGTTTTTTTTTCTCGTCAGCATGATTTTATTCCATCTTAATTTCTTAATTCATCCGGATGACATATGTCAGTTGACCAGTTTTTCGTCTTTTCTTTTTCATGTCTTCTTTTTGATTTACGTAAATATTTTTAGTAGGTACTGATATTATTTATATTCTGCAATTATTGGTTTCATTTACTGTTAGAACTGTTATTTTAAATTTATTTGAGACTTAATTTTATTTGGAAGAGGAAAAAATATGTTGACGTATTATATTAGTGTAGATAAAATTCCAATGGTAGTGCCATCAAATTGACCAAACATTCAATGTCCGGTAGTGCCCAGTACACAGTGTGCAGGTAGCGACGAATTGCTACATTCACACCGACAGCCCGCACGCGTACGTTTTGTTTTGGTGGAGTCCAACGATTTTGTGAGGTTTCCGTTGAAAGAAGTGGCGCAGAACCGCTCCCTTATTCATGGATAAAATACCGGGAATTTTTGAAATATGTTGTGGTTTTTTGAAGTGTGATTGATTTTATAGTACCTATGATGGCGCGAAGGCACTGTCGTTTATGTTCTTTAGATATTTAAAACTTTTTCATAGTTGATGTGTAAGGTTTCGGTGAAGTACCTAATCTAAAGGTATTTTGAAATTCAATAAGACCGCTCACTGTATTTACTGCTCTTCATGTATTGTATTTGGTGTGCAATAAAAACTATTATTACTGTATGTACGTACATCTTGACGTTGCTCCTTAATTGAGCTCGCGTTAGTTTGACAATTTGTCTATGTCTAAATACTTAGCAAAATTATGCCATCAACATTAGGTAGGTAATTAGAATTTTAAGTTACACTGATGAAACGTCATGGTTATCGAACACTTTTCGTTAACTAAAGTATGTCTTGACAGAAGATTTGATAATAATTAAAGTACTTTTACATTTTATCATCCAATTGTAAACACGGATATGATTGCGTCCCATTTCATTACTAAAAAAAGTTAAAAAACGATATTTTTCATTAAAAAAACATCGATAACTAATTACAATGGTCAATCATGTGTCAGCCCGTAACATGAGATAGTTTAACGAATTTATCATTAAAATAGAGATACGAGTACCATTGCACGAACAATTTGTGATAAAGTCATTTGATACGATTGTCAGTGGGCTATTGACATTTAAATGTGTTTAATGTTTTTGTTATTTGGAAATATGGATTGGATCGGTACGTTAATATTGTAACTTTTGTTGTTTATTCGCTATAATAAATGGATTTAACGAACTTACCAAGTGAAGTTCAATCCTTATTATATGAAGAAATTAGTCCGAGGTATTTATACTAGCAGCAGCCGCCTTCTCTTTACTCTTCGACGCGATTTTTTAGATTCTATAAGAAAAATAAAAAGCGGCACCTGGCAACACTGCTGTCACTTGTCATTCAGTTTAGAGCAGTGGTACAAGGTACCCACATATGGGAAGATTAATCTAATGTTAATCTTGGGAGGGTGGGAAACTAATACCTCGGACTAATTTCTTCATATAATAAGGATTGAACTTCACTTGGTAAGTTCGTTTAATCCATTTATTATATTCGAAATTAGTCCGAGGTATTTATACTAGCAGATGTTTAGAGAACATGAATTCATAAACTTTTATATAAAAGAAACAAGTTGTTTATTATTTAAACAAACTTTCTACATGCTAATCATTAGTGTTCTTAATGGAGTAAATATAGGTATCTATATAGGAACAATTTTAAACCAGACTTAGGTACTCAATAATTGCTAATTATCATATACATGTACCATAACATTTGAGTATTTTAACTTTAAGTATAATGTTTGAGAATAAACATTCCACACTCCCTTATGAATGTAGTAACCAAAAAATTAAAAACTTAATCTTCCTTTTAATAAGAGACTATCAACGTCAATCTTTATAATCACAGCATTTATAGGTAATCAACATAGCTACTTAAATCAGATAGATACATCACTATATATATGAAGATATATAATATGAACATAGAAGTTGTAGTATTAATTAGCTACAGGCTAATTAGCTAAAACTGCCCCAGCAAAGATATCTTGAGTATCATTCATTCTATTGTAATGATTTGCAAAAGTGGATGATCTCGAATACCACTCACTGCCTGCAGTATGGAGTCCATAGTTAAGCCCTTTCTGTGTGCTCTAAAGGAAGATGCATGTCCAGTAGAATGTGCAGAGAATACGGATGTACCATTAACAATTTTGTGCATTGTTTGTCTAAGCCATCTACTAATAATTTGAGTAGTTGCATGTTTGTGAGGTATACGAAAAGTAACGAATAATCATGTTATAATTATTATATATATATTTTTTTTTTTTATATATATTCTATGATAATATTCGGATTTATCGTTTAAAAAAGGTAATATGAGTCTGAGGCACCTTCTACTTGGACATGAATTTATTAGGATATCTGTAATCATCATTATAATTACACCCTCATTATAATGTTTTATATTAATGGTATATATGCAAAACAAGGTTTGGACACGTCCTGTAGCTAGCGCAATCAGCATAGCTAGCTTCTTTGTGAGGTTTTCTGAACTTAAGCTATCGAGAGGAAACAAGGATTTTACATATTCTAATATCCCAGCAACACATCCTACACATTATTGTATCTGGCTTTAGTTGGACGTAATTTGAAGAAACCCTTAATTCTATCGTCTGGACCTACGTGGCTACCTATTATGAGAGAGTGCCGATCTGTGACAGTTTGATAATTGATCAAAAGACCCCTTATCGAAGATCTTAGCGAGATAAGAAATTATTATAGGAATTGAAGCATTATACATATCTATGTTGAATTCCTTTGCATAGGGACACAATTGTCGCAGGCAACTGTTGTATTGTTTATCCAGTTTTCTGATAATGGGGCTATCATAGTGTTCATTACTTTTTCTGCTATCATTCTCCTCTTGAAGGTTTTCCTGATAATATGCACACCCCCTGAGTAAGGTGTACGCGGGATTCTGAAAGGAGACGTTAAAAGAACGTCTGATGGTCCTGTTGTCCTAATATCTGAAACTAATAGAGATTTCAAAGCCGGGCACTTTGGTTACCATGGCCATCTTGGACAGACTATAATGCCTGTAGCCTGGTCTATTCTAATTTTATGTAGAGCTTTAAGCAGCGTACTAAAGGGGGGTGCATAGAAAGATAAATGATTCTATTTAATTATAATGGCATTGATGTTCCAGGCATAGGGGTCGCTATGTCAAGATACACACTTTGGACACTTATGATTTAAACATAATGCAATAAAGATCTATATCTGGTTGGCCAAATTGATGAACAATATACAATTAAATAACTTATGTGACAGTTCCCAGTATGTATTTATATTGAAATTATGGGACTCAAAGTTATTTTCTTTAGATTTTATGCAAGAAATAAAAATCCAAATATTCTTCTTTTTGCACCATTGCCAAATTTGTATTGCAATCTTATTTAGCTTGGGATATTGCACTCCTCCCATACGGTTTATACATGCTATGGCCATAGTATTTTGTAAATCCTAAGTAATATCTTACAGTTTTCTACTGCAAAACTTTGTAATGCAAATTTTGCAGCTAACAACACCAAATAGTTAATATGTTGTTGTTTTTCCCAGTTCAACCAACTGGAGGTAGCCCAGTGCTCTTCCCATCACAATGAACTCTCCAACCATTTAGTGAACCATTTGAATTTTTTTTTTTTTTTTTTAGTTTTTTAGTTAAGTTATATTGTTTAATATTGCTACTTCTATTGGAAATGTTCTTTTTCCCCACTGTAGTTCTATTTTTATTTCACTATTAATCTCTAATCTATGATCCTAGTTGCCATTTGAAACTTCAAGGGCTAAATTTCTCTTTCTCTTTCTCAAGTAACCTTGTGTAAACAAAACCCTATGATACAGCCGTGCAATTTGATACTAAATTTCCTAGTCACATAGCAAAATCTCTAATTGAGTGCAACTTTAATTTTAAGTATTTATTAATCATGTTTTTTTTTTTTTTTTTTAAATAGGTCTTAAGGTTATAACTTCAGAATTGATTACAATTCCTGAGTATTCACAGCATTGTGAGGGGACATTTTAACTATTTTCTTTGTTAATAACAAAGCCTTCATTTTACAATAATTTTCTTACTACTTTTGTACATATTATGAAGACATTCTTCATATACTGCGCCAAGACAAATTATGTCATTGAGGTGGACTACCATTCTTATCCGTAGCTGATTTCTCAGATACTCTACTAATGGCTTTAACAATTTGGTAAATACAAAGGTGTCAGTGGACAGACCAAAAGGTAAGCAGTTAAATTCGAATAATTTGTTATTAAATTTGAATTGTGTAATTGGTACCAGAAGTATGCATTTTTGAGGTCTATAACAGACCAGCACATGAAGTCTCCCTGCATGACTAATTTACATAAAGGCCTAATATCCTCTAGTATCTAGTTAGTCATAATGATTTAATTTAATTTTTTAAGATTTAAATTAAATAAGATTAATCTGTGTGATCCATCCCTTTTAGGTATTGAAAATATTTTACATAGATAAAAATTTATCAGATGTAGGTTGGCAGACTGATAGTACCTAGAAATAACAGTTTATTAACTTGTTGTATGAGAATCTATCTCTCCGTTCTATTGAAATAATTATTATATGGAATCTGATCTTGCACAGATTGATTGAAAAAAGGGATAGAGTATCCTCTTACCCCATATAATATGACAGAGTCTTTGGCAAAAGATACCCAGTGGGAATAAAAATATTTGAGACGAGCAGCAAACTTTACCTCAAAGGGTACTTGGCTCGGAGTCTGCTAGAGGATGACTGTTGTTGCTTATGGTACTTCTGTGGTTGGTGGGGCGGGTATCTCCTGTTATGCGTTTGTTGTTACTTCTCCCTCGATGTGTGTTGGTTCCTCTGATTGCTGGAGGTGGGTAGGGACATCTGAACTACTGGTAATTTTTTGGCATTGACATATTTGTATTTATTGCAATGTTCCTTGGTTTGAGTACATTGCCCGCTATCTTCATGACTGTGGTATTTTTCACTGTCTCTTTTAATTTTAAATACAAATGTTCAGTTTGTTGTGAGTTTTGGTGCACCCAGTAATTTTACATTAGCTGTTATGACTGCAGACTTGTGTATGATCTCTCACTGATCCTTTTGTCAAAACAAAATATTTTTGATAATATTAAATATGCTAGGTTCATCATATAGTCCTTTGGGGTGCCAAACACCTCACCTAATACCGAAACAATGTCGCTGGATAGTTCCATATCTCTGTATGTGCAACAGCGACTGGCACACTTTCTGGTTCCCCGGCATGTACTTGAGCTGTCACCTCTAACTGTTTTATGAGAGACTCAGTCTCTTCTTCACTCTGTTGCTCGGGTCCTTTTGCTAGGCCAAAAATTATGGATTTTTTATCATAACTGACCACAACTCATATTAGGTACCTATCTGATACCCCAACCGTTCAGAGTAATTAGATACAGGAATATGTGTAATGTATATAATCTATACTTGTAGAGGTTATTTATTTATTAAAGTGCTATGAAACTGAAATGAGTGGTCTCTATCCCCAAAACTCAGAACTAGTGTTCCTACTTGTCACTAGTTTTCATATATCTGTGAGACAGGCACCTATGTATATTATTGTGCATATTGTTTTCATTAAAATTAATGGAACGCCTCAGTTTCTTCTTGTATATTTTGTATTTAGCACCAAGACACATTACAGATTGAGTGCCATCCTCTCAACGAGAGGTAAGTAAAATGTAACAATTACCATTGTCCTCTAATTTTCAATTGAACTGTAGAATAGTTGTTGGGAGCCTTGTCTATCAATGGCAATCCAGAGCATAACCTTCTCAACGAAAAGGAGGCAAAATGTAACACATAATGCCGTTATTTGTCGTCCTGCCATGCAAGGACATGCTCTACCTTCACGATGTAATAACATCGGTCGGTGGGTCATCTTAGATCAAATAAGGGTTGCATCCTCTAAAAACATGTATGGACTTCTCAACGAGAAGAAGGTAATATGTAACACATAGTACAGTTATCCACTGTGATATTAAGTTCTTCAAAGAAAACTAGCACATAATGCCTTGTATATCAATGGCAATCCAGAGCATAACCTTCTCAACGAGAAGGAGGCAAAATGTAACACATAATGCCATTATTTGTCGTCCTGACATGCAAGGACATGCTCTCCTTTCACGATGTAAAAACATCAGTAAAACAAGGGTTGAAACCTCTAAAAACAATGTGAGTATAAACTTCTCAACGAGAAGTAGGTAAAATGTAACACATAGTACCATAATTCACTGTATTAATAAGTTTTTCAAAGCATAAAACTTACGATTAAGTTCCGCCATTTTAGCTTTGTAATTTTCTATCTTTTTTGCCAATATCCCTCCTTTCCTTATCCTCCTCGTATTCCTTATCTTCCCTGTTGCGTTTTAGCATCTTTGGATAATATTAATCACTTTACACTACTAGAAATTAAGCTTTTAATAAACTTTTTTGGAAGTTAAAACTTTTTACGATGCGTCATGCGAGCGCGAAGAAAACGAATGACAAGTGACAGCAGTGTTGCCAGGTGCCGCTTTTTATTTTTCTTATAGAATCTAAAAAATCGCGTCGAAGAGTAAAGAGAAGGCGGCTGCTGCTAGTATAAATACCTCGGACTAATTTCGAATATAATCTGCATTCACCCACGTAGGTATAGTCTGTAACCTATTTAGTTCTAATTCTACCACAGAAATTAACGTGGCGTAAGAATGGCGCATTTATGTCAATTTCATGTTCTTAACATCATCATTCATTCTTTAATGCCATTTTATTTATCTATGTGCATAAATTAGAACAAAATAGGTTATGATTTTGTTTACATAATATACGATTCTTACGCATTTGTATATATACTTTTGGCAATGGACAAAAAAGTACAATGGACTAACACCATCTTTATCTGCCTAGCCTTTTCCCGACTATTTTGGTGTTGGCTTGCAGTCTAACCAGATGAAGCTAAGTACCAGTGTTTTACATGGAGCGACTGCCTATCTGGCATCCATAATCCAGTTACCGCGTAATACGATGCACGGTACATTACCAAAATTTAACATAAATATTTCTTCTCCATTAATTGAACTTTTGAAGGATTTATTACTATAATAATGTCATCATATCATCAGCCTATATAGTGTCCCACTGCTGAGCACAGGCCTCTTTTCATACAGAGAAGAATTACTTTAAGTAACATAGTTTATTTATATTTAAGGCAATATTTACTGCAGAAAACTTGATCATGAAAGGGAAATGTTTGAATAGACTATAGCCATTTTGGAAATTGGTTTACTGGTTAAAGAAGAATGTCATAATAATTAAGCAATTAGTCATAATATTTAATATTAAGTAATTAGTCATAGTATTTAATTATTATAGTCTAGTAATAAGCTTTATTTTCCACTATAGTTGTTCATAATGACCTAATCCTTATCACAAAAGAGTTTCTAAGTGCTCCTCAATAATGAGAATCACGGCTAACAGAGGAAAGAGGAACATATATATTTAGCTCTTAATCGATTGTCCTCGGTGAAGCCCGCGAGCTGAACGTAGCTTACAATAATACTGCAATCAAAATATTATATATTGTTGAACCTTCATGTTCTAAAGATTGCTGGTCGCATTGACTGACAAACTGATTATTTTTCTAAGTATATTTGAATCTATAGTTGTCAGTACATGGTTCGTGGTTTTGCAAATCACTACGTATTGTACTTTGAAACAGGTATATAATTAAATACACGAGTTATTGTAGAACTGTGTCTGATAAGTATTTCCTTTTTTTTTAATACTATGCAATGGGTCAAAAGTGGTTTACGTTCAGAAAGCCGAGATTTGGCCACTCTTATCAAAATTAATATTAGGAATAGCCAAAAATGTTAATGAACACATGTGTGGACGTCGATTCAGGTACACTCTCATAGTCCATGGCACAGTAAACAAATTGTACCATCCATGTTGTTTCGAAACGGTACCATTGGTCACTGATACCTCAAGGAGGTGGATGCGGGATCGTTCGAAAGAGTTACCGAGGCCCCGGAACACAAAAGGAACATGAATGAGCTTTAGGCAGTAATAGTCTGACTCCCTTCTGCACTGCCCACAGCGGGAGGGGTCATTTGATGATTTCCCATCACTAAAAAGGTCTGATAGCTGGGACTCTCTCTCATTTGTAGTAAAAGTATTTGCGTGACGAGTATACATTTCTTACCGTGGCACCTCCTTAGCGGGACTGGACTGCGTTTCTTGATGATTGTATGAGGCCATTTCTTCACTTAATAGTGTTTGCACTCATTATAACAAAAAAATATCAACCAAATCGTTCACAGTTACTGCACCGACACTTTAGGAAATGTTATTAGGAACATCTGTGGAAGATAGTTTATGTGTAAGTATGTGAGTTATATATCTGGGTTTTGAGTTTAGGGGTGAGCTGAGCAGCAGGTATCGATATTAGGAGTGTTAAAACCTTTATTTATATTTTTGTACAAAATTTGATTAGCGGTTGTCATTTGTTTTGATCTAGCATTTTTGCATTACCACTTCAAAAATTGATGTAATGAAACAAATAACCAAAATGTGTTTCTGTTATAATAATATAATCAAGTAATAGAAGAGATAAACACCATAACCCATGTCTGAAAAGTAGGTATTAATTAAATTTACAGGCAAGAAGGAACCCTTATATTTTTGCCATGTCTGTCCGTCTGTCTGGGCGTCCATGGCATAGCTCAGAGGCGAGTCGTAAAAAGCTGTAATTTGGTATGGATATGCATATTCATCACATCGTCAAAGTGGTAAAATAAAATATTGAAAAACATGGCGATGTTTTTTCCTTGTGCACCCTATCATGAGGGTTATCGTTGGATAGGTATTTATAAAAAAAAAATGGGAATGTAAATATCATTTTCTAATTTTAGAAATCTGCATTCGAAATATTAAGCTATAATTTGAAATAAGAAAAAAAAAACTGCATTTTAAAATAGAAACAGCCCAGCTGTACTGCAAAGCCTGTGAGTTGTCTAAGTTATTACGTAACTAGTTTAACTAGTCACTGAGGGTCTAGAAAGCCATTTTCTAACTAGCTACTAACAATGCAAATAGCGCTTAGTTTGTCCCAGGAAACTTTATAATGTCTTACATTAATAACACTTTCACTAGAACTCGGTGTGATTGAAATGTCTTTGTATTTCTTTTTTATAGTTACAAAATATATTACAGATACCAATTAATTTACAGTGCAAAAGAACTTGTCTAAGAAAAAGCTGATACTTTTTATAGCCAAAGGAAATTTAAGATATTCTAGTTGAGAGAGATTATAACTACATATTCTAAATACATAATATATAAAATATAAAAATTAATCCCTATTTCCCTTGGTCATCGCAACACACGTGAACGGCTGGATTAATTTGGCTGAAATTTGGTACGGAGATAGAAGGGCTTATCTACGTGCGTGAAGTTGTTCCCTCAGGATGCGGGTGAATCTGCGGGAGACAGCTAGTCGAAAATAAAAATATGATAAGATTATATAATAAAGGTTGTCTGTAAGAGATCGCTTTTAGCGATAAGACCGCCCATTGTGTCACCTACCTTAATTATATTCTTAGTTTTAAGTTTAAAAGTGGTGTACATAATAAAGAATATTCTATTCTATGATAAGATTAATGACTCGGTACTTAGTAACGCAATATTTATATAACCCACTAGCTTCTGCCCGCGACTTCGTCCGCGTGGAATAGTGGTGCTCTGCTCCTATTGGGTTTAGCGTGATGAAATATAGCCTATAGCCTTCTTCAATAAATGGGCTATCTAACACTGAAAGAATTTTCAAATCGGACCAGTAGTTCCTGAGATTAGTAGCGTCCGCAAAAAAAGTATTTTTTCTGGTTGATTTCTAACACCTTGTGTCCGAAAAACCCAAATATCTTACGGAACCCTATTTTTTTCCAAAATAAAATTTAGCCTATGTTACTCATGGATAATGTAGCTTTCGAATGGTGAAAGAATTTTTAAAATCGGTCCAGTAGTTTTTGAGCCTATTCATTACAAACAAGTGTAGATGACCTATAAAGTAACAACGGAGAAAATTATATAAACCCTCAATCAAAGAAAATTTTATCGAAACCATAAAATTTAGAGCTCCACCAGAAATTTAACGACATTAATATTCCATTACAATTAAACTCCATATTAAGTCATAAAATGAATATTATTAATAAAGGCGGCCTCCCACACCCAGAAGTTAGCTACCAACAATTTGACGGGCGATAAAACGTTAACATTGAAAGTCGTTAAAGCAAGCTATCGGCTGCGAATTTATTTGACAAGTTATGTCGAATAGAGACTTGGGATTGAGCAATCAAATTCGAAGTCTTTATTCAAGATTTACTGTGGAAACAGTAAATACTTTAAAGATTTACGATTCCTCGTGATTAACTTGTTTGTAATTAGAAGCGACCTAAATCTATTTATTTGAAATAAGCATTTTGCTAAATGGTTTGTTGTCTCTATAAGATATCTAAATAATTAATATGCATATATTTTTAATTTAAATTTATGAGATATTTTAAATAAAAACAATTTGAGATATAAGTTACAAAATATTAGTAAAAACATTTTTGACGCGAGACAATCATTAAAAATATCAGTGCTTTTTTTTCAAAATGTTGAAATATTTTTGTTCTTCAATAGAATATTTTGTTGATGCTGCCTATCCTCAATTTCATCAACATCATAATAAAAGTTCTTTAACATTTCCGAAAACTTCAACAAGATTTTTGATAGACAATGCACAATCGCTTTGCCGGCAACTGTTAACATAGTCTCAAAGGGACTAAATGAGCGCTGTTTCGTGAAGACGTTAAAAATTTATAGCCTCGCCTCGCTTTGTGCTTTTATTGTCGAGCGTCACTCTGTAGCCCAACGTAATAATTAAAGTATGTCTTGCTATACTTCTGAATGAATTAAAAACTCCTTTGAGATATAAGCGACAGAAAATGGTGAAAGGGATTTTGTGATGAAAAATTATTAGCTCAAACGTTCGGAGTATAATCACTTATATTGAAAACATTTTCTGTGTTCTAAAATATATACGTAATTTGTAGTGATATTATAAGTGTCATTTTTTTGTCTTTATTTTCATCCAATAAAACAGTTTAAATCCCGTAAGTAGCGTATGTTTATCATTTACCGCAAAAAATAATAAAAACTGGCATCTGCAGAGTAGAACAACTTGTCTAGGCGACAAAAACGCCCAGTTATCTCACGAATCTTCACACTGACAAAACAAAATAAACACGCAAATATCTACCCGGGTATTACGGAGACAAATCTGTAGTGGCCGACTCGTTAGCCCGGGTCACTCGCCCCATGCCCCGTGAATCCTAATGAAGCCTGCTTATCATTCGCAATGACAGCCAACTTTGTCTTCGAAAGCCGGGCGAACTTTAATTAATTTATGAATTAAAGCCTGTCCCTATCAAATTTTCAGTTGGATCTGAAGGTGGGTTTGGATTTATCGCGGCCTCTTGTTTAGTTTCGGCTGTAGTTTTGATAAAGTTGTGGTTGAGGGTTGGTTTGAGTTTTTTTAGTTGTTTGCGTAAGATAGTTAGTGAGAAATCAATTAATTGGATTCCGGCAGCTAACAGAGTTATTAGATGTTTGGGACTCCAAATGTCTTGTCACCATTTTTTCTTTTTATTTTATTATCATCTTTTTATTTTAACACAATTGAAAATTATATATACTTAAAATTGCTTTTTAATTTATATAAGACTAGCTTCCCGCCAGCGGCTTCGCCCGCGATATTTTAGCTAATGGATACTAAAACTTGACAAATTATGTACTAAAACCTTCCTCATTAAACACTCTATCTATTAAAAAACGCATCAAAATCTGTTCCGTAGTTTTAAAGATTTACGCATACAAAGGGATATAGGGACAGAGAAAGCGACTTTGTTTCATACTATGTAGTGATTATTATTTGTCACTCTAATTTCAATAATTTAACTGGCAACCTCTTTGAGAACTTCTCTCAACATATTTGCAATAGACGCGGAAATATAAGCAACGTGGAGGCTCCATATATAGTTTGAAACATTTGTAATGCCTTATGATAACTTAGAGCAGAGCCGCAGGGGCGGGAAGTAAGCAGTCTGCTAATACTCTGTGTAATATCGTGCGAGATTGTTTAGTACCTTTCTGTGAAGTACCTAGGTATGCTAATAACGGTTTTTGGATGTTACACGGTGTTTTGTACCTAAAATTTTATTTTCGTACTGAAATTTGTGAGTTGTTTTAATTTTAGTGATGTATAATATTATTTATGACATCACGCTTGTTTTTACAGAAGGATTAGGCAGAAGCGTGTGGTGTATTATAAAGCAAAATATAAGCCACCAGCATTTCTGCAGTTAATTTTGATTGTTATATTCTAGATCATATTAATATACCTTTTTTGTAGCAATAATGTTTACTTGGTGGATCTAGAACTTTTTCATGTTAAAAGCTAATTTATTTTTTCTGTCCTTTTTAAATAGAATTAATTCTTGTATAAGGTAACACATTTCGATTTAATTTTATGAATCTAGAAAAAACAACAAAAAACTTTCTTTTAATAATTTAGTTTACGCACATCGTTTACACTGTACATGTATTTAAATTGCCCGGTTATTTACTTTGTTCAACACACATCAGTACAAACGTTTTACTTTAATCCGGTACAATAAAACCCAAAAATAACCCACCCAATATTTACGTATCCCACAAAACCTAAAAACAACGTTGCACGCATCATCCGATTCGTAACTCTCCGAAGGGCAATAAGCTTAGTACAGTCGTTCACATTATTAAATAAGCCCATGCGATAGAGACGTGGCTTTATGATTATTACACTTTATAAAACAACGGCCCCGCTTTTATGGATTATAAATTTCATTAGCGTATGTTGTCGGACGATCGCGTTTATTACTTTTGTTACACACTGTACTTGACTTGTTCGCGTAAATGTAAGCTGTTTTGGCAATGTGTTTTTCGTATGGGCATTTCTAGTTGTTTGCTCTTGAGTTGGAAAATGGGCGTTATTAGTGGGACATTTTGTTTTTCGGAGATTATTTCATACATGATTTTAATTAAAAACATTTTAACATTGTTTTTTATTTAACGTTTTTAGGATTCCGTAGTCAAAAATCCTTGTAGTTTCTCCACGTTCTCCTACACTTAAATTAGAGTACTAAGCGTACTTTTAAAGTGTTTTCTTTTTTATATTATGTGTTAAATTAAATATATATTTCATCGAAACAAAATGTCAGATTCTTTTACATATTTATCGATTTTGCTGTCAATACTTCGGCATAATTCACCGAACAATACAGTAGTATGTCCCGACATAAGCTCCTAATGCACACTGGGTGGTTTACGACCACTATTTACATAGTAAACCAGTTGCTACATTAATTAATCAGTTCAGATGTTCTCTTTGTTTCAAATTATGCCGTAAAACGTACTAGATTGTATTGGTTCGGTGTTTTTGTTGGTTCGAATAAATCATGATGGGGAAGGCGTAAAAAAGACGGCTTTACGCCCGTTTGTTTTATTGGAAATGCAATAAAAAGGAGCACTAACTTTAAGTCGATGTACGTATTTCTTTAAATTTATTTTATCGGTAATTGTTGTTTTTTAAAGTTGCCCATTAAAATGTTGTCTTAATTAGAATTAGGGACGTCTACATAATTTTTTTTGTTACTAAAAATATAATGGAAATAATATCTCTCCAAAAACGGATAAAAGTCAGTTTCGTTGATTAAAAACTATCCTCATTACTTACACCAAACCGGAAAAACGGAAAATTTTACAAGTGCAAAAGAATCTTAATCTTGTTAAATCTACGTTAAGTATTACCCTTAACTACAGGGTTGGTACAACATATACTTCATCCAGTGCAGTCCTATCTAGGCAGCATTTGTATACATTTGTATGTTCGCGTGTAAGCCCTAATATCGGGAACTATAAACAGTTTTAATGCCTTCATGAAATTACTTTTTTTATTAGCTCACAGTGAAATATGGCCAGTTGTACCGAACGGTTGTTGGAAGTGTGAAAAAATAAAAAAAATATAACCGTATAGTTACTAATGGTATCCAAGCCGTGAAATTGTATTATAATCTTTTTTGTGTGCTAAGTAAAAAGATAAAGTGAATTTAAACCAATTCGTGACTTTTTTTCGTGCTTGGTTTTTAGAGTTCGGCCTACATTTTGTGTTCATGGTGTATGGCGCGGCAAACATCTGATATTAGCACATAATTAAATTTAATCTAGGTATTGTTTGTATTTTCTTTGAGACAACTATTATTTTATATTAGAATTACCTACTGCTTGTTGTATGAATAGAGATTATTAACTGAGAAAGTTGTTAGAGGCTAATTAATAAGGTGTCTAAGTTTGAAGGGCTTTAAAATGCTCTTAGCATATGCACTTTTAGAATGTATGAGTTAAAGTCGTAGACAAAATGAATTGGATACAGAAGTTTATGTTATATTACCTAAAAGGAAAAATATATAAAATCATTTTACAAAAACAGATTCACATCAGGTTTTGCCATTTCGTGATAAGTTGACCCTACAATAAATGTATTGCAGTTTTAAAGAGCATTTCAATAATATTTTCTATAACTCACAATACATACAATTAAAGAAGTCTAATTAATCTTTCCTATATCGCTGATATATGCAGCTTGCGGCTTTGTAAACTTGCTCTGTAATTAGGCGTTATCTAGCAGGTGACATTACACCTGCCTAATGGAGGAGCATCTGCGAATTGAAGCGCTGGTGGCATTTTTTTTTAAATAACGTTCTAATTTCAAAGCTTGATAAAATAAATATCGTTTATTGAGATAATTGTACATTTTATGCTATTACTAGCTTCTGCCCGCGACTTCGTCCGCGTGGAATAGTGGTGCTCCGCTCCTATTGGTTTTAGCGTGATGAAATATAGCCTATAGCCTTCTTCAATAAATGGGTTATCTAACACTGAAAGAATTTTCAAATCGGACCAGTACTTCCTGAGATTAGAAGCGTACGCAAAAAAAGTAACTTTTCTGGTTGATTTCTTACACCTTGTGTCCGAAAAACCCAAATATCTTACGGAACCCTAATTTTTCCAAAATAAAATTTAGCCTATGTTACTCGTGGATAATGGAGCTTTCGAATGGTGAAAGAATTTTTAAAATCGGTCCAGTAGTTTTTGAGCCTATTCATTACAAACAAACAAACAAACAAAGTTTTCCTCTTTATAATATTAGTGTAGATGAAAACGAAAATACTAGCTAACAGACACATACACAGATAGAGTTACTCGCATCAGAGTTTCATCTTGAAATAGTTATTAAACTAAAATTATATTTATGATTTCTCAGCATATTATGAATATGTTCTGAGTATTCTAGTAGATCATGATATTGTGAGTAAAATTTTAGAAAATATATATAAATTAAGTAAATTATAATATTCAAAAAAAGATTAATAAAGTCACATGAACACTGCTCATGGCTTATAACTTTATCGGTAAAATTAAGGGTAAAGTTATTCCAATATAAATATAATTCAAGAGACAGACAGGCAATACAAGATTTTCCGTAGCCATAACTAATGCTGCGTGATGATCGAAAGAGTTACCGCGCCCCCGGAATAAAAAGAGCTGAGGAAGGAACATGGATGGCTTTTAGTCAGTAAGAGTCTGCTTCTCCATCCCACCCTTCCCACGGCGGGAGGAATTATTTGATGATTTGCCATCCAAAAGAAAAAAAAGCCATAAGTAATTCAAATAGCCACCATCCATCCAACATATAGGTATGTTGTTCTAACAAAAAGAACCCCGTACTGTATTTTCTTCAACATAATACTTATTTTATAGTCTCCACGTTTTCTACTACTACAGCACTTACGATAATTGTTCCCTTCAAATAAAAATAAGGGATTACTCTGAGTAAAATGGAATGCAATGTGTAAACGTTATGAGGGAATTCATTCGAATGATTGATCCGCGTTCCGTTTTACATGTTTGTTTTATTTAGTGTTAGTGAAAAGCTTTTTAGTTTGATTAAAAGCAAAATGGAATGTTTAGTTTCGATTGGCCTGGTTTTGGATTTTGAAGATTATTTATTTCAATGAAGTTTATTTCGATGACTCTTTAGAATGATTTGTAATCTACTACATTTACGTTTTCATGTATGTAAACACATTAAAAGTAAAAAGTATGGAAATAAACAACACAGCATAATGCTCTATTAACCAAAATGGTCATCATTTTTTTTTATTGGGACTAACCCGCCACACTATTCTCAACCACTGCAACTCCTCAAAGCCAAAATCAACAGTGGCGACCACAAGAAAACGCCGAGGCAATGAAGCTCGACGAGTCTCAGAGATTTTTTTTACTGTCTTGGAACCCGCAACGAATTTAATCAGAAAACAATAGTGGAGGACCGTCTTCCCTCCATAACAAAAAAAATGTTCAATCAGAATAGCATAATGCTATACATATACGTAGGTATAGTGCACCAACATGTCGCCAGTTACATGTCGCCATAAAAAGTAATGCATAACTGTCTCCAAAATCTTATCTATTTCCGTACCAAATTTCATGCAAATCGGTTTAGCAGTTTACCCAGAACAGCATAAGTAGTAGAACTACTTATAAGATTCGATCCAGTAGTTTTAGTATTCATCATTTCTCCGACTCAAAATATTTATAATACCTACCACTTATTAATACATCGCATTTCTAAGAGCAAACAGTGCCTTAGTTATTTCATTAAGAGGCCTAGGAATTCCAGGCTCGATTCACACGCTCATAGATAAGGTGCACTTATGGGAATCAATGAGAGTATTCATGTCATAGTTTATATCACTAGGATATTTCTATAAATCAAATTTATCTCGTCAGAATGAGACATTTCTTGTGCACAGCGATTTCAACTCTATGGATGACAAAATAACACGTATAAGCATGGACACGCGTGAATACAACATGTGATTTTAAAACCCTAATATCGATACCCATAAATCAGCTCGTTTGTAGCAAAATTAATAATTAGGATGTGTACTTTGAGAGAATAATAAAGAATGAGTAAAATTTTTTTTTTAAATTACTCTCACAATTTTTTTTATGCAAGTAAAAATATATCTACGAACCTTTCAAAATACATAAGCAATAATCAATTCACTTTTATTAATAAAATAATCCTTGACACTACACAACACGAAATAAACACGACAACAACGGTACTAAAGCAACGCAGCACGTGCGTCACCGTCGACGGTCGACGCGCTACTGAAGTTCAGTTTCATAGCGTATTATCTTCTGCATCTCGCTACGATACCTCCTAGCGACGTTGGGCGCCTAGTACCACGCGGGCGTTTTTCGTCGAAAAACCCGATTTTCCGGGAAAAATATATTTGTTAACGTAATTTAGATGATTTTGAAAGATTTTTCATAAGTATTTCTAATCGTTTTAGAAATTAAAACAATGTTTATCATTTAAAATATACTTATGATGGTTTTAATATTATGTCCAGACTGTCTTAAGGCATAATGATACTTAGCAAACTGTAATTAATCTATGAGGTGGGATATACCTATGTGGTTGATTGCCAAACATTACATTTAAACGATAAAAGCGCTTGGGAATGAGCTGCTCGCTTGATTATTGATATCTTTTAAATACACCTTTTCTTATGTAAATCTGCATTTATAATTGACATTGAATTAATTACCGCACATTGTATTTTAGATTATGACATAATTCATTGATTTAATGACATTTATAAACTACTAGCTGTTTCCCGCGGTTTCACCCGCATCCCGAGGGAACTACTTAGCGCACCCGGGTAAAAAGTAGGCTATGTTGTTCCTCAGGGTCTATTCTATCTCTGTACCAAATTTCATTTATATTGGTCCAGTAGTTTTGGCGTGAAAGCGTAACAGACAGACAGACAGACAGACAGACAGACAGACAGACAGAGTTACTTTCGCATTTATAATATTAGTAAGGATTGACAAAATTTATATATATATTTTTTTTTTAAGTTGTGAATGTGAGTATTACATGCAAGCTTGCGATTCCTTTTTATATCGTTAGACTTTCTGTCTGGCGGATTTGAGTATTTTTAAGTGGCCTACGCAAATATTCTGCAGATCTGGTATTGTCGTGTGACAGGTCGTTGAGCTCCCTAAGATGTGGTTGAGCTACACGATGACTGATGCCCCATGCAAGCCGTCTGTCGGAATGGGTCAACTCAAAGCTGCTATGGCTCTTTCCTCAAAAGGCCATTCCAGACTTTTCCCTGCATAATTCTACTCACATTAATACAATTTAATATTGTCTGGACTTTAAAAGAGACCATGACCCCTGAGTTTGTTTCGGCATTTCTTCTCAGGAGTCGTCAGATAGGAAATGCCGGCGCCATCGTTCTTTTAAATAAAAAATCTAATTATTATTGACGTGTAAAAGTGATACCATATCCAATTTGCAAATAAACAATTTCATTTCATTTCATATCAAATTGCCTATAAATATTATTTTTTATCCCGAATTGGATATCACTATGGTTTAAATTTCCATGTGGTAGATGGAATATACGCCATTTATAAGTAATTTAGTAAAAGGATTTATACCCTTAAAATAATTAGTTGTCTGTATAAAAACTTACCTTATATATTATACAGGTAACCGATACAAAAATATCGCAACTCCCAAACTCAATATACCGTCAATATTAAAGTACAGTTCCGAAACTGATTACTTATTTATCCACCACTTATAAGGAACTATCCCGGCCAATTCTGAAACTTTTATCACGGGGACCTTGTTTCCGAACGTCCATTACGTTCAAGTTGAAATGTTTTTCTTGGTACTAAAATCAAAGTTGGGTAAGTGCTCTGCGTTTGCTCAGCATCTGTCCTCGAGGCCTTAGAAATTGCCGAACTTACAAAATCAGTCGGCTTACTTTTTGTATTGAATATTTAGTTACGGAGGAAAAGTTTTAGTTTTATTGTGAGATGCTTAAAACTTTGTAGGCTTATGAAGAAATTTTTGGGTTACACACACTATGAATATATTTTTATCCAATAGAATGGAAATGGAGCAGAAACGTGATGTAATTTTGGTTTTGCTACGTGTTCAGTCAGAGATTTTTTATAAGTGGGTTTCATTAGTTTTTTTCCTATTATAGTTACAGCAACAGTGTTTTTGTATGGTATAATATCGATTTGCTTAACAAGCAGGCTTTTGATGGCATCTAACTATGGAGTGGATTCTAAATTTAGGTGTAAGAAGTTTACTTCTACGGTAGACAAGATAACATTACAAGCCAAGTCGGACGTTAGAATATTTTTATCATTTACATGGGCATTAATCTGTTGACTTATTTAAGGAAAAGCAAACCATATAACAATAAGTTAATTATTAGAAAAAACAAAGTACGAATTGGCTCGAATCCAGATTTAGTCTGTTACCTTACCCAACTGGCATTGTAACTGATTTATCAATGCCAAAACATTCCAAAAAAAAGGTACTTACAAAATGTTTGTAATTAGCGTCTTATTACACCCAACAAGGTCAAACAAAATAAATCCTACCAAGAGAAATCTAAAACCCGAAATCAAGTCTTCCACAACTCACTGTAATAGTCTGGAAAAAAAATCTAATTGCACAGTTTAAACGGAGATTTTAGCCGAGTAATTAGAGCACGAAGGTAGCCCTTGGAATTCGGACAAACAATCTCCCTTATAATTAAAGAGGCCTTAGGGGAGAGACTCATTTGCAATCCTTTATACTCCTTTTCTATGTAAAAACGTTCCTTAGATGTGCCTAAGTTAATTGAATAGGGTTTAATATTGATTTGAATTTCTAATTGTTCAACGCTTCTGGGTGTTGAAGAAAAATATTGGGTTGTTTTAGTAACATAAAAAATAAACAAGATAACAAGAAATTTTGAACTTGTGTGAATTATTTTTAAAAACTATGTTGATTTGATACAATTTGTCCTGTCGTTTAATTATTTTGGTTGTAACAAAATAATGCCACATTAAAAGTCCTCAACTTTTCTTTAAGTTTCCAATTTTCTGCCCAACTTTTTTTATTACTCTATTCGAATATTACGAACCATTAATACCTTATTCGGAGTAATAAGAATATTTTAAATATAATATAATATTCGAGATGGTTTGAAGAGTTTTTAGTATTCGGCATTTATTGTGGTAGTAAAAAAATACTGAAATATTTTTCGTGTATTTTTTCTAAATTATCTATTTTATTCATATTCATATTCATATATTTAAGTCAGCAGTAGCACATCAATAGTACAGCAACACCAAATGAAACCATTATACCATCAGTATTCGACGTAGCCGACAAACCAAACTAATTTCACGATAGTGTACAACAAAGTTTGTGTTAGTATTCCATTTGTGGCCCCAAGAAGTTGGCAGGTAACTGACGTCACAAAGCTGCTGGTCCGTGTATCGCCATCCTAATTGGCTTTAACAATAACCAATGAAACGCGGTACAAAGGGTTTTTGTTAAAACTTGGCGTTTTGTAGACCAATAGTGATGTGAAACGAAGATTTTGTGCCATACATGGCGACGCTTGGACAATCGGACCAAATTATTTTATTGTGCGACTGTCATTTGTTCCTAAAACGTCAGATTATTGCAAGCGATTGTTTGGGCCATTAAAATTATTAAATTGACAATGGACTAAACTGTTGTTAGAATACAAATGGGACGCGTACGGTAATACGTAATATTGACTTAATTTGGGAGAGATTAGATGGGGTCACCGCTGCAGTAAATAACGTTTGATGAACTATGACGTACCTACTAAATGACAATTTCTAAATTATGAAACTTAGCCGCAGAAAATAATAGATAAATGACTGGGAGTACCTATTCTAAAAAGGTCGCGCAAGTGTATTGCCATCAAATATTGGCTGAAAACAAAAAAGCGCGACAAAAACTTCAGTTGTATTTGCAACCATTAAGCCGATGAATCAGTATAAAATTAAAACATTGACAATTGTCAACCACATCGAATAATAGAAATATAAAGCCCAAATCCCCTACAACAACTTCCCCTAGAAATAATATAAATATCAATGGTGCATCAAAGTGAGTTAAATTTGTTTACTCCATTATATTTACCTGACCAGTGACCCGTTTAATTCTGACCCTCGGGGCAAAACGTGACCTCCCCCGTAATGCAACAGCACGTCATTTCAAACACTCTTGAAACTGATTTTTATAACCACCAACTTATATTTACCACTCCCTTAAAAACATGACAAACCTAACACCAACAGAATAAGGTTTAAATTAGTTCAACATGTAGGATAATAGCAGCAAAAAGCTCTGGTATTTAATATGAGGGGTGAACATACTTTGACTAGGATGCTCCCTTCCCCGGTAATTTGATACAGTTTAACTCGTGGGAATGCAAGATTTATGAACGGTTTATGTAATGAATAAAGACGAATAGATTAAAGTTGAACGCTTTATAGGCGACAGGAGCTTTTAATCGTAAGATAGTCATGTCAGAAGTATTTTTTCATAAATAAATAATCTTGGTAACAACGAAGTACCTGGTTGTTTACCTGCGTTAGTACTATAAGGCTAATGCCACAGTCTTAGTATATACAGTCTGTCGACTTATGTTCTAGCACGGAGAAACAATAACGGTGGGTGGAGATGAGGTGTAGAGTTATTATGGTATTAACCATATTATGGTAGTCTGTGGTGTCAAATGTGAAAGAGTTTCAACATTTTAAGTTACTGATATTATAGATATGAAAGCTTGTAAGGATGGATACAACATATAAGGGATTTTCTTACCCTTTTACGCAAAAACAAATGAATGGATTTGAATTTACTTACCGTATTACTAACACGTGAGAATGAAAAGTTACTGGTCAGTACCTGAAAAAAAAACAAAACAACATCATTAGAAAATAATTTAACTTTCCTAACTTTGGAGTTTTTTATGTAAACGGCAACATCGGTAGATGTTGCCGTTCCAGAGCGTCCCTGGACGGTTTGAAAATACAACTTAAATGTACATACAACATTTCATCTAAATCAGTCAAGCCGTTTAGGAGGAATTAGGTGGCAAACACACAGAAGTACGGAAGAATTATATATATAAAGATAATTTATAAAATGATTTTATTAATCACCTGATAAAACACTCCTCTGTGATAGCTGATGAATTCTTTATAATTGGCGTACTTAATATTTATTTAATACGTAGGTAATTATTTAACAGAGCGATTGTAATGTTCCCTTTGGAACATCGTTCGTTTGATCAAAAGCGGAATGTTGATTAATGGTATATTAAGGTTTTGATTGACTGTTGCAAATTAAAAATAAATGTAGCGAAAATAATGGTTTTCATGTTCACGTTACTAATTAATTAATGTGCACTCATTTTGAATAATTTATTAATTTCCCATATCAGAATAACAAATATTTTTGAAATCGTTTTTATCGATGACTCAGACAGCAAAAATGGCGGATAATTAAGAAAAAAAAATCGCCATAAACACGACAATCTGAATTGAAAATCTAAAATAAGCTCACTCTATTCAAGGGCGGGCATTTTGAAATTAGAACGCCAGGCTATTTGCACTTGAGGCGAGGACAAAAGGCGTCCGAGGCGCGTGCGTGCCTTATTGAGGCGCCTCGGGCGACTATTCAACCGTGCGAGGATAAATGCTATGCAAACCGCTGGATAAATACGACCGCGAGGCGCCTAGGAAGAGTTATTCTTTGTAAAGTTGATATTTTGAAGAAAAAAGTCCGATTCGGGTCAGGTTAGTTGGTTTCTCCGGAACTGCTATTTCTTCAACACGGCACTATTTCTGTATCAACCGTGTGAAAGCAAGAAAATATTGTATGGAAAATCTTACTGGCTCATTAGCGTATTATATTTGTGTTTTTCACTCAATTACCGAAGGAAGGTAATGTCATTAATAATAATATTTTGCAATAGTTCTGCACAAACTGGGGATTGTCCCTGGATGCATTTCTATAGTGTATACAAGGATAATCGCCGGTTATATGTCACTATTATCTACATTTTATTAAAGTTGTCTCAAAAGGCTTCTGCGTGTTGGCTTCGGCCCCACGTTCGCCTCCCAGAGGTCGGGGACTCTGTAGCCCCGTGCATGGTAGAGACATACAGGATAATTATAATAATATATTTATTTGCATAAAAACATTGATGTTAAAGTATCCTTGGTTTCTAATTAACCTAATCTTCTTCACCTGCGTTGAGGTTAGCTCCCAGTCTAAGTAGATGCAACTTAGCGACAGTGTTTCATGGAGCTACTGCCTATAGGTCTTCCATGAACTCTCTCTCTCTCTCTCTCTTGGTAAGACTGGCCAGACTTTCCGGCCTCGCAGTACTCTTTAAACTGTCAAAAATGCAAAAAATATAGCCGGCTTGACATGCTTTCCGAGGCACAGAGGAGTCTCGATATGACATAGATGGTCACCCACTTGATTGATTGACATGTGTGGCTGTTACTTAGCCACGTGTTTTTCTATTTAGAATAAATTATAAAAATATTATTATAATTTTATTGTTGCCTTAGAACTACGAGCGTCATTCTAGCATGAAACTAAAGCAAAGATATTGTCTGAAAGTAAATTTTGTAATATTTCCTTTACCTTATTACAATATTATTAAAGACTAGCTGTTTCCCGCGGTTTCACCCGCATCCCGAGGGAACTACTTAGCGCACCCGGGTAAAAAGTTGCCTATGTTGTTCCTCAGGGTCTATTCTATCTCTGTACCAAATTTCATTTATATCGGTCCAGTAGTTTTGGCGTGAAAGCGTAACAGACAGACAGACAGACAGAGTTACTTTCGCATTTATAATATAGTAAGTATTAGCTTTCATCAGCTTTAAATAAATACAATTAAATACTACAATTACTCAAGTCAGGCGAGATTAACTAGCTACTACTACTAACTAAAAGGGAAAGCAAAGATATCGTTCCTCTAACAGTTCAGATCCAATTGACCTCACGATACTTATTGCGTTAACTTTAACGGGCAACGAATTATAGTTTCCTCTTTTGTTCGATTTTCTCAACAGTCTACTATTTCAGCTCGTCTGAGCGTTGTTTGGTAGGTAGGAGTATCAGCAGAGAGAATGGTTATTGTATATTTTTACAATAATTGTTTTTAATTTCCTTATCAGTCTAGTGAATGCAAGCGTTACTATTGAACTTAAGATTCTGGTATCGACTCCCGCGTCGGGTAAACTGTTATTGAGTTTTTATGGGGTAGTTGTCAGTCATTGCCTTGATTTGTACTCGGTTAATGGTAATTTGTTAAAGGCCTTTTTATATAGAATTTAAGCACTGCTAGCGAAATATGGATGCTACATCTGTGTCTCGTCTTTCGGGAAAGCATGATATCATGTCATGTTTTCTACACAAAAATTACAGAATTGTATGTTTATTAATATACTAAACACCAGTTCTTCGATGAGACGGTAAGAGATCATCCAAATTAAGGTTACTCAAATGGTCTTAAGATCCCATTAAACGAAACATCTGAAGAAGTTCCCTAAAAACATTTTTTCCCTTTAACCTTTTATCTATCATAGCCAGTGTAAACGTTATCCAAGCTTACACCAAATGTAAACGACCTATATGGAACACAACAGACATATTTTCCTCATTATTCACTAAAGACAGATCTTATTTGGATTTGTATATTTGCTCTTAGTCCAACAGAAACATGACGCGTCGATCATTTAGCGCGAGCTTAAATAGCTCAAAGGAACAACGCACATTGCCTCTTTACTTTACTTGGAAACACGACATGCTAATTTGTACCTTTTACTTTTTAGCACAAGGTCGAAAATCAGTGTGGTGGTGTACATAAAGTGTTGAAGGGATCATTATTCCGAGCTTGATGCTGAGTTCTGATTGATCTGTCGCCGCAAATGGATGGGTTTGAGTCTTGCGAGTGCGGCCGCGAGTACGAATGCAATAAACAAGTGTCGAAGCTGTGACGTGCCTTATTTTTTATATATATTTTTATGGCAATAGAGTGTAGATAGAAGTAGTTTGATTAGTTGTTGATGTTTGTGAATGGTTGGCGTTAAAGTTTGGAATGGTATTCAAACTCTTTTTTCCATTTATTGGTGTGAACTACTTAATCCTAAAACATTTTTTTATTTAATATGACATGACACTAGACAAGGATATTGGACTTTTTTTTTAAATAAGACAAAATATAATTCGTATTATGCCAGTGAATGCACAGGAAACTCTACGTTAATATTAGTTTTATTAATTGTGTGTAATCGGTCATCAGTGGACTGTTAAATAAATTCCTGAAATTATTTCATTATTATAAATAAAGTCACATTATATTTGAGTTCAATAGGATATTTTTTGTGATAATGTGTCAAAAGCCATCGGCGTCACCTACCAGATTAAATTTTCGGTCTTGCGACTCATAAACCTGATAGCACAGATCTATAAAAGCCCTTTCCATATCTTTTAATAATATTGCAAAAGATAAAAATAACGACATTCCCCCCAAAAAATACACGCCTGATATTTGATTTCGTAAGAACATAATACCTCAAGTTAAAAGGATAAACCTTTAAAGCCCGGAGCACTGTCATTAAAATAATACGCATTTACATTAAGCGTTGCAGCGGTTTCCCTAAAAGTCGCTGCGATTAATCGCTTGTGCAAAAACTTTCGAACACGGCTATCATGAATCATTGTCGCGAATTTATGTCCACGGGTACTGCTTCGTCCCGGGTTCTTGTTTTTGCCCGGGGCGAACCGATAATCCGCGGGTCTGTTACAAATGCTCCCGGATTTGCGACACACAGGGGGATGACGCGATAACGTGCTATAGATTTATAGTCGTATCGTGTGTTCCTGCCTTATTATGCTGAAGGACAAGACAAAGGAATTAGATGTCAAAGAATCTTTGTCGTGTTTTTTCGGGGTGCTCTTAGACGCGTAAAAAAGGCTCTCTGATGATGTATAATTCAATGAATTTCGATACAAGAGTATTGTGCTAGGTAGTAGATATTTATAACAATGTATTATGTTAGCAACTTGTTCAATTATTCGTTTGTTTAGTTTTTATACATACGTACTTGATCTATCGATTAACAAAATTTTATAATATTGTATAATGTATAAGGCCTTAAACTGATTAAATAAAAAAATATATATTTGATAAAGCAACATAACATGTATCCGAAATAATCTGCCATTTTAATAATATTATACACAAAATCTCACTTACATACCTATATCTTTTCAGCAACGCCGACACCAAAAATAGCAAAAGAATCAAAGCAGCGCATGATCAAAATACTTCTAAATCCTATTATTATAAATTTACCGTCAATTAAGCTTCAGTATAATAGCAATGAGTACAAAAAGCAATCGTGTTAATCGAACATAGGGCCGTTTGTTACGTTCCTGCGACCAGCAAATGGACAAATCAGATTATTTCACCCACTATGAGTCTGTAGATAACAGCTTGTTACGGCCCAAGTGTAAAGAGAATAGCATAAAAAAAGCAATGTTTTTATTTTTATCTAAAAACAATAAGTGCCTGCCTTCTTAAAAATGCTCTTGAATAAAATGTTTACATAAGAATTCGCGCTAAACGCTTCTCATCAGAACATAATCTTCGAATACGAATATTATTATTATTCAATTTTGAGTATGGTTACTCTAATTTAAGCCTAAGCTCTGGTATGTAAGGATTAATGATAAAAGAAACTATATGTTAATTGTTAGAAGACAAAAATGCTTCTGAGTCGATAACCTGATAAGGTAGACTGAATTGAACAACATCTATTTTACCAAAAAAAAGATGCTCAAAATCTCTACAGATCCCATATTACTAACCCAAGTTAGGTCAAATGTCGCGAGATATTTTTAATTCCCCGCCCCAACTCATTGTTTGCCCCACAAATCTCAACGAGGCTATAAATTAAGAGATTCCTGCTAAGTCCCCATCAGTTTGCGCGCCCCGTGGCGTTACTCACTGACCTCCGGACGAAGACATCGGACCACTTGAGTGGAAATTATCTTACGTAGATTATCCTTATGGTGACATTTCTCCTCCATTTCCGATGCCTAACTGGATTGCTATTTTTCTTCGGTAATGGGCGTTTTCAGAACAAAGTAGGTATTTTTATAGTTATGTGTTTTGTATTTTCAATGGTAAGAAAAATTTTTTTGATGATTTTTAACCGCCGACGCAAACGTCAGTCGTGACGTCGATGTCTGTCTGTCTGTCTGTGTGTGTATCTGTCTGTGGCATCGTAGCTCTCAAACGGATGGACCACTTGAAAGCCAGTTTTCTTGCGGTGGTTCTTAGCTTTTTTAGTTAATATCCGTCCAGCAGTGTAAGAGTATCAGCTCTTTTCCAAAATGATGTAAGGCATTTTTACGTAGGGTTTCTCTTAAATTTTTAATTTGTCTTAAAAAGTTTTGGATGTCAAGAAGCGTTTCGATAATGGTGCCATGCGGCAAAAATATGTGGATATAAAATGCATTGTAGATATCGTTGCTATAACTTTTCTGACTATAATTTTCCATCCAAGTTTTGGTTTCTGCATATATAATAAATTTTTTTAACATTCGAAAAGAGAACCTCCTCCTTTTTTGGAAGTCGGATAAAATAAGAAAATCTATTCCACAAAGACTTCATCTTGAAGAACACGGACCCACATGACCCACAATGAAGGTCGATAAGTACTAGGAAAGTATAAAACCGTATTGACAGCAGTAACAAACTCTTCGGCCGCAATTGAAGAATCATGGTTTATGTTAAAGACCTGTCTGTCTGCAAATCAACACAGAGCCATGATAAAGCACGATCAATTTTACGGTCAGTCCTGTCAGCATGTACCAGGGAGGCATAAAACGTATAGCATCACAATGGGATGTCTTCATTGTCTGAAGGTACCGGGCGGCTCGACGCGTTGCCAGCAGATAAGCTGGTATAATTTGAAAGAGGGAGCGAGTTTTTCTTAGCACCTTCAAGAATTTGGTAGGTGTAAAGTAGGAAAGAATTTTTATCTTGAAGACCATAGAAAGGGCTGTCATACAGGAAATGTTTAGCGTGAAAATAAAGTTGTTATGGGAAAAAAAAACTAACTTCAACTAAAAAATTGCTGTTGAAATCTGTAGTAATTAGTTTTAATACTGAAGTATTACCTTATTTATATTATTTATTGTATTTTAAGGATTGTATAAAACTGATTTAAAAAATTACATAAACAGTCCAAAAATTTATGTCGATGACTTTTACAACTTGGGCCAAACGCCAGTGCGTTGTCGGGGTCTAAATTGCAAATTTAATACAGCTATTTGCATCTGAAAAGACCTATGCAAAGTAGTTTTTGTGTACAGTGATTTGTACAGTTTATCTCAAACTCTTTATCTAAATTAGATGTGTGTTGGGAGCGTTACATTCGCTTTTTAGTGCTTTCTTTTGTCTATAAAGCGGCAAGCGGGCGATTTTACGAGTTCCCAAGTATTTGAAATTAGTTTGTTGCCGTAGAATTTTGCTTGAAATTTTAGTCCGTTCACTTGTTTCCTATTTGCATTTAAATGGAATTTCTTATTTTAATAGTTGTATGATATTTTTGTGTCTCGAAAGAAATTGATAAGTATCGCACGTTATTTATATTGTTATGAATATTTTTCTCGAAGAAGATTTTTGTATAGTGTTCTGGACGTTGGTACTTTGGAGATTGATTAATAAAGTGGGGTGTTTTCTGTCCAAAGGGTAGCACGTTACGGTTTCAAGCCGGCGTATGCTTTGTTGTGTTTAGTGCCTAATGATGAATGACGTAGGGCCTGTCATGTTTTACAAGTCTACGAAAACCCTAATGCAGCCAAACATACTCGTAGTAGGAAAAAATTGTGGTATTTTTCAGAATTTTATATTAATCTAGCTGTTTCCCGAGGTTGCACTCGAATTCTGAGAGAAATACTTTATGTATCTGGATCAAAAATACACCATATCTTTCCTTAGATTTCATTCAATTTCCTTATCAAATTTCAACTTAATCGGTTCAGCGCTTTTGTAATAGACAGGCACGCTGACAGCCTCTTAATTAACGCAGTAATCATTCCGTTGTATTTATTATTTTAATAATATGGATGTAAGGATAATAGATAAACCACTTATTAAATTGAAAGGAAGTGAAAGAGAACAATCATTATGACAGAGGTACAATAAAACGCATTCATACAAAACGGATGTCGCTGCGTTAAAATAATATACTCTTTACATCTGATTAAACAGCTTAATGACTTTATTTGACGGGGGCGGAAACTTCACTGATTCGTGACGTGTCGCTTTTATTTTGTTTTAAAAGGATATATGGTTGATAATTATTTTTTGTCATAACGAACTTTTAGGGTCAGAACTTACTGAGACAGCAGCATGCGATAGGTGTTATCTTTTAAGTTAAGAATCCTTCGAAATGTTTAAATTAGTAAAAAATCCAAAAGTAACCGTCTGTTACGTATTCACGATAAATCGTCTGGGGGGTTAGACAAGTGGCAAAACGCTAACGCTAACGCTAACGCTCAATGTATGGGAATGACATTAGGTAACGAATAGCTATTTGATCTAGCGTTTCGTACTTCAAATTGGTAGACAAGTGGCATTATTTGACAGAAGGAATCGACTTAGTCTATGCTGCGAGCATCTGAACGCTACAAAATGGCGGTTGTCAATCAGATGTTGAAGTGTGATGGTATATTTTGTGACTTGTTTGTGAATTATAATATTAAAATGCAGTCGCTTAAATGATTATGGCCCATAATGAAGAAATATGGCTTAGGGGCCAGAAAATAAACTCTTCACATCGATGTCTGGACGAAATATGAGAAATGCTCAATTTATTGTTCCGGGTGGTGTGATTCTATAAGCAAACATTTAATAAGATTTGTCTGGAATTCCGTGCTCATGCATCATTGCGAGGAACTAAAGAAAGGAGTAAAGGTAAGTTTATTACTGTTTACATTTCTTATCGTCTGTTATCTCCCAAGTCTCAGACAGAGTATGGTCCTATAGTAGGAGAAATCAAATAATTTGCTATTACATATATATATTCATATATATATATATAATCTGTGTATTACAAGTGTTTAGATGTGTAGCTCAGGGTAAATGAGTTCACGCACGGTCGTAGTTAAATTTTAAGGTACAATCTACTATAAAACACAATGTTCGGGCGCGCGAATTTTGCCTTGTTCACCTACTGAACCTCTGCCAATATGATGAATGACCGTTGGCGGGCGACGCGGTGGTACCTTAGTGATGCGCCAGCTTAGTGCGTTTCATCCTCCACCCCTATTCTAATGTCTGTTTTATTTTTTAGGTGATTCTGGATACCCACAGAGGGCCTGGATGATGACCCCTATATTGAATGCTGCACGTCTTTCGAGGAAAGCCAAAATGACCTTCTTCGTGGTAGAGCACTGCTCAGTAGTTTGATTTCTTAATAACATTTAATTAATTAAAAGATAAATATTTTATATTCTGTGTTCAGAAAGCCTTTTATTTTTATTTTCAAATATTATATAGTAGTTATTCATAATAGTTATTACGAGCTGCTTCCCGCGGTTTCATGCGCGTTCCAAGAGAACTACTAACGGACCCGGATAAAAAATAAGCTTGTCTTCAAGCTTCCATCTATCTCTGTACCAAATTTGAAACAAATCGCTTCAGCCGTTATATCGTGACAGCGTAACAAATAAACAAACTCACTTTCGTATTCATAATATTATATAGTAGGATAACACTCCAAAAACTCTCGTGTAATCATTATCACAATAATTATTATAGGTAAATCAAAGTTATGTAAAAAGATTATAGTTATAATATTTATAGAATACACCATGAATACACACAATAAATTCTTGCTTTCTTGCACACCAATAATGGCCACCATCCTTCCTTCTACAGCAGTCAAAGACTGCTGCTGCTGTTCGGACCACCACCAGTGCCCAAATTTATTTTATTCGTATTCCAATCAGCCCAATCTACATCTACACTACTATTGTAAAGAGGAAAGATTTGTATTTTTGTGTGTATGTTTGTAATGAATAAACTCAAAAACTACTGTGCCGATTTCAAAAATTCTTTCACCATTGGAAAGTTACATTTACCCTGAGTAATATAGGCTACCCGTGCCAAGCCGGGACGGGCCGCTAGTCCTAAATAAAGACGAATTTTATAAACTTAACTTACGTATTATTGTGAAATAGAAAGAAAGAGGTTCTCTGATGATGTGTAGGTACGAACATAAACATATTTGTTTCCATTTAATTGGAGTGTTTTGAATACCATCACCAACTGAATTTTAAACGGTTGACTTAGTCCATCCGCAGCCCGTCTCTTCTTAACCGAACTAAACACAAATCTACAGATAATTATACTGTAATATTTAACTAAAAATTAAATAAAAATATTTTACACAAACTATTTTATACCGCCTTTTTTGAAAGCCCACCAAAAAGTCCAACGTTTCTATTTTCTATTATTTCGTATTATATTCTCTTTGGTTTCTATTCGTGTGAACGCTTAAGCGTTAGCGATTCAATTTTTGGTAGACAAGTGGCTTTTGATGTCTCGAACGCTCATTCTATTCGTACGGTAGATAAAAATACAGAAAGTTGTCTATGGATCGCTCTGCAATAGTAGCAAAGATAATACAATACTACGTAAGTAGTTTGATACTTACACTTCAATGAGGGCTACCGCACTTGAATTCGCCGCTAGGATGCGCTAGTGTGGAGCAAGGTCTCAAGAAATATCAAATGTAAGAGATATTTCACTGCGAGCATTTTTATCGTAATTTACTTTAAATTATTGATTTTTATTGCAAATATTGTGCCATTCCTGATGAATTTAGGCAGATATACTTTATAGCTCAATACATGTTATTGTTTTGTCATAAAAGCCAAGAATAGGTGCCAAATAAGTGGGCCTTAAAAACAGTTCATTCAAAGTCAGTTGTAGTAACTAGTTAGTATCTACAGCGAGTTCACTACATCGTATCTATATCTATTAAAAGTATATATTGCGGAGTTGACTCACAGGACTTACTCAACAGTGGCGCCAACTGGTGACCGCAAAAACGATAGTCCCATTGACTTCGGTGCAAACCGCGAAAGTTTAAAGTATTTGCAGCAGGTTTAAAACTAATTTATTTGGATCATACAATGACCATGATATGATTAGGGACTTCGTTTTTGTTATTGTTTAGTAATTAGAGCCGAGAATACGTGCTAGTGCAGAGCAATTTTCAGTTTTGGTAGGATTCATATAAAGGCCAAAGATGAACCACCGACCAAAAGTGTTTTATTCAATATCGCCACTACTGGCATCACATTATGAACAATTATTGTATGTATTGTGTTTGTATGCATTCCCATGAAAGAACCGCTTTCTTTCTATTTAACAACAATAAGTTTAAGGTTATAAAACTCGTCTTTATTTAGGATTGGGCTGATTGGAAAATGAATAAAAAAAAATATTTGGGCACCAGTGTCATGCAGGTGGTCCAAACAGCAGCAGCAGTCTTTAACTGCTGTAGAAGTAAGCGTGGTGGCCATTATTAGTGTGACTTCGATGGTTGGTCAAGCTGGCATTGAAGAACAAGAATTTGTGTATTCTATAAAGATAATTATAGTATTTTTATATAACTTTGATTTAATTATAATTATTGTGGTAATGGTTATTTCTGAACGGTAGGTAGTAAGGCTTTTTTCTACTATAGGACCATACTCTGTCTGAGACTTGGGAGATAACAGACGATAAGTAATGTAAACAATAATAAACTTACCTTTACTCCTTTCTTTAGTTCCTCGCAATGATGCATGAGCACGGAATTCCAGACAAATCTTATTGAATGTTTGCTTATAGAATCACACCACCCGAAACAATAAATTGTGCATCTATATATATAAAACCGGCCAAGTGCGTGTCGGGCCACGCGCGGTAGGGTTCCGTAATAGGTCTTAGTTAGTCGACTATAACTCTGTAAACGGTTAAGCTTACTTAACTTACATGTGCTACGTCTGTGATTTTTTTCACATTTCTAGGTACAGCGATTCAAAAGTTAGAGGGGGGGGGGTAACTCGTATCGAACAAAAATTTTCACTTAAAATCTAGATATTTCGCAAATAGCTCACTTAACCGAAAAATGGTCTTGACACACCCATAATATTTTTAGAAGACCTATCTAACGATACACCACAGCGGAGCGGTGAGCGGTACGCGAGAAAAAAATATGCTACTTTACGTGATTGGGAGCTACCCTAAAAAAAAAATTTTTCAAAATTTTATTTTACCACTTTCTTGGCGTGATTAATATACATATCCATACTAAATTTCATTTAACAGCTTCCTAGTAACAAGAACCTCGGAGCTACGCCGCGGACAGACAGACAGACAGACAGACGGACATGGCGAAACTATAAGGGTTCCTTGTCGGACTACGGAACCCTAAAAATGAATCTCTATTTCCCTTGGTCAAGGCATCACGCGTGAATGGCTAGACCGATTTGTATGAAATTTGGTACGGAGATAGCGGAGACCCTGGATAAAGCTACTTTTTACTCTGAAGACGCGGGTGAAACCGCGGGAAACAGCAGACATCGACGTGAAGAATTTCGTTTCTGACGCCTAAGCCAACACTTCCTCATTATGCGCAGCCCATAATAATTTAAGCGAGTGTAGTTTAATACATAAGTATTAAAATTCACAAACATTTCATCACAAAATATACCAAAACACTTCACCAGCTGATTCACAAAGGTCATTTTGTAGAGTTATCTACAAGGTGTCTGCGTTCGCTCAGCGAGCGTTACGTTCAGACGCTCGCAAGCGTTTTCTTCTGTCAAACAATGCCACTTGACTACGGATTCTAAAAAAAAAATTGTATTAGATGACGTTTCCTTTCGAAATCTGTTAAAAACTTATTTTACAAAAAGTAAAACCGAGTTCAAAATGTTTGTAATTTAATGAGGGTTTACTCCATGCCTGTGCTTTTTATTTAAAGCTTAGAGGAGTGATGTTATGTAATGTAATGGTGAAAACAATGCATAGGCTTACAATCACAACGATCGCGGGTCCTTTGCTGTTAGTAATAAATTGATGAGTTCCATTGGCTATCTCCAAAGATCTTCATCAAATCCTAATATAAAATATACTAAAACCTTCCTTGCAAAGCATGCATTTAAATAAAAAAAAAATATCCAAATCGGATCAGTAGTTTTTGAAAATCGCGGATATACAAACATATATGCGGGTCGAATAAAGAACCTGCTTTTTTGAAGTCTGTTAAAAATAATGTCACTTGGCTACAAATTTCAAGTGCGATACTCTAGGTCAAAAAAAATAGTCGTAAATGAATGTAATTCTCTTAAATTTGTTGCCACATGTATAGGCCCTTAGAGCAATCCATAGACAACTTCTCGTATTTTTTTTCTATCGTTCTAATCGACTGAGCATTTGATAAGTAGAAACGCTTAAGCGTTAGCGTCAGAACGATTAGAAACGACTGCCACTTGTCTAGCCCCCCTGAACAGATTATTATTAATTTTAGTACCTACGGTGATAGATTAATAATAATAATAATAAGATTGTTTTTACCCTGGTGTATTTATATATATAAATTTCTTAACACAATACCTACTTAAAAAAATACTTTACGACGTTCAAATTAATAATTTCGAAAATATAAGGAGCAACATTAAACTCAATCTTTTATTGACCCTGATTGCTTCTGAATATATTCAACACTTGTTTACCTTCAGTATCAAGTATTTGTTGATCTCAAGAAAAATACATCATACATACATCACCAGCCCATATATTGTGGCACTGCTGGGCACAGGCTTTTTCTCAAACAGAGAAGGCATGAGCATTGATCACTATGTTTGCTCAATGCGGATTGGCGATTTCAGACGTGAAAAGTCCAGGTTTCCTCACGATGTTTACCTTCACCGTTAGTCAGTAACGTCTAACATAAACTTAAAAAGTACGTATGACTTTAGAAAAGTCACATGGGTACTTGCCAGGTTTCGAGCCTACACACTCTTACACGAGAGGCAGGAGCCTTAACCACTAGGCCACTACGACTTCAAGAAAAATAATATAACTAAAATAAACTTTAATACCAGCTGGAAACGAGACGCGTCATTTTTCGGCGCGGTGATCCGCAACGGTTCCGCGCTACGCCGACGTATTGACGCCCCCCGGCGCTACTTAACTTGAACTTTACTGTACCAGTGTACAATTATATAGTCATTACACTTCATGGGAGATGGGTTTCTTATATTATATAGCATGGGCATATAAGGGAATCTATTTTTATTACACTGGTGTCATTTGTAGATCTTTGACAGTCGTCACGGGCAGTCAGAAGCCAGAAAGTCCGATAACCAGTCTTACCAAGGGGTATCGTGTAACTGAGTTGTGGAAGTCAGATAGTCAAACACTCCAACACTGGTACTCAGCTATATCCGGATAGGAAGCCGACCCCAACATAGTTGGGAAAAGGCTTGAAGTATGACATGCGTATGTCTTTCGAATTAGAGCGAGTACCGCGATGTATAAGATCGCAAATTGGATTTTTTACACTTTCACGGTAAAATGGATGAGCTGACTATGGAGTTAGAGAAAGGACCATGAAGACGATTATAGGCTACTTTTTATCCTGGTGCGCTAAGCATTTTCCTCAGGACGTGTATGACACGGGAAACAGCTTAGTATAATAGTGAAGTCATAAAAGTATTTTCTTTGCAGTGCAAGTTCATATTAACCTACTACGTCATACATTACGACATAATCTTCAAAGACAGCCTCGTCACATACACACTTCAAACTCAATTATCTGTAATTCATCCTAAATGTAATAGACTTCCTATATATATATGTACAAGTGTGTCATAATAAAGTAATTCGCATCCATTATAGATCTAATTCATTATTCAAGTCGGCTTCGCGACGTGCCGAGACGATATGACGTTTCGTTACTCCTACAGCGAATTAAATATTAAATTCTAGTTTGACAGGCGAGTATTTATAGCTTCAATATCGCACGTGGCTTTTAGTGGTGTAAATAAGTCGCTGAACTTAGGATATTTTTTTAAATTCTAGCTGTTTCCCGCGGTTTCACCCGCATCTTGAAGGAACTACTTCGCGCAGTCGGTTAAAAAGTATCCTATGTGTTAATCCAGGTTACAAACTATGTGTTTACAAAGTTTCATCCAAATCCATTCAGCAGTTTTTACGTGAAAGAATAAGAAATATCCATCCGTAAATCCTCACAAACTTCCTAATTTATAATATTGGTAGAATTATAGTAGGAAGGTAAAATATAATTAAGACAACATCACGACTGCCCACAAAAACGAGTGTTAAGTTTTTAAGAGCCATGTATGTATAAGTTTCTTTATTGCACCTTAAATACTGAATGCCTGAACCGATTTAGATGTATGACGTATCACTAGAATCATTGCGTCATTCCAAGTAGACAAAAAAAGCTTTGTTACACAAATGTATGAAATGAAAACAAAAATAAAATACACAATTGCTATATCAAAAAGCAAATAACACTACTTTTTGTGGGCAGTTGTGTATAAAACAATTTTATTATAGAAAAAATATTTTGGTAGTTACTAGATTTTTCTCATACAAACACAACCTTTATAACTTCGGACCTCCATGACACTACACCAGTGTATACAATTTTTGTAGTTATTTTAATTTAAAACCACAAGCAATCAGATATCAATAAATCGTTGCTCATTTTATCGCGTCTTAAAATCTTAGCTTCTAAGGCCCAAGTTCACCGACAAGATAACGGTCCGATCAACTCAAAACAGCTGTTTACAGTAAATTCAAACTTCTGTATTACGATGGATACCTTATCGTTTGGGTTTTTTATTCCTAAAACGGTCTATTACCAATCCGGAGTTGGACAAGAAGTGGATAACACGAAAATTCCAGCTTCGTGGTTAAAAAACGTTTTTATTTAACGGGCCGATTACGTAACCATCTGTCGGTGAACTTGGGCCTAAATCAAACATTATCATCCTGTTGATTGTCGAAGAATATTTTTTTAATGTTCATAAACTGGCTGATAGTCACGGAAAATATTTACAGTGGCGACGTCCAGACATTAAGTCGTAAAGGTGTAAAATTTATGATTAATAAAACAGTCATTATGTGGTGTTATCATCGTTGTAATAAAACTTAAAAGGTATTTTACGTTGTGTATGAAATACGAGGGATGGGTCGTTAGTGTGGGGAGTAGGGTGCAGCTTATTGAATTTTTTGATAGGTATGTGATAATTTTTAAAATTTATTGGACATTGCAGTGCATGTAATAAAATTTAATTATTTTACTAATAAACGTAATTAATTATTGCCAGTAACAATATTCAAGCATTCGCAAAAAAAAATTGCATGCGCATTTGCACACTTTTGCATTTATAATATTAGCTGGATTGTCTATATATAATATTTAATTTACATGCACAAGAAATAGTCATACCAGTGTGGAAATCGAACGAGCAATTCAGTAAAACTTCAATATTTATCTATCTTGCCCAAAACACTTCGAGCTTTATTATTTTCTGTCTAAGTTGCTTTATCGCATTGTCTATTTACAATTACGGGCCGCCTTCATAAATTTGCCTACAGTTTAAAACTATACGTGTTTGTCAAGAAACGAAAGATTTTAAAACCAAAACTTCACTATCTAAATGACTATTTAAACTCAAAATCTTATATCGCGTTAAAGAGGTAAATGCTCCAAAAATCGGCCGTACCGGAATTTAATCGTCAATTTTAGATAACGCTGTAATAATCACAATAGTCCCACAAGCGGTGGCTATGTCCCTAATACTAACAGTAGGGTGTTCCCACTTCCCGTATTAATTCAGTATTGCCGTGAACAACGTTAATTGTAATATAGCGTGATTATAAAACACCCAATTCAAGTTGTTTACGTTTTTTTAAAGTAAAACATTAGGGGTCATTCGATGCTTTATTTAATGGGTACATTTGCATAAGGACGTTTATCACGGCGAGTCCCTAGCGGGGTGAACAGTAACCGACCTAGTTCTTTGTCTAAAGTATTTCTGAAATGGGTTGACGTTTTCCTTATTGTGAGTACACTTATTGCTACACAAAATGCTTTCTCTTATATTAATAATCGAAACCATTCTTCTACATGACTCATTGTTCAACAATGTTCGTATAAGTAGCAAAATAACACACATTGCTTTGACGAATCCGTATAAATAAATCAATGATCACATCAAAGGGCTCGTATTTGTCAACGGCGAGAAAAAGCGACAAGTTAATAAAGAGTAATGCCCCGTGATATCAACAGGCAGCCGAATGCCCGCATCTCGATGAGAACGCGATCAATTTTCGATGGCCCAATTACCTTTCGTCGTGGGACATAAGGGCCGGCCCATTGTTAGGCGGTTCACCTGATTTGTTTTATAGATATAAAAATAGAAATACCTTTTGAATTTTGAGTATAGTATATATGTATATATATATATCTAGTATCCTATCATAGAAATATAAATATCTATGTCTCCTATACAACAGATCCATCTGGTTATACTTATCTGATTGCTATCTCAATAGTTCTGAAAATTTAGTAGGTATAGATTTCACGGAAAATTTGACGGATTTGTAAAATTATGGGTATACAAATGTGGTTGTTGCAAAAGTGGTTCATAAAGTGGGGATTTTTTGTTTAATTTACTAGACCTCGAGTTGATATTGAAAAAGTTATAGTAATAAATTAATGTTATTTACTTAAATCACTTGAATTTTGATACTACCTCAAATATCATTCTACATGGGAATAGTCCCATATCTATAAATAATAATAATAATAAATATCTTTGGACAATTTCACACAGCGCCATCTAGCCCCAAAGTAAGCAATGCAAGCAAGCATGCTTGTGTTATGGGTGCTAGCTTAACGGATATACTACTTATATATTTTTATAAATACATACATATTATACATAGTAACGCCCAGACCCGTTACAGAAATTAAAATTCATCATTTCAATTTCTGCCCGACCGGGAATCGAACCCGGGACCTCTTGCGTGGTATTCGTGGTATGTTGACCACTAAACCACTCAGGTCGTCTATATATGTATAGCTACTATAATATTATAAAGTGGAAAGATTTGTTTGTTTGTTTGTAGATGATTTTAAAAATTCTTTCACCATTAGAAAGTTACATCTTTATGAAGTGTCATAGGCTATATTTATTTCCAGAAATAATTAGGGATTAACCGCGGGCGGAAAGCTAGAAAATGATATTTGGGATAGTAGGCGTAGATAGAAGACAGCTTATTTATTTCCGTTCCTCAGTTATAATTCTTGCTGACCAATCAAATACTCCGTGTGTATCACACACTCTCGTTACCGCAGCCTATAGATAATAATTAGGGACACCCAAAATGGCTTCCTGATACAACGAATTATAAGTAAGTCAATTTTCTAAGTTACCAAATATTATTAAGTGGCGAGATGGGCTTGATAAGACTTAATTAATAGTTAAGTTAGTTTTTGTTTTTGAAGATCATTTAGAGAAGTTGATACTGAAACTGTATAACAGACTATTATGTAAGGACTGGCGATGAATTAAGCTGGTGAGCCTTTAAATCATGTGCTATCTAATAAAAAAACGTTATTTTACAATAACTATTAATGTTTGCGAGTGAAGGAATCGTTTTTGATTTCTTTACTTAGAAAGTTAATATTTTAAGCGCCGAGCGCCGAGTACCTGATTGTAACGACTACCTGAATTATTATTGATTAATAATAATACTTAAATTTGCATGACAAATTAAACGTGTTGCCAATAAACACACCTAAACATTATATCAGATATTTTCATACAGCCATTTACATCTATCAACTTTCTCTGTCCTATCTACGTAAATAAGGAGAGTCTTACTTAAAGAAAATTATCAGTATAATGAAATAACTACTTATTAGGTACATAAAAGGAACAAGAATAAAGTGGTTTTTTATGGAAGTCCCTCGGGCGACCCACGTCTCTACTTCACTCAAATTGATCTATATATAAAAATTAAATTAATGTACGCCTGTCCGTGTAGTTTTTATTTATGTATATGTTTTATTTTATTAGGAGTATTTCTCATGTAATTGTTCTAAAAGAAAAGTTTTTACTTACAAAAAATAAATTGATGTCCCATGACTTTTATCAGAGCTTTGGGACAGTTCTACTGTTAAAGATAGGTTTGGTACCTATCACTTTGCTTTTGCATTAACTAGCTAATATATTTAACAAAATACGAAATAAGAAGAACAAATAAGAACCTATTAGAAACCAGTTATTTCTCAATTCAGAAACCCTTACAGATGCTTTGAATGTGAGCAAAATTAACGTCAAAACTTATTCACTCACCCTTCACGACTCTGACTGATTAAGTAGTTCTATTGTAATCTACGAATGTTATGTTGAACATAAAATCTACTTACTATCAGAGTTAAAAAGCGAATAATAAAATAACAAAGGAAGAGTAACCCCGCGGCGTCCCTAGTCCTCCATTATTGTATTCCGAGGGCAATCTCACAGGAGACCATTACGAAATTAAAAACATAGTCCTAGCTCCATCATGCCTTGATCATAGTCGCGTTAGTTTTGACTCAAATTTGACGTTTGACGTTACCCCTTAAGTTTGTAAGCGTAGGATATTTGGGACTTATGAATATTTATATTGGATAGAAAGTTTAGGAATAGGTTTCAAGTTTGTGCATTTTTAGGGTTCCGTAGCCAAATGGCAAAAACGGAACCCTTATAGATTCGTCATGTCTGTCTGTCTGTCTGTCTGTCTGTCTGTCTGTCTGTCTGTCCGTCCGTATGTCACAGTCATTTTTTTCCGAAACTATAAGAACTATACTATTGAAATTTGGTAAGTAGATGTATTTTGTGAACCGCTTTAAGATTTTGACACAAAAATAGAAAAAAAACAATAAATTTTGGGGGTCCCCATACTTAGAACTGAAACTCAAAAAAAATTTTTTCATCAAACCCATACGTGTGGGGTATCTATGGATAGGTCTTCAAAAATGATATTGAGGTTTCTAATATCATTTTTTTCTAAACTGGATAGTTTGCGCGAGAGGCACTTCCAAAGGGGTAAAATGTGTGTCCCCCCCCCTGTAACTTCTAAAATAAGAGATTGATAAAACTAAAAAAAATATATGATGTAGATTATCATGCAAACATCCATTGAAAATTAGTTTGAACGAGATCTAGCAGGTAGTTTTTAAGTAATCAGCAATTTTCCTCTACAAACAAACTTAATTATGCGGTCGGAAAAAAACAAGATAATTGCGACTTTATTGCGTATTTTTTCTTTCCAATGGTCGGAACCCTCGGTGCGCGAGTCCGACTCGCACTTGGCCGGTTTTTAAAGACTTGTAGCGAGAAGAACTTGTTAAAGTTACAAATTGACATGTTACAAAACACAGAGTATGATTTGGGTTTGATCTCATAAATAATTCTTACATTTTGATGTATATTTTTTATATAATGACTGTGTAGGTGAAGATTAGGTCTATTTCACTTCAATAGTTATCTCATTATTACATCAAATGCCACCAGCTAAGAGAACCTGAGTAAAAAAAAAGTTAGTTCTGATTTTTAGTTTTGATGTTAAAACAGCTTAACCGATTTGTACAATATTTGGTATGGAGATAAGTTGAACTCTAAGGAAGGACATTGCAACCTCGGGAAACAGCTAGTAACAAATAAAGTAAGTTTTTACTTTTACTACACTATTATTGCTGATTACGTGACTGGCATTATGTATAACTTTCATCAGTTCAGATCTTCATAAGGACACATTAATAGTTAGCTTAATCAACTAGCCCTATATAGTCAAGAAGAGACACCTCATAAATTAAAACATTTCCTGCAAGACTCAAAATCTCACGATAAAAAACGATATCCTACATCTAAATCACCTTAATATGGAACAGTCGTTAAATAAATAAGTATAAATAAATATAGTTAAGGTGCACTTCCGACATTGTAAGTAAAACGTAGTATTAACAATTCAAACACTTTGGTGGGCAATAAATTAAGTCGCGCCGCACACAGTCCGCTGGTAATCTCAAAATGGCGGCGAACTTAATACTTCTGCTTTTTTGTTTGTGAGTTATGAGAGGGCGGCGATCGGTTACTTGTTGATAGATAATGGGTGCAAATACGTCTGCTTTATTCGAGTAATATTAAGCTAATGGTTCGGAGAGTGCCATGATGGCCTAGAGATTAATGCGCTTCCACCTCAAGTACGAGTGTGCGGATTCTAAGCCCGGCAAGTTATAATGTGTCTTTTTCAAAGTTAAATTACGCACTTCGTAAGTGTATGATGGACACAGCTGTCTTACAGTAAAGGAAAACATCGTGAGGACACCCGAACTTAAAAAGTCTAAATCCAATCAGCCTTGAGCAAGTGTGAATGCTCAAGGCTCGTGCCTTCTCTGTATAAGAAGAGGCCTAAGCCCGCCAATGGGACAATAAACAGGCCGATGATGAATGGTCTGGTGGAAGTTTTTTTTTAAATATTGTGAAATATTTTGTCCTGATGATTCAAAGTAAAACTCATTAACAGTCAACGTATGTAAGAAGCTAACATTCGTGATAGATAGACCTGTATTATAGATAAAAGATCACATTTGATTTCACTGTGAAAACAAGAACTATTTTAAATTGAAATTTAATAAAGTTGTGACAGCTTAGGGTACAGATTGTCATCGCACGAAATTATGTAAAGCAGTAACACTTGAAATAAAACGACGCATGAATTAATATAATAATGAAAAAGTTAAGGATAAAACGAAAGTTGATAATAATTAAAAGTTATTATATCAACATGAATACTATTACTTACTTACGCATTGAACGTGAATAGTCTAGACATATACCTAATGATCATCATTATATAGATGAAATGAAATGAGGTTAGAATATTAATTTCTAGAACTCGTCCGAAATTATCTCGCTGTTCTCTCTTTCCTTGCACCACATTCCAGCTCTGAATGTTTCCCTTGACTTCCTGCGTGCCACTTCCTGACACGTCACAGGCCTTGTGTGCCCTGTGACGTTGTGACGTTGCACGCCAGTTCTCAACTGAGCACTGCACAGCCGAAATGAATCATGTATGGAAATCTGTACTTCCTCTATCGGGATTCGGTAGGTATTTTTATTGAAGTCAGAATATACGTGGAGCAAAAAATGATAGTGTCCAAAAAAGATAGTAGTCTTAAATCATGGTACTGAACAAAATCAACAGCTTTTATGGTCTCATCTCAAAAAAATACATACATAAAAAATCTTCAAGGTCATTCCGATCGCTTCAACAAAAAGGTCCGAAAAAGTATTTCGAAAACTCAATACATTAACATTCTAAGAAAGTTTCGAAAGAAAAATTCAACCCTAAAATGCGCCTTCAAATATCAACTGTTTCCCTTCAAGACGGGGACGCAGGGTACAGAGGGACTTCGGTCTTTACGTGAAAAATCGACATTTAATAGGCGGACGGCTGTTTCGCAAATGGAGGTAAGCAGAAGGGTGATGATTTACCATCGAGAAACTCAATGCTTGGTCAAATGGAACCAGGGGAGACATTGAACTATAGCACGATTTTTTTAAATGACTTTAGGATTTTTTTGGAGTATTGTTGGTGATTTTGTGAGTAAATGTTATTTTGAGACTGTGTTGAATTCAAAGTATAAATTACTGTGACTGAAGACTGTTGAGACGTTACAATTTGTTACTCGTGTGTTAATAAATAAACTAAGTTGATTTATTTTAGCAAAAACAAATCAGAAATTACAAATTTTCCCAGCAACTAACACAAAACTCATATAAAATGGATCCATCTCCAAGTTTGGGGTAATTAACGGCGTGACAAAGGTCTAGGCTCTCGGATCTCTTCCCTCGTTGAGATACACGCAACTTGACAGCCTTAATTATTAAATAGAATTGATGCGTCCCACAGGTACGCGTGTGAGTAGGTCTTTATTTTGCTGGGAAACATTTGTATGGAAGCTGACTGTGAGAGAGTTTGATAGAATGTTGGTAATTGAGTGTGAACGTGAGCTTATAGTCTCTAAAGAGAAAGACAATGCCGTATGCAAAAGTTCAATTCTAACTGTATTAAGTTTTTAGGACACTGGTACGATTTTGTAAAATGTTTTTACTAAATCGCTCTTCCTTAACGAATGTTTTAGATCTAGAGAGTTGATTTATTATTTACATTTACATTACATTTTTATATATAGACGTTTGAAATGCTTAAGAGAATTACCTATGTTGACTTGTGCAGACGTTGATATTAAAATATCAAGCCTAGTCTTTATAGCAATAAATATAATCGTGCATAGTTCACAATCAGCAAGTAAATTCATAATAAACAGATAGCCAAAGGTTGTCTATTAACTGGTTGTCAAAGTAGATGGCGAGATGATCTAGACAATTTTGCTGGGCCGTCAGCATGGATGACAAAACCCAAGTCTATTAAGTCATTTGGAGTAATATGGAACAAAAACTTAGATATAATTATTACTAATACATAATATTTTATTACTTCAAAGGGATAATAAAGTATGTGACGCGTACTACAAATAAAATATCCTGTAATATCCCCACCAACAATTTAGAATTGACGTAAAGTGAACGACATAAAATATCCAGCCACGACGATGGTGATCTCTAAATTAAAAACCACTGAAGCGCATCGCTACTAAGTAGCGTATCATTTATCTAAACGTACACATAAATATCTATCTACATTGTAAATCGCTCACAATGATTAAAGCAAACAATGTCGCCCCTAAAAGACACATCTTTTTTTGAAATTACTTAGTAAAAGACGAATTCCGGGAATGATAAGAGCACGATGTTCGTCTAAAAACAAAGTGTGGCGCAAGGGACGATCTTTGGCCCAGTAATTAGATGATCTAGAAGCTTCTAGAAAAAAACTAGTCTCTAAAAGTATTGCGATGGAATGTTGTAGGATGATGTGAAAAAATTTATTTTGGGTGCAAAATTGAAAAAAAAATGGAAATCAAAATTTATCTGAAAAAAGAATAGTCAGGTAACAAAAATCTTGTCTTGCAGCAGGTCCTTCGAGAAGTAGGTAAGTAATAAAAGGTTGAATATCTAAACTAGTGTCTACCTTTTCATTGCAATTTTTATGCAACTTAATAGGATAAAATAAATGGTGGAAACAACGTGCGACAAGTATACACTAGTGTTATGGTAGTAGTATAAAAAAGGTTTCGGTAAATTCAAAAAACGGTCACCCATCCATTGACTGACGGCGGCTAGTCGTACTTAACCTCGCTAATCTATCGAAGCAGATGGCTGTTATTCAGCTACGAGCCACATTATGAGTGTTATAAACAACCTAACGAACTAACAGACAACGTTACAAAACGCTGCCACGTGGTAGTGTGAGATCAACCTCGAACTTTCATCATTGTTTTCACTCTCTCCTATAACTTGTGCCATCCGAACACATCGGCGCGCGTCACCTGGCGGCGGCGGGTGGAATAATTTATTACATTTCTTAAAAGCCATTACCGGGTGACACCATCAATGCCCCCTCCCCCTCTACAATTAGCATGAATTTTATACTACTTGCTGGCTGTCCTGATGTCTGCTTAATGATTTGTGACAGTTATAGACAGGTCGAGGGTCGCAGAAATTTTAGTTAAGAAATATTTGTATTCATTTTTTGGATGTTAATTTGTACTGGATACTTGTGGGTCGTAATTACATCAGACGAGACACGGTAATCATAGAATCTTTGATGGGAGTTAAATCGACATCTAGCCTTAAAATGAAAGCTTAAGAGTCTTTTATGAAGTTTCATTAAGTTTACACGGTTTTTTCTTGTCATATTTTTGTAAGTCTACTGACCAATTTCATAGAAATACTTATTAAGTAATTATTATCTTAAGTCCTAACAAAAATCAGTGTAAATCACGCTACGTAACGCTCACTCTTCAAACACAACGCCCGCACTCACTAACGCAACATTCACTTTCGAATTCACTCCAAAAATACAAGTGACTATTACTAAAATTTACGACGAGTACACAGCGATCCTTTAAATTCAAGGAAAAAACCTTTTTCAGGGCGCCCCTATATTTATGAGCGTTTCTAAGGAGCATATAACTAAGTTAAGTGAGATTTCTTAAACTATTCTCGTGTTGAAAAATGTACCGACGCAATTTACGACAGTGAATTTTCGGTCGCCCTTTCTCAGTACTGACTTATTTTATGTTTCATCTTAGGGTTGCCATATGATTTAAGAAGACTATCAGCCGGTTGCTCCTCCTCTTTATCATTAATACTTTTACGAATATCACAAAACATGATATCAATATTTGCATATTATGTACTTTTAATATTTTTTTTGATATAATTACATAGATAAGAATATTTAGACAAAACACTTAAAATAATACCAAAATTTTATCCTCCATTTTGACAGATCTTCAATATAGCATATTTTTGGTGCAACCGGCCGCTTATGGCATTTTTAGTTCTATATTTTTATAATATAATCTATGTTTCATTCATAATAGCTGTTTTTGTGAGATATACAAAAAATATTGCTTTAATAAAAGTACCTCTACTGCATACAGTGAGTATTTTATTTCATGTAAGAAAAATCCATTTTTTTTTAAAGAAATGTATTTCAACAACATGTTATATTAATAAAATAAGAAAGTCAGCGTTTATATTCTTTACGACAATCTGTCCCACATTTATCGAGTACCAGACCGCAGATCGATGCTTACCAGACCGAATTAATTGCGAGTTGAGTTATCAAATCGATTGTGAGATTAACAAATCACTCGATCCCGGTAAATTAACATGTTACCTTCAAGTTCGCTTCGATGGAGAATCGAGATAAATGAAATCGATGTTTATATTAAAAGGCTGGCGTAATTAAGCAAAGAAAGTTAACTGGTAAATTAATATACATACCTATATAAACTGATAGCTATAATGTAAGAGATTATGGAAAGTTTATGACTCTCGTAGTATTTCTCGATATTATTATGATGAATGAATAATATGTTCCTAAAAATGTTATTAAATATTATACAAACATTTTTCATAAAAGCTCATAAATAAGAATGTAATTTGATAGCACAGTTGGGGTATGTGCCCCAAACAAAAATTTTATGACATCGATGTTGTCGCACTTGAAAAAAAAACCACATCGTCCATATATCACACAGGATGACTGATTTAAAAAGATAGCATAATTTTGCTCAATGAAGAAACCTCGGTTTCTAACCTTAAATGGCCCTTCTCATATTCGGCAGAGAAATGACATGTCCATTACTCGCTCCATACGTTACGTTGCCTCCCTAAACGCCCATATCAAAGTACCCATCGCACAATACTCGACAGTACAATGAGAACTCACGATCCTTTGGGCCGTAGGTGATTTTAAACAATGCCTTTCACGACCGGATTAAAGTTCACAATGCTCATAAAGGAATGGCCCCAGTACTTTGCGACTGACGTATGTATGACGATGAAGGGGAACTACACGAACCTGCAGATGATAAAGAAATTACCAAACAAATATTACCTCTAAATTATTGTAATAAAGACGACTTTTGTTCCGATGCACCGCATGATAAACTTGTCCAGGTGGAGGCAGCTTAATTGTTTTTTTTTCTTCCTAATGAGGCACAAGTGGTCGACAATGGCTGTCATTGTGTCATTGACTTTGGAACACAATTTTTTGTTTTCCCGTTAATTTGTCTCTTATTAATTTCCGTGTGTGGAACGGATGCGTTCAAAGAATACAATTGGCGTTGCATATGGATTGTTCGTGAAAATGCACTGTATTTTTGCTGCTGTGATTTTTATTTTTAGGAGTTATTGTTTTGGTAAAAGAATGAATCCCATAGGGGAACCAAATTGAACAATAGGATGCAAGCAGCTTTGGTTTAACAGTAAATGTAGTTAATATAGACAAAAATTAGTCTATACGGTACTCTTACTACAGAATAAAGTTAAGATTATCTCCAAAGGATAGAATACCTTTTATACTAACTCTAGGCTAAGTTTCACCTTTTTTTAATTTTCTAAATTCAATTTATGAGCAATATCCAGAAAATTTACTTATTTGATTTCAATTCCCAAAGTTGGAACCCCAACTTCGAATGCCATCATCTTTATGTCTTCTATCTTCGGAACCATTATCTTACAATTGAAAACGAGATATCTATCAAGAACAGTGACTAAGCTATCAAACAATATCGATTGCTTCAGGTACCAGAACATTAACAGGCAAATCACGGCGCAGACCGGCGACTATAGTCCTGACCGTTGCAGCCTCGTTAGCGCACTGCAAACAAATTTGATTACCTAACGAGAGCGAGTTAGACGTGTCCTAACATTTGTGCAAAGACTGGACTGACTTTTGAATAGATTTGAATCTTGATAATGCAGAATAAGGTATAGTTTTGAATGGTGGTGACGTTAATGATGAATGAGATATTGTCAAAGTTTGGTAGTTTGAAAGCGATGATGGTATAAGTTTACGATAGATCTTGGTATTGACAGATTTGTTCTTGGAAATGGGTTGTAGTAGTCTAGTTTACCTACTGGTATTGTTAGTTAGGGTATTATATTAATATTGTAACATTTGCATAAGGTAGTATTGATTTTGTGACTGCGGTATTTTTATTTGAATCTTCTATTCCAAGGATGTACAAGCATTCTTCTTTAAAAATTTTTTGTATATTATATGTTTTTTTGAAATCACATAAAGAGACATTGGTACAATGTTAGGTAAACCTGTAAGTATGTTTTATCCAAAGTCACATAGGGTTCGACATTGAACTTCCACAACTTTACAATACGTATGATTCGGGCCACCTGACACAGCGCAATTAAGAGACATTGTCCTGTATAAATCTTTATTTGTCTGGCAACCCCGGCTTTTTACCAACACTGGCAACTCAGCACTCATTAACAACATGGGATCCTGTATGGGAGTTGGAATTTTTCCAGTTATTTTGTCGGACCAGCACTTTTTTGAGAATTCTGATGAGACACTTAAAATTGGCAATTGTTTTCATTTTAATTATAACCGAATAAAATTATAAATTTAGTGGAGCATCTATTCTTTAAAACTATAATAAAAACTATTTTAACATGTACTAATAATAACCATAATTTAATTCTATTAAATGCCAGCACGTGCCAAAGAACACATACCTTATACCACTAAAACCACATTTTGCTGAAAAAGTATAAAAATATAAGTTTGAATTTAGAACAGTCGTTCTGAAATAGCCAGGGGCGGTGCGGCGGCAAACTGGCGACCGTGCAAATGCGACCGTCACAGACTACTAAGTAAAGATCCCTCATTCTAATGTGTTTTCTTTAATGCACCTTTTAATAGAATTATTCGAAATATGTGAGTTTGAAACGTATTTTATTCTATGTAAGCCAAGTTTCAGACAATATTATTATGGTCAAAAATATATTTTTTTTGAGTAAGAAATCTATGAGTAAAGAAATTTTATAAAGAATTTGTATATCTTATTATTGCTTCACCAACCAATATGTGTACTAATCAAAATCCTACTAAAATTATAAATGCAAAAAAATTGTATGTATGGTGTTTGTTACTCTTTCACGCATAAACTACTGGATTTAGATGGAATTTGGTAGACACATAGTTTATAACCTGGATTAACGCATAAGATACCTTTTATCCGGGTGCGCAAATTAATTTCCTCTGGATGCGAGTGAAACAGCGGGAAGCAGCTAGTAGTCTATATATTAGCACGTTTAACACACAACGCTTCATAAAACATTTCGAAAATACAACAGCAAAATCCACATTCAAAATTACATTAACAGAAACAATTTCGGGCACATTCGTTGAACTTTGTATGACAGTGTCACAACGAGGGGATCGGCGCGACGGTGGCGGCGTGGAACATGAAAACTCGATAAATTTTAAAGTGCTCATGCCCTTACGCCCGCAGCCATCCGTCCGAAATCTGCAGCCGAAAACGTACGAATTTCGGCAACTTCATTAATATTGCACGGATCGCTTTATTGTTTTTCGATTTTAAAAATGGAATGGTATGGCGATGGACAATTATGAGGTTGTAGCTGAATAGATTAATATTTTCATTTCTGTGTTTTTTTATTCCATTTAATATTCCTTAAAATCAAAGAATACATTTTATTTTCATAAAAAAAAGATTATCATCGGCAACGCAATAAATAAAAGTTTTACAAACATCTAATCATATTTATGTATCCAATTAGGTACTCGAATTCTCTTGAAAAGAAAAACATAAACAAAATAATATTTCACCTTATCACCGATCTTGATTGCTACATTTTAAGCCTCTCAAGCGTAAGAAATTAACAAAACAAACATAGCATGTCGCCCAATTAAAGCTGAAATACATACTTTTTACGTGTAACGGTTTGTTGCTTAAAAGGTATGAAACTCCGACAAAAAACGTTGAACTGGGTCCCATGTCAAACCACCATTGCCAGGCGGGGAACAAAAACGTACCGCATCATTATAATAACATACGAGCTGTGTCCTGTGGTTTCACCCGGTCGTGGCTGGTTTCTGATCTACAAGGCTGCATTGCCTGCTCATCTTTTTTTAATTTCTGCTTAGCTCCTAAGGTCATAGCATGATGTTAAATAGCCTATAATTTTCGTCATGAATTGTGCTATCAAAAGCAAAAAGATTTTTTGAAATTCGATTGGTATCTCCAGAGATTAGCGCGTTTAAACAAACGAACAAACTTAAGCTTTAAACATTAGTATATAGATGTTGTTTTAGCTACCGTCTTACACCAACTTATAACCTCAACTTTGCATTCATTACAGACTGTTTATTCACTTGTTTTACAGCTTTTTGACTTGCGATTATGTTTTGTTTTACGATGTGACTTTTAACGTTCGTTGCACAGGTATACAATGCGTTTGTTGATCATTGCGTTTTTTACTTTTTTATGTCTGTTGAAGTTTTTAGCTGTTGAATTAGAATTATGAGTATAAAGCACGTAATGTATGTTATGCCTCATCTGTCTGATGAGCTAGGTTTCTCCTATGATACCATACACAATACACTCAGATATGGCGAGTGTCTATATGTAAACGAGTGTGGGACATTTATTGTGACACGAGAAAAGTGTCGGACAGTATCTAGCATTAAGAGGAAAATGTTGAAGTGGAACGGTATAAAAAAATATTCTGACATTTATGTCGCAAAATAAAAATATTCACACTTAACTATTCTGACTCAACGAACCTTTATTGTCGATGTAATTATAGGCATAATTATGACTGACATTTCAACTTAGGTACCGTAAATGTCTGTTTTGAAAGGTGTTATCCGATAAGAAATAAATAATTTAGTAGTATATTTTGATAACCATTATGTTTCAAACAAATATCAAGAAAAAGTAAAGTAAAAAAAAAATATGGAGAAAAGACTTATTCATAATATGTTAGGTAAGAGGAAAGGGGAGTAATCATAACAATAGTTTTTTTTAAATAATTGAAAAATATGTTCATAAAAGATAAACTTTTAATCATCGGAAATTATCGATGGCAGATAAAAACATGAAGTGTGTCTCTTAATCCTGAAATAATAAGTGAACCTATAAAAACAAAATTAAAATGTCTCGAACACACTAAGTGATATGGCTCTTGTCGTAAAATATCCATCTTTACGATTAAAAACGTGTAAAAAGTACAGTCGTAAAAAAAACTCAAAATAACATCAGTGATCGAAGCTAATTGAATAAGGGGACATTTTAAGCCACATTTTATTATTCACTTTTTCTGTGTCCTTCGTCTGTTTCAAATTAAAAAGTAATAATTCCATTGGAACGTTGAGTAAGGATTTACGGCATGACTTATGCGATCGTCAATTTTTTTTTGGTTTCGTTACAAAGTAAGCTTTTGTTACTTTTGTGTTTAGACTATAAGTAAAAACTGTTACATAGTGTTACTTGAAACGCTCTATTGTGTTTTAAATGTTGACGTAGTGTAAAGTTACACCCTTATTACAAAATCAGTATGTGTTTGTCTACAGCGGATTAAGTCGTATGTTAATCATGTGATTATGATGGCTCGTTTTATTTAAAATATTGACATTCAGTCGCATCTATTTAGACTGGAAGCTGACCTTAATCCAGTTGCGAAAAAGTAAGGCAAAAGCAACAAGGTTAATCAATAAAGTAACTTGATATATCGTATCACGAATATACTATCTATATGATTAAAGTCTCTTGTAGATTCTTCTCAATACGAAACTATTTGTGAAATCGTTCCTCTATCTTCTAGTTCACTGAGGTTTAATAAGTACCTACTTCAACGTACTTAGTCTACATGAAATAAAAATCTTTTTACTTTGACTATATCATGATAAAAAATACTTTTGTAACGTAATAATTTCATTAATTGTAAAATGAATTCATAATAAAAAATAAACGTTTTTCAAAAACAATAAAAATCCGTACCTAAAATAAAAAAACTCTCTTCATAAATATTATTTCATAAAATAAATATCTTTGATGCAATAAAGTGGTCAAACAATACAAGCTCATCTCATGGTCGCGAGGTGGCGGCAGTCGCCGGCGACACTTTTCACACTTTAATTAAAACTTGAGATTCATTGTGCTAGCTTTAATTTCATTTCGCGCAGAATTCGCGCGGACTCGCGCAGATGTTGGGTGTGCCCCCGCCCTTACTTTGTAAACTTTATAATTAATAACAATCAGAGATAATGTTTTATTGTTCGAGGCATTATGTAAATAATTAAAGCATTTAAGATAAATAATTTTGTTAATTAATTATGTTTGTCAAATTCTTATTGTGACAAAGAGAAATTTGGAAAGCTTTCATGGAAATTAAATTGATTTACTAGTGATTCGTGTTTGATTATGTAATTAATATTTTTACTGTCGACATTGACATAGGCTGAGAAATTTGGCTGCTGCGCTGCACGTTTCGGGTTCAAATCCCACACAAATAAGTTGTTCCGAATGATCAGTCAAAACAGAAAATAAACTTAGTGGGAAATAAAAAAATATTTTTAATCAAACAAAATAATTAAGTATTGCATTACACCAAAGACAAAAAAAATAGATAGATAAGCAATTACATGTAGTTACTGCCTACGGGCAAGTAAAGGTAGAAAAGTAGCGGAAGCAAAAATTGCGGGCATTTGTCAAAGTCCCCTCTGCGGAAATGGTGCATAAATAAAGGTCCAGTTTAAAAAAAATGCGATGACCCCTACTAACGTGATCACTATCTCACGTGAAGGTTTAGTCAACTGTCTGATGGAATTATTGTGATTGTCTTTGCAATGAGTACCTAAAAACTATTACAATAAGTAATATAGTCGTTGCTATTAGGATTAGGCGAACTTACTTAACTTCTGAGACTCGAAATAAATAAAAAAAATGACCATTTACTCTGTAGTATTGTGGACTTGACTGTAAGCTATATAGTGACCTGGGGCCGTACCACCACGTCTTTTTGCAATCAAAGAGTGAGACACAGCTGTTAGGATTGTATAGCACCGTCACTTTTTTCACAACGAAACTAGTCCTGCTTTAGCACGTCATGGTAAGGCCACTGATTGTTTCGGACAGTTACTCTTTGTATTTCTTCAAGTCGATACATGAAATGAAAAACTTATTATGTACGAAAATATATTGTAGTTTGTGGTGCTAACATACTTATACGATGATATGAAAATGACTACTACCCATGTTAAACATTATCAACTTATATTCCCAAGTTACTCTTTATTTAAAAAACTTCACCCTTATCTATAAACAGCGAATGAAATAACCACCTTTATACATTCTAGTACCACCAAAAATAACCAAAAAATATAATAGAAAACGTTTCGAAATTCAAATTCCATTCCTAAACTTGCATACAGCACTGTAGCTGTCACCAAATGTCACTTTTTTGCCGTCTCGACAACACGTCTCGACATCGCGTGACTTCGACTCGTGACGGGATCGAAGGACTTATGGTAGGGGCAATGATCTATCGCACATTTTTACGAAATAAGCCATAAAATTGGACGTTCCGTAGTTATGTAGTTATATTGTCTGAGTCCAGAGTATATTTGAAGATTAATGCACTGTAATATGTTGAATCATCGGATAGAGTTTGTAATATTTTAGAGATAGTTTATTTTTGTTGTAACTTTTGTTTACTTCATTTTACGATATAACTGTCATTGGTAAAATGGGATAGTGATGAGTTTATTGGTAAAAGTAGGCCTTTATAGTTATTTTGAAACGAGCATCATTACCTACAAACATTAAATATGAAAAGAAAATATTTCTTTCAACGTATTCAGGCAATCAACACTTCTAAGAATTATTTCATGCCCATTTAATGCACATAAATCCGTCGACATTGTGCAAATTAATCTAAAAATACAAATTTAATCATTCAACTAACTGCCTGCGTACCGAATATTCTTCAATTAAGACGAAGTATTTTACTCATCACAAAAAAAAACGAACAAAAAATACATCAATTCGATCGAAACTGCACTTGACTGCAACATTATTAAAATACCGCAGTATAACCCTACAAATGAAGCGGTGGTCCACTTGATTGATTTATAGCACATGCCCGCGACGGACACGACACGTGTTCGGTAGCAACACGCACGTGCTCGTTTAATTAATTTAGCTGTTGATACTGTCCGGACACGGAGTAGATAGTACCAGAAGATTTGACTTAAAAAGTGTGATAACGAACTCACACAAGATAAAAAGAAAAATAACAGAGCAGTTTGAAATTTTATAGCTTAAAGGTTTTAATTTAAAATTGTGATATATAAAAATATTTTTACTTAAAATGGTAATTTTTTTAATATTTTTTTTCTGATTTGGCCTCATGTAAAAATTATGAGCTAGCATTAGTATTAATATAATTATATTTTTTAAATATGTCTTTATTGTTTATAATGTATTATTACGGAAAAAAAAGTAACTGGGGAAAGTTGTCTCTTTGTCTATCTATTACCCCTTTACCATAAAACGGTTAACCTGATAAGCTTGAATCCTAGGAACGGACACAGAATAGCTTTTATCCAAGTGCGTAAAGTATTTCCCTCAGGATGCAGGTGAAGCCGCATAATACAAATAGTATTTTATAATTTTATTAATCTCATGACAAGTATTGCGCCTTCTGTATATATTTCTTACTCTATGCCCTGAGTCCTCGAGGGTTGTCGGTTGTCGGTTGTCGGTGACCGTTGCTACATTGACACGTGGTTTTTGTAGCAATTAAATGAAGGAGGTTTTATTGTCCAGCAACTCTGTTGGGATCCCAAGCGATTGTAAAAAAATATGAATAAATTACTTTATTAGCGAATTGTAAAATGCAATGAGAAATTTTGACCAAAAATTGTGGTTGCTGTTTATCAAAATACAAATAAATGTTTTGTATACACTTCGTGTCAAGTTTGGTCTTCTCAAGCTCTTTCAACACTCATACTTTTCAGAGGCTTTCAGAATGTAGGCTTTTATCAAAAAATTAATAACTGATTGCACTGTTCCAAGATGAACTATAGATTACCGCCTGAAATAATTCCAATTTAGCTGAACTTAGAATTTGAGATTATTCTGAGTTTTTTTTTTAAATATGGAAGAACTTTAGTCTACTACCTGATATTAAAAAAAAATATAGAAAAATAATCATAAAATAATCCAAAAAAGATAGCGAATGTTACCCCTTGAACATCGAAAATTAAAAAAAAAATATAGCAGAAATTAAATTCTCAAAAGTTATAGCAATTGCTGTAACTTCGTGGATATTACAGCAATTGCTATAATTCCTTCACCATCCGTAACGTTCTGATCTATAATATCAAGCATCACAGAACGTTACGGCCATAATAACAATAATACAACAACGGATAAGCAGTAACAGTAATCGTTACGGCACGGCTACTTACATTATCGTAACACTTCACTCAAAATTGGTCTGACCATTTAGACAAGATGTAACAATAATTGTTAGGGAAATTATATTTTAATGTTACGGTCCATTATGACTCGTTATAGTAATTTGTGTTTTATTTTTACTAGCATTATGTAATATGCAGATATTTGTTTTGTGCTCATAGTTTTATCTTATTACTTGGAAAAATGGCTTTCATGATTTGGGTCAAATTTTTGTACCTAGATAAAGTTTTGCTTTTTAAGTTTTTCTATATAGGTGTCGTTCCTAAAAAGAGGTTAGAATAAATGCTCTGGCACTGATAAAGAATGTTTAAAGATGCAGAATGGTGTTTATGAAAGATTTTGCTAGATGGTAGATATAGATAAAAAAGGTGAGATTATTGGAGATATAAGGAAAAAAAAACAGTCTTTTAGTGTGAGTTTTAATATAAAAGGCAAAGTAGGCACACAATAATGTAAATGGTTTACTAAAATAAATCAACGTTTGGATAAAATAATATATATAAAAAAAGTATTTGAATTCAAAGCCTGTACCCAAAAATGTCGGGTTTGTTCGGACACTTATAACTCAAGAACGGCTGTACTGATTTTCATAGTATTCATCTCCATCCCGAATAGCAAAATAACTATTAAAACATCGAAAATATAACGAAAAAAAATCATTATGGGGCGGTACGATATTGGCCAGGCCAGCTTGATAGTAATAATTATTTTTCTAAACAGAATAACCATTGCATTAGACGTAACAAATTACCTTTTTCACAGATACCAACCTGAATTTTCTATCATAAAAACCATAAACAAAATATAAGTGCCACAATAAAAGTATGATTGAATTCGAAACATTCAATAAAGTTATTTCAAGCAGGATGTTAAGTTAAATGGGGGGAAGAACTTTAATCATTGGCACGGACACTCCCCGGAGATCTTTTAAGTATTTAAGCGATAAGTTAAGGCTCAACTTGCGAAAATTTGTTTTTATTTTCGCGGCTCTTAATTTTATTTCGAACAGGAAAATCGGAATAATTTTGAAGTGTCAAATTGTTTCTTAAAAAAAGGTGTGGTTTCTTTTTTTATGTGATATTCATATATAAATGTGTGCTAGTCGATTTTAATTGCCGTTTAAAAGATCAAACTCAAATAACTGTCTGTTTAAAATTAAAAGTAAGTTAGGTTTTAAATTAAGAACACTCCATGTCAAATGACACTTTTATCTTCTTTGTGTATATAAATATTGTTTTGATTTAATACTTTTAATATAGGTAATTAATAAATCACTTTTTCTATTTCAGTTCAGACGATTTTTAATCAAAATTTTGTTTAACGGGAATTATAGTTCGATTTACCAATTTATTATTAAGATATACCCAAAATATTGGTTCCATTCCTATTTAGCCCATCTTACGTCAAAATTATTATTCATGAATATGTAACCAAAATAACTAGATAAATATGTAACACAAAGTGTAGTAAGATGCACCTTCAATTCTTAGAGTGATTAAAAAAAACTCCACTCTGACTTTAATATTAGCGATATTAAAGTGGAGATCTTCGCTTTAACAACTGCAATGCTAGGAGCATTGCCAATACAATCTAAAGAATTGAAGGAGTCCAATATTCAATCTTATTGCCGGTGGTGTTTAAATTATTTGTTGAAATTCTGACAAATACCGTTATGAGTAACATAATATATCTTATTAAATAATTCAATTTTAAAAAAGGGTTTCGTAATAAAAAAATGTTATTTTAAAAGCATTAATTTCAGCAAAAATTAAATTACTTATAAGTAACACCGTATAACGAATCAGAAACTTCTAATACGTTGTTATTATAATAATTAGAAAATGAAGTGTCCATAAGGAAAAAGATATATCTGTAACAGAAGAGTCCTTCTCTTCAGAAAATGCTGCAATAGTTCGACAAAAATAAATTTAATTTTAAGCATGCATGCATGCATAGCATTTAGCTATTTATTAAGACCTTTTAGAAATTTCATTTAAATTCTAATCTCGCCTTAATTTAAAAATATATACTACTTGTAAAAAACTTAAAAGTGATGCAATGAAATACAATAGTTTGGTAAAAGGATCTCTTCAATATATTTACCAGCAATGAAATATCGCAAAACAGACCACCGCTTACGATTTACACCACATCTGAAACCGCAGCGCCTTATCGAAGAAGTCGATGGTCGAGAGCTTCTCGAGACGGCGCGATCCCCTTACTAATGTTCATTGCCATTGTTTCTGCTCCACTGGTCCTCAGCCAATGGAAAAATAGAAGAAATCCGATAACAGAAACAGAACAAAGCCTAGCCTCTGAGTAAAATAAAAGGCCGCGATTAGGAACATCTGAACGCGGACTCAATTTATAGACGGAGAACGCCATCTTTCTTTTGTTTTCATTTGCTCGTTTTTGATACGTCGGTGTCTAAAGGGTAACTAGTTTAAATGGATTCTTTGCAGTCTTTGTTTAGTGGGTGATAAAAACAGGAACGTTTCAGTTCTCCAGCAGGAGTTACTCTAGATAAATTAAAGTCGAGATGAGATACTTACAAACCAATCTAGTCCATCCTTATTATGAATAGGGTATTATTGCATGTCTGTCTTTGCAGCAGACATTTACGAGCAGTGATGAGAACTCTTGCAAACAACATCTTTTAACTATGGTAAAAATAAAGAATTTAACTGCCCATCAAACCGTTGACGGCGCAATTTTTCCCGACCATCAGATCTCAAGATAGAACAAATAAGTAGTACTAGGATTTTAATATGCCATAAACTATAAAGACCTATAACATTAGCTAGCTTAACTATTTGCTTTAAGCTTTATCGCCAAGAAAATAGAGGTGAAAATCGTATTTAGAACCAGCAAAATTATCTCAGCACGGATGACAATACGACACTGAAAAATTTACTCCTGAGAAAAATTGTGTCAATGAAAAGTCATTCTATGTATCTAAGAAATAAGGTCGTTGTCAATTTGTTTGTGAGTTTCCTGGTAGTTAATGTTATCCTGGTACTAGGAGACGAGTCCTGAGTGCATAGCTGTCCTTGCAGCAAGCTTTATGTCTCTGCGAAGATGGTGGCAAGCTTCTTAGCGCTTCTCGGTAAAATGCTTTCCTAGTACATGGTTGCATAGTTTTCTGTACTTCGCATTGCTTTACAATGTGGACTTTGATGTCCGTTTCGAACGTGGCTGATGATAGAAAAAGTGACAGGACGCGAAGTGATAGTTCAATGAAATTATAACAAGAAGGAAGTGTGTTCTTGCTCTGATTCACTCCGAGCTATTCTGATGATGGACTGTAAATGTTTATTTTGATTATTTTAGATGCAACTGAGTTTATTAGTCATTGTGCATGAATATGAACAGCCTAAATGCTAAAATTTGATAAATATTACGATGGTTGTATAATATTTTTATGAAATTTAATCATTATATCTTAACGCAATAGTCATGTTTCGTACCCACCATATACAATATGATAAATTATAAATGAGGTTACATTCTAATTTTGAATACTGAAATTTTATATGCATTATAGTTCTGACAACATTATGGTAACCTTTATTACATCCTTACAGTGAATCCATAATTTCGGCCTATGCCTTTCTTCATGCGAAAACATAATTAGATATATACTCACAAACTGCCATCAAAGCCACGTACCTGCAATAAAAAAAAGCATTTGAAATGTTTCTCATCTAATTAGGTCAGCGGGTGACGGAGGGTCTTCATTTAATTACCAAAAAATATTAAATTTTCCATGTCGCCAAGTTATGGCTTTCACATGCAAATGTGACGTGAATCAGTATGTGTGGCTGCGATATACGGGAAGATTAATTTGGCAACTTTTTGATTTTGTTCAAATGTTTATGATGAGATTTAAAAGAAAAAAAAAACTTATACAGCAAAGATTATATAAAACGTGATTTTCAGACCCTATAGTTATTATAGATTTCCTTGTCATTTGGTGGGTGGATGGGTCTCGGCGCTCAGTGAGGGTGAGCGATTTTAGGTTATATTTTATGTTCTGGTTTCCCCTTGATGGGTTCAAGATGGAAGTAAAAAGTCATATTTGGTACTTCTCAAGCCTCAAATTCTCATAAAACTTGAGAGGTTCCGTATTGAAGTATAAGGCCACTATTTACATAGAATGAATCTCCTACAGCAAATTGTTAAAATTCTATTCAATCGTTTGCCGAAAATTCTGCCCGTATGTCATATTTGCATGACAGACTTTGATGTTATATTTATTTAGTCCCAATTATCAATTCACGTCGGCGGAGAGTCAATTTGCATACCAATATAAATCCAAAACGGAAATGCGTTTGTTTTTACAATTCAATAAACAGTTGAATATTTAATGGTTTGTCGTATAAATATGTTCAGCGAATCAAGTTCATATTTGTGGTGAGATCTATAGCTGAAACATTGTTATGCATTATTAAAAAACTCAACCTTTTTGTTGTTTATCTCTTTTTGGAAAGATGGTTTTGTAAATCTAACAGGATTACATAAGTTCAAATTAAAGTGCGGCTAGCGCCTTCCCCTGGCTTCACCAGCATCGTGAAGAAACTACTTCAGCCACCCGGATAAAAAGTATTCTATGTTTAATGCAGGTACGTAGGTGTAAAATATCATCAAAATCTATTCAGCAGTTGTTGTGAGCAACAGGTACAAACATACATACATTCATCCATACACATATATAAAGATTTACAAACATACATACTATATCCTCACTAAATTTGGCATTAATAATACTAGTAGGATTTTACATATAATGTTAGCTATGCTTTTTATTTCAATCAAAAGAAAGGTTTATCCCTAAAAAATATGAAAGCTACAACCTCAAGAATTATATATTATTCCGAAACCTGCTAAAAAAAAAAAAAAAAATTTGAAAGTTCCATCAAAACTTGTTAAAAGCAACGTTTCAGTGTCACAAACCGAAAAATAAAATTAGCAAAACTTTTTCGTACATCAAACTCCGAGAGTGAAAATCTAAAGGAAAGTTCAGAAAGAAAAGTTGGGGATGTCTTTGAGAGCGTTCTATTGTCGCGCGAAGGGATGAAGTTTATTGTACACCATTTAGGGGTGTTAAAAACAATCTATGACGCAGTGTCCGGGTTAATGCTGTGTGCCACATGGCCTGAAGTACCGGGAAATGTTTGCACCGGACCGTGTTGGTTACTACCATAGTTTTTCGTAAAATGTTGTGTATTTTTTGTTCGAATCTACAAGCACTGAATTTTAAATGCTTCTGGCTAAAAGTGATCCTGTTTGGTATCGGGTTATTTCCAAAAATAAATTTCGAAATATTCGGTAAGGTAAAACGACGCAATAATATATTGTAATCATTGAAGGGTCGATAGTTTTTGAGTTTCATGCATAATTTTTAAAATAACAAAATGTACTATAGAGGTACCCCATCAAGAACTAGCGTATCATTTCAATAATTCCACACTGACGTTCTAATCTCAAAAAGGTTTATAAATTCTGGATTATCGCTTACTCATTGCAAATAAACAAAATCAACTAAAAATTACTCGTCCACCTTGGATGCAAATAAAATTGGAAACACATTCAAAAAAAAGAAAAAATATATAAAAACGAATGAACGAGTACCATTAGTAATTCCAAATGTTTCAAGTAAAGTGCACTCTTGAACGAACGAAATGAAACTTTCGTTCGCCACCGTCCGTCTCTCGTTATTCAGCCATTTGATTTATTGTTTTTGGCGCACATTTGTTTGCTATTAGCTCTTTGAACTTAGTTACAATACGTGATAATTTATGTGTATAAGGTTCGCCTTTTTAGGCTGAACTGGGACAGACAAAAAACAAACAATCTCACATCTTTAATATTCTGAATTTAAACCATAGAGTACCTTTTATTTTTCTTATAATAGCTAATTTAAACTTCATTGTTACCACGTTTTGATACTTTCAATTTGTCGCAAATATTGTTTTTCTATGATTATGAGATTCTAATTTTCTAAAAACACTTTGAACAAAAATATCTATATATATAAAATGCTTTGTCCTGAATGAATGACGGATCAACGTACAGCCTAGGGCCCTCGCCCACGGCGACTTTTTGTAGCGATGCTGTAGCGATGCTGTCGCGCGTCCGCATCGATACAGTCGCGAAGCGGTCGCTAGCTGTGTGCCCTCGCCCACGGGCTCAGCTTCAGTCGCGATGCAAACGCAATACTGTCGCGCGTCTGTCTCGCTGCAAACGCGATTCAGTAAGGGAGCATTCAAGTATTACGTAACGCAATTTTTTAAGATTTTAGAAATGTAACGCACGGTAACCTTTTTCTGTACCCCCCTCCCCCTTCCTAAACGTTACGTAACATTTAAGTGACCATTGAAGTCACAATTATGTTGAACAAAGTATACCTTTGTTATTGTATTAATTGCGTTTGCAGTAGTAATAAGCAAAATAAGAGACTTTTAAGTTATATGTTTTTATTTAGTCATAAATCAAATAAGTGTAGGTACGTAAAAACACAATTCAATTGTAATTAATGCTACTCTGTCCACGGCTTTGCCAGCCACTCAGACTCTTTCATTGGTATTTGGAGAGCAGACGAAGAAGGTTCCGGTATTGTTAAAACACTTGCATCAACTTCGTATTTGAGCCAATCGGCATCCTCAGACAATACCTCACTATGGCGCACAATGCAGAGCAGCTAATTTGCCCTTCTTCTTCGAGGGATTCCCCGTAAAACATAAACGAAAAGGGTTGCCGATTTGGAAGATTCTAATTCCCTAGTTTTTTTTATTAAAATAAAAAAATGTTACGTAACGCGTTGTTTAAATACCTTTTCTCCCGCCCTTGTAACGTTTTACAAGACCCTCCCCTCATTTGGGGATTCTCAATTGCGTTACGTAATACTTGAATACTCCCTAACAGCACAAAAATACCTACGATCGCTACAGTTGCAAGACGGACTCCGTTGAGGTAACATTAGTCACGTTGTCTTTGGTGCTGCTTTTACGTAAGCAGCCGAAGCGTAGGCAACGATCCGTTCTTCACCCAATGTCGTCCAACACGGTCGCGCGTTTGCATCTATACAGTCGCGATGCAGTAGCGCGTTGCAAACGCGACTAACACGCATTAGTAGCGATACTGACGCGCGTTTACCAAACGCGCGACAGCATCGCTACAAAAAGTCGTCGTGGGCGAGGGGCCTAAACCGCTGATTGTAGAGAAATTAAACTTGGAGGGCGTGTTCTTTGTATGACGTAGTCATCCGATAAAAAAGGATTTTTTCTAAAGTCTATCCCTAAGTGGGTGAAAAAAGGGGGCAAATTTTGTATAATACTCTGTCATTTTTAATTTGAATTCGTATAGCCCACACGGGTAAAGTCGCTGGCGAAAAGCTAGTCATCAATATGACGACATTGTCCAACACATCAATTTTAAAATAGATATTATTTTTTGCTAAATTTGCAAAATAACATAAGCAATGAAGCAACACAAAAACAGTAATAAGTCGTTACAACACATTGACGTACAAACAGATGGTATCGCTAATAGAGAATTAACCATCAGATATAATCTGGGAGCCATAGTAATATATCAAAGGATGATAATTGCACTGTCGGCCGCACAAAGACAGCACAAATGTATCGATTTTCCCTTCAATATCGATATTGGTCGTACCTATACCTATTTATGTTTGGTGAAGATGCATGAGAATTTATGGATGTCTAAAGTTTTAAGTAATTAATAGCCTTCGTTAATTCTATTATTGTATGAGTCTCGTTGAGGAGGTCGTAGCAGTTACAGCCGCACTGGCCGACCGATCAAGGTTAAGCTGTGCTTGCCACGGTTGGCCCAAAAATGGGTGACCGTTTACAAGATACCATTACTCAGAAAGCACTTTTATCCAGAAAGTCTAATCAATTTTACTAAAAGATATTGTTACCCGGTAACGTGGATGTGGAGGTCAGATGAGGTCGCCCCATGTTAAGCACTGGTACTCAGCTAAATCCTGCTTGATTGAAACTGATCCCAACATAGTTGGGAAAAGGCTAGGCAGATGATGATGAGTTGCGTTAGTTCTATGCAAAATATTGAGTCAGAACTTTTTGATTTTTTTGTTGCTGTGATAACCGAATAAAGCTTTTTTATTTGGTAAAAACAAAAATAGACAACTTGTACTTACTTAGAAAATAGATGAAGTGGTTCGCTGCTTTGTTTCTGAAGTAAATACCTACTTAAAGAAAGCCCATTATAAATTGCCCAAACGCCTACATTCGTCCAAAAATATCTACTTCCTCCTACAGAAATAATATTTCTTATCCAAAACGATAATTTCTCTCCAATAAATCACTTATAGATTTAACATGGCATTTTGCTTCCGATCCACCATAAATAACTTGCATATCTACCACTTAAAAATAAGTTAGCGTTTATCCTGCACTTTTGATGCCGCCATCATAACAAAATGGTTTTGAACGAGCCCATGGCCAGTATAAAATGAACCCCGAAACTTTAGCAAGAACCGTTGCAGATCTTCAGTGTAAAACAGATGAGAGGGACGGGGCAGGTCAATGCAAATTGGTGTTTTGGTGCCATAAATACTCGTTGAGGCATCGACAATTTTTCATTTGCCGTTCGATAAATTTGGTACGATATCTATATGTTTGGATTAAGGTTTAAATTCGGATACGTTGTTTGATTGTAACAGTATATGATGTTTGTTTTACAGTAGCTTTTAAATAGACGTTGAAAGAAGTCGACAGACAGCTATCAAGATGTCCTAATAGGCGTAGCCTACGCCAGAAATAATTTACAAATTACCCTCATGTCGGGCCAGATTTGTGTTTTGGTGTTCGGTACCTACCGGCTTTTTATAAAATTTATTTTTGGGATCGCTCATTATTTATTTTAATGTACAATGAAGCTTCGAACGTTTTAAATAAATCATTCGCTAAGACATAGTTTCCTTTGGCATAAAAAATATAGAAATTAGTGTATTAAATTCGATCGAAGGAAAACTGTATATAATAAAAACTTTTGAAAATATGAATCATTTTCCTAAAATTTTCGTAGCTGAAACGATAGCATGTAGTGATTGGCATTTATTCATTGCACCATCTGTATACAAAATGCCTATCAAATTAGTTAAAATTGGAGCAATGGACGCAATCCAATGATGAATCAACGTCAAGAAAAAGTGTTACAAATGCCTTTTTATTTATCTGTTTCCTTTCTGAAAATTTACGGTATAACAAAAAACGTTTTCACTATCCAAATTTTACAATCACAAAATGCCTAAATATTTATGAGAGAGAGCCATGAAGTCTCAATTCAAAATGTGGCTATTAGATTTTATTTACAGAAAAACTAGATCAAGTCAGGGTAACCGACTTCGTCCAACTTGTCCATTCAATATTTCTAAAATAATCTTAACCTTCTTCTTCCCAGCTAAAACACATCAGAAGTGGTAAGGGCGGGTATTTTAAGGGCTGTCTTTTGTAAATTTAACGTTCAAAAAGTCCTGATTTTCAACCTAATTTGAACAAACGATAAAAATTATCATAACTTTGGGTAGTAAGTGGTTTGTGGTGACATTATTTCAACACCAGTGTCCCAATATCCCAATTACATTGTCCTTGCAAGTTGCACTATCGAACTAGCCTCAGCACAAGTAGGTATGGTAAATTTTCAAGTGGCGTGCGGTTAGCAGCGAACACTTAACTCTCCTTTGTGCGATGCTTAATTAACAAGTTTAACGGCTACCCACTTAACTGGCGGACTTTGGATTAAGTATTAAGTAACTATTGAACACCGTGTGTGTGGTTTTGCCTTACTGAGAAAGCGATCTAAGACACTACTTACAAAGGTTAGATGTAAACTTTCGATTGGACATGAATAACTAACAAGTTATACTCTTAAAAAATTAGGCATGATAACAAAATATTGTTGAACCTTGTGCTTTTGAAACTACAACATACCTCATTGCGTTATTAAAAACATAGTACCTACAGAAGATACAAATTATAGAATTATTAAAATGAAAGTGTACTTTTAATTTGAAATTAAATATTAACAAAATAAACATCTAAGAATCATAATAATTATTAGATACAAACCTATTTCAACATCTATATATCAAAGAGTGTGTGCCAAGTTTTTCAAGAACAAATAAAAGATTTTTTAGGAATTATTTAGGAAATATCACATGACACAATATCAGTTTTTATTAATTGGGATGCTTTGAGCCTATATGAGTTATAGGCGACACCAAATTTAATGTAGTTCACGCTGGTACGAAAGAATAATATCAACTACATTACATAGTAATTTTGGTTATCTTTTCGGTTACAATACAAAAATAATAAAATATCTAGACTTTCAAGCAGTAGACTACTTATTTGCAAGATTCGATCTATCATTCTTTGACTTCAAAATATCTTAACTTCCAACAAGCTCTAAAAGAAAATATCGCGCTACAATTTCGCTTGATATTCAACGATACGTAACATCGCTGTTACTCATAGCATTTAACCTTTCACGTGTCCCCTCTAGAGTATCGCAGGTTAGACTAAATGTCACGGCATCTATGCTGTGTCCCGCGCCCAAGGGAGGGACCGTGTTAGTTATTGTGAGACGTTCAGAAATGCAGACATACAGACACTGCTAAAAGGTTGAAGTTCTTACGATATTTACTTTAACTTTAAGTAGTGACTAAGCTTGGAGTAAGTTTAGAATAGAAACAGTATCGCTTTGATAAAATGAGAATTAGGTAGTTCAACTTCAAAATAAAGCCAACACGTGGAATCCCGTCGAAAAAGCTGACAAATGCCGATCTTATTCAGCACGTGGCTGACTGACTTCGGATTAATCTCATAAATACAAAGGAGCTTATGAAACGTAGTGTTTTAAGACTGTTATATATATTGTATAATGTCTGATTTATTTTATTTTATTTTATTACTGTTTAATGTTTCCTTGGTTTGGGGGTTGCGAGCGCGATCTTTGAATCCTGAGTTCAATTCCTAAGTTGAGCACTTCTTACACACACACAGTCTTCATAGTCGATTTTTTCAGTGACAGTGAGATTCTATGTAGATATATAAACATAGCTCGCCAAATGTTACTGTGCTACCTACATTTCTGTCTACCCCTTCAGTGAAAACTAGTGATATTTTAGTATATTGTACTCTACAAATACACAATTCTTTCTTACATTCATATAGAATATTGAAAACACAAACAAATCAACGCATACCTAAGTAACTATAGATATATAGACATGAAAATAACCCAATGTAATAACTGGCGGATAAATAAAAGCGATGTCATGCACATCGTGAACAAATTTAATAAACAAGTCAGTCTGTCTGTCTGTCGCATGAGATAACTCTCACCCTATAAGTAGGTGTCAACTTATCATCCGTGATAGGTACTTTATGGCAATTACAATAAGAATAAAAGCAATTTATGTAATAATTTTTTAGTCAAATTTAATTCAATAAAAAATCCAATATTCCAAAGATTCGATTAAAAAAATACTTTGTAATAATATTTAAACTTTACAACAATCAAATGAACAATTATCGCTTTATGAACATTATTTACAAAATATTTTTTTTACCTAAAGAGAATTTTTAATATGAATAATAAAAAAATAAAAATATTCTTATTTTGAACATTTTCTGATATTTATCCTAACGCCATCTATATTTTAAAGCCGGAACAAAATCTCTTCTATCCTCCCTCGTTCCCGAGGGAATTCCCTACTTTCTAATATTTCCGCTAGATAGCGCCACCTGTTTGTACATTTAAAAACCTGCAAGATTGTTAATACAATCATAAGATTGTATTAACAATCTTCTGTAATAATGTAACCTATAAAGGTTACATTGAAAATTATGAAACTCTTATTAGGTGTTATGAATAGCTAAGTCTAGTACTTATCTAATGCCTTTATGACTTAGGTTTTTATCAAAAAAGTTATGCAATAAAAGTTTCACAGAATAAAGATTAATGGATTTTAAGACTTAGTTATTAAAACTTTTGTCATTATTTACTTAATGAATAAAGCTTAATTTATATTCAAGCTAAATCCAGTAAATCATTCACTCTGAATTCATAGATAAAAGATTTTCTAGTTACATAAGAGGCTTTTGTAATTAAAACAGATTATTTTTGTGATTTTGTTATAGTTTAGTTTCTATGTTTTTTTATTTTGATGTTTAGTTGTACTAAAAATTCTGAATTCTGAACATAGTAATTTTTAATGTCAAGCATTACATTTTCCTTGGAAGAATCTCAACGTCTCCGCTAAGACACAGTAAATCCCATGGATTAATGAGGGCTTTACTGGTTGGCTCGTCATACCCACCTTCTTGTTCTTTCAAAAGATTTGACCCACTTTTCACAAATGGATTATTTTTTTATGTTTTGTTAATACGGTAATTATTTTTACGCCTGTCGTAAGGATGTAATGGTTGGCGGAATTAATCATGAGAATGGACAGACAAACAGATTATTTTGCTTTAGATATGGTATAGGAGTAGGTGTCGTCACTTATTTGCAATGAGATAGATAATAATATAATTTAACTAGCTGTTTTTCGTGGTTTCAACCGCACCCGGGGGGTTCTCTTAGACGCACTCGGATAAAAAGTACCCTGTAACTGTCTCTAGGGTTCCATCTGTCTCTGTACTAAATTTAATCCAAATCGGGCCACTCGTTTTGCCGTGAAAGCGTAACAAACTTCGCTATAGTTAGGATACTGGTCATCTTACTTACTATGCAAATCAGATTGCTGGTAATGGGCTCTCCGCAATTAAATGGCATTTCGAGTAATATATGATTGTATTGATAGCGCACTTCAAGGTACAGTATTGAAGAAAATTTACAAGTACTCATGGAAAAAAAAAACAAAATAATTTCTACCAATCTATTCTTAGCCATTCTCAAAATTAGTTTAAGAATAGATAATCGTTAAAATAATATTCTAAACACTAACATTTCTCAGATAAATACAATCATCTAGCTAGACAAATTTACAAATTCAGTGACATAACGAGCCACAATCAAACGACAAGACCTTTATCAGAATTATTAGGATCAGTCGCCTTTGATCAGGTAATTCCCTTTGTCGAATTTATTAGGGCTAATCAAGTTTTCAAATCGGGAGTAAACGATCAAAGAATACTCAATAAGTTTTAGTGACTTCGTTATGAGTGTCATAAAGTGTGGAAAGATGATTTGTAATTAAATTACTAACGTAATTAAATCAAGTTTCTGCTTTTAATTCAGGTAGGTAGGAAATTTCTCGTCCGCTTTGGTTTCGAAACCGTGGTGTCCTGGCCTGGTTCTCAAGCACGTGTATGTGGTTTCTAAACCTGACATGTAGAAAAGTGACTTTAAACATTATAATAATATGCACTTTTGAAGATTTTCTTAGACGGCGCGGCCTAGTGGTGAGGGAGGAAATTTAAATCACCAATCAGCTTACTTTTTTAACGCAAAGTCGAACTTGGTTCTACACGCTGCCCTGTTTTGAGAATACAAATAATATTGAAAAATATTCTTGATATATTTATGTAAAACTCTCGTAAATTATTATCTAGACTATCTGTCGTTAAGTTCAATGAAAATTTTTGACTTTAGGACGACAAAAGAAAATTATTTTAATATAAACAACAATGCAGCCTCTGAATAAGAGTTATTTCAATATTTTCGCCGACTTTGACGAAGCAAAGGGAATTCCTAAATGCAGCGAAATAATTAGTTGCGAAGCGTGCACGTAGTTCTGAGACATACGGACTGGAAGAAATGACAACAGGGGCCTTACCATGACGTGCCAAAACAAGATTATTTTCGTTATGAAAAAGAGACGGAGCTATACGACGTTAGTAGCTGTGTCACGCTCTCAAACCTGAATAGTGATTGCAAAAACACGTGGTGGTACAGCCCTAGAGCCCGTGTCTGCCCACGTAATCTTAGTACGGTCAGTGGGCCAAGCAGGAACGTACTAATGTAATGTGCATGATGGGACGAGTAACTACATATAATAAAGTGGCTAGGGGCAGTGGCTTAAATTATTATCTAATCGACAATAGTTGACTATTAAAACAGGCTAACTGGCTATTACAACTTGTCGTTATGAGCAGTGAAAAAAAGTATAATAAAAAACATGGTAGTCCCCTTATATTAGTGCGATTTAATTCAATAAAGCCAAAAAACCTTCACTTAAACAAATTAGGCTGAAATCCTATATTTACAAAAAGACTAGTCCTTAAAAACGCCCCACTTTTCCCAACTTCTTATATGTTTTTGCTGGAAAGAAGAAGTTGAAAAAAATGACTATCATTTTGTACCACTTCTTCTACAATATTTGACGCACTTATTATCCGTATGTCTCGTGTAAGGGATGCATTAATAATGCAGTGACGCGACGCGAGACGGGGGACGGCAGCCATGGATGGTGGATGGTAGGAAGGTAGGATGGTTGGATGGTGGCCGCGCCAATCACATTAAAATAACCCCACTAAGGCTTAACTCACACCTTATTGTTGCCGGCAATATAATAGCAGTTCTTTATATTTTTGTATAGTCTGGAGAACGCTGTTATTATGAATAATATTAAAAAATATATACATATATTCTTCTGATGTCACTAGAGATTTTATTTGCCTATTCCTTTTGTTAAGTCATAGACCTGTCTTCAGCGGCGTGCACAGAGTTTTTAGGTAGGGTAGGCAGAAAAGCCAAAAAGTTTTTATACGGAAAATCGATAGGTAGGTACCTATCTTAATTACTCGCGAAGCGGCTTGCCGCTAGCGTGCGAGCCGAGCAGCGCACGACCTTACTACGATAGGTAGGTACGCCTGCCCGAGAGATGCGCCGCCGCGCTGCGCACGGGCCAAATGTGCCTAAACTGCTGAGTGACACCTGGTGACACCAGCCTGGCTTTGGTACCCACTTTTCAAAAATACATTCCGCATGTTGGTTTTGGTTCGTCGTCTTGTCGATCAAATAATGATGCATGTAATATGCCGCCTCAAATAATCATAGATTCAGATTTGATTAAAAAAACTTGCACATGAATATCTAAGAGCAATTTCGTAAATAGTTTTCCATAACTCAGTCGTATTTCGCATGAAAGTTGACCTCTCTTAATAACTTCCCTTATTCACTGAGGAACAAATTCTTTTACGTAAAGTGAACTCATGTTTACTTCAAAAACTAACAATAAAAAAGTGATTGAATAATAATTCGGTTTCGATCTACTTTCATCGTGTTTCAATACGATTTTCTCCAAGTGTACGGAAGCTTCTAAGTCATATTGCTCGTGGTTTTTTCTACCGTAGGAGATAAATATGAATAGGTGAAACCTGCGTCGTTCCAGACGGTTTTATTGCGGTAAAATAGTAGGTAAGTAAGGGAAATAGCGTGTATGCAATCCGAGAGCTAATAATAGGAATCAAATTGTTTAGTATTGAATATACGATTGATTGACTATACCTTTAGTTTGTATAAATTGTATCTGATTTGGTGTATAGGTGCAGCGGCCTTTCGCTATCACTTGTTTTTTTCTTCGAAAGATAGTTTTACAAACGCATCATTTTTAATTTTCTATACACACACACACCACCTGAACAACTTTCACAGTGAATATATTCCATTTCACACTATTATCAACGCTTAAAACTTACTATTATTAAAATATTAAGAAATATTCGCTAGCACAGAACAAGTCAGATAAACAATAACAACGGCGGGCGACGCGCGCGAAACTCACGTCACAGAAAAAAAAAATACGACTAAAAGAAATGTTGTTTACTTAGAGATAAGAAAGTCAAAACATGCTACTTTTTAAAATAGTTACATTACATCATAATGTAGATCGGTTCGGAAAACATCGGCCACCGTCCCTTGTGGCCTTGTCGATAGCCGAAGGTTTCCGAACCGATGTTTCCGTCGTATAAATCGCAAAAAGACACAGCCTTTTTTGTTATTTGTGTGCGTAATTTGTGTCAATGTGTGCAAAATATTTATACGAACGCACACTGCATTGTATTCGCATGTCTACGAGTCTTCTTACAAATACTATTATACGAAATGAGGCAATCACGTTTTCTGTCTATTTTCGCTAGGGGCGCCCTAGTACCGCGCAAACTTTTGTGTGTTGTTGAAATGTATCGCGAGTATTGATTCTTCGTAATAGGTACCACCAATATTCGACAGGTGGAGCTGATTTAAGTTTCAAGATTTTTTTATTAATAGTAATTACTCTGAGATAAAATATTAGATACTTATTAAAATAAAATAAAGATAGTAAATATTTTCTGAGTTATGTAGGGTAGGCAGTGTCTTTTTGCCTATATGAACTGCACGCCACTGCCTGTCTTGCCACCAACCAAGAATCTTTCTAGAAAGATCTTTTGTCACTGTTTGATATAACCAAAAAGTAAATCAAACGTCACTCCTAAAAACACAACTCAATTAATTAGTATTCCAGTATCAATAGCGAAGACTCAAGGAAGTGAGCTTAAAAGAGACCGCCTTTAAAACACGATTATAGATACTTCACTTATATGGACTGACAATCAAATCATGATGAACAATCCAGGATTTCTAAGAAGGAACCGAAATTACCGCCGGCCGGCCACACGCAGGGCTACCATTGGTATTCGACTCGTGATCTCGTCTCGTGCGCCGTGAGTACCACTGCACGTGGCGTTGGCCCAGCCTTTGACACCGCCGTTACTGTCACGATGGATGATGACGTGAATTTTAAGCAGACCCGTGGTAGGCCGTCATGATAATCGGCGGTGCATTATAGATAAGCCGCGTTTTAAGACTTCTTCATGGGTTGGCCTTATTTTGGTGACGTAGATTAAGTACAGGTGATGTGTACAAGGAAAATAATAAAATAACAACACTCGCAATAGATTCTGGTGTATCTTGTGATGATTGTAAAACTTATTGTACATCCGGTACATTTTTTTAATCTGATTGGGCCAATGATAAAGTAAGACGCTAGTCATGTACTTTCCAATCGAAATGTATTTTAAACTAAGAATAAAGTATCTTACGCAAAATACGCGCTTTGTCGTGGAGTTGCGGAAACCAGCCCACCTAAACCTAAATTAATCTAGGATAAAATATTGTTTCCCACTTTCAGGCAAACATCTCAAAAAATAATAGTAATGAAAAACACAGAACACTTGTATATTCAGCAGAGGCAGGGAATAGGAACTTCTGTTTAAAAAAAACTATCAAATATATATTTGTAATTTAAAATACGAAAAGGGTTTTTTCAGTATTTACAAAGCGTTGATTCTCAATTCAAAATCCAACAGAGAATCAGCAACCATCATTTGTATATAAAGTCGGCAGAGAATCATGTCGAATGTTGAATGTTTTGCAATAGCTTTGAAATACACACGAGAAAAAATCGAACCTCCTCTTTTTCACCACTTTAAACCAAACTATAGAACCCTAACTTAGTAGCTTTGGTCAGCGCCAACATTCCACACCACGTCGACAATGCTGACGCCTCAACCTTAATTGTCCCGTAGCGAAGCCGGGCCAAATAAGACAATAGAAATAATTATTAGTCTGATACCGGAGAATTCCGGGCTTCCACCAGGACAATGCGGCCCTCCCTATTGTCGTGTATGAAAATCTAATTGAAATGAAACGTACAATATAATCTACATAATCTGAGGATCTGGTATACGTAGCCCGAAAAATATAGGTGAGTATAGCTGGTCATTTTGCCGCGAATGGATTTTACTCGGATTATACCTACATGTGAATTATGAAAAGTATATTATTAAACATACGGATTTTAATTAATATTATATACTTATATTGTACACTGTATTCCTGTTTTAAAAATGAATAATGTTTGTATGTGGTATTTTTTTTTTTTTTTTATTAAAGGGGTTTTTATCCACAAGGATACATCAACCCCATTGTACCTTATACTCTATTTACACATAACTATGTGGTATTTACTTTAAAGTACTGGAAACTTAAATGAATATATTTTTCATCCGGCACGACAACTAATCTAAGATTGGAAATTTTTCATTGTTGTCAATAGCAAATCTATTAACAATATCCCAATAAATATCTCAAAAAAGAATACTGTCAATATTTCACATGAATGCTGATGATAAAATCATCACCTTTTATTTGCAAACTACACTCGCCCCTTAAAATATTCCACATGAAAGTTGATAACGTACAAAAATTTCCACACAATAAATTCCATTTTGTCACCACGGGAATTTCAGGTGTCCACCGCCGTCACTCTATAAACAGGACATAAACCCGTCGTCCTACTTACAGGTAAATGTTTGCCACCACCTGCCGCCACTAACTAATTTTATTAATTTTAATCACCAGTATTTCGCGTGTCCACCTTCATTAACTCTCACCTTTGATATATGGACGCCACTGAATTAACTACCAATGGTAGTTTGATGAACTTTTTAAGGGGTTCACAATACTTTTTTTTTTGAAATATGACTATTTCTATGCTATGGTGTAGAGTAGACTAGTTCAAGTGATTTGTGGCACAATTTATAATGCTCGTTAACATTAAATAGGCTTTTATCAAATGTCCAAATTAAATTATTACAATGTGTATAGAATCTTGTGGTAAAGTTTTTAAACATAACTTTTTGTTATAGTCATCATTTATAACATTTTGTACCTACTGACTATGTATTGACTGATAATTATTATCTCATTTAAAAAACCTATATATTGTAAATTGTAATTATGTTATAATATAAAAGTTTTTGATGATTTTAATAAGATGTGAGGAGTTTTTAAATGGTCAATTTTAGATTGTTTTTCCTACTACTAATATGAATAAGATATGTGTAAGTGTTGTTTGTTAATATTTTACACGAAACTGCTGTAGCACATTTGGTACACACATAGTTTATAACCTGAATTAACACAAAGGACATATTTTTTATTCGTTGAGTAAGCGCGAACTAGCCCGGTTAAGCAGTCGACAACCTTCTAGGTTGACCTGCGAGATGCCATACAAAAAAAAAAGCGCGAAGTAGTTTTCTCAGGATGCAACTAAAACCACAGATAACAGCAAGTATTACTTATATCTTTTGCTATAAGATTAACGACGTAGAAAATTATTAAATAACATAATTTGGAAATATATTGTCTTAATAATTGACTGTTTATAGGATCACCTTAGACATTATGTATCCTTACATTGATGTTTTCTCCCACATAATTAAAGAAATTTCGTTTCCTTCCTCTACAATACCGATTCATACAGCACGCCCCCTTTAAAGTATCATTAAAACTTGTATGAAGCGATAAGGATTATTGTTAATGAGGGCCGTTATGACGTAACAGTCCCCATGGTTTATGACGTCACGGTTATGGTGTTTTTATGGCCCACAATGGCTTGTTCGTCCTGATAAGTCTGTGGGTGAATTTATGGGACATGCGACTGTTGGTTTTCATATTTAATTTTGACCTGATTAGCATTCTGGGAAATTTAATTTTGATTTCAATTTTTCATGCTTTGATAGTCTTGCCTTTGGGCTTTCTTGGTAATGACTTTGAAGCCTAAGTAAAATCAAAATGGGAATAGAATTCCTTGGAATTTTAATCACATTTTCATTTCTTATTCGTTCACCTTGCAATTTCTAGGAGTTGAGAATTATTACCTGTTACAAGGAACTGCCTGAATACTAAGATTTAGTATGGAATACTCGATTTGTAATTAAAGTACCCGTCATACAATTCCTCAGTGTGGTTTACCAGTATTGTGTTTAGAGGTAAAATATGAACAAAATGGAAAGGTATAAGTAGGTACTTGATTATTAGTGGGATTATTTTTCATGTTATCTCTACGCACACTCGTTTGAATCTATAAGTATTTATCAATATTAATAATTCGCCGAAATGAATAAATGTGAGAACGACTGCGTCGAATTTGTTTTTTTTTTGTTCGGTATTGTCAGGACAAGATTTTTATAGGTAAAAGAAAATTTTAATAAATATCGAACACGAACTTTGTAAGTTTGTCGGCCCAGCTTATTTTGCATAAAAACTCCCAGCCCCAAATTAATATATTTAAGTCTATTATAAAAACAACAAAATTATACAAGAAAATTTACCTTGACATACTATTTAAGTACCTAACATAATTGGCTGTAATAGATTATGTATTATACAAGATTGAAACAAACATTTTTTTCTCAAATGCTGCATAATACTTTAATCTTTATTATAAATATAGAACAAAAATAACCGTAATAACATTAATTTTATTACAATAAAAAAAACAAAAACATGAACAAAAATTTCTTTCACAGTATCACGCACTAATCCGACCCAGAATTACTGAAAACGATTAATAACATTGTTTATCAAAACGCCAACACTTCAGATGTACTGATAACGGAAAACACGCAACTAAAGAAATGAAAATAGAAGACACATTCCAGGATGAATATTGTACGTTCATTATTATTCACCCTTTTTAAGGCTCAAAAGGTTTTTGGGACATAAATCATGGTTAACTTTAGTGAAATTACTATGCCTAATGAATAGTTAACGAAGGATAAAGTACGGTGTATTCCGAAAATATTTTAGTTGTATTTCCAGATTGCAATATTGTTTTGGTAAATTTTAACTACTATAATACACTGTTGCGTCCGGTTAGACTGTAGTACCGGTGAGGCCTCGCCTATCGTGTCTTCAGCATAAAGTATCTAATATTCTGCCTGCAGCTTTTTGTGGATAGTCACACCATCTTGCCAGAAATTCCACATCGGGGAACCACCAACTCGGGGATCGAACCTAGGATCTTATGTCCAGCAGTCCGGCTTGCAACTTCTAGACTAAAGAGACAGTCAAGTTAGGTTCATCATCATCATCGCCTATTTATATTACCACTGCTGGGCACAGGCCTCTTCTCATATAGAGAAGGCGTCAAACTGATGGTCATTTACAAATTAAGTTTTTTTAGGGTGGGATTTCATTTAATAGGTCCCTTTGTGAGCAGACCAGGAGCAAGTGTCGAGACTGTTACTGACTAAAACTCATATATGTTCCTCTCGTTTTCCTGTGCGTTTCAGGACCGTAACTCTTTCGAATAATCCCGAAGCTCCAAATTAAGGCTACCTACCACATTACTCCAAGGTGTAGCCTCCGGCTAGGCACGTATTGTATCTAACATGAATACGAAATCATAACAATAAATATTACATTCTTTTTATACGACGAAACTGGATCCTGATCAAAAGAAATTGATAGGAATTCCCTCGTGATTTACCCCTGAATTCTTAGGGTAAATATTTTGTGTTTTTATATCTAAATATGGCGACATACTTGCTTTTTTTTGGGAGAAATTGATATGTAGATTACATACAATTTCCTTGCATTATACTTGTATGTAAAAACAAATATTTATAAGTCAATTGATACAGACTATTCTTACTAATGTCCTTACTTCCTCACTAATATTATAAATGCGAAAGTAACTCTGTCTGTCTGTCTGTCTGTCTGTTACGCTTTCCCGCCAAAACTACTGGACCGATATAAATGAAATTTGGTACAGAGATAGAATAGACCCTGAGGAACAACATAGGCTTTTTACCCGGGTGCGCTAAGTAGTTCCCTCGGGATGCGGGTGAAACCGCGGGAAACAGCTAGTATTTAATATAACTTATTTATTTAGTCTGTACGAATTAACTTTAAGAAAAATGTAAAAAAAATCATAACCTATTTTGTTCTAATTTTCACACATAGTTAAATAAAATGGCATTAAATGATGAATAATGATGTTTAGAGCATGAAATTGACATAAATGCACCATCCTTACGCCGTTTTGTTAATTTGTGTGGCAGAATTAGAGCAAAATAGGTTACGAATTTGTTTACATTTTCGTAAAACCTATACAAACTATAGTAGTATTTTTTGCTCGCATCTTTACTTATACTACTTTATTTATTGAGTAGTATTTTAAGACTTTTATTCACCGGATAAAAAGCTTCAATGCCTTTTCATAAGGTCAGATTCATTATTAGGTCATGGTCTACTGTTATGCTCAATACGTGGTGTGTTAGCTTTACAGACGTGATTTAAAATATTTAAATTTAAAAACAAATAATATACTAAATCTGCCCTTAAAAATATGCATTTAAATAACCAGAAACCCCATCTAACTTTCTCATTCGATATATGTTAGGTATTGGAAGCAAATATAAAAGCATATGAAGATTAGTAGAATCACATATAAAAGGAATCCTTAAACTCTAGATGATAAGAGGAATATAAACCCTGGCCTTGATCTGTACAAGACTATTGCTCATGTACAAGCAATTTTTCCTTCTATCTCATTAATTTTATTACATTCCAAACGGTTGGACAGAAAAATGTTCGATAATTCGACGAAGATATCGCTATTGAGAACCCACAAGACCATTACTACTACAAGACCTTGATGCGTGTATACTTGAAGGCTACAATATATGATCAAATGTTTGCCATATAAAAAGGTAATCGACACCAATATTGGTGAAAGGTTGCAGTTAAGGCTTGAAAGCAATCGGTAGTCTGAGGAAAAAGATACGTGATGTTACTTACTTATTTGTTAGATTTAGGCTTTCATATATAAGATGTTTTCCTGATTAAACATTGTATAGCAAAGACCTATCCAATGATACCCCACACGAGAGCAAAATATACATTCCCATTTTAAATGTAGGACAGGGAACCATTTTTTTTAAATTGCTATTTTAACACTTTGTCAGCGTAATTATCACGTATATCGATACCAAATTACAGCTGTCTAATTAATACGAAAAGCCTTAAGGCTTTCCCGTTGATAAACAGACAGACAGACGAATACAGCGAAACTATAAGAGTTCCTTATTAACTTCGGAGCCCTAAGAACGATAAAAAAAAACATCCCGTAAAAATATTAATAAAAACTCCAACATCTTAACATTAATAAGTGATACCGATAGTCGATAACGTACCCTTTTACGTTCGCTTTATCAATAATTTGCCACCAAAGGCTTTTAATATAGCAAGGGTGTTCGGAAGTGAAGATATCCCGAATATTTTATTCAGTAAGGTAAAGAGGCTGACAAAGAAATGCGAGTTAGATAGGTGCCTAAATAAACTGGGAGGTAGTCTCGGTTTTCGGATAGTTGACATACCGTCCTTATTATGAAAGTAACTCGGTTTTATTATTATGATTCATGTGAAGAATAATAGGTATGTGTGTTATGTAAAAGAGAGGAGCTCGTGGCTAAGTAACAGCCGCACGGTTCGACCGATCAAAGGTTAAGCTGCGCTTGGCGCAGTCGGTCCGTGGATGGGTGACCATCTTTGTCATAGCGAGACTCCTCCGTGCCTCGGAAAGCACGTTAAGCTGTTGGTCCCGGTTGTCATTTGTACATCTTTGACAGTCGTTACGGGCAGTCAGAAGCCAGAAAGTCTGACAACCAGTCTTACCAAGGGGTACCGTGTTACCCGGTAACTGGGTTGTGGAGGTCAGATAGGCAGTCGCTCCATGTAAAACACTGGTTCTCAGCTGCATCCGGTTTAGACTGGAAGCCGACCCCAACATAGTTGGGAAAAGGCTAGGCAGATGATGAGATGATGTGTTATGTAAAATAATAAAAGAATATCATTTCGAATTAGGTAATCTCGTACCACTGTTCACTAAATACATAATTACCAAAAACTTCTTCGTCTTTATCAATTGACTGAGACAGATGGTGTTATATTTGCGGAAATGGTTTTAATTGAGTATATATTTTTTTTGTTAAAATTAATATAACACCATATTGCATCCTACTAATATTATAAATGCGAAAGTTTGTGAGTATGTATCGCCACGCGCTATCATTAATGTAGGATCTGCATTTTGCCGATTTTTTTTTTATTTTACTAAAGTACTTAAAATAGTGTAATAAATAAACCCTGATTAAAAAAAAACATGTATCTTAATAACTTTCGGAAATAATTACATAAACATTGTCGGAAGTAATGCAGGTGTCCGGTCAAAAATGTAGGTAGGTACTTTGCAGCAATGTTAGCCGCGCGACGCGAGTGAGCGAGCGCGCCGATCTGCCAGTTACTGTGTTAATGTAATTGTTTTATTAAGTAATTTTTATGTGTGGTTAATATTGAACTACTATTTATACAACTAATTTCATTGTTATAGATTCACTAATATTGTTAGTCCATTTATTAACTTCGTATCTGCCAGATCCGACGTTAATGACCGTAGATGATGAAAATTGTACTGTCGGATCTACCACATCCTACCTTATTGATTGCACACCGTATAATTAATTTTGTTGGATCTACCACATCCGATGTTAATGAACGGACATGATAAAAATCATACAGTCGCATCTGCCACATTCGACTTTATTACCGGTTTATTTTAGATAGAACGTTACCAGACCTAACAGATAACTCACTTTTTAGGTTTCCGTAGTCGACAAGGAACCTTTATAGTTTGCCATGTCCATCCGTCTGTCTGTCTGTCTATCTGTCCACGTCATAGGTCAGACGTTTTTGGTACTAGATAACTGAAATTTAGTATAGATATTATGTATATTGATCACGCCGACAAAGTGGTAAAATAAAATTATGTTTTTTTTTATGGTGGCTCTCAAACACGTAAAGTGCGCGCGTACGAGCCCCCCCCCCCTCTAACTTTTGAATGACTGTCCTTAGGAATGTGAAAAAAATCACATACGTAGCACATGTTATGAACTTACAAGGAAAACTATCTAGGTAGGCTAGGTAGTCTTAACCGGTTACAGAGTTATAGTCAACTAATAAGACCTACTACGTTAGTTTTATTGAATGCTAATTATCATACTATTTTTGGTTTTAAGGTACATTTCGAGAGTCACCTGTACCTGTTGATGCAGAACATAAAAACCATGTTTCATTTTGGTGATACCGGCCAAGGGAAAATTCTTACCCAACTATTAGTAAAAATATAGCGCTATCAATAAGACTAGATTTTGTCCTTGAAATTGTTTAAAAAGGGCAATGATGATCTGCGATGCATCTGGTGTTGTAGATATCCATAGGCCGTGGTGACTACTTGATAATCAGGAAGGTTGCGGCTTATGAGCCACCTACTTACATCCAAATGTGTGTTAAATGTTTAAATATTGCATTTTATTGTTTCCAATTTAAGATTATTATTAAAAAGTAAATGATGAATTAATAAGTTGCTATTTATCATGTCATGATTTACTTAAAAAATGGAAATTTCCATTAATTGGTATCATTATCACTAACAATGACATTTCAAGATGGTCGATAGCGTTAGTTCACCTGTCAGCCACGTTCATAAATCCGTAGTATCCGTTAAAGGTCCGCATTGAGAGAGATACATAGCACAATAAATAATATTCAACATTTATTGGAAAAAACACTATAATCATAAAATGAAAGAGACACCGCAACGTAGGTATTTGTAAAGGAGACAACGCTGTGATTTTTCAACTACCCATCCACCAGTTACTTTGTAATAATAAGTACCACGTAACATACCAGGGTTTCATAAAGTTGCAGAAGTCCTCACTGATATAGCAGAACAATTCTACCAAGTTTTGTGTGTAGGTTGCGCCTGATATCTATCATATGATCTCAGTATGCATATCATCGACTACCTATGGAACCTCCACAACCCAGTTACCGGGTAACACGATACCTCTTGGTAAGACTGGTTGTCAGACTTTCTGGCTTCTGACTACCCTTGACGACTGTCAAAGATCTACAAATGACAACGGGGACCAACGGCTTCACGTGCTTTCCGAGGCACGGAGGAGTCTCGCTATGACATAGATAGTCACCCATCCACGGTTGGACCGCGCCAAGCGCAGCTTAACCTTTGTCGTTGCGGCTGTTACTTAGCCTACAATTTTCGCGATTCATACATATTGCACGTAATGTTACAATGAATAGGTATTATGGTCCCCTTAACGTTATGTAGGTATTAGTTGATTCCAATTAATTTGCCTGTATAAACTTACTAGCTTCCCGCCAGCGGCCTCGCTCGCAATATTTTTGCTAATGGATACAAAAACTTGACAAATTATATACTAAAACCTTCCTCATTAATCACTCTATCTATTAAAAAAACCGCATCAAAATCCGTTTGCGTAGTTTTAAAGATTTAAGCATACATAGGGATATAGGGACAGAGAAAGCGACTTTGTTTTATACTAAGTAGTGATACCTAATGCAATTTGGTTTTAAATGATTTGTCCCCACAAAATGATGTAAGTGTCAGATCCAACATAATTTACTACATTTTATCCATCAATAAGGGAGGGTCTGCCACATCCGACTCACTGTCTAAATCTCCGTCCAATCAAAAAAGTCCGATATACCACATCCGACGTATAATAGTAAAATATATCCATGTAAAATGGCTTCATGTGTCAGTTTGACCACTATTTAAAAAAAAACAGATAATCTATTTCATTAGCTAGATGCGTAATAGTATATCTCACACCCATTTAAAATTTCATAATTATATGACTTAAGATAATAGTTTTATTGTACTTTTTAACTTTAAACTGCTCTCCTGTAAAGTTGCAGATTTGTAGATCCTGCATTAATGATAGGGCGTGGCGGTATGTTTGTTAATCTTTCACGCAAAAACTACTGAATAGATTTGGATGAAATTTTTACATAATACATAGGTTTATCCTGGTGTGCGAAGTTAAGAAAAGTAACAACAAATATCTAATCTAAATCTAAATATATATAAAACTCAAAGGTGACTGACTGACTGACATAGTGATCTATCAACGCACAGCCCAAACCACTGGAGGGATCGGGCTGAAATTTGGCATGCAGGTAGATGTTATGACGCTGGCATCCGCTAAGAAAGGATTTTGATAAATTCTACCCCTAAGGGGGTGAAAAAGGGGGGCAAATTTTGTATGAAACTCGGTCATTTTTTAAATCACGCGGGCGAAGCCGCTGGCGGGAAGCTAGTTTAATATAAAGTAGCTATAATGTTTTTATGCAGTGTTTGGTGGAATAAAATTGATTATTTAGATAGAAAAAAAATCAAAAATAATTATGAACAAAAACTAAGTTCGCTCCGTCCGCTCCGTCCGCTCCGTCGCTCAACAAATATCCGATCATACAACATAATATAGACTTTCATTCATTATCATCATCATCAGCCTATATGTATATTGTCCCAATGCTGGGCATAGGCATCTTCTCACACAGAGAAGGCGTGAGCATTGATCATGAAATATTACTGCGTATGTGTAAGCATTTTTTTTTTCATTCGCAAAATAAGGGCACCATTGGTATCGTACAAAAAGTACCAGTCCATGGCCCCAGGCGTAGACATTATTTATTTAACAAACTCAAAGGATCGGAGTAGTTAGATAATTGTTCCTTCCCAATCCCTAATGAAAATACAATAATCCCTTAGACCGGATTAAAAATCATAATCCTCCTTTTTTGTCGTAGGCGGGTAAGGGAAAATTAAAATAGTAATATGAGCGGAGTGCCTAATTGATTTTAATATTGTAGTAGCTTCATTTTCTTTTGGATTATATTTTTGTTACGATCTACTTAACGTTCCTTGTTTTTTTAATCTATTTAATTAAATGACTTGTGTAACGGATGCTGTTTTGTGTAAAGCTTCACTGACACTTCAAAAATACCTATTGATTAGCGAATATCTTAAGTGAACTATGTATTTATTATACCCCGGATAAAAAACCCTTGTCCTTTCCCAGGTATCCATCTATAATACATATCCAAATATCTTCATTTGAAATTTCTTCATTCTAACAATATTGAAAATGCGAAAGTGAGCTTGTCTGTGTATTTGTTAGTTTGTTACGCTTTCACAGTTGGTACTGATATAGATAGGATTCTGAAGACGGTTAAAGAAAAATCTGGTTGCGTAAAGTAGTTCCATCGCGGCCCAGGTGAAACCGCGGGATACATGTAGTTTGTAATATAACCTAGCAGTTGAATATGTACTACTTAATTATTTTATAATAATACACTTATTAAAAATAAATAATAGTCGTGGCAGCCTAGTGGTTAAGGCACCTGCCTCTCGTGTACGAGAGTGCAGGTTCGAAACCTGGCAAGTACCTTTACTTTCGAAGTATATCTTAAACGTCACTAACTAACGGCGAAGGAAAACATCCTGAGGAAATCTGGACTTAAAAAGTCTAAAATCGCCAATCCGCATTGAGCAAGCGGGGTGATTAATGCTCTAACCTTCTCTGTATGAGAAGAGGCCTGTGCCCAGCAGTGGGACAATATTATGCTGATAATGATGAATACACTTATAAGGTTAATCAACAAGGTTTCCTCACCGTACGATTTATTTATTATAATCAATTTTCTAATCCACATTCCACTTTTTAAGCCCTCTAAAATATCATGGAGCTAACCGCTTAGCTTACTCAATGAGTTTTCGGAGCTGCAGTTAGTTACCAGACAGGTAGAACTTAGCTTAGCTCAACTGAACTTCATTATTTGCTAACTAATCTGCCACTAATCTTTCTAACTTTGTTACAGTTTCAGGTATTAGAAACGTGGATTTTATGCCACTGGTAAAATACATAGGTATATAATTTTCAAATCAGCATGATATTAATATCATGCCTGTTCTCCTCAAAAGGTTAAGCAGGGGTGTACCAACCAACTCTTCGCGAGTCGCTTTTTATGGAATGAGTGTATTGCTGACTTGGAACCAATTCAGGCCACTTGAGTAGCTTATAATTCACTTGAGTAGCTGGGGCTGTTTCTAAAACTTTTGTGACAGCATGGTATCCACCTGGGTATTAAAATTAGTACTGCTTCTTCTTCTTCTTATCGTATGGGCAGGTACTAAGCTAACAAGCACTAGTGTAAGAGTTTTCTCAAATCCGCCTGACGGCGTCTGACATGGAATTGTAACAACAACTGCTATCAAGATACTCGTAGCAGCCGGGGACGATGGCTAGCGTGCCCTCCCAGGCACGGGGTATAATACCACTAACTTCCTGACTCCGGGCTGCTTTGTGAAATTTTCTAAAACCCACAAAGCGATTTACTTTAAATAGAATTACTGCTTACAAGCTAGATATCAACATGTTCAAAATCAGAAATCGCATACGCGATTTTTACTTCATCAGCCGTTTGCTCGGTATTTCAAAATATTTTTTGATTTCTTAAAAACCAGCCATCCATAAAACTAAAATGATTATCTTCAGCATTCGAATAATCAGTCTCCGTCTAATAGAACTTCATTCCAAGACTACGACACAAATTAACGACAGGTAAGTTAATTCGTCGAATTGACTGCAAGTGGCATTTCTACTCTTAACGATTAAATATAATCGATTCTAGAATCGTTAAATTTACCTTTCACAGACTTTTCTATTGGAAAACTACTTATACGATACCTTGCCTGATTCATGACACAGTCTAAAAATTCCCCATATCTAATTAAAACATATTCACCAGTAGGCAAACCACATCTGTACATTCAACTTTACTATTTTACACACTTTTTAAATTATATAAATGAAAAGAAAAAAAAAATAACATAAGGGATGTCTTTTGAATGTTAATAAGGCGACTCCTTGAAGTTTATTTAATTATAAAATAATAGAAAAAGTACGCCATTCGCAGCCGACACTTCACTCGAGTGTAATTTGCGTCTCTGAATAAGATGTGGAACTTTTGATAGAGGAATAATTTGAAAAACTTGAATAGTTAGCATATTGTATAAATAAGCCTATTCCCCAGCCCATGAATATGATGAATAGAAAAAAGAATAATATAATCCTGCAAGTACTGAAATCTCAAGCAGATGGGGTGACGTGTTCCTCATTGTAGCAACTAGACTGTATTTTCTTTTATTTGAATATGATGGTTAAGAGTTTAATATTATTAAAATGTTGTGGCATCTACAATACTTATATTCCGAACCCCAGACTTTCGTTATTTTATAAAAGCTGAAAGTTTGTTAGCGCATGCTCCCAACACAGGTATATAAACGATGGACTTCGTTCTCGCACTATGGGTATCAGCAACTTCACTATGAGTGTCAGACATATCACTATGAGTGTCACCAACTTTGCTTTGAGTATCAGGCACATCACTATGAACTTGAACCGATAAACTGATAAACCGAAAAACTGAAAACTTCGCAATGAGTGTCAGCCATTTCGCTGAATGTATACCTCGCTGAGTGTCATTCACTTCCCTATTGCGATCGACAAGCAAGTTTTTCGATTTAATTTAACCTTTTACAACCTATAAGTATTTTATGACATTAATCAGCATTTATTCTTTTTGATCAAGTTCCGCTACAATATTTGTGGTAATTCCAACCTAAATATTTCAAACCTACTGTCTTATTTAGAAATGCTAGAAAATAATTTCCACAATGTCTAGAAGTTTTAATCCCTTTGATGTCGGACCCAAAACAATAAAACTTTACTGAAAACAATTTGTAGGTCTGATGAATACCTTTTTTGTTTCAGACAGCTGGGGACCAATCTAGGACCTAACTCCAGCTCCTAAAGCCATAAAAACAGTTTAATATACGAACCGTCAAGTTGGCAACATAAACTAAGATTAATTCACTCAACTAGACTCATCTCGGCATGGAACTACTAACTCCGTGACAAACTGCCGGACAATGTTTGACTGATACGAATGAGTCCTGTACTATGGGAACCGGTTTTGTTCACACTATCGAGTTGAGAAGACGAAGTGCATCGAACGCTTTTGTAAGATCTTTTTCTTAAAAAAAATTTTTCCACTAGACATTATTACAGATTACCTATTGTTATTTGTGTAACAAGAAAAAGTTTTTCGAATATAATTCCTGTTTGAATATTCAATTTTTTCGAAACATTAAAGAAAATTACGAATGAGTTTTACTCTTCTTTTTGCCCTGCTCTCGTAATTGGGGTTGGCGCAAGATGTTGTTTTCTTCCAATCTTCTCTGTTAGCTGTCAGATTGTCATTCACTCATTTTTATTTGAGTATCGACTCTTACATTTTCAGAGACTTTGACTGACCAATCACAGTCATTGGTCATCATGAACTTTTTGTCCCGTTACAAACCGAAAATTTCCAAAAAGAATAATGGACGACAAACTCGTACATGACCTTTCAAAACAAAAATTGCTCCTTCGAAATATCGCCAAACACTTGTGTCCAATAGTACCGGCTGCCTCACAGCCAAAGTTCATCCGTCCTATTTGACTAATTCTCCGTGAGTCTGAATAACTCCGACTACCCCGTATTCAGGTAACTGTAATATTTTAACTGGTTCCATTCCACATACGGTCCGAGGTACCTACGAAAGACTTCACGCTTGTCGGAACAACTTCCTAACATTTACATAATCGTTTGATCCGGGTGTTTCACTTTGACGTCATATTTTTATTTCTTCATATATTTTAAATGGGTTTTAAATACGATGGGTTTTGTTGTATTTTAGTGATGTAACTTATGGTGACATTTTAGAGGCGTTGACAGTTTTTTCTGACTACTTCAATCAAAAATTTGCCAATTCCTTTTTTAGTATTATTTCTTGCTTTCCTGCTAAATTGCTGGGAATTTTAATTGGCATACTGATTAAGTAGCTAATAGTACTCCTGTTTCAGTAATAATTTTATTTGCACTTATTAATACAATTATATCAGAATATCTATATCTGACGCCTTCTCTCATACCGACGCCTATACTGATACCGACGTCTGGACTGATACCCACGCCTATACTGATACCGAAGCCTGGACGGTATCAGACCGACGCCTTGACTGATAACGACGCCTTGATTGATACCGACGCAAACTCTGATTCCGACGCCGAGTATGATACCGATGCCATTTCTGATACCAACGCCTAGACTGATACCGACGCCTAGACTGGTACCGACGCCTTGACTGATACCGACGCCTAGACTGATACCGACGAGAAAAAAATAATTCCCAAAAGTACCGAAAGTATAATTATTATATTGCATTCATGGTAATATGTTTTTTTTTATTTTACGTAATCTTTTATTCGTCGTCAACTTAATCTAAGATTAAGCTCCAAGACAGTTGTATAGACAATAAAATTTAACAGTCGTTATATACTGAAGAATGTAATTAGTCTTTCAGCGATAACGTAACGTATTTTATATAGTTATTACGCAGTCGTAACGTTACTTGATTGCCGAAAGGCGTACCTATTATGCTCTTTTATAGCTCACGATACGATCACGATGAAAAATCGGATTGCTGATAGCAAGGGTTATAATTTATGCATCGTTTTTGTAGAAGTTAAAATTGTGTACAAAAATAACTTGAAATAGACTCTATATTAAGTGCCTACTAATATTTACAAATGCGAAAGTAACTCTGTCTGTCTGTTACACTTTGACAGAAATACTACTGAACTAATTTAAATGAGATTTGGTATAGAGATAGCATGAAAGCTGAAGCAGAACGTAGGATTCGGGGACGTATTATTCCGCGAGAAACTGCTAGTAATCTATAAGGTCGAAAAACTAAACATTTAAATTATCTAATGCTATACTTTCCTAGCTCTTCTAAAATAAAAGCGTTATATTTTTTTCCCATAGTGAATTTAGATATCTTAAATCAGCCCAGGGAATATTAATTCCGAAATCGTCGAAGTCGAATATTCTTTTTAGATTTGAGCGCTTCAACATAATCTTTGTATAATAATTTTGCAAGATCACAGATCGTGAGTCGCCATCACTAAATGACCTTTAACCGTCGATTCATTCCGTTTTACGTACATAGTTAACGTCCCGCATTACAGCTGAACGTTTGAGTAGTAAAACGACTAACTAAACGACTGTAACAAAGTCTATGATTACGGATAACTATGACGCTCGCTTTTGTGTTCACCGCCTTTATATTTAATGATGATATTAGCGATTATATGCATATTGTTAAAGTTTATAGTGTACCTGTTTCGTGTAGTAAAATGATATGTTAGACAAGCAATTCCTCACGGTTTTACTCGTATTCCGAGAAAACTACAATGTGTACACGGATAAAAAGTAGCCTATGTGTTGATCCAGGTTATAAACTATGTGTGTGCCAAATTTCATCCAAATCTATACTGTGGTTTTTGCGTGAAAGAGTAAGAAGTATAACATTATATCCTCAAAAAAAATCGCATTTATCATATTAGTAGGATGTGTGTACCATGTGATGTATTTATCTTTGTTCTCTTTCACGCAAAAACTACCAAATGTATTTCGACGAAGGTTTTTATACGCGTAGTTTATGTCTTGGATTCTATAGGACATAGGATACTTCTTATCTGGGTGTGCGAAGTAGTTCCCTCAGGATGCGAGTGAAACCGCGGAAAATAGCTAGTCATCATCTGCCTAGCCTTTTCCCAACTATGTTGGGGTCGGCTTCCAGTCTAAACTAGATGTAGCTGAGTACCGGTGTTTTACATGGAGCGTCTGCCTATCTGACAACCCAGTTACCGAGTGACACGGTACCCCTTGGTAAGACTGGTTATCAGACTTTCTGGCTTCTGACTACCCGTAACGACTGTCAAAGATCTACAAATGACAGCCGGGACCAACAGCTTAATTTACTTTCCGAGGCACAAAGGAGTCTCGCTATGACATAGATGGTCACCCATGCACGGTCCGACCGCGCTAAGCGCAGCTTAACCTTTGATCGGTCGAACCGTGCGGCTGTTACTTAGCCACGAGCAAGCGGAAAACAGCTAGTAAAAAATAATTTTAGTTCACCGCCTCGTGTAAGAAGTTTCAAACCAAACTCGGATGTCCAGCAACAAAACTTGTACAAAAGTGATCGTTTATGCGAAAATCAGAATGGGGTCGCCCGTTCAAGATAACTCTTGAGTAATAAAAGTTGAAACTTGGTCTATAACTTCAAAAACTCGAGCCATCGGTTGAGAAAGACATTTTGTTAATCTTTACAGGCACGTTTTAGAAATTTTGGGTGAAAAGGATTTCGAGGTAATGATGTTTTGTAGTGGACGAAGTTTTTGAAGTCTGTCGAATTTTGAAAATCGCTTTCAGAAATTTTACGATTGAATCCTTCATTATTCGTCAACAATAGATTGAGTGATTTTCTCCAATAGGCAGTGCGTGAAGGTTCTGAAGCTGGTCATACGAGAATATGGAGTTTTCCTTGTCATGTTGTTGATCATCACCATTTTTGGTGGATTAAGAACCCCACACTCGCGGAATATCTATTAAAGATTCAAAGATAAAGAAGGAGGATTGAATAAGTTATTCAGACTCTATGCAGACTTAAATCAAGTATCAGGTTACTTCAATCATAAAACCAATTCCCAAAAGACGACGTTACACCTACAGTCTAGTTATACAAGCTAATCAGTGTGAAAACACACCGTCCAATATGCACGAACCAATTATTCTGCTCATGCGACCCACGTAACGTGCTAGTTTACTCCTTAAATAGTCACAGACGCTGCAATATACTCTGTTTGATTAAAAAAACAAAAGAGAATCAGATTTCATTTATTTAAACATACAAGCACTGCAGTGCTCCGACCTTAGTTGAAACATTCTAGAACAAATTTAGATTTTTTTTTGCACGAATATTACAACAGGATTCTCAAATATAGAATTCGCACCAGATAAATTGCAAAAATACATTACACTTATGTTAGCCACATAATGAAGATTGTGTCTTTAAATTAATATATAATTTAAATTTTTATTTTTATAATTTAAATTATAATTTAAATGAGTCATGGTTACTTGAATAAATAATATTCTATTCTATTTAAAAAACCCATCATTATTCAAATTATGGACACTATGGATCCCATACATTGATTAGAAGTCCAGGAGAATTAATGATTATGGAGCCAAAAGTCCACCAACACTACGCACGGACAGAATATGAATACGGATAGAATATGATTGTCATAATTTACACACAAGTTATAATACAAATAGTTTTCCTGTATGCTTGACTTGAGAAGAAAACTATAACATAATACCTACGGGGATTTTTTAAGCTGTCGTTAAACCTTATATTTAACAAAAGGAACTGCAGCCTTATGCTTGGTTAGCTTTACAATATTAGTAGCATAAATATAATATCTATTAATTAAAATATTTCACTGGTTTTTTTTTTTCTCTAAAATCAGAAACATTATGCATTATGTATGTTTTCTTTAGAAAAAAAAACAGAATTGAAGTCATTTTCTAAATTACTTCGTTGCCTTTCTCAGACCATTAAATATTAAAGGAATAAAAAGTAAGGACTTTCTATTTGTATTTCCTTGTACAAAAAAAATACTTTCCCTTAGAAACCAAAACGTAATCTCTTAGTTTAGTAGCACTCATTGTTGGAAATGGACTTCATTTAACCAGAGGGTTATGCCTATGCGAAAAATTATAAAGATTACATTTATCCACCAAAAGATAAAATTAGTAAACATATCTAAAATATTTGCTACATTCCAATATATTCCAACAACAGTTTATTTAAAAACTGGTTATACCATAATATCATCATCGAATTTACTATCCCACTGTTGGGTACAGGCATCTTCATTTTTAGAGCAAGCCTGAACATTAATCACCACGCTTACGCAGGTTAACGATTTCAAACTTTTCCTCGCAATGTTTTCCTTCACCATTATAGTCAGTGGTCACTAAGATTAGAATATATATTTATCATTTTAGAAAAAATAAATTAGTACTTGCCAGATTTTGAAACCGCACACTCGTACACGAAATGCAGGTGTCTTAATCACTATTTCATCGACGTGTGCACTGTATCCCTGTATGTGACCACCAACGTCAAACTCTATGTTACTTCACACCTGCCTTACCTAAAACAAAAGAAAACGTATTTCACTTCCACGAAGCAACCAACTAAATATTGCATAACCTTGCTTATATTCATCTCCCTTCATTTCACATGCAACCACAAAACCATACAAAATAAAATCCACTACTCCTGAGAATTTCCTAGAAATCCGTATTCCGAATTAAGCTGGCGTGTTTACGTAGTGCGAGGATAAACTATCTAGGAGGCATCTCATAAATAGCGGAGCTCTACAGATCTTTAGTCCTAGTTAGCCTTCGAGACGGCAAAGCTCGTAATTTAGTCAAATACTCAAATATACTCACACAAATACTCAGCGCTCACTGTAAAACTGAGACGTATAAGTTAGATCCGCGTTGTGATGTTGGCAGTAATGAGCAAAGGGAGGATGCTGATTTGATTGAAGATGAATGAGAAGGCTTGAGTGTGGAATAATTTTGTTGATGAGTCTCTGAACTATTTGGTATAACTAGATTGAGGAAGAGAGTATTAATTCTAATTTGGTTGGAAGGTTTTGATGTAATGAAATTCTATCTTAATAAAAACAGAAACTCAATTTCTAGCTGAAACTGTACTTCTTATGAGTCTACCAATATAAATAAATTGTGACTTCTAACACAGAATCTGATATTTTTTCAAAAACCACATCTTATAAAATTCTTCCATCCAGGCAAACCTAATAAACAATTCCATTTACAATAGCAACAAAATCAACACTATCATGTAAAATTCAGGCATCCAGTGCTGCAGCACAAATTGTAAGAGCCAGAAACTCCAGAAAAATTCTAGGCCATTTTAATTCAAGTCCTCGGGAAATTCAAGTGTTCCATTCAGATGGCCAGCAGTATTAATACCTAAACAGACTGGAGCGTGCCCCGCGGTGACACTGAGATTAGCTCGGCGAGGACTGAGGCTTCGGCCTCGTGAGGCCTCGCGAGCGAGGACTAGCCTTGTAATTGGAATGCACTACTGAGGTAAATTAGCAGCGGAATGCAGAATGAATTGGACTCAAGTGGCATTAGCAGTGAAATTTGTATTTATATTGTTGTTTTTGCTTATTTTATCTTGCACATTTTATATTTAGAGATAGTCATTTTGTTTTGTCTTAAATTTGATTTCTGTTTCTCAAATAATACTTGTTATAATAGGGTAGTATATTTCAGTCAAACACGTAGTTTCGTGAAATATGTATGAGAACTTTGAAAATTGCATAGAATAAAAGCTGTTGTATATTGCTAACTTAGGTACCCCACAGGTGTCATAATTTACCTGGCTTCTAAAATGTTCTGGAACATTTCGAAAAATCGTGGCATCGTGTTCTGAGAATAGAAATGTATTGTTCTACCGGTGCAGAAGTATATGTTAGTGGTTTTTTAACAGAACACCGTCTTACAACACACGTCATAATTTTATTTTTATAAAAAAATCTTGGATTTAATTTGTTACAGTCAGACTTGTATTTCCATCATGTAAGCAAAGCGTTGAAAGGAATATAGAGTTTTTCTTCGAAGGTAACAAACCGTTACCATAAACTCGATATTTTCTCTATGGCTTAGAAGAATACCTTTCCAGAAATTTCCTTATTCAACGTTGAACAACACAGCCTAAAGCTAATCAGGCCACGAAAGCCTTGAGGAGTTGTAACGCCGATAAAAATACACTCTTGGAGTAACAGGTGCAATATTCTGGTTCGCGTTACTGCAACGTAAAAGCTTATGCGAACAGTGAACCACTACATAATTCAAACACTGAAACAAGCCTTATGTGAAGCGCTTCAATAATTTATATTGTAATTTAATTTCTGTTTCAATCTCGCCATTGTGTCGGTCGATGCTAATAATGTAGTTGTTTGTACTTAGGTGGTTGTATTGTGTTCTTTGTTTTTAATTTTGTGGGAATGTCTGGGGAGTGTTAGTATTGTTTCATTTTAGTTCACAACGAGTATTTTTATCGCAATTTGTTATCGCGTTTGAAGACCTCTTTACAATATCTACTGAATTAAATTCTGATAAGTTTGAGACATTATTTATACGTCTATAACAGGAATCACCTGTGACTTGGGAGCCGATTATTCTCTTAATATTTTTTGAGTGCTAACCTATTTGAATAAAATATTCTAAAAAGCAATTTCAAATGATAAATTGCTTATAATAAGATGTCTGTAGCTGTATACAGAAGAACTGTCAGTGTTAGAGAGTGTTTTGTTTAGGCATGTTGTAAAAAATGCGAACGCAATACCAAGTATTTCAACAAAAATAAATACATTAATGAATCAAGATACTAAAATAAAGGCCTATCTTGTATCCTAATCTCAATAGTAGAGAGAGAAGTCCAAGGTTAATTTGGACTAATTTGTAATTACCAAATGTTTACTTAGCCTGAGCAGCCCTCGCCCTTAAGCCCCGATACTTCATTACTGTTTATCCTGACTATTTTGCTAATTCTAGTACCTATCTCTTTGTGCCGTAATTGGATTAATGATTGTGTGTGTACCTGGAGTAATTTTGGAAAAAAATGAAGTTAGATAAAAATTGTTTGAATATTATAAGTCCAATGTCGAAATATTATCGGGTTAAAGCATAATCCATCGGTTTTATTTGAATGAGAAATAGATTTTGGTGACATACGTCAATGTCTGGGAGACGGACAAATTCAAATGATGGAACAACTTAAGTCCACACTCACCCCACGGTGAGGTGATAACTCCATTATGAAAATACATTGTCATAGTCTTGAAATTATTGGATTATAAAGTGTTTTTCTTCTTCAATTTACTGGTAATGAAAGATTACATTTAGTGACCCCAATCAATACGTAGCTTGCAAGTACAACAGGCTTGAACATCGATGCCTATTCCTTCCTGGCATCAGAAGACGCGTTACCATACAACAGGACAGAAACATGCTATTTGCAGCTGGAACCAATGGAACCAATACGTCTATGAATAATGCAACTGGCTGAATTTTCTATTCTCAGAGTGCGGAATGTTTGGGACATGTATCTGCACCAGTACACCGCGCTATGACAAATGCCTTTCACCGGACACTTGCACACGTTTCAAATTTATGACTAAAACGCGAGCTTCTTTACGATAGTATGGTTTCCTTCACATTTTTACTGTTCTCTCGTATCTTCTGGAGCGTTGTGAAGTTATGTTGTCTGTCGTGAAGATGCTGGTTCGGAGCTACTTCTTGTGATGTAGTGCCTTAAGTATACCATCGTCTGTTTATTATTCTGATTGGTGTTATCTAATTATTTTTGTAAGTGTTTTTTTATGTAATTGCGTGCAGCAACAGTGTCACGATGACTGAGCACACAGGGTGGACTCTTTCGATATTATGAATATTTTTCAGCGATACCTGCGGTAGCAGTAGCCTTACCTATATGTGATCTTATGGAGCAAAGTTCGATGTGGGTGATTATTAAAAAAATATTATGTTTATACAGTCTCTATAGAAGTAGCTCCTGCCAACTTCCTTCAGATACCTATAGACGTATCTTACTGTTTTAAGAAAGGCATGATGATATGTAGGTTCGCCTGATTATTAATTCCGATTAAACCACAGGAACAATTCAGTCATAAATTGTATGGGAAACAAATCAAGATTCACATGCGTGACAGCTATGATCACGGCGATTACAATAAAATTACAGCAAACAAGAGACAAAGCGATTTTAACTCGACAATCATTAGAAAGCACACATGAGTGATGGGGCACCACGTGGGAAAGGCAGACTCTATTGTGGCACAGGCTCGCGTCGGGAGGAGCGATCGTTATCCGCTCACAATGGACGATTAGGAGCGATACCTCGATGCTATCTGAGCATGACCGTGTAAGCTCTTCACTAGAGATGCGGTCTGTGTTATGAGAGGAGCGGTAAGCGGAGCGGGTACACAGACAGACTTTGACCTGCTGTCTTGATGTGTCATTAAAAAAAATTAACATGTCATTATGCGGATATATCGATAAAATGATTTCATAATTATAATCAGTAATAAAAGAACAAGAGATGATGAAGCTATTATTATTCAAGAAAAAATATTATTAAGGTGTCATTGATAAATAACCTATTTGATTTTTATTGTTTATTTTTTATCCACTGGTAAACACGATAGATCATGTCACCTTAACTCTTCATTAACAATACCATACTATTATCACAGTAATTGCTCTTATCATTTGCACCAAACACCAGTATAGTCCAAGGGCCGACTTACAACTATTTACCGACATTGCCCTTGGCTCCGAGCGAAAAATCTTTCATTGTTCTCAGACAAATTACTCTCATAGAATAATATATAGAAGACGTCCCGTCTGAAATATTGCAGCGTCTGAGCTGAACGGGCTCCGAACTTGACCTGTGTTCCAATGTATAAAATATTACCTTTTATTCATTACGCCCCGAAGGTATAACCGTTCTAGATATATAAATAAATATTTAATTGGCTTTATATTCTCCGTTTTATGTAACGTTTGGGATGGTATTTATTCAGGCTAGCTGCGACCTTTGGGCTGGGATCGGGAATATTAATTTGAGAGGTACTCACAATGAATTGGGATAGATTATTACAGGGAAAATTAATTATTAAAAATTATTTACCATGTTCGACGTGTTCACATTATTTGTTGAAGACGAATAGGACTGACTGCTACAGGAGTACTGTATCTATTTAGCTATGCAGTGCTAAGTTTGTAGGAAGTTATTACTTATTAATTAGCACTGCCTTGTTGGTCTAGTGTTCATAACAGCGACTGTTAATCGTACCATTCTAAGTTCAGTTTATGGGTCGTGCAAAATATTATTGGATTTTCCTATCAAATAAATATCATACCAGAGGGAAGAATCGTCCCCTATTGACAGCAATAGTCTCACCATCTATTAAATCGTACTTTAATATAAGTTCATCAAAATGTCAGTCTTTATGTAAGTGTCAATGTGATATAATGTAATATCTATCCTTCCAAACATTCACATCTTATTCACTATACAGTTTTAAAAACTTATTACGAACTAGCTTCTGCCAGCGACTTCGTCCGCGTGAAATAGTGGTGCTCCGCTCCTATTGGTCTTAGCGTGATGATATATAGCCTATAGCCTTCCTCGATAAATGGACTATCTAACACTGAAAGAATTATTTAAATCGAACCAGCGGTTCCTGAGATTAGCGCGTTTAAACAAAATGACAACATTTCCCTTCACTGCTCTGCTCCTATTGATTGTAGCGTGATGAAAAGTATACTATAACCATCTCAGGAGTATGACAAATAATTGTACTAAGTTTCGTTAAAATCCGTCGAGTAGTTTTTGTTTCTATAGAGTTTATACAGACAGACAGACATACAGACAGACAAAAATTTTACTGATTGGATTTTTGGCATCAGTATCGATCCCTAATCACCCCCTGGTAGTTATTTTGGAAATATATTTCATGTACAGAATTGACCTCTCTACAGATTTATTATAAGTATAGATTAAACTCTAAATATAAGCAATAAGAGTACATATTCGAAAGCTTTTACTATTTTAAAGGTAAAACTAGTTCATAATAACTAATACCTTCTGAAATTCAAGACTCTACAGCCGAAGTACCTGTGAACGACATGAAAGGTGCAGAAAGTTGCCGTTACGGGAAAATGTAAAAAGTTAAATAAAAGTGCTATAAGAAGTAATCTGTTCAACTATACTCAGGAAATGCCACATTAAGCAGTATGAAGTTGAATAAGCTTTGGTGGACTGATATTAAGCTACATTTTAATAATAAGTGCGAAAAAAGAAAGAAAGAAATACAGTTTATTCGCGTGTAATAACACACATACAAAATATAAAATAAGAAGAATAACAAATGGGTGTCTAATCTTAAACTAGGCATAGGTATGAAAAAACAATCTAATAAATGCGTCACCAATACGCGAAACGGCTAACGCTCAGCATAATGCAGTGGCCCGGGCACAAAAGCACAAGTCCACGACGTTGATTTTCAACTTTAACCGGCTAAGTGTCTATCTTCTATCAATAAATATAAAATAAGAAACTGATTGGCTGACTGACTGATTGCAACGCACAGCTGAAGCCGCTGGTTCAAGAAGTATGATATTTTGCAAAAATGGTCCTTAAATGACGTAAGTGTGCACTAAGAGAGAATTTTTATAATATCATAATTTTGTTGTTGAAAAACGGCATGAAAGTTTGTATGAAACTCTGTAATTTTTTATTTGAATTCAGGCGGAGCCGCTGGCGGAAAACTAGTCTTCTACAGAATCTGTTTGCGAGCATTCTAAAGCATCTTATCTTCCTCTAATATTATAAATACGAAAGTGAGTTTGTTAGTTACGTTTTAACGGTAAAATGGCTAAATCGATGCTGATGAGACGAGTTACGGAGTTAGATATGGAGACGGTGATAGGCTTATTTGGGTGCATTAAGTAATTCCCTGGGAACGCGAGTAAAACCGCGGGAAATAGCCAGTTGTGATTTTTTTTCCCAAACAAATGAAATAATTTGAAAAACGTTAATTCCTAGAACGTTGTCAGTAAGTAAATTAATAGTTTGAATACACTAATAAGAACAATAAGATTTTTTACAGGTATTTTTTACACAACTTTTCATCGACTTATGATTCTTGTGTTTAAGACTAATTAATTCCTTTTTTATTTATTTATACAATAGGTAGTACCTATTTTATGTTAGTCTAATTTTGAATATAAAATAAAATATTATACAAACTGAATTGAAATTACAAAGTAATCTAATTTAATAAATGGCAAATATACGTGTACAATACTTAAACAAACGTGAAGTTTGCTCAGTATCATTTTAATTAAATATTCAAACACGTTACCACTTCATTCCATATAAAATAATAACACATATTGACTTAACTGCCATAAAATCACTCAAACCTAAGATAAACATTTCATTTTAAAATACTACACTCTGAGTAATTGTGGTCCAAAGATTGCTACTTCAGTAAATTAATTAAAATTTAAACTATTTTGATTAAAACCTTTGCGGCGCAGTCAACCGTTATTTTATGAACATTGAATTTAAAGTATTTATCAACTAGTTGATTTATAATTACTGGTTATTTGCTGGTTATATAAATGGACTGAGCTGGTATTTATACCGACTAAATTTATTAATAGACCACTTGACTTATTTAGTGAGAGAATGATGACTAGAGTTCTTAAAGTTTTATGACGTCAACGGGAATTAATACATACATACCGGCATAATGAATACATAATTATGTGCGTAATAAATGAACATTATACCTATATTAAGATCACGACTGTATTCCCTTAAGAGTAAATCTGCGGTCAATAAACTGTTTTTCTTTCTTCTTCTTCTTGTAGGTGTAACATACCTAATTTACGCTAGATATAATGAGGTCCCATCTTGTAGGTATGCGCATGTCTCCAGAGTTGCATCCATCTCCATACCAAATTTCATCCAAATAGGTTCAGCCGTTATACCGCTAAAGCGTGACAAACAAACTCACTTTCGCATTTACAATATTAGGTAAGATATAATAAGTAAGGGTTGTGTAATACTTTTGCGAGTTAAGACAGAACCGGTCCCTAGACTAATAGTAAAGGTAATTTCAGTAGATTTATCAAGTGAAACATCAGCTGCGAATATGGTACCTCTTCAAACAATGTCGTACCTAAAGTAGGTGCTATAAATTCTCTGTCTCTCGTATGAACCACCTGTACGCGGTATGACAAATGCCGAATACCTATGTCTTGCTATCCGTTGTGGGTTAAACCTAAATGTCGTTTCTTTGCTCAATCCAGGGTAAAAGTCTAAGTTTTATGTAACAATTTTTCTACACTAATATTATAAAGAGGAAAACTTTGTTTGTTTGTAATGAATAGGCTCAAAAACTACTGGACCGATTTTAAAAATTCTTTCACCATTCGAAAGCTACATTATCCACGAGTAACATAGGCTAAATTTTATTTTGGAAAAAAATAGGGTTCCGTAAGATATTTGGGTTTTGTACCACTATTCCACGAGGACTAAGTCGCGGGCAGAAGCTAGTATCTGATATAGAGGTATTATTTCCTTTAATTTTGTTCTATGAATTGTGATTACTTTATTACAGTTTAGTGGTCGACGTACTTATGTAAATGTATAGTCAATTTAAGCAGTTTTTGAATGGTATATACTAGTTTCTCACATTATATTTATTGAAATTAAAGATTTTGATAGACAAAGATTGTTTGCGGACCTATGCAAAAAGTGGTAACGTAACCATAGCGCGATTCAGAATTAATGCAAAATTGTACAACGCCATGTTTAAATTTGGAACTAAATTTTCAAACAGATTTGTACACTTTATTCATCTCTCTTTGGATGGTACGAATTGTTATTTTTCATTTTGAACAACTTTTTTGCTTTATGATAGTTATATTTTTAAGTCATTTTTTTTACATTAACGTTACTTTTTAATGAGTTCGAACATGCTAGGTTTACTGATTTCATACCAATGATAAAAGAAATTTAAAAGCAACTAATGGTTTTTGTTTCTAATAAAGCGAGTAAGCCTATTTTTTTGTTTTTTTTTTCTGATTGTGTGTAACACCATAGGAAATAGAGGACCTAACCAGTTAAAATATCGAAATAAAACTTGCAAAATAAAACACTGTCACTCATCAACCTGCCGCCGTAAAGAACACAAAATTACCATTTTTCTATCAAAAATAGAGGAAAAAAACATTTCCCCAAATCCCCAAGTGGGGCCATATTCGACCTTTCTCTGATTTATTGTCAAGTTTTCCTGTTCCACAAGTTTTATTATGCGGCCCGGCCTGGAAGTACGGAATTTTTGACTTCGCTTTATTGAGCGTGAAATCTTAGCATTGTGGAGTTGCACGACTATTATTGTTTTGCATTTTGTCAAGACTGTGTTTTGAAATGTTCGTAGTCGTGGTTGTCATTTGTTTGTGTCTTTCATCTTCAGTTTTAAAGCTGTGATTTTTTTGTTTTTTTTTTATTGTTGTTGGTCAAATCTTCAATGTTTGTTGTTGAGGACATCTTATGATATTTATTTGTACTAGAGTTGACCCACTGGTCGAATTGTATTTTGTCCATATTTTTTTTATTATCTTTCTGCACTTCTTCTTTATATAATATAAGTGTGCGAAATATCATACTCCTCCGTCCTCGCAATTTTCGTAAAAAAGGGTACAAAGTTTTTGCTTCACGTATTCATATATAGATGAATACATTTAATATACTTTTCTCGGTTGGAACTGCATACATAGATGTGATGATACAATTAATCATTAGTATTCCGGATCTTAGGAGAGATGAGGAGCAACGCATCACTTTATAAGCATCACACTCACACACACAACTTAACTTGGGACAAAAACAAGGCCAAAAAAAATGTTTAAAAATATATAAAGAATTTAAAGCCTACTACTAGATGTCTAGAAAAATTATTGAAAAATATATCAATATTTTACCGACTATCCGCATTAACCACGATAGCTATGCTGTGCTACAATTCTTCCCTCCCACATAGAACAAAAACCCAACCGCACATAAAATACCGTGGTAACTTGTAAATCTTTCGAACGAAACTTAACCACAACCGAGTACGGTACAATTAACAGGCAGTAACGCAACTTTTTCCGACGACAGATGTTTTGGAGTTTTAGCGACAATAAATCAACAAATTGGCCGAGCTGCTCCATTGGTTTTTTGTTCGTTCGACGATATTTCATGACGCATATTTCGTTTATGACGCTCGCTGATTAATATGTCTGCGATCACTTGTAATTGGTTGTTTTGTTGTAAAGTTAAGCCTGTTTATTGGGATGAAGGTATAAAAATAAATAAAATTGTCAAGCTCTTAAATATTGGAACTTGAAGCTTCATATAATATTTTTAATGCTACCGAGGTTTTCCAATGAAAATGTAGCTGGTTGTAATTTTGTTCGTAATATTAGTCGTTCGCCCTTTTGTGAGAAACTTATAAAAACATACGTAATGTCAATAAAACATTACACCAAAAATGTTCAAATCATATATTAAAATTTTTGCTATTGAGTAAATTACCTACTTGTAATAAAGACAATTATTCCAAATTTTAACGAGGTCTACATTCTAAAATAATTATCCATTCAATGGAGTGTTTATTTTTAGAAGTAATATTATAATCATTATGCTGGTTTGTACAAATTAGAATCTTTATTTACTTGACTGATCTAAAAATTATTTTTATTTTCATCATAATTATAATCCAACATCAGCCTATATGTTGTCTCCCGTAAGAATCTTGTTCTGGTAATAACAAATACGACCAAAAAAAGCCAAATAAGTGCAACCATCCTGAAATGATGCGCTTACATCCTATGTACGTTCGGCAATGGAAAAATTAAAAATCCATACCTGTAGGGATCGATTCGGCAGCCCTAAACAGTTTCTAGAATTAATAGTTGTAGTCGAAGAGTAATCCTTTGGGAAACTGCATTACAATCAAATGTTACGTGTGCAGATATAACATCTTACCTGTGTAAACCTTTTAGACGTCTCTGGGGACTACAAAGCTTAATTAGCTTAATTATTGAGATATTAACATGCTTTGGATTTATAGATAGACACTACGGTCGTCTATTAAGGTATGGTACAACAATAGTCTCTTAGGAGAACTTGCTACCTATATATATAATAATACAATTATGATTATTGATAAATAAGTATATTATTATGTACTTTCTAAGTATTTCTTAGACATCACTGACTAACGGTGAAGGAAAACATCGTGAGGAAAACTGGACTTCAAGTATGAAATCGCCAATCTGTCTTGAACAAGCGTGGTGATCAATGCTCATGCCTTCTCTGTATGAGAAGAGGCCTGTGGGATAGGCCGATGATGACGGATGTACTTTAATTGAATAAATAAATTCCCAATTCTCAGGAATAATGTATTAGACTTAAGTTCAATCCCCAATTGTCAGGAATAATGTATTATAGACTTCAGTCTGCAAAGTTTGCCAATAAATGCCAAACGTTGAGTAGGTCAAAACAGTCATGTACAGTTAGAGTGATAAATATGTAAATAGGATGACATGACTACTGAACTTCAAAGAGAGACACATTAATAAACTTGTTATTCAATTTGGGTAGGAACAGTATATAGTTTGTAAATGTTTAGTCCAAATATAATTTCACTTTTCAAATTCATTGTAGAATAATAATATCCTTAAATTGAATAGATAAGCTAAAGAGAGACGCAAAAATTAAAAGTCTGTTTTGGCATTTGCGAGGTGCTTACACCCATCTCTGAACTTTTATCAGCGCTATTTATTTTATAGATTAATCAAGTAGTATATTTAATACGAAGATAAATAGCATGACCTTGAAAGGTGGTTCAAATTTGAACCAAAAGGCAACTTTATTAATATATTACGTATATAAGAGTTGAAGTCGTGGTGGCCTAGTGGTTAAGGCACCCGCCTCTCGTGTACGAGTGTGTGGGTTCAAAACCTAGCAAGTACCAATGTAGATTTTCCAAAGTTATATGTACTTTCTAAGTTTATCTTAGGCGTCACTGACTAACGGTGAAGGAAAACATCATGAGGAAACCTGGACTTTAAAGTCTGAAATCGGCAATCCGCCTTGAGCAAGCGTGGTGATCAATGCTCATGCCTTCTCTGAATGTGAAGAGGCCTGTGCCCAGCAGTGGAATAATATATAGGCTGATGATGATATAAGAGTTACCGCGCCGCCCCGGAACACAAAAGGCGTAGGAAAGAACATGGATGGGTTTTAGTCAGTAAGAGTCTGACACTCCCTTTCACCCAGCCCACGGCGGGAGGAGTCATTTGATGATTTCCCACCCGAGAAAAGGTATCTGTGTAATATAATATCTTTGAAATCCAGCCAAACTTACAAAGATGTAACGTTCACATTAAGTATTTTTTTTTGTAGTAGGTAAGTTAAGTTTTACAATAATTAACGGCTGAACAGCTCGGATGGTAATTTGCACACAGGTAGATCATTCGCTTAAGCACATAATATACTGGGACGCAAGTAAAAATAACACGTAGGTAAATGTAATGTATTTTTACCTCCCACTGTACCGCTAAGAAAATCCAATCCGATACAAAGTAAAATAATTGGAAAAGTATGCGAATTCAAAGCTTTTGTTCTTAATACTTGTATAATACAAAAGTTAAGTCTAAGTCGTTACTAAGTACGATCGAATTTGTGCGAGCGAGCGTGCGAGTAACGCAAAGTACGTATACGTATGTGAATATTTTAGATACTTCGAAAAGGAATAATGTTACTAAATTTACGTTAAAGTGAGTATTAGGTAAGCGTAATCAAATCCTACTAAATTAATATTTATAAATGCGTAGGTTTTTCAGGATGTATAAATAAACGTATGTTTGTTACTATTCCACGTTAAAACTACTGAGTGTACTTTGGTGTAATTTGGTATACACATAGTTTAAAACCTAGATTAATACATAGGATACTTTTTATCCAGGTGCGAGAAGTAGTTTCTTCAGGATGCGGGTGAAACCGCGGGAAACAGCTAAGTTTTGTATTAATTTAGTTTTCGTTCTTCAAATATTTATATTCATCATCATGTGCCTATATATTGTCCCACTGCTCGGCACAGGCCTCTTCTCATACAGAGAAGGCATGAGCATTAATCACCACGCTTGCTCAAGGCGGATTGGCGATTTCAGACTTATATTTATACTACATTACACACACAAATATTTATATTACTTTTATTATAAAGAAACATTAATTAAAATACATGCTTAAATCTAAAATAAATAGAACAAATTGCACACACATTTAGTAATAACATGTATTTGTAACGCCTAGTACACAAGTGCATCTGCTAGCTGTTTTCTGTGGTTTCACTCGCCTACTCAGGGAACTAAATCTCGCACCCGGATAAAAACTATCCTATAACCTTTCCACGGAATTAAGTTATGTCCATAGAAAATTTCATGCAAATCGGTTAAACGACTTTACTGTAAACATCGATTCGCGCGAATTCCTTTAAAAAAATATATCTATCCATACCATATTCCATTAAATTCTTTTCAGTGAAAATAAAATTTTTTTACAAAGATATCTAAGGATATAAACCTTCCGTCGTAAACAGACAAACAAAAATCTAAGCTATTCCCGGCTCTCAAAGCATTCGGCATTTATTACGAAATTCATCAACGTAGCTGAAATTCTAGCGCTAACTACATTGTAACAGAGATTCTAGTTTAACTACCCACCTGCCTGGAAAATTGCGAAGTATTTTCATTGCTATTTTTCTTTAATATTGTAACGAGAGAATTTAATTTTTATTTACCGAATAGATTATTTCGACATTTCTTTATGTCATAATCGGATCGGACTTTACAAAAGTCACATTTGAACTTGTATTTTCGAACGCGCACACATAAACACGAGATGCAGGTGTCTTCACCACTGTATATAGGGTACCAGATCTTTCAAATCCTTATTACTTTACTAACAAGAGCTTGTGTAATATAAACTATCATAAACAGATTTTGTTTATTGGTTTGTAGTGCTCTAGAATAATTCACTCAATACAAAAAAAACTTTTATCATGAAATCTGGAATATTCTGTGATATTCTATGACTTTTTAAAAACACATTTTAATTTGGGCTAGGTAAAAGAGCTCTATCTACACGAGAATGGTATGGGATCAAAACTGTTCAAGTACCTATGTGACGTTTTTTTAAAGTGATAAATACCTACGTTTGAAGTTGGTCTTTGATGTCACAGCCAACATTGAAGGAAAATTTGGAAAGAAAATCTGGATTCCGATTACAAATAACACGGAAAAAACTGGTGACGTATACATTTCAGTTTACGTTACTAAGATTATTAAGAATTTGGCAAAAAAATGCGTTTTACCGTTTATTAATCTCTTTCATACTAATATTATTATAAAGAGGAACGATTTGTGTGTTTTTTGTTGGGTTTTAACTCAAAAACTACTGGACCAATTCTGAAAATTCTTTCATCGTTAGAAAGCTACATTTTTACGAAATGTCATAGGCTATTTTTATTTCCAGAAATAATTAGGGATCCCTACTAAAACTTGAATAATGTAACCCAAGGTGTAATAATATGTCATCGCGGGCGAAGCCGCCGGCGGAAAGCTAGTTACTAATAACCTTGAAGACTTATAAATTTATTAGTCTTCAAGGCGGGAGTGAATAGGCACTATTTGAGCTTGCGTGATCCATCATCGGCCGTATCGTCACTCAACATTAAGTGAGATATTGCCAAACGTACTCAAACACGTATTAAAAAAAAAACAAATATCTAAGTTGAATTTGCCTTTCTCTTAGATTTTAGCACATAATATATTATATATATAGTTGTCGCTTTACGAATACGTAATAATTATTACCTAACCTCACATGCACGGTTTTAATTAGCTAATTACATTAATTATCCGATTGACACGATTATTATCCCGTCGTGTCTTATTATCTAATTTGTACACCACATATGACTTGCGATCTCAGTTTGTATATAAACTCCTTGCTAGTACAAGTTCTGAAAGTCTAAGCCAAACTTCTCTAATACAACTTCTTCTATTCATATATTCTACTAATATTATAAACGCAGAAGTTGTAAGGATATACATATATATATATGTATGAATGCATGTTGGTTACCCTTTCATGCAAAAAACTAATGAATGGTATCGGATTAAATTTGGTAAACAAATCTATATCTATACTAATATAATAAAGAGGAAAGATTTGTTTGTTTGTTTGTTTGTAACTTAAAAATTACTGTACCGATTTTAAAAATTCTTTCCCCGTTAGAAAGCTACATCTTTACGAAGTGTCATAGGTTATATTTATTTCCAGAAATAATTAGGGATCCCTACTAAACCAAGGTGTAAAAAAAATGTACACGCGGGCGAAGCCGCGGGCGGAAAGCAAGTCATTTATAACTTGGATTAACACTCATAGGATACTTTTAATTGGGTGTACGAAGTAGGTTCCTTAGGCTGCAGGTGAAACCACGCCAAAAAAGCTAGTATTTAAAATAATAAGTCTACCTATTTGATTGCCAAAACGTTTTTTTTCTATATTTTAAACCTTGCCCCATACTAGGAATTCCCTCTGTACTGGGGGTGCGTTTACAAACATTACACATGCACACATGTACAAACACCCAGACCCGCAACAATTTTAGTTGTCCCGTGCGAGACTCAAACCCTCGACACGCAGCGCAGCAGCCAATTGCTCAGCCACTACGTCAATCATGCTGTCAAAGAGCCAGACAAATGAAACATAAAAATACACATTTTAAAAACTTCAATTATAAATCGTCCACCTTACTGAATATTTCAATTATATCGTGAAAGCGCTATAATGATACATACAAGTACTAATAACAATCAAGTTGACAACAGCAGAAAACAGTTTTTTGTATTGCCAACCCAAGAATCTTCCCGCTCTTACGAAACTGTATTAGCCAAGTTTTATTAGGAAAACCGATAGAATAAACTCTTACGACACCACGTGCCAGGGATTTAACCCCGCCATTTGTTATTTCGACTTGTTTTAACTTCAATGGCGTGAGACTTTGGTTTTCAAAGAAAAACTTCCATAATAATGGTACCTTTCAGTTTCAGGTTAAGATAAACCAAAGCTTAAGACAAATTTCTGAGTTTTTAGCCAATATGTTTGAGTGCGACTCATTGTACCTTCGATTTGAGTTTGTATAAATTTTTGATTCTTATTTGAAAGGCAAACCTAATTTTAGTAAGAAACTTTGGTTATTAAATTCTCAATTCCCTAATCAAAATATTAAATTTTATACTAAACTAAAATTGTTAACAAAAACGTAGTTAGATACCGTAAATATAAAAGCGAGTCATTAAAACCTCCCGCGTAAATTCGTTTTTGCCGAAAAATCTGAAATTAAAATAAAAAATCAACTCTCGCAATTAAATGCGGCTTACATACCGCCTTTGCTAAAATAAAAATCGAGAAAAATCCGTACAAACCGTCACGACAAACACACTCATGTTACGTCACTCATAACATACTCGCAATACGCGGTCGAGCGAGTATTAAAATTATCGTAGCATGCCCAAAGCGCTAAAAAGAATGTTAGCTACAAGAATGGGAATGTAGAGTTGTAGTACTCAGTATACTATAATGTTTAATTAATGGTTAAAAAACTATTTTTAGTTAGCATAACTTCGTAGGTTGTAGTACTGAATAGTACAACTAAACAGTTTTTTAGGGTCCCGTAGTCCGACAAGGAACCCTTATAGTTTCGCTCTGTCCGTCTGTCTGTCTGTCTGTCTGTCTGTCCGCGGCATAGCTCCGTGGTTTTTGTTATTAGAAAGCTGAAATTTGGTACGAATATGTATATTGATCACGCCGAAAAAGTGGTAAAATAAAATTTTGAAAAAAAATTTTTTTTAGTGTAGCTCCCAAACATGTAAAGTAGGGATGAATATTTTTTTTCTCGCGTACCCCTTTTTGTGGTGTATCGTTAGATAGGTCTTTCAAAAATATTATGGGTGTGTGAAGACCATTTTTCAGTTAAGCGAGCCATTTGCGAAATATCTAGATTTTAAGTGAATTTTTTTGTTCGATACGAGTTACCCCCCCCCTCTAACTTTTGAATGGCTGTACCTAGAAATGTGAAAAAAATCTAAGACGTAGCACATGTAATGAACTTACAAGGAAAACTATCACGGCTAAGTAGGCTTAACCGGTTACAGAGTTATAGTCGACTAACTGAGACCTACTACGGAACCCTACTGCGCGTGGCCCGACACGCACTTGGCCGGTTTTTTTAATGAATTACTATTCCGAAGCGCACTAAAAATAACATAGAATGTATAAAGAAACATTATAAAAGTATAAACTACATAAGCCTTTGTTAATATTTTTTTTACGCACAAGCATATGTACTCGGTAATTTTGCTCGATCATAAGATTTCTTTCAAAGACATCTCAAAGTCAAACGTCAAAGTTCGAAACGAATCACACACCCGAAGGGTTTGTTCGAAAAAAGAGGGGTCAAGGAGGGATTGTTTGGAAACAGCCCAGAAACGCGAAGGCGTTGAAGGAACACGGGTTTTAGTCAGTAAGACTCTGACACTATGCCCCGCGCCGCTCCCATTTAGAGGTCAAGCTAGACTTCATCCAGAATAGTCTAAACTACGACTAAGCAGTGTTCAGTACTCTTACATAAGCACAAAGAGGATCATCTTCCCTCACTATCTTCTCTCTAAAAGAAACCATAATAAAAATTACACACGTCAAACCGGTACGACCAAACAACACTGGGTTGCAATTTGAAAATATTTTTAATTTACCGCCAACCCACAGAGTGCTCTCATTACAACCGAGTGCAGAACCTTTGAAGTCTGATGGGAGCATTATATATATGTACTCCGATATACTTTAGCCCCCCGGCGTCGATGATCGTGTTGCGTTTCATGTCTATGGTATGCGTAGATTGGTATCGGTATTGCTATAGCAAAAAAATTGGGGTGTTGCCACAAGTCTTTTTTGAGGTAAAAAGTGTCCTTAATCGTTTTGGTGTGTGTAATTATATTTATTTAGGTGTATTTTTTTCTAAATAGTAACTTGTCAATTGTTTTTTTCTATTTATTGACACTAATCACTATTTTAGAGTCATTTGCTGGTTAGATTTTCAAGTTCAATTTAATGAGTGTTTTTCTATGAAAGACATTATATTCGTAAACGTACTAATGATAGAGAGGTAATTCTTAGTTTGATAACAACGTACTTTTTATACTAAAACCCTAATCAATCCCTGCTACCGAAGACCAACTAAAAAGAATCATTTCGAAGCTAGACGGTAAAACAGTGCGACTAATATGGCTTAAATTAAAAATAGGTTGAACCTCAATCAGAGAAAAGCCATTAGGTGGCTTTTTCTTGTCCAGACTTTGTTCAGTTGATTTATCGTTAGGTACTTGTCACGGCAACTTTGCTATGAAATGTTTCTTTTAGAAATCACTCACAGTCCTGGATTTTAGTTCGCTAATTACTTTTGGCCTTTGAAGGCTGCGAAATGAATGATTACTTGGTATTAATTTTCGGAAGCCTAACAGCTTCTTGACTGTAAAACTATTTAATTTTATTGGTTTTACGTTCAAATAATAAGGTACGCAATAACCGTTTTATTAAGTACTAGTTATTTCCCGCGGTTTAACCCGCGTCCTGAGGAAACTAATGAACGTACCCGGATAAAAATATCCTATAATCGTTCCCGGGACTTCTTCTATCTCCATGCCAAATTTCATCCAAATCGGTTCAACCGTTTTACCGTGAAAACGAAACTGAAAATCACTTGCGCATTTATAATATTAGTTAGAATAGGCTGTAGTATGTAAACGGGTCCAGGGGCGACGGACTTGGGAAAGTCCCCGCCCCCCATGATAGGACCCGAGCCGGCGGCGCGCGTCTGTGTCCACGCGCGCCCCCGAGGCGATGCACGGGGTAGGACACCTCACTACCCCGTGCAGGAGACGAGGCCCGGCAGGACGGGCCGGCACCAGTGCGGGGCTGCGGACGAATCTGGATTCCCGCGGCCCCGCGCCCACGTGCGAGAAGCGACACCGGGGTGGTTTTAGCCGGTAGGAGTCCGGCACTGTTCCCGGCCTCCCCAGGCCGGGTTCGTCCATGAGGATTTCCCCCCGAAAAAAAAAAAAAAAAAAGGCTGTAGTATGTATGTATTAGGTATATATGTATATACAATAGTTCCATAGGTTATTACGAAAATCAGTAAAAAATCTAGTATGTTGTTTTAAAGATAAAAATAAAGGTATTTTTCTTTAACTTAAAATAACACGCTACATTTTTCTTAACGACATTTTTTGTTTTATTTTTCTGAGTTAATTTACTTAGTTTCGTATCAAAAGAATAATCATAATCTATAGTCCTAATCTCTTAAGATTATGATTATAATATTCAATCAAAAACATCATGCAAAAAGACTCGTACAACTACTCGCCTATTCCCTTTGTATATTTTTTCCATTAAATATATTCCGTCGAACCTTATTAAAAATGTATGGCTTTTCGTTTCTATGTCATGGGGTAAGGCTCCCGAAGTAGGTTGAACTGGGGAACTGGGCCCAACTTGTAGGTCCCAATAAAAGTTGGCCGTTCACGTAATCTTAGGCTTCGGGTGAATAAACACAAGCGTTATTTGTTTTAGCGGGAGAATGGAGAATTTCAGTGTTATTTCTTAGATGGTGTTATTTTTAGGTTATGTGGAGAATATATTATTCGGAGTGATATTTCATGTGGTTTATCTTCTATAAATGTGTGTCCTTGTGGCATTTTAGTCAGTTGTTGGCTAAGTCGTATAGACAGTGTAATCGGACTAAGTTTTTTTTTTTGTTTTAGACATTCTAGATAATGTTCATTCTTAGTATGTATGTGTTCTATACCGTCTTATCGTGACCCTGAAATAAGGTTTATACTTTTTCCTCTGTAGCATTTAACATTTCATCATGAAAAATACATAAGTTGTCCCAATAACTCGTATGAAAACATTAAATGTATGATTATTTTTGACGGTTTATTACAATCAATACATGGAAAAATGTAATTCATTTCATATTAAATATTAAATGTAATTCTATTTAGTACGTTATCAATAGAAGAGCATGCATATGTGGCCATATAAAATTACTAGCTTCTGCCCACGACTTCATCTGCATAAAAGTATCCTATGTGTTCATCAAGTTTATCTATGTGTAGGTTTGTAAACAAAAGCATGCAAATCCATTCAGCAGTTTAAAGCGTGAAGTAGTACTAATTTACGCATTTATAATATTTGTAGAATTGTCCAGCAGGCCCTAGGCATTGTCTTTCAATACCAACCTGCTGACTAACAAACTTATTTGAAAACGAAAAAATAATAAAAGAAATTAACATTTGTAATTCAATCAATTCCTAACATCAAATCGGTACCGAGTAACCAATAATCGTTATACTCAATATAGGTACATCCCAATCCTTTGAGGAATCGCAGGAAGCGTGCATGTCCGTTCGAATCGATTACTGCCGGCATATCGATTCCTATCAGGTGTCTCTCTCGGACGTTGTCACGTCAATCAGTGGACGTGAATAGGCCTCCTAATTAATTGATGCTTCATTCAATATTATTTACATTAGTGATTCTATTAGGTATTATAAATGTACATGTATGATTGTAGGCGTTTTAGCTGAAACGCTTTGCAAGTTACATGGTTGAGTTGTGTTTTCTTTTGTTATATAACTAGCTTTCCGCCAGCGGCTTCGCCTGCATGGTCTATATAAATTAAAATTTAAAATAGAACACAGTTTCATACAAACTTTCCCCTTTTTTCACACCCTAACGGCTAGAATTTCGGAAAATCCTTTCTTATCGGATGCCTACGACATACAAAGAATACACTCTCCAAGTTTCAGGTCCCTAAAATCAGCAGTTTACGCTATGCGTTGATCAGACAGTCATTCAGGACAAAGATTTTTTTTTATGTATAGATAGATAGATAATTGTTAATAAGCATAAACTATATTACTATCTAAATCATGTTAGCGTCTGATTGTAAGTATGTAAGTACTGGTAAATAATTTGGCGCACACTTATTACTTACTTGCTTGTATAAGTAGGCTTTTACGAGTAAGGAAATCATAAAACATTGAACATATATTTTTAAATAATTGATATATTAAACAAGTATGTCATGTGAAATTACAATAAATATAATATGCTTGATTATTGTTCTAGAAAACAAGCCATAGCAGAACATTTACTACCTATTGTAATTATAGTAGTGAAGTCGTGGTGGCCTAGTGGTTGAGGCACCTGCCTCTCGTGTACGAGTGTGCGGGTTCGAAACCTGGCAAGTGCCAATGTGACTTTTCTTAAGTCATATGTATTTTCTAAGTAGGTATATTTAAGACGTCACTAATTAACGGTGAAGGTAAACATCGTGAGGAAACCTGGACCTAAAAAGTCTGAAATCGCCAGTCCGCTCTGAGCAAGCATGGTGATTAATGCTCATGCCTTCTCTGTATGAGATGAGGCCTGTGCCCAGAAGTGAGACAATATATGCTGATGATGATGATGATGTAATTATAGTTCAACCACATATAAAGTAAATGGATGTCTAGATTCCTATCGATCAACAAAATTCGAGTGTCTAACCACTAACTGCCACTCTGCCTACCTCGTTATCGTCAAGTGGGATGTTATAAGTATCCGTGAAACATGAACCTAAGCCTCTTGGGATGAGGTATGTGTCATTGTGTCTAAGTCCCACTAATATTATAAATGTGAAAGTTAGTATGTTTGTTAATCCTATTTAAAGTCCTCGCAAAGAAAGTTGGGAGCAGAAACTAGTATGTATGTAAAAAAAATATGTATTACTGGAGTAAAAGCATCGCTTGAGAATGACAGGCCCGATTTCGATTTTTTTAATGTGCCTAATAGTCCAAATAAGGCTTCAAGGAAAGAAAAGTTGAAAAAGTTTCCCGAAAAATCGGAGAATTCTAGTAAAACTGAAAATTCTCTCTCTCTCTTGTCGGAATCTAGACAAAAAAGCACCTGCTTGTCAATTTTGCAGTAAAATTACTTAGCTATTAACACAAATAAAAAAAGTTTTTAAGTTCATGTGAAAGTATATATCTTGCTGGCATTCGTAGGAAAACTCAATAGAGAAACTGGGATTCTTATGGTATACCTAGTATTCTCAAGGATGAAAATAATACAAAAAAAAACTGCAATATACAGACACCAAGATCTCATCGAAAAGCCTCAATGATACAGCGATTTAGTTAAACGAAATTTACTGAACGAAGCCCATCTTATAACATGCAATTAAACTTTTTTAATTACTTTACGAACCTTAGCCGGATTATCTATTTTATTACGGCTAACAAATTTTGGGGCGCTGATTAGCCTTTAGGCTAAACGTGTGTAACGGCTTTAGTTGAAGTTTGGGAGTTTGGTTTGAATGAAATTCATTTAAACGCTAGTAAATTATAAATAAGGTTCTAATTGCTCTAAAATGGCAACTACCACATATGAATCAATGAGCAGTTTTATTCAGATATCAAATACCTAATTCTGAACAGCATTTTATACTCAATAACTATTTAGCAAATGTTCTCTTTCTCTGACTAGCTTAATTTTTAAAGGTAATGGTAGTCTTTAGAATAAAGTATAATTTATCCTTACTAATATTATAAATGCGAAAGTAACTCTGTCTGTCTGTCTGTTACGCTTTCACGCCTAAACCAGTGAGCCGATTTTGATGAAATTTGGTACAGAGATAGAATAGACCCTGAGGAACAACATAGGCTTTTTACCCGGCTCCGCTAAGTAGTTCCCTCGGGATGCGGGTGAAACCGCGGGAAACAGCTAGTTTGTTATAAACAGACACAAAAACTACCGTAGCGATACCACGAAGGTTTTTTTGGTAAAAACATTAGTAAGATTAGTGGGTGATGCAACCGATTGAACGAATAGCGCCATCATAAATCAAATTTTGACAGTTGTCACAATCAATATAAGAAATACGAACATTAAATTAATAAATACCTCAAACATTTCGAAATAAAAACAAGAATATCAAAATTATGAGTATAATCATGATATAATGTACCAAAGCGATTCATACAGAATTAGGTATGAAATATCTCTAAAATCTCTCACAAAGAATCCACCAGAACCCATAAATAATCCGCAGTCAATACAAAACGTTTTCAAAACACCGTTATTGATGTCCAACCTTATTACCAAAGGAAGCTCGCATACAACCTTACGGGACTATTAAAAAAAATGACACATAACCATAAGCCTCTTTTGTACTTTATTAACGTTCCGAAGAGTATAATTTGACAGTTACTTTCATAAATTTTGTAAGGCTTTACAAAGAAATCACGAATCTTTAGGAAAGGTAGCCGAAAGTCACTTGGACATATTATTACGGAAAATTTACAAGGGCCGACCCGACGCGCGACGGCGAAATTGTCTTCTCATGGAACTTTTAGCGTGGAAACATACGGACGATGTATTTTGGGGCGGGCACTTGGCAGCAGGTCCGTTTACTACTAAATTCGACAAATGATTATTGCCTATGATACAGTGCTATTCAGTCTATTATATGGCAATAATATTTCATTAATTGTAAATTATACTGAGTCTGTTCTTCTTTGTTTTATCGAAAGTTTAATGAAAATCATTGTTTATATTATGACTATTCAGTCATGATTTTTGTTCCTAAAACTAACTTTTTGTACAAATTTTGATTATTGAAAATACCGATTTGGAAAAAGTTTATAGGCTCTAAATAATGGGGATAATTGCTATTTACTCAATTGCCGAAAAATGGTTAAAAGAAGAGAAAGAAGATTATTGAAAAGATTTGAGCCGGTTTAGATATTTCTATTGTGTTCCGACTACATATTATGACTTTTAAACATAATTATAGTGTTGAACTTGTTTTATTATTTTCAGTTTTTGTGGCAGTCATCATTATTTTTTTAATGCAACTTTTTTGAGATTACATTTACTTAGAAATATTTCTAATTAAAAACACAAATTTGTATAACAGTCCCATATAATATATAACTTACTAAATCTCCATAATTTATACGTATGTGCATGGTTTGCAATTCTACTAAGAGATCATACAGGCCTAAACATCAATGTTATTCATTCCACGTGATTAATACAAGTATTTTGTTCCTCGTTAAAGCAGACGGGTCGGACGTTAAATTTCGCAGTAAATGTCATGTCAATCAGTGATTAGTTGCTGCAGTGCATTATGAATGGGCATGCCTTTTATGCTATACATAATTCATTAGGATAAACATATATTTATTATAGTTGCCGGCAAATAACTTGGCCAGACTTTAACGTAGTTGAAACAAGTTTACGCATGTGCCCCCAGTGTAATCCAAAAGTAACACTTTCAATGCTTGTCATTACACTATCGTCTATTGTATTAATTTACTTTTAAACATTTCTATGTAGAAAATAGTTAGAGAAAAGACTGCCGTGCAGAGCCTAAAACGCAGTAAGTGACTTTTTTAGGTATTTGAGTTAAATATTGAACCGTAATGGCCACGTCATGAGGAATCTAATGATCTAATCGGTGTTTCATTATCACAACTAGAAAATAGAAAAAAATCAAATATTTCAATGCAGTATCTAACCATTTTCATGAAATTTGTAATATAAAACTATTTAAAATGCAGTAATAGCAATTACGGCAACTGACGTCGTCTATGATCCTTTGCTTTCCCAGGTAAAATGCAGTATAAATCGTCATTACTACAAAAAATCTGTTTACTACACCTACAAAATGTAGCGACCATATAAACTAAAATGCAGTAAAAAGGTAATGTACTAAAAATATTAATACTGCAAACTTTATTTTATTACTTTTAAAAATTAATTACAGACTAACATGCAGTAAGATCCTAGGATGTGGTGTTTTAAACAGCATTACCTGTTTATTCCCATATGGTTAAAACAAACTAAAACGCAGTAAAAATGATAAAACTGTATTTTATCTATATCGTAAGTTACTTCTTTGTGTCAATATAACTAATTAAAATGCAGTATAAGGGTTATTTACTGCATTTTACTCGATAACATCTAGTACTTAAATAATAACATTCAACAGCCTAAAATGCAGTAAAATCAGTAGTTACTGCATTATAATTGGTAATTTGAATAAAGATGCTATATTCTACTGTTTTTGTGGAGTAGTTTACTGCATTCTAGCCAGGATGTGTCACTTTTAGAAGAACTACGACAGCGCGCGGCTTGCGCGCGCATTTACTTTTTGCGTGCGGTGCTTGTATTTTTCAACCGACATTCGAAGAAAAATTGGTTTCACTGGCGCGCCGAGACGTTCATTACTTGAACTCGCCCCAAAGAGTGGTGGTCGTGAGGCTCATGCGGGGCTACTGCACGATCTCCTGCGAGGCGGCTAGCCTCCTTACCGGATTGCCACCGTGAGATATGGAGCGGTGCGGTGGGCCTGGCGGCGGCGCGGTAGGCCCAACGCCTGGGTGAAACTCTACTGCCGCGACAAGTCTCATGGCGGAATGGAGAGAGCGACTGTTGCAACCCAGCACAGGGAATTCCACTATCTGAGACACCACAGCATCCTAACTTTCCTTTTGACGTAGACCCTCACCGAAAACTACAGTGTTTCGGGAGGTTCCTGCACATGATTGGGTGGGAGAAAACACCTGAGTATCACCATTGTGAGGATTGCACGGAGGATACGGTGGGACATACGATGGAGGATACTCCGCTTGGGTGGAGCACCGCCATGTCCGCCTAGGGGCGATCGATAGCGGCGACCTCTCGTGTCTGGCCCTGGTTCGATCCATGGTCCGCAGCGAAAGGGAAGAGAAAGCCGTTACCTCCTTCTGCGAAGCAGTCATGCTGAGAAAGGAGGAGGCGGGAGCGACAGACCTCACACCCCAGCCTCTGCGGGTGACGCCGCGGGCGTCTGGAGCCGCGAGACCACTCTCAGCTACAATAGGCACGGGCCTGCGGATGGTGAGCTATGGGTGACTCGTCCGGTAAGGACCAAGCCCGTTTCGACGGTGCGTTTGTGTTCCAAGCGCGCTTTAAAGAGATTTCAGCAATAAGGCCCTTCTCAAAAGGGCCATAGCCTGCCGGGGTTGCGGGATGTTCAAAATAGTTACCGCGCCCCCGGAATAAAAAAAGCTGAGGAAGAAATATGGAGGATTTTAGTCAGTCAGAGTCTGACACTCCCTCCCGCCGCATCCACAGGTGGAGTCATTTGATGATTTCCCATCCGAATAAAGTAGAAAAAGGTGGTATAAATATGTACTTATAAAATAATCTCTTATTGGAAGTCGGTTGATTAAGGCCACCGCACTCAATTAATACAATACTATCAATATAGCCGACTTCCAACACACTTAAAAGAGAAAAATAAATTTAGTTTCTGCAGAAATTTCGCCCTAGAAGCCGGTGTCTCTAAATAAATTGCTATGGCGTATTTTTGCCACCAACTTCTAGAGCGCCGTTTCAGCAGAAACTAAATTTATTTTTCTCTTTTAATTGTTTTGGAAGTCAGTTATATTTATATTAAAAACTATTTTTTTTTTTGGTGTTTTTCGCTGTTACCACTTTCGCGCTGACAAAACAAAGGACGTTCTCAGCGATTGGAACACACTTAACTGACCATATCTTGAAATCTACTGAAGCGATTTTGATGAAACTTGCACTATTCTTTAGGTAAGCCAATATAAGGAATGGTCACGATCCGACTTACACCGACAACTATACATAATACATACTTATAATTGTGATATTTGAGACGCGTGTTTGGAAGCTCATATAGAGTACAATGTACAAATATTACCTTTTTTATGAAGTCGACTAAAAAAGAAAACATGTTGTTTGTAAATCTCTGCAAAAAAGTAGCTGTTTTTTTTGATAAATGTTTTATTATACCACCATATTTTCACAGTCTATGTAAAAAGCTGTGTTTTTTATATTTTAATGAGTACCAGAGACTCACTATCCATGCTAATTACAGTGGGCCTAGCACGAATCGCTTTTGAAAAGTATTCGTATCAAAAACTATTTTTAATGGAATATTTTAACACATTGAACGCCAAACTGACAGACTCAATGCAAAAACTATTAGTTAGGGGTCACCGGTGACTGGCGTGGCGTTCAAAGGCTCAAAGATGTATTTATTAATGACTTTAAATAAATCTTTGGATGCTGCAAGTTGTTATTTATGCATTTTAAATATAAATATTGCTTTGTTATAGTTGTATTTATGATTCGAAAATCGCTTATATTAACGTTATGATTACGTTATGCCCATTGGTCTGGATTGGAGACATATAAAGGTTTTTGTTTTAGTTATTACTGAATTTTTAATAATACAATAATTCTGGAAGATATTGTCTCTTTTTACTCTACAGAATCAGTAGCATAAGTAATTTAGTCAGTGGTTATTTCTTTACTGCACCTACATTCTATTCAAGACACAGATTAAAATGCAGTAAAATAAATCAGATACTGCATTTTAGATAGCAAAGTAGTACATGTAATACAACATGGCGTATAAATTTGCAGTATAAACTCAATTTACTGCATTTTAATCTAATTATGTGTACTTTTTCTACAAAATTTTAAGTGCCGTAATAAAATCAATTATTCAAAAAACATAGCAGTTATGCTATGTTTTTTGAATAATTGATTTTATTAATTATGTAATAATCTGAGAGCGTCTTTTCTTTCCTTAAATCGTTCTTCAAATTCAGATGCACCCATTCGACAACAAAACAACCGTCATAAATACTTAAAACATAGAAAAAAAACTCATCAAAACGTTTTTTGCGTTTTTCTCGAAATCGCATTTTTGCTCATACTGCGTTTTAGGCTCTGCACGGCAGAAGAGACAAACTACTTACAATTTTGGCCAAGTTATTTGCCGCCTACTGTACTAGATATTTCTCGCGATTTCACCCGCGTCCTGATGGAACTACTTAACGCACTCGGATAAAAAAGACTATGACCAAGGTCCTATCTATATTAAAATTTGTAGGTACCAAATTTCATCAAATTAGATTCTGCTCTTTTACCGTGAAAGTATAACATACAAACTCACTTTTTCATTTATAATAAGTTAGGGTGTAGTGTATTGATAGATTCTTGTTAAGTATTGTATTGATCGTATGTTTAAAAGTTAAACAACCCTTACTATTCATATAAATGGAAAATTGTGTATATGTCTATTGGTATTTGTTATATGTATATAGGTATGTGTAATAAACATTTAAACCACTGGGTAGCTTTTGATGAACTTTAGAATTTTATTGAATTGAAAAAAAAAGAAATAAAACTTAAAGATTGACATAAATACATGCATACATTATAATGGTATAAAAAATGAATTATTAAAATAAAAAACATGAAATGTTTTTTTAAATAATAATAAATAATAATCAAAACATAAAAAAATGTACACTCATCGAAAAAAAATCATACACTAAGTAGCTATCCCGCGGGTCGGTTCACAAAAAAATCTTGTATGTTTCCAAAAACAAGAATTACGTAAAGCGACCTCTGCAGGCGACTTCATAAATCGACACTCGCGGCATGATTATGAACGATTTACGATATTATAAGTGAACTACACTTTATCTGTAATAAATCGCCGTTTATGTCCAATAAATACGTATAAATCTAACACATTAGCCGATGATTTGACTTGTAGATTATTTATTGTATTTTAACTAGGTGCTTCGTTTGTAGGTGCTAGTAGTGGTAGGCGCAACTGCTGTAGTTGTAACTCAGACTAAGATTATTATTATTATTTAAGTTTTCTCGTTTCTTATAAGTTGTTCTAAGTTAGATTAAAGAAATTTATAATAAAAAAATATTTCCCCAGACTCTAAATTTTTACAAAAGCTTTGATTTCTTTTGAATTAAAGTAAGTAATATTTTTTATCGTAATTAATTAATATAGCTTCTTATCTAGCCACTCAATTCAATCAAAGCTTTCAATTTTTACAATCCCCAAGGACAGGAATCGAACGATATAATGAATATTTCATATAAATGTATATTTTTCACTCAACCTCAGAATAAGGCTACTTTTCATCAAATATTCTAATACATACAGGGAATTCTTAAAACCAGAAAAAATGACGTCACAATTCATTAAACTTTCTTAATTTCGATGGAAAACCTTTGAAAGGAGGCGGAATGTGGACCATTATGATACAGGCACGTAAGGGTGGGGCACAATGGAGTTTGTGAATCTTCTTTGGCGGTAAACATGGTAGTGGGGTGTTGGGGTGAAAGTGACGAGACTTTGAGTAAAAAATATTATGTGCATAAAAGATAAAATTCGAGGGCTTAACGTTTTTTATTAAAAAGTAATTTGGCTACCTATACATAATCATCATATTATATTCTTTATTAGTTTCAAATAACGTACTTACAGTCGGGTACATTATCTAGATAAACGGAAGGGTGTTTTTCCCATCATGAAGAACCATTCTTGCAAAAACATTTAAAAATTATAACGACGGGACACTGACAGTAGTGACACATAAAATCATTGAACATTGTCCCAATTAATGACATCTAGTGACCAGAAGAGAACTAACCTTCATTAGCGCCAACAAACTGTCTAACTTTGATCATAAACATAAAACAATACCATTAAGTCCTCCACATTACCTAGTACACAATTTACAAAGACCAACTTGCCTGTCTGTGTATTTTATCGAAGACTGTGGTCCCTTACTCCCACCTAGCCTCATTAAACGAGCTCCTTTCAGATACTTTTCTATCGGTTATTGTTCAGTAAAACGTCTTCAGAATAATGGAATATTATATAAGAGTATCTAGTTAGTTCCGCGTCTTTGTGAGGAATATTATAGCTGGTAATTTTATGGCTAATGTTTCATGTTCGAGCGAAATGAGATATAGTTTGTGAAGATGTACTTGTTGTAACATTGTTTTGTTGGGTAGTGGAACTTAATTGAGTGGGTGATTTGGCTTTCTTTTATTTTATGAAACATAACAAGATGGCGGATTTCTATAACGACTAACGGCCAAATTCACCGACAGAGAGTTACCTAATCGGTCCGTTAAATAAAAACGTATTTTGACCACGAAGCAGGAATTTTCGTGTTATCCACTTCTTGTCCACCCCGGATTAGTGATCGCCCGTTTTAGGAATAAAAACCCAAATGATAAAGTATCCATCGTAAGACAGAAGTTTGAATTTATGGTAAACAGCTGTTTTGAGTTTATCGCACTGTTATCTTGTCGGTGAATTTACTTAAACGGCTTGTTAATGTATCGTTTAAAATACAGAGTGGTATAAAAATTATACAATTTAAAAAAAAATATTCATAGCTAGGATGTCCTAGGCGAACTGCATACATTTATAATATTATTTCTCAAGGAGGCTTCATTAATGCACTATGCATTAAAGTTATATGGAAATTTGTTTTGGTCACACTATGCAATGACATGAGCAATTAAATTATCGGCTGTTTTGTACTCATCAAGTTTCTCAGTATTGTATAGCTTAGTTCAACAGTAAAGGTGATCTATATGCAGTGAATAAATTTATATTAGATATATATATTATATAATTTTATTTTATATAATATTTTAATTTATTCTCAAAAGTACTCTCAAATATATTTTTTTATTAAGTAAGCCGATAATCCCAAGATCTTCTTTAGTAGGTATTATTAAAGAGTCTTGTCCTTCAATTGAAATTTGAAAAAATACTGATAACTTTTTTCCACATAGGTACGTAAAGGCAATAGGTGTCTCTAAGACGGGTTATTCGCCAATTGGCACAGTTATCAATGGTTATTGGCACATAAAAGGACAAATTGTCGTCTGTATTTCGTATAAACTGTGCAATTTGGCTACAATTCTAGGAACGAGGATAGAATGGCTGTATGGTATGATATGAATCAATTGCAATGATTAATAAATTTTAATTGCAACCTCAAAAATATTTTTATTTTTATTAAATGATCATAACTATTAGAATATTAAAGCGTATTGTATATATATAGATACCAGTTGAAGATAAAATTTTATTCATTGTTGAATAGTCACTTTAAAACCTGCCTTGTACTCTGAAAAAATCGACATAATTATAGTCTTTACCAATTGATTTTAGGAAAAATATAAATAAAATCATAACCTATTTTGTTCTATTTTTCCCACATACATAAATAAAATGGCACTAAATGATTAATGATGATGATTAGAGCATAACATCGACGTATGCACATGGGCCATCCTTACTTGTTAATTTCTGTTGCAGAATTAGAATAAAATAGGTTACGTCTTTGTTTACATTTTTCATAAAATCAATAGGTACAGTGTATAGAAAAAAGTGATTAAAATGCGCAAGTTCTGAAACAAACTTTTCATTTGAAGTAGTGATGAAAATTCTCGCACGACAATCAAGCATGCGTAAAGATAAATCGCCGATTTTCGTACCATCCAAATTGAGTGTGAAATTGGAACGTCTACGTGTCCGTTGTTTGTTAAAACATGTTGGACATTCGTGTTGGATAAAATAAAATAAAAAAATCGGTATCGTTATTTTGTAATTATTACGAGCTTTACATACTAATGTGGATGTCAAAGTTTTATATATATAAAATTTAGAGCAACCGACTTCAAAATCCACTAATTAATAAATAATTTTATGTTCCAAAGCACTTATGGACACGTTTCTAGAAGTTAGTGTCTTACATTGTATTTTAATACTTTATATTTTTATTTTTGACTTTTATGTCGATAACAATAAAACCTCCAAAAGGCAGGGTACGACTATAATCGTAACTATATATTATACTATATCGCTGAACTATCGCGTGCAATTACAAATTTAAACTTCGTTATTTTGTGTACTCAATTTAAATTCTTTAAACTTTAGACATTAATTTACAGTGCATGAAGTTTCACCTGCGTCTAGGTGTTAAATATCGTTGTTAATTAGTACGAAAGGTACAAAAAACCTGACATCTCTTTACACTCGAGGTTCGTGGTCACGAACGCTTACTGGTTAAAAAACTAATGCATTTTATGTGAAAACAAAAGCTGTAACTTTAGTATAAGGGTTTTGAAGGAATGGTCGATAAACGTACATTATCGTATAGCTTTTTACATGTAGGCACAATATATTAATATGTAGCTTTTATACCAAGCGATATTTATAAAAGAATTATTATTTAGGACTAGTTGTTTTCCGCGGTTACACCAGCATCCCGAGGGAACTACCTCGCGTATCCGAGTAAAAAGTATCATATAATGTTAATTTGTTTATATATTGTTGTGGTGGCCTAGTGGTTAAGGCACCTGCCTCTCGTGTACGAGTGTGCAGGTTTGAAACCTGGCAAGTACCAATGTGGCTTTTCTAAAGTCATACTTACTTTCTAAGTTTATCTTAGGCGTCAATGACTAACGGTGAAGGAAAACATCGTGAGGAAACCTGGACTTAAAAAGTTTGAAATCGCCAATCCGCCTTGAGCAAGCATGGTGATCAATACTCATGCCTTCTCTGTGTGAGAAGAGGCCTGTGCCCAGCAGTGGGACTATACAGTATAGGCTGATGATGATAATGTTAATTTAGGCTATAAACTATGTGTGTACCAAATTTCTTCCAAATCCGTTTAGTAGTTTTTGCGTCAATGAGTAACAAACATACATCCATACATTCTTACTAACTTTCGCGTTTATAATACTAGTAGGATACTTGTGGTATTTGTACCCATATATATGATTTATAATATGATTGTACATTTTAGTTGAGAATTATTCAACAACATTCGACAATGACATCAAAACGTAAAAAGGGTCTCACCGAATGCCTATTTATACATTTAAATCCCCCAAACGCTAATTCATTCATAAATCCACTAAACGTCATTCCAAAGAGACAAATTCTCCCAACAGTGGCCCGAAAAAAAACATTCAATTTGCGAGGCGGCGTAACCCGAAAAAAATCCATCAAAACATTCGTCTCTAGCATTTCGTCAATCACTCCCAATGTTTTCATTCAATTTTCCTGACAGCCTGCTTGTTCTGTATCACATATTTTTCTTTCATAATCCATTCAAATTACAACCTTATTATTACAGTGTTAAAGTGCTTTCATGCTTTTGAAGGTAACAAAAGTTTGTTTCTCTGTTTCAGTTCAGTAACAGAATGGATGCTTGACAGTTCAAGTGTTTTGGTGTACTAGCGTTTACGTCACAAACAAACAATATCTCTTTGGTAAAGTTATCAAAGCGCTTTAAGTACTCATTTGTAACATAGCGCTGAAGCGGCTGCATTTATAAAGCAGGTCAAGTATGGTGGAAAATTATGATCTAATGCGGGAACTGTAATTAACATGTCATATGGATAATAGTTATAAATGTGACAGTAATTAATGGATAATGAATTTGTATATATGGCACAGAGAGACGTACCTACAGTGTGTTTTGGTTTATATACTTATATACAAGGCAATTGCTTTGGCTTCTAGAGTTAAAATATTAATGACAATATCCCCAGGACCTTGAATGCAATGATGATGTGTGTATAAAAGATTAATATAAACAAGTAGATAAGGGCAATTTTTTTTCAATAAAATTCATATTAGAATCCATTTTAAATAAGGTCGACAATTCAACAAGGTAATTTAATGAAAAAAAGCTCCGGTCATTTTTTTTAAACCAATAAAGTAATAAAAATGTATTAGTAATTTGTTTTAGAACACACGCTATTTCTGTTTAAGCCCCTGACTGCGTGGTCCCACTCTATCTACACTAATATAATAAAGCTGAAGAGTTTGTTTGTTTCTTTGTTTGAACGCGCTAATCTCAGGAACTAGGTACAAGAAGCGGTAAGATTTGAAAAATTCTTTCAGTGTTAGATAGCCCGTTTATTGAGGAAGGCTATAGACTATATATCATCACGCTAAAACCAATAGAAGCGGAGCACCATTATTCCACTTGGACGAAGTCGCGGGCAGAAACTAGTAACTTCAGAATAATTACAAATCTCCTCAATGTTAAAGTCGAATAGATCCGTCCATCATCTACATACACCAAACACCCTATATGGTCGCAATATCAAACGTTCCCCAAAAGGCAAAGAGGATTATAACAAAGCATGCCTTCTATAGCGCCAATACCATGACGAGCTACCGGTTGCAATTACTAACCATCAGTTATTAGTTAATCGCGACGATTACGTGTTGGTAGCGGTCGATCAAAAGGTGAATATGATGCTGTAAAGGAATGTAGGGGAGTTAATTGTATGAATTGAATGGAGGTTAGTTGATGGGTATTCGTTAGTGACAAGGGATTATGTTGCAATATACTAGCTAATACTGGTGTGAGGTGCTCGTGGCTGCTGGGGCTCGTGGCTACATAAAATCTGTCTAGTTTAAACTATGAAGCTAATTAGCGCTTTGGTATATGTGTGACTATTGTTTGCATGTTAAGACAGCTGGCCCCAATCATTTCCGTGAAAAAAATAGTTTCAGTTTAATTTGATACAATAAGTTTTTGTCAAAGAAATAATTCGTTTCATTGGTAAAAAAAAATTACCGACTTCAAAAAAAGAACTACTGTAACTAGATATATGTGGCATATATATTTAAACAAAGGAGCCTAGATACGCCTTTATTCCATCCAAGTTATGACAAAAGGACAGAAAGTATTCAAATATGTAGTAGTACCAAGTACTATAAGTAGGTATATTTTTACAAAATAAAACTACAGTAAATGACGATAAATAACAACGTGTAATAATGAGTGTTTACTTTGAATTCGTACGAGAATACACACGGGTAATAGATTCCACGTTTTTATAATGCTCCCACGTTTAAACGGGATTTCTCTCTATGATGAGTATTTACGACATTTTCTTGGATATCATTCATTATATTTTACTAGAAACATTCAATGAAACAAGGCTAATGTTTACTGCAAACGCTTTTAAGTTGTTCGCTTTGCAGGTAAGTGGAAAAACAGTATATTTTTTTGGGGATATTCAACCACCATTAAAAGATAAATGCTTCAATGAACACCTCAAAGTTATGTTTATTTTTTCATATTTAAACCAAGCCTAAAATTTGATTTGAGTTCTAGCGTATTTTGAATTTTGAGGTAAGATATGAGTTGATTTGTTGGTTTATTGCTTGCAAACCTTAAGCTCTCCTAGGTTTTATTCCCAGGTCTCGTGAAGTTTTATTTATTGAGTTTTTGTAGGCAGGCATTCCTCAGTTAAAGTGAAGGTAAAACACCTGAATATTCTTTTGGCGATTATTATAGATTTCACGCTATGTATTAGCGTAGCGATACCTCATTTGTGAAATTATGATAAGTAGTTTATAAGTTAGGAGGGAACAATGTACATACATACAAACCGGTCAAATACATAACCCTCCCTTCGTTATAGTCGATCAAAAATAAGCAGGATTTTATAATTTTAAGTAATCGTATTTTTATTTTAACTTATAGATAAATTTCAAAAATCTTTTTTCCAAACCTAAATTACTAAAATAAGTCAAGAATCACGATTTAAATATAGAAGCTTAAACAAAAAAGTTGAAACACTACACAATAAGAAAGCAATAATAAGAAAAAACTATGAAAGGAGTTGGAAACTTGTAAAAACGTTAAAAAGTTTGTAACTTTTACGAAGTTTAACAAAGGAGGGTCGATAAAAATCTTTTGTGAAGGTTTTTTGAACTTTCCTGTAAACTGTTTTGCTTTCAAACTTAAGTCGACGATCTGTATGTAATTTGCAGATAATTTTTGCTATAAACTTTTGTGGGAGTTCTAAAGGTTAAAAGAGTTATAAATTCTTTTACTTGTACAAAAATGTAGCTAGGTACGTTATAAATACTGCCTACGTTATTTTACATTTTGTGCTAGTATTTGGGCCATTTCGTTTCTAGAAAACTAATTACCTACAATAAAAACTGCGTCCAGAAAATTCAAAGTTGTCAAAAAAATACAGTTGTGGTTTACACAGACTTTCAGAATTTGACATTTATACCGATTTTCAGAATAGGTATAAGACCAAAGATAACAAAAGCGTTATCAATATTTTTAAACAGTTTCAAAATATTTGATGCTTATAATATCAACAGATTAATATTTGACATAAATTTATTTGACATAATATTTTTTTTGTTTACATTAAAAAAAAAATCTAGATATCATCTATTTCTAACCGACTTTCTATGTTGATGTTTCCACGTTCTGATCAATCCGTATGTAATTTATATGTATGTAGATATGTAATATCTATACGTATGTCATTACCGCGATTTTCTCAAAAGCTACTGATCCGATTGTTACCAAATAAATTCATAAACGGAATATCATTTGAATTAAATTATTTTTTAGATAAGGTAACCGGTTCTTGTAGTAAAACTGGCCATAGCTGGTATTATTTCAGCCTCACTAGGTACTGCGAGGTCCCAGTAGGATAACAACGGTAGAATAATAAGATAACCTGTCATACTTTGTTTGTGTACTCATCACTAACGCCACTCTATGTAATTCATCGTAAAGGGTTCATCTGAGAGCTAGTCTGAACAGATAGATAACATTTGAATATATATATATATAATAAGATAGATAGATCAATATTTCATATTGGGGCGGTAAACGCCGATTACAATCTCCTTGAGGAAAATTATTTTATTTATTAAAACCTTATTTAATTAATAAACTTCGTTGTTTGTCAGAAACCTTTTTTTTGTAAATGAAATTTTAAGGTCAAATATTTTGTTATAAAAAATATATTGTGCATTTATAATGTACCATAACACGTGTAACTTATTTTCACTGTTACAGTCTAATTCTAGATTTTATTACAAACAAAGTTTTATAAAATGTTCGTATAAATTGTATTTTCTATTAATATGTAGGTAGGTAGTAAACAAGTGCCTTCGAATCGCGCAAAAACAAATTATGTAATCCACTTTTGAGCATTTTCAATACTGTAAATCATTCTTTACTAACTACGCATTTTTTTATAAATGTATTCATGTGTCTAAAATGAAATTCCGATTTCATAGCCGCCTTTGTTATGTTTATAATATTATATTGAATACACAGCGCACTTTTCGTACGTGCCAGCTATAAGCTATAAATTTTCTTAATCTACACTAATATTATAAAGAGGAAAACTTTGTTTGTTTGTAATGAATAGGCTCAAAAACTACTGGACCGATTTCAAAAATTCTTTCACCATTCGAAAGCTACATTATCCACGAGTAACATAGGCTAAATTTTATTTTGGAAAAAATAGGGTTCCGTAAGATATTTGGGTTTTTCGGACACAAGGTGTAAGAAATCAACCAGAAAAGTTACTTTTTTTGCGTACGCTACTGATCTCAGGAACTACTGGTCCGATTTGAAAATTCTTTTAGTGTTAGATAGCCCATTTATTGAAGAAGGCTATAGGCTATATTTCATCACGCTAAAACCAATAGAAGCGAAGCACCACTATTCCACGCGGACGAAGTCGCGGGTAGTTTTATATATTTTAATACTCGTACAATACAATTTACGTAGGTACTATGTTCCAATATGATGTTCGAAAAATGTGGGTACATCCTACTAATATTATAAATGCGAAAGTTTGTATGTATGGATGTATGGATGTATGGATGTATGGATGTTTGTTACTCTTTCACGCAAAAACTACTGAACGGATTTGGATGAAATTTGGTACACATATAGCTTTTAACCTAGATTAACATATAGGATACTTTTTACCCGGGTGCGCGGAGTAGTTCCCTCGGGATGCGGGTGAAACCGCGGGAAACAGCTAGTAAACTATATTCTAACAAATAAGTACTCGAATTAATTTTCAAATTTTATCGTAAAAATAAGACTTACCTGACAACTGGTTGCGGCTGCGGGTATCCAACAATCCTCTTCTCCTTTCGCCTCCTACACTCACTCTCCACTCTCTTATCACTGTTATCACGAATCGTATGGTATCTCGGCTGATAACTCTCGAGTTGCGTGTACAAGCGCGCGCGTGGCGCGGGCGATGGGCCTCGCTGCGTCATGGGGTCCCCACGTCCGTTCTCAGTGGCAGACGGTGCCACACTGGCGTAGCTAGTGTATATTCTCTCAGCCACCCCTGGCCGCCGCTTTTCCTCGACGAACGCCACTCGAGGCGGCTTTGGTTGCATCAAGTTGATCTTCTTTTTCTTTGCAGTGGATGTCACGTAGAAAAAGTAGCCGTTGCGGTCCATTTTCGGAGCTGTTGCTTTAACCTGTTGAGTTTTTATTGAAATTAGTGCATGTTTTGAGTTCTTTATACGGTTTATGTGCTAGTGACGTAGATTTAAAAAAAAACATCACTCTGCCTAAATGTACTCTCTATGTTAATCTTGGATGCAACTGTTTACGGTTAGGGTACATGAGGAAATCTAGACTTGTATAAAGGAAGCCTGATATCTACCTCAACTGCCTAATGCCCCTTCAGTGAGCATAATATTTACTTTTTATATGTGGAACGGCCTTTGCCCAGATTTGGACAGTAAATTGACGAAACGAAATAAATATATTACGTGCGTACGAAATTTTCGCTTACCGATTACAGCTCTCGAACTATCATGAACAACTGAGGATTTGATATGAATGACCTTTTATATTACCCATTGAACTTTTAAGAACAAACCAAATATCAAGTCACTCTGATTTCATACCACTTGTTTCCCAAAACAATAGATTATGAGATCATCTTCAAAAAAACACAAAACAAAAAAAAAAACAAATCATGAAATCAACAGTTCATAAAAATGCAATTCACCAGGAAACTGCTACTTCAGTGATTTCAATGCGTTTGTAAATGTTTTTTCAGTGAATCTCATCACGAGTCGATAGTTTCGTTTGCATATCTCTGTGTCCGGTTCCGGTAGCCGTCAAAACAATAGCGCTATTATCGGACGTTTGGAAGGTGTAAAACGAATTCGCTTTTTGCGATCGCTCGTATCGATTCGGATGACGGGTGGATGATGTATGTAAAGGGGATGCGATATTGTTTTATTTTAACTATTTTTAAGAGTGGAAAGTGTATGTAGAATTTGTAGACAATATAATAAACTTCAATATTTATTTCACATCCTAATATGAATAAATGCATTGCTATCTATACACATGCTATTTATACTATTTCATATGTCCTTTGTAATGTTCAATATATTTTCTTTTGTTGGAAACAAACATAAATATTTTACCACCTTTAAAGTTATATCCCGATGCACCCTAGCATTTCTATTAGATCCATAAAATAAACTCCAATGAAAAATTCTTCTTTTAAAAATTCTAAATTCAAACTTATGTTGGCTGGCAGTATTCAAATTATAATCGGCCAACAACTAAGGAGGTTTGGCTTGCCATAGCAACCTACATTGTAGGATGCTTGTACCACCCAAATTCCTAGAGACTGAAAAATATTTTATAGGCCAGACTTTGACCTAAATATTCTTAATCTTTAGGCCCACGCAATACCCTAGTCATAACATAATAATATATTTAAGCAAAATAATTCTGGAATTTTCTGCAAATTCATTATTAAAGATCTTGTTTATTCGTGTAGGAGGTATAATATAGCAAAAACTTGAATAACCTAGTCTCACTTAGAATGTTGTACTAGGAAAAAAGTTAAAAATAGATAAAGTTCTAAGCTAACTCGTGTGAATTCTTGATGTTTAGTAGAAGGAATAACATTATATCACCCCTGCTTCCCTTGAGGGGTAAGGCAGAGATGTCCTTTAAGTTGAACACTCATATTATTTATTTGGCTAGCTATATCTGCTATTCAATAGGAGTCAAGGCTTTGGCCCACCAATTGGTCGCAAATACATAAATAGTACTCCTATAAGAAAATTGCAACAACATTTTGTCTGATCTAGAAATCGAAACCAAAACCTCGTGTCTAGCAGTTGCAGTCTACACCGACTCGAACAATGAGGCAATCATAATTCTAACTAATATTAGAAATGCGAAAGTGAGTTTGTTTGTTACGCTTTCACGATAAAACGGCTGAACGATTTAGATAAAATTTGGTATGAAGATCTATGGGATCCTGGAGACGGTTATTTACTTTTCATTCGGGTACAAGAAGTGGTACTTTATGACGCGGGTGAGACCATGGGAAACAGTCAGTCACGCAATAAAAAAGGCAAAATTCAGACAGCGTTTTAAAAAAAGAATGTTCAAGTATCTGGCTAAAAAAGTACACAAAAGTCATTTTGAAGTATCTTAAAGTGCAATACGTGATAGTGCCAATCTTCAGATAAGAATTGACGTGTTGCCAACAATACCTGATACGCACAAAGCGGCGCGTTGTGGATAAATTCCTTGAAATCATTTGCACCCCGTCCATTGCTGACACGTATCGCGGCGATCTTTACATCGCTGTAGCTAGGAGTGCAATGAATCTGACACGCTTTTGCCGCCAATTCACCTTTGTAGGATGTTGGTTGAATAGCGATAGTATGTGGACACACGGACGATGAGTATAACAAACAAGAAGTGATGTATCAAAATGCTTACTAGAATTCTTTTAACAATTCAAAATAGTCAGGACCCATTACTGAAAAAAATTAAGCCTTTTTAATAGAATTCTAGCATTGGACTTGTTTTATTCTTTTCAGGTTTCATATCAGTCAGTTTTTTGTTAATTATTATTTTTATCTAATTATAATTTTGATCTAATTATAATTTTTATTTAGGGTATTATATCATACTAGCTTCTGCCAGCGACTTCGTCCGCGTGGAATAGTGGTGCTCCGCTCCTATTGGTCTTAGCGTGATGATATATAGCCTATAGCCTTCCTCGATAAATGGACTATCTAACACTGAAAGAATTTTTCAAATCGGACCAGCGGTTCCTGAGATTAGCGCGTTTAAACAAAATGACAACATTTCCCTTCACTGCTCTGCTCCTATTGATTGTAGCGTGATGAAAAGTATACTATAACCATCTCAGGAGTAAGACAAATAATTGTACCAAGTTTCGTTAAAATCCGTCGAGTAGTTTTTGTTTCTATAGAGTTTATACAGACAGACAGACAGACAGACAGAAAGACAGACAGACAGACAAAAATTTTACTGATTGCATTTTTGGCATCAGTATCGATCCCTAATCACCCCCTGATGGTTATTTTGGCAATATATTTCATGTACAGAATTGACCTCTCTACAGATTTATTATAAGTATAGAAGATAGATGACCTCTCTACAGATTTATTATAAGTATAGATATAGATAGATAGAAGATAGATATAGATAAAAAAACTTAAAAAATCTTCCAGCTGTTAGTCTCAGACTATTACTGACAATCAATCAATCACCTTCATTGCCCTTTGCATTCCAAAGTCGTGGTAGCTCCTTTGGATCGATCCTTGCGATTACAGTAGTCCCACAACCTACACATTCTCACTAGTTATTATACAATAATAACACAAATTATAAATAGTCATTCTGCTTAAAAAATATGAAAACGTGCATCGTAAAAATTGCATACAGCTGTTAGCCTAGTATACGCTCTTCATTCCCCACAGTCGTACACCACCTGTCACAGCTCACTGAAGAGATGTTATCGCGCCTCCGCCCGCGGCGTCTTTCTGAATGCTAACTGGACCCTGTATACTGGCAAAGCACTATCTACGACATCTGTGCCCTATACACAACGGATCCCCACTTTGATACCGGCCTGTTGGCCTCCAGGTATTTTTCTGTGCGATTTAGATTGCCGTCTGTCTTTATTTAGTGTTTAACAAAGCTTGATGGCGTTGTTTTAATTAGGGGTGGGAGGACCAATTATGTTTTGGAAAGGGGATTTAGAGTTTTGTACGTAGAGAATAGAGAGAGATAATTTAGCGAAAAAATGGTCAATGATACCATCTTGTATACATCCAAGAAAGTCACTAAATTTTTTAGAACAATTCAAATGTCAGTCTATCGATAGACATCCTCTTTTGTTAAAAAAAACCCTAAAATGGGTCAATTCTTACCCATTTGATGGTTCACTGATGACGTTGCCAAATCTCAACAACTGTTTAAAATTTTGGGAGTTCTCAATGCTAAACCAGAATTCATAACTGATACATTGCTATAGATTTTAAAGCCAAACCTGAGATCATTGAAACCACATAATAAATACTTGGGAACAAATTGAGTTTAATTTAAACAACTGTGCTTGAGGGCAGCAAACACGTTGCAATCTGAGCACAAAGGTCTGTTTACAGGAGCTCTGCGAATCCTACAGCATACAAGGACCTGAGAAGTAAGTATTGAAGAGAGACTAGATTTGTCTTTGGATTGAAAAAAATAGGTAGTAAAAAAGTTATTTGACAACAAATAAAAAAATAAAGAGACTAATTAGGTACAATTGAGTTATGAACTGTAGAACAAAAAAGTTAGGAAACAGCAAAATGTCTTCCTATTAATTTCTTGTTAAAAACAATGACCCTTACATTTCTACATTAATATTAGATGAAACCAAGTAAAACTGAGTACAAATGAAACAAATAAAAATAAAAAAAGAATTTACACATAGGTACTTCAAAAAGCATAACTAAACTATTCTTCCCTAACCACAAAAAAGTACCAAAAACCGCAGCAAACATCTACCAACATTAAAATCTTCCAATCCAAAATGAAATACCAAATAATTTCCACCCAGACTCAAGCAATCCTTCATTCGGTGGAAACGTGTCAATATTTGCCGCTACAACACCGCACAAACATTTCGAAGACAGAGAGGACAAAGAAGCTTCGGCTCGTAATTGGCATGCACCGCCTTTGATACTGATGTTGTGGGTTTTACAACTTCATCCCTCAGGAATGGTGCAAATAATACGGGAAATTAATGCCGAGCTGAATTTGGTTTCAATGATAGCGAGGAAATTGATGGAGAATTGAAAGAAGATTATTATACAGTGTGATGTGTAGCTTGCGACCGAATCATATGGAATTGATAACACAGATTTTAGTGATGATGTATTCTGTGATCATGAGTTTGGAACTTAACAGTAGCTACCTCTATATTCTTAGTCTACACGTTTCGAATGAATATTTACATCGATCTATAAACGGTCCAATGTTTGTGTTGATATACAAAAAGAAAATGATCAAACGCAAAGACAAAAAAAAACTTTGTCTCTAAAGTACAACAAATAAAACCAATATCATTTCCTACCCAAATCTTCACATATTCAAGAAAATATTACATTCACCCTAATGTCCAAATGAGATCTTCCTCCTTCCTCGTACGATACATTCATAGGTATCGTGCAAATTACATGACAGCGTCCTCGTTCAAAATCGATGCTATCACTCATTCTCGTTATCGAGTCAGTAACTCATTAGCTGACGAGCCCTTCATCACTTAACCTCATAAAGGAGAAAAACGATTGAGAACAAAAGCCTCCATCCACAATAATCGCATTCAAGTGTTCGTGATCCATTAATTAGTGACAAGTGAATGCACTTCCTGTGTACACCGTACAGTTGCATGGATGATGTAGTAAATGGAAGATTTACTATTTGTAAAGCTGCCACTGTAGGTAGCAAAGCTTTCTTTGTGTTAATGAGTGAAACAAGAATTTTCATGCGGTTCCAAGAAAGAAACTGTTGAAGCTGTTTGGTAATCGTTATGATTACCAAACAGCTTCAACAGTTTCTTTCTTGTAAAATGTTACTCTGTTAAGTACAGTAAAAATAAAAATGTACAAAGTAATCGATATATTTATTCATAAACTTGTGCTGAAGAGAAAAGACAATACATTAAAATGTTATGAAAACAATTTAAGTTAACACACAGGTGGAATATATTTTACTCAATGCTTTTACAAAAAAATAATTCAGTGAAACAATTTGTTAGTGCCATATAAATTTTTAGCACTCTGTCGATTTAATACTCCGTGTCTGTGTATGTTAATGCATTTCTTGCGTGCGTTTGTGAGCGGCTATGAGCGAAGAGCGACGGCTCTAATGCGTTGCGAGAGTGATTTGCAACTTGTGTACCTACTGTTGCACTGCGCTAGGTCTTTAAGGCCTTGTTAATAAATGTGCTTAAATTGCACCGATAACACTGCTATACTGGCGTCAAAAGCAAAAAGGGCGTAACCATTTTTTTTTTATGTTCGTAATCAGAATTTTTGTCTGATTCCAAATATACTTAGTACTTAACTCAATATCGAAAAAAAATGTAGTTACGCGCTTTCTCCTTATGAAAGCAGTTTATTTGGATAGATTTTTTTATTTTAAGATTAGGAAAAAATGGCCTGTTGTATTTATAATGTGGATGCAATTATCATTTTCCGCAGAAATAAATAATCAAGCTAAGAAGTGTCATCAGGTATTAAGTAAGCCTGACTTCTAGAAAATATATAAAACAAATGCTAAAAAACTCAAAAAATAAATACTGAAGGCAAGGAATGGGAGTTGAAAGAAATAAATAACGAAAGGTATTAATGAGGATAGATAGCCTAATTAGAGCTTCCGCGAACTATTGCGAAAATAACATGTTTATGAAACAGCGGATTATGTTGAGCCTACTGCGTGAGTAAGCAGTATTAATACGTCAATTACGTCCGGATAGAGATAGCTTTTATATTAAGAGGTTTTTAGGGTCATGATTTTTGGTTTCTAGTACCTGCCTGTTAACGAAACGCACATACATGCATACCTACATAGATACTGAATATATAACACACCTTTTTGTCGACAGTCGTGTAAAAATAGCTACGTGAGATTAATTGTCATTAGATCGCGTTGACCTATAAGAAAAGTCGGAGTAGGTGTAAGTAAGTCTATTCCTGGCTTCTTACTCCATCAGGAAATACATAATTTTCCTCCTGTTGAAATATTGTTGATGGGTAAAAATAGGTATTTTTCTTCTTTTCATAAGAATACCGTTTCATTATCACGGCTGTTTTTTTTTCTTGAGGGGTCATGCAGAGTCAGTTATTAATACGTGTATTTTTGACTGTAAAAAAAATAAAGCGCCAAAAAACTAAAACCTAATAAAAATAACAGACCAATATAGTCACTTTAAACGGCCCTAAGCTGTTGGTCCCAGCTGTCATCTGTAGATCTCTGTCAGTCGTTATGGGTAATAGTCTGTCAACCAGTCTTACCAAGGGGTTTAGCTGGGTTGTGAAGGTCAAATAGTCAGTCGGTTCATATGACCAACGAGGCAGTCCATACACCACCTCAACTACCTATAGTAGGTATCTATCTAGCTTCTCATATTAATAACAATACAAAAAAATCCTAACAAGTCCAATTACAGAAGTCTTTGTTTATCGCGAGCTTTGAAACGGTCCGTCCCGGATTATGAAAGGGCTTACTACTCGTTAAATTCAATGGCCTTTGATGTTCGTTTATTAGGAAAAAAGAGGCGAAAATATTCACAAGTTTGTTTTTCTTATAAAATGCAATATTATCTACGCGATGAGGAGAGAGATATTTGGGAATGGGCTTGGAAGTTTTCGAAACTTTTTGCTTTCAACTTCAACGTATGAACATATTTTTACGAAGACTTAAATGTTAATAAGAAAAATGAAAAATAATTAGATTTTTTATTAAAAAAAAACATAAGTAAAAGGTTCTGAAAAGTTCCCCAGTTCAACAGGTTAGATTCAAGTCACGCTTTGGCAGACCAATTCTTGGCACAAAACATACTCGCCTGTAAGGCGGTCATGTTACATCTCATAGCAATAACCACACCAGAATCCTTTAATTGTATAAACCCGAAAGTAACTATGTCTATCTGCTACGATTTCACGAATGCTGAATCGATTTAAACGTAATTTGGTTTGGGGACCGATGGGACTCTGAAGACGTTTATAGGCTACTTTTTATCCGCGTGAATCAAGTAGTTTACCTAATATTACCATATCTACAATCTGATCCATGTATGGATATAAAGAACAGACAGTCTTGCTAAAAATTCTTCTTTCTTTCTTTCACGTTGCGAATGTTTAGCCAGTTTTCTTTAAATACATAATAGGTACAGGGAAAAAAACCGAAATATTCTGTTATATTTCATGCCAGAATTACGTAGCTTATAGTTTTCTCCAACATCGAAAGTTTTTTTCTTCTTTTTTAAATATAATAAACATTTTGAAATCATGATACATTTACGTCCAAAACATTAAAGACTAAAAATGCGTACATACATAATAGCATATAATGCATGCGGCTTATTCAATTCGCTGAAAGTAACGCAAGTCACTTAAGACACGGAAAATTACGGCTAAGTGCCTCTAATGTGCCGTGCGACTTATTAACTGTGGCGGTTTACGTTAATTTTCAATTTACGCTCATGTCGGTGGCTAGACATGACTAATGTAAGAACGTAGAATACTATTAAATGCCTATACAATGAAGTTTCTTGTAATGGTCTGTATCATAAAGGATAATATTTATGAACTGAAAGAGAGAATAGATTGAACAACGTTTACGTTTAAATTGAGAAAAGTCAAAAAAACTAAAATGAATGACATCCTTACTTAAATGCACACAGTGTCGTATATCGCATGGCGCTGTCTGCCGGGGCTGTGGGACTGTTCACAAAACTTATCGCGACCTTGGAACGCAAAGTGTAAATGAAGGAATATGGATAGGTTTTAGTCAGTACCTAAGATTCTGACGCTATATTTCGCTCCACCCACAGCTGAGGGGGGCGAGGGTCATTTGATAATTTCCCATCCATTAGAAGCGTTTTTCCCTACGTGGCGATTTTGTATCGTGTAGTGACAATTACTCTAACTCTAACTCTCCAAAAAATCATCAGTCAATAATCGTCAGCATAGCTTTTACACTCATGATAACATATTTAGTAAATACACATACCACGGTTTAGTAAAGCCGTTATCGTTGCTGTAAGGGTAAGGGTCAGACGCAAGGGTGAAGACAATAGAAGGAATAATCTAGTCTGCATCACAGTTCTCTTGTCTCTTGTGGCGATGTATTGGGAGGCTGCGGTGAAATAGTGTCGAGTCAGCAGTAATTAAAGGCTTGTCTGTGACAAGGTTTATAATTATTGCGACGATCACAAAATCTACACATATAAAATGCTTTGTCCTGAATGACTGACGGATCAACGCACAGCCTAAACCGCTGATCGTAGAGACCTGGAACATGGAGGGTGTGTTCTTTGTATGACGTAGGCATCCGATAAGAAAGGATTTTCCGAAATTCGACCCTTAACGGGGTGAAACAGGGGGGCAAAGTTTGTATGAAACTCTGACATTTTTAATTTGAATTCGTATAGCCCACGTGGGCGAAGCCGCTGGTGGGATACTAGTATTATATTTTTTTAGTCTCACCTATTTATATATTTTATAGGAGTATTTTGTTTGTAACTTTGTATGAAGGGGATAATCTCCGGAACTACTTGACCGTTTCTAAAAATCTTTCAATGTTAGAAAGCTGCATCCCTGACTGCTAGGTTATATCTATATTGTTTGTATACAACACGGGTGACCCCGTGGAGAGAAGCTTAAAAAACTAGTGATGTATTTTTAATACTAGTCAGTGTGCAGCGCAATGACTATTTTTAATGTTAAAAATGGCATTGTTTTTCAAAATTATTTATGAGATTCGACGTCCAAGAAACGACATACTAATTCACCTTCTTGTGACGTCAAAGATAGGGCAACGTTCTTTATTCTATTAATTTGATAGTAGGTGCTAGAAGTTTAAACACTAACATAACACATAACTAAGATTACATTAAAAGTGATTGCGCCCTACGTGTCAAGGCGCGTGCATTTGCCACCAAACATAAATTACTTCAAAAATACTTGAAAAAATCCTCAAGATCAATGCATCAACGTCATGCAGCCTGTTTATTATGGCCCTAACAAAGGCGGGGCAGTATTAATCTTCTATTGAGACAACCTGCGGATTGGGCCCGGCGCCCCATAGAGTTTGCATCCAGATTTCCTTCCCGGCCCCCTATTCTTTATACGATTGTTTCCTTTGGCGTGATGTACGGATGAAATAGACTGACAACTTTCGAGCCTGTTTGGTTTTTCGTAAATTTTCTCCGGCTCGTAGAGAAATGCTTCTAATACTCGAAATGTTAAATCGTAAAGGTACTGCGCACGTAATTAATGTTTTGCTTTCGCAATACTTTTTCTCATAGAGAAACTTATTAACCTCAAAGAATTTTTTGGAGAGCATTTTGTTGGAAAATACTTTATTTTTTATTTTTGCCTTTGTATTAAAAATAATATTATCCTAATCCTAACTAGCATTATAAATGCCAAAGTTGGTTTGTTAGTTACGCTTTCACAACAAAACGGCTGAAACTTTGACGATGACGATAAAATTTGCTACGAAGATAGATGGGACCCTAGAGACGATTACAGGCTTTTTATCCGGTTCCCTCGGGACGCGGATGAAATCGCAGGAAACAGCTAGTATCAAATAAAAGCAACTAATATTTACGTCAGGAATATAATGTTTTCCACCCTTTTTAACCGTATGTCACAACAATGTAAGATTTCAGCCCTCCATAGTCCCTCCAAAGTGCATTTTATAAGTGATTACCAAGCACGGACACAAAAACGTTAGAAAAATCTATATCAACTGAAAAGTGATGTTTTACGAGCCGAGTTTATGACGTCATAAAATGGATATTATTACATTAATGTGTTTGATAGTCTGGGCTAAGACGGTGGTTTAATCGGTTTAGAAGCTGCAGGAGACTTCACTGCAGCATGAAGGTTTTTGAGCTTCATTTATTTGGTAAATACGAAAGATTGTAAGGATGTATGAATATTACTCTTTCACTAAAAAATACTGAATAGATGTAGATGAAATATGGTACACATTATTATTGTTTACTAGTATTTCGAAAATTAAAAATGACAGAGTTTCATACAAAACTTTGCCCCCATTTTCATCCTCTTAGGGGTATTTCGGAAAATCCTTTTTCATCGGATACCTACGTCATACAAATAATACATCCTCTAAGTTTCAGATCTCAACGATCAGCGGTTTGGCTGTGCGTTGATCCGTAAGTCATTCAGGACAAAGCATTTTATATTTAGATGAGAAAGTTTTGTAAAGTTGAGTATTTATGTTTATTAATGTATCACTTAAAAATTACTGAATGGATGTCGATGAATATTACACACATTTGAAACATTTAAAATTCATATTGTTATGATAAAGTCAAAATCAAAAGGTTTTTATTTTATGTAGACCAATTTACAGGTAGGTACTTATAAAATGTCAAAACTAGAAACTAGGTGCACGATTCCAAAAAGTGGGTCCTATGGAGAAGAACCGGCAAGAAACTCCATGGATACTCTTTTAAAATCAATTGTTCTTGTTACAAATAGTCGTGTAACGTGAATGATCCTCACGTAGATCAATGTATATATGTATATATGAAACAGCAAAGTAGGAGAACCCAAAATTGATTGCCGAAACAGTTAGAAGCTGACCAGTCCCGACTGACGGCACCCGTACACGAGTATGACGAGCGCATCAGCCTCATAAATATGGTGATAATTATGTTGGTATATCTTTCTATATACACATGTACATTCGGGTGCGCGAATTAGTTCCCTTTGGATGCGAGCGAAACCGCGGGAAACAGTTAAGTTATTTTCCTGTTACTTCAAAAAAGCATTAGCAAGGATATAAAAAAATAAAATTATTTTTCTATTCTTTGCCGCCATTCACGGCGACATGCTTGAGTTCGAGTATTTTTATGACGGAGACACGGTTAGGAGCAAGGCTCCGCTCAATCCTCATATTTACTTTACAGATTTTTTATACAGAACCAAGGCGTGGTGCCTCGCGGCTTTCATAATGGGGAAGGTGGCCTTGGTAACGGCTTAAGTCGCTATCATTAGGCTGTTTGCAAAGCGTGTGGAGAAGGATGAAGGAAAAATTTTGATAATGATTATTCGGTGAGCTTTTTGAAATGTTTTTATTTAAATAGGTACCTACAGCAGCTGATTTGCTTTTACTCACCATCTGAGGGAACTACTCTACAGCCCAATATACTATGTAACTCTCCGATCTATCTCTATATCAAATTTCATCGAAATCGGTTCAGCCGTTTTACGGTGGAAGCGTAACAAAGAAAAGAACAAGTCTCATTCGGATTTATACTATTAATTAGGAAATAACAGTGTTTTTCAAGCTGTGGGCAGTAGGTACAAGAAAATTACCAGTATTATATAAGTCTCACTAGTCTAAGACATGACAGGAAGTTTGAAAACTATCATGGATACGAGTAGATTTATTTTCATAAATAGTAGAATTTTAGGTGGTCGCTAGAGCTTTTCAATTTAGGTAGGCTTTTCCTAGACCTAATAGACGAAACAGGTACTTTATTTAAAAAAATCTAATATTAAATTCAGTTTTCAAATAAAAATCAAATCACCTATTTATCCAACTCATGCTTACTAAGTATCCTGATAGTGTTTTGTTTTCTCACGCATGATCAACCACCAAGCGTTCTAAAATCTTTTGATTTACGAGAACACAGTTTGCACTATCATCGTAGAACACTAAACCAACATATCGCTCTCTCTTTTCTGATTTAAGAGTTAGAATGAGAGGGAAGATAGATAATGAGATATGAGAGCGAGAATAACCGCTAAATTATTTCCCTTTGCTCCCAGAGCTGGTGTTATTAATTAAATTGACTTGCAACAAACAATGCGACTGAAATTTGAAAGCTCATAAAGGTTGTACTTGACTTTTGTGTGATGTTTGAACTCGTCTTGTTTTATAATGACTTGTAAACAAAGCTTATTATTGCAGTTTTTTTTTGTGTGTTTAGAAACAATATAAAAATATGTATAACTAGCTCTTTCCTACGATTATGGTCTGGCTCTTCAGGAGCTCATCTATCTCTATACCAAATTTTATCCAAATTGGTTAAGCCGTTTAGCATGAGACCGTAACAAACCAACAAACCCTTTTTCGCATATATAATAATTATGATTACATTGTGGTGGAACAATGATCTAGTAAGAATCCCCTACGTTTATCCTTTGGATTTGGAATGGACTTAATTTTTTTTATGTGTTTTTCCGATGAGTAGTAGTAGATTAGGAAGTACTTAAATAATGACTTTGTATGAGTCACATTAGAATTAGCTAGAGTATCTACTCTTGCTGGAAAAGCTGGGCCATGACAACCCGACCTCTGCGATTAAGTCATATCTTAATGTGGACACAACCGTACACTGTCAAAAACCTGATCATTACCGTAAATGAAATCAACAAAAATATATTCTTTTCTATATCCAGTACACCTCCACTTATACCATGGAAACTATATCAATAACGTGAGACACACAAACTTATACATTAGTTAGGTACAACTTCGAATGCATCCCTATTTCTGTAGGAACGCCAACTAATTCCAAGCTCGTCAATCAATTAGGGAACAGTTTTTGTTCTGCACAAGGTGTGGGAGGGCAGTGAGTAAAATAAATACTGCAGATGAGACACGCTTTTGATATTAGGTGAAGAAGTCGTTTTTTTAGACGAAGTTCTTCAACACAGTTTGCGGTAGAAGTTGACTTGATGAAATCGTAATGTGGGTTAGGAAAAGCGATATGCTCCTTCTATGTAAATTGTCGTTTTGTCTCTTTCTATTATATAAAATACTTTATCCTGAACGACTGACAGATTTACGCACAGCCTAAACCGCTGATCGTAGAGACCTGCAACTTGGACTTGGAAGGTGTGTTCTTTATATTTCTTAGGCATCCGACAAGAAATGATTTTCCGAAATTCCACCCCTAAGGTGGTGAAAAAGGGGGGCAAAGTTTGTGTGAAACTATAGTGTATAGTCGACGCGGGCGAAGCTGCTGACAGAAAGCATCTTGTAGCATAATATTAAGATAAAATTAATAGAAGGCGTAGTAGAAGGCAGGATGGCAATAATTATCAAAAATCACCTTCATGGAGTGAAATGCTAGATAAAATAATAAGGCCCGTCCCGTCTGCAGCTGTTATTGTTTATTCTAAGTTATTAACAAGTTCTTCGAGTTTCTTCGCGCACCCCTCATATTTGCTCTGCCTAATTTCTTTGGGTATAGGAAAAATATTATTGTGTAACTCCGCTTAGACTTCAGAAATAAGATGTGTATGTGCATGTACCTAACATACTTATGTATTTGTTGGCAAATCGCTTATTTATAACATCTTAACATCAGTGGCATTAGTAAAAGATGTATCATAATTATACTAGAGTACATAACTTTCTTCTTATTTGAAGTTTCGAGACAAAAATGCAAAATCTAACTTGCAAATAAAACAACCGCGAGACTGAACTGACTAACTTATTAGAAACAAAATATTTATACATTACCAATTCATTTACCTTTGTATTTATATGACTTTCGTATCATTATTAATACGATATCATCATCAGCCTATATATTGTCCCACTGCTGGGCACATGCCTCTTCACATACAGAGAAGGCATGAGCATTAATCACCACGCTTGCTCAAGGCGGATTGGCGATTTCAGACATTTTAGGTCCAGGTTTCCTCATGATGTTTTCCTTCACCGCTAGTCAGTGACGTCTAAGATACACTTAGAAAGTACATATGACTTCAGAAAAGTCACATTGGTACTTGCCAGGTTTCGAACCCACACACTCGTAACGAGAGGCAGGTGCCTTAACCACTAGGCCACCACGACTTAACGTAATACGATATGACACACAAAAATATTTCGATTTTATTTAAATTGAAAATGTTTTAATTATTCCAGAATACATTATCAACACATATCTTTCCGACCCTTAAAATCTTCCAATAAGAATCCTAAAATCCAAGACATCGTCACAAATCAACGTCATACACACACGGCGTAACTTATAATTGGGAAGGCAATCAACAAGACAAACGCTGATTAATTAAACATTGTCGCAAATTAAACATCCGACGAAGAATAAACTGGGGTGGGTGAATGCGGGCCGATAGTAGCTGGCGTATGACTGGAGCGCTTTGTCAAAGTTTCGTGGGGTCACTGATAATACCGGGGGTAATTAACCGTGGAAGCGGATACGAGAGGTTTTTTGACAGCATCTGCCTTTGTGGTAAATACGGCTGTTTTTGTGCAACTATCTGGATAAGGATTTTGATAGTTTGGGTGACCTTATTTTGGGTTGCATGTAGGTAGAGACCATTGCAGTTATTCTTTCATAAGCAGTTATATATTACTACTTGCTAGTTTTTTTATTCCTGGATAGAATTTATCCCTAATACTTTCCAAGGATTTAAGCTGTCACCATGCCAAATTTCACGGTGGAATCGTAACAAACAGATCGACAGGCAAACAGAGTTACTTTCACATTTATAATATTAGGAGGCCATCCTATCTTCAGAAGTAAAGGGACGTATTTAGCACTATCATGAAGAAGGCTTACTTATGATAGCAGTAGTATGTCCTAATATACTTACCTCTTATATATATTTTATACCTACAACTTAACTATAAAAATACTATCAGAATGGCGCAGTTAAAACGAGAATGTTTCCCACAGGATTAAAATAAGAGACATATTATAGATTTGTATAACTAATCATATCAAATATTTTAAACCCCTGCCACAGCACAACAGAAGACACTTCTCAAAGACAAAAAGCATCACATATTTCAAAAATCTCTTCACCAACTAAACTAACATTCCCATACTATAGAAAGCAGGGGTCGCAACACGTCGACACATAATTTTTCAATTTGCCCAGTTAAAACGTTTTGGAGATTGATTAATAAATCTCCCCGCGTTGGGGGTGGATTATCGAGTTAGGAACGCACCCTCAGCCGCCCTTCCGAGAAATGTGCATGATCTCAGATGTTTATCGTGTTTATATGTATGGATATAAATGCTAAGCTGACGAGACAAATTGGGAAAGCCACGGGGTGTTAGATTTTTCATTGGTAGTTAGAATTCGACTGCAATTGTAGAACGTGGGCATATGTATGGGGTCTGTAAGCCGTTGTGCCCTGTTAGTTTGATTGGTGCTATAAGTATAGTTTGTTTAGTTTCGTATAGCAGGTGGACTTGTATAGTTTGCCTACCCCTGAAGAAAATGACGTAATATTTCAGCTTTGGTATGTGTTTGTTGATACACTGTTCTGGTAATACGGAGTTTGTTTTCAAAAAAAATATTAATCGTTTAATTTTGTACAACTTGCCACTTTAGTACTCTCATTAAGTCTAATTCTCAATAAACTAATTCTATTGTCATTATTTTTTGTAAATGTTTTTCTATATATATAATAATTATTATTATTTATCTCTTACATTCTTCTGTCTAAATATGAAAATTGAATATGTAAGTGAAACTCTGCCATAAGCTTTATGAGACACAGGCGGCTGCAGCAAAATAAATAATACCCAACAGATAGCATTAGGTTTTCTCCTATCAAATCAGTTACACTCCACTTTAACTGAAAACAGATTGCAGTACCATCTTCTTATTCTACCATATCAAACGCCTATTGAAAGCCAGTACCCATTTACCAGCTAAACAGCTTTGTATCAATAGGTGCACGAGTGCTAATGACAATAAACGACGCGAACCGACGAGGTCTCGAATTACGTTACCGACTCGTTACGTACCAAATAAATTCCGGCTCTTTGAACACCCTACTACGGAACCACTGACTTGCACTTAGTGTTTAAAAGGGATTTGCATGAGATGCTCATAAATATTTTTTTTGTTAGTTTTCTGTAGTGGTGGTTATACAAATGCTGTTTGATAAATTATAGTTAAAAGTATTGTAATATGTTTTCATCTCAAAGTTATTAAAATTAAGCGGAGAACCTTCCTAAAAGTTTAAAACTACTAATAATTTTGGAATTTATTAGCATCATATTAATAGATAGCTAGTTATTCGCAAATTGAAGTACAAGACCACATAGAAAAACTAAAATTTAATAAATATGAACACAATGAAAATTAGGAAAAAAGACTTGACGCCATAAAAAATAAACATTTAGAAAAAAAAACTGAATTTAAAAATAAATGAAACAATAATAAACACAAAACCTAAAACAAAAAGCGATCAACACGATTATCCCTCGCCCACTTCACAAATAACAACTATCAACAATACTCAACAACTATTTGACAATACGTAACATTAACCCCCACTTACCTTCTATATTTTCATTCAACATAACCACCTGGGTCGAATTTACACAAAACCTTAGTAGGGGCGAAGCTCCCTCGTGTAGATTTAGGTGCAAGCATGCTTGTGGACACTGCACTTGTGCCGGACGCCCCACGGACAATATCGGACACCGAACATTTGTCCGATCATATCGATATCAGATAACAATGGGACAGATGGTCGTTAAGATTATTGAAGGATTTTTGTTTGCTTTACAGTTTATGAGTGGGATAATAATGTGGTGGAAAATTAAGTGTTTGTTTACTTTTCGGGGTTAAAAGCCCAAAAGGCTGATATTATATTTCTATGGTTATGTATTCATTAATTCCGTGTTGTTAGTTGTATCTTTAGTAGGTAACCAAATCTATCGATAGAAAGTTTACTACCTACTCGTAATGGTGGTTTTAGAGTGATATAATCTCCAAATTGAGCAGGTACTTTTAAAGGCTTTTTTCCCCCATGTTTTTTTTTCAGAATTGACTCAGCCTTACGTGAGACAAAAGAAACAGCTGTAGGAAATATTTTCACCGTCAAAAAGACTTGTTTGTTACTCTTCTGCGGTAAAAGAGCTGAACTGATTTAGATGATAATTGGTACGGAAATACGTAAGACCCTGGAGATAAATTTTAATAATTAAGGTTACTTTTGATCCGTGCGTGAAGTTCCTATGAAAAGCGGGTAGAACCCCAGAAAACTGCCTGCCAGTGTATAATTAAAATAAGTACCCTTATGGACTCTATTATAATTCAACATCGTACAATGAAACCTACACTACCTAAACAAAAATATAGCCATAAAAAGTCCCTATACACTTTCCCACGAAAAAAAATGATTAGGAAAGAAGACCAATATTACACCAACGATTGCAGGGACACCTGAGGTGTCGCTCATCACCACGTGGGGAGATTACCTCGGCTGACCATCCCCTGGAGGATCAATGGAATATTAATTGCTTTTAAAGAGGCCCGGGATTATGCGAATAATTGGAGCCGTTGACGGGCGCGCGTGATCGTTTATTCATTGCTTTTAGCGCAATAACATTATGTAATTGAACTGCAAATGTGTGTTTTGGTTATTCTATTACGAGTTAGTTTGTTTTGTTATGTGGTGTTCGAAATTTGAATTTAAATTATGTACTTTAAAGAAACAATGGCTGTTACTAGTCATCATACATCACATCTATACATGTAAAATGCTTTGTCCGCACAGCCTAAACCGCTGATCGTAGAAATCTGAAACTTGGAGGGTGTGTTCTTTGTATGACGTATGCATCCGTTAAGAAAGGATTTTCCGAAACCCCTTAAGGGGATGAAAAAGGGGGGCAAAGTTTGTATGAAACTCTGTCATTTTTAATTTGAACTTGTATAGCCCCGCGGGCGAAGTCGCTGGCGGAATGCTAGTCTAAATATATGACGTAAGTATGTGTAGCATATTTCGCGTAGTATATTTCGCATGTGACAGATGAGTGTATTACACCTAAGTAGATACCGACTCAATTAGGCCGCGCTCTACCGTATTTACACCAGACCTCAACCAAAAGCTAAAATAATGCATAATTGTGCCGTACTGAGCTGCAAAAAGAACTAAAATGTTAGCTAGTGTAAAAAAATCACTAAACGCTGTGATGTCATAGAAAGCAGTCTCAAAGTGACACGCTTGGTTTTCATACACATGACGAAACTTCCGTTATCTATTTAGATAGATGTGCCTATAACCAATGATCTTTGATTGAAATAATGATAGACTAGTTGTTAAACCTCGTTAGTTTGCGGTGGCAGAGTGAACTTGACCTAACACCCATGAATAAGAAACTATGTTTTGGTAGATCAGGTTACTAGGGATTTTGACTTTACTTGTATAAATCTTATCTTTTTTCTTGAATAAAAATCATCAATGAGTAGATAAACGGTATGTCCTTGAACCAAAAATTTTCGTAACCATAAAATTTTTAGAAAAAGTTATTAAAATAATTGAAATAGTTCCCGAGATTATCATACAAACTAATAAAATGTTTACTTTCTTCGTAGATAGATAAATGTTTTTCGTATATTTATTTATATATATATATATACTAAAAATACACAAATATATTATTTCTGTTTGATCAAAGTATAAGCCCATAAAAAATGGCTCTATTAATTCAATTCCCCAGCCTAATGTTGCATGTCCTAAAATACGCATAAGTGACATATTACTAAAATTTCGTCGGACATTTATAAATGTTCAGTGATTTGGTGTAAGTGCACAAAAAATCACCCCAAAACATAGAGAATAGGGTTCCGCAAATGACGTCGGGTTTCAATTAATTTATCAATTAAATTGACCGTGTCGACTACGACGCGTCACGGCGTCACACGAGGTTCAATTTTGGGTAAAAAAACTGTCAAAATATTTTCATTCGCGAGGTAATGAAAGGTCAACAGTGGAACACGCGGCTTTTTCAAGTGCAGTGTAATATTTTCGTTTACTTGATGCTTTTATTATTTATTTTTTATACGGAACCTTTACAATACTTTTGATCCATTATGTAAAAGATTATTTTAAGGCAATTATTTTGGTACACTTTTATCATCCTACAGAGATACTTAAAAGCACCAATAAGAAAAATGTTTTGATATCTTTCTCCTATGACGTAGATTATAAAAACATTAAAAGCTGAATCTGCAAACAGTTTTATTTTACATAAAATTCTATCTCATGAAAAATATTTTTAAAATACATTAAAATTCACAATGAAAACAGAAAAAAAATCATATCATTCGTAATTGACCGTTATCGACGTGACATCGCGTTACGCACCTCAATGACGTCACACGTTCACGCCGCTATTGACGTGAAAGCTGACGTGTCGAACCAAATGTAATAAAAATAATACAATTTTTGTTTATTATTTTTTGTTTTTTATCGTTATATTTTAACATTGCTCCTTTACATTATGTTGTTTCAGTAAATCTTTTGGTAGATAAGGTAAACGAAAATTATTGTGATTGACCGGCATCGGAAATTAAGATCTTCATAATAAGTTTCATTTTCGCTCAGATTAGTTTTAGATCTTGAAACGTATATTTCTGTTGAAGCTACTTCGAACGCAGACAACCATGTGTTGTGTTCGATCGAACCTAGTTTCAAGGTATGCTTGTATTATACTCTCTGTGATAACGAAAATAATTATTTTGCAAAATATTTCAAATGTTATTTTATTATAATTTGAATTTGGAATATCTGTAAAAAGGTTAGCAGAAGCTAGTAACAATTCATTTTATAAGAATGTAGTTGATGAAATATTCGGCCATAAACTCACCAGTCGCACCACTAAACTTTACACAACAACAAATTCATGGTACATTTTTCCCGTGGCCATGTTATAATCACTTGCACCTGTCACGGCGCGAGTTCCACTCGTTACATCACTGTCCAGCCGGACTCCATGACATGTGGACATAATAAAAAATATGGTGCATTTTTTATTTAGTTGCTCAGTCCCCTGGTAGTATGCAAAGTGAATTAATTTTAGTAGTTCGAAAAATGAAGTAAGTAATAATTGATATTGTATTTTATTATTTACGTATAAGAAAAGGTAGGAAACTCAAACAAATTGTTTGAAATACGTTCACATAATTTACAAAAAATCTCATCCAAAATTTTTAATAGCGAAGCTTTTTCGCAAAGAATAAATGTTCTAAAATGTAGCTATATTGTCACTAAGCGTTCTTAAAATGTAAATTGGTATATTGAATAATTTTACCGTGAATTTTTATACAAAACCGCATCAGTGCCTAATCATAACTAAATAAATAACCTTTTTTTAAACTTGAAGCTCAATCCACTTACGACGACAACAATACCATCCATTTTAAAACTCATTGCTTTTTCGCAGCCAAAATAACAGCAAAAATGCAGTGAATAAAAAATAAATAAAACCAGATTGAAAAATGCATTCGTACATGTGAAAATCCGCGCACCCATCATCACCTGTCAAAGACTGGTTATACATTAATTGGCGTTTCCAAAATAACGCTTGAGACACGTTTTCAATTTGGCCATAATCCCTCTTCTTGCACCCTCCACGACTAACGCATGTTACCATCAGTAAGGCGGATCACACACTACCACGCACTACGCTCTGGTGCAAGCACGCCCGACGACGTCGAGTCGACGCGTTGTCAGTATGTTGTATTACGCGACATCATCATCTCCACTCTCTCTCTCTCACTCTGCGTACGTGGTATAATACCACGGTCAAAAATGAAGTTATTTTTTTTCGATTTTTGTTTTTTTTTTGTACATTGCAGTCCTATTTGCATCTTTTGCAATTCCAATCATTAACGTGGCTCAAACTCATGACACTAGGGTAAACTTTACTTTGAGAATATGGGACAAGTGAAAAAGCATTTTAATATTAAAACGCAGCTACACGCACCGTTACTTGAAGTGTGGTTATGTGAGATCCGCCTAAGTTGCCAGTGGCTTTGAAGCTTTTGTGGGCATCATTCGGGTTTACCTGTGATGTTTGCTGGAGTAAACCGTACACACAATATTTATATATCTGTGATGGTAATAATTTCTATGGAGGCATTTTGTGTGAATTTTCTTACGGATAATTATTTTAGTTCGGAATCGTCCTGTTATTCAATTTTTATTTATATTGTTTTTTTTTGAGATAATGTAAACATGGAATAATGTAACAAAACTGTATGTCCAGCACGAGAGTGGACAACGCTTTTCTCCATCTACTGTCTACGGTAGATGTATAGAATGTGGAGAAGAACATTGGGTAGATAAGACGGGTTTTTGTACGCCCAGTGCTAGGCCCTCAGGTAGACATAAAACTTTAAGAGGAAAAAACACAAGATTTAAAATATATATTTAAAGTAATTTAAACCAGTAAACTTATAATAAAGGTGAAAATCTTTATCCTTCAGGCGTTTAGTATTGTTAGCTAGACTATTGTCTCGCCTGATGGTAAACGGAAACATGAGACACAATTTGAAGCGCATTTGCATAAAACTATGGATATTATCAACCACAGGATACGAAAGTGTAAACAAAATGTATAAAGTTCAGTCCAAATCTCAACTTATCAAACTTTTTTAAGGATTTTGGTAAAAACCGAGTCTAGAGTCAAGCGTAAATCCATATCAAATAAAAAAAAATGAATATTTTTAACCGATGCGCTGTCGCGATAATGCATAATATTGACATTTACAGTGAAAACAGTATCGCATTTTATATTATTAATTAGTACAGTTAACATTAACATCTGGTGTTTCATATCCCGTGTTAAATATGTCTATGAAAAGAACAGAGCAATCTCTTTAGTTTCAACGATACCTGCTTAAATATACCTATCAAGAATAGGAACTTAATAAAAAAACCCGAACTTATTTTTCTAATATCATCACTTCGAATCATCATAATAATCCTTATAAGCACCCTCATAGTTTAAACCAAAGAGAAACATTGCGTTGAGAGCTATTAAGAGATAAAAGGCTTGAAGCAGCATCTTATAAAATGTATGTTTCACTTACAACCCTTGATTATGTAATAAAGTAATAGAGCATTAAGTAGGGTGTTTATATACACCATGAAAGCGAAGGAATTTGCATAGAGCTGTAATAAATATCATAAAATATTTGTAATCAGAAACATTGTATGTGACTTTTCTAGCCTTTTTTTCAACTTTGTTGGGGTCGGCTTCTAGTTTAACCGGACACAGATGAGTGCCTATCTGACTTCAACAACCTAGTTACAGGGTTACACGACTTTAGGCTCGAAATAAATAAATAATAAATAAATAAATATCATTGGACAATTTCACACAGCGCCATCTAGCCCCAAAGTAAGCAACTAATATGCTTGTGTTATGGGTGCTAGATTAACAGATATACTACTTATATACTTTTTTTTAAATACATACATATTATACATAGTAACACCCAGACCCGTCTAAGAAATTAAAATTCATCATTTTAAATTCTGCCCGGCCGGGAATCGAACCCGGGACCTCTTGCGTGGTATTGATGATATATGTTGACCACTAAACCACTCAGGTCGTCAATGATAAAAATCTTGATGATATGGTATAAAATCTTGATGATGGTTAAATCACCATTTAGAAAATCTAGTTACTATTTTATGTACTAACTTTTTCTCGCGGTTTCACCCGTGTCCCGAGAGAATGACTAACGCATCCGAATAAAAAGTAGCCTATGAACGTCTCCAAGGACCCCGCTATCCCCATACCAAATTTCATTCAAAATGGTTATGCCGTTTAACAGCAAAAGCGTAACAAACTCACTTTCTCATTCATAATTTTAGGAATTATTGTGCAAATTTTTACTATAGCTAATACTCTTAGTTCTACGGCTAGCATCATACTGCAAAATGTCGCTTCGAGTTTTTTTACTCTCGAATTTTGTACCGTGTATTTGCATCCGACCGGACTTTTTGATCGCCAATGGAAGCCAGCCGATATTCAATTGCAAAAGTTACAGTTCTGTATAAAATATTCCGTGGCATTTTCGGAACTCTGTTGAAACATAACTTCAAAATCCTTACTTCCTTACTAATATTATAAATGGGAAAGTAACTCTGTCTGTCTGTCTGTTACGCTTTCACGCCAAAACTACTGGACCGATATAAATGAAATTTGGTACAGAGATAGAATAGACCCTGAGGAACAACATAGGCTACTTTTTACCCGGGTGCGCTAAGTAGTTCCTTCGGGATGCGGGTGAAACCGCGGGAAACAGCTAGTAAGTAATAATCAGCAAAATAATGTTCTTATGGTGATTCAATGTTGGTAAAACCAATGCGATATATAAAAAGAGGTTGAAGAACCCATCATAATTATACCATGTTGACAAATTCGACCTGCAACCTGTCCATAAAATTGGGATTTAAAAAAAGAACTGAAATGTGTTTTTTTTATTATTGTAAAACGTGATGCTCGTATCAGTGGTTCTTTTTTTTAAATACTTAAAACCATGCCAAAAAATTTAGGAATCTGGCAATTTTCTTTATGACGTAACAAAACAAGAATCACTAACATCCAACAGTGCAAATTAACGTAATAATATATGATTTTAATGATGAAATGCATCCAAAGCTGCCAAATAAGGCCGCAGGGAGAGCCTGTCCACACATTGGTGGTTGGCAATAATTCCCGCTACTGTAATTATGTATCGACGCCAATTATCACGCTCCCATATTTTTTTATGTTTCTTTTTTTATTCCGTGATATTATCGATGTAATTTATTGGACGGAGTCCGATTATAGGGTTGTCGCGTTTTAAAAGTATTGAGCAAAATTAACATATTTTTTTATCAATAAGAAATGTTTATTCTGATCAGCCAAAGTAGTCCTCACGAATTAAAATATAATTTAAAGATCGGTACGATACGCTAACTGAGCCAGAGAATAATTAGATTTCGAGTACTAATTTATATATATATAATACAGCCACACTCACAGACAGACAAAAAAAAAATATCAAAAGGACCATACCGCTATACCATCTGTGCCTTATTAATTATCTTATTTAAATTAACCGTAGTAAATTATACATCAACCGAATTATAATAAATTAATTTTACATAATTCCACCGACAAAAATTGTTGGAATATTAATATTTTATTCAGTCCACTGCCAACCCTAACAGCAGCGCCGTTATCATTCCCAATCAATCAAGTTATTACAAGCCCATTGCGCACTTTCACTCTGTAAATGATACGACTGCGTGTTCTAAGATACTCGTTGATACTCTTTGATTTAATATTATATCATGATTTATATAGGCCGAAAATATAGTGTCAGCAGACACACACAAACAAATAATATATAATAAATTGAGATTTTACAATATTTATCTGGGGCGGCACTGTGTCAATGCATGTAAAAGTGCTAACAGTACTCCCCCCTTTGATATAAGATTTTTCGGTAAACATTAAACAAAACAATAAAACAATAAAGATGTATAAAGTAAAAGAACAATTAATTAAGTACTTATGCCTAACTACCTAGTTGGCAAATCGCACGACGGGTCGAATTACACGGCCGGATCAGGTGACATGTCGCATTTTCGCCGCTTCAGAAGGTGGCTAATTCTCGCGTGTCACAGCTAAAATGTAGCCGGTGATGTTACTGTTCTCGTGTGCACGTTGTCCATGTCCTTCTCATCTCCTCCTCCAAGACTGGTGATTATCAGTCGGTCAGTTTCTTGTCTCGTAGTCAGCTGTTTGCCTCGTGGAGCGTACCAGAACCCATGAGGAGTACCTCTGAGCCGAACCTCTTGTTTTCTGCGCGTAGTTCGCAGCTGCGATGCTCACGGTGCCCGGCGCTGTGAATGCTACGGGGCGTCGCTGTGGCTAGGCTAGCGCCTGTTATGACCAGGAGAGTAAGCTCTTCTTGTTACCGGTCGACAGAATGCTGTTGTGCCGAAATCGCTGAGGCTTAGGGCTATGACCAGGATTGAACGCTATCTACTGGCTACCCGTCTAGGCTAAGGGTTGGCAGATAACTCTTGGCATGCTGCTTATCTGACTGAAATGAGGAGGGATGTTGATATTGAATCAACAAAGTTAAATCAAAATGATTGGTCTACTTCCTAATCATAGACACACTTGTTGTATTATGCATCGGAATTCGCTGACGTCTGAAAATTACGCGGTTTTGAACACTCGTCGTATTTTGCAGAATTGCATAGCAGCGTAATACGGATCATGCGACCTACAATCTGCATATCATGTCACTTTGCAATACATATTCCTTCCCGTGACTCTGTCCGTAAATTTCCGAGCTGTATAGTGTCTAGACCATCTTAACTAAGTGTGGCTCATTGCCTTGGACCTTTTGTGCATAATAGGTACGCCATGTGCGATCAGGTTGATGTGCGATGTTTTGCTTGCGTGTCGCGGTGTCGTCAATGTCGTATCGATGCAGGTGGAGTACTGCACGATGTTAGATTGCTTGAACAATATCCGTGTATGTTTGCCTCTTGAAATTCCAGTTAGTGAGACCCGCTTGTGGGAGGCCAACTGGAATGTGCAATCACGGTATACTGTCGACTGACGACAGCAGGCAGGTAGTAGCTGGGCAGCGATCACGCGGAGAGTATTATGTTTGTGCCATCACACCAGCCGGCAGGCCTAGGGCCGGGTCCGTAGCTGGGTGAGGATCACGTCGGAGAGTACTATGTTGGTGCCATCACACCAGCCGGCAGGCCTAGGGCCGGGTCCGTAGCTGGGTGAGGATCACGTCGGGACTATGTTTGTGCCATCACACCAGCCGGCAGGCCTAGGGCCGGGTCCGTAGCTGGGTGAGGATCACGTCGGAGACACCAGTGTAAATGATACGACTGCGTGTTCTAAGATACTCGTTGATACTCTTTGATTTAATATTATATCATGATTTATATAGGCCGAAAATATAGTGTCAGCAGACACACACAAACAAATAATATATAATAAATTGAGATTTTACAATATTTATCTGGGGCGGCACTGTGTCAATGCATGTAAAAGTGCTAACACACTCAAATTATAATTTTGAACAATATTAACAATGAATCAACTTTATTTTGCGTAATGAGGTCCCCTTGCGGTAAAGGTATCTCGATTGATTGCACTTTGATAAATTAATTCAACATTTATGCGCATTTTTTTTATTTTGAGATGGTAGAAGAAAATTACGCGGGAATTGAAAAAATATTAAGTTCAGAAAACATGTTTTAAAATAGTAACGCATCTTCAGTTAAAATGCTTTATACACTGTTACTTAAATATAAAAAAGACAAATTGTGAATTGCAGTAAAAATAAAATATTTTTCAGATATTACAATCCCCTTAATGATGATCCTGTGTTGAATCGTAATATTTTAATCCCTAGCTCCGCGACTACGCGGGCTACGTATGCATATAAAGTTGTCCATAGAAGCTCCGCTTATGAGTTTTGTTGTAATAATATTTAAGTGAAAAATGTTAGAATATGTTATATTCAAAGGAACAAAAGCACTTTTCCCTTTTTTCATTCGACTGCGGAATGATCAAATGTCAAAATTTCTCCTTCTCTGCAATTCGGGTCGGTCAATATTTTATGTCTTATTATAAATGTTATTAGTTTTTTAATCTCGTTATATTTTGGTTAGAACTTTAAGAGCGGCAATAAGATGAGCATTCTGAAGTTTTTATTGTTATCAAAGCATCAAAAATAAGTACATACAATGTTCACTTGACACTGGCAGGGTAGTCGGCACAGACTCGCTTGCCCCAAAAAAAAAGTACACACAATTTACATCTCACATTAAACTTCCAAAACAAGTTATTACTATAATCGCGACTCAGTCGCATAATGAATGTCCCGCTCCATAACTAAGGGCGTGTACACGCGTGCGTATGAATGTAGCGGGTATGTAATTCGCGCCAGTTATTGCTTCCACGAACGCACCTGAGACCCAATTAAGTATCGCTGCACATGTACCACATTCTTTGAGGATTTGCCCGTCTGAGACGCATATTGAATGGGCGTCATTATAGATCCCTCTGTAGAAGTGTTCAACTGTTTTGTGAATAGATTTTTGTGTCATTATTTTATATTTTGTTAACATAATCTTGAGTTCAAAGGATAAGTTTATATATAAAAACTAGCTTTTTCTGTATTTTCACCTACATCTTGTGAGAAGTAGGGTATCCTTTGTGCCAATTACTTTCATCAAAATCTAAATTCCCTAGTGTTAGCGTCAAAGAGTACCAAAAATACATACATACTCGTACATCCTCACTTTCGCTTTATATAGGTAATATGAATTATAGAATTAACTACATATAAGTAGTAAGGCTAGGTTAGGTATACGCGTCAGTTTACCATGGTTTCATTTACATCTGTATACACCACAGACTTCTAAATTATTTAGCAGTATTTACTACTGCAAAAAATATGTTTGTACCTCCTAGCCCTATACCTAATTATTTAAGTTCTTCATCGGCGATTTTACGCGAAAAAAATTAACGTTTCAATCTTTTTATTGATATCAGAATTATTACGGCTTAACCTAAGCAAAAAATGTTCGAAGATTATCTTCGCTTCCAATAATTCTATGTTGGGAAATGTTTGGGGTTACCAATAACGGATCGGACGATGATAATTTCATTACTGTGAGATTCGCTTGTAAATTTTCTATGACAACTTTTCCGAAAGGTTAACCAGATCATTAATCTCGTCTGGTTTTTACTCAGCCCTATTTATAGCGATGTCAACTCGATATAAATAAACTGCAATTTTATTTGCTTATTGTTTAGATTTTTTATTTTTTTCTACTCATTACTATGTTCGTCTTATTACCCGACCGTGATGAAGTTCAAAAAGAGGGTGATGTTTTTACTAAGCTCTGGCAAAGCCAGATGTCTTCAACTTATATGCTATTGCTATATTTTATTATGTTCTACCTGAATAATGAAACAAGCGAGCAAATAGTGGCACATATAGTTTAGTCAGATTTTTGTGAGTGTCTTGAAAATACGGGCTACATGATTTAAAAACTTGGCTCGATTTTATACGCTATTAAGGTCGTGAAGATAAAGACAGGAAAAAATCTGATCATCATGTTAATACGATTCATAATGTCTTGATGCACTACGTCCTAAAAAAAGTCATAATTTACAAACATAGATACCATCAAACAGTTTCACAACACATAGCCACACAGCCAAAGTAATTCCCATCATATCGCGTGGCCAGACCGCTTCTGGCGCCTGAGAGAGCAAATTGGATGCGAAATCAAATAAAAAACATTCGCGCCGACCTACCCCCGCACAGGGTGTAATGTGAATGTTATGATGTATTTCCATGGTAACGGCGACTAGTGGATGTTTCCTTATTCATTATGTGGGTGTGATAATAGGAAATGGAATGTTACTATGTAAAAGGGGATTTAAGAAATGTGTTTCGGTCTGTCTGGTCGTGTTCATTTTTCAATGTATTTTTTTTCGCTGAAGCGATTTTTGTTTTTATTAAAATTATTATTGCTGATATAGATTTGTATTTGTAGGTATATTATTGGTAGGTAATATAGATACCTATTCAATAAGTCTTATTGAACTAATATTATTTTGTTTTTTTTAAGGTCTTTAGCAAATGAATTTCTATTTCCATACCAGATTCTATCTAAATCAGTTCTGTAGTTTTAGCATTGCTAAATAGCCGTGCCATAGCCATGAAAGCATTGGTAACAAAAATAACAAGCCCGGCTAAGCAGTCGACAACCTTCTAGGTTGACCTGCGAGATGCCACACAAAAAAAGTAACAAAAATATAAATCAAACTAACTCAATATTATTATGGTTGAGTAGTTGACGACGAATAATTTTCATTTAATTATTTAAATATAAGCGGTCTACGAGTTTCATACCTTATGACTTCATTTGACAGCAAATAATAAGTACAGTCGATCACAGAAACAACTGCACAGTCCATTACTCAATTTGTACATCATTAAAAAAATGAAACTATCCTATCCTATCTGCAATAAATACGTCACAAAGAAAACATTTCATCCCTCATAATCAAAACATTATACTCGTCATCTATAACGACTGTACTATAACGGCTATAGCCATGGCCATCAAACTCCCTCTCATGATAATTTCCTCAGTGCGGCTTCGCGCTCAACCGACTGCTACGCGTCACTTGACAAGCGATCTCTATCTAGTTTTTGTGGGCTTCATCCCCTATCCTGTCGTATACGTAGTGAGATTAATATTTTTATTTAAAAATGTTCTGAGCGGATATAGTATTTTTTTGAGTTTTAAAGACCGTTTACTAAGATGCATTATGAATAAAGTACCTGGTTTATAATTTATTGAAAAGTTTGCGTAATATATTATTTCTTTTTGGATTACATTCTGGCAATAAGGATTTTCTAGACACTTTCTTCGAAGATTGACGAATTGATGTCTTGAGCTTTAATAAAAGATAAAAATAAATCAACATAAAGCTTGTGTAACCTTAAAGGCTGTTGTCCACCAGGTGGGTCGGGTCGGAGCGCACCGCATTGCAAAAATAGTTGCCTGTGTTATGAAATATCGTTCGCGAAGGACGGATCGGGGCGGAGCAGACCGCGACGAATTTTCATGGTGGCGGAGTCCGATCCGATGCGACCCGCCCCAATCCGTCGCTAATAGAGGTTACCCATCAGTTGGACAATATAAATTAAAATCTTGATGGCCCAACCGAACCAAAACATATCTTCCTACTAGACATAAAACATACTACGTATTTTTAAACAATATAATTTTCCGCAGTTTCCTATTACAGTTTATTAAGACTTAACGTTCCAGGAGCTGTGTGAGAGTACGTAACACTGAGTGAATTTCAGTCGTTAACGTCTTTAAGAGGCTTTTAACACGACCTGGACGTAATAAATGTGTGACCTGCACGTGCACTGCAGGATTTTTAAAGAGCATTATGTGTCTAAAAATGAAAAATACTCAGAAAATAAACTAAATAATCAAAAGTAGTGAAAACTAGGAACATTTTGGTAGGACAATAAGATAGCAAAAAATCGAAGGTTTGAAGTTTATAGTATAGAAAATATTTATGGACTAAAATAATAACATAAGAATGATTGGTATACTGAGCAATTTCAAATTTAAACAATAAAAACAAAACACGTAGGTCCACAAATACACAACAAATACTTTGACACTAAAACAAAGGTACCAGGAATTAATCACCGACGAGGAGGTCTCAAATTGTAGGCGACATCGATAGCTAGGTGCCGTGTCCCCTCGATGCATGGGTGCTGAGTGGAAACCAAAACATCAGTACCAGATCAAAGCGACAATTTCGGAGGGTGAATTTGTCTAGGTGATTCTACAACAGATGTAGTAGCGGATGGATGTGGTCACCAATAAACCTTTGTTTTATTTTACAAAGCCTTTGGCAAGTTGAGAAGTTTTTTTTAAACGAATGATGAATGGCATAGTAGGTCTTAATAAATGCTTTATTGATTAAAACAAAAGGCTTGCACTTCAAAAGACAGGTTTGAAAGAGATAAAACGTTTCGATTGATTCGATAAATTCTTTTAGATAAAACGTTGGAAATTCTTTTCTATAGAAGGGTAGATTACTTGCGAGTTCATCTAAAACAGTAAGTAACGACAGTAAATTTATTAACACATCAGTCTGGTTTTCGGCCCGGTCACAGTACTGTTACTGCACTTTTAAAGGTAACTGACGATATCCGACATGCTATGGACAATAAACTTCTCACCCTCTTAGTACTTCTTGATTTTAGCAGTGCCTTTAATTCTGTTGATTTCGACATCCTTCTTGGAATCCTTAAATCTATTAATGTCTCTTCTACCGCTTTAAGTTGGTTCAATTCCTATCTCAGAGGCCGTTCTCAGCGTGTTCGGTTGGATGACTTATCTTCCGATTGGTGCAGCCTTACTGCTGGTGTACCCCAGGGTGGCGTTCTCTCTCCTCTTCTCTTTTCTATTTTCATTGACTCGGTTACTAGAGTAATTTCCACTAATTTCCATCTCTACGCAGACGACTTGCAGCTCTACAGGCATTTTTCTATTTCGGATGCTGAAGCGGCCGTTTCTGCCATGAATCATGACCTGAGTATGGTTAGCGATTGGGCGCGGTCCTTTGGGCTCCAAATTAATCCCAGGAAGTCTCAGGCCATGATCATCGGCAGCAGATACATGCGGAACAAGCTTGATATTGCCTGTCTATCGCCTCTCTGTCTTAATGGAGTTCACATTGACTTTGACAAAACGGCAAGAAACTTGGGGGTAACTTTTGACTCTGACTTATCGTGGTCTGCCCAGGTCGCCGAAGTCAGTCGTAAAGTGCACTTTACGTTCCATTCGCTGAAATGCCTCCAAAGCTTTTTGCCCTTAAAAACCAAAATTTCTCTAGCTCAGACTTTAATCTTACCCATCATAGACTACGCTGATGCCTGTTACCTGGATGCTACAGAGGAGCTTCTAAACAAGCTTGAGAGATTGCAAAATGTGTGTATTCGTTTTATTTTCAACCTGAAAAAGTATGATCATGTCTCCGATTTTCGCAACAAACTCAAGTGGCTCCCCATTCGTCTTCGCAGGAACACTCGCATTTTGTGTCTTTTATTTAATATCCTGTACAACCCTAAAACTCCTTCCTACCTGCGGGAACGCTTTTCCTTCGCTCGCTCACCTGATGCGCCCTGCAGGACACATCTCAAATCCCTCCTTAAATTTCCCTCCCACTCCACTGACTTTTACTCCTATTCCTTTACAGTGCAAGCCGTTCGACTTTGGAACTCACTACCACCTAATATAAGGAACTGCCAAACTGTTGCTTCCTTTAAAAGAAACCTTAAGGATCACTACATCTCCTCATCCTTATAGATGCCTATTTAAAATGTTATTTTAACTTTATTTATATATATATATATATATATATTATTTATATATACATATATATGTATATGTATGTATGTATCTATATACGTGTGTATGTATTATACATATATGTGTATTTCTATTTTATATGAATTATGTATGATTATAATAATATATCTAAATTAACTGTCACACTCTGTCTACATCTCTTTTGTTTTAACTCTCCTATCGCAGGTCTGCTGGAAGAGATTTCTATAGAAATAAGCAGTGCCTTTGTACTCTACTATCCTATTCTTTCTTTTGATCTATTTTTTTCTATGTGTGCATAAATTGTTAAATAAAATAAAAAATAAATAAAACACATTCGAGAATTCTTTACTCGTAGATAACAAGGTTTATTTTTATCTGACCTAATGCCTTGATCAACTTTGCATTAGCTCGCTTCCTTGTCACATCTTGTAACTCATCAGTCCTTGTTATATCTATACTAATAAGTGCGGTGGGCGACACCACGTCATCATTACTGCACAAAGAGGGCTCTGCAACTTGCTGAACACACAGATGTACCTATATCTGAATTATTATAGTTACGGGAATTTTGGCGACATTATTTGGTCTTTTGATCCGAACGAGAAATGTGCGTTAATCTTAACTAATATTATAAATGCGAAAGTGAGTTTATTTCTTTGTTTGTTTCGCTTTCACTGTTAAACAGTTGGATGAAATTTGGTACAGAGACAAAAGGTGAGACCTGGACACAGTTAGGCTACTTTTTATCTAGGTGCTTTATGTAGTTCCTTCAGGACGCGGGTGAAACCTCTGGAAACAGCATGTAACTAAATAAATAATTTAACAGCTGGAATCCTAGGTCAATTAAAAATTAAACCCAAAATATTTTCTGACCTAGGTAACTCGTATTCAATAAATGAGGTAAAATCATAAAATAATAAAAAAAAAATAACAGGCGCATAAAGAACAACTTTTGAAAGACGGAGTTATTGGTCATCAGAAAAAAAAACTTTAGCTCTGTTACTTATCATTCCCTGCTCTTCTATATCAGAAGCCGTCTCAGCCTGTCTTTTTCATCCATGTTTCTTCCTTCATCCTTTGCATTTCAGGGCTCGGTATCTCTTTCAAAAAATCCCGCAACCTACTTTTTTTACTATTTCTGTTTAATTTTGATTCCAGATTGTTGCGCTGAGTTATATTGGAAAGGCATTATCGTAGACTGTGTCTTCTAAATGTCAGTCACATTTTATCAAAATAGAAAAAAAAACTTAGATTTATCTCCTTATTTATACAAATACTTTCATGCAAGTCACTCACTTGCTCAAAAATCGTCATCTAAAAATATTTTTTCGTATTAATTTAGCACACCCAAATGATCTCTTGCGGAACATTTAATAGCATCAACCTTTACATTATACAGTAGGAGTGTATGATAACAAACAGTTCATTAGTCACAACCGACGGTAGCTTCAACAACTACCGTCCGTTTGTATATCTACCGGCGGATAGTGTTTAGACGTCTGTCTGTCTGCTCGCGAGTGTTCCGAGTAAATGGTTCGTATGATTTAACACTGTTTATATTAGCGCTCCATATTGTTGACGGGGTAGGTAGATTCTAAGCATCGAATGAAAGACAAGTTAAAAACGGTAATATAGGTATGTTTAGTATATTTGAATAGGTCTGTATTTATATTACGATCTGCGACAGGTTTTTTTTCGGATGGGAGATCATCAAAAGATCCCCCGTCAGTGTCAGACTCTTACTGACTAAAACCCATCTATGTTCCTTCCTCAGCCCTTTGTATTCCGGGGGTGCGATATCTCTTTAAAACGTTCCGCAGCCCCAACAGGTCAGCAACAGGCTATAAGTAGAAGTTGGATGCGTCAAGCTAAAGAATGGTGGATGCAGGCCTATGTCCAGCAGTGGACCAGTGTTAAATAGGCTGATGATGATGATGTTACGTAAGAGACCATAGATGCCTGTATTATAATAAATACACAAGACAGCGTTCACTTTTGTCTGTGGAATAAAATCGTATCTATATAATATGCTAGATGTCTAAAAGGGACGGCGAACACTGACTATTACCGTTATCTTAATTTTCTTCTTCCTCTATCTACCTGCCTTCCTTTAAAGCAGATGAGATTTCATAATATGCTAATAATATAAACAAGAAAATTTAAAAAACCCCCTACCAAAAATGCCTTTCATCATTTTGGAAAAAAGCTGATACTCTTACACTGCTGGACTGATATTAACCAAACACAGCTAAAAACCAACGCAAGAAAACTGGATTTCAAATGAAAAACTGAATCGAAATCGGTCCATCCGTTTGAGAGCTACGATGCCACAAACAGACAGACATCGACGTCAAACTTATACCACCCCTCGTTTTGCATCGGGGGTTAAAAATACAGTCTATGAGACCTTTAAGTTGACAAAATGCTAGTTACCTACCCGAGTTTACACGAGTCCTAATTACAGTTTCAAAAGGGACACATTTAGAAACAATTTATTGAAGTATTAAGGCCATGTGGGAAGTTCTACATTTCTGTCCCGTCCATATTTCTGCAGGATTAGAACAAATTACACAGCCGCAAAGTGGAAAGGTTACTTCTAGTTTAGGATTCAAGGTTATTAGTTCCCAACTCGTAGAGAATTGTACTACAACAAAATTATTTGTAAAATGTAGAGTTTTTCAATTATTTTATGCGATTAAAGGGCAACGAGGAGATGTTCCGCCTGGTGGTTAGTGGTTATACTACCACCTCGTCGCAGATGCTGCGTTGGTCTCCCTTTAAAAATCCCTCCACACAGCTTCGTTGTGGTACAAATTAGGACTGGTAAGGTTTTTATTTGCTAAGTTTTCCATTAGGCAGTATCTTTCAAGTTAGTCTTAGAAAATACCATAATGTCATATGACCTTGAAAAAACTGGTGGAAACGTCTGGTTCCGAACCACGACTACTCCGGTGGAATTCTCTGCCACGGCGTCTGTGTTTACCGATCTTAATCTAGGAGTAAGCACTGTTTGAGCTTGCATGGTCCATCCTCGGCAGCTTCGTCACTTAACATCAGGTGAGACACATACTAAAAAAAACACAAAACAGACACAGTCAATAACCAACCAACCAACTAGAGAAACTGATTACATTTTCAAAACTGATAGAAATCCTAAAATCACATCGGTTCAAACAATAACTAAACAAGGTGTAGATTCTCGATATTAAGCATGAATAGCAGAGCTCGGGGGAAAGCAAACATACTAAGTACATATGTACCTAGTCTTGGTAAATCGCAACATATGATTTGCAAACATGTCTCGTCCGCATGCAAATTCTGAGTTGATTCTGTATCATTTATGACAGAGCTGAGCGGGGTGGTACTAGTGTGGTAAGCGAATTTCAAATGCGTGCGAATTACTTTCGAGAGTGATTCGAGTTAAGTAGGTGATTGTTTTTTGTTTCTGTCGTTTATAAATACCTATGATTGTGCATGATACGGAAGAAAATGCGTGTGTAATTACTATGGCGTGTTTACTCACGATAAATAATTATACAATACATGCCGTAACAAAACAATATGTTAGTACGTGGACTATTTGTAAATGTCACTCATTGTTGTGCTTTTTATGATAAGCTAGTAATGCTTTTATAAATATACAACTGCATATGTTACAACATACCTATCCATTTATCAGGCTTAATTTAAAAAGTGTTTTTAATTGTAAAAGTGCTGTTTATTTCAAAATATTGTGTTGTCATATCAAATTTAACTCGAAAAATCTTGTGACTTTATATTTATTTATTTTAGGAAAACCAACAGCTATACAAAAAAATCTAGTGTCTAAAATAGGAAACATTAAGCCAATTATAGGTTTCCACGGATAGTAATACAAAAACACACTTATAGCTATTCCAGCCATCTTATTCTATATACTACAAGTAATAAACGTAAAATAAAAAAATAGGATATGATTGTTATTATGCTGTCATTGATTAATTTATCAATTGTAAAATTATGCTTTATTCAAACTCTAATTTCTCCTGACTTCACTGTCATAATAAAAAAATCTTTCATTTAGTATTTCATCCGAGAACTCATGGTACCTCCCCGGTGTTACGAGGCTGCCCGCATCGTCGATGAGATTTTGCTGTATGTAAATAACTTGCATCTGTTTATTTACTTTTTTTGCATCATTTTCAGCTGTTTTGCGCTGTTCTAGCTCTTTTGAGCATTGAGTACTTTGTTTACAGGTAAACAGCTAATAAAAAGTGGACAGAGTGCTGATTAACTACAGATTTGTGTATAAAACAGATAAATATTTGTCATATTTTTTTGTCTATTTTCAAGAACACCAATAAGTATATCATTAAACACGCTTTGTCTAGAAGTAATCATAAGGAATGTGGGATTGTTCGAGAGTCACCGCCGCTCCAAACGCAAAGGAAGGAACATAGATGGGGTTTAATCAGTAAGAGTCTGACACTTTAGAGAGGAACAAAATAAAATCGTAAAATAGATTATTATACAGTAGACATTCTTTTGACAGAAAGAATTCCCTTACCTCAGTCAACCCCATACAACTACGGTTCCCAAACAGCTGATACTAAGACGCCATGTTTTTTTTTTGTACATTCTCAAATTAGCGTGTAAATATCTTGTGTGGAAAATCTATTTTTGTTTTTGTTTTCTCGCGACTTGCAACGCAATACTGTACCTCAGGGAGTTACTAATAGTTAGCAGCTAAATTGTTTTCTTGTCAGCTGCCAGATGGAAGCCATATTGTTTTGGACGTCAAATCAAGTTTACAATAGTTGGGGAGGGCCAGCTGACAAACATGGGCGTATTCTGTTACGGCGCGGCGATAGTTAGGTGTGAAAATTGAAATTCGAAATATAGTAGGTATGTCATCATCAACTCGAGTCAGGCCACTGCTGGAAATAGGCCTCTTCTACGCCACTAATCTCGATCTTCAGCATAATATGTTATGAATATTATTTGCAAAGTTTATTGGACTTTTGCACACTGTTCATTTTATTCCTTTTTTAAGTTTCAAATTATAAAACAGATTTAAAGTAGCTAAACTCATCGGTTTCCTGTTATGTTCTTAAAAGTTAAAATATTAACATTGAAAAATATATTATAAAATAAAAACTTGCCTCTTCAGTGATACCTTATAAAACTAACTGCAAGGAAAAAATAATACAATGTAATTGTTTGACAGTATCTAGTATCTACATCTTGGTACGCCTTTACCTACCAGAATACAGCCCCGAACTTCGAACATAACAAATGATCGTTCCGCATCAATTTGTCTGGAAGTCGTTAAAATCGCGTTTCCTCTTATTAATTTCTGCTCCCCTAGTACTCTGGCACGCACAGACATACGCCACCGGCAAACCAGAAATACGTTGTTATAGTCAAATTTACGATATTGATAGATGTTCGAACCGCGGTTGGGGATTGATAAAAAAAATGTCGCCGGTTGTCGTTTTGTTAGTAGAGTTTCGGCTAGTGAATATTGGACTTTACTGTCTAAAGAGAAGGTCGGAATTTGATTGAAGGCGATTTTTATCTGATTACATACAAAATATAGTTGTAAAACTCAGTGATAGCTGCATGAAGGTGTTGACAGTTATTTGATTATTATCTTGCCGCAATATATCGCTCTACAAAAAAAAACTTAAAATGCTTTGCAAGAAAAATAATGCAAATTTTGAATATTCTTGTATGTCCGATATATTCACGACAAATCATTTTTCATAAAAGCATCTACAGAATAATAACTATTAGTATAAAAATATAGGCGGTTATCATAAAAAATATTATAAAATTACTTAGAATCAATTTAAATATATTTTATCTCCAATAGATTATTGCATAGAATGCAACGATCCGATACAACTGTGTAATTCAATATAAGATTCGTCTTTGATATTATAATGGTACATCATGCATCACACTTCAGGCCGAATCAAGGCTTATATTTCTTTCAAGTTTCTAACACCCTAAAACACCTTGCATCCCCTACTTTTGGTTTTATTTAACTCGATGAAACATTCGATTTATGGTTTTGCTTCGAGTTCATTAAACGATAAGAAGAGTGAAAGAAGAATTTAATCAAAGTAAAATTGCTTACACTTGTATTTGCTTGCATTTTCTATTTTATTTCTCACGAAACTCAATTGAATTTACATTGTTCATAAAAAAAATATCCTATATTCCTTAGCAGTTCACTGAAGTTGCTTTCATAATACATCATCAATTCCTTATAATCGTTTTAGATCAGTACGAAAATTTAATATCGAATAATTAATAAAACTAATTGAGAAACTATGGTAGTATTGATTTATATTTATTCACGAGCACTTACAATCCAACATAATAAGCTGTTTTCAGTGAGTCTTTATTAATTTTGATGTGTAATAAAATTTAATTTATTTTTTATTTATTTAGAGAGAGAGAGAGAAATAATCTAATATATTAGGCTTATGAAGTAATACAATAATATAGTATGTACAATTAATAACTAAAGTTATTTGTTTTTACTAGGTATAAGAATAGTTTAGGATGCTATAGAGTCGCAATACCCTCTAGTTTAATACTGTATTACAATAGGATATAATTCGTTATCAAAATAAAATTTCTCACTTTTAAATCGCCCAAATTGTGTCAACTTACTCGTCCAGACATCATCTAATTGTTTCTCATAGTAAGGAACTAGGATTTATTCCCCCAACACAAACTTCCGACACCATTTGAAATTCATTCTTCACAGAAACGTGTGATGTAATAAAAAATGTGGCGAGCGTGTAGCGATTTGGTTGTGTCGTTCCGTACATAATAATTTTAAATATATCGTAAAATTTATGAGCCAATAAAGTAAAAAAAAATAAAGAATGAAAGAATATCTAACCAAACCTAATAGAAGAAGAGAATGTCCGGCGACATCATTGGCCTATGCCCGTAAACTCTATAGTACAGGATCCCTGGTACATCTTTCATCAGTTATTACTAACAAGCTGATGTTTCGTGAGTAGGTTCCTTTTGACTAGACGCCCAACTTTTTTCTTTACAGTAATGTTGGTAAGTGGTAGCTTAATAGGGGTAACAAGGATAAAATATGTTGATTTGACGAATTTAAAAAATTTATTGCTAACCGATTTTTTCTTTGTTTATTATCAAGATAATTATCTAAATAATGTGAAAAAATATTTGTCCTACAAAATGTAAGGTTTTGTTAGGGAGTCCCCCCGCTCCAACATGTATCGTAAACAAGGTCATGAAAAATCATTACTAACCAGCTGATTTTTTTTTTATTGGTTAGCTAACATTTGCATAGTTTACCACCCACATTGTCCTACAAATTGCGTGGTAGGTCATCTTGGTCCTACGCTCAAAAGTTGTAGTACTTATACTTAATGTCAAAATAATTACTATCAAGCTGAATGTTCGAGAATAGCTTCGTTTCACTGAGACGCCCAACAAATTCTTGTACGAAAGTTCTCGATTGTGGTTTATAACTTAGATAATAGGGATGAAATGTGTTGATTTGACGAATGAAAAAAAATTATTACTAACCGATAATTTTTTTGTTAATTATCGAGATAATTATCTAAATAACGTGAAAAAATATTTGTCCTACAAAATATAAGGTTTTGTTAGGCAGTCCCCCCTCTCCAACATGTATCATAAATAAGATCATGAAAAATAATTACTAACCAGCTGATTTTTAGGGTTCCGTAGTCCGACAAGGAACCCTTATAGTTTCGCCATGCCCGTCTGTCTGTCTGTCCGTCTGTCTGTCTGTCTGTCCGCGGCATAGCTCAGAGGTTCTTGGTACTAGAAAGCTGAAATTTGGTATAGATATGTATATTAGTTACATCGACAAAGTGGTGAAATAAAATTATGTAAAATATTTTTTATAAGGTAGCTCCCATTACATGTAAAGTGGGGATGAATATTTTTTTCTCATGTTTCCCATCGTGTGGGATATCATTGGATAGGTCTTTCAAAAATATAGTAGGTCTGTCAAAACAATACTTCGAATTAGGAATCCGTTTGCAAAATATTTACCTTTAAAGTTAAAAAAAATTTCGATACTAGCATCTCCCCTCTAACTTTTGAATGGCTATCCCTAGAAATTTGAATAAATTCATGATGAAATATAATCAACTTATTAGGAAAACTATCAGGGCTAAGTAGGCTTAACCAGTTACAGAGTTATAGTCGACTAACTAAGACCTGCTACGGAACCCTACTGCGCGTGGCCCGACACGCACTTGGCCGGTTTTTTTATTACTCCAAAATTACAAATCTTGTAGGACTAATAAAGCATACCTTTTTTTTTGTAGGACATTGTTTTATTTGGACGAAGAATATATTAACCTATCACGTGATACCTTTGTCCTACAGTTACTAATAAAAAAAAAAGTCCCGCGGTATTGACAACTTTTGAGCGTAGGACCAAGATGACATACCACGCAATTTGTAGGACAATGTGGGTGGTAAACTATGCAAATGTTAGCTAACCAATAAAAAAAAAAATCAGCTGGTTAGTAATAATTTTTCATGACCTTGTTTACGATACATGTTGGAGCGGGGGGACTCCCTAACAAAACCTTACATTTTGTAGGACAAATATTTTTTCACATTATTTAGATAATTATCTTGATAATAAACAAAGAAAAAATCGGTTAGCAATAAATTTTTTAAATTCGTCAAATCAACATATTTTATCCTTGTTATCCCTATTAAGCTACCACTTACCAACATTACTGTAAAGAAAAAAGTTGGGCGTCTAGTCAAAAGGAACCTACTCACGAAACATCAGCTTGTTAGTAATAACTGATGAAAGATGTACCAGGGATCCTGTACTACTATTGTTTTAGCAGTTACCTTGATTTACTTAAGAGATGATGTACCTTCTGATCTAAAAAAAGTCAAAATAACACTTTTCAGTTTTTTCAAACTCGAATTTGAGAAGCATGCTTCTAGGTACCCTCCGGGCCAATAAACGCAAAATAAAGATACCGAGCATATATAAAGTCAACATCTGGAAAGGTAGCCAAAAAATAAGCAGAAATATAAAAATAGACTTTTAATAAATCGAACGTAATTAACATGTTTAATAAGTGACTTGACTTGATCCATGTATTTATAATAAGGACCTTATCTACCAAAACAGTATCTTTACATTAGACATTCACACCTTTCAGGAAGGACCTTTTAAAACGTTCTCATTTCACAATTTTCCAGCTGCGCAACCCAAAAATAGCTTCACATATAAGGCAGTGGCTCTGTATGATAAATTATGCACCCCTCGATTTTGAGATTGCCAACGCGATGCATTAACGCTACCCGTTTGATATATATTTTTTACGTCAAGGTAAATGTGAGTCAAATGACTATTAAGGCTTAATAGACCTGGATGTAATATAGGCGGCTGATAGTACATTACTTCTTGTTTTTTTTTTCAATAACATTTCTCTATACATAGTAGGTATTTAAAGACACTATAATACAGTTCCTAGTAATATAAACACAATTGAAAGCGAGACTGGTAATGACAGATATCCATCAAAATATTATTATGAGGAATGACCGGCTGTTGGCTCAATACTAATAAAATTTATTTTACAAAATTACATATATTGCGACAAATAACATTAGTAACAATATGTACCTAGTTATTATCAAAATCTGAAAAAAAAACCTTTATAAAGCTATCCCTCATTCATTCTCAGAATTACAAAGATAACGTTCACATTGTTGCTAAAATATCACAATCCGATATTGAGGCAGCTGAGAGATAAAACGCAGAACTGTTTACTCAAAATAAAAAGAACCTCACAGCAAATATACGACCAGTAAAACTGGATAAAAGAACTGACAAAATAAGACGGCTGACATTAAACTCAATACAGCAGGAAATTAAAGCGAATTAACATTTAAACACTCAATATGAAACATGAACCGATGACATTTTATGTAGATTTTATCGTCTTTTTACGATTGGCGTTAAAAACTTATGACGACATTGCATTGAGTGATTATGGTCAATTCTTCATTCCAAACGCTGACAGAGTTTTAGGATTTAGTTATTTAAGTCCAGCATTTGTAATTGATACTTAGAATAATGCTGATGACTGAAAAACTGTTTATATATCCTTTTGCTTGGGTATTTGATTTTAACTACCAACAGGCCGAGGCTTTGCATGGTTGCAACTCATTTGAATCGGCAATTGAATTTCATAAAACAACATTTCTTGATAAAAAAGTCGTAATCAATTGTAACAAAATTCCTCTTGTAATTAACAAAACATATCTAAATTATTCTTCTCCATATTACCATACCTTTTGAGTCGTACAGATATAAATATTACCACTATATTATATTCCTTATCATGAGCAATTTTTAGATGATCCCCAAAACGGTTATCTCAATCACTATATGGAAGATCATCTCCTAAGATTATTATATTCCCTATCCCTTCCTCATAATGTGTCCGACTTACGGCGCCACAACCCCCTACCCTCTGTCCCTCTTAGCTGAATCACTGCTGCTTAATAGAGTGTAAATTTATTTATCTGCCTACCCCGTGACTGTCTTTATTTGGCGCTAATGTTTTCATTTCATTATACTAATCGCCATTATCGTTTCGCGGTTGTTGGAATAACAATGATTTGGTTTGAGTGAAATGTATCTTAGTGGGGTGGTATTTCATATCGATATTTGTATGTGTTGTGTTTGTATTAGTGTATGTTGTTTCTTGGCTAATGTTTTCATTCAATATGTGATTAATTATGATTAATTCATTAGATAGACTTTCAGAATTTCATCTCAGTTGTGTATTGCCAGTCCAATACTAATATTAGATATTCTATTTTAGACATAGTAAAGTCTTCATCAAATCTTTCATTATTCTTTGTGTTTATAATATAGTGTTTTCTGACTACATATTTAAATTGATCAAAAGACTTTTCATTAGAATTTAATCATCAATCTACCTAGCATAATTTCAAAATGACTCTTAAAATTTATGGAATATTTTTTTCCTCCCAACACGCTACGAACATTCCTGTTAAAAGCTAAACATTACCTACAGGACTACGTACAATTAAACCACAAAAGAGTCGCTGTGTACCAACGAACCTGGTTACGACACAATCAACGATTATTGCTGCAAGTTATTCAAACGTATCTTTTGACGCTATGTCCCTTACTATGGACTATTTAGGTAGTTCTAAATTCAATTTCTAGTTTCATTAAATTTGACTTTCATAGGTATATGCACCATTAATGATTGTCAATGTACTGCTTGATGTAACAGCCCTAGAACTGGGTTATCACAAACTAATAAAAGTTGACTTGATGGCACGTTTGGCGTAGTGGCTTAGCAATTGGCTGCTGCGCTGCGTGTCGCGGGTTCGATCCCTGCACCGGACAATACAATTGTTTTTCTACGTGAGTGTTTGTAACCCACGAGATAGGAGAAATTCCTAGTGTAGAGCAACTTTTTTTAAACATGTGTCTTGCAATCATCTGATGGAATAATGCATTAGGATTTAACCAACACCTGTTGATATCTACATTTCAATGAATTCTTTCTGGGGGCAATATAAAATGTTTCACCATTAATTTGGAAATAGTGAGTGATTTTAATTGTAATATTGTCATATCGACATACACGGTGTAATTTAATTCACTTTTTTGCCGAAAAGTATGTGCTCAGTTAATGAATTTCTACATGACTAAATAAATTCTAAAAATAATTTAAAATAATCTTATAAAAAAGGCAAACCTACCGTATCAACACGACATTTAAGGAGTTGTCCGGGTTTGGTAATTATAATTATTTATTTATATATTTATTTTGATGAATAAATGCTCAAGAAAGGTTCTCTGCCATGGACTGAGTTCGTACCTTTCGGGAAAACATTAAATTCAATTACATAGTGTATAAAAAAATTTCCATCGACTTCCAATAGTAATGTTAGGGCGTCCTCACAGATTATACATCAAATCCCTTCTGTTTCCGCCACGTCTGCTTACAAAAGCGTCTTGATGAGCTAATGGAAAGTCGCGACCCCACAAATTGTCGGCAGACTTTTGTGCGGGACTGTACTAGAGAATATATTATGTATATGTGTAGGTACATGTTTTGTCTAGCATTTAACTGTGCATCACCAATAGAAAATAATATTTTTTATTATGCACCTACACCACTTTTGACACTTAATATAACTAATGGAATAATAAATTTAATATACGTCACACATACATATCTTGTTTAGCATAAAAATGTGCATCATCAATAAAATAGTTTTTTTTTTATTATGCATCTATAGCTCTTTTGAAACATAATATAATTAAACTGAGTGACACAATGAGTGGTCTTATTCCTAAAATTGGTATATTTCATCAATATTTTTTACTATCATGGATTTTTTTTTCTTTCTGTAAAACCCTTATTGTAAAATTATACTACTGTATGCAGTCTACACATAGTATATGGGTAGATAGATACGAAACATTTTTGGTGGGTAGTGTGTAATGCATTCAATATTGAATTGTACCTACGAAGGTCGTATAGATAAACGTATCTACACTTTTATAAATACTGGCATGATGCATAACTGGGTCTTAAATTTAGTAGCTGTATATAGTTGCAAAGATATGAGATTAAAAAGAACAACCTGTATATAAAATAAACATCTCTAAAATAAGGCTAGATACCCTTTATATTCTCAAATGGTCAAACAGACAACTGTAACTGAATCCTTTGTTACTTAAAATAAACCGTAATTACATGTAATGACACTGAAAATATGTAGCACAGTAAATATACTTCGAGCTGTCCATGAAATTAAGCGAACGAAAGGTAAAATATATTTTAGTGCACGAAGTATAATAGTGCTATTGTATTGCTATTTAGTGCAATTTATAGATTTTACCGTTCGGAATGGTAGTTATTTATTGAATTGTAAATTCAATTTACGTTCGGCATTATGCTGCATTTAATTTTAATAATAATTTGATAGTGAATATAATTAATTGATAACAAGATTATTTAATTCTATAGGGTCTATGTTTATTTTAACCTAAAAGTAACCTTGTTTGAAAAAGAAAAGAAAAATCTCGATGCTATTTTTTTTTAATATATTCTAGTTTTCGTTTTTACAAACATTGGTACTCAGCTGCATCCAGTTTAAACTGGAAGACGACCCCAACATAGTTGGGAAAAGGCTAGGCAGATATTCTAGTTTCGTTTGTAGTTCTTATTAGTCTACTGAATTTAGTTCCACTGTGGCAATAAAATATAAACGACGTTACGAGTAAGGATCGGCGCCTCGCTGAATTGGTACCACTGTGGGCTATACAGTATACACTTTAAACGTAACAATAGCCAGCCCTAATAGGTGAGGTCTTGGAGGAGTTCAGGTTTGTGTGAAACTAATTTTATGCACTAGAATGGCGTGAAAAAGTGTACTAACTGGATAGAGGCTAGGGTTGACACGATACCAACAAAAAAAAACAGCCGCATGGGTCGACCGATCAAAGGTTAAGATGCGCTTGGCGCGGTCGGTCCGTGGACTATCTATGTCATAGCGAGACTCCTCCGTGCCTCAGAAAGCAAGTTAAGCTGTTGGTCCCGGTTGTCATTAGTAGATCTTTGACAGTCGTTACGGGTAATCAGAAGCCAAAAAGTCTGACAACCAGTCTTACTCAGAGCTATCGTGTAACCCGGTAACTGGGTTGCGAAGATCAGGAAGGCAGTCGCTCCATGTAAAACACTGGTATTCAGCTGCGTCCGGTTAAGACTGGAAGCCGACCCCAACATAGTTGGGAAAAGGGTAGGCAGATGATGATGAGTAGTATTGCAATATAAATGCATATTCTCCGTGCGTGACAACCCTAAGAGATAAACTGGCGCCACCCGCCGTATCCGTGTTAATCGACCCTTATAACAGGTCAACTAACTTAGTTCTCAACTTGGCCGCTTTTCTGTTATATGACTAGCTAAAACGTTTCTTACACAAAGCTGTACTGTGAGGACTAAAACTTTGCAGACTATTTGAGAATTTATCCTTACTAATATAATTACATAAGAAGTCGTGGTGGCCTAGTGGTTAAGGCACCTGCCTCTCGTGTACGAGGGGGCGGGTTCGAAACCTGGCAAGTACCAATGTGACTTTTCTCAAGTCATAATTATGTACTTTCTAAGTAGGTATATCTTAGCTGTCACTGACTAACGGTGAAGGAAGAAATCGTGAGGAAACCTGGACTTAAAAAGTCTGAAATCGCCAATCGATGCTCAAGCCTTCTCTGTATGAGAAGAGGCCTGTGCCCAGCATTGGGACAATATATAGGCTGATGATGAATATAATTACAAATGTGGGACGGAGGGCGCCTCTGCGGAGATTAGTAACAGCGTATACAACAATTATTAGGTATATTTAATCTTGCTAAAAATCTATTTAAGAAAGAAATAATTAAATATCTGCTGGTTTCTGGGTCAGAGTAATTACTTTTAATCTTTTAGTTTACGGAATTTGAGGAAGTTTCCTTGTTTGTTAAGAATAATATTAATTGCATGTATCAACCTACTACATTGTATCCTAATATAGCAAATAGTGGAAACGTCATGGATTGTACATTTATCTATATTTAATACCATCTCTATATGTTACACAATGTACAATTGTTTGTTTTCCCAAACAATATAAAAAAAAAAATGCTAACGTAACTGTCGGTCTTTCTGTTCCATTTTTATAATAACGGCTGAATCAATTTAGACGAAATTCAGTATAGATATAGAGTGGGACTTTAAGCAGATTATAGGATAGTCCTTATCTGAGTGCATGAAGAAGTTCCCTCAGGACGCGCGAAACTGTTAGTGACTAATAAACTTATACCATAAAACAAACACTAGAGTGTGTAACATATGGGACACTGCGGAGTCCTTAAGTTGTATTTACTGAATCAGCTATATTCCATGTCTATAAATTATTTACTATCATATATATTATTAACATTGATACTATAAGAAAAATAATTTTAGTGCGTAAAGGATGACAGCTATGCCTTAGAGCGAAACAAATGATCATGACCTCTCTCTTTCTCTATCCATTATATACGAGTACGTAAGTTTGAGTGAGGAATATTTAATTTAGAGTATACTAGCTTCTGCCCCCAACTTAGTCCGAGTGGAAAAGTAGTGCTCCGCTCCTATTCGTCTTAGCGTGATGATATATAACCTATAGCATTCCTCGATAAATGGTCTATCGAACACTGAAATATTTTTTCAAATCGGACCCGTAGTTCCTGAGCGTAGCGCATTCAAGCATACAACCAAACTGTTCAGCTTTATATATTATATTACTATAGATAAGTGTTTTACGTGTTAATTTCACTTTTATTTATTTATTTATTTATACTTTTTGCACAGAATATGTACAATGGCGGACTTAACGCCTTAGGCGTTCTCTACCAGTCTACCTTTGGGTGGTGGAGAAATAATTCTGGTAGGTGCACAACATAACTCAAACTTATACGATACGTATGGAGAAATGGAAATAGTACGGAATATAATAATATAATACAAAGAAATCACAAATATATAATATTAAATAAATATATAAAAAATAAATATATATGCATATATATTGTATAATATAGATACATAATTATGTATATACATATATATAAACTGATTATTACTATGATAATTCTGCTAATTTCTTGTGAATAAGATCACGTAGCTTTAGTCTGAAGGTGTAACGGCTATTTGCTAACCTGATTTCCAGAGGTAACTCATTCCATAAGAGGATGGATTTAACAAAGAAAGAAGAGTGAATAAAGTCAGAACGGTGAGTGGGGCAATGTAATAGACGATTGTTTGACGAGCGAAGATTCCTGTCATGTTGAGAACAGATGTATTGAAAGTGAGAAGTTAGATAAGAAGGTGAACTGGGGGTATGAAGTATGGAAAACAGAGTAGATAATGCCCTCATCTCACGTCGTTGTCTTATCGGTAGCCATTTGAGCTGCGTTCGATACAATGAAATATGATCGTACTTACGGAGGTTAAAAACGAATCGAATGCAATTATTGAGAAGGCGGTCAAGTTTATTGAGTAAATCTGCACTCAGGTCATAGTAGCAAACATCACCATAGTAGTAGTAACTTTTATGAAATTTCAAATTAAATACCTACATTTTGAAAAAGTCTTTTACACATTAGTATTCCATTACAAGGAAAATCTGCTGTATCATAATTGTACCATCTAAACTGCTAATAACTACGCAAGAATTTATTCTAAAACTTTATTTCAGACTTTTTGTTGCAAATGGAATCGATTAAATCAAAGTCTTTGGTTAAAAACGAAAACTCCAATATCTTAGTAAAGAGAAAATATTTAAGCAATTGAGAACAATCATTTACACACCTATGATCGTAAAACTGATAAGAGAAAATCTATAAATTGTTTGACCATTACCCGGAGAAATTATTTGCAGCAAGCATAGTTAGGTCTAACATTATTCTGATGTTATCTGCATTTGCTATAGACGAATAGCCATTCGGTTGCTATTAATAGAATACGTAATTGATCCATAAATTATATGAGCGTACGGAAGTGAGGTGTATGCTACAAGAGTTAGCGAGAGCGATTATGACGACTAAAATTCGCTTTTCGCTTATGTGATCGAATTTTTCGATATAATGGAAATCTGGTCTCCAATGAAACACAAAAGTTCCTCTATACGTAGAATTGATTATGATTTACTAGTTTGTAGATTACCCAATATTTGGTCTTATATAATGCGGTTTGTAAAAATATCAGATACACACTTATGAAAAGTAGTGACGATGATACGAAAAGGCGAGCCAAGTGTGGGAACCATGAGTGTTTTCATTTCAATACTTTCATTCATCGTTTTAAGTATCATTATTGTTAAAAACCATTTGCATATAACATCCTAATTATCAATAAAATTACTATTCCTCGTTGAGCAATTACGCAAACATTGCCAAAACTCGCTGCTCTTTCGACAAAAACGCTAAATCTTCTAAATTGTGCCCGTTCTAATCTGCAAGGGCACATGCGTGGTGTATTATTATGTTATTATTTGTCTAGTACGCAATAACTCGAAGATAACTGTGTTTACTTTGCATAGCATTTAATCCACTGATATCTACGGTTTAGCGGCGATGGGTATTGGGGATCTATGAATATGTTAAACGTAGGCATTAATTTTTCTTTATAATATTGACATTGACTATAACTTCATAGTTCATAGCAATTGTGTTCAATTTGATTTTTAAACGTAGTAACTTTATTTGCGAACTTTTCTTAAAGCATATCATCATTGGCTCGTTCGCTAGACCACTGTTGGGTAATGAGCTTTTTTCATATAGAGAAGGCATGAGCATTGATCACCACGCTTGCTCAAGGATTGGCGATTTCAGACTTTTAAGCCCAGATTTCACCGATAGTCAATGGTGTGTAAGACACCTACTTAGAAAGTAATACTTTACAAAGTAGGTACATATTACGACTTTAGAAAGATCTTATTGGTCGGGTTACGACCACACACACACACTCGATGACCACGAGATGACCCCCACCACGACTTATTAAAGCATATATCTCGTACACGAGATGACTAGGCCACCATAAATTATTAAAGCATTTACGTACTATACCAAAAACGAGATGAAATAAATAAAATAAATAACTTACCACATTCAAAGCTTCTTTTTCATACGAGCTCAGTTTGTAAGATGCATCTGAGCCTACCAACCGTGGTGTTGACCTGCAAAGAAAAATAGACAAATTCAATAATGAAACCGCAAATACATATTACGTAGATTCTAAAACCAAAGACTTTGAAAATAAGTAATCTCATTGAGGAATGGTAGATTTTGTTGTTGATGAGAGTGATGATCGTGTTTTGAATGGTGCAGAAGCTTCGCTTTAAGCAGTGGAAGATTGTTTCTTTTGGCATATGAATGCTTTGGGCACAATTGTATTTCGATGACCTTCAAGTTTCGACTGAAAGAAACAGCCATGAACATAAAAAAATAGTTTTGTGATCATGAAGGAACTACTTCGCATACAATTATTAAAAGTATCCTATTTGTTAATCCAGGGTATGTGTGTACCTTTCATCTAAATGCATTCTTAGTTTTGTGTGAGAGTTAACAAACAAAGATTCTTGCATTCATAATATTAGTAAGATACTATTAGTGGACTAACTGAAAAAACAAATAACAATCTTTCTAGACTAACAACATAACTGGGTTCCTTGCAAATAACTGCAATTATTCAACAACAATAACTCATCCAGAAAGCATGACACCCATTCTGTTGTTATTATATTTCCTTCAAAAAATAATTAATATTCTATGTAAATTTGTAGATTTTAAACCAGGTCAAACATTATCTTCATTTCATCTTATGCTTTGCGTCTGTTCTAAAAAGATTGGCCGTCATCTCCACAAAAGTCCTCATATTTCTCGCCATGCGAAACAAATTATTCTGCCGTGGTGATTTCTATCCACTTTCTGATTCTGAGGAACGATGGTTTTGTTTTTATTTGCACCTTGTTTTATATTCTGTTTTCGTTTACCACCTTACTCAAGTCATACGATTGCAGTAATAACATAATGTAGGTGGTTTAACTTAAGGATTTTGATTAGAATTGTATATCGCATCTTTGTAACGCCATAATATATTGAGCAAGAATAAATATACTACAGTTCATTTAGTAAGCAGGTCAACCAATAACCTTAATATAATACAATGAAAATGTATTTTTTGTCGTTGCACTGAGTGTACAATGTTCATGCGCAAACTGGCTTTCATTACAGCAAAATCAGATACTAGTAATGATATGAGAGCCCTCTTCATACTCGAGAAAACCTTCAAGAACGCATTCTTCCTTCATAATAATTCCAAGAAAACAATTCATTTCATGTGCATCGTCTTCACAACCACACGGTGCATAAACAGTTGAAGCAGCAAATAAATCGCGCAGAGCTATAGTGGCTTTAATTATTAACATTCATAAATGTTGGTAAGTGAATTTATGAATGTGTGGCTCTAGCTTTAGGCTGAGTGAAGCTCTAGTGTAAGCGAGACTGACACGTCATTCTTTTGCATTCTTACTAAGTCATTTTTGGCATGCCTGTCCATCTCTATAGATGCTAGCGACATAATATTACAATCGATTAAACCCTTTGAATCATACATACGTAGATTAAATCCCAAAAATCATGATGATATTAAAATAAAACTGACTATACCTGATGGGTAGTGTATTGACTTTTCCCTGTGGGATTTTCTAATAGTTTGGAATGTTGCCTGGTTGGTAAAATAATAATAATCTCGTTACTGATTTCGATCACGGTGGCTGTTGCACAAGCGCTTGCGCAGACAGGACCACTCTCTATTTCTTCACCCTCATAGTTCGAAGGATCGGCAATCCGACACGGAGAGATCGATCTTAGAACCGACAACTTCACTTGCTTTCCGGGTCGCTATGTTTAGCAAATGGTCACCCGACCATGGATAGACCGTGGCTAGCGCAGCTTAACCTTGGTAGTAATAGGCTGGTTGGTAGAAAATATGGGTGTGAATGTTATAACTTTGTTTACGCTTTCAGCGTAAACAGGTGGGTTGGTAAGTTATTTCCACAGCAAAGTTATCGCATATCGCTAAATAAGGGGCCACACCCCATCCAGGTAAGACAAATACGCTCATTTCCTGCGGAGAGCGCGCCCGAACGTCCGCGCCGACAAATTGTGCCCACATCACCTTATTCTGGATGTTTTCTATTTGTTGTTGTTACCGTAAGATATTACTTTACTCAGTTTAAAACCTTGAAGAATTGTTTTTATCGACACAAGTGTTGGTAAAAATTAGAAAACATTACGCAAAATAGTTTTTGTATCGAATCTATGTCCAATGACAGTTCTAAAGCACATTGTTTTGTTGTTCTATTTGCAAGTTCATTATGCGCCACACTAAAAAAAATCCTATATAGAGGTGGGTTTACAAAAATACATTACACATTTACAAACATCCACACCCGGAACAATTAAATTGTCTCGTGCGGGAATTGAACCCGCGACAATCAGCGCAGCCACCAATTGCTCAGCCACTAAGCGAATTGTGCCTTGTACTGTGTATTATATCTTACTCCAATGACTGAGTAGAAATAATTCGTCTATGCGATCCAGACTTCAGACGTTCAGAATAAGTCGCCAGCAACCTCGCACCGGTAACGGCAGAAAGTTGGCCGCCTCCTTTTATTTATGATGCTTATGCCGTAAGAAATCCAACTTTTTTGCCGTTCCCGCTTCGCTTGACAGATCGCCAAGCGATTTGCGTTTATGTCGCAAGGATTTGTCGGAAATTGCCGAAGATTGCCGACATAAAATATTGCCGTGCATATTTTTGGTGCGTGAATTAATTTTAACAATGATAACAGGAGACCTTTTAAACTCCTTGACCTTGGAACCAATTTTAATAAAAATCACTTGGCTTCTTCAGTATTAAGTAAGTAGGTATGTCAAGTAGGTATACCAAGTCATGAAATATGATTTGCAATTTTATTGCTTTTAAATCGGTAATAAATAGTACGAGTAAGTATATTTATTTCAGTACTTATAATATAGTTTGCATGTAGACAATATAAAAGAGATTTACGGTACTGCAATAAAAACTTCTTTTAGAAATCAACTTTTATTGCATACCTACTAAATTCATAGTCATACGTACCTTCGTTTAATAGACCAAAATATTAAATATTTTCAGCAAAATTAGTATGCTTTAAGTCACTTCAATAACGTTCAAAATTGAAAAACTCTCTCCACCGATATTAAACACGAAATTCGGAATATGAATTTCAAGTAGGTACCTATTGCTTCTAATAAAAACTTTACACATGTTTTCTGTCAAACAAAGAAGAGTCACACGCGCATTCGATTATATTATCATATATATAGCTAGAATATATAACCCTTCCTTGATAGTCGGGTAATAAAGACTCACACTCTTCGCGTATGGGGTACCAACCTTTTCGCAATAATCCTCAAATCAAGAAGACAAGTTATTTGTTTCATACCTTTTACTTTACTTCTATTTATACAATAGATTTGCAGAAGAAGAAATACTAAAACACTTTAACCGTGTCTTATGAGGAAATTATCCCTAGCAAATAATTTGACAGCTCTTTGCCGCCTTTTTATTAATGACCATGTACAGTAATCCAGTTCCTAAATTATATAGATATTTAAATTAACGACACATCTATGTACACAAGAATGAGAAAAATCCGAAACAAAAGTGAGAACTTTAAATCTAGACTCCGTATAACATGTCGTCTCCGGGTAGATCTAGCCAAAAGTGAAAAGTGCCCCCAGGTAGGCGCCTAACTGCATTAGTCGCGACGAAAGAGCCGCTAGTTGAATTCTGATAGTTTTGGCGTCGCATACGTTACCACGAGTAGCTTTTAAACTCACTACAGTTCTCTTACATTTACACTGTACAGGAAAAACGACATAAATGTGATAATTATGCTCACGATTTTCACATAAAACGCGAGATATTTGAGTAAAGCCTAAGCCTCAATTAATTTCATAAACTCCAGAGAATCTGTTCATTTAATTGAAAATGCTGCATGACACTACTTGATACCTTACCAAGCGTCCAGAACCAAGAAGAAGCTTTAACATTTTCTTCTCGTCTTTTGTTAGCATAAATATAGGATGGGGCAAATAGTAGGAGTACCAGGCTCACATAACGTTCAAGACGTCTACTGGCCCTCGGGCTGTCTACACTTATTAACATTCTGACTATGTAGGCAGAGATAGCCACTCAGGCTAGCAAGTGTGTAACAGATAATTATCATGTTGTCCAGGAATGGCAGGAATCACTAAAATACCTTATGTATCAAAGTTACTTATGAAAATAGGACTAATTTATTTGTATCACGATACGCATTTATCGCCCTTATCCAAAAATATTTAGGGTCGGTGCAGCATGTCGTTTTTTTTCATACATCTTTATCAGCAATCACCTTATTTCTCCATTGATTATTATTCCACAAATCACCCTTTTATTTAGACTCAGATTCAGAAACTATTTCTACTTCACATTTTTATATGAAATCTCTATAATAATGGTAGAGGGGAAAATACCCTACACCCACATCATGTTGTTAAATATTTTCTCGTTCTTAGTTTTAAGAGCCCTTTCTAACTTGTACTTTTACCTGCTTATACAATGACCTTTGAAGTACTAGGGTCAAACTATATTCATCGTTCGACATTTGAACATTGCAACACAACACGCTGTTGTCAACGAAAACAATGAACAGGCAAACCGTGATCATGGTTACAACACTGATCCATAACCCTATACGTCGTGGCATCATGGCAGTTATTCCGAATCTTATTTTGAAGGTGTTAAAGTGTAATATCAAATGGCAAATAATTTGAAGACACGTAAAATTAGTGCAGCGAAATATTTTCATAAGTAAATGAGGACACGTGTTTGCTAGGGTGACCATGGTAACGTAGGATACATCTACTAAAAAATATTTATTTTATTATTTTATAAACCCTTCTTTTTGACAAAAAAAAACAAGATCCTAATACATTATGTTTGTAAACTTGGTCAAATATACACGGAAAGATGAATTATGTTTATCCCACAAAATACTTAGTATAAACACGTCTTCCATCAAATTTGCACGGCAAGTCGGTCACCAGTCAATCCATGGATGTCGAGACTAGGAGCAACATTTTATGTTTAATACAAGAAAGTCGTTATTATAATGTTATGTATCTACCTTTCTGACCGGTACGGTAGGTTCAACGGTTTGCCAATTTGAACGAAATTTAATAAAATTAAGATTATAACATGGGAAAGGGTGAGGGCGAAAGTAACTTCAAATCTGGGCACATAATCTAGTTAAGGAATTGAACATCTAATGTAAATTGTTCCTACTTTGACAAATAAATATTTCTATTTCTAAAGAATTTCCCTCAGGATGCAGGTCTAAGCCCAGGAAACAGGAAACTTAAAAGAATATCTACGTTACTAAAAAGACATAGTCACCGTAATAAAAAAACACCCTCAGGATGCAGGTCTAAGCCCAGAAACACAAAACTTAAAAGAATATCTACGTTACTAAAAAGACATAGTCACAGTAACAGTCGCAGTATTTGTTCTGTCTCTCCGACCCGTCACGACTAACATCCGACTAATAATCGCTTGCGACACCCTCGCGTGCAATGCTAGTTTGTGTATGCATTGATGACACACAGACATACGTACAATAAAAACTGCGTGATATATCTTAGAAACACGGTTCTAATTAAAAATTAAGTAAGAAGAAAGCAATAAAAATGTAGATTTTAATAGTAGAACAGCAAAAGTACGGGTATGTTGTAAATCAACCATTCTAAACCTCTAGGTATTGTTAGATTTGTAAAAACCTGCAGCCCACACGATAACAAGAAGAACCATCCTAAAAATATAACCTACGTACGAAAAGACAACTAATCTCGTGAACGAAGGAAATACATTAGTATTTTTATACAAGGTGAAAGGACTGGGTGTATACCTAATCAATTGTAGTCAAGATATATATTTAATGTTGCGCCACCCCACTTTGGTCAAATGCGTTCCCAATCTACTTGTCTTTCCTTATCTGGCTATCTAGTTCAAGTCATCCAAATAACAGCACCTATTTTGGAGTATTATCGACTCATTTTATGGCAAAAAATTTCATTTTTCAACATGTGTGCTATGTAGGAAGTCACTTAAACTTCCCACTACCTAAAACCAGATGACAAAATTCACCTCAACGTCACCTTTCAAGTAATAACATGCAAATTACGTTTAGTAATCCCTTAATTGAGGCGCGGTCTGGCGTTTAAACAAGCGACGCAAATTAACACCCCAGGCGACAAAAATAACAATTTGAGATGAACATCTGTCAAAACATTGGTGTTCTCTGTTTGTGGCGGTTGTAATGAATTACTGCAGAATATTGAAACAAATGTTGATGGAGCAGCTGTGGACATTTTTTGCAGGGTATAAAAGAAAGTGCCTTGAAAGAATAGGTTGAAATTTTGTGAAGAAAACTTAACAATTAGGGTACATAAGCTAACATAAACACAACATAATGTCAGATACGTTAAGACATTTTACCGGTGGGCCTAGCACGAACTTATTTAATTGTAACATTCACGTTAGCCAATTTTTAAAAAAAATATAACTATCCCAAAGCAAAAGATTTATTCAAAATGTATTAAGAACAATTTGTAGCATCCAAAAATATGAGTGAAGTCTTTAATTTCAATATACTCCATTCATAAACCACTTATACATTAACAACGTTTCTTTTACATTACTGCATTTGTGCTAGGCCCACAGATATTTATTTAAGTCTCATAGTCTATGGCCTTGAATCTTAGATCTTTGGTCTATAAATAGTGAGCTAGTACATCTATCATTTCATAGTAGTAGTAGGTAGATCTTGTCTTAGCATTAGCCTCAAGATAATTTCCATCTATATGTCTAGCTCGTCCACCATCTTCACGTAGCGACGATGCTACTGGGTAGTATATTATTTGACCCATGTTTTGTTAGAGCCCTATTGTGAACAGCCTTAAGCTACAGTACAATTACAGTTCGTAACATAAATAGACTTGGCTGGCAATAGAGAAAGTTAGATAACTTTGCCAACAATGCACGGGATGGGATACTAAAGAGTGTGTTAGCTTTTAAGTCAAAGACGATCAAGTAAAAACCACAATCTAAGAATAGTCTTATCACGTCAAGAACAGCCTTCATAAAATCTTCCGGCTTACTTATAACTGAGGACCCCAAATCACTAACTCAGTTCAACCAACAACGCGTCAAATTAAAACTCATAAAGAATGAGAAAAGGGTACAGATGACAAATAAATTCTATATATTATGATTGTTTTTGTTTGAAAAATATGAAAAAAATAGCCACAGTCTTTATTGTTGCATTGCAGAAAAGAATGTGTCATCGCCTTCTGAAAGGTACTGGTGAAATTTATCTGCTAGATAACTTCCTACCTACTTATGATGTTGAAATTATGAATAATTTTTGGACATTATTCCCAGAAATGGTCATCCAGGCCTTGGCGTATCAGCCTTCGAAATCTAATGCATGAGGGTAAGAAGGGGTGATTGTTGTCCCATTTGACATGCTTCTTCACTCATTGGCCAAATACACCACAATTTTCCGAATGTTTTTGAACAGCCTCTCTACCGTCACTTTAATACTCATACATAAAACTAAAATCAAAATGTCCAATACAAAAATAACCTACAGCTTAGCAATATTTCAGATGACGGCGTTTCCAGGTGGTAACCAGAGCTGCCATTCAAAAATGCCTGATATAACGTGACAAATGAACAGGTGACCTGACGCTTCTCAACTGCACCTCAATAGCCCATCTGTCCATTGAAGTCTTACATTAACAAATACTAAACACAGTATCTATAACCGGAAAACATCATAAATGTATCGGTTTCACATTAGCATCAACTTTGTAAGGGTTCCAGTTTATTTTTATAGCTACCCTATTGAGGCACGGATCAGTTTCCAAAGGTCCTCTAGCCCCGCAAACCATCCCATGACAGTTCTGAGGGTTAAATACGTTTTTGGATGCGTTAACAAATCGTTTTGAAGGGTCGGATGGATGGAAGTCGTCATGTCTTATGGTAAATGGCTAGTCGGTCAATTGTGTGATAATTTCGGATCTGATCTAGGATCCGGGTCGTTCCAAAATCTAGCTGGTTTTTCTTTTGGTATTTGTATACTTGCAGATGAGTGACGATCTGCGAAAGGCTGTAGGCAGAAGTTTGTTGCATCAAGCTATAGACCGCATATGGCATACGTTAGGGGGAAGCCTATATCAGACAGTGGACCAATAAATTAATAAGCCAATGATGATAATACTTTATTTTTTTGTTAATAAAATGAATTCCTCAGAAATAAAATATTAATTAATTATAATAACAATGATTATATTTTTTTCATTTTGCTCTAGATTTCTTTTCAAGAGAGTCTTATCGTCTTATTAAAATTTAAAATTAAAACAAAAAAGTATAGATTATTGTTTTCTGAGAGGATTAATAAAAATCAATTCCACCTTAATGCTCCAGATCTCCAGAGCTCCAGGTGCTGAGAATTGTTATAAAAAACTTACAAAGGTTGACTTACATGAGTTCAAGACCCCCATACATAACACCACTAAATCAGCAGAAAATACCGTAGAGAAAGTGATTTCTCGCAACAATTTCTTTGCAACAATATGGCGAACCCATGACCCAAGCAATACGGCCGAAAACCGTTTCCCAGATATATTTTATATGTTATTACACATATTATGTCCCCGGACGTCTTATGAAGACGGGTTTATCGTCTTAATATACTCCTTTATCGTGGCTGGAGTAATCGTTTTTTTTTTCGCGGAAGTGTGTATTCTTATTTTATTTTTTAGTATGAAATACGGTTTTATTACAAATTGTCGCCGCTTATTGCCTTCGCCAAGTTATTGTCCAAGGAATGTGTTAAATTCTATTACTTTTTGCCCCCATTTTATATCTGGGTTACTTGGATTAATTGTGGTTGTTTGAATTGCTTAGAATTTTAGCGTCTGTTTTTATCTGCCTTTTCATTCTACAAAGCAGGCTGATAGCGCCGTTTATCATCAACTTGTGCACAACAAAAAATCAATCAACTATTTACTTGTTTTACTTGCTAGGACATAAATTTCTTTTATGATGAGATGATAAAATATCTCAAAACCTTTAACTCTGATTGCAACTTTGGCGAAATATTGTCAGCCGAAAAACGCTAGAGAACGTGGGTTGACTTTTAAATCTTGGTAAATATATAAAATAGTAGAAAAATAATATTACCAGAACTTTTACTAGTGCTAACAAAGTTGCATATAATCCAGAGCCATTCAGGTTCGGTCAGCACAGAATACTCTACTGTACCTACCGATAACTTCCTTCATAGTATGGTTAATAATCCATTCTCCTCATATGTGGCTATAAAATAGCATCTAATATAGACATTCACACATCTTGACGTACACTCGGTCACCGTTGGGCGTTGAATTATAGGTACTCCTTTACACTACAAACTACCAAGATAACTTTACCATTATCAAACAAAATTCTGCAGGAATCTACACTCTGTCGATGTACAATTAAGGTCGATTATTTTTTTTTTAGCTGTGATTGTAATTTGGGATCACTCCAACAGTTCTGCGGTTGAAATGTCTTTGAATAATTTATTGGTTAGATTTAATACTGGCTATTGTATTGCATTCGGTAGTACTTGGCGTGTTTCCATTGACTTAATGGTTATTGGCGATTTTAATGGCGAGTACCTTGTATGAATTGTGACTTCGGCTAAAGTCTAGACTACTAACATTTTAGAGTTCTGTTCTATTCAGTCTTTTGTGTGGAGCATTATCAATAATTCATGGAACTAGAATCTCTTGTTTCAATTGAATGGACTTTAACATTAGGTAAGCTGTAAAGTTAATTAAAGTGACATAGTCAATTACATAGCCATTCTTTATTAAAGTCGATACATTCATAGTTGTGACGTTTTCTAAATCAGCATCCATAACATACTAACGTCTTATTCCATAGTGTAGTCAGAACCCATAGAATCCCACCTGTTAAAATTATTAACCACTCATATTATTACATCTTCATTATATATGTAATTATGTACTTTTTAAGTGTATGTTAGACACCACTGACTAACCGTAAAAAAAACATCGTGAGGAAATCCAGACCTAAAACGTCTGAAGTCCACCATGAGCTAGCGTGGTGATCAATGCTCTTACCTTCTCTGTATGGAAAGAGGTGTTTTACCTATGTATATAGTAAATAGGCCGTGAAGATGATTCATAGTTATATTCGGAAATACATTAACAGGATGTTTAATTGACTCTAAAGGCCGTTATACAAAGAGACGTAGTTTGGGTACTATTTGTGAATAGAAAGGCTGGCTATGGCACAATGGAAAATTCTTTACTTATTGATCATGAATAAGGATATGTTTTTAATACATATTTGGCAATAGTTCATTTTATTTCTCTAAATAATTCATTTTTCTGGGACTCATCGAGCTTCATTACGTCGGCGCTTTTTTGGTGGTCGCCACTGTGATTCTGGCTTTCAGGAGTTGCAGGGTTGGGAAGATTATGGTGAGTTTGTCCCAAAAAAAGAGGATATAGATCTAAGGACTTCAAGGATTCTGTCTTGAGTATACATTTGCAGCTGTTCTATTGGTTTAATCTAATTTTTATTTGATCGGTTGAAGAACAAAATTTTTGTTCAATGAGCAAAATCATTAACTACCTTTTTTTAAATTATGGTGTAACTGGAGAGATTTTGTACACTGAGTTTAATTTTTGCTTCTCATGTATTAACTTACCCCATGACGGTGTAATGTAAACCGGTGTTTCGATGCTATCCTCGATCAGCTGATAGAGCGCGTATGATGAAGCTTCGCCATCGGTACATGCGCTTCACAATTACCTCTTATCGCGTCTAGCTAATGGAGGTATGCTTAGGTATAAGTATATGTGTAGATTTAGTGTAACTTTTTGCACAAGTCTGGCTAGACTGAGTTTGAGATGAATAAATTTCGAACGTGGTTTGCGTAAAGTATTTATTTTTGTCGTTGTTTTGTAGTCCCAGTTTGATAATTTGCAGGAGACATACTGTGATATTATTTATGTTTATTTTTTATTTTAATGTTCCCTGAGTAGTTTGCCTCTTTATTTTGGCTTGAAATTTTAAGTCAAGAATAATTATGATATCGTCACTGGGGCCGTACCACCACGTGTGATTTAGCAATCACTATTTAGATGAGAGAGCAAGACGCAGCTACTAACGTTGCATAATATGTTATTGTCTCTTTCACAGCAGAAGCATTCCTGCTTTGGCACGTACTGGGCGCGAGCAGATGTAACTCTGAACAGCACTAAACAAAAGCTTTTGCTTTTATTTAAAGCTTAGCTTTTTATTATTTGCTTGGCTATTTCACGCGATTTAACCCGCACCTTGAAAAAACTAATTCAAGCACCCAGTTAAAAACTAGCCTAACTGTCTCCAGTAACCCATCTATCTCTATAGCAAATTTCATCTAAATCGTTTCAGCTGTTTTACCGTGGAAGTGTAACAAACAAAACTCTTAGACATAACTTTATAAATGCCGTTATACACTATGTCTTTTTCATTCTAATGGCAGGTTTTAATTTATTTTATTTATAAAAATTAATTAGATATAAAGCTAGTTATTCGTTCCATGTTTTTCGTGTAAGTTTATTTGTAGGTAAGCTAGAGAAATGGTCGTAAGTTTACTTTGAAGGTAAATATTTGCACTATAAAGTACAGTATTCACTGCAGCTAAGCATCTTGTAACGGATGAGGTTGTGACTACACGTGACAGCTAGTTTATATTGTGGTAAGTGTACACTCAGCTTAGAATGGTATAGCAGTCTGTGTTATATTTTTTTCTATATTGTGGTGAGTTTTGCAACGCTATGATCAAAGGATTTATCCATAAAGATTTTTCAAATATTTTAAAATTAATAAAACTTAACTAGGTACTCATGATTAATTCAAGCTGATCAAACTTTTCCCAATTAATAACATAAAATATCATAAACTTAGTAAATCCACGAAACTTGCTTTTTCTATAAACAATTTTAGTGGTGAAAACAATAAAGGCTGATTATGATTTAACTAAGTATGTATGTATTTTTAATTTTATTTTTTTTGTTTATACGTACTCTAGGTAAGTAAGTACTAACATTAGAAAGAAACTCTTATTATAACAATCTTTTAATTGTTGCACAAATAATAAATTCTCTAGTAGTCCAAAGATGATGCTGCTATCTACAAGCAAACGATTAGACTGTGTTCAAAATTTTGGTGTTCATGTTACTAAATTCTCCCGCTAGATGGCAGGGGTATACATGGTTATACTAGTTTGTAATAGCGCCATCTTTTGGAGCATGATTGTACTACTAAGTGTATCAAGGTACAATTTTACACGGTAGATGGCGTTAAAGCATTCCAGATTCACATTTCATTTTAATATATATTTTTCAAATTAAACATAGGTGTTATTTTTTTATCTGGGGAATGAATATCGGTACCATAATAACTATCGGGATTTTGGCTGGTATGAATCCTATAAGTTAGGTATTTTGTAAACTTAATAAAGTTCGTTATACTTACTTAGTTTAAAAGTTCTTACCTAGTAAGCTTACAATTATTGAGCAGAATAGATTAAACATTAATTTAGTTAATTTCAAGTTATTTAAATCAATTTTATACACAATCGGGCTTATGATAGGGGAAAGTGGGCTTTATCGACCAAGCTTTATAAAATAAAGTTGGTACCGGTGGTAAAGAATAAGGAATTAAACTTTATCATTTAACTTAAATGAAAAATGCAATTTCTTAAAGGTTAAAATTCGCTTCCTGACTTCAAACGCATAAACGCTGCACTTTATGCGTCCCTATATTATCTTCACCCCAACGCGTCAGTACTTATCTTTGGGTTTTTATAGCCACAGTAATCGGCTCGGTTTACTATGTGCACGCACGCGATACAGAAGATGTTTGAGTGTGCGTGTGTTTGAGCTTGCACCCCATGATGCGTTGCAGTAGCCTTTATGACGCCACAGGTAGGTAGGGCTGGCAGAGGAGAGAAAGTGTTTTTCTCGAAATCATTTTAGATTTTATATCTAGTACCTATGAGCATGACGCTAAATTTAGTTTTCTGATAGGCCGGCGAAACTTATAACATAATATCCACCTTATGATATGCCTACCTCATCTGGGTCCAATAGTTGACAAATTATATCAATTATATATTTTACTGTAGAATCACCGTATAAAATGAATAATGTATTTTTTAACCATTTGCATACTACGTTTTAGTTTTATTGTCTCTTCTCTATAAGTTAGCAACTAGAAAACAAACACTGTATTAGATATGAAAATTGTGTTGATGCCCAGAATTTCATTTAAATACATAATATTTTTTGTTCGCAGCCCTGCATAGATGCACTTGTACGTAAAACCAAGTTGAGACACGTCCGCAGGCAATTAGACATACATTCGCACCCTCGGTGTCGCCTCCCATTCTCTATTTGCGTCTCATTGTGCTCAATGATCTCTGTGACCGCGGTGCAGTGTTACTAAATATTTTTTCCTTTTCCTCTGATGTTGGGCTTGCTCTAGATTTCAGAGTATTTTCATTCCCATTGTTTTGGTGTGGCCTTTGTTGTGGTGTTCTAGTGTCCCGAATATGTTTTTTTTGTTTGTTGATATTGTGACTTGTAACACTATCTGTTCGTTTATTTTTGTTTTGTAGATTTATTTTCCAGTGTTAAGTATTTGCATGCTTCAGTTACTGCAATTTGTTGGTGAGGTACTAGCATGAAATATAAAACGATTCTAATGTCAACTAAATTTATCTAAAGATAATCTAATAAAGGGGTATTAGATTGTATTGTACAAAAATAATAACATTCCCATAGCTATACGATGACGCAAAAACTCAAGCGAGTTCTTCTGTCGAGGTTATACAACTCATAAATAAATCACAGCAACAATATAACAGCTAATGTTATCCTATACATATCATTCGCATCCACCGCATCAAGACCAAGTCGATTAACAAAAAGAAACAAACACCTCCATTGATCCAATGAAGCATGATTCACAGTAACAATTGTTCGCAGTTGGCGTCCGGCATCTACTTTGATCTCACTCGAATCCTGTACGATATCAAGAGGAAACAGGTGCCGAAAGTTATGATCGCTTTTATTAGATCGGCTTTGATTTTAGCAGGATCCAGATATTACAACAAAATGAGTAAAGTGTGAGCAGGTACTTTTGGGAATGATGCTTTATGTTCAGTTTTTAGGGTTCCGTAGTCCGACAAGGAACCCTTATAGTTTCGCTCTGTCCGTCTGTCTGTCTGTCTGTCTGTCTGTCTGTCTGTCTGTCTGTCTGTCCGTGGCATAGCTCCATGGTTTTTGTTATTAGAAAGCTGAAATTTGGTATGAATATGTATATTGATCACGCCGAGAAAGTGGTAAAATAAAATTTTGAAAAATATTTTTTTTTAGGGTAGCTCCCAAACATGTAAAGTAGGGATGAATATTTTTTTTCTCGCGTACCCCTTCGTGTGGGGTATCGTTAGATAGGTCTTTCAAAAATATTATGGGTGTGTGAAGACCATTTTTCAGTTAAGCGATCCATTTTCGAAATATCTAGATTTTAAGTGAAATTTTTTGTTCGATACGAGTTACCCCCCCCCTCTAACTTTTGAATGGCTGTACCTAGAAATGTGAAAAAAATCAAAGACGTAGTACATGTAATGAAATTATAAGGAAAACTATCACGGCTAAGTAGGCTTAACCGGTTACAGAGCTATAGTCGACTAACTAACTCCTACTACGGAACCCTACTGCGCGTGGCCCGACACGCACTTGGCCGGTTTTTTTATGATTGGCAGGAAAAGGATGTTTGCCATTCGTGTTATGAGATGGTGGTACTTATTAAGTAAGTCCTTGATCTTTGAGAGCATATGAGGTAAGCAATTGACGTATTAAGTGATAATTTGAACAATGAATTTAGTAAATAAGTTCATAGTTTAATATATAATTTGACACAATTGTAAAATATAAAAGAAATTACAGTTCCTTCCTCCTGTAACTTCTCATCACCAATCAAAATTAAATGTTCGAAAATATCCTCAGCAAAAAACCTCAACATTATTTTTTACACAGCTTATAAAATATAAAAATAACATCAAGATAGCGGACCGATGAAACACTAATAGTTTTAAATCATCATAAAATTCTGAAGGAGTCTCAAACAAGTTTATAAATAGGTCTGAATCTGAATGAATCCGTACAAAATGGAAGACGGGAAATAAAACTGCTTCTTTAAAGTTAAGTTGCAAACGTCAACTGGAATTGCTTTAATTAGAGCTTTTTGCTAGTTAATTAGCTCAAATTTAAATGGTGCAAAGCATTGCAGGCTTTGAATAAAGAATCTGAGTCAGTAGCTCAGACGAGACTGCCTGGAATAGCGAGTTGCTTTAGTAAATACTTTTAAGCAACTATGCGAGTTGCTTAAAAGTAACTAGATTAAGTAAGCAATCTTATCTCTGTTTAAGTGGTTAATGATTCAGTCGTTTAAGTTGTGGATATTTTCTGAGAAGCTAAGCCATCTTATCTATTTGGGTTATATAAGTGTAATAAGCCGTCTCTGTGTTAGAAGAGCCCTGTGTCCAGCAGTGGGACAATATATAGGCTGATGATGATGATGATGATGATGAAGTGTAATAAGTATAGACAATAGATAACATTTAAATTAGTATCATCCAAAATAATAGGTAAGTATCAAGACAGTGACCGGTGGGACAAATAAATATTTAGATAGATATAATATTAGAAGTAACCAAAAAACATAGTTTGTGCGCAGTGAAACCTGTCATTACGATTTTCTTGTTCTTAAAACTTAGATCCAAACTGACTTAAGATAAATTTTAATAATGTATGAAAAGGAAATATGAATTGAAATGAAATTTCACGGATAGTAATTACTGGAACTTTCTATTTTTTTAATTATCTGTATTGAATAATTTTTTTTTTCTATGAGATAAGTTTAGTAACAGCTGCAATATAAAATAACAAGTAATGTCGCTAGCGAGCTGGGAGCTTGATCAAATTAAGTTAGTGTTTGCACCAAGCTTAGTTTGGACAATAAGTTTGAGCTTATTAGAAAACAGTGTACAAGTGGTTGCAATTTTCCCTAACCTCCCCTTGTTACGTTATGTTACCGTAAATACTTTATTTAGTCTTATATTTGATTACCTACTTTAAGTATTAAAATTTATTATATTTTTTTTATATATAATAAATATAATTTAAACTTTTTTCTACTTAAGCAATTTGAAGAAATACCTCACAGAATTATAGAATACAGTTCGAAATCAGCGCTTTTTAAGTCATAATTACATCACAATAAAAACAGAACCAAGCCCTGCCAACACCACACACACTAATTTTATTATAACAAGAGCACAATCGCACGTGTCCTGCGCACGCGCTGCGTTTCGCGGCGCCGTAACCGGAACCACATGGCGAGATCAAACGGAACACCGGACGCGACGCCATATTGTCCTCGTAATGTGCATCGCTTGTTCACAAGTATCGCTATTTTGCACTTGCATTAAAATGTGGAGATTTAGATTTAGGATTTTAGGGCCTCGTGGCTCAGTGTAATTAGCCCTCTTGTCGGTCAATCAAGGTCAAGTTTAACTTGCTGCGGTTGGTCTGTGGATGTGTGACAGTTTTTTTCGTACAGATACCTTCGTGTCTACAAAAAAGTTTTTTTAAATCTTTTTGCGCTAATGCGCCCAGCCAGCCTCGTAAGGTGCAACAAATACAATGATAAAATAAATCAAAATAAAAACTTAATACAAACAAAAATTAACAATTACCTGTCCTTTAAAAAAACCTACGAAAAAATAACAACCCAACTCCAAAAAACTAAAAAGAGAAAAATCAATTTATTTTCTACTGAATCGCTTGTGGACCAAGACTCTAGAACTCTAACCTAGAGATTTAAAAATTATTCTACCAAATTAATTAATTAGAATATAATTTGTATCAAATTACTTGTCATTTAAGTTTACCCGGTACTTATTCGGAGAGTCACATTAATAACATTAAAAAATATTTAGGTATAAGTCAAAAAGTAACATTAGGTACTTATAACATTATGTATCATTGAGCGACAAACTAAGCATAGCTTGTATCTTGTGGTTCTAATATGAAGTAATCATTATCTAAGTAGGTATAATAAACATAAACTAATAAACATTTACTATGTCGGTATTTTTGTTATATGTAAAGTCTCCCCTAAACTTTACCACATCCTTTCCAAGACTATAAAGAAAGAAATTATTATAGTTTTGTATGTTTAGGGTTTAAGCAAACGTAGCTTTTTGGACCACGTGACTGAAAGTATATTCATGGTAAGGCCTTATACCCGCAACCCGCGGGAACTATTTCGTGCACCCGGTTAATAACTGGGTATCGTATGTCCGTCTCCAAGTTTCAGTCTATCTTTCTACAAATTTCATTTGAATCAGTTCAGCCAGTTTCCCGTAAAACCGTAACAAACAATTAGTTACTTTTGCTTATAATAATAACGCTTTTTGCACTCGCATTCTGAGCAACTATGTTCCCGGATAGACCTGTTAGATAGCGCAGTTGAATTAATACTACTATTTCAACCTCTTTCGCAACGTCAGGATGGCCGAGCGGTCTAAGGCGCTGCGTTCAGGTCGCAGTCCACTTCTGTGGGCGTGGGTTCGAATCCCACTTCTGACAAATGTATTTTGGTGTTTTTGTGTCAAATACCTTGTTCATTATCAAATATTATTCTTTTTTTTATCAATTTACAAAAAAAAAACACAAATATTATGTTATTTTTTAGCATTTGCCAGTAATATCTATTTATAACTAAATAGTGCATTATATTATCTTTACTTACGATAACTCTTTATATTTTGTTATCTGCTAGCATGAATGACTTCTTTCAATTAAACTTTCAATGGTGCATTAATGCAGTCGAAGCAAAAATAAACTTTATCTCTAACTAGTCTATGGAGCATATAATTTATTTTGTAATTAACATATTTAAATAACGGTTGGAATTATTCATCGTTGTGTCTTATCTACGCAAACAGTTAGATTTTTTGTAAAATGCGCATAAATGAGGATAAATAAAATATGAAACAATTTAATATTTTTTTATTTTACTACTACTTATTAAACTCTTATTTAAGATTCATCACTGTCACAGTGGAAGAGAGATTTGTTCCCTTTGGTGTTTGTATAGCTGATCTAGTTCGATTCCCGTACGGAACAAACTAAAATATATATGTATTTTGTATAAACTACAAATTGTTTAAAAGAGGAGCTACTTAATTACAGACAAACTTATTATTTTGAGATTTTTTTAAACTACCTACAGAAATATTTCTTTAACAATAACACCTACCTAATAACAATAAACCTACCTACCCATTGTTTTCAAGCTCATAATTTAAATAAGAGCCAAGTTCACCGACTGACGATTACGTAATCGGGCCGATAAACGAACAGGTTTTCAACCAGGAAACTGGAAATTTCATGCTACCCACTTCTAGTTCAACCCTGGTTTGGTAATCGACCGTTTCAGGAATAAAAATCTCAAATAATACGCTACCCATCGAAAGTTGCAAGTTTGAATTCATGGCAAACAGGCTGTTTGTTTGTTTAAGTTAATCGGGTCCTTATCTTGTCGGTGAAGTTGGGCCTAAGTATTTTAATAATAACATGACTAATATTATAAAAATGCGAATGTTCTGAATGAATGATCTGTCTATCCGCCTGATACGCTTATACGGTAAAACGGCTGAACCGATAAAGATGAAATTCGGTATGGACTATGGAGATAGAGATATAGGCTACTTTTTATCCGGGTGCATTAATTCCCTCGGGACGCGGGTGAAACTAGCTGTTCCCAGTACATTTCTTCATTATTTTAAATTGACTGAAGACAAGACAAACATACAGTTATATATAAGTATATCTAATGACATGGTCTTGTCTCATCTTGTCAATGTAATATTGATAGTATTGAGCGAATTCAGACCGAGCCAGGCATTAAAAGCACGTATTGTCCGAAGAATGGCGTGTAATGACCGCTTCAATGGTTAATGCAAGGTAAAGTAGGATGTATAACCGAACTGAATATGGCAGTGACATATTTAGGGCCAACTTCACCGATCGGCCCGTTAAACGAAAACGTTTTTTAACCACGAAGCGGGAGTTTTCGTGTTGTCAACTTCTCGTTTAACCCCGGCTTGGTAATCGACCGTTTTAGGAATAAAACACCCAAATGATTGGTTATCCACCGTATGGTAGAAGTGTGAATTTATGGTAAACAGCTGCTCAGTTGATCGGACCGTTATCTTGTCGGTGAACTTGGGCCTTAGTTGACTTCACTGTAAATTTCGCATCGGGTCGTAATGGGAAAATTATCGCTATCATGAGTATAGTGATTGGCGATGACATCACAATATTATTATTCTAAAGATATAACTGACTGACTAAAAGGAGACTTTATGATTTCTTTATAGTCAATCTGGTAAATTATTGTATTATTAAATAATTGCGTGAAAGAAATAGTTTAGGTACACTCGGAGACTGCCTCATTGGTCTAGTGGTCATAACGCGACTGCTGTAAACGGGGTCTCAGGTTCGATTCTCGGGTCGGGCAATCGCTTTGTGGGTTTTAGAAAATTTCACAAAGCAGGCCGTTGTCAGGAAGTTGGTGGTGTAATACCGCCGTGCCTGGGAGGGCTTGCGGACGAGGGCTTAGGGACGTTAAGCTTTCGTTCCCGGCTGTTATCTTGATAACAATTGTTGCTATAATTCTATGTCAAAGGCCGTCAGGCGGATGCAGGCAGTGGGCTGCAGCCCACACGATAAGAAGAAGAAGAATAGATACTCGGTTGTGAAACAGGCATTTTACATTGTAAATGGCGAAGTGGGCCTAGCACAAACGTATTACCGAAATCGTAACGTTAACGTTAGCTATTTTTGAAATAAAAGCAAACAAAAAAAAATTGACACAATAATTTGTAGCATTCATTTATATTTCATTCAAAAGCCGCTTAGCTAGGCCTCAACAACCGTCTCATTTTCAACACTGACAGTCAGCAAAAAGCTAACTGGTTTAATTTAAACAAACGACGAACTAGAGACATCAGTTTTTGTACTGTGCCTATCATTGCACACTATACTTAAGGTCTTAACTAAACAATTTATTTTTACCAATGTCACAAAACTTCATAATTATATTATTTGCAAACTTTTAGGATTTTTATATATATAATCAACACTGACAAAATAATGATGTAAAAATATATCATAAATCATAAGACGAAAAATTTTATATTTATTGTTTTAGCATATATGTATGTTGTAGTAGTAGTTTTTAATCTTTAGCCTTAAGTAGTTTAAATTTAAAATCATGTATATAGCATAAATATATTCATATCTAATAAAGACGAAAAATATAAAATAATAGCAAGATAATTAAATTTTATCATCCATTTCAACAGTTCTTCTGTTTCACGTATATATGTAACCGCATATTTTTGGTGCAGAGATACCTATAGAAATAAAAGAGACCTACAGCAAAATCTAGCTCACATTTTAGGACTTTAGGACGACCTGAGTGGTTTAGTGGTCAATATAAATACCACGCAAGAGGTCCCGGGCTCGATGCCCGGCCCGGTGACGGGTCTGGGTGTTACTATGTATAATATGTATGTATTTAAAAAGTATATAAGTTGTATATCCGTTAAGCTAGCACCCATAACACAAGCATATTAGTTGCTTACTTTGGAGCTAGATGGCGCTGTGTGAAATTGTCCAAAGATATTTATTTATTGTTTATTATTATTATTTTAGTTTAACTGTTAATATTTTCTTCTAAAGTAACATTAGTTTCAGCCACATCTAGTAGCTATAATTCTGAATACCCCGGCAGGCGACCGCGTGAGCCTGCTGATGGCACTTGAATGCTGGCCTGGGGCGGGCGTGCATTTTTTACTGGAAACCAACTAACAATGCCGCGGTATGGCCACTTGAGCATCCTTAGCCTCTGCTACTGTGCCTGAAGAGTTTGGATCTTTGCAAAGGCATTGGGAATTTGAGGAGGAAAGTTAATGAGGGTATTGGCTGGACGAAGGAGGTATGTTTTGTATTCTTTGTGTGTGAATATTGTTTGTATTTTTTTGCTACTGAGATTTTATGTTGCTATTAACTATTTCTGCTAAGCCTTTAAGTAATTTGGATAATGTTGTGTTGCGTGTATAGGTTATATGATTAATGTAATTATTATGTATTAAAAAGTTTTGTTTCTACTGACTGTTTTTTTTGGATATTGAGTTACTCGTATTTCTGGTTGATTCCAGTCATAGTTTTATTTGACTTATAAAAAGATATCACAAGTCCAGTCCAATTACTAGTATAACTCGTTACGTTAACCGCTGTATGTCTTCTTTGCACCTGACTATATTAGAAGTCACTCAAACAGAATGAACTGTTTTTAGTATCCCATGCTCTTTTGTATATTCCGTCCTTTTTAATTAACACCATGTATCACTAAACTAACTGGAGTGCACGTCATTCCTTTGAATCAACATGACTCGCTCATTTTCCTTTCAACTTTACCTACGTACTCTTTTTTCATTAGGTTCTCAAAATTGAAAGCTACGCAGAAAATACTGCGCTGGAGTTGAAAAAGTGCGCCTATCTCATTGCGTGACACGATGAAACGCGTCGAAATATGAATACCTTGTTTATGAGATTTATTTACGCTTTACGCGGACGACACAGTAAACATTAATAGACTGACGGTTGCAGTCGGCGTTGGCGCAAGGGAGGAGCAACAGCGTTTGTGTTTTTTTACATTAAATAATTGTATGGCATCATACATTGCTGTAAAGTAATTATAGGAGTATAGTGATTAAGGCACCTGCATCTCGTGAACGAGTGTGTGTGTTCCGTACACACACACTCGTTCACGAGACCTTCTAAGTACCAATGTGACATATTTTTAAGAATTCAAAATTTATAACTCTTTCAAGATAATTCATCATCTTCCTAGCATTTTCCCAACTATGTTGAGGTCAGCCAGACTCACCGAATGCAGATGACTACAAGTGTTTTACATGGAGCGACTGCTTATCTGACCTCCACCTCTTCTCCAAGGTAATTAAGGGTACTATTTAGATGATGTTTCATACAAATTCCTCGTTAAAGTTTCAAAAGAATAATGAGACGGTTTTCGTTTATCGCTCATGCCTTGCACCACAACCAAAATCCAACACACGTGCATATGTTTGTGTGTAGCTGTCATCGAAAATGCACGTAACATACCTACTTCACGGCTCATGTGGCCATTAATTTTTTAAACGCATTACCGCGGTCAGAGTTAAAATATTTATTTTAAAAGAGCTACCTAAAAGGGTTGTTGTATGCACATCTGGTGTAAAGGGTGGCCGGTACTATTTGGCAATTTGGTATAGGGTGCTACAAGTAAAGACAAAAGCCAATCGTTAGATTATAATTAGGTATACTAATAATTATTAATACGAAGGTTTGGGAGGATGGATGTATGTTTGTTACTCTTTTACGCAAAAACTACTCAAAGGATTTGGACGAAATTTAGTATCTGTACACTTAATTTATAACCTGGATTAACATGTAGGATATTTTTTTCCGAGTGTGCGAAGTAGTAATATCTAGTTTTATAAAGTCAACTAGCTGCGCCCGGCATGTGTTGCAATGCCACTTTTTTTTGGGGTGGACCACCTTTATCACTTAGGGGCATGAAAAATAGTTTATGTCCTATTCTCAGACTACTGAATATAACACTAAATTTCATAAGAATGCAATTTTGGAGGCATTTTGTTTCAAACACTGTGACACGAAAATTTTATATTATTATACTAGCTTCTGCCAGCGACTTCGTCTACGTGGAATAGTGGTGCTCCACTCTTATTGGTCTCAGCGTGATGATATATAGCCTATAGCCTTCCTCGATAAATGGACTATCTAACACTGAAAGAATTTTTCAAATCGGACCAGCGGTTCCTGAGATTAGCGCGTTTAAACAAAATGACAACATTTCCCTTCACTGCTCTGCTCCTATTGATTGTAGCGTGATGAAAAGTATACTATAACCAGCTCAGGAGTATGACAAATAATTGTACCAAGTTTCGTTAAAATCCGTCGAGTAGTTTTTGTTTCTATAGAGTTTATACAGACAGACAGACAAAAATTTTACTGATTGCATTTTTGGCATCAGTATCGATCCTTGATAGTTATTTTGAAAATATATTTCATGTACAGAATTGACCTCTCTACAGATTTATTATAAGTATGGAAGATAAAAGAAGATGATACGTAGGTACCATAATTGTTCCAAAAGTCTGCTATTTCATACCTTCCCCTTAATCCTAGTAGGCATACTTTATTTCACTCCCAAGAAACGTATTGTCTGCTTCACCGAATTCTTTGAAATATAAGCTGAGCACTTATACGAGTGCAGTTAATAAGTTTGTAGGATACAGTTACATTCACTAGGTATGTTAGTAAATGGAAAACGGTTATGTGAGGAAAATAAGCGATTTTATGCCTATAGTTCATGATCTGCCTAGCCTTTTCCCAACTATGTTGGGGTCGGCTTCCAGTCTTTGACCGGATGTAGCTGAGTACCAGTGTTTTACATGGAGCGACTGCCTATCTGACCTCCACAACCCAGTTACAGAGTCAAAGATGTACAAATAACATCCGGGACCAACAGCTTAACGTGCTTTCCGAGGCACGGAGGAGTCTCGCTATGAGAAAGATGGTAACCCATCCACGGACCGACCGCGCCAAGCGCAGCTTAACCTGTGATCGGTCGAACCGTACGGCTGTTACTTAGCCACGCGCTCCTCTAATCTATTTTATGCCTATAGTTACCATCTGTATTGTCTTTCTTGAATAGATAAGATAGTATCTCTGTATCATCCGAAACTGATTTCAAAATACATAATTATATTCGTAAAGGGTTTTGTTTTTTTTTGTAAAAAAACTCTTTGAAAAGAGTGTCTATGGAGTTTCTTGCCGGTTCTTCTCCATAAGACCCACTCCTTGGAACCGTGCAACTAGCTTGACGTTTCATAAGTGAGTGCCTGCAAAGACCTATTTGAACTTTAAAATTGTGAGTTTGAGTTAGAGTTTCTAATGGGATATCATCAAATGACTTCTCCCACCGTAGGTGGGGCGGGAGGAGATGTGAGACTCTTACTGACTAAAACCCTTCCATGTTCCTCCCTCAGCCCTTTACGTTCTGGGGGTGCGGTAACCTTTCCGAATATCCCGCAGCCCCGGCAGGCAAGGTTTTTTTATTACACACGCCCACAGAAGGGGGCTGCAACCTGAACGCAGCGCCTTAGACCACTCGGCCATCCTGACGTTACTCGTAAAGGGGTAATTGATAGACTTCTACAACCTAATATTATGTAGGTAGGTACTTACTTGATAAAATATATACATACGCGCATCGTGCAGGTACCTCTACAAGTATTCGGATAAAAAGTATCCAGGTTTCAATCTATTCATCTAAATCGTTTCAGCCTTTATACAAATAAACATAACAAACTCACTTTCGCATTTATACTTAATATGAGTTAGGCTAGGATTATGGTTTTCCAAAATACAAACTATGTTGATATTGAACAACATTCTATTTATGTACATTCAGCTAACCCATGTTAACATCTTAACAATTTGTTGGTTTAGGGATAAAAAGGGTTGGATATTTTTTTCTTCCTATAAAATACAAGGTTTTATTTCGGCAGTAGCATTAACATACGACCTTTTGTTTTCTAACAATATGTTTTGTTTATTTCTCAAGAAAGTACCTATAAGGAGAAAAATAAGGAATTAAAAACGTTAAAGTTCTATAACGCGTGAAAACAATAAAGGCTAGAAAGAAAGGTCATTAATGAAACTTATCAAAATAAAATTGACTAAGATTTACTGGTTATAAGCCTTATTCATAATCTAGGTTCTATGATCATCAATCTTATGCTCTGTGAAATAGCTATTTTTTAAATTGCTATCACTATTTTATATAATTTTCAAGGAACAGTGGCTATCCTCTGGGATGGTCCCAAAAAAGATTTATTTCAACATCCCCGCCCATATTTGCCATCCCACTGCTACTGGCTGTACAAAGGCTTTTTATACATTGATAGTCAGTCACGCTTGCCTAAAGCTGGTTGGCGATTTTCACTTTTTATATAAAAAAAACTGATAGTTAGATTCTATTCTATATTCAAAAAAGTTATTTTTTTGCCAAAAAATAATAGACATAAACCGAATTTAATTAATCATAACATGACAAAATAAATTGGTCTAAAAAACATTTTTAACGACGTGATTGTCACAGCAGCAGAAAAAAAATACCCCGAACAGTTCGTAGATCAAATAAAAAGGTCACGCAGATGTGACACCGTCTGTCTTTTCAGCCTACACGCTACGTTGAGAAGTGGATTCACAGTCACACGATATTCCGTTGTCTTCAAGCGACACAAGCGTATCGGTTACAGACCGCCGTCGCGTCTGTCAACCTAACTATTATAAATGGCTTTTAACACCTCCCTACTGTGGTAGTGATTGCAATGACTTTGTGGCTGATCCGCCTGTCCGATATGCAGATTCTAGTAGGGTCAGCAAAATTAACATCTGAACATTCAAATGCGCCAACTCCCATTATGTTTAACAACTGGGAATTCTAAAGTGTTGTCCTTATTTGGAGTTGAAAATATACACAAAAAAGTTTGTTTTAATTTTTTTGTGTAGGTACTGTCGTTGATCAAAAAAAGTTAATAATGTGTTGTTGGGTAAAATGCGGAGATAGTAAGATGGTATACATCTATACAGCTAACTCTAGATGAAATCTAGGTATCTCTAATTATTATGTAGGTACAGCTTGAGACTAAAACGAGAAATCATTAATCATCGAAGATCCATCTTAAAGTAAATTAACCTAAATATTCTAAAGGCAGGCATACTCTATGGTGGGCCGCTATAAAGAAAATTCATATATGAGGGAAAAAGGGGCGGCTGGTACTTGCAACCTGGCCTGGGGCCTGGGGCGGCCAAGACTTCAAATCCGCTACTGACTGTTGGACATATACCTCTCTAAAGCTGCCATATCGCACGGTCTTCAGCAGTTGCAACCCTACTGCCAGCAGCTTTTCGTCGTCACTCCATCGATAAGCAACTAACGTTGGATTCAAATTGTACGGTGATTTTTCAGCCAGCGAATAAAATGAGCAGAATTTGAAACGTGCGTCTAATATATAACAACCTTTAATGAAAATGTTCACTTCGATGTAACCCATAAACGAAACCCACATAAACAAAAACGAATTCGATATCCAAAAACAATAATCAACAAACAAAATCCGCCAAATGAACTTTACCTAATCTAAATTAAATTTTCAAAACACGAAATAAATAAAATATGTAAATTAAGGTCTTATTACAAGATTTCAATTTACATGGAACAAGGGCCAAAGTTCGCAGCGTAAGGTGCCTCCCAATCTCCGGCCGGTCCTTGCTAAGTGTCATTATTTGAACGAGGCGCGATGGTTCAAGGAGTCCTTTCAAAGGAACCTTTGTTATCAACTTCTGTTTTCAATTTGGATTATAAAAGTAATTATGACCATTTTGGAAGCTATTTATAACTTTTTTCAGTGAAGTTTGTCTTTAATTTTGTCCCGCATGCCAACTTATTGACTATGCGACTTGCAACTGAAAAAGCTCACCATCATTATATATATTATATCTACTTACATTTTTTTTTTACTCAAACTTGAAAACAACCGTTACGGGTCCATTGTACGTACAATATTATAATATATATACATATATATGATCACCACTCTATACAAATTAAAATTCCACCGAAGTTTATTTCGTGGAAAATCAGAAAATTAATTAAACCCCAAACAATTTCACGGAAAGCTGTTTTCCAGGACTGGCGATAATAATAATAATTTCCGTGCCTAAATATTTTACCTAGAAGACCCATTTGTTGATTAACCTTCCTGGAAGCAGGCATCGCCACATAAAACCAATGTTTTAATCTTTCTGGTAACACGCTTTAAGGAACCGCATGGAGGGGTATTCGAAGTGATAAAATATTATCGATATACGGTCCAATTAGCAGTAATGTGCAAACATAAAATTTAACAATTAAATCATGAAGAACTTAGAGAGGCCTTTATCCAAGGTGAAGGCAGCATAGAAATTAATAAAAATTTAGCGGAGGATAAACTATTTAGTACCCACTCGCTTTCTGGGGGAACTAGCTCACCCGAACATCTGGTCTTATACGATTTTAACGGAACCACGAGATAACTTGGCCTAAATTGTGATGTGTTTAAGCAAGTTCAGTAAAAAGCACACTTACACTAAGTTTTAAATGGGAGTCTAATCTTCTTCTTCTTATCGTGTGGGTACAGGTTTTATCACCCAACAAGCCCTAGTGTCAGAGTTTTCTCAAATCCGCCTGACGGCCCCTGATATGGGATTGTAACAACAACTGCCAGCTAACAAGATAGCAGTCGGGAATGACGTCTTAACGTACCCTCTCAGGCACGTACAACACCACCTCCTCATCCTGACTCCGGGCTACATTGAGATATTTTCCAAAATCCACCAAGCGATTTCGGCCCGACCCGGGAATCCAACTCGAGACCCCGATTACAGCAGTCACGTTATGCGACCACTAAACCAAACAAAACCGGCCAAGTGCGTGTCGGGCCACGCGCAGTAGGGTTCCGTAGTAGGTCTCAGTTAGTCGACTATAACTCTGTAACCGGTTAAGCCTACTTAGCCGTGATAGTTTTCCTTGTAAGTTCATTACATGTGCTACGTCTGTGAATTTTTTCACATTTCTAGGTACAGCCATTCAAAAGTTAGAGGGGGGGGTAACTCGTATCGAACAAAAATTTTCACTTAAAAGCTAGATATTTCGCAAATGGCTCGCTTAACCGAAATGGTCTTCACACACCCATAATATTTTTGAAAGACCTATCTGACGATACCCCACACGAAGGGCTACGCGAGAAAAAAAATATTCATCCCTACTTTACATGTTTGGAAGCTACCCTAAAAAAAAATATTTTTCTTTTTAAAAAAATATTTTTCTTTAAAAAAAATTATTTTACCACTTTTTCGGCGTGATCAATATACATATTCATACCAAATTTCAGCTTTCTAATAACAAGAACCACGGAGCTATGCCGCGGACAGACAGACAGACAGACAGACAGACAGACGGACAGAGCGAAACTATAAGGGTTCCTTGTCGGACTACGGACCCCTAAAAACGATAAGTCATGTCTAAATATGCGGCCTAAAGTATTAAACACCATCAAATCCACTTCTTTAATACAAACCCCTCCCCGAAATAATAATTTTGGACAATTTACCCATTTCAATATAATAAATTTCGTTTTCGCACTAACACGTTTTACCCTTTCAGAATTCACGAGTATTACTTTACCTGGGCTGATGTATAGTTTCCTTGGGCGGCGGCATAGGAGTGGGGATCCTGCGGCCGCCCCTCATCCCGCTGCCACTCATCTTGGCCTCCGATTGTCCTTAGGCGGAACTGCGAAAAAAAAACATAATTCTTTAGGACACTCTAACGAATGAGACAAGGGGTCGGTTGTATTGAAATCCTGTCGCGAAACACGTTTTAGTTGTGTTCCCTTTATTATCAGGCTCTCTTTTGTGTTTTCGTGTTTTTATTTTGTCAATTAAATATGCTGTAATGAGAGAGCTGTGAAAGGGAGATGAAATAGCCTTTGTTAGGTACTTTGCCTAACAGGGGACTAGATTGTTGTATTAAAAAAATAAAGATCATTTTGAGAATGGATCTATTTACTTTCGAAATATTTTTTTTCTGACCATATTTTTTATTTTCCTTTTTGAAAGAATAATACAGTACTTCTATCATATTATTATCATACGAACAAAAGGAGATCAGGCTTGTCTATCTAAACGCAACTCCTAGTAATTTGATATACCTAGGCCCATTAATAAACCATGTATCTCTATGAACATCTATTGTAGTCTAAATCTATTGATAAGTTCTCGAATTTCACGCACGTACCGAAATAAATACACGTAGACAAAGCGATCCTACACCAATACCTAATATTAGTACAATAACGCCTATTTTCGTATCTTCCACTATCGCCCGTCTAATTGTTGAGCGCAAGATGAATACTGAAAAGGACTGTATCGCAACAGCCTTATTCCGTAGACTCAAGGTTTAAATTCCTTTGGCAAATTTTGGTGTATTTTTGCAATGTTCTAGGATGCATCAGTCAAAGCCTGGCTGGAACGTTACTGGCATTGTGACGGCTCTCAAAGCCTCCATTGGAGTCGTGAGGTTTGTTCCCGGTATAATAAGTATGGAACCTAGATTCTACGGTGATAGGCAACGTTTTGTTGTCTCTAGTTTAGTTTTTTCTATGGGAAATGAATGATAGTGGCCATTGTGTCGATGGAAATATAGATTCGACTTTATTTAGGTGCTATTTAACTCCTTTGCTACAATATTGCACCTTATTAAACCAAGTTCGTCCATTCTATGTTTTTTCATTATATCATCTATATATTTATTATTATCGTTCATTATATCATCTATATATTCTATAGAAGAAATTTTAATTACGTCCTAGGGATATAACATCGTATTTAAATAAAAATTGGTACATAAAAGGTTTCCCAACTTTTCCATTCATCATGTTTTACCATTATTAATTGTAACGACTATTGAACATTATCAAAGGACGGATACATAGATTTGCCATCAGGACAGATCCACTATTGAGCATTGTAACTGGACACTCGCTCAAAAAAATAATTATTGAAGGTATACCTACCAATTTTTCATATTTCACAATCATTCCCCTACGTTGATTCTTGTATTCCAAAAAATCATCGTCATATTCTGTAGAGATGTTTTTTGTGCGCGCAAATCTTCAAAATAGCTGAACAGATCTAGATAAAATTTGGTATGCACAATATTTACAACCTGCTATCCGGGCGAATTAGTTCTCTCAGGATGCGGGTGGAGCCACGGGAAACAGCTACTATACAAATATTATATTTTGTAATACCGCTGTCTCTAACAAGGTCCAAGCTACCGGAGTGATTATTTTTCAGAGAAATAACATCACCGCATTAAGTGGTGTTGTGTTCTTGGTATTATATAATATTTTCAGCCAAGATATTTCAATTCAAAATCTATCTTCTATCTATTAGACCAGTGCCAATAATATTTGAAAACAAAAAAAATAATAGTAGGATGAAACCCATTGGAAAAGGAGGAGAATATAATAAAAATGATAGGAAAAATAAATTACGGGCGATTTGAGGTCGGGAAGTGGGGGGAGGGGAGGTTAAAGGTAAAAAAACGGTTTATCTTATTTCCAGCAAAACTACAAGTCCTATGAAAAAAAGTTAAATGGCAAAGTTGTTGGTAATAAAAAGATCTACAACTTTTGGATTAACACTTTTTTCACATAACCTCAAATTTTATGTGAAAAATTCAAAAAACCAAGTTTTTGGTTTTTTATTTTTATCTTTTACAATAATTATTTTTTTTCCACAAAATTTGGTGAAAACTTACCTTTTTATGTCCCAAACACACTGTAATTTATTTGATTTAAAATAATATTTTTTTCACCCTTAGTTTGACTAAATATCGAAAAAACACCCTAATTTTCAATCGAAAATTCTCGCGTCGAAATATGTTTTTTTTTTTAAAGTTTTTTTGTTCAAAAACTTGGTTTTTTGAATTTTTCACATAAATTTTGAGGTTATGTGAAAAAAGTGTTAATGCAAAAGTTGTAGATCTTTGTATTACCTACAACTTTGCCATTTAACTTTTTTTCATAGGACTTGTAGTTTTGCCGGAAATTGAGATAAACCGTTTTTTTTTTTTTACGTTTAACCCCCCCCCTCCCCCCCTCCCCCCACTTCCCGTACTCAAATCGCCCGTAATTTATTTTTCCTATCATTTTTATTATATTCTCCTCCTTTTCCAATGGGTTTCATCCTACTATTATTTAATTCACTTTTTACCGTTTTTAGAGGCTAAAAGCACTGGCCTATATTCTTATAATAAATCTGTAAAGAGGTTAATTCTGTACATGAAATATATTTCCAAAATAACTATCAGGGGGTGATTCGGGATCGATACTGATGCCAAAAATGCAATCAGTAAAATTTTTGTCTGTCTGTCTGTCTGTATAAACTCTATAGAAACAAAAACTACTCGACGGATTTTAACGAAACTTGGTACTATTATTTGTCATACTCCTGAGTTGGTTATAGTATACTTTTCATCACGCTATAATCAATAGGAGCAGAGCAGTGAAGGGAAATGTTGTCATTTTGTTTAAACGCGCTAATTTCAGGAACCGCTGGTCCGATTTGAAAAAATATTTTAGTGTTAGATAGTCCATTTATCGAGGAAGGCTACAGGCTATATATCATCACGCTAAGACTAATAGGAGCGGAGCACCACTATTCCACGCGGACGAAGTCGCTGGCAGAAGCTAGTTAAATTTATTAAATTTATAAAAAAAGAATTATCAAAATCGGACTGCTGTGTAAAAAGTTTAAGTAGAAGTAAGTACACGTCGAATTGTAAACCTACTCCGTATTTTTTCGTTGGTTAAAATTACATGTTGCTGCTCTCAGTTGTTCCACACAAGAAGACATCAAGATTTTCCTTGATTTCAAAAACACAGTACGCAAACAAGAGAGTCTTGATTCAGTGCTCATTCAGCTATGTTGAAAAGATGTGAAACTCTGCAGATGTTATCAGCAGCATCTAAATGACGCTCTGGCTGACTGACCGACTTCTTTACGTGAGTTTATACATAGAAAAATAACGGAAGAAAATCTGCTAAATGTTATGCTGGAAATGACGAAAAAAGTTTTTTTTTTGGGGGGAAGGTTCATACAGTACAGTCATGGCTAATTTTACATGCAAAGAGTTCACAATTAAGTTTTTTAAGTTCGTTCTTAGTTAAGAAGCTGAAGGACTACGGATGGGTTTCACTAAGAGTCTGATAGTCCTACTCCGGCTAAGGACTGGTCATTTGAAGATTTAAAAAATATCCTACCTTTCTTTTGTTTGTCTACCTGAATTATACTTAGGTACGACTTTTTTTGATCGTCAGACTGACAGATAGCTTTACAAAGATATCTTTGTTTGACCTAGGCAAAGGTTGCAATGACAGAAATAAGGCATATAAGGCATACCCCGTGGAAAAAAGTTTTTTCAATAAACTTAAATACACATCCGCTCATAGTCTACGGACTGATCGCAGATACGAACAGAAAAAAAAAAAAAAAAAAAAAAAAAACTTAAAAGAATAAATTTCTGACTAGCTGTTTCCCGCGGTTTCACCCGCGTCCACCCAGATAAAAAATACAAAACCTAAAACCTTCTCCAGAGTCCCCTCTATCTCCGTACCAAATTTCAGCCAAATTGCTCTAGCCGTTCACGCGTGATGCGATGACCAAGGGAAACAGGAATTCATTTTTAAATAATAAATAGATAAATAGATGATACATCGCTCTAGAAGTCGGTATCCAATACTAAGTTACTATTGTCAGTATTTTTGCCACCGACTTTTTCAGAAATAATTTTGTTTAACCGACTTCTTTTTCTCTTATAAGTGTTTTGGGAGGCTGTTATATTTATTCCCTAAGTTGAAGTAAATGCAAGCCAATAAAAATATATAGAATAATATAATAGTCACGATCCGACTTATAGTATCGGAGAAATACGCACACACACTTTTGATGTTTACACACGTGTTTAGAAATATACACTGACATATACCTACTAATATTATGTAATTAAAACAACATTACAAACACACGGGTAACCTCTCTTTTTATGAAGTCGGTTAAAAACAAAGTCGACGTTAAAAGCCAGTCCTCACCGAAGCATAATATTATATATTCCCTGGTGTTTATTAAAACCAAAGACTTGTTACGTCATAATATAGCACTGCTGTTTTTAACAGTCACTTTAATCACTGTTAAAATGACACCGTGGTGAGCGTGACCAGGCATAGATGTGCCTATTTTGCAGTTTAGACTTAATTAGATATTATCATTTAAATAATGAATAGGGTTGCTCGGTGAATTCATAATAGAACCGGTTCATGAGCTGAATTTTAATTATTATGTTGTTATCAAGGTATGAAGCTAAGTGTTTGGCACTTTGAGCCTTGTGAGTTTTTTTTACTGATGGTGAACCTTAGGTATTTAAAATAATATTTTAAATTCTTTTTGACAATATCATCTCTATCTCTGATTTTAGTTTGTAGCTGCAATCAGCAACTAGGTATGAACCGATTTAAAAAAATAAATAAACAATTATATTTTTTTATATAGTCAACATGCATACTAAAACAATAATGGAATATTTATTTTTCAGAGAATTGTTTTAGTTTTTTCTTTCATCGTTAGTATGTGAAGTCTAAGATATACATAGAAAGAACATATGACTTCAGAAAAATCACATAGGTTCTTGCCAGGTTTCAAACTCGCACACTCGTATACGAGAGGCACCATCACGACTTTTATTTCTCTATTGCTCTGATTTTAGTTAGTAACTGGTCTCAGCAACTAGCAACTATAATAGGTATAAAAAATATCACATGAAAACTTATAATGATTTTATTATAAATAATATATCATCTGCCTAGCCTTTTCCCAACTATGTTGGGGTCGGCTTCCTGTCTAAACCGGATGCAGCTGAGTACCAGTGTTCTACATGGAGCTGGACTGCCTATCTGACCTCCAAAACCCAGTTACCGGGTAACACGGTACCCCTTGGTAAGACTGGTTGTCAGACTTTCTGGCTTCTGACTACCCGTAATGACTGTCAAAGATGTACAAATGACAACCGGGACCAACAGCTTAACGTGCTTTCCGAGGCACGGAGGAGTCTCGCTATGACATAGATGGTCACCCATCCACGGACCGACCGCGCCAAGCGCAGCTTAACTTTTGATCGGTCGAACCGTGCGGCTGTTACTTAGCCACGAGCCCCTCTTTATTATAAATAATATAATGGAATATTTATTATTTACGAATAATACAAATTAGGTGTAGTGAGGAAACATTTTAATTATCATAAGTTTTATATCTTCATCATATAAACAAAGATATTAGCTTTCATTGCAGTTGTTTTATAATTAACATTGGGATTTTGGAGATAAGTCTGGCCATTCCTCTCCATCTATCAGGCATTTGTATTTAGGACATTTTGCGCTTTTGTCGTATACTACGAATCCTTCATATGCATTGCAATTGTTGATTTCTTCCTAAAAATAAAAAATAAAATTAGTCAGTTACGATATACAAGGGTTCATAAAAAGAGCCTCCACGAGTGATTCCTTTTTTGGAATAGGGTACTTTACTATTTTTTGTAATGAGCCTTAATTTGATCCCTTGATTTTAATGAACTCCCAGAATTTTCATTTCAATTTTATAAAATCGTTAGGTGCCTTAAAAATTTAATGCATAAAAAATTTTGAATGTAAACTTTCGCTTGAAAACGCCATGTTCCTGAACCAATACATCGCTCTAGAAGTCGGTGTCTCTAAGTTACTGTTGTTGGTATTTTGCCACTGACTTCTAGAGCGATGTATTGGTTCACTAGCGTTTAAATAAAACCAATTTTTCCTTTTTTTAGTATCTATTTTTGGAAGTCGGTTGTATTTTTTTTGGACAATTGTATTTTTTCACTGTTCGGTATTTCGATCTAATTACTTTATCTGCATAAATTCGTGTACCCAGACCTACTTACTAACTAGTTTTTATGTTGCAATAAGCTTAAATAACCAGATCGTCTGGGTATGGGCGCATGCCCAGGTAAAGATAGACCGTTAGATATTCTTAACATATTTACTAAACGGCTGAGCCTATGTTGATAAAATTATATGGGATCACCTCGGGAGTATAACTTACCAAACAAAAAACTGATGATTTTGAAGTAAAACATGTTATGTTATAATATCTTGAAAGTTTTTTTTTAAGTCACGAAATGTTATCAAATTAGTGTATTACCTCAAAACTAGTGGTTGGCTTAGTCATAACAACAACAAGTCCAATAAGAAATAGACCCAAAATCAATGTCACACGCACCATTCTTGTATCTTGCTTTTCTGAAAACATACCAATTTACATAAATCAATCACTATGATAGAATAGAATATTCTTTATTATGTACACCACTTTTAAACTTAAAACTAAGAATATAATTAAGGTAGGTGACACAGTGGGCGGTCTTAAGGTCTTAATGAATACAAAGTCCCCTGGAATACAAAGGGCTGAGGAAGGAACATGGATGGGTTTTAGTCAGTAAGAGTCTGAAACTCCCTCCCGTCATCCTCGTCAAAATTATCAAATGACCCCTCCCGCCGTGGGTGGGGCCCACGGTGGGAGGGGTCATTTGATAATTTTCAAACTGAAAATCAAAGCTTATTGGAAACTAGCTGTTTCCCGCGATTTCACCCGCGCCCTGAGGATAAATATAGCCTATGTTACTCAGTGATAATGTAGCTTTCTAACGGCAAAATAACTTTTGAAATCGGTCCAATAGTTTTTAGTTTATTTGTTAAATACAAAATCAATATCTTTCCGTTTTATAATACAAACAAACAAACAAATCTTTCCTCTTTATAATATTAGTTTAGATAAGTGCAGACTAGACCACTTTTTGTATAAAAACCAAGAAAACTCCTTCATTTAAAATCAGTTCAGTGTCTAGAAATAATACTCAAGCATTGATAACAATTATCGTCTGCTGGATGTTCAAAGAGTTACCACACCCCCGGAATATAAAGGGCTGAAGAAGTAGCATGGATGGGTTTTAATCAGCAAAAGTCTGACGCTCCCCCTCGCCCTACCCATGGCGGGAGGAGTCATTTGATGATTCCCTATCCGCAAAAAAAAAACCTTTGATATCGTCTTCGCCATAGATTTAGCCAGTTGATTAATTGAATCTAATTTTAAACTTCTACGACCTAACACTGTACGAGGAAATAAAGAGATTTACTGACATATACACACATAGATTTCAGATACAGATACATTCGATAGAAAAGTTTAGAATAATCAATTGTGTCCAAAATTATCTCATAACTTTAATTAAAACTTCACTAATAAAAAAGAGCTGCAAATATGTTTGGATTGTTAGAATAAAATCTGTAACTATTTATTAAAAAATACCTATAAAAAAACCGCACTAAAACGTCCCGTTTAGACATTAAATATTAAAATTTTAAAAGGTATGAATTAATATATTTTAGAAGATAACTCACCTGTGTTATAAAATTGATGTTTCTACCAATGAAGCTACCAGTGTAATGACTATTACGAGTATATCTAACGTAATGCGGTTTAATATATTCTCGATTTTCCATTTAAATACGAACAAGGTCAAAAAGAATCGTGATTCGAATTCGAGTGCGTACATCATCGTCAATAAAGGTGAATCATTACAATACTTACTTACGCACAAAAAAAACACGTGCGAAATTCGATTCGGTTGGTCACAATTTTAAGTATATTTAAATCATTAAAATCAATGCAAACGGTTTTCCGAAAAATCGGAAAGCAAAATTACGTTGATTTAAAAGAAGCCGGCTAAGTGTGTGTCGGGCCACGCGTGGGGTTCCATAGTAGGTCTTAGTTAGTCGACTATAACACTGTAACCGGTTAAGCCTACTTAGCCGTGATAGTTTTCCTTTTAAGTACATTACATGTGCTACGTCTGTGATTTTGTTCACATTTCTAGGGACAGCCATTCAAAAGTTAGAGGGGAGGACGCTCGTATCGAACAAAAATTTGAATTTCGCAAATGGCTCACTTTACAAAAAATAAACAACTGTAAGTGACATGCTCGAGCCAACTAAACTATCGTTTGTCTCTAAAGTGATGTGACGAATTTAGAAGGAAGTTTTATAAAGAGCATCTACATACTTTAGCGTCCTCCACGCCGAGCATCTGCTGTAGTCTTGTGGAAGTTAATTCTTCATGTGCTTAGTTAGCTTCTCTATAAAATTTCATCATTTATATGCTATCCTACTAAGAAAAGGCATTTTCTCTTGTTCAGAGAAGCACTGATTATCACGCTTGCTCAAGACGAAGCGGAGATTTTTGTGTTTTTTTATTAGTCCAACTGTCCAAGACTCCAGGTTTTATGACAATGTTTTCCTTGGCTATTAGTTAGTGGCGCCTGAAACAAAACTTAGAAAAAACATTATGAAAATCTTCATTGACCCTTCCAACACTTAAACTTCGGATTGAGAAGCGGGTTCCTTAAGATCTTAGCCACTACGATATGTCTACTAAAGACACAAAAGTACCTAGCAGTTTTTACCTCAACACAAAAAGGTCAAGAACGAGTCGGACTCGCACACTGAGGGTTCCGAAAAGAAAGAAAATACATAAAGACAATAAACTCGCACCATCCTGTTTTAATCAACAGCTTAATGAAATTTGTTGTAAAGGAAAATTGCTTAAAACTAAGTTAATTAAAATTATAAGTTTTTTTCCTAAAATATTTAGACTAATGTATTTCGGAATTCATACTTTGCACACTTTGGAGATAAGGGGGAAAATTATATTTATTGTGTATTTTTCATTATAATTCTAAAACTAAAATTCAGATCAGGCCCTTCTATATGACAACTACAGACCCCATATGACAATTACAGTCTTACCCTAAAATTTGAAACCCCATTTTTCATATTTTTTTGTGACGTTGCTGCATATTTCATTCCTTTTCATGATTCTATGTCAACGGGAAGTAGGTACCCTATAGGTTTTGTTTAACTTTTTTTTTGACAGACAGACAGATGGACAACAAAGTGACGTTATTGATTGGGGCCCGTTTGTTTTACGAGACCCGGAACCCTAAGATCGCCTACAAACTTCTAAGGTGCAAACACTCATTTGTATTCCTGAATTCATTTAGTGGTAGTTGATGTCTTTGCATTTCAAAATCAATATAACAACAAATCCAATTTACAGCTCTGCAATCTAACACGCAAACATACACACATACATTCGTCTGTTTCATATTATTGGTACTATTCATCTACGTGCCGTCATTACCTTTGAATATCGAGCTCATTACCCGTCCTTTTTCCTCATTCCCAACACAAAAGAGAGGGCCGATTGCGAGGGAATTATATGCAATTTCATTGACTAGAAATGAGAATACCGCTTTCCAAGTCTAGTCTGTTAAACGGGGATATTGAAATTTTATAGGTAAAGAGCTTTATCCCAGAGATTGATTAGGTCTTTTTCTCATATTAAAGCTTTTGTCTCAGTATTTAATGCAAAGAAAATTGGTTTTTAAGTGGCCATATTGAAAGAGTGTCTGGAAGATACGGTATTTGAGATATTTTTCAATTTTCCGTTCTGGAATTGATAAAATGTTACGGGAACCGTATCGCTAGTGACTGGCTGTCAGTCGCGTTTCCTTTGCTTGAAGCTTGAAATTAAAAATTGAAGTCGAAAACACTAAAATTTAAAGAACGCAGCGATAGTGAGAAAGCCGACTTTCAGTGACCTTATTAACAATATAAAAAAAGGTTTGTTGATAACTAAAACTTTGGTAACTTTTAAAACTATAAGCATATAAACTTAATAATGCAAATTGATTTATTTATTGTTTTAGTCAGAGTAGAAATAAGACACACCAGGATAAAAAAAACATTGCCCTACACTAGGAATTCTTCCTGTGTCGTAGATGCGTTTACAAACATACATTACACATGCACTATCACCCAGACCTGGAAGAATTTTAGTTGTCTGCGATACGATGCGCATCAGCCATTACTCAGCCACTACGCCAAACATGCCGTCATTCTAGTACCTGACTTGTGACTGCTTCGTGGCATAACACAACTGTTGTAAACGAGGTTTCGATTCTTAGGTTGGGGAAAAACAGCTTTGTGGTTTTTTGTAAAATGTCACAAAGCAGCCCGGAGTTAGGAAGTTGGTGGTGTAATACTCCGTGGCTGGAAGGTCACGTTAAACCGTCGTCCCTAGCTGCTATCTTGATAGCTGGCAATTGTTACATTTCCATGTCAGAGGCCGTCAGGCAGATTTAAGAACTTTTGACAAGTGGGGCTAGGGCTTGTAAGGTTGATAAAACCCTGCACCCCACACGATAAGAAGAAGATCTTTGTACCTTTCCTCTATAGAAAACGCATGAATACAAAAAGTAGGGTCTATAACCAATCGTATTGAAATGAATTTAATTATCAGCACCGCATTCTTGTACTGATAATGAATAATTGATCATGCAGAACATTAATCGTGCGAGACGACTTGCACTTGGCCGGTATTTATATATGTATTGCAATTTGATGCGTGCGTTTACTTTGCAAGTCCAATTGATTTGTGTTAGAATCCTTACTAATAATACAAAAGCAAAAGTACTTTAGGTGCTCAGATAAAAATCTTGTGTCCTTCCCCAAATTATAATGTATCTCCTTATCAAATTTTAACTAAATCAGACCAGCTGATTTGCCTTTCGCATTACTTTATAACATTAATAATATTGAGTGAATGGCTATAGCTAAGTAATAGTCATGCAGATGCATAAATCAGTTGAGTTAAGCCGCGCTAGCCGCGGTCATTCCATGGATGGGTGATCATTTTCTTAACCTAGTTAGACCGTTCCGTGCCTCGGAGAGCACGTCAGCTTGTCGGTTCTGCGCCTGATCTATTCCAAGTCGTGACGAATTGCCGTCCCATCGCACTTTGAGAGTGAGAGAATAGAGAGTGCACAATGTGTCTGCGCAAGCACTATGGCCTTCAACGAAAACTTCCTGATTTTTACTACAGAATTCTAAATACCCATAAACTGCCTTCTAGGGCTGGTGCATTGTTAGGAAAAATTACCGCAGCTCCAGAAAGGCGAAGTAAGGAACATGGATGGAACAGTAGTTTCGGGGCGTAATACCACTTCAGCAAAAACAAGGTTTAACTTAAAGTTTAAACCTCTTGACTTTGAATTTACCAAACGGACTTACACCACGTCTATTTTTTTTTACGCATGCACAATCAAACATAACATGACCCTCCACAATTTAACCGTGAACAACCAGCAGTCACGCATGAACAACTACTAACAGAACTCCTAGACAACTTAGTAATTCTAAATTTTACTTAGCGCTCTAACTTCCTTCGCGAACAAAGTGGAGCTTGTATGCACTATGCGATGTGCCACACTAAAATGATTAGTGCACCTAAAGCGCAGGAAACGAAACAAAGTTGCGTTTCATAGAACGCAGTAGTTACATTTTGTGTATAATAAATAAACATCCGCGATGTCGTAATGTTGTGGTGGTTAGAAGTTTAGAAGCTCGCTTTTTAATCATGAGACTTCGATCTATGAAAACCAAATAAAATACATTTCTTATTACCTAAAAAGTTAAGGGGCCTGGCAATTTCTTTTCAGGTACATCTTAGACATCAGTGACTAACGAAGAAAGACATCGTTTCAAAGTCTGAAATCGTCAATCCACTTTGAGCAAGCGTGGTCAGAAGTGGAAGGTAGATAGAAGAGGCATTTTTCCGGCAGTGGGACCATAAATATGTATAATATAATGATGATAAGACCAATGATGCAGTAATATTACATAGAAATAATTACTATTATGTACCTCAACAATTCTCTACAAATCTACAGGATATGAATAATAAATTAGTCTCAATATGCCACAAGGATCCATAGGTAGTTTTATACCCTAGACAGTGAGTGATAAGCCGACTCGTTAAAATGATCGATCGTTACGGATACAGCATTTTGCTTTCCATATTAAGTAATTAATGATTTAGTTAGGCTTCTCATTTGCTATTGTTTATCTGTTTACATTACTCACATGTAAAAAATCGCCAATCCTTGAGCGGGGGCGATAATCAATGCTGTTGCTTTCTTTGCATAAGAAGAGCCTTTTACCCAGCAGTGGGATAGAAAAAAAGTCAATGATTATGATGATGATATACATATATTTTGCACCGAAAATATACATGTGGTCATTCTACGTCGCTTGTCTTGCTGTGTGACTCGAAAATAAAACAACTATCTTTTTTTTATTGATGACAAACAATGTGAATAATGTACAACGTACGAATATGTGACAAATAGGTCTTATGCCCGGTAAAGTCAGATAAAAGGTGTCCAATAAACATCTGTAGCTTATTGATCTACAGCTTCATGATTTAACCAATAAGTAGGTACGATGGCATCAGGCCAAGAAATGCGTCAAAGAATTCCAGTACTAAGTAAATAAAAACTACCTACTTAAGTAAATTTCATGTATTGATTGACGGTATTCGTGGAATCTGTGACGATGTTAATTCATGGTGTACGCTTGTGACATTTTACATGGCTTGATGATTCCATCAAGGAAGCTCCGGCTCTAGGGTCGTACGGACAATTGTTTTTGCAATCACTATTCAGGTGCGAGAGCCAGACATAGTTAATAGCGTCGTGTAGCGTAGCACCATCTCTTTTTCTCAACGAAAATATTCCTGCTTTGGCATGTTATAGTAAGGCCCATGAACTGGTATTTTAGGAGACTAGGTTAGGTTTTTAGATTCTGCTTGGGACTTCGTCTACACCAGATACACTCCAGTCTCCCTAAAAATATCCCGGTAATCCGGAACTCCGTCCAGCCGTTTTTCCATGATTGACTGAGGGAGAGAGGAAATTAGTAGGAAGACACACTCACAAAACGGGAAAATTTATTTAGATGCAATTTGATATAGAGATAGACGGGGACCTGGGGAAGAACATGGGAAAATCTTTATCAGGGTGCTTGAAGTAGTTCAAGACGCTGGTAAAACCACGGAAAACAGCTAGTAACAAATAAATCTTTAAACCGTCCGATCAAAGGTTAAGCTATCTAATACCATGTCATGCCGAGACTCCTTCGTGCCTTGGAAAGCACGTAAAGCTGTTGGTCCTACTTGCCATTTGTAGATTTTAAACAGTCGTTACCCTGACAACCAGTCTTACCCGATAACTGGTTTGTGTAGGTCAGATAGGCAGTCACTACTACATGTTAAACACTAATACTTAGCTGCATCCAGTTTAGACTGGAAGACGACCCCAACATAATTGGGAAAGGCCTAGGCACATCATGATGTGTCCCTTACCGTCCTATCTGTCTACGTACCTCAGATCACTGCACACAACTGATAGCTTCTCAATTTTTACAACGGGGTAGGTGAACCTTTAAGTTGTGAAAGCAACTAATTGTTCTAACGGTTGTCGCCTTAACCTTTAGGTATACCGTATGGTCAAAGATCACGACAACGCAGTATGTTAACGCGACATTCGCGAGTTTTTTGCCTAAGAACCTTAGTGTTAGGAACCGAAATGTAATTTGTTACTTTTAATCTTATTTAAGTATGTATTCGTAGATATACCTACGACACGCTTGTTTTAATGTTCGATGTTGCATTTTATACAGTATTTGTGGGTGTTCGTATCTTGAAAGTCCGTAAGTATTAATAAAATATTGTCTTGTATGTTTTTTAATGTTATTTTTTTATTAATTAAAATAGAAAGAAGAAAGAAAGAAAAAACATTTATTGACACAACATAAGACAATTACAATCTTCTATACTTATAATAAATCTGTAGAGAGGTCAATTCTGTACATGAAATATATTTCCAAAATAACTATCAGGGGATGATTAGGGATCGATACTGATGCCAAAAATGCAATCAGTAAAATTTTTGTCTGTCTGCCTGTCTGTCTGTCTGTATGTCTGTATAAACTCTATAGAAACAAAAACTACTCGACGGATTTTAACGAAACTTGGTACAATTATTTGTCATACTCCTGAGATGGTTATAGTATACTTTTCATCACGCTACAATCAATAGGAGCAGAGCAGTGAAGGGATGTGTTGTCATTTTGTTTAAACGCGCTAATCTCAGGAACCGCTGGTCCGATTTAAATTATTCTTTCAGTGTTAGATAGTCCATTTATCGAGGAAGGCTATAGGCTATATATCATCACGCTAAGACCAATAGGAGCGGAGCACCACTATGCCACGCGGACGAAGTCGCTGGCAGAAGCTAGTAGGGAATAAAAAAAAACAAAGATAAAAGAATATTGTGCTAAATAGGTCCAGTTCAGCATTATGCCAAAAAGCTGGTTTTCAACTGGAAATCAATATTTAAACATGTAATAAGTGTATGTTTATTGAATGAGTAAAAGATTAACTTAATGTTAATTTAATCTATACGTATAAAACGCTTTGTCCTGAATGACTGACGGATCATCGCACAGCCTAAACCGCTGATCGTAGAGACCTGAAACTTGGTGGGTGTATTCTTTGTATAACGTAGGAATCCGATAAGAAAGGATTTTCCGAAATACTATCCGTAAGAAGGTAAAAAAGGGGGCCAAATTTTGTATGAAACTCTGTCATTTTTCGTTTAGCTTAAGCGGGCGAAGCCGCCGGCGGAAAGCTAGAAGGTAATATTTACCATTCCTTAATTTTGGTTTATATTTCTCGAAGATTAAATTACGTAAGTACTTAAACAAGCTTATTTTTTATATTGGAAAAAGTTTCGCAAGTCTATTAACATCCTGCGAGTCATCAAAAATAATAAAAAAAAACTTTATCTCCACCATCAAATCATTGATGAGTATCTACAGTTCTGGCTGAACGCAATCAATCGCCAACACGGTAAATAAAGCACCCTATTTGTAGCATAAAGCAGTTAGTACATATTAATATTATTGCTAGCAAATAAAACCCCCTCTATTTGCTTAGGCACGTCAATAAGCCCGCCATTTTGTACGGTGTTTGTTTAAAAATCAGCGTAAAGAGGAATTTCTATGTGTGTTGGCAAATACGTGTGTTTGCGCACTTTTATATTGTTTTTAGAACAATATTTGTATAGAAAAATTTGTTTGGGATGTCCAATTGTTTGTTTGTTTTTGTGGCCTTATAGTAGTGTTTGATTTTCAGCAGTTTTCAGCATATTTTGTGATGTTCTTTTACGTTTTCTTCTCTGATACTGACGTGTATATTTATTCATACTACTTACCGAAAGTCGTTACGGGTAGTCAGAAGCCAGAATGTCTGACAACCAGTCTTACCAAGGGGTATCGTGTTACCCGGTAACTGGGTTGTGGAGGTCCGATAGGCAATCGCTCCATGTAAAACACTGGTACTCAGCTGCATCCGGTTTAAACTGGAAGCCGACCCCAAAATAGTTGGGAAAAGGCTAGGCAGATGATGACTTACCGAAAGTTTGTGACGCTGTTTTATATGTATATTTCACACAAAATCTTCTAAATGGAATTGGATGAAAATTTTAATCCACGTTTTAAACAACTCGTTTAGAACCTGGATTAACACATCTATATGATACTTTTAATCCGATTGCGCGAGATAGTACTCTTAGGATGTGGGTGAAACCGCGGGAAACAGCTAGTCGTTTATAAATACGTAGGCGATGACGTCATTAAAACGCACATCATGTAGGTATAAGTTCGTCGTAAGCTCCATCCCTAAGTTACTACCACTTTAATCGCTAATGCTGTCTGACCTCTAAAAATCAAATAACCAAAACAAGATAACACATACAGCAAGACACCACTCTTTCGTAGGGTTACCAGAAAAAAATAGTTAAAAAAAATCCAAATATAATAAACAACGACTGTTTTTACTTTAGTTTACAAGAAGCGGCATTTACAAAGTAACCTGTAGTTCATTGACTCAAATGTTATTCTTACACCTTGATAGAGTTCGACTATATAAACACGGAGGGCGATCCGTTTGTTTACAACATGCGCCGGCGCAAAGTCTTGTGCCGATTGATCCACAGTTGAAATGGAATAGCCTAGCTTCAGATGTTCCGTAACGAAACTTTTACGTTCAACTGAACGAATGAATGATTGCAACATTCACATGTAACGAATGAAGAGAAAATATCCCAGAACATGGTACTTGAATTATATTTACCTAATTTGAACTTACTGACTTACTCCTCCTGTATCTTAATATACGTATCGTTATTTGTGTACACATTAAAACATAATAAGAGCAAACGATTATAACGATTTAATAAAAGCGATTTGGTTACTCTCCCATTGCTGGGCGGAGGCATCTTCTCACAAAATGTATTCAAACTAGGCTGAAAATTATCAAATTTACATAAAATAGGCTTTGCTGGGAAGAAGTGGTGCAACAAACTCCCCAGCAAAAAATATTGATCAAAAGTTAGTAGGTACTTTTTGGTAAGTCGAGGTTACACAACATGTTCCTATGTCGTTATAATGATAAAAAATAATATTTCATAGATAATAGACGTAATATTATTAATTTTATCTCGGTTTAAAAATACTTTAATATTATTGCTAATGTTTCTTTGAGGCTATACAAATGCAAGCACCATGAGTTAAAAAGAACATCGCGTGAATGAATTGCAATCTCTTAGGATCAACTCTCAGAGATAATTATAATTTCATTTCATCAATGTAATAACGTCAGCTCTAATGTTCCAAGAAACTCATAACTTAAGTGTGTTAAGGCTTCTCCAGGATGCAATCTTAGTAAGTGAACTGAAAAACAGAAAAAAATGTTCTCTACTTGCAAAAATGTTGATCCCTGCTCCTAACTATGCGCTTCCTAGATGACATACTCTTATTTCTCAAGGGATGTAATTTTTTAAGGAATTTTCTGCGTGAATTATTTTCAAAACAACTTGACAGCCGGCATCGAAACATGCGTGAATGTTATGATAAACAAATCTAAACTGTATTACTTTACATTAAGGTTTGATTTAGCAGCAGCAAGTGAACATGTTTAGGGTTTAACTAGCCACGTTTATAACGGAATATATACTTAAAAGAAAACTATTTTTATAAAAAAAAAAAACAGTATTTTAATGAAAATTCCAGACGTCCTTCCGTATTTGTGAACGTACTTTAATATTACATAGCCAAAACTTTCTGAAATAATAATGAAACATTTTTTCAGCATCACAGAGAATGGAATAAAATTCTCCATCAAATAGGACCCGATAAAACATAGTTCTCACAATGGCTATTTAAAATTGCATGCATGCGACAGACGGTATGCAGAGGTCGGCAAATTTTTGAATTGAGCTTCAACGCGTAGGAAAATAAAAGGGTAAAAATTTTCATGTTCAGCATATTGTCGAATTTTGCTGGACATCGGAAAATATCCTGAAGTTATTTAGTTAACTTACATGGCTTTATTTATTGAATTTATATAAACGATATCTATCAATGTAGACTGTAACGTTGTAAAATAAACGGTAAATGTGTATATTATTTGGATACTGAAAATAGAATCAGAATAAACTGTTTTCGGACCATGAAACTCACCTTCTTTTCGTACCTATTTAAATATATCTCGATTGATTGTTGCTCTTAATAGAAGAAAAATCTACTCATGTAAAGATGGCACAATTATTTTATGCAATCAAAAAATTCAAGAATTCAAAAGATATGAAAGAACCTGTTTATCACACAAAACATTGTAGCTGCTATATTATAATATAGCATACGTGACTTATTTTATAAAGGGTTGGTTGATCTCACAGTCAAATCGGAAAGGATTTGAGGCATACACCTAAGTACAAAAAAAAACTCGAAAAAAATGTTTTGTTCATTCCAAAGGCTCACATATCCGAAATATAGTCAGCACAAGAAAGGATGAGGCACTTTGAGGATTAAAACCCACAAATAACTATTATAGAGGCACACAACCGCGCGCCGGGTACTTATGAACATTTCACTGGTCCAAATAAAAATGTACTCTGTACAAGAATCACGTTGTTGTTAAATATGTATGTTCTGAAATTCAGTAGGAGAGAGAAAAAAACATAAAATACGGCTATACGAGCAAATGTGGCCTAACGAGCGAATGTAGCTGTTACCTTCAACAGAAATGCTGGGCAACTTAATTCCTATGCCACTGTGTAAGCGGGATGGCGACATTTATTTATGTAAGAAATTGTAGTGCTTTCTCCGTCACTCGGCTGCTTTTTGGCAAGTGTTGTGGAGCGTGGTACTGCGACTCGTTAACTAGGGCCTCGGGGAGCCGCATGTTTAAGGCACCATATTCTGTTTCTATTTTGGTAAAATTTAAAATTAAAACAAAAACTTTTCATTTAGCCTTAACGTGGAGCACGTGATCTTTTTATCAGCGTTTCTGTTAAGTGCTATTAATTGAGTTTTTTTTTGTATGCGTTAAGTTTGTATAGATAACATTATTTCATCAAAAATTCAAATTGAATTTAATTAAACTCTTTGTTGGCTGTACAAATACGAGACTCTAATTTGGGCGTAATAAAAAAACTAATATTCAATAAGCCCTTGAGCCCTTCACAGTTCGTACATTGGATCTAATAAAAAATTCAAAGTTCGATTTATACAACAATAAGTGGGATCCAATTTAAGTTTCTTTGTTTGCGATGTGAGGGTAGGTAGAGTTTTTACCAAAAGCACCAGGCGGGGTACTATGCACCCCACTCGATGATTGACGTGTTAACTTGGTCGCGTGCGTAAATTAGTTTTTGCTTACATGTTGGAAAAAAATCGAGATATTTTTCGGTATAAAATGGTTGTGAATAAAATTTAAACATTTTCATTTCTCGGCGTAGCTAACGAAGGTGAAATGTAACAAAATAAGCTTCAATTTAAAAAAATAAATTGTACATCCACGAAAATATTTTTTTGTTTATTAAGTTTTCAAATGACAAAATAATATTATTTTTTTCAATAATGAACGGTAAAATAAATACCTTAATGCATCTGTACACGGAAAGTGCCTAGTTGTCAAGGCTAGCCTATAAGAGGGCAGGCGATGGAGTACTCTCAACGTTTCGCGAGCCTTGTCAAACGCCCGAATCATTTTTGAGACATGCAAGCTTTTAGGGCGTTGTTAAATGTCTATATTTGTGCTTACACCCGTAAAGTATGCCACTGTTCGGTTGTCGAGTAGTTGAAACTGAAGTGCAGTCACAAAGTATTAATCTGCCGTGCAGAGCCTAAAACGCAGTATGAGCAAAAATGCGATTTCGAGAAAAACGCAAAAAACGTTTTGATGAGTTTTTTTTCTATGTTATAACTATTTATGACGGTTGTTTTGTTGGCGATTGGATGCATCTGAATTCGAAGAACGATTTAAGGAAAGAAAGGACGCTCTCAGATTATTACATAATTAATAAAATCAATTATTCAAAAAACATAGCAGTTACGGCACTTAAAACTTTGTAGAAAAAGTACGCATGATTAGATTAAAATGCAGTAAATTGAGTTTATACTGCAAATTTATACGCCATGTTGTGTTACATGTACTACTTTGCTATCTAAAATGCAGTATCTAATTTATTTTACTGCATTTTAATCTGTGTCTTGAATAGAATGTAGGTGCAGTAAAGAAATAACCACTGACTAAATTACTTATGCAACTGATTCTGTAGAGTAAAAAGAGACAATATCTTCCAGAATTATTGTATTATTAAAAATTCAGTAATAACTAAAACAAAAACCTTTATATATTTCCAATCCAGACCAATGGGCATAATGTAATCATAACGTTAATATAATCGATTTTAGAATCATAAATACAACTATAACAAAGCAATATTTATATTTAAAATGCATAAATAACAACTTGCAGCATCCAAAGATTTATTTAAAGTCATTTTAAATACATCTTTGAGCCTTTGAACGCCACGCCAGTCACCGGTGACCCACAACTAATAGTTTTTGCATTGAGTCTGTCAGTTTGGCGTTCAATGTGTTAAAATATTCTATTAAAAATCGTTTTTGATACGAATACTTTTCGAAAGTGATTCGTGCTAGGCCCAATGTAATTAGCATGGATAGGGAGTCTCTGGTACTCACTCAAAAACACAGGTTTTTCCATAGATTGTGAAATGGTGGTCTAATAAAACATTTAAAAAAAACAGCTACTTTTTTGCAGAGATTTACAAAAAACATGTTTTATTTTTAGTCGACTTCATAATAAAGATTTATTAAGTTATTAATTCAACCCGTATATTTGTAGTGTTTTTGGAATTCTATAATATTTGTACATTGTACTCTATATGAGCTTCCAAACACGCGTCTCAAATATCACAATTATAAGTATGTATTATGTATGGTTGTCGGTGTAAGTTGGATCGTGACCATTCCTTATATTGGCTTACCTAGAGAATAGTGCAAGTTTCATCAAAATCGCTTCAGTAGATTTCAAGATATGGTCAGTTAAGTGTGTTTCAATCGCTCAGAACGTCCTTCGTTTTGTCAGCGCGAAAGTGGTAACAGCGAAAAACACCAAAAAAATATAACTGACTTCCAAAACAATTAAAAGAGAAAAATAAATTTAGTTTCTGCCGAAACGGCGCTCTAGAAGTTGGTGGCAAAAATACGCCATAGCAATTTATTTAGAGACACCGGCTTCTAGGGCGATATTTCTGCAGAAACTAAATTTATTTTTCTCTTTTAAGTGTGTTGGAAGTCGGCTATATTGATAGTATTGTATTAATTGAGTGCGGTGGCCTTAATCAACCGACTTCCAATAAGAGATTATTATATAAGTACATATTTATACCACCTTTTTCTACTTTTTCGGATGGAAAATCAAATGACTCCACCTGTGGATGCGGCGGGAGGGAGTGTCAGACTCTGACTGACTAAAATCCTCCATATTTCTTCCTCAGCTTTTTTTATTCCGGGGGCGCGGTAACTCTTTTGAACATCCCGCAACCCCGGCAGGCTATGGCCCTTTTGAGAAGAGCCTTATTGCTGCACCCATAGGTCACCATCCGCAGGCCCGTGCCTATTGTAGCTGAGAGTTGTCTCGCGGCTCCAGACGCCCGCTGCGTCACCCGCAGAGGCTGGGGCGTGAGGTCTGTCGCTCCCGCCTCCTCCTTTCTCAGCATGACTGCTTCGCAGAAGGAGGTGACGGCTTTCTATTCCCTTTCGCTGCGGAACATGGATCGAACCAGGGCCAGACACGAGAGATCGCCGCCATCGATCGCCCCTACGCGGACATGGCGGTGCTCCACCCAAGCGGGGTATCCTCCATCGTATGTCCCACCGTATCCTCCGTGCAATCCTCATAATGGTGATACTCAGGTGTTTTCTCCCACCCAATCATGTGCAGGAACCTCCCGAAACACTGTAGTTTTCGATGAGGGTCTACGTCAAAAGGAAAGTTAGGATGCTGTGGTGTCTCAGATAGTGGAATGCCCTGTGCTGGGTTGCAACAGTCGCTCTCTCCATTCCGCCATGAGACTTGTCGTGGCAGTAGAGTTTCACGCAGGCGTTGGGCCTACTACGCCGCCGCCAGACCCACCGCGCCGCTCCATATCTCACAGTGGCAATCCGGTAAGGAGGCTAGCCGCCTCGCAGGAGATCGTGCAGTAGCCCCGCATGAGCCTTACGACCACCACTTTTTGGGGCGAGTTCAAGTAATGGACGTCTCGGCGCCCTAGTGAAACCAATTTTTCTTCGAATGTCGGTTGAAAAATACAAGCACCGCACGCAAAAAGTAAATGCGCGCGCAAGCCGCGCGCTGTCGTAGTTCTTCTAAAAGTGACAAATCCTGGCTAGAATGCAGTAAACTACTCCACAAAAACAGTATAATATAGCATCTTTATTCAAAATACCAATTATAATGCAGTAACTACTGATTTTACTGCATTTTAGGCTGTTGAATGTTAATATTTAAGTACTAGATGTTATCGAGTAAAATGCAGTAAATTACCCTAATACTGCATTTTAATTAGTTATATTGACACAAAGAAGTAACTTACGATATAGATAAAATACAGTTTTATCATTTTTACTGCGTTTTAGTTTGTTTTAACCATATGGGAATAAACAGGTAATGCTGTTTAAAACACCACATCCTAGGATCTTACTGCATGTTAGTCTGTAATTAATTTTTAAAAGTAATAAAATAAAGTTTGCAGTATTAATATTTTTAGTACATTACCTTTTTACTGCATTTTAGTTTATATGGTCGCTACATTTTGTAGGTGTAGTAAACAGATTTTTTGTAGTAATGGCGATATATACTGCATTTTACCTGGGAAAGCAAAGGATCATAGACGACGTCAATTGCCGTAATTGCTATTACTGCATTTTAAATAGTTTTATATTACAATTTTCATGAAAATGGTTAGATACTGCATTGAAGTATTTGATTTTTTTCTATCTTCTAGTTGTGATAATGAAACACCGATTAGATCATTAGATTCCTCATGAAGTGGCCATTACGGTTCAATATTTAACTCAAATACCTAAAAAAGTCACTTACTGCGTTTTAGGCTCTGCACGGCAGTAATACTTAAGGGGTGTTCGTTGAATCAAATAGCGACACATTGCATAAACTTGCGTCCTATTTTACTCTGTAGATTTCATTTCAAAACTGTAATAAGTATGAAAGTATTGCGTTTTTTATAAAATTGCATTTTTTTATTGATTCCAACAATACCTTCCTCTTCCATTATTCAGATTTCTGGTTACGAACGGTTTTCCGATATTGTTTATTCTTGAAAAAGTTTCAAGTGACCCATTTTTTTTGTCTGCATTATACTTATTGGTAAAATTTTATTCCTCTAGGAAATTGTGCGATGAGAAAAGAGGGTTTTTTTAGAGAATTGTATAATTTCAGTGTTTTCTTAAATAATTAATTACTTTCAAGCAATTTTATATTTACTTTTGTGCAAGCAAATCGTTCCACAAAGCCACTCTATACGTATGACTCTCGATCGCAAGCTGTCGCTGTCGAAAAATCCGAATGTAAACACTCCCTAACTATTGTTCTGGCTTTCAATAGTGCCATTGTGGAGGCCGACACAGCATTGTGGGGTAAGCAGTAATGGTGCGTGCTGGTCGAAACTATTGTGTGCTGGCAATTTGTTCCTACCATGTTCGAGGGGAAAATGTCGCCAAGTTTCTAGTCGTGTCTTTGCTACTTAATAAGTAACTTTTAAGCGCATGTTTTTAATTATTTAGGTACTAGCTATTTATCTCTGTTTCTAAGGAAACTACCTAATGCACCCAGATAAATAGACTGTAACCGTCTCCTGGCTCCCCTCTATCTCCGTTTCAAAATTATATCCAAATTGGTCCTCCTCATTTTATCAAACTTGAATCACCAACAGAGATTACATAGGTATTGTAGGATTACATACATTTAGTTCGGGCAGGTTCTAAAGCCTCTATTAGGAGCTTCGTTTCTAACGGTCGTCCCCCGTCCACACACGTTTTTAAGACGCAAAATTTAAATTTCAGGTGAATATGTTAACATAATGTTTACTCTTCGAATAGTTGTAACAATCAAGTTACTGTATCTTGCGGTATCCTGGCTTACTGCCAGAGCTTCCCAACTAACTCTTCCCAATTTGTAGGGACGCATAATTTACAAATTACATGCTTTGTAAGTTTTCAAAGGAAAACATTTAACAGTGCAGTCTGCACTTTTAGTGACTTGAATGTTAGCATACAAATACATATAGAGCAGTTTTCATAAAAGTTGATAGATGTGGATCATTAGGGTCGAAAGAACTCCCGCCGGTTTCCAAAATTTTTAAGAAAAATAATTCAAAAGGTACTTTAACCACTGAGTTTGTATTGGGTTTTCTACTCAAATTTGGAGTGGTTATTTTTTTTTTTCCTACATGACCTCTTGCAGGGTGCTTCTAACAGCATTCGACCTGCTTAACCGGACAGTGTGGCGAGGTCCTAATTTAATTAATTAAATTAAGGCCTCCAGCCAAGGCTTACAACTAAATTTAAAACTAAGTGACAGCGCGCTAAGGGCTCCCCCTAGTGGGGAACGAACCTCGGCTTAGGGCGTCACTGGGGAGGACAACTAGGGACTAGCTGGATCATAACAATATTATTATTACGGGACTTTTTATGCTACTGGCTCAGCGCGCGGGCTGGCTCGTCGAGCAAGGGTCGGGGAGGGCATGGACGGGGACGTCGCGACGGGCCTCGGCGGCGAGGACGGTATGACGGCGGTCTGTATTTGTATATTGTACTGGTTTCCCTATTACTCTCTTGGAGGAGGGTGATATCGTCGTCGGGGAACGTGAGAGTATGCCGCGGACGGCGAATCGAGCTAATCTGGGAGGGAGTGTAATGGGAAGCCGATACGATCAGGGGGTTGGTGTGTTTTTCGGCAGAGTCGAAATAGCGCTTTGAAGCGCGTTTCATAAACTGCTTTATGGTAGGCAGTTTGAGGTCAAGGTGGAGATTTTCGTTTCTAAGATACCACGGGGCTCCTGTGGCCCTACGCATGAAACGATTCTGAAGGGTCTGCATCTTATGGAGGCGGTAAGATTTTGCGTGTGCGAACACTACGCTAGCATAGGTCATGATGGGGCGGATGCACGCTGTATAGATGCGCAATTTGCACTTGAGAGGCAATTTGCTGCGTGAATTAAGAATGGGATGGAGGCGTCCGAGAACGAAGGCAGCGCGCGAACGCACCGTCTTTATATGTTCACCGAACGTGAGATTCTTATCGAGGATTACGCCCAGGTATTTGGCCTTGTCGCCCCATGGGATGGGGCGATTGAACATTTCGATCTGTTTGAGGGGTGGGGTGGAGCCGATAGTGCGAGTGCGTCTCGAGAAGAGAACGGCCTGGCTCTTGTCGGGATTGACTTCGATTCTCCATTTGCGGAACCACTTGCCTAGGGCGGTGGCGGCAGATTGGAGGATGCGGGTTATGCAGTCGGGTTTGCGACCCGTGTAGTAAATAGCCGTATCGTCAGCGAATAGAGCCAACTGGGCCTTACTATTTTTGGGAATGTCGCTGGTATACAGCGTGAACAATAGGGGGGAGAGTACGGAGCCTTGTGGGACCCCTGCTCGAATAGGGTGGGGGGAGGATAGTGCTCCCTCTATACGATAGCGAAACGAGCGGTTCGACAAAAAGTCTCGAATGATGAGCACGAGACGGTCGGGCACACCGAATTTGTACAGCTTATATACTAAGCCGTCATGCCAGACTTTGTCGAATGCTTTCGCTACGTCGAAGAATAGTACGCCCGTCATCATATTGCGTTGGAAACCAACACTGATATGCTCGACGATGCGGTGGACTTGTTGGACACAGGAGTGCTTGGTTCGAAAACCAAACTGCTCATCAGGAATGAGTCTCTTAGCCTCGGCAAAGGCTTTGAGTCTGTTATAGATCAGCCGCTCGTAAATCTTCCCAATAACATTGAGAAGACTTATAGGGCGATAGCTGGAGGGCTCGGCTTTGGGTTTGCCGGGTTTGGGAATGCCAATGACTGTGGCAGTTTTCCATTCATCAGGAAAAATGTTATTGCTCATAGCGGCATTGAAGATGGCTGCTAGGAGCGCTATGAGCTGGGCTGGGAGCAGTTGGAATACCCTATTGGAGATTCCATCCGGGCCGGGGGCTTTCCTAGGTTTCAACCTCTTGATAATCTCATGTACCTCCTCTGGGGTTACAGGGGGTAAGGGGTCATCGTCGGGGGTATCAGCAATTGAGGTGGAAGTCTCAGCTGAGGGAGGAGTTGCAGCAGATCTGCGTTCGATTTCAGCCTTCACCTCATCGAGGTGAGCCTGATCGACTGGCAGAGTGCTGGGTGAGCATTGGGTCTCTAGGCTGTCTGCTAGGCATTCGGCCTTTTCGTCGTCATAGAAGGCGACAGACTGGTCTGGACGATTGAGGGGAGGCATGGTGGCCACTTGATCGGATTTTAACTTCCTCTGCAAGTGCCAGAAGGCTTGATGAGATGGTTCCAATTCGCTCAACATCTTGTCCCAGCGGGCAGAGCGTAACTCATGTATGCGTTTCTTTACAGCACGCTGTAAATAGCGCATATAAGCACGATTTGCATCACAGGGAAAAGAGTCGTAAGCACGGATAGCCGCGTTCTTCTCGGTCATTAGTGCACGTACATCGTCCGGCAGTTTCCAGCGGAGGTCATCCTCCGCTGGAACCCGCCTTGAACTGTCGTTCAGGACTTGTTGTATGTGACTTCCGAACGAGTCGACCGCGGTCATCGTGTCATCGAATGTAACTATTTTATCGGGGATACGGTTCAAGTGAATGGACTCAGAGGATTGTAAGCCTTCCCTTACTTTCCTCCAGTCCGTTATCACTTTTGTTGGCGGGGGATGGTCGGGATCACGTGGTCCCGTCCGTGGGCCTAGGTTAATGATGACCGGTCTGTGGTCGGAATCGAGCTCTTGTAGCGTCTCAATTGAGCGTAAACCTAGGTTTACGTTCTTGAGTAGAGCTATGTCGAGGACATCGGGACGGTGATCCGGGTTGGGAGGGAAGTGAGTTGGATACATCGGGGCGACGATATCGAAGTTAAGAGGGTCGCAAAGACTCTCTAACTGTCTGCCTCTCGAGTTGTTCGAGTGGCTATTCCAGGCGATGTGTTTAGCATTGAGATCGCCCGCTATGATAACGGAGCCACCTAAACCAAGAAGGATTTCTAGGTCAGGTTTTAGATTGATTTTCTCCGAGGAGGAAGGGGGAATGTAAGCCGAGACAATGTGGATCGGCTGATGACCGGACATGTCTAGTAGACAGATTGAGACCTCTAAATGCGAAAGAGGTGGGGGCTCCATAGTGATGCAGTGCAGTGCCTTTTTGTAGTAGATAAGGGTACCGCCCTTGTGACAGCGAGTTCTGTCGTTACGAACCATGCGATAGTTTGCAATCGACGGGTCACGGTTGTGGGGCTTTAAAAAGGTCTCCTGCACGAGGAAGACGTCAAGGTGATGATCACGAAGGAAGGTGGCGATCTCATCACGTTGACTTGAAATGCCATTTGCATTAAAGAAGCCTAACTTTAGGGATCGGGGTTTGACTCTGCACACTTCTTGATCCATTAGGAAATCAATTGAAGGTAAGGGCGCCTACTGCTTCGGTGACGTCCGGGAACGCCGCGAGCACGTTGAAAAGACCGAGGACATTTCCTTGGTTCTCTACTATTAGTTTGGCCATCTCCTGCGCTCTATCAGTTAGGAAGACGGAAAAGGTCTTCGCTAAGATAGCGCAGGCATTCACCTTACCTTGGGTCCTGGGACCGGCGGCAGGTGCGATGGCGGGTAGGGGAGCGGGGGCAGGGGTAGGAGGAGTAGCTTTAATGGCTACATTAGAGGTGGTCGGGGGAGCGACTGCCTGTGTGGGCGTGGAAATAGAGGGACCCGTAGGTGAAGGGACGGATTGGCTGAGATTAGTTCTCAACGCGGGGAATGAGCGTTGATGGTTCAGCTGGTTCCACGGAGAGGGTCTCTGTGGGCTGAGGCGCTCTGGCATCGATGTCGATGGAATCGGTATGGGTTGATGTTCCCTCTTTTGGCGGGCGCTAGCGCGCTTTGCCAATTTGGGAGAAAGTCGCGGGGCTTTGGGGCAACCTCGGTAGTTAGCCGGGTGACCGGATTGACCGCATAGCACACAACTAGGAGGTTCTGTGCATAAGGTGCGATCTTTTGGTCGCGAGCAATCAGCAGTGCTATGGTCACCCAGGCACTTGACGCACCTGGGTTTCGCATAGCAGTGCTTTTGCGAGTGGCCGTAGAGTTGGCAGCGGTGACACTGCCCAATGGGACCGCCCTTGTAGGGTTTTTCAATAATTATGCCACTGAGGTGGCATACTGATTTGACACCGAATACTGGGTGTCGGGATAATTCTGAGGGATTGCATACTACCAGTACCATGTCGTATGCTTCACGCGTGTTAGCGCGGTGCATGCGATGGACTGCATTAACGGGGACGTCTTGGGAGCGGAGATCTTCCAGGATATCTCCTGTCTCGATCTCTTTAGGGACACGCTTAATAACTACTCTGAGTTCTTTCTCCTCAGGTAGAGAATAGGTGTGAAAGGAGATATGATTTCCTTTCAGAATCTTAGTAAGTTCCCTATGGTCGTGGGACGTGGGCACTTGGACTTTAATACCCTGTTGGGTATTCTTAGCCGATGTGTAGTTGATCTTACGGGCAACACACATCTTGGAGACATCCGTCCATTTACCTTTGTCTTGAATGATCAAAGGGGGAGGGATGGGCGATTTCTTTTGCTGCTTTGTAGCAGCTTGAAGGCTAGCACTGGGGCTGGAGGGACGCCTGTCTTGCAAGGCTGGGGTCGGGAGGGGAGCGGGAGTTGAAGAGGGAAGGTTTGCGGTGGTCGCGGTACCTGCCTTCTTGGCCTTACTGGCCTTTGACGATTTCCCCTTCTTGCGCTTTTTAGCACCCAAGACAGGGATAAAGTCGTCGTCGGACGAGGGCTGGGAGGATAAGGAATCCTCCGCCGGAGAGAATTGGGGAGAGGGGGACCGAGAGGGAGCGATTTCCATCGCCTCCTCGGCGGTATCATTGATGGCAGCTGCGCTTTGCAGCTGTGATGCGGCCATTGTTCCGGTAACAATGGAGGACCGGGAAACGGGCGTTTTATGGGAATCGTCCATTGTCGCGACAACAATGGGTTTTGGGACAATGGGTGCCTTCTTAGAAGGGATCGGACCTTTATTACAGTCAGATGGCGAGGCCGGCGATTCTGAGAAGTCGGGATCGACCGACTTCACTTGGGACGGAGGCGGAACCCGCTTGAGGTTGGCCAACTCAGCGCCATATTTGGCGATAATTTCGGGGTCCTTGAGGAGGACGTCCCTTACAAAGTCAGCCAGTGTCAGGGCCATTTTACGGGTCAAGGGAATGGACACTAAAAAACCCTATGCCTAACTCCCCGGGTGGATTGGCCCGGGGATGTGTAACCCTCCCTGCCGGGTATAGGCAGGGAGGTGAGTACCTACTGGTGAGCCCTAAGCTTGTAACCGTTCGCCAGTCTTATTGTGCGAACGGGCCCTAGCCAGTCTAGTGCGAAGGGTGTAGACACACCCAACCAACACTAGGTGTGTAGCTGTGGAAGGAAACCAGAGACTAGAGACGACTAGGAGATCCCCCAAGGCCGAAATTCTAGCTCCCGTCCAATTGACTGCCTCACCCTGAAGGGGATCGGCGGGTGTGATTGGGTCAACACCCCCTCGGCTTCGTTGGCACCGTAAGGTTTCCACCGAGGACCACGAAACTGTGGTTTTGCCCTGAAGGGGCCAAGTGAAGCTACACACGCGATAAAGAAACAGGCGATCAGCCACCGCCTTGAAAAAGGCAGCTTTTGATCTAATGGGTGTAGTTGGCAGAGCAACTACAATAATCGTTACGGCTAGCGTAACGAAGACGGTTGACGAGAGTCGTGTCGGGGCGTTATCGCAGAGCGACACGTCCGTTCACGGCGAGCGTCAGGTAGCGAGTCCCTTGGAGTGGTTATGGTAAAAATATACATATATAGGTAATTCGCATACTAAGATCATACAAAACAAAAACTGAGTCTAATCCCGGCAAATTGTGATACAGAGAAACTACTTGCAGGAGCTGTCAGCTTAACGTGCTTTCCGAGGCACGGAGGAGTCTTACTATGATATAGATGGTCACCCATCCTCGGACCGACCGCATCAAGCGAAGCTTAACTTTTGATCGGCAAGTGCAACTTATACTACGCCTACAACCTATACTAGCCACGAGCTACTCTGAAGCGGACTTTTCATTATGCCAATGTATGTCACACAAAATGTATCACCCCAGAATATTAGTTCCTAAAAATTTTCTCACAGCAGTAAAATACTGATAACATGCACCTCCTCCATGCATCTTAAACTTACAATTTACATACAAAGTTTTCAAAAACTTTAGGAACAAAAGATATATCTAAGCACTAAAGCCGTCACACAACGTAGGACCTAAAACTACGTAAAGCAGAATGTACTAGCCAGCGAGAAATGAAATTTTAGTATCCACCAGAAAACAACCTGTATTCCTGTCGCCTGGAGGTTGTAAAAATGATTCGTTCCAGCTGGTGGGGGATTCGCTACACCTAGGGTTGGTTAGTGCTGGTAATGGGCTTGTTCTATATTCGGTTGGGGACATGTTGTAACTGGTGTAGAAGATAGATTGTATTGTTCGTCTATTTTGTGGTAGTGGTTATCTTTTGTGCTCTTGCCTGCCTTAATTAATTTACTCTAAGATGGAAATTGCGACAAAAATGACAGAGTATTTGTATACTGTTCACAGTTCAACAGCTTCTTTGAAATTTCATTGTCGTGACACTTTTCTCGTGTCACAATAAATGCCCCACACCTATGTATTCACAATCAGACATTTTTCATTCACGATTCACTCAGTGTAGGCTGAAATTATACTGATAGTACAACATTATTTTAGAATCTGATAGAATAAAATTACTGCGATGACTAAGTCAATGTTAGACATTTTTATAGTACCAAAGTGAGAACGCAAATACATTAGCAAAAACTTTTTTTTTACCAAATAAGTAATCAACTCGTGTAGGTAAAATGCCGGGAACTTAGTTTTCTTTATTATTACTTTTTTGGAAGTCCAATTCATTCTAATATTTCCCTAGCGTTTTATTTTCTTGTTTGGTACGGAACCCTCCTGTGTGCTGCAGGCATTAACCAACTGACACAAAAAGAGAAGCAAACCCATAACGGCAGAGTTTTCTTTATTTGTGTAAAATGTAAAATTTTACGCGGTTTTTTTATAGTTATTAAAATGCTGATATGTCTATTAGCTCTTAATACATCTTAAAATAGAAATACAATTTGATATTACACTTAGAAGTGATGAATTCTAGTCAGATTTTTATTGTTTATATTTTTGAAATAATGAATATAAATAAACAAACTATAGAGCTATTTTTTATTATTTTAGTAAAATATTGATATTTATGTAGAATAGCGCTTCTGCGCGGCTTCACTAGCCGTCTAAGCCGTCTGTAACGTAAAAATATTGTCCATGTATATGCCAAGTTTCACTCAACTATGTATGTTTATTATTTTTGCGTGAGCACGTCCAATAGTGAACATCCTAGCAAATTATTTTTTAGTTAGGTAAAAAGCTTAGTAATTCCTTGGAGGTATTCGTAAGAAAAAACTAATTAGAGATTTTTTTATTTTTATTACAGACTTGGTAGTTTTTTTATGCACTTTTTATAAAATTTAGCATAGCAATAGCAAAATGTCTGAGTTCACGTACTGTCGATTTAAAAGTTCTACTTCGGGAAGAATGTTTCGCAAAATGATGTCATATTTTTCGGTAAATGTTCACTGTTTTTTTACTATTATTAGTTTAGTTTCGTCAATTGCTTGTATTATTTGTATACGGTACTTAAGTTTATGGCTGAAAAATTAATGATGGTGCCGATTCTGACTTACACACGACTAAACTAATTTTAAAATATCATGCTCTTTTTCTAATGCGAAATACAAGAAGAGGATAGCAAGTAATTCAGTGCTGTCAAATTAAATGACAGATGACATTTTGTTCGTACAGGTTTGTTAATTTAGTCGAGATGTTACGTCGTGATGTTTAATTTGTGTATGGAAAACTATTTTTTTCTAATTTGACAGGTGTTAAAAGTTTGCTATTCCTTTCTTATATTTGTTGATGGAAAGAGAGAATTATAGACTAAATTTAATTTAGATGGTGACACGAGAATCGCGGCCATTGTGTTGCCAAGTTTGTTCCGTTGATCTAATATTGTCGACGTAAAATTTTGGGCTAGGAGAGCAACTCAAATTTCAATAAATTGTTCGTACTGCTGAGTATAGCTGTAATGAACTTATAAGCATGGATAGTTATTTACCTTAATCAGCAAAAAGGAAAGGAAAAAGTACGATGTGAATCATTAAATACTCTTTTGTCACAATGCAGAAACCCTAACACCTAACACACCCCATTATATCGAACTTAGCAAACATTAAATAAAAAAGTTCATACATTTCACAATTGAGCAGCCAGACGTAACAAATTGTTTAATTAGTGTTCGCGTGACGTATTCAATCTGCCGTACCAAGTTTCGTGGATTTTAATTGGATATAGGCGCCAAATATTTTTTTAATTCTCCTAACGACGAACTTTAGTTGCAGTTTACTCAGCTGTATGAAACAATTAAGAGGGAAAGATTCTTCATTAATTGTCCATTCGGTAAGTGACGCATGTTTCATGACTAAGTTAAGTATTTAAACATACTTCTTTCTGCAAAGCCTGTCACTTAGTTACAAGTATGGCACCATAAATCATACACAATATGTAAACCATAAATCAAAAGAGTATAAAATAATAATTAAAATACACACACTCCCAATGACCTTAATTAGAAGAAAGTTGCGTCAACAAAGCCTGCAGATAACACAAATAAAATAACAGAATGTCCACTTAGTTTCGAATCGCCATATACTTCATTGTCACAATATAATTACCTATTTGAAGCCATTTGATTTGTTTTTTAATTTTAAACCGTAGATTATTAGAGCTAATTCCAAACACGCAAATATAATACCCCCTAAACAAATCGTAGGCCAGTAAGATCATGGCAAAGAGCTTCTATAAGACTCAATAAATATAATAAACGTTTTGGTGCCAAAAAAACCATTAAAAGGATTGTCTACAAGACCAAAGGGCGTGAATAGTGATATTCTAATATAGTATTACTAGCTTTCCGCCAGCGACACGTGGGCTATACGGGTTCAAGTTAAAAATAACAGTTTACAAACTTTGCCCCTCTTTTTCATCCCCTTAGGGGTAGAATTTCGGAAAATCCTTTCTAATCAGATGTCTACGTCATACAAATAATACACCCAGTCATTCAGCACAAAGCATTTTTTATGTATACTATATATAGATAGCTTACGGCTGATGGAGAAATGTGGAAAGAAATCACACGCTACGCTAATTCTAAACAGATTAGGTTTCGAACATAAGGATACTGATGATTATTAAAGATTAAATAAATCTGGGTGACTTCGGAAAGATATCGGACAAAAGAACGCCTTTGTATTAATCTGTGCGTAAATTGCTTCCCTGTATTTTTGCTGTACAATATTTGTTCTTCTGAAGTGTCTGTCTTGTGACACATAGTCAACCATAATTATTATCTCATCAAGGTCGACTGGTTGCAATAATGCTAGCGGCAGTTAGATGCAGACTGCACCCTCTCCAACGCTGTCATGTGCAGGCAGCGAAAATTATGCGTTAACTGGTAGGTATTGGTAGATCGGTGATGTTTTTATGATGGGTGGTTTTGTTATCATCGTGTAGTTGCTGTATCACTCGCTTTCTGAGGGAATTACTTCATGTGCTGGGATAAAAAGTCTCCTTCGTGTTATTTAGGTGATATATTATTTTATTTGTGTAACAAAATTCTTCCAAATCCGTATTTACGTTATGGGGTATTATTTTTTTCCACATGACCTCTTGCAGGATGCTTCTAACAGCATTCGACCTGCTTAACCGGATAATGTGGCGGGGTCCTAATTTAATTAATTAAATTAAGGCCTCCATTCAAGACTTACAACTATTATAATCATCTGGACTATTTATATTTGGCATAGATTCTTAAGGCAAAGCTTTTTTTAGGAAGGGAAATCATCAAATAACCTCCTTCGTTGTGGGTGGCGTGGGTTTCAGACTCTTACTAACTAAAACCCTTCCGTGTCTCTTTGCATACCAGGACCGCGGTAACTTTCGAAAAATTCAACAACCTAAGGTAAGGCAAGGTTGGGTAAGGTAAAATAAATTAACAGTCCATAGGAAAACTGGCAAAACTACTTACTCTTAAAAAAACACAAACTATTTAATCTTGAATAAATTATTATCCATGTAGATCTATGCTTTACATCTTAGCAATACGGGCGATGACGGTAGGCAAAATCTATACTTATTAATATTTGGAATTCAAATTTCCTTATGTGATTTCATAGAATATCCCTAAAAGTCTAGGAACCGTGAACACATATTGAAAGAGCAACATAGTATATTTCGGAAATGAATGAAAATCAAAGAATACCAACACAGTTCTCCATGGCGCGGAAGTCATAAATCTACTGTGGACTGTAGAATATCGGTTACTACGGCTGCGGTGGGCAAGTTTCTTATGTACAATGTTATTTTGAACATTTAAAACATGCACTTGCTTTAAATATTATGATGAATCGTGAACTAACCTGGGAGAATAAGTTTTAGAGAATCATTCAAATGGGTAGTTTAATAAAGTAACTAGAATATAATAATTTGTGTCACCGTTTGTAACTCTTTTTCCAATGCCATAAGTTTTTCTTTTGCTGAACATAATAAAGAACTAGATTATCAATTGCGTGAATGGTAGACCACGTTGTGATGTAAATGTCTTTAATTTGATAAACCATGACCTCTGTTAACATAAACTTAGTTAATTTGAAAGTTATTCTTTTATAATGAGATCTTATGTATCTCTATGCTGCGGGACGTTCGAAAGAGATACCGCGTCCCCGGAATACAAAGGGCTGAGGAAGGAACATGGATGGGTTTTAGTCAGTAAAAGTCTGACACTCCGTTCCGCCCCACCCACGGCGGGAGGGGTCATTTGATGATTTCCTTTGATTAATGATTGATTTGATGAACTACCAAATGTTACGGGAAAATCCAGTTTCAGAATATGTCGTAAACGGGTCTCAAAATTCCTCCGGTACCACTAGCAACACCAGCTGTTGATAAAAACCGAACCAATTTTTTTCATTCCCTCATTTAAAACAGACAGCATAAATCCTCAAAGCAAATTACAGTATAGAATTCCGTTTAATACGCAGCTCTAAATTGTTTTAGATTAAGTAAGGGCGAGTGCACATGACGGACGGCCAGGATCGTGGGGATGGGGTACATTGCGCTATTATTACACCGTTCGACGGGTCCCACTGAGCACATCTATACTGACGTTAATCTGTACATTTTGTGCAGTACATTCGCGTGTGTGTTTTAAGCTTTATTTGTTGTGAATAAAAAGTGGAGTTAAGAAATCTAGAGTGTGTTTTTGGCAGAATGTTTTCTTTTCTACATTTATTTGGAAAACTTACAGTTTAGTATGAATGTGAGATTGTGTGAGTAATAGTAATTAAGGCTATTTAAATGTTGTCACAGAACCTAATATTTTGATTTCTCATGAATATTGTGAAGTTTTAAAACCTATTTTTTTTTATTATCCCAAGTATATATAGGTAATGCGGTTGGCTTCCAGTCTGAATAGATGCAACTGGAAAGAAGTATTTTGCATAAAGCAATCCATAACCCAGTTATTACGTAACACAATACTACTTTGATGTCAATACGCAATGTTAGATTTAGCGGCATCTCTCTATTCAACTTCAAAATAAATGACAGTGGGGATCTTAGTTCAAAGATTCTTAGCTCGTTGTAAAATATGTAGGTATTCAATATGAATGTTAGCTCTGAGTCCTAAATTGTTTATACGTAGCTAGGGCGCGTGGCGGCCACAAAGACGAGGGGAGATTCAATGCTGCCGGATTATTACCGGACCAAGCAACTTGTAAATACAAATTATGGTAGGAAAGGCAGAATATTTTAGGGGTCATATTACTTTTTGGGTTTAGAAGGTATTTAAAATATTACTCCTAAACGGCAACCTCGGCCAGTCAGCCAATCACTCTCTTACGGTTTTAGTAATGACGAAAAGCAGGCTCTTATAAATTATTCAAAAGCATTTTCAAGTGGAGAAATTGATCATAGTATCGTGTTTGGATTTCATCCATACATATAGAATGATTTTTCCTGAATGACTGACGGATCAGCGCACAGCCTAAACCGCTGATCATAGAGACCTGAAAACTGGAGGGTGTGTTCTTTGTATGACGTAGGCATACGAAAAGAAAGGATTTTACGAAATTCTAACCCTAAGAGGGTGAAAAGGTACGTTTGTATGAAAGTTAGTAGTAGTATTTAAATATAATTTCAAATTATTTGTTCAAATAACATTTTCGTAAGTACTTATTTCATACATTACTATCCTTACCTTTATGCTTCATTGCAGTCGTGAAATAAAAAGTTAAGTATAGCTTTTTAATATAGTGTGCTAATTAAAATGAAAGATATGCATCGACACGATTTATCACACTCTGAGATATGATAATATCAGGTCTAAAAGGTGTCCGACACCGGTCTGTTGCTCATTATTATCGCTTAGATCTTGATTATACTACGGTAAACCTACTTTTATACCTGCATAGCGTAATGTTAATAGATTCAATGCATTATTTTTTACCTGTACTATCTATTACGTATATAAAGTTGAAGAATTTTTTCGTTTGCTTGAAAACGCTAATCTCAGGAACTACTGGTCCGATTTGAAAAAATCTTTCAGAGTTAGATAGCCCATTTATTGAGGAAAGCTATAGCTAGCCCGCGACTACGCCCACGCGGACGTAGTCGCGGGTAGTCGTAGCTTTGTACTAGTTATAGCAGAAGGTTGTACTGTATACCAGGCGACGATACGAAAAAAAAATACCAATAGGGTTCATTACTAGTATACTTTTTTACTCTGGCTCCTTACATTATTACTGTTCGAAATATAAATATTTATAATAACTAAAATAAATTAGTACCTATATATTTAAAGTGTACTTAATACAAAATTGTTTACATTACGCTTAGCGGGGTCCATGTGACGACCACAAACGTGGGGGAGAGAGCTCTTCACTTTCCGCTTAAGAGCAGATGACCTTGGGGAGCTACATATTATATTAAAGCATTATTTTTAAGACAGATTTGGTTAAGGTTGAAAAATAGGTACCTACCTAATACGTAAGCTTAAGAAAAGACTCAAGAAAATTGCTGTAGCAATGTGTGAGCTATGTAATATTACTTACATTTCACACTACCTGTCACCAATCACATAAATAAAATACTAATTGTCCTTTCGCCAAAAACAATATCTACATATTATATGCAAACATAATAATATATTTAAACTAGAACACACAGTCATCACAACTTTCAACTAAATTTTACAAATGAATGCATCTTTATTTATATCAAACTAGCTTCCCGCCAGCGGCTTGGCCCGCGATATTTTAGCTAATGGATACAAAAACTTGAGATTTAAGCATACATAGGGATATAGGGACAGAGAAAGCGACTTTGAACTTGACTTTGAGAAATATACTATGTAGTGATTGAATTTCTTTCTTTTATCCACACATTTTGTGCAGTATTATAAATAGGTTTTTTTCTTCGACCTTCACTTATTGGACGGTCAAAATTAAATAAATTGCAATACGTTTTGCTTCGTAATTAACCCTTGTTGGCTGTTTAGTGTAGGTATTTGGACTTTTAAACTAAACAAAATGGAAGTCAAGTGACTAATTCTGTAGTGCAGACACTGATGGCTATGGTAATGACGACCATGAATGAATACGAACAAGCACAGGAATATGATTACGTTAATTGGTAACTGTTTAGTGATATTTATGAGGGTAATACGACATAGGTAAGTTAAACTTAGTTTTTAAGGGAGTTAAGTCATTTAGTAAAGACATCATCATCATCATCATCTGCCTAGCCTTTCCCAAGTATGTTGCAGTCCACCATACCACGTTATAATGTAGTCTAAAAATAATAATATAATTATTACAAATATTTTGTTACAGTTACATTAATATCTTTCCACGAATTATAACTACCTTACTAATTATATTATATCGAAAGTGAGTTTGTTTGTTTGTTACGCTTGCAAAGTAAAACAGCTTAACCGAAATTCGGTAAGGTGATATATGGATAGGTTTTATCCTACATTCATTAGTTCCTTCGAGGCGTGAGTAAAACCGTGGTAATCAGCTAGTTTTACAATAAAAGTAACTGCAAATACATAGATAACATGGACCACTAAATTGTTGTTTATATTGCACTCAGCTAGGGTGCACACGAAGCTAGCTTGGGGGTAGTTTGGGGTGCGAGAAGATCTGTCGTACCCGCAACAACGTTATAGCGAAACTGCTGACGTAGTTCATAGTGTAAGTATGGATGAGGAATTGCTAAAAGGATAAAATATATCAAGTTGTTGCTGAGATGTTAAATCATTTTTTTATTAAAAAAAAAATAACTGTTGTAGTAGGTATATTTAAAAAAATGCTGTCAAAGTACTGCGTTAAATTGGGTAGTTGAGACCACCAATTAATTGACATATAAGCTGTCAAAACGGTTTCTCCCAAAGATTTTGTATGGCAATAGTCTGTGACGTCACTTTTCCAGCTAGACTCACTGACTAATAATAATTGATTGAAAAGCCACTAAAAATCTAATTTTGTTATTGGCCTTCAGGGATAAAATCAAGCGATGTTTTATATAATTTGTATCTTAGAATTATTTGTAAATGCTAGCCAATTATACGACACAATTAACATTCTTAGATACTTGGAACAAAGGCCCCAAGTGTTTTTTTTATAATACTCAGGCAATCACAAAAAAATCATAACCCATCTTTTTCCTTCGCCGTAGTCGGGTAAATATATAATAAAAAAGCACAGAATTCATGTGAATTCATCTGCCAAATAATTTACCGCGAAATTGCTTGGAGGTTAGACAAACTTACGCTTTAATTCCTAACAATAACATAAATGTTTTAGGTACAATTATTATATGTAATTTGAAATAACACATTGTTAGGTACTTATCTAAGTTAAATTATTGTCAATATACAGTTCGATTAAATTGTATTCTATCGCCAAAATGTCAATATAATAACAGAGAACGCTAATATTGTTTATATTGCACTCAGCTAGGGTGCACATGAGACTAACGTAGGGGAGATGGGGTCTCTACCCGTTAAATTATTAGCGAAACAGCTGACCTTGTCAATTTATTATACCTATTCGCTTTATCAGTTTTAAGAGTAGACTTTTACAAAAAAACTTCTTAACTTCTTCAATTTCTCAAATATTAGGTAAAGTGATGGTTTTTGTAGATAAATGTAACGACAGCTCCTTTAGAATCTCAAGGGTATGAACCAAAGTGAGAGGATTGATTTGTACTGCACTGAAGTAATTATCTAAATATGTAGGTAGTTGTAGAAATTTCCTTACTGTATTCAATGTGTTAAAGATCGCTGCTTTTTGTAGTGTGAGGTAAGTAAATTTACAGTTTAGTGCTGTAAGGCTATTAGTTAATAGTTTTGGAATTTGCATTATTATTATTATAAACGGGTGTCTTCTTTGATAAGGGCCAGTTTCACCACTTCTGGTGAGATCTACCATATTAATTCATAATTAGATCAGCAAATGTATGAACCTATAAAGCAAATAAGTTTAAGTGGTACTTATCTGGAAGTAGTGTAAATAACCATAAACATACGCCATCAAAAGTATAAAACCGCGTAATATTATTTTATAACTAAATTGTCATAATTTGCATCGTAAATTGCGTTGAGGAATCGACAAGCGAATTTTAATCTATGGTAATGAAAGCGCTTCGAAAAATTCATTAACTTTTTACCTTCAGAGATAATTAAATAATGAAAGAACTTCCACTTTATTATCGTAAATAATATACTTTTCATAATAATGAGGGTTTTAAGACTTTTATCTTGTATTATTTTTATACAGCATAATTTTTTGTGTGATGTTGATGACATTTTTATCTTCTACATTGTAACATTTATGATATCATAAAAATGACATCTCTGTATTCTTGAACAGTCGTTTGTTATATGAAGTTTACTTGTTTCAGGTTTCTTCTCAAGGTCAGAAAATTATCGAACTGATAATATTGGAATTCTCACTGATAAGAATGTCATTAGGGTCGGTATTTGATGATCACGTCATAATGCGTAAGAGAAGAGCTTTTAAAGTTACTGTTGATAACAATTCTGTTAAGAAATCGCTAGTTTTGCTAAGGTAGCTATTAAAAAAAACCGGTTAATTTATAAAAAGAACATTACTTACCTAAATCTTGACGTCCAACAAACAAAAAAGGGCACAAAACATCACACACACAAAAGAAACAAAAATTCAAAAACAATTCGAATCGAACGATTTTCAAAATTCGAAACTCGATGTAAGTTTGTTACGCGCCAATCGATCACGACGCGAGGGGACGCGCGCTCCCGTCGGACACCGCACCAACTCTGACGGGATAACAGACAGGAACGCTCGGACGGGAAAAGCGGGAAAAAAGTATAGGCATTATGCCTTTGACTTTTTTCTTTCTTTTTTTTAATTTCGATAGCGATGCCATTTTATGGAGATTAAAAAGTTGTGTTGTCACTGGACTGTGCGGAGTTGGACTATGAATAATAACGTTCTATTTATAAAGTTGTTTATGTTTATGATTGATGGAAAGGTGAAAATAAATCTTTCATATTGAAGCCGCAATGAAAGACTGATAATATTGCACTTTTTACCTTTGTTGCCATTGCACGATCAGCGGTGAACGTTTTTACTGTTATATTATGCGGTAGAACTCGCAAATAATTTTGCGGGTAGTGGTAAAGATATTATAGCTACATGAATCTACCTTTTTCGGTATTCTGAGACCGTAATAGGTACCTACAGAGAAGTCAAAAGTAAATCTCAGTAAATACAAGTAGGTACGTCATAATTAAAAACTAGATTTATGAACGAATTATGAATGTTACCATTTGTTTTTTTTTTTTTTTTTTCTTTCCATTTAAAATATATTTTATCAATCACAAAGGAACTTCACCTAAGGTGAAAGAAGAAAAGATAAATATGTAGGTACCTATAAGAGTTAAAAGCCCATTTACAATTTAGTAAGAAGGTAAGTATCTCTATAAAAAAAACATGAATATATTTACAAAAAGTAAAGTTGGGCATAATAGGTAGGTAGGTACCTACCTACTATTATTACATTTAGGGTTCCGCAGTTAAATGAAAAATGACGTAAGTAATAAATAAAACACAATTATATCGATTTGAAATGCGAACTAAGTAACTAAAAATAACCTCATTTTAATCAATTCATGCAAACAAGAATTAGTTCTAGATCATTTTAATATTCAACCCTCAAATATACGGCAGTGTCATCTCTCAATAAGGTACGGAACTTGATGCGACTGCCGTCAAGTTGACGTGCTACGTTTGATAAGTTAGCCGTTAGATGGCGCTGTCACACAGAAGATTCAGTATTTTGCAGTGGGAGCTAGCTATCAGTCTCATCATAGTATTCCATATTTACTTGCTGTGTTAATTGTCTTTTTTGATTAAATTTCATTATTGTTTTAACAGTTGGAAAAAATATAAAAATATTTATTCTGCTCTAACCCTTATCTAGTAGGTACCTACTTAGGATAACTTATCTGCCATACTACAAAGTTACACAAATGACTTAGAACCTGTTCCACCACTTGGACAGTAAATTATCTACTAGATAAGTTTAACCAGTACTTATCACTACGTGGTGAAACTAGCACTCAGCATCATAAAAATGATATTTAAAGTCGACGTTTTATAGTGTCGAGTTTTTTTTTATTACACATAGCTTCTGCCCGCGACTTCGTCCGCGTGGAATAGTGGTGCTCCGCTCCTATTGGTTTTAGCGTGATGAAATATAGCCTATAGCCTTCTTCAATAAATGGGCTATCTAACACTGAAAGAATTTTCAAATCGGACCAGTAGTTCCTGAGATTAGTAGCGTACGCAAAAAAAGTTGATTGATGAATTGAAAAGATGGTTGATTTCTTACACCTTGTGTCCGAAAAACCCAAATATCTTACGGAAACCTATTTTTTTCCAAAATAAATTTAGCTTATGTTACTCATGGATAATGTAGCTTTCGAATGGTGAAAGAATTTTTAAAATCGGTCTAGTAGTTTTTGAGCCTATTCATTACAAACAAACAAACAAACAAAGTTTTCCTCTTTATAATATTAGTGTAGATGATCTAAAAGCTTTTATGTCCAATTATTTTATCGGAACTACTCAATGAATTTGAATGTAACTTGATGCCCTATTTAGTGAATAACCTGGATTATCATATACGATACTTTTTATCCGGGTGCACGAAGTAGTTCTTCAGGATATTGGTGAAACCGCATAAAAGAGCTACTTGAAGAGTAAAGCTAAGGCAAAATAAAAAATAAAATTACTTAATAAAATTTCTCACGAGTAATAATTTGCATTTTATCATCGAGTCCGATTAATAGAATATATTTTTGTCTTCTTCTTCTTCTATAAATCTAATTACACCATCATCCCTGTATAACATGTTTTTCGTCATAATTATATTTTATGCCTTACTAGCTACACCGTACACCACTATGCGTTGCAATGCCACTTTTTTTGGGGTGGACCACCCTTATCACTTAGGGATATGAACAATAGTTTACGTCCTATTCTCAGACCACAAAATTTCATAAGAATCTGTCAAGCCGTTTCGGAGGAGGTTTGGTACAAACATTATGACACGAGAATTTTATACCTACCTATATTAGATATTTCTTTCACCTGTTTCCTTTCTCATAACCTTCCATCTTCGGATCAATCAAACGAAGACGTATCCGGCGAAATACGTTCCCGGCCCCGTCATATTTGTATGACGTCACATGTCACTGTCAAGCGAACTCAATAAATATTAATCTGTCAGTTTGATAGCGGGTCACCCACGCTTTGAGCTGTAGTTTGGATTGGAGGGCATGGCCCTCTTAAACTATTGTGTAATAAGCACTCGAGTTATGAGTTCGGCATTCAGTATACTGACATGCTAATTGAGAGGAAATACTGCAACATTTTTACTGCTAGAATGAATTTTACAAGTTCTTTTTACTAGTAGTGCCTTACCTACTAAGCACAATTCCAACTCCATTAAAATTAGTAGATAGGTTCTACAGGTAGCGGTTGCCGAACTGTTTTTAGACCAAATAAATTGTAGGTAGGTTGCTCTATCTAGCAAATACTTTTTTTCAGTTGGGATATCTTCAGATGTCAGACTCTTACTGACTAAAACCTATCCATGTTCCTTCCTCGGCCCTATGCGCTCCGGAGGCGCAGTAACTCTTTCGAATATCCCGCAGCCCCAGATCTAGTAGGTAAGTAAAGCCTTTGCTTCTGCGACTAAAAATGCTAAGGATTTTTATACAGTTAAAAATACTTGCGATGAATCCAGTTACATAGACAGAAGTCCAATTTAATTGAATCAGTTGATCTGGACTGCATACGCCGTAAAAAAATATCTGTCTTTAAATAGAAAGACGTATTGACACCATAGGGGTTCCTTTATACCATTTTCGTTTCGGAACCCTAATGATGATATTTTGTGAAACAACCTTGGAGCTGTATTCCTTTAAGTATCAGGAGTTACGGTAACAAAAGAGCACGTCAGAGTGGTGAACCATTGACTCTAAAAACTTGGATAAGATTGCTTAAGAATAATGATACAAGATTAACAGTGGCACAACTTGGACAGTCCCTACTTCAACTGATAAATAAAAATAATAAAAACAAGAAGATGATAAAATTAATGTTAGTAGGTACGCAGATTACGGACAAAACATACATCCAGTAAAATTACGACATCGATATAAACAGTGCGATTACAAATAATTTTACTTTCTGCAGATAAAAGTGGACGGCTGCCAAAAGTTTTCACTTCGCGAAATCGCAGATAGAATGAAAATCTGCCAACTCTCTCACAAAGTAATAAATATAAATGTCTTTAAAACATGAATTAATAAAATGTGTACGTTAACAAAACGTTATAGTTTTAATAAGAGCATTTAAATTCACGGTCTTGCTTTTATCGAGGTAAACTACTATCAAATAAAATGCCATATCCATGATCAATCAATAAAAGAGAAGTTGTGTTGTTCACCAATCTTCACACTTTATAGCAGTTTTGTTGTGGTAGATGTGAAAAGGAGATCCAATGATGAAAAAGTAAAATGGAATGCCGAAATTAAAAATATTACAAAGCTGAGCAAGGCAGAGACGAAAAGCACAGCTAAATCATCTTTATTTTAAGGCACTTAAGTAAGTGAATGTGTGCAGATTTAAAATCACGAGATTTCTTGGCCTGAAAAGAATTTGCATGACTGGTATTAATCCTTGGATTTCATACTTTCATTATAAAACCGATTGCACACGCAAGTGAACCGGTTCCCGATGAACTGAGCCTAACGTGTTGCCAGGCAGTTCGACTACGGCATACGTCTAGACACTGACCAAGGAGAACAATGCAGTGAGAGGGCCACCGTATGCGGTGCACAGTACGTCGAAGTCGACCGAACTGTGCAAGTTCTATTTTTGTACGCGGTGTCGAGGACCGATACGCGCATGACCGGCAGCTATCTGTATTATTCTGTGAACTGGGTTCAGTCCGCACGCCGCACCACCAAGCGCGGCCGCGCGCGCCGCGTACCGACAACAAAATAATAACAAACGCGACGCATCAAACGAACGTGCCCGACAAAAATTCGAGTGTGATCCAATCAGTGATACGTTCTTATTTTGAATTGTTTTAAAAAAAATACAACATGCGACGAAACGTCAAAATCCTGTTCCTAATAGGAGCCGTGTGGATGTTTTTCCTATTTTACTACATGCAGCCTGATTCAGCGCAGTCTAAGGTACGTTTGGAAATTGTCATTTCTTTTTTCTGCAGTTGGAATTTGGCCAGATTGTTCGTAGCGTTGTTTATCAATGATCAGCTGTTAGTTAGGTTAAGGATCGCTGTAACCTCCGGTGGGGTTGCACTGCGCATGACTAGTACCGCCTACGCGGCGTGATAACTGCAGTTAACAGGACTAAAACACTATCAACACTTACATTTAAAAGTTTATTTAAAAGAGTCCAACACAAAATCTTCATAAATCAATTACGAAAATTGTAACGAAATTATGAGCGACTATTGCGAGAGTCAGTCAAAATAATACACGACATTAATAAGTAGGTACGTATCTAGTTCAAAATTGCACATAAACAGGAAAAAACTTCAATAATTATAGATACATGGACGACTGCTACTTGACAACGGGGTAAAGACAATTTTCTAGATGCAAGTCATAAACTGGTAGATAACTAGCCGCACTAAGATAAATTACTATGTAGATCCCAATTAACTGATGCAAGTGGGCTCTACAAAGTATCAAAGTATCAATTACTGGATATAGCTAATGGTAAGTTTGAACGGAAATGCAATCAATCATATCTGATTGTTGCCATAAAATTAGCCAAAAAGAACAATGCGTGTGATTCGCTAGTTTCCGCACGTTGCCGTAAAAGAATACGAAAAATCGTTGTTTAGTGTTAATCGTGTGTGATAAATGTGTTTATTAATTGCTTGATTATACTAGGAATATTACTACGCTATTGTTTTTTTTTTATTTATGTAATGGGTCTGACATTTATTTTCCAGTTAAACTAGTTTGTACAGAATAGGTAGGCATTTAAAATCTGTTTTTTTTTAAGATTCTGACATTCTAAAATTTAGTTTTTTGCCTTAATATAAAGTTCCTTTTTACACAATTATGTAGTTAATTTGTAATAACATTTCCTATCTGTTCATAAAAATATTTGGATTTGGATTTGAAAATTTTGGATATCAAAAATGTTATACCTATCTTTAATTCTTTATATTATTCAAAAATGTCGTGTTCTACCTATGAATAATGTGAGGCAAATACATAATTATCTACTTACTAACATGCAAATTAGCTTCATTATTAGACTGTGTAGGACCCATTCCGAAGCAATTTTCACTTTTCCGTCCTGAGACGAGATGGATTAGTCGAATGCTTATCTCAAGTCCATAATTTATTATCTAGATCTTTAATGGCCCTTTATTCTACTTCCTTGTCCGTCAAAATGAAGAGTTCTGTGACTAAATCCTGGCACCTATCAAGTTATTCATATCCCGGAATTAATTAAAAGATTTATCTCCCTATAAATTCACTAATAATGAACAGCGTCAGTTACTGTCAATGGATAGATTTATCAGTGACGTAACGTTAGTAATTACAGGTGTCAGAAACCTTGGGATGTGAGATTTGAAATTGATAAGTGTATGTATCTTTGTTAAATGTAAGAGATTTGTTGAGAATTATAGGATTTACAACCTACTCAAGGCACACGATGTAAGTAAAGTTTCTGCTAAAAGTGATCTTGGTCAGAAAAATCTTTTGTGCTATATGGAACCAATGCGTACGGTGACATTTCTCGTTCGAATTTAAGTATTCTTGAAGGCTAACCAGGTAATAAAACGAATATAATATTGGATAAGACACACTGAGGTCAAAATTTCAATTCTTTATTTCCCTATATTTTTGTTTTTGAATATGTATATTGTATGTAATAGTTAGGATTCTTCTTGTAATGCCTCATCTACTAGTGAAACTAAACTATCTTTCCATACCAACCATTCATATTACCTAAAAGTTGCAAAACCGGATCAAAGTCTAGATTCGGTTAACAATATTTTATTGTTATTTGCATCATTGCATGCATCAACTTTCATAAATTCCTTATTCTATTATGACCAACAATAGCGATAAAATTGTTTCCTGTTTGGACCCCGACTGACATAATCTAATGATATGGTGTTAAAGTGAAAACATCGTCAGCTTACGTTATGTTGTCTAACCGTTGATCGGTCTCAAATTATGGGTTGTATCGATTGATATTACAACTCCTACAATCACATACATACATATTCTTCTTGTGTCTTGTGTAAAACCTGTTTACATTCACAGAAAGCTAGCAGGTGCATTTATTCTTTTATAAATGTCAGAAATATAATTCTGTTTATTTTATCATTTTGTTAACTTAATTAAAATTAATCATCATTAACATTTAAAAAACATTCATGTAACCTATTTTGTTCTCATATTATAAACATGATATTTTTATTCGCTTACTTAGCTTGTCGTGGGATGATACAAATACAGTGTCAAAGTTTAAAATATCTAGTTTATAAAATATTTACGAGTATATCTGGCTCGTTAGTCTGTTACATCATAGAATATGTGACGTAATCTCGTTAGGTTAAGTCTTTAATCCAATTACGTTAATGGACAAAGTATGACTGCTAGTTTGGAGATTATTCATATGATAATAAATCCATTAATGAAGGCCGTCAGAATATCACGCTGGTTAAAATTACTTACCCATAGAAATTCCGACACAAATGTCAGACATAAATGTCTGTGCTGTTTAGACTTCGAGAGTTTCTTCGTGATGCCGATGTCGCGACACATTTCTCGTGTCATATAAATGTTACACACCTGTTTAAGTGTGAAAACCTAGCTTAAGGGTAATCATTCCAGAATGGGATTTAGGGATGTCTTGAATTTGTAAATTATACAATTTCATTGGTAATCGTGTCCTACATAAGTGTAAACATTATAGTTCCTAATAAAAATCAAATAAATCAAATGTCGATTATCTCGCAAGCAACTAATGTTTACTTTTATTTTTACAATGATTTATATCTGGGTAATGAAAGTAACGTTTCAGTGACCTCGATGTTGTAACTTACGTTCGTTTATATATAAATAACAATTAAATAGACGATGTGGGTAACGGTCCCCATTTCTATGTTTTTATGGCCAAGCATGATTTTATGTAATATCAATTCAAGTTTGGACTTTAGTTGTATCTTTATTGATTTTTACAACTTTCAAATAATCGCTAAAGAAGGCTTAGCTTATAATATTTGGCCTTTTTATATTGTTTCTTCATTCTCTCCTGGATCTTCATTGCTTAGTTTGATTTCATCACCTACGTCAATTACATTTAATTAAGTTAAAATTCTTTGAAAATGATCATTGAAATTATTTTCTGATATATTAGGTCTCTTCGGTAGGTACCTATATTTGTTGCTAAAATTTTGTCACACGTGAAGAAATCATTTCACTAAACCATCCCACAAATTCACAACGCTCTACTTATTTCTACCTTTGAGTAAACTAGCTATAAACCCGTAAACCAATCATACAAGCTTTTTATCATCATGCGGAAGCCACATACATAATCGTAAATAGATGTTGGTAACTATGTATTACTTCCTAAACAACTTTTTTTTCCGACTTCCATCGAATCACATGAAGTTCAACATTAATAATACTACTATAGGTAGTTCATAATAAGAGGAGTCGGTATGACATAGATGGTCACCCATCCTTGCTAATATTATAAATGCGAAAGTAACTCTGTCTGTCTGTCTGTCTGTTACGCTTTCACACCAAAACTACTGGACCGATAAATGAAATTTGGCACAGAGATAGAATAGACCCTGAGAAACAACATAGGCTACTTTTTACCTGGGTGCGCTAAGTAGTTCCCTCGGGATGCGGGTGAAACCGCAGGAAACAGCTAGTAAATGATAAACGAAAGTAAGTGTCTTTATTTGTTTGTTCGTTACGCTTTTAGAGTTAAACGGCTGAACTGATTGGGATAAAAATTGGTATGGAGGTAGAGAGGACTCTGGAGATGGTTACAGGCTACTTTTTATCCAGGTGTGTTAAGTAGTTCCTACGAGAAATCGCCGAAAACAGCTAGGTTTATTATAAAGGGCTTTTTGTTACTTAGTGGTTTTGTATCTACGATTTATGACTGAAACTACTAAAGCTCAAGTTCACCGACAAGATAAACAGTCCGATCAACTAAACCAGCTGTTTACAGTAAATTCAAACTTCCAAGTTTCCAAGAGTAATACTATCATTTGAGCTTTTTATTCCTGAAACAGTCGATTACCAACCCCAGTTTAAACAAGAAGTGGGTAACACGAAAATTCTTGCTTCATAGTTAAAAAACTTTTTGTTTATCGGGCTGATTACGTAATCATGTCATGTGTCAGTGAACTTGGCTCTAAACCGATTACTAAAACATAGCAACCATATACTTGAGTGTTATTGGATGTTTTTTTAAAGAAGCACATCTTTTTGGCGGGCGACTTAGCGTCAAAAGCAAGTTAGAACACAAGAATAACCCTTGATCAGAAACCATTGTTAGTGTTGTGTTATTAGTAAACAGTTCTGACTTATTTCAATAGTGTTGGATTGTTGATACACACTTATTGATATCATCGGGCCAATCTTGATAAGGTCACGCTCCGATATTGGTTTCAAAGCGATAATAGAAGCTGTACTGTAAATATTTACTATTGTGTCCCTTTTTTAATCGACTTCAAAAAGGATGAGGTTCTCAATTCGATTGGTTTTTTTTTTATGTATGTACACCGATTACGGTTGAGATTTATGATCCGATTTACGTGATTCTTCTTTAGTTTGATGAGGAATAGTTGCCATTTGGTCGCATAAAAATTTAACATAGTTTGGCCCAGTAGTTTTTCTTTCTAAAAACATTTTGTGATAGTCTATGTCGATGCTCTAAGTATACAAAATTGTGACTTAGATATTATGTTTTATGTTTGTACATTTGTTACAAAATGCATGCAAAGACTATAATAAAAAGAAGAGGAATATTGTCTATTCTAAAATGTACCTTCCAAAGAAGAAACTTATGGCAGTTTCCATGAAGAAGAGTTTTACTTTTATCCATGATAATAATTAAACAATACGTCTTTTTCTGAAGGAAATGTGTATTAAAATTGGTGTAGATTTTGGAATAGATCAGACTTATGACAATTCTTATAAGTACATACCAGTCATGCTGTTCTATTCAAAAGACTTTTCCTAAGTAAACCTTTAAACCCGGCTGAGGACGTGTCAATATTTGTGTTTGGAATGCTTTCAACAATTCGTTAGGATCTATTTGACCCGCGACCTTTGGTGTGGCAGTCAACAGCTGCCTTGAACATAATCCTGTCGTTTCATTTACTTGTGAAGTTTTTGAGGTCCAAAAAGGTTGTATGGTATTGTCTAGTACCTCTTGTTGTGGTGGATATGGATTTGAATGTTCTTTTATTGTTTTTTTTTTTTTTCAGAGTTTTGGTTGAAGATTATTCTTGTACTTTGATAGTATACTCTTCTTCTTTATTAGGTATTTGAAAAATATTACTAAAGGCATTGAAGATTTTTGGAAACGTAAAGGCTGTGACGCAAACCGTATTGTACCTATGTGTTAATTTGAATGATTGTCTCTGTATGTAATATACAATCATCTTAAATTTTGCTCTTTAAATTGAGAAGAATTTGAATAAGCCATATTTAATTAGTTATATCTAAAGTGAGGTTAATCTATCCATTAAACGTTACCACTTGACATGAAGAATACAAAAGGCAAATTAATTTATTATGCCTATGCTCTTAATTGGTAAGGTTAATTTCATTAGGATCTCTGTGTAACGATGTGTTAAAAAAATTAAGAAGTCTTTAGTATTTTTACATGGCCATAATAGACACTGAGATCGTAAAACATGGAATTAAAAATATTAAAGAACTCATTTAATTATTTATTAATTAAAACCTTCTTTGCGAGAACATGTTTTAAATAAGGAATGATTATAAACTTTTTAAATTAAGCATCGTTACAAAACTAACTCACAAAGTTTGTTTTGATACAAACATTACAACTAAACGCGCAGTGCGAAAGAGATGGAACCTTATAGAAAGAGACGGGTGTAGTTGCTGACTACCCTAAGTTAAAGGAGCTGTAGGGCGATCGGATCAATATGGCTACCTAGGGGTGTATTTGTGTGAGCTTTAGCAGGAAAAATTGCAGTTCATTCACATTGCGAACAAGGACACTGTTTTACATATAAAACACGCGTTTAGACACACATTTATTTAACTGTTTAGAGATGTTTACAGACAGAAAATGAGACGAAATAAGGTATGCATGGTTTTATGTCGTACAGTACTATAATCCTTGTCTTTATCATAAAATTAAATAAATTGTAAGAAGAAGAACTTATTCATCACTAGCTTCTGCCAGCGACTTCGTCCGCGTGTAATACTGGTGCTCCGCTCCTATTGGTCTTAGCGTGATGATAATTATGTAGCCTATAGCCTTCCTCGATAAATGGACTATCTAACACTGGAAGAATTTTTCAAATCGGATCAGCGGTTCCTGAGATTAGCGCGTTTAAACAAAATGACAACATTTCCCTTCACTGCTCTGCTCCTATTGATTGTAGCGTGATGAAAAGTATACTATAACCATCTCAGGAGTATGACAAATAATTGTACCAAGTTTCGTTAAAATCCGTCGAGTAGTTTTTGTTTCTATAGAGTTTATACAGACAGACAGACAGACAGACAAAAATTTTACTGATTGCATTTTTGGCATCAGTATCGATCCCTAATCACACCCTGATAGTTATTTTGGAAATATATTTCATGTACAGAATTGACCTCTCTACAGATTTATTATAAGTATAGATAGATATAGATAAGATTGAAGTAGGTAATATTTACTCTTATTGTCATTTTTGTTTTTTTTTTTTATTAAATATTGTAAATAATTTGAAATGTTAAAACCAATGTATTAATTTATAAAAAATAAAGACAAAAAAGTACTTCAGCCAGAAACATTGACATTTTAAATTAAAAAAAAAGATAATAACTGATTCTACCTCACACATTCAATTTATTTATAGAACCTTGACTTATAGTAGAATTACCGGTACCTCATATCGATAATATGAATTATTAATATCGTATAATCGATATTATTAAAACCCTGTGCACTGATGTCTCGGCTACCAATCTATAATAATTTCCCATGGGTGTCGTATGCGGAGATTAAAGGATCATCGTCGGGAAAAGGGGTCGTTGCCTCTACTTTATATAGGAACTATCTTTATAGCTTTGATTATATTTATATACATATAAAATGCCTTGTCTTGAATGCCTGACGGATCAACGCACAGCCTAAACCGCTGATCGTAGAGACCTGAAACGTGAAGGGTGTGTTCTTTGTATGACGTAGGCATTTAATAAGAAAGGATTTTCCAAAATTCTACCCCTAAGTGGTGAAAAAAGGGGGCAAAGTTTATACAAAACTCTGTCAATTTTTAGGGTTCCGTAGCCAAATGGCAAAAACGGAACCCTTATAGATTCGTCATGTCTGTCTGTCTGTCTGTCCGTCCGTATGTCACAGCCATTTTTTTCCGAAACTATAAGAACTATACTGTTGAAATTTGGTACATCTACTTACTTTATTTTGTGAACCGCTTTAAGATTTCGACACAAAAATAGAAAAAAAGCAATAAATTTTGGGGGTCCCCATACTTAGAACTGAAACTCAAATTTTTTTTTTCATCAAACCCATACGTGTGGGATATCTATGGATAGGTCTTCAAAAATGATATTGAGGTTTGTAATATAATTTTTTTCTAAACTGGATAGTTTGCGCGAGAGGCACTTCCAAAGTGGTAAAATGTGTGTCCCCCCCCCTGTAACTTCTAAAATAAGAGAATGATAAAACTAAAAAAAATATATGTTGTAGATTACTATGCAAACTTCCATTGAAAATTGGTTTGAACGAGATCAAGCAGGTAGTTTTTAAGTAATCAGCAATTTTCCTCTACAAACAAACTTAATTATGCGGTCGGAAAAAAACAAGATGATTGCGACTTTATTGCGTATTTTTTCTTTCCAATGGTCGGAACCCTCGGTGCGCGAGTCCGACTCGCACATGGCCGGTTTTTTTAATTTGATTTCGTATTGCCCATGCTGGCGAAGCCGCTGGCGGAAAGCTAGTTTACTATAAACCAGCTTATGCCTAGCTAATAGTAATCAGGGATAATGTGACTTTCTATTAGTGAAATAATTTGCAGGTTCAGTTCAGTTGTTTCGGAGATTATCTCCTCAAAAAACAAACTCTAAAATTATACGTTCTTATAATGCAGTTGTAGTTTCCCTTCTATTTAAAGGGGATTTCTTCATTGACCAGGATAATAGAAAGGCCTTATGTGTTTTCCCAGGATATAATTAATGTCAGTACCAAACATTACATACATATATAATTAACAAATCAGTAAGTATCTTAAAAAATATGATGAAGTTACTTTTGCAAGAAAAATATGAATTGTTGAATAAAGGAAATAAAATGTAGGTATGAAAATTATTTGATCTTTTTAACTGGCTGCAACATAGCAAGTAAACAACAATTGTGTGTTATTTACATTATACATGAAGAAGAATTACGCAGTAATTGACAAGAGGATCTTAAAAACAATGTTAATTAGTAATACTTAACCTTAAGCTTAGAGACCAGTCCATACAAATAAACGTATATCGCAAATTCTAAAAATACACCAGGCAATCTACTTTAAGCATGTCAGGGCTAAAATATATCCACGTCCTAAATAAGATTTGTGTAAATATGATTTATACGCCATTGTTCTAATAGTAAATAGAATCTTGAATCTTGAATGGACCACAAATAACCCATTCAAAACTCATGAACTCAAGTTCTAAATACGTAAATCAACAATGTATTTTTACAATGCTCTATATTACTTTAATGGAAGATTTAAACTAAAAAACAATAGACCAACGAATTAACAACCTCCTCCTTTTTTTGAAGTCTGCTAAAGACAACGTAAATTTTCGCACGAATTTAGATCTCTATAAAGTGTCTTAGCCCTTGTTATATTTATATCGAAACATAAAGCTGCATAGATGTTAGTAAATAAATATTGTAAAATATTGTCCTTATTATTTCATTAAGTTTGTCAATGACGAGTCCACATCCTCATGCCTATAATTCCTCGTAGTCTCATTATAATAGCAATAAAATTATAATAATGGTAAACAAACATTACACGGTATGACGTTTGGCTGTCACATATTTTATAATACACCTAATGAGATGTTTTCCTTAAACGTCAACAATGTAATATCTTGCTCGTTTACTCAAAAACGACTGAATGGATTTGGATGAAAATTAGTACACACATAGTTTATAACCTGGTTTAGCTTCTGCCAGCGACTTCGTACGCGTGGAATAGTATAATCAGAAAGCTTCGAACTGCTAAGCTATCGGGAGTTACACGTGTTATTGTGAGCCAACCAAAAAAGATAGACATATGCTGTCGTGGGATATTTTTTATATAATTTTAAGGAAAACATTTCTGATTTCTGTGTAGCTTTAACCATTGAGGTTGCACACACAACGGAAGCGTGTAGCGTGATGAAAAGTATACTATAACCAGCTCAGGAGTATGAAAAATAATTGTACCAAGTTTCGTTAAAATCCGTCGAGTAGTTTTTGTTTCTATAACATTTATACAGACAAAAATTTTACTGATTGCATTTTTGGCATCAGTATAGATCCCCAATCACCCTCTGATAGTTATTTTGGAAATATATTTCATGCACAGAATTGACCTCTCTACAGATTTATTATAAGTATAGATAAGTATAGAAGATAGAAGATTATACATAGGATACTTTTTATCCAAGTGCGAGAAGTAGTTCTCTCAGGATACAAGTAAAACCACGAGCAACAGATTGTTAATTAATAATTGCTTTGCGTGAAAAATTTGTTAATGATATAATTGAAAATTAAGTCATTCGGGCCGCAAGAATTGCTACAAATTTAAGTTACAGTAAACAATTTCACGGTTGGATATTGGTGGGGTTATCTCAAGGTCGCAAATGTATGCCAATATGTTTGCCTTACTTTGAAGCTAACGCGATTGCTGGCTATGAAGCCACACTCATTACGGCGTCGTGCAAGCATTTTGTTTCTGTTTACCTAACCAGCTTACAGACAATTGTCTCCCTGAACTCTGGACAATGGAATCGTAAAAAATACCAATCTTATAGTCAACAACACACGTGGTATGCGATTTAATATTTACCTTACGATTGCAAAGGTTATCACTATAATCACTACAAATTAAATACTTTTTTATAAAGAATTGTACACTCGCGATTCAGTTGTGACTACGATATCATTTTGTCAATAAATAAATATTTTTGGGTACCTAATAAAAAAACTGTCAAAATCGTAATATTATATATTTATTTTTGTATGGCATCTCGCAGGTCAACCTAGAAGGTTGTCGACTGCTTAACCGGGCTTGCATAAAATCGTATATGTATATCGAGAAAGAATAGAACGTAAACTGTTTTTCATACCCCTACTTGACAAGGGTGGTCCACCGACAAAAAAAACTGGCATTGCAACGCATATTTCAAAATAGTTTCTTCAAATGTTTTAGCATACCAATATCATTATCATCATCTCACTAAATCTCCGCACCTAAGCGACGAGCTAACTAAACTAGGTTTATTTACATACAAGGAGGTCAAACACCTATTATCTGTATGCATAGTATCGTCGACTGATAACAATGATTCACGGTTTTCAGTAGCTTATGTCAACAAGCACATTTTTGGTTATCTCTGCTTTACTTTATTGGTGACGTAACAGTTACAACCTAGTGGCATTATTTAGTAATAATTTGTTGATGCTTTTTATCGTTAAGGTCATCTAAGCTAATAAGGTTTTATTAGGGTAATTTTTATCTATGACTTAAAGGAAACGTAATAAATATACCTAATATTAATAATATACTACTGTATCTATACATATAAAATGCTTTGTCCTGAATGACTGACGGATCATCGCACAGCCTAAACCGCTGCTGGTAGAGACCTGAAACTTGGAGGTGTGTTCTTTGTATGACGTAGGCATCCGATGAGATTTTCCGAAATTCTACGTCTAAGGGGGTGAAAAAGGGGGCAAAGTTTGTATGAAACTCTGACATTTTTAATTCGATTCGTATAATCCACGCGGGCTAAGCCGCTCGTGGAAAGCTAGTATTATATTTAGCTTTATCTGCTATCCTCTCCTCAACAATATTGTATTTTTTATTTTTATTTATAGTATCAGAACGCCGCTAAAAGCTTTTGTGGTCGCACGTAAAAGCGTTATATTCATCATATCATAGTTTGCTGTTATAAATTGAGATTTAAAGCGCTTTTGTATAATCCTGAATGAAATATGATGATATGAAATAATGTTTCATTCTTTGATGCACAAGAGTTATAAATAAATGGAATAAGTTATAAGCCGTAAGAGGTTTTCCTTTTTATAAAAGAAATGAATTTAGATGCAAGTTTTGATTTAGAAATATTTTTGATAATATTTCGTTGTTTTTTTATTGACAGATTTTTAATTTATCTATCAATTTTAATAGTGCATGGTATTATTTATTTTGGATGCAAATTCTTCTAAAACGATGTGTATTACGAGTATAGTAAATGCGATTTTTTTTAAATAAATGGATTTATTACTCTTTCACGCAAAAACTGTTGCAGGTATTTGGATGAATTTTGACACACATAAATACTTTTTTATTGCGGACACATTTTGAAGACCATGCACACCAAGTCGCGGGCAAAAGCTAGTTATAGCTCGACGCTATTTTATAGTATATAGAAATATATGAAAAAGCCATAATTTGTTCATGAAACACACAATAATGTAGGTCTCGTACGTGAAATATTGACATACTTTTTCCGCCAATGATAAAATATTCCTTAGCCTTTACTTGCCTATTCAGCACACGCACGTGCGTGTCATATTGCACCCTCTACAATTTACCCCCTCGTGTTAATAACATTCCCTTGGTGTGGGATGTGGTATTTCAAGTGTAAATAGGTCTTTGGAAGAATTTCTCGTTTTTTCTCGATCGTAAAGTCTTTGATTAGCTATATAACTTTATAAATCGGAAAATGTTGCGACTGTATTTTTTTAAACGCAACCTCCCATCTAGTATGACACTTGGACGTGCAAACTAAACCAAATGACAACACCAGTTTTGTTCCAAATTTGAAATTAATCGGCCAGAAAAAACTAATTCCATATTTACATAGAACTGCACCCTAATTATGTAACTCATTATCTTTAAATTGTAGTTGCGCTAACTACCTTTCATTAGAATAGATCTCTATAAAATTTTATTCAGAATCTCTTTGACATTTTAATTGTCTCTTGGAAAATATTTTTGTACTGAAAGCCAAAGATGCTTGGTTGCTGGATAGAATTTATGAATAAATTAATTTTAGTTTTATCACTTGCTACAAGACAGAATCATTTTACGCATATATAAAATATCCTATGTCCTTGCTAATATATCGCCACTGAATTACATCTAACTTTCAGCGAACCAACAGACTAACTTTCTTTTAATAGTCATATCACGTTGTATGGCAAGTTTATAAAGTTCCCAATGATAGTGAATCATAAACAATATATTCGATAGAACTAAATCGTGGCTATAAAATTTTAATACCCTACGATTAAGATTTATTATTCGAGGTGTTGGTATAAGGTAACGACTATTACCTCTGCAATCGAGCATCACGTATAAATTCAGGTTTTATGTTTGATAACATGTTTAAAATGGGGCTATCAAAGAAAATTGTTGTTTTTGATGACGCTAGGTAGCTGTAGGGATGTGAAAAGCGGTAGAAAATTTCACGATACATTTATTTTATCGATAGAATATAATAGAATATGCTTTATTGTACACCAAAAGAAATGAAGGTATAGTATAGTAAGGGGTAGTAGTAGGTATCTATCCGAAAACTATTTTTTTATGTAAATGAAATTACTTCTAAAGCTTAAGAATAATAAAATTTTGAAAGTCTAGTAGATTATTAAGTAGACTTTTGACATGTGAACAATTATACTTTTATTGCATTTTCAATGTAAAAGATAGTATATTTACAAAGCCAAACCTTTTCTATTCCTTACAATGAAACCAACCAAATCTCCATTTTCCGTTTAATTCTACCGAAAGACCTTTTTCCGAGAAAAAAATTAGGATGATGATTTCCGAAAGTTAAGCTTAAGTAAGTTTGAAAAACATGGAAACCGATCTTTTGTTAAGATATAACGTTTGTTCTCGACCCTCCGGATTTTCGGGACCCTTCCGCCCTGAAGATTTGCGTGCCAAACCGTCATTACCGGTTTCTTAGAAATTAATGATTGTATCATACAAATATCTGCGTGTATCGTAACGGGTTATCAAAAGTCCTGTGATTATTGCATAGTAGCTAGGTTGTAGAGGTCATGAAAGGTATCCACATTCGGCATGATGCTGAAGTCAAGTCCATACTTCAATACAATTGGCAAAAGGCCACTTCAATAGTATGTGTTAAACAAATTCCTTGATCGAAAAAGTCTAAATTTATTTTTATTTTGGGGACTATGATAGATGAATCTGAATCAAAAAGGAGGAAGTTTCCAGTACAAAATACACCGACGACGATATCACCCTCCTCCAAGAGAGTAATAGGGAAACCAGTACAATATACAAATACAGACCGCCGTCATACCGTCCTCGCCGCCGAGGCCCGTCGTGACGTCCCCGTCCATGCTCTCCCGGACCCTTGCTCGATGAGCCAGCCCGCGCGCTGAGCCAGTAGCATAAAAAGTCCCCTAATAATAATATTGTTATGATCCAGCTAGTCCCTAGTTGTCCTCCCCAGTGACGCCCTAAGCCGAGGTTCGTTCCCCACTAGGGGGAGCCCTTAGCGCGCTGTCACTTAGTTTTAAACTTAGTTTTAAGCCTTGGCTGGAGGCCTTAATTTAATTAATTAAATTAGGACCTCGCCACATTGTCCGGTTAAGCAGGTCGAATACTGTTAGAAGCACCCTGCAAGAGGCCATGTAGAAAAAAAAAAAAAAGTACAAAATATTTAAATTACGAAGGTTTAAATTACCATCAGAAATCTAAGTACCTACCTAACAGTTATCTGCCAAAATACGATCAGATCCGGATCTCGAACTCTCAATATTCCGAACACGATTAAGAAAGCGTACATTTTAATCCGAGTCACGACTGTTCTGTCGTAAATAGCCATTAATATAAACGAAATTTTTATTTTATTCTTTTGGGGATATCCTGTCTTTTAAGCCAGTCTCGTAAAGTATTGTGTAACATTGTTTGTGTTATATTTTGGAAAGTAGTTTTTTAGAGCATTTTGTCACTTTAAGTATGCACGTGGCTTTATTTAAAACGTAAACGCAATAATTTTAGCATAGGTCAGTTCATTTCCAATTAAACTAACTAAAAAATAAATGTATTTGTTTAATGTTTGACCGAATAAAAAATAGTAAGAGACTAGGAATTTGAATGCAAACACCTAACAACCGAAAAAAATTGACCGTGCGGAAAGTGAATCTGCGACACGCAGCAAAATAGCCTTCCACGGAGCCAATCGTGGCGTCTTATTCAGAGCATAATAGTAATAGTATATGAAGTCTTTTAAATCTGATTCTTATTATGAAATTTAAATCTATACCCATGGTAAAATTGATTACTCAGACTGTTCCTACAAGAAGGTGAAGTGATCACTAATAAATATATCATTATTTTTTAATACTAATAAAAGCAATTCTACAATTTCTATTGTCACTGCAAATCCTTGTTGAAAGCTCTTCAGTAAATTTAAAAATTGTCGCCTGAATATGAGTCTGGAATAGGCAGACCGTGAAACCAGACGTTCGCCGTCGTCGACTTTAAAGTGTGACGTCATTTTAATGAGTTTTCTGTCTGTTCTGCTGTCATAAGAAGTAAGGTCGTAATTAACATTATTTTTTTCAATATTGCTAAGTTGTATATTTTACCGCAAATTAAATTGACGGAGGTTGAAATATCTTTTCAAATTCATACCTTAGTGTAGGTTTTGTATTAGTAGGTACGTATTTGCCAGGGAAAAACATAATCTCACAAACAGAGGCTTTACCTGCTAATAATTAAGTTCTAAACGCTAATCGCTTTGTAAAAAAAAAATGGTTTTATTTGTTTTTTTTTTACAGCATAAAATGAATCCCTATTTCCCTTGGTCACGCCATAACTTGAGAACGACTTAACCGAATTGGATGAAATTTGATAAGGAGGTAGACAATTAAATTTTAATTATATTTTTAAACCGAGTGCGTTGAATAGTTTCGTCGAGGCACGGGTGGAACCGTGTGAAACTAAGTACCTTATAAATTTCAACTTCAGTTAAGTACTAAAATTCCGAACATTATTATCGCCACAGACCCTTTTTGGCCCTTAAAAAGGAAAATAAAAAAGAGTTCGAAATAACCACTTTACATGCAAATATGACGGTCCGGTATTTGACCGTGTCTGTCACAATATTATCGCTCGCACGGCTGTTTAAGCGGCCGTAACCGAGCCGTTCAGTCGAGTGACACTTGTTATTAAGTGGGCACGGTGTTTGCAGTAAAAACACGTTTATCGATTGGTAATCGATACGTGCCCATCACTATGCGGTAGTTAATGTTTCACTATTTCGCGATTCTTTTGTTTTCGATCGAAAAGTTAGGAATTTACTTGGTTTTGTGTTGTTATTATTCGATATAGTCTTTTTTTGTGGTAGTAGCTAGTTGCTATAGGTTGCTACCTATCATTGGCTAGTTTTTTTAATACGGAAAGAGTTGTAGGTGACCTGCAATTATTTTTCAGTTTTTATTTCGCCGTCGCCCTGTCAAAATATATCAAATAGGTATACACCAAAATCAAAACACATTTTTTTCTTAATTGTGTAAAAAAAATGTTTTTCTATTAATAAATCCTAAATTCTTTTAAACATGACTGTACTGCCAACAAAATGATTAATCATTATAATAGCTTTTATGCATGAAGCTGCCTTTTTTTTACTAACTAATATTACAAATACGAAAGTCAATTTGTTTGTTTCATTTTCACGGTAATACGGCAGAACTGATTCGGGTGAAATTTGATACGGAGATAGATGGGACTCTGGAGACGGTTATAGGCTACTTTTTATCCGGGCATATTAAGTAGTTCTATCGGGGTGTGAAAACGTGGGAAACTGCTAACAGCTAGTATTTAATATTCCAGTTTGAAACGATGTCCAAGTATACAAGTGTAAACTTCTACAACCATTCAGTAATAATATTTATGACAGTAATAAGCTGCAGTATTTATGCAAATGTCATTTACATAACTAACAAAACAGCTGTTAACCCTTCACCTTCTAATCCGTGCATTTCGCTATATTATTCAGTTGTCATATTTAAAAGGAATAATTTTATCTAATCTAGAAATAAGTACTATGGGTACATATGATCAACACGAGCTTTTAGATTGTTAAGCTATTAAGTAGGTACTTGATTTATTTATCATCATCATCGGCCTATATATTGTCCCACTGCTGGGCACAGGCCTCTTCTCATATAGGAGAAGGCATGAGCTTTGATCACCACGCTTGCTCAAGGCGGATTGGCGATTTCAGACTTAAGTCCAGGTTTCCTCACGACGTTTTTCTTCACCGTTAGTCAATGGTGTATAAGATATACTTAGAAAGTGCATATGACTTTAGAAAAGTCACATTGGTACTTGCCAGGTTTCGAACCTGCACACTCGTACACGAGAGGCAAGTGCCTTAACCACTAGGCCACAACGACTTTTATTTGATTTATTTATACAATTATATATTTATACAGCATTCTATACCTAGAAAATGCTTTTGCCTGAATGACTGACGGGTCAATGCTCAGCCTAAACCGCTGATCGTAGAGACCTGAAACTCGGAGGGCGTGTTCTTTATATGACGTAGGCATCCAATAAGAAAGGATTTTCAGAAATTCTAGACTTAATGGGGAAAAAGGGGGGAAAGTTTGTATGAAACTGTCATTTTTTATTTGGATTCGTATAGCATACGCGAACCCGCTGGCGGAGAGCTAGTATAATATAAATAACAACTGTTTCCCGCCCTTCATACGCACCATGAATAATAATTTCACTACTTCGTACCTGGATAAGAAGTATTCTATGTAATAATCCAGACTTTAAACCATATGTGTACCAAATTTCATCAGAATCCTTTGAGTAGTTTTTGAGTGAACGATTAACAAACATACATACATCTTCACAAACTTCCGGATTTATAATATTAGTAGGATTAAATACAGAATTGAGTTGCAAAACCATTCTTAAAGTAAGTAGATTTTACGCTAAACTTTATAAAAGGTTGACAAACTATAAAGTTCAGTGACCGTTTAGTTTTATAAAAAATGTGCACTAACCGTGAAATGCTAAAAAATAACAAAAGATATCGGTATAAAGAAAAATTCTAAATATCGAACTGATAACTATGAAATCATCATGATCGGTGACATTGTGAGACAAATTATATTTAAGTTTATTATATTTTCTTTAAATATAATATTTATTATTTTTATTATATTTTCATTAAATATAATATTTATTCTTTTTATTATATTTTAATATAAATATTATGATAAAAATAATTAGAATGTATGTATTTAAAAAAGTTTTACTCTAGAATTGAAGGCTTATTAAAGCTATCCAGATTCTATAGCGAAAAAGAAATGATGCTGTTTGTCGTGGATATCCTGTCCCTTTCATTTAGAATCTCACATCACATTATCATGTCATAATACGGTCTCTGTTCGCGCCATTACTAAGCCTAAAAATTTGAAATTTCAAAAATAAAATAAAAAACGTGTGCGTCTCGGGGCGCTCGACAGAAGCGATAACTTCAACTAATCTAAGTTGAACTATTTAATATTGAAATTGTTGAACTTGAGAAAAGCTTAGCTTATTACTTAAATTTTATGTACATTAATATGATAATATGAGGTAAGGTTATTTATTAATAAAATCTTTCAGACATAGTGGCACCGTAACGCGTTACGTTAAGAAGCGGTTTACCCTTCCATAAGAAGTTATCACTTTAAAAATTAGAGCAGAGACTATAGGGTAACAAGACCCAGATACTAAACCTTCACTATTGAAACCGGCTTAACATTCCTTTCAAAGTGTGGTCACCAAATTTCATATGTGAGACGCAATGCCCCAACAATTTCGTTACTAGTCACGTAACACGTACTTTCCACACAACATCGTAGAAAACAACGTCAAGTCGAAATATTTTATTCGTATACCTACCTGCCTATGTAAGTAGGCACCTCATTATGTTGATATAGTTTTGAAATAAATATCGGAAGACCACAGCATTAAGAAATGTTTGGTATATAAAAAAATATTTAAGTAAAAATACGAATTAAAATGATTATCAATTGAGTAATTTTGCTCTACAAAATGTAATAAATTAAATGTAATACTGGAGCTTCTCCTAAGGCACAGGTACATATATAGATGAGCCTTCTGGCATATTTCGAGCATAAATCCGATCCTAAGAGATAATAGATTCATACGGGAAACCGAATAATGTTGTATGACCTGGAAATCTGTACCTATACCTCATATTCAGCAGTCCCAATTACAACCACTAGGAAACCACCGAGACCCTTCTTTGTAAAATATGTAATAACATAAAAAAAAACGTCAATAATTTCTCTAATATACAACAAGGAAAAACAAAGAATATATCAACTGGCATAATTAACTAACTACTCCACATTTTAAACGAACGGAACTTAAAATACAATAAGCGTCCGTGCCTTTAAAATTGGGTAGCCATTATCAGTCGGCGCACGTGGCGTGGACTTACTACACGGACCGTACCTACTTACCTAATCTATCGTGTATAATCTGTGACCGTTCTAGGAAAACCTCGTGAGAAAATGGTGGGCGTGACGTCATCGTGTTGTCATTTGTTTTTCGAGTTTCGTAAAATAAAAGCGCGTAAGGAATGTCACTGAGATCGTTCGTCTGTCTGTCTGTCACATTTGCCTCAGAGAAATTATATTTAGAGATGTAATTATTGGGAGAAGACACTTAGCTATGCGGTTATAAAAATTAGTACAAGTGATTTTGCTTGCAAAGTTCGGGACCTTTAGTAAAAGAGAACACTTGCAACTCGCACCTACTTGGCTTATTTGTCTATTGTTTTTAGCAGCGCAGTATCTAGTCGGATCAGGGCGGAGATTATAATTTTTATCATGGGAATAAATTTGGTTACTAATAGCATATAAGTTAGAATAAAATTCTTAAAATAACAAAAAATCAAGATAAGTGACAGATAACACTAACGGCCAGATTCAATATCCTATCAATCCGTAGATTTTCTTAGATAGAATTTTGACATAAGGTATGGACCTTAATAATGTCAAAATAATGTCAAAAATCTATCTCTAGTAAGGAAATCTACGGATTGATGGCATATTGAATCTGGCCTTAAGTCAATGCATCAAAATTGCTTGTCGAGAATGAGCTTTGACGATTTATGTATATTTTTTTTAACATTACTTATAACATAACAACAGCCATATTATGGAGAAGTTTGTTCATCATCGCTCCTTTATTCTAGCAAACGTAGGTACTACACTAGGAAACGTATTTTGAAGGAAACGTATTAGGAATGTACTTTTTGAAGTGAAAAAGTTTAATTAGTCTAATTCTAATAAACGGTATATGATGGCAGAAGGACATATTATTGATATATTTATTTATTTTATGTAGGTTCAGTAGAAGTAGGTACTTAAGTAGAATTAATGCTACAAGCCATTCTCGACCAGTTGACCTTTAGGTTAATAGGAATGCATTAAGATTTAATGTCGTGCGTCGATAACATTCATTTCTTTGTTTTCATTTTCTTTAATTTTAATTAGGTATGTATTTCCAAGCGTATGCAATAAAACTTGGTTAGTAAGACAATGGTAAATCCTTTTGATTATTAGCTCCGAAGATACAGGCTTGCCTAGTTTGGGACTAATCTATACTAATATAATAAAGCTAAAGAGTTTGTTTGTTTGAACGCGCTAATCTCAGGAACTACTGGTACGATATGAAAAATTCTTTCAGTGTTAGATAGCCCATTTATTGAGGAAGGCTATAGGCTATGTATCATCACGCTAAAACCAATAGGAGCCGAGCACCACTGTATCACGCGGACGAAGTCGCTGGCAGAAGCTAGTGTTAAAACATTTTTATATATTTTTAGAAAATAAATTCTATTCTTAATGGTTGTCTTTAACACTCAAACTATATAAGACAATTGAAGGTTAATGAACTAAAAAATATTACAATTATTAGGAATTATTAGAATTATGCATTATCACGCTTGTTCTACCCATTAGTGTTAAGCGGAGTGCCTAGAACTCCTAAATTGTGTATGTTAAAAACTAGTTTTTTTCTCGCGGTTTCAGACGTATCACGTAAAACACCTGGATAGAAGACCGTTTCCTGGGTCTCTTCTATGTGTAAACCAAATTTCACCCAAACAGTTTCAGCCGTTTTGGCGTAAAAGCGTTACAAATAAACTCTCTTTCACATTTATAAAATATTAGTGAGGATAAGAATCACAATTTTGTAAATGACTTATAATTATAACGTTCATTACACAAATTGGCGCGCCATATTAAATCTTATTGTACAGTTAGTCGCTACTTCAAGAGCATTATAAGCATAATTACGACATTCGTATTTAGGATACTTACTACGGTACCATATCTTATTATTAGGAGTACGCATGATGAATTAATTATATGGACTTAGACTGGTGTATTGTACGCACTACTAGGCTGGTGATGTATTTTTACGAGTTAGATCACAATCTGCATGTTTTCATGTGTAGATCTTTGACAGTCGTTACGGGTAGTCCGACAACCAAGTCGTACCAAGGAGTATCGTGTTACCCGGTAACTGAGTTGTGGAGGTCAGATAGGCAGTCGCTCCATTTAAAATACTGGTACACAGTTGCATCCGTTTAGACTGAAAGCCAACGCCATCTAGGAAAAGGCTTAAACTTTGATGATTTGAGATGAGTCCAGGTCCATCTACCTTCTTACCTTAATTGAAATCAATTAAGTTGTTTTACCGTGAAAGCGTAAGCAACAAATAAATTCATATTAGCATTTATAACATTATTTAGGAAGTTAAAATGTAGAAAGTTATCAGTCTCCCATTAAACCAGGATACCATAAAATCTATCTTCTATATCTATATCTATCTATACTTATAATAAATCTGTAGAGAGGTCAATTCTGTACATGAAATATATTTCCAAAATAACTATCAGGGTGTGATTAGGGATCGATACTGATGCCAAAAATGCAATCAGTAAAATTTTTGTCTGTCTGTCTGTCTGTCTGTCTGTCTGTATAAACTCTATAGAAACAAAAACTACTCGACGGATTTTAACGAAACTTGGTACAATTATTTGTCATACTCCTGAGATGGTTATAGTATACTTTTCATCACGCTACAATCAATAGGAGCAGAGCAGTGAAGGGAAATGTTGTCATTTTGTTTGAACGCGCTAATTTCAGGAACCGCTGGTCCGATTTAAATAATTCTTTCACTGTTAGATAGTCCATTTATCGAGGAAGGCTATAGGCTATATATCATCACGCTAAGACCAATAGGAGCGGAGCACCACTATTCCACGCGGACGAAGTCGCTGGTAGAAGCTAGTTTCATATAATATTTGAGTGACTCAGTAAAGAAAGTTTAATGTGGACATGCCCGCATTAGATGTTACATCAATAATTCAATACCACTACCATTCAATGAACAAGCTGAAGGAAGTTTGGCCTACAAACCAACACTAACTCTATCGATAGTTATTTTAGTTAAGAATTCTGTTCTTGATTATTATATGTTATTATATCTTTATTTTTTATTTATTTATTTATTTATTTAGGTTAACTAACAATTGTTTACACATTTCAGCTTTAATGACTAAAGTAACATTTACAAGTGCAACAATTAATTACAGGTTAACACCACATGCACAGAAAACGGCTTTACATAACATATTTATAGTATCTACCTAATTAAAAACAATAATAAAGAAATATTATTAAAACATTCAGCATACAAAAGATTAAAGAAAATTTAAGAATAATAATATAATAATAATAAAAATTAAGAATAATAAAAATTAAGAATTAAATTTAACAAAAAAAAGTAAATTTGTATTATATCGCATGCAATTATACCAGCTAGTTTTACATGTTTTGCGGTCCATCATACTAAGCTTGTAGTGATCTCATGACTCATTAAAGAGTTCTGAATTTACCTCTAAACCTCTTTGGAAATGAAGGAGGTTCTTAATTCAACAGTTTTTTTATGGATATAATTAAACTTCTATCTACTGTGACTTCATTACAAAGTAAAACTAAAATAAATTCTTTTAATGACAATTTTATTTCTTGATTATGGATAATATTTTAATATTTGCGTCAAGCATGCAGCAAAAAAACCTTAAAATTATAACATTGCTAAAATTTTCTATAAACCATAATATTCCGCAAATTAAAAGATAAAGTACTATTTATTCTCCTTAGGTTGTTAACTTCCGTAATTCGATTCCCAGACGTGACATAACAAGCCAAATTGATTTACTTGTGCACTGAAAATTAGACAATGTCGAATAAGTCACGGTTGCTTCATGAAAACTTTACTGCAACTGAAGATTTTAGGAAATAACCTAGATTCAGAAATAGGTATTAATTTATATTGCTCTTTTATTGCAGAGCTTAAGAACATTAGCACTGGTAAGTTACAAATTTTTGGTCTCCAATTTATGATTCCATTCTGATTTCAAATATGGAAAAGACTTGAACTTAATTGCTATGACCCTTAAAAATTTTCCATCCTCTTGACATAATTTCTCGGTAGCATTTTGCTTCGTAAAGAAACGTAGGGATGGCCTATTTTTTCCGTAATGACAGGGTCAGCACATTTACTAATGAAGCATCTACTGTTTGCTTGTTCAGTATTAAGAATTCCTTGCGAAGGAAGTCTTCCGAGGAAGTACTATCAGTATATTTTTGGCATAAAAAAGTATAGTTTTGTTAGCTTAATAAATTCTCTAATTCTATGATTGTAAGTGTGAAAGTGAGTTTGTTTGTTTGTTACACTTTCACGGTAAAACCGCTGAACTGAATTAGACGAAATTCAGTATGGGGATTGCTTGAACCCTGGGAAAGGTAATAGAATACTTTTTATCCGGGTGTTCATGCATCCGGATATACTTAATGCAGTAGTTTCCTCAGGACGCTGGTAGAAGCACAAACCGATAGTGAAAATGCCTCAATTTCCCATCAAGTGTTTTTTTTCTGGCACGATAAATTTATATGATAGAACTCTAGTCAGTATCATCTTTAAAGAACATTAAACAAGGAAGTTTATCAAAACAAACAGAGCGTGTCGAATAAAAAGTAAAAGACGAAATGTTATACAATACCACTTAGAATAAATCAATAAATCCGACACGATCCAGATGCGATGAGATGCAACCGCTAGAACCAATCAATCGGTTTGTCAATTCATTATCGCACGCTTGATTGCTCCGCTGGTTGTTTACTACTTACAATTTTTTTGATTGATAGAGTTATTTTTTTTTTTTTCGAAAGTAATCCTAAAAATATTATTCCATATTTGTATGAAGTTCTAAAAGCTCCAATGTTTTGACGTTTATTTTAAGATGATAATTATATATTATGTGAGCTCGTGGCTAAGTAAGCGCATGGGTCGACCGATCAAAGATTAAGCTGCGCTTGGCGCGGCCGGTCCGTGGATGGGAGACCGTCTATGCCATAGCGAGGCTCCTCCGTGCCTTGGAAAGCACGTTAAGCTGTTGGTCCCAGTTGTCATTTGTAGATCTTTGTCTGTCCTTATGGGTAGTCAGAAGTCAGAAACTTTGACAACCAGTCTTACCAAGGGGTATTGTGTTATTTGTTTACTTACATTTTGTCTATGTAAAGCATAAAGTTATGGGCAGCGGTATTGTTCGAAAGAGTTATCCCAGTCCCGAAACGCAAAGGAACATGGATGGGCTTCAGTCAGTAAGAGTCTGACAGTCCCTCTCGCCCACAACGAAAGGAGTCATTTGATGATTTCCCATTCCTAACAAAGAAACAAGTTTTTTTTTGTTGTAAATTTCATATATTTTATATAATCATTAATAGCAAAAAATATGTCTGTTAAGTATAATAAGGAGGAACAAGAGTTGGACACTCACTACAGATTCATCAACTTCCCTCCCAAACTCCCCAATAAACGGTAGCTTAAAACATCAGAAACCTAATACACAATGGTAAACAAACCGATCGAAAATAGTTACTCTAAAAAATTCCGTGCTGCAACAAATTCCAGTTCAAATTCATTTCCGCAAAAACTGTTGGAATATTTTCGGTACAAAAACGTCGAACACTCAGTATTATCGCCACTATTTCGTCTGTAATAACATTTTGTTCACAGTTCACGCAGTGCTAACGTTTCGCTTTTAATTAAAACTGTATGTTTCATCAACTTTGCCTTGCAAAGGGAGTTGTGAAAAGCTTGGTTAGCACTGAGTGTAGCTTTATAAGGCACATAATTATTTTAGAGGATCGTTTAAAATATTCATAAATTTTATATAAATACCTAAGCATTGTGAATGAAAATGGTTTAAAATTCTAATTTTATAGGATCTTTATTTCAGGAATATAGGATGTAGTAGACATTTAGCTAAAGCAAAAGGTTTTGTCCAATCAAAATTTACTACTTTTATCAAAATTATTCAAATTTTGATGCCACAAACTAGTCACATATTTCCGATTAGTTATGTCTTCCTGAGGGAACTAGTTCACGCACCCAGATAAAAACAACACCAGGCTTTAGTCTATCTGCCCCTAGAATATAAAGGGCTGAGGAAGGAACATGGATGGGTTTTAGTCACTAAGAGTCTGACACTCCCTCCCGCCCCGACCACGGCGGAGGGGTCATTTGATGATTTCCCATACGAAAAAAAAAAGGCTTTAGTGTATCTCTATACCAAATCATATCTTAATCGGTGCAGCCGTTTTGCTGTAAAAGCATAACAGACAGAGTTACACATCTCATTTTTCACATTTATAATATTAGTAAAAAATTGTGAAGAAATAAAACCTTTGTGAGAAACATTCAACAATCCCTGTAGAATAAACGTATACTATTACGTGTAATATTATGTGACGTGTAGATATTATTATTTACGAGTCCTTCACTTATAAAACCCATACCAACAATAAACCTTCAACTCCCAAACAACCCGTGGACAAATTTTCATTACCATCTGACACTCTCAAAACTAACACGGGGTAATGTGTCAAAAATCTATTCCGATATACGTTTAAAATTCACTGGACATGCTTTTGCACTTTATTCCCGATTAAATATACCACGGAGTGATGTCAGTACAAGGAAATTGGGTTAGCTGTGCTTCAGGCAATATTATTTGCGTAAAGAGGTAGGTGGGAATATTTAAATATGATGGTAATTGACTTAATTACTTTAGTGCGGTCATGCGAGGCACATACATTTTAAGGCACGTAATATTTCCAGCCGCGGTTGCGGGATTGTTCGAAAAAGTAACCAAAGAAAGGACATGGGTCTTAGTCAGTAAGAACCTGATACTTCCTCCCGCTCCGCCCACAGCGGGTGGTCATAGATGATTTTCCTTCGCTTAAAAAAGGAACAAGATATTTTTGTAAGTAATTTTATTATGAGCACAATTTCAAACACGTGCACACGCTTATTCTAAGATGAAATAAATAAAATCATCCATGTTCCTACAATTACCCCCTGCGTTCCAGGTTCGCGGTAATTCTTCCGAACGATTCCGCAACTCCGGCAGGACTAGGTATTCAATACCTTAATCTAAGCACAGAAGGAGTAGGTAGAAGAAAACGCATTGAAAATTGATAACAATAATCTATTACCTACTTTATGAAGTAAATCACAGAAACCCACTTTCATTCCCAACCTAGACCTTACATTTTCACTTCAATCGAAAGCGATTCAAGGGGAAAGTGTGGTAAATACTCATTGTCACCGTGCAATCGAAACCACCCCACGTCGCCGTGAACAATAATTTCACAGTAATTAATCTCTTTATCATCGCCGTAAATGCTATTAAAGTGGAATATTGAACCGTTCTACGCATGAATGACCTTCATTTGACTGCATCGATCGATGGAAGTGGATTTGGAATGGTTGTTTTTTTTTTGAAAGCAAAAGGTCAAGTTCATACTAAAAATAAATGGTAAATAAATAAAATTTTGTTATTAACCTCTTGTATGCCCGAAGCGTGGATCCGCGCGAGACACAATTGATTTCTATTGTCTTTAATTACCTGGCATACGATGGGTTAATGTTTACTTTGGAGTGATAACGATAGATGGGGATTCCTTCTTCCCTAAAGATACAAAACTAACTCTTCTGTTTACGTGTCGAGAAAATTAATATTCAAGAGATTACATAGATCATACAAGTTCTAAATATTAAAATTTGTTAAAATAAATATATATCTAAGACGGGTAAAACCTATTCACTTCTTTTTTCATCATCATCATCATCATCTGCCTAGCCTTTTCCCAACTACGTTGGGGTCGGCTTCCAGTCTAACCGGATGCAGCTGAGTAACAGTGTTTTACATGGATCGACTGCCTATCTGACCTCCACAACCCAGTTTACCGGGTAACACGATACCCCTTGGCAAGACTGGTTGTCAGACTTTCTGGCTTCTGACTACCCGTAACGACTGTCAAAGATCTACAAATGACAGCCGGGACCAACAGCTTAACGTGCTTTCCGAGGCACGGAGGAGTCTCGCTATGACAAAGATGGTCACCCATCCACGGACCGACCGCGCCAAGCGCATTCACTTCTTTTTTGAAATTATAAAATTATATCTTTTAACATAAAATTCCTAATAATCCACCCTCAATATCGTGGAGTCGATAAAAGATTATAATAATTTAATTAGACCGTAGGTACAGCATATTACGATTTTCATGCCCTTTCATAAAGGTTATCAACTTGAACATGATTAATTCAGATATGTAAACCAAGATACACACACGTTCCTAATAAAAAGTCCCTATGACCTCTATTTGCTTAATATGTTGCTGTAGACAGTGGATAATCCACTATATTATTTATTTTATTTAAATATAGAAGAAGAAACTGTTTGGCTGACTGATTGGTTGATCAACGTACAGCTGAAACCGCTGGTTCTAGAAGTATGATTTTTTTTATAAATGTTCCTTACATAACGCAAGTGTGCACTGAGATAAGATTTTTCCAAATTCATACCCTAAGGGGTTGAAATAGGGCAATAAAAGTTTGATTGAAACTCTGTTATTTTTTATTTGAATTCGTATAGCTCACGCGGCCGATACTGCTAGCGTAAGTTTAGTCTTTCTATAAAGTTACCATTATTTATTTTTTGCGGTAGAGAATAGTTGACTCAGACAGGGCTATATTGAAAAATAGACTGCAAAAAGCGATTGAGTGAGAAAAATAGAGAAAAAGCGAAAATGATGCAGAGAGAGTGAGACAAAGGGAGAAAGAATAACATCGTTCTTTTCTACACCGGAATCTGGATCGCTGTAACATGTTATAATACGTTGTTAGCTAATATCAATAATTTTGATGAAGCTGTTTCTTCGTCCTGTTTTTATTTTGGACAAAACTTCTCACCTATGACTTTAACCTGTTATGTATAATCGATCACATAACATTATTAGAATCTTGGTCAAGATTAGAATTTAAGACAAAAGAATTAAGTAAAACTTGTTTGTACATCATTTCAAAATTGTCAGCTATTCTGCTGCATACTTATGCACATTCTCTTTGCAAATAGTATGCAAATCACTTCTCTTATTTACCTACATGAATATACGAATAATAATATTATGCATATCACGCTAATTTAATACCTATGTATCTGTTTTGTCCTCTTATGTTGCAACTTGTTGCATTCCGCATTTCAATGTGAGCATGTCTTTCATGTAAATTAGGAATGTTTTCTATTACAAATACCTATTTCATATTTATTTTCAATTTCACTAGTATCTTATGGCAGTAAAAATAAGGCGCTATTCACACTTAATTCGAAGAGTCATGATCAGATCTTGGAAACTTGAGACGGTGAGCCTAGCGACTTCTGTTGGCAAACCCAGCGACTTTGTGTGATTTTATCAAATAAGTTCGCCGATCCAAGTCGCCGGGTTGTGCCGGCGACGTCGTGATAGAGCTTTTTCCTTAAAAAGTCATTTATGTACTAAGATTCAATTGTGTAGGACACTAGCATTCGTTAGAAGTTTCATAGTGTAAACTTAGAATTTCATTTGTTTTAGTTTAATTTGTATTAACCTTTATTTTTTCTTTACAGGTACAGTAACAGGCATCTATACTGTGGATAACTTACTTAGAAACCGAAACATGACGAATTATTTATCGGAATTAAAAGTAAGTTTATCAACATTAGTTTAGTAACATTTAATATTGAACTACTTAATTAGTAAGATGGACTAATAAATAATCGAGCAATCCGAATATAAATATTATTGTTTGCTTTTCAATAGGTACGTATCTCCTAACCTTGAAAATAAAAATAAGTGTAGTGTTTTGTCAGGACTTTAACCTACTTAAAATAGATTTCATCCTTCTTCACATTATTCTAAATATATTTTAAGTAGGTTTCGGTCAAAACTCGTCACGCCAGGATTTCGTTGTTTGATCAAAACTGACAACCTCGTCGTTCAAAACATCGTAAATATGTACTTCTTCATTTAAAATTCTTTTGTTTTCCTTGTACCTAATGATATTCAAATGAGTATTATGTAATTTTTATGGTATGAGCTAACCTAAATAAAATGGCAGCTGTAGGTACTAACGAATAACAATAGTTAGTTACAAATGCAATTGAAAAAAAAAAACAAAAAATATTGGGGACTGTTAAATGAAATTGTGCCAGTTAACGTAAAAATAGACGATATCTATTGTAATGTCTACTGAAATCTATTAATTTTTTTTAGAAATAAATATTAAAATTAATTAGTTCTCAATCATTGTTAAACAATAAAATCATCAGCGAGTGATTTCAAAATCTTTACAATAAGTATATTATAATAGGTAGCTGTTTTCGAAATCATAAGTAGGGCCTGACCTACATTTTTGAAACTCTTTCTACAGAATGCAAATCTTATCAACTGTTCTAAAGCTCCTTGTAACCTCACAATTGTGCTCTTAGTGCAAATAGAATGCTGAGTATTGTAATTTCAATAAAACATCCAATTTGTCTGTCGTCTACAGATTTATAAACTCATAGAGGTTATTAAAGAATGATTTTCTTCACTGTTCCACAGAATAGAATTTTAAGTTGGTTAATATCATTTATTATCCTTTCAGAACATAGACACTCTAACTTCAAAGTAGTCGTCATAAGCGCGACAGAGTCCTGGATTCCAACCCTGGGTCGGGCAGTGACATTAAAATTTTTGGAAATTCTTAATGGCAGCCTGGAATCTAGAATCTAGAAATTATAGCCAGTGGGTGGCAATAAGCTTGCTTTTTAGTATAAAGGACATCAAGATATCTTAAGCAATTTTAGTGTAATATATACTTTCAGCTATACCTTCGTGGTAACGAGCGTGATGTTTTGTTGTAATGTGAATAATTTAAAGGATACGCACGAGTAAGAATTTGACACAATAGAATATTATGTTCCAAACTTAAAATCCGTGTTGAAACTTACTAATTCTAAAAACGTGTACTTGACAATGAGTTCAACTTGAAATAATCGACTATAGAAACAGAGCAACATCCATTGTTATAACAGAGTCGTGAAATTAACTAATCCAACGACCACTGAGAATAAATTACGCTAATCCCCCATATTGTAGTTATGACAACATTGTTTCCATCGACTTTTTTGACGCGTTCAAGCACGACAATTAAAACGCAATGTTGCTCTAAACGCGTGTTACCAGTTAATTGGTGAAAATGTCGCAAAGTCGTGGGAAACGGGCCAATGCAACGTCTATAAAAACATTAAATAATTGTATTGTTCCGTTGCGTTATAGAGAACTGGTGTACTCGTGTTTTTAGTCTGTGACATTGGGTTAGAGAGACCGATTGCTGATCTTGATACGTTTTCTTGATTTTATACTTTTACTTTGTGTTTTCTGTTTCACAATGGTATGGTGATGAAAGATTAATGTGGATATGAATAGTGTAATATTCTCACATATATTAACGTTTTCAATTTTCTATAGTTTTTCTGTTTGAGTCTGAAAAGAATTATAAGTTATGCCTTTGGTTAAGACTTATTTTCTTTGCGAACAATTGTATTTTTTTTTTACTTTTAGCCGTAAATAATAGATCTTGCTGTAAGTAAGTGTTGTAAGAAAGTGTTTTATTTTGAAAAGGGGAAAAGGTCAGTGTTATACAAATGTATATTAAAGTAACTAAAAGACCCAATTTAACCATGTCTAGTGTTGAATAATAAGCTGTTTAATCTATGTTTTAAACTTCAACTTCTAAAAAAACTTTTTTTATATGACAGTATTTTGATCAATGAGCAATGAATTTTAAATTTTGAATTTTTTTTTAGAGTTTTCTTTTTAATTTTATTATTTTAGATAAACGTTTTAATATAAGACATTCAGATTTCACTCATTTGTACAAAAGTTGTATAAAATTTCAAAATTCGATTATACTTGAATAGTCTTAAATCCTTCCTTAATATAATGGTAGTGTCAAAGCGGGGTTTTAATCTTACGAAACTCACCAGAGGTCATGTTCAACAATTTAAGGAATCATATTCTTTCCACTTAAATTCACCGAGCTTGTTTCAAGTTAAATTGATATTCTGCCAACATTTCTGCTTAAACAAACTGAATTTGCAACCATTACATAATTCCTCATCATTATCTGTCTAGCATTTTTCCAATTAATTTGGGGTCAGCTTCCAGTTAAACGGGGTGCAGTTGAGTGCCAGTGTCTTATATAGAGTAACTGCCTATTTATATAATCTCCACAATCCAGTTATCGGGTAATACGATGATACTCCTTTATTTTTAACCGACTTCAAAAAAGGAGGAGGTTCTCAATTCGACGGTATGTTTTTTTTTGTATATTTGTTACGCGATTACTCCGCCAATTGTGGACCGATTTTGAAAATTCTTTTTTTGTTCGAAAGGAGATACTTCCGAAGTGGTCCCATGTAAATTTTATCACTACCGGTTCAGCCGTTTTATAAATATATCAAAAATAACGATTTATCTCTACTTGCTGATATGCCAAATACTTAGATGATTTGGTTATTTACGCTTATTACAACTAAAGAAGTGGTGTGTTTATTTTGTTAAGATAGCAAGGCCGAGACACTGAAAAGCAAAAAAATAAAAAAACTTTTTACAAAAAAATAAAACAGACTTCCAAAAAAAAACTGAAAAGTAAAAGCGATGTTTTGGTCGTAAAGCGTTTAAATTAAAATATTTTTTACTTTTCAGTTTTTTTTTGGAAGTCGGTTTTATTTTTATATAATACTTGTGATAAGCCAACTTATTGTTATTTCCAATGATTTAAAATAGGTTAAAATATTTTATGCAGTGCAGATTATTAATTTCATTTCATTTGCCGATACAAAAAGCTTATGTAAAAGTTAATAAAAAAACAAAAGTTTCCAAATAATATAATTTATCCATTTAAACAAAAAGAAAGTGCATTCATTAAGATAAGAGAAATTTTTTAATGTTTTTAGTTAATACAAGCGCTCTGTTAATATCAATAATACTAAAATTTATACATTCTATATTACAATATTTCCAACTCTATTGAACAATAAATAACACAATAGTAAGACTAAGAAAATTGCCTTTTTACGACTTACCAATCGACATTGCAATTAAAACAAACTTAATAACAATATTTTATATTTTTATCATTTATGTTTAACATAAAATAAACTGTTTTCGATTTAAAAATATAAATCAATAACAATTGAGTTTCTCTCATATTTTAAAACCGAAACAATGGTTTGACTTGGATGGATACAATGGAGATTGACCAGTACTTTGAACCTAAGATTTACTAACTAATGGTGAAAGACCGGAGTGTCAACAATTATTACCACCAGGATGGTGGTGAAAGTTCATAAGTTAGTTTCTACTGATGTATATCCTAAGATTAATCGTAGTTAAGGTTTTTACAGAAATACAGACATAGCTTATTCTTGACCTAGTTACAGACACGTATAACTCGACATTTCAAGTATCGAAACCCTCGCCAAAACGCCCTATAAAAATATCGAGTTCAAACAAGGTTCGTTTCACCGAATTATATAAATAAACTAGCTTTCCGCTAGCGCCTTCGCCCACGTGGGCTATACGAATTCAAATTAAAACAGTTTCATACAAACTTTGCTCCCTTTTTCACCCCCTTAGGGGTAGAATTTCGGAAAATCCTTTCTTAGCGGATGCCTTCGTCATACAAAAACACACCCTCCAAGTTTCAGGTGTCAACGATCAGCGGCTTAGGCTGTGCGTTGATCCATCAGTCATTCAGGACAAAGCATTTTATATGTATAGAAAAAGCGTTGCGCACTTCTATGTAGGTTAGTTTTTGTTCACTTTACTGAAACCATTTTTGTTTATTTTTGGGTTTTGTGACGTCATGCGTGATCATTCGGTTAGTTATTGCTGTTGATAGAAAAAAATCTATCTAATATAACCTTCTTTCTCTTTTTAATAGATCCTCATTTTGTACTTACCAATATCATAGAGGTTTCTCTTATCAAGCTAAGTTTATTCCACGTAGTCAAACTAGAAACTCTAGAACGACTGGTTTTAACTAACTGATCAATTTACTTAATGACTAAACGTTTTATGTAAATTGATCCTTGGCGTTGGGTATAATATCGTATGGTTAAGGTTTATATATACAAGCTTTTCTAATATTTTCCTTTTCCTAATTTTGTACTATACTTTTCACCTTCGAGTAAACTACGTAACCTTCGTACCTAAGTTTTAATGATCCCAGCACCAAATTTCATTTACATTAGTTCAGTCGCTATAAGTTAATAGCTACGACACAATTTTTACTAATTGAGATATTGGTGCCGATTCTGACTTACACACGACTAAACTAATTTTAAAATATCATGCTCTTTTTCTATTGCGAAATACAAGAAGAGGATAGCAAGTAATTCAGTGCTGTCAAATTAAATGACAGATGACATTTTGTTCGTACAGGTTTGTTAATTTAGTCGAGATGTTACGTCGTGATGTTTAATTTGTATGGAAAACTATTTTTTTCTAATTTGACAGGTGTTAAAAGTTTGCTATCCCTTTCTTATATTTGTTGATGGAAAGAGAGAATTATAGACTACATTTAATTTAGATGGTGTCAAGAGAATCGCGGCCATTATCGTACACAATTAAATTGTGATAATGTGGTTTTGTTCCAATAAAGAATTTGTTTATTTATTTTATGTACCGTGAAAGCGTAAGAGACAGAGTTGCTTTCGTATTGATAATACTAATGGGCCCATAAAACGAGATATATCAGTAGATAAACAAAATTTGAAAATGCTGAATTTCAACTTGCATTTGGCTGGTGAATAACCCTTCAGATAAAACAGGCATATTATCGTCTTTAACTGTTTGACGACCTCAGTGGTTTAGTGGTCAACATGCCGGAATACCACGCAAGAGGTCCCGGGTTCGATTCCCGGCCGGGCAGAAATTGAAATTATGAATATTATTTTTCTGTAACGGGTCTGGGTGTTACTATGTATGATATGTATGTATTTAAAAAGTATATAAGTAGTATATCCGTTAAGCTAGCAACCATAACACAAGCATGCTTGCTTGCATTGCTTACTTTGGGGCTAGATGGCGCTGTGTGAAATTGTCCGAAGATATATTTATTTATTAATTAATATTAATAGGTATTATAAATACGAAAGATTGAGAGGATATAATTATGTATGTATGTTTCTTTGTTACTCTTTTAAGCAAAATCTACGGAATGGATTTGAATAAAATTTGGTACACACATTATCTATAACTTGGATTAATACATAGGATATTTTTTATCCGGTTGCGCGGAGTTGTTCCCTCAGAATGCGAGTAAAACCCCGGGAGACATCTATTTATACAATAAAGAGAATATTACAATGTAGACATTTAAATGTCCTAGAAATTCATGTCACTTTTACTTAATAGATTTGACGAGAACTGTTAGAAGTGTCACGTTCTTATTAGTATCATTTAGGAGCGCAAAGTATTTCCAATACCGTAATTTCGAACAAATGTATCTCGCACACAATACACGCTATTTTCACCTTTATTTCATATTCTTATCAGTCGAGTATAGTGTGAAAATATAGTTGGCACTTAAGTCTTTTTAAAGGGCTTCAGGTCAAATTTGCGTTTGTTCTGAACAGTTTCTCCTTGAAGCCAATTTTATTTTTATATAGTTATACTAGCTTTCCGCCTGCTAAAAATTATAGAGTTTCGTAAACTTTCCCCCTTTTTCACCCCCTTAGGGAAAGAATTTCGGATATGTTTCTTATCGGATGTCTAAGTCATACAAAGAACACACCCTCCAAGTTTCAGGTGTCTACGAACAGCGGTTTATAAGTATACAAACACAAATGACAAAGCATTTTATATCTATAGCTATGTCTACCTTTTCTTAAATAAGACACGTAATTTATTTATTATTAGCTTCTGCCAGCGACTTCGTCCGCGTGGAATAGTGGTGCTCCGCTCCTATTGGTCTTAGCGTGATGATATATAGTCTAGCCTTTCTCGATAAATGGACTATCTATCACTGAAAGAATTTTTCAAATCGGACCAGCGGTTCCTGAAATTAGCGCATTTAAACAAAATGCAGTAACTTCTCCCGTTTTCCCAACATTTCCCTTCACTGCTCTGCTCCTATTGATTGTAGCGTGATGAAAAGTATACTATAACCAGCTCAGGAGTATGAAAAATAATTGTACCAAGTTTCGTTAAAACCCGTCGAGTAGTTTTTGTTTCTATAACGATTATACTGACAGACAGACAGACAAAAATTTTACTGATTGCATTTTTGGCATCAGTATCGATCCCTAATCACCCCTGATCGTTATTTTGGAAATATATTTCATGTACAGAATTGACCTCTCTACAGATTTATTATAAGTATAGAAGATAATAGGTACGTGTATGAAGGTGAAATATTTTTGAAGAATACTTGCTGATTTTTTTCTATCATCGAAACACCGAATTTATTTAAAACTAGCAGTTTCCAGCGTTTTTACCGGCCTCTCGAGTGAACAACTTAATGTGCCCGGATAAAAGTTTTTTCCCTGGTTTTGATTAATCTCCCATTGGAATCTGGGTATAGCCACAGATTGATATACATAGTTAATAACTATACTATACTAAGGATATGTCATTTCGAACAATTATTTCGAAATGCTTAGTATTTAGTCCGACATTCATTATTTAATAATGTTTTTTGAATAAACAATAAAACATTTATTATTTATTTTTTATTGATAATGAATATGATGTATTCTTCGGAATCCTAAAGAAAATATTTAATTATCTGAAAACGGGAAACGAAACCTCATTTGCATAATTATTCCAATTCCTGATGCTTGTTGACCTAAATAAGGCGGAACTATATAACGGAGCTGATATTAATGACCCAAAACGATCTAAATAAACGACATCTGTTTTATCTATCTATCTATATCTATACTTATAATAAATCTGTAGAGAGGTCAATTCTGTACATGAAATATATTTCCAAAATAACTATCAGGGGGTGATTAGGGATCGATACTGATGCCAAAAATGCAATCAGTAAAATTTTTGTCTGTCTGTCTGTCTGTCGGTCTGTCTGTCTGTCTGTCTGTCTGTCTGTCTGTATAAACTCTATAGAAACAAAAACTACTCGACGGATTTTAACGAAACTTGGTACAATTATTTGTCATACTCCTGAGATGGTTATAGTATACTTTTCATCACGCTACAATCAATAGGAGCAGAGCAGTGAAGGGAAATGTTGTCATTTTATTTAAACGCGCTAATCTCAGGAACCGCTGGTCCGATTTAAATAATTCTTCCAGTGTTAGATAATCCATTTATCAAGGAAGGCTATAGGCTATATATCATCACGCTAAGACCGATAGGAGCGGAGCACCACTATTCCACGCGGACGAAGTCGCTGGCAGAAGCTAGTTATTAATATGAACTTTATAATAAACTTGACAAAGTTGGTTTTACACTTCGTGTAATTAATTTATGTGACACACACCCGAATTCTACACTTTAACATTTTAACTTATACACACTTAATCACATATTATAAAGTACACACTCTAAATATAGTTATTTACTTATTAAATTTTTCTTTTTTAACGCTTTCACGGTAAAATGGCTGAAATGTTTTGAATGAAATTTGGTACGGAGATAGAGAGAACCTTAGAGATGGGTATAGGCTACTTTTTATCCAGGTGCGTTCATTTGTTTACTCGGGCGGCGGGTGAAACCGCAGGAAACAGTATATTATATAACTCCTCATAAGTGAGATGTGTGCTTGAGTATTAAGTATTCAGGTACCTATTCGCCCGGGGCTGCGGGACGTTCGAAAGAGATACCGCGCCCCCGGAATACAAACGGCTGAGGAAGGAACATGGATGGGTTTTAGTCAGTAAGAATCTGACACTCCCACCCGCCCCACCCATGGCGGGAGGGGTCATTTGATGATTTCCCATGCGAAAAAATAAATAAAAAAATAAAGGTACCTATTTTTCAATTGAGTTATTAAAACCAGTGCTATCGATAAACTTCACAATATATGTTAATTAATAACCTATATAATGAAGTTTTTTTCATATTACAGCTTGATTCAGTAAGTTTTGTTTCCAAATAAATACTTTGTTAGAATTTGGTGAGTATTGTAAAATGAACTGACCACGATTCAAGCGTGAAGAGGCAACAGACAGACAGCTACACTTTCGCATTCATAATATTAGTATGAATTTCATTAATTTAGTCTACAATGTTTACCTTCATCACTCTTGAGCGAATTATTGAAATTCCACAAAATTCGTACCCAACTACAACTTTACTATAATTCTTATCTGTTACCACCAAGCTACGGTTACGTAACTTGCGTGTATCTGTTACTAATTGTACACTAACTAACACTTAATTATCACACACACTAGCGAAAGACGCAGTGAAGTGTATAGCGTTGGTTTAGCATTGTAAATAATAACATAGGAAACTGTCAGTAGGTGACTAGTGCTGCCTTTCTTGTAACTTTTTGTTTACCTACATACAGACAAACATATTACATATTTACAATAGAAAATATAACTACTACTTTTAGGCTAGACAAATCATTTTATTAGTGGGCACTAAGTATTTTTGCAAGCAATTGTATAGCACCGTCTCTTGTTCACAACTACACTATTCCTGATTTAGCACGTTATGGTGAGGTCCCAGGAATAATAAGAATAAGTAATAGTAAGAAGTTTGTAGTGTGGGGCATTTTTTAAAGTAAAGTATTAGGATCTACTTCTGATCGTGGAACATTTATCTAACCGAAATTGGAATTAAACAATTTTTTTATCATTTACGATTTTTGACAGTGTTTTTTTATTATTAAATAATTATCAGTCATAATTATATACCAGATATTATTTTGTGTTAAAATTTGATTGAAAAAATATAAAAGTGTTAGTAGGTACATTTTAGCATAACTGGGTCTAATTATTATAGTCAAAAAACAACTCAATATGTAACTCTACCTACTCCCAAAAAGGCTTATAATAATATACTCACCCCTGTCTGACCTACTGCCGTCGACGCGGCTTAACAACACCAAATTACATGAATATTTTAACAGCAAGCTCCCCCACATACCTGTAAATGTATTATTTTATTTATCTATGTGTGAGTATGTATATGTGCTACATAATGTGCAGTAAGCACCGAGTTAATCTTTTTGTACTGAAGTGGGTGCGACAAAAAATAATTACCATTTTTCAGGCCTCAGATGTGATTAAATAATTGAGGTTGTGTTATTATTATTTACTATTACTATCCACATGAGTAAAGGCCTCTTCTCATACAGAGAAGGTACGAGCATTGATCACCACGCTAGCTCAAGGTGGATTGGCAATTTAAGATTGTTTAAGTCCAGGTTTTTCACGATGCTTTCCTTCACTGCTAGTTAGCGGTAGATTTAGAGTAGTAGATTACTTTTAAAAAGTCACATTGGTACTTGCCTGGTTTCGAACTCACACAGTCGTACACGTGATGCGGTTGCCCTAAACGCTAGGTCACATAGATAAAAGATGTCAGCATATCAGTGTGTTAGAGTAGAGCCTAGTGGTTAAGGCACCTGCTTCTCGTGTACGAGTGTGCAGGTTCAAAACCTGGCAAGTACCAATGTGACTTTTCTAAAGTCATATTATGTACTTTCTACGTATATCTTAGACGTCACTGATTAACGGTGAAGAAAACATCGTGAGGAAACCTGGACTTAAAAAGTCTGAAAACGCCAATCCGCCTTGAGCAAGCGTGGTGATCAATGCTCATGCCTTCTCTGTATGAGAAGAGGCCTGTGCCCAGCAGTAGGACAATATATAGGCTGATGATGATGATACCAATCAGTACAAGTATTCTACTCTAAACATAAAAGTTATGTTTGTCCCACCTTGCTTATTTATTAAACTAGTTTTTACCGCGACCCTGCTCGGATATCCGGTTGTTGTTATAAAATATTATGTGTGTTTACGCAATGTTGGTTTCTCTTTGAAACAGATGTAATAAACATGTTTTGTAATTATTTTTAGAATTTCTGTCTTTCATGCCTGTGTTTTGTCTTGTAAACTTAGATATAGATATTTTCAAACATATTTTTTTATACCTATGTTTAAATGATATAAGTGAGATTTAATTTTCTAAATTTTTACAAATTCTTATTTTTATTAGATATTTTTAGAATAGTCTGAAAAGTTTCAGGAGTATTTCATTTCACTTGCTGTTGTTTACTTAAGCTAAGTAAGTAATGAAACAAGTTTCTTAATCAATTTAGCATTGATCGGTAAAGTTAACAGAATCTTGGTTAAGGTTAAAAACCGTTCAGGGTTTCAGCACCATTTTTGGAATTGTCAGTTAATCGAAGCTCATGAACGTAGGAACGTTCGTTAAGAAAAAAAACCGGCCATAAATAGTAATCCAGACCTCAATGTCAAAAAGAGATGTTGCTATTCTCATGTCTTTCTTCGTCTCTTTCTTCTAAATCAATAAAGCATGTAAGGCTCAGCTATTTGAAACTTCAATGTTAATGACAAAATCAAATACAGTTCACCTTAAATCAAAATCGTCACTTTTTAGCACACCATAGAAAGTGAAGTCCAACGCGCTCTAAACAGAGAAAGCAAAGGACATTAGGCCTACTTTCCGACGATGTATTACGACGTTTACGCTAAATGCGTGACTTACGTGATACAAATCGCCATTAGACGGCGCGAGATCATGATACGTCTTGACTCTTTGACATTTGGTAGACAACTAATATTTAATATGGGAATTTTAGCCGACTTGAAGCTGTTTTCTTTTTTTTTATTGCGTTCATGAAAGTTTCTGTGGGAAATTAAAATTAAGTGGCTTAATTTCTTTTATTGTTTATTGTTAGTGTTAATGATATATTTTTGTTGTGTAACAAAATGTATTGTTATAATTATGTATGTATTTCACAATATACGTGATTTACACGTAAAGCAAGTTAAATTCAGTAACTAATTATTTTTATTACCCCTGGTCCTAGAGTCCTTTACACCATCAAAATGGAACCCAAAAGACCCCTGAAGACTGTTCTCAATTCTAGTCACTCTTATTCTCTTGACATTATTTTACTTCAAGAACCATAACACATTAGTAAAATTGTATTATTTAACATTGATACATGAATAAACATAATTATGAAAATACAGATAAAAATAAAATTCGCGAACTAGAGACACAAAATATATAGGCTTTTTTTCCTACATGACCTCTTGCAGGGTGCTTCTAAAAGCATTCGACATGCTTAACCGGACAATGTGGCGAGGTCCTAATTTAATGTGCGTGAAGTGGTTTAAATATCTGTATTTAATGTAATGTCAGGCGCTTGCGGTGCCAGGTCGTCTTGCTGATACATTCATTTGTTTTTTTTTGTCATAATGTATTTTATTTAATAGCGTTTTTAGGGTTCCGTAGTCCGACAAGGAACCCTTATAGTTTCGCTCTGTCCGTCTGTCTGTCTGTCTGTCTGTCCGCGGCATAGCTCCGTGGTTTTTGTTATTAGAAAGCTGGAATTTGGTATGAATATGTATATTGATCACGCCGAGAAAGTGGTAAAATAAAATTTTGAAAAATATTTTTTTTTAGGGTAGCTCCCAAACATGTAAAGTAGGGATGAATATTTTTTTTCTCGCGTACCCCTTCGTGTGGGGTATCGTTAGATAGGTCTTTCAAAAATATGATGGGTGTGTGAAGACCATTTTTCAGTTAAGCGATCCATTTGCGAAATATCTAGATTTTAAGTGAAATTTTTTGTTCGATACGAGTTACCCCCCCCTCTAACTTTTGAATGGCTGTACTTAGAAATGTGAAAAAAATCACAGACGTAGTACATGTAATGAAATTACAAGGAAAACTATCACGGCTAAGTAGGCTTAACCGGTTACAGAGCTATAGTCGACTCACTAACTCCTACTACGGAACCCTACTGCGCGTGGCCCGACACGCACTTGGCCGGTTTTTTTAAATACTTGTAGTCCTAGTTTACCATGTTCGTGTTTACTGGTACAACAAAACCTTGCACACGTTGGTGGGTACGCTCTTTATGCCTACAAATGGAGGCTTTAGTTACATTGTTTTTTTTTTAGTAAGTAAATAATTCAATAATGCTTGAGTACTTAGTTATTATAGGTATAAAGGTGTGTGCTAGCCAACAGGTAACTAAATAATATATTAATTATATAATTTTACTTTTTTTGCCAATATTGTAACAATTCTTTTTTATTAATATTGTATAAACGAAGGTTCTTCAAACCTTACAGACAGATATGTGTTGTTGCGCCACTTCTTCTTCCCAGCAAAAACACATAGGAAGTGGTGAAGGGCGGGCGTTTTGGGGGCTGTCTTTTGTAAATTTGACGTTCAAAAAGTGCTGATTTTCAGCCTAATTTGAATAAATGACTTTTGAATTTTGAATTTTGAATGAAAACCATAAAAATGAAATACGCCAGTACCTACCAACACTTTGTCAGTACAAACGACAAAGCGATCACAATCACTATTATTACAGGAAATGAATTTACAATTAATATTTAGATTAATAATTGAAGCGCACTGTGTGAGCGAAATAGCACGGCTATTCATGCCAAGGATACACTGCGCTGGACAGTAATCGCCCCTAATCGCCCCTATCCGCTGTGGAGTTAAGATTTCATGATGCGATACATCATTCTTGTTCACAGACTGTTGTGGCGATCAATCATAGATGTAATTCTATAACTAGGACGATTGATTGATCTTAAGCATAGTATAAAGAGCACACAGTAGGCTATCTGTGGCCCAATCCGCGATGTAATTGCCTACCGTACTTGTCTGTCTCAGGGTTGTCACTTTTAGCTAAATTTTAATTCAGTGCCTAGAAACACAATAAACCGGCGGGGCGGTGTGGGCACGACATTCCGTGCTTCATCGGATTCGTGTGTCGCCAAAACGCTAATAAATGTTTATAGACTAAGAGCTTGTGTTTAAATAATATTCTTAGCATATACTAGTCAATTGCTTTTATTATTTTAATAGGCATAATTTATTATTCTTACACATTAAGGACAATATATATTTTCTATTAAATAAACATAAAATAATACAAACACATCTATTGAATTAGTAATTTTCTAGCATTGTTTTTGATTATGTCTTCTGGATAGAAATGGGCTTCACAAACAACATGCTTGGGTTGAGAGTTATTTATCAAATCCTCGCGGTCAATATTAAGCGCAGCCATTGAAGGCATCTGAAATACAAAGCACATTTAATATACATTAGGTATCTATCGTAAAAAGTGGAATAAAGTGACTAAAATCTCATATAAAAAACATAATTCCTAAACTAAAGAAACTAAAGCCCGTCTCTTAGACTATAATCATTTTTTGTTCTGTTGTTATGAACGGTTGCGATTCGAATTTTGCTCTATTTGTCTGATTCACAATTCGTCAATTATTTTAAATTACGATTTTATAACTGTAAGTAGGTGCTTAGTTACTATACCTGCCTACAATACTGAGAAATCGGCATGACGAAACGTAAACAAAGCAATAGCGGCATATCAATTTTATTAAAAGATCAAAAGTACCTAATACATTCTAGTGGGACAGTAGGCCTGCCTACTTTGTCTGTCTAACAACAACAAAAATAAGTAGATATCTCATCACCAAGTTAAAATTAAATGCTAGAATAAGTGACTTGCTTACCTTTCTTGTTTAGTAGGTAATCAGAACAGAGATAAACCTGGAATCGATGAATTATTTAGACACCTAAACATACAGCAATAAGTTCTCCTGCGATTATCACACATTTTTCATTTATTTAGCTGTGCCGAAAAGCCGTGACGCGTGAACTTTGTGCGGTGTTAGCCCCGACTGGCGCACTGAGAAACGGGTCGAGATTTTGTCTGAGTGTGCGTGCGGCGACGCATAGATACTATGGCGCACACATACAAGCCGCGCGCGGTTCATTTGTATGAAGATAACATACTTTGTCCTTTTTATACTATGTCTTAAGTCTATATTTTGCGGTATCTATGTACGTTTTAATGTATCATAATATAAAGCCATTAAAAGACTTATAGATATATTGAAGTCCGTGTAACTTATATACTTGTATATATACCAAACATGTGCCTTTTTTCGGATATAAAATCATCAAATGACTCCAACCACCGCGGGTGGGGCGGAAGGAGTGTCAGACTCTTACGGACTAAAATCCATTCATATTCCTTCCTCAGCCCTTTATATTCCGGGGGCGCGGTAACTCTTTCGAACAAAGCGAAAAAGATGGCATGAGTAGGTACTTTGTGTGTCAAAAGGGAGTGCAGTGCATTGAATTAGTCTGCGCTCCACCGTATTGGCGGCAGCCATCGTATGTCGTATGATATCTATACTTATAATAAATCTGTAGAGAGGTCATTTCTGTACATTAAATATATTTCCAAAATAACTATCAGGGGGTGATTAGGGATCGATACTGATGCCAAAAATGCAATCAGTAAAATTTTTGTCTGTCTGTCTGTCTGTCTGTCTGTCCGTCTGTCTGTCTGTCTGTGTAAACTCTATAGAAACAAAAACTACTCGACGGATTTTAACGAAACTTGGTACAATTATTTGCCATACTCCTGAGATGGTTATAGTATACTTTTCATCACGCTACAATCAATAGGAGCAGTGCAGTGAAGGGAAATATTGTCATTTTATTTAAAAGCGCTAATCTCAGGAACCGCTGGTCCGATTTAAATAATTCTTTCAGTGTTAGATAGTCCGTTTATCGAAGAAGGCTATAGGCTATATATCATCACGCTAAGACCAATAGGAGCGGAGCACCACTATTCCACGCGGACGAAGTCGCTGGCAGAAGCTAGTAAAAAGAATAAAAAAATACGCAGGTTCTCTCTATTAAGAATCTATATTTGCGCCATAATGTGACGTCCAAAAACTAAGATATACAATAAAAAGCAAGCAAAAAAAGTGCGGAATATTTATGCGTCACATCCACGCAAAACAAGCAAAATAAGAAGTAAATACTGAGATAATGCCCGATAAGCTTGGATTAATGTATCTGTGTATTTTGTATACGGTACATTTTGTCTTATATCATTGCAAAAAAGAAATGCCTTGGTAGGTGTAAAAAACAACTACTATTATTATGCGTCGTCAAACATTTACTTGCGTGCTAAAAAAGATGATTGCAATTTTAATGTATTCTACATACATTTTTGCTAGCAAAATAACACAAGTTCCATATAAATATGAGCTGAAAATCTTCGATGAACTAAAAACTATGCCACGATCAAACTTTCATAATAATTGCTCACTACTTTTTCTAGAGATTTCTTTTACATGCCATCGCTATCCGTCTCAATTAATCTTCGTATTTATTATCTTTATTATCAGAATAAGTCGCTGCTCTTAAGAAAAAATAATGAAACCAATACATGTATAAAACTATGATAATTTCATAATGAAATAAAGTTTCACCTAAAATACTGAAAAGAAAAAGGAATTTAGCATACACCTGCTAATTAGAACATGACAAGTAAAATTTTGAACGGAGTCTACAAAAAAATATTACACATATCGCATGAAAAAAAGGAACACAATTATATACTGTACACAGCCAAAACCTTTCACTTAATTTTTATACCACATATCAAATTTTACATAACAACAAAAAAAACGATATAAAATCTATGTCAGTCATGAATGGATGGACAAAACAAAGAGCAATAAAACAAGCGAGAGACAATGAGAGTGGCTAATGAAGCTGTAGATGACGTAACAAGTAAAAGTGGTATGTAATAGAGGCACAACACTGACCTACGCATCGCAGCTGCGCATGAGTTGAGATTCTGTTGGTCTTGGTTAGCGAAATTGATAAGCGTGAACTGTCTATTTTTACTATTATAATTACGGAACTGTATATTTATATTACATAGTCTTTTTTATAATTAATATTTAAAAATGTATAAAATAGGTTTTAAACTGAACTTAAAAAATAAATTCCCAAAAATTGTTTGTGTATCTATTTCCATTACGCTTCGTAAATTAAGGTCAAGCAAAATACCAAAACTATTTAATGAAACACAAGAGCAATCAGAATAAAAAAAAACATTATCACCGCTTTCGGCAAAACGAATTAATTAATCCGAACCATTCGATTTTATGTACGTTAAAAATTTAAAATGATTACGAATTAAACTAGGCTCAAGCAACTCAATTACTTTAAGAAAAAATAGCGTAATTATACATTTATATAAGCTTAGTAAAAGTTGATGAGAAGTGAATAATTTGTGAAATTGACCTACGAACACCTCGATGTAAGTCATGCCTCTACCATTACAGGCTAAGAGAAACTGGAAATGGCTATTTAGTATTTAAAAATTATGTAATGAGATTAGCATAAGTTAATGTTATTATATTTTAATTTAATTACATTCTAAGGCGATTACAATCTAACTAGGTACCAGTTACTTTTAAATGTCTGTCTATTTTTTTGTATAGATCTGTAATAAAGACTCCTAAGCTGGCGTGTTTTTGAAGCAAAGTTGGCCATTCAAATGGCCCACTGTGGAATATGGGTGGCGTGAGTGTGTTTTCGCTCGTTGCTAAGAGGTTCATCTGAAAATAAGTTATTAATTTTAATACATTAATCTTTAATACAATCTGGACAACAAGATTATTTTATGAAAATTATTTCAATTTATTATAAACAAGCTTGGGTCTTACCGAGGCTTCCGGCGACCGGGACCGCAATTAACTGATCCGCGGTGTGAGTCGCCGGATGGATTTAATTTAAATATTTTTCTTCCGGCGACTGGGACCACTCATAAAATATAAGGTTCAAATCAAAAATAGTACAGTCAGACAAAAAAAATCTTCAGTGCACTCTATAATATATATTAAAAGAATCAAATGGACATTGAACATTTGAAATGTTGCGTCACGAAAAGTACTAGGACATCATAGAATGAAAGAGACCGCAGTGTTGTTTCAACTACCCACCCGTACATAATGTAAAACTTTCCCCACCCGTTACTTTGTAAATGCCACGTAACATACCAGGGCTTCATAAGGTTGCAGAAGTTCCGTCCGCATTCGGATAACGGAACTATTCAATTCTACCAACATAGTGAGATCGAAAGACGGGATGTGTAGGTTGCACCTAATTCTGTTGTTCCCATCCCGCTAGTGAAGTTACTAGGACAGCATAAAATGAAAGAGACACCGCTGTGATGTTTCAACTCATGCCTCAATACTGAGGCTTCCGGCGACCGGGACCGCAATTAACTGATCCGCGGTGTGAGTCGCCGGATGGATTTAATTTATATATTTTTCTTCCGGCGACTGGGACCACTCATAAAATATAAGGTTCAAATCAAAAATAGTACAGTCAGACAAAAAAATCTTCAGTGCACTCTATAATATATATTAAAAGAATCAAATGGACATTGAACATTTGAAATGTTGCGTCACGAAAAGTACTAGGACATCATAGAATGAAAGAGACCGCAGTGTTGTTTCAACTACCCACCCGTACATAATGTAAAACTTTCCCCACCCGTTACTTTGTAAATGCCACGTAACATACCAGGGCTTCATAAGGTTGCAGAAGTTCCGTCCGCATTCGGATAACGGAACTATTCAATTCTACCAACATAGTGAGATCGAAAGACGGGATGTGTAGGTTGCACCTAATTCTGTTGTTCCCATCCCGCTAGTGAAGTTACTAGGACAGCATAAAATGAAAGAGACACCGCTGTGATGTTTCAACTACCCACCAGTTACTTTGTAATAATGCCGCGTAACATACCAGGGTTTCGCACTTCTTTACTTCGCTAAGTGTTGATTGGCTGACGACTGCAACTAACCGACGAATACGCGGGCCCGCTCAAGTAGTTTGCTTCTTAACCTTGGCGAGACCCGCGTATTCCGTGCGCATTTTATTTACATTATATACGGGCGGGTAGTTGAAACAACACTGCGGTCTCTTTCATTCTATGATGTCCTAGTACTTTTCGTGACGCAACATTTTAAATGTTCAATGTCCATTTGATTCTTTTAATATATATTATAGAGTGCACTGAAGATTTTTTTGTCTGACTGTACTATTTTTGATTTGAACCTTATATTTTATGAGTGGTCCCAGTCGCCGGAAGAAAAATATATAAATTAAATCCATCCGGCGACTCACACCGCGGATCAGTTAATTGCGGTCCCGGTCGCCGGAAGCCTCGTCTTACCATGACGTGCCAAACCAAGAATAGTTTCGTTGTGAAAAAGAGACAGTGCTATACGACATTAGTAGCCGTGTCTCGCTCTTACACTTGAATAGTGATTGCAAAAAGATGTGGTGATACGGCCCCTGTTCCGGCGAACTTCGTAGCGCCATTTTTTTTCTGTTTGATCTTTTCTGTTCTGTTCGAGATTCTGAGTCTATTTATATTTTAATATTTTTTAGGATAGCTAAAAGGTCATCATAGTATCAGAAGTGATTTTCTCTAATTTCAGTTACTTTTGTTAAAAAAAATTATTCAAATCCACTAGAAAAAAGTTTAGTTTTTTCAATATCAGTACGATAAAATCTCGAAATATTTCATATCGGCATCCCAACAATGTTCCTGCCAGTTCATGCCAAACGAAACATTTCGAAAGTCCTCTTTTCTTTACTTTCATCGAACATTTCATTGACGGAACCTTCTTTTGTTACAGGTATGAATCACGAGAATAATGGAAAACCTTTTTGGAACGGAAAGCACCACTTGTCATGTTGGACGTAATCTACAATCGAGGCAGGCTCTCCACCCAGTGACACGATTCAAAGAGAATTTCTTTGCCTAAGTGTAAATTACACCTACGGTATGAAAGTACTACATTTGTGGAGCATAAGGACTTAAAAATACGCGGATCGGTTGAACTAAGTACAGTCCACATTATTTTAGTAAAATTAATTCGTAATTAAAATATAGCTACAGGTTTTTTAATAGTATAATGAATTTTAAAAAGTATTATTATGACATGAATTTCCTTCAGTTGCTATTTTTTATAACACCAATCAGAAAATCAAAATATGATTTAAGTTTGAGTAAAATAAAATGTCAATAATTTTGTACTGAGATTCAGATAATCATAAAATTTTCAATTGTAACTGTGCCGTGGAAATGAAATAGACATATGCTTCATGTATATGTCTGATATTCAGCTGCATGCGTTCAGACTGAAATTCAACCTAAACCTACACTGACGGACTAATAAACTGCATCAATGTTCAACACGCACCTACCTTTGAAAAAAACATTTTGACCAAGTATTCCAACTTTTTATACAAATTTAAATTGAAATCTATAGTTTGGTTCGTTAACTTCATAACAGCGTAGTATCATTATCCCTAAGTGAATGTTTGTATACTGGAAAAGGCCATTCAATTTTTACTAAACAAAAACTTTGATGCAGTTTCTGGGGGTATAGTTGAAAAAGCTTAGGTAGATGATGTTAAAATCATATCTAACTTAATTGTAATGGCATAAAAATTACTGCAATAAAACTGACATAATTACCAAATTAATACTTTTTAAAACTTCCGGCACGTATATACATAATCATATCTAATAATCGTTCCTCCTTTAGTTTTATTTTTTACTCTACAATTAATATCGTGATTTACTCTTACATAAACACAGTGCCACATCCAGTAATCTAAGCTTATCAGAACATCGATCAAGGCGTTAAAATGGCCGGGCGTTTAACGTTATGTAATGTTAATTTGAAGCTCAAATAAGAACAATTGGTCAGAGCTAGATAAGCACTAGATTAAGACAATGAATATTTTCAAATCTTCATATTTCTTGCGATTAATTTTACTCAGAATTTCAGATTGAGTAAAATGTTCTTTTCACACGCGACCTTGTCTTGTAAGAGCGAGACGTCTGATCAGAAAAAGAGATATAATCATAGGTCGCTCTATAGCCGTGTAACTCTATAAGAGGTCGCGTACTGCATTTGTACTAATAGTATTATGTATTATGTGCTAATAGTTATTCTGTGGTACTGCGTCCGATCTGATTTAGAGTTGTTAGCTCAGTTGTCGGACATATTTTCTCGGATTCAGATCGGATGTATTATTTTGGCGCGGCTCTAGTGTCTATGACATTTCATCATGTTGCATACAAAATTATGTAGTTACAAAAATTTCTGCCAGCCATCTTTCGTGGCGCGTATTGTAAAACCTTTAAAACAAAAGATTCAATTTAAAAACTCATTCTTCATAAAAAGGCAGTTAATTTTACTTCTTTTCAGTACAATAACAAGAATTTGTGGAGTAGCTACTTGGCACAGATCAGCAAACTTAATTAGGACCAGCGCCCAAGCCCCAACTAGCTCACGTATCAACTTCATTCATTACGAGTGCTCTCCCGAACTGGTTCAAAGGCCTTTGTAATTTGTTGTCTAATAATTGCATACAATGGTTCTTCGTTCTATATACAAAAGAAAAGCTTTTAAGTTTGTTTGTAAAAGGCGATCTGAACATTTTTTTTAAAGCATTTTAACTTTGAAGGACATTGAGTTTGTCAATTATTTCTAGAATAGCGGTATTTGGTATACCCCGCTTGTGGGGTCGAATTCAAACAAGTAGCCAATTTGATCAGAAAAATGATAACATAATTTAATCTAAGAAATAAATAATAATAACACCGACCAGAGGGTACGCTAGCTTACTGTGGCCTACTCCATCTTATAAAGATCTGAATGCCAAAAGTAAACAAGTAAACATTAGCCACTTTATTCGTAATGAAACCATTCGTCTTATAAGACTCTTTTAGCTATCGAACTGTTTGGTCCTTATCTGTCAAGTCGAAATGAAGCTTGACAGAAAGGGACAAAGAGCTTATAATTTGATAGCTAAACAAGATAAATTAATAATTTAAAAAACCCCCTACGCAAAAATGCCTTAATCGGTCCATCCGTTTGAGAGCTACTATGCCATAGAAAAATACACAGACAGACAGACATTGACGTCAAACTTATAACAACCCTCTTTGTGAGTCGGGGGTTAAAAAGGCTTATATGACGAATAGCGATATTATGAATAAGAGGGTTAAGCTATTTAATTACAAATAAAATATGAAAAAATAATTCTGAGACATTCAGAATTTGAATTCTATCCTTTTGTATTGGTATGAGATAAGGCTCACTCTGATTGGTTGTTTGTTATTTGAATAATGAATAGAATCGTTACGTCATAACCACGGAGGCATGGCGGTGGCTACGTAAGAGCTTACTCACAATTCTCCGTTGTCAAGGACGATTGTCGTCACGTTGGGCTATTATTGATGGATTTCCTTATGTTACCTCAACTGTTTCAAGGTCGTGATTAATTTTACCTGTTGATATAATGCCATCCCATGTACAAAGTCATTAGAAGGAATAGCTGGATAAGTGGAGACAAAGAGGGTTCTTATTTATTTATACCTGCCTAGCCTTTTCCAAATTATTTTGGAATCGGCTTCTAGTCTAAACGAATGCAGCCTGGCAACCCAGTTACCAGTTAACATGATATCTCTCGGTAAGACTCGTTGTCAGACTTTCTAGCATCTGACTTCCCGAAATGACGGTCGGGACCAACATCTTAACGTGCTTTCTTCGGCACGGAAGAGTCACCCATCTATGAACCGATCGTGCCAAGCGCAACTTAACCTTTGGTCAATATTTTTTTCTTTTTTGTTTATAATGATGATAACATTTTGTGCACCAAATTATGAAATATTTGATTCGAAGCGCAGAAAGCTAAAATTTAGAAATAATAATTAACTTAATAATTTAATGTATTGCAGACATATTTCAACTACGGGACGATCATTAGTAAAGATTAATTACTCTTATATTACTAACACATATTAGCAACAAATCCTTTAACGTGACATCTCGTTTTGAATATTATTAAAATAATTATTAAATGAGTTTATTATAGCAATTAATTGCTTGCAAAACTAGTGTTTTTGCTTCTTATAGCTAGGAGACTAGTTTTGTAACAAACAGGTTCTCTTTTTTATTTTTTAGTGAATGTTGTTCAATTCAAAAAAGGTTTTAATATTCGCCTAGTTTTGTTTTAGAATCCCATGAAGTCATTTCCTGCGACTAAAACTTTGACGGCTCAAAAACATGAGGCTTCGGCGCCGAATGAAAAGTCATAAAAAAAATCGAATAGTGTGAACATTTCAACCTGAAATGATTAACTTTAAAAACAAATGAGTTCGCTTAGCGAAATTCTTTGTCCTTACTAATTTTATAGTGGTAAAAAACTCTGTATGTCCGTTTGTTACGCTTTCAGGATTAAACGGCAGAACCGATTTGATACATTTAAAACTGGGGAAGATAAAATAATAGTTTTTATCCTGATAAGCGAAAGTAATTTCGTCACGTGAAACCACGGGCATCGGTTAGTATTAAGTTACGTCACAAAAAACGATTGCAACCCTTTCATTACTTAAATCTCATAAAATTCATTATATTTTTAGGCGACGCAAGAAGATAATAAACAATCTAAAGATAACACCAACATTTGTATGTAGCAATACTACTAACAACGTACAAAACTGCAATACTGCATGCAAAGTGATGCAAGTTGCAAGTTTATGCAGGATTTATATACAAAAGTGCAACTTCATGCAAGAAATTTTTGAAATATTGCACTTGACAGCAGTGTATTCAAGTTATCATTAAATCATAATGTCACCAAAAATATATTTAAATTTAGAAACAAAATGCTCATGCCTTCTCTGTATGAGAAGAGGCCTGTGCCCAGCGGTGGGACAATATATAGGCTGATGATGATGATGATGAAACAATTACAAAAAAGTGAGGTGTCGGGGGACCCTCCGTCAGGAACGGCGTTAATTTCTCTCTTATACACACACACTTGTTTATGAAGTGGCAGATAGAGAGAGACAGTTAAACAGAGGGGACATAGCACGGGCTTCGGGATTGTTCGAAAGAGTTACCTGGTAAGCGAGGGGAGAAGAAATAACCAAGAGTATATAGGTTTTAGTCAGAGGGACAGTCTGACTCTTCATTCCGCTTCAATCCAAGGGGTCATTTGAGAATTCCCCATCCACAAAAGGATAATAACACATTTTCCTTTCGTGACGATTTCTACTAGTTTTCAAACCCTAGCACGACGCACATTAAGAAATCAGTTTCTAAAAAATGCAATCAAATATTTTTTTTATTTATTTTCTTTTCTTTCAATCCTACCTACAACATATATATGTACGTACAAATACGTATATGCATAAAAAGAAGCAAAATATTATGAATTTCAATTAAATTTTATAGCAACTTAAAGATGTACACAAATTATTAATCATCGCGAGCGTCTTTAAGAAGCAATTACATAACTCTCGATGTAATTACTGTTACTGAAATGCACCAATCCAATCAACTTATTTCAAACCTTAAGTGCCCGAAAACAAAGTAGATATTTCAATGATAAAGTTCCGAATTCGATTGAACGAATGCTCTGGCCTGATATAAAAACCAGATAGAAATAAAAAACGAGATGAGATCGTTTGATGAAACAGATTGTAATTATTACAATACGTAATGTGTTAGTTGCTTATGTTTGAGATATAATGAAGAAATACTTTTGATAAAAAATACAGTTACAGTCAGTTGTATAAAAAGTGTAAGATGTTACGCTAAATGTGATAACTGTCAGTCAAAATATGTCCAAATTCCTGGTAAAACTACAACTATAAAATATTATTCATATTGTAATATAATCTAGGTAGGTATATAAATCAAAATGAATGTTTGCCCTCTATGTGTTCCTAAACCGTTGACCCGATTGTAATCAAACTTGAATAGGTTCTTCTGTGAATTTCCGCGAAGGAACCTAGACTAGTAACTCATGCTAGTCTTTATGTGCAGCTTATAGTGCAGCTAGTCGTTATATATATGATTCTTCTGTACGTGTGTTTGTCACCTAACTCCTCCTAAACGGCTTTACCGATTGGGATAAAATTTTTGGTGTACATTTGAGTGGGTCCCTGGATGGTTTGAAAATACCATTCGACCTGATAGATATCGTCGTTCTCTAAAACGCCAAAGTTAGGACAGTACAATGTCTATTGGGTCTGCTAGTTAACTATAAAAGTGGTGATAAAACTAAATAATTCGGCTATACCTAATTAGCTATCTTTAGCAGACAGTCTTACGAAGGGGTCTTACCCGGTAAATGGGCTGTGAAGGTCAGATAGGCAGTGGTTCCATGTATAACACCGGTTAGACTGGAAGCCGACTCCAAAATCGTTAGAAAAAGACTAGGCAGATGATGATGTAATAATATGGTCTTCAGACACTGGCTCTAGCTAGAATCTAGACAATCTAGACTTTATGCGAATTTTGAAACTAATACTCAAAGTTATATTTAACTAGGTAGTCATTTATAATACTTGTAAAATTTCAATGCATTCCTAGACAATAGATTTTGAACGTCACATTTGAATATTAACGTTGCAATATGAAATTCAACCTTCGTTTCCAAGTTAAAAATATTCTCCACATTATTCTTCAATGACCTTCTTCAACGAGACAGTTTAGAAAACATACTTTACTTTTTAATATCTGTTTACCATGCAAAATACCTACCAAAGTTTACAAAACAGGGATTTTTGCATTACATAAGTTAAATCGTGTTCTTGAATGCCAATGGTGCAGTTATAATGTACTGCTTTGTAAACTAAGTCTGGTGCATACCAATTCTAGATTTTCCCGTAAAATAAAGTTTTGTCGGTTACAACTCACGCATCCAAATGGCCTCTAATACTAAAGCAACTATGGCGTATTTTTAGATGAGTTATACGTCTTCTTGTTATGGGCCTAACATGAAAGGACGGATGCCATCGTAACGTTAATGTAAGCGATTTTTCAATCGAAACTACAAAAGCAAAAACAACTTACAGCATCCAAAGATATGAATAAAGTTTTCAATTTGAATTCTAATATGTGTATGAGGATGTACGCATTTTACAAACATGTTTGAGTGTTTTTCATTCACGCAAAAACTACTGTTTGAATTTGGATGAAAATTTATACACACATAGGTATCTACAACCTGGATTAACACGCGAAGTAGATTCTTCAAGATACCGATGAAACCATGGGAACCTCAAGTGGTATTATAACGTTACAAAAATGGTGAACATAATTGTTCTTAAATAATATCTTTACATGGTAAAAAATAGCGTATCGACTTGAATTGCATCTTCAATTTTACGCGTTACATGATCTGAACTCGCTAACTGATCGAATTGAGGCTAAAGTCGGCAAATCTCGATGCGTCTTGCTCTACTTACAAACATTTTATGGTCATGCGTAAAACGTTCACTAGCAGTACTGGTTACTTAATAAGGATATGGTCCAAATCTTTCATGGTATCGACTCTTATACTAAAGATACGGTTGTGTTGTTGCGTCAGAAGCGTATCGGATTTGTAACTGTGAGTGAAGAAACTACTTCCTACACCTGGACAAAATGAAGCCTATATGTTAATCCAGGTAATACACTATGTGTGTACCAAATTTCGTCCAAATCCATTAAGTCGTTTTTTCATCCTCACAACAAATTGCTTTTATAACGTTAGTAGTATCATGGTTAGAAATAATGATTCCAGTGTGTTTTCATAAATAACATGAAATAAAAGAGCGGTACCCACCCTATAGGTATTATAATTACAAAATGAAACAATAATATTTGGGCCATTACTATGTAAGTTTGATACTTTTTCACGCAAGAACTACTGAGAGGATTTGGATGCATCGGCTACCACAGTCAGAACAATAGGTAAAAATTCAATTCCACATTGATCATAACCCAGACATCACAATGGTTTAACAGCCCGTATAAACGAATAGACTGAATACTCTCAAGCTATCTACATCACGCCTCTAATTACCTATTGCAATATCAGAACTATAAGGATAAGGTACGGTATTAAGCTCATTTTGGAACGGCGCCGGCGCAGTGTCGCAACCTCATTGTTGTGCAGACAATGCAATATTTCGCCACATCACTATCTCAAGTCTATCGTGATTCACATCACTAGTTGCCAAGGTTTTATCTTTAGCTGCCACGCTGAAGTCAGACTTGAAAACAAACGAGTGTTGTGGAGATTGGTTTAAATGTGGAATGCATAATTAATGTGCGAGCTTTTTGCTGGTGAAACATAAACTGTGTTAATTTTCTCGTTCGATTTTTTAACTAGAATAAGAAAAAATAAATATAAGACTCATAATTTTTAAATTGAAACCTCTTTCGGTATTTCATGAGGTTATTCAATAAAAAAAAAGAATTAAAAGCAAATATTATGAATCTGCAAAAAGATCGCGTAACAAAAGACAGCTATTTATCGAAAACCTTCACCTTTTCTGAAAACTGTTTCAAAAGTAATAAAAAAAAACATTTTAATAACTTTACATTACATAGGTATAATTCTGCGAACCGATATAACAGAAGAGACTGACTCATCAATACTTTTATTGCTAGGATTAGAAATTAGAAATTTTGATAGGGTCATTTTTGAACAACTTGTAGGTACTCAAGAATATGTTTGATCAATTTTGGCCCTAAAGCTAAAATTGGTGAAATAAATTCAATTTTCACCAAAACACGGCTGAGCAAAACGCATTACAAAACTAACGTTTGAATATCACTCTAGCATCGAATTTGTGGCAAAACCGAAGCGATATTAAATTCACGAGTTCAGCTCTCGATTCGATTCCAGCGTCGATCTGATAACTCGGATATTGCCGGCTACAAAGGTAAGCCGTCTAGACGTCGAAAACGCCGAGGTAAACGTTATGGCAAATTCGATTCTCGCCGAATATGGTCCCTAAAAGCGCTTTCCGATTTATTGACAGTTAACCAATTTTGATGCGCTTTACACGGAGAAGGTGTTATTGGGTTCATTGATTCTTCTTCATGCTGATAATAGTTACATATTTCATCCTTAATACGGTTGGTTTATCTACCAGTTTTTGTTGTTGTTCCATTGTGTTCCTAAAGTCCTATTGGCCAGCCCAAAAAAAAAACCACAACAAAATTAAACATTTTTTTTTTCTGAAATTAGTGTTTTATGCTGGGTTTAAAAGCGTCAAAACTGTCGGTGCAATGTTGAGGTAAAAAAAATATAAGTGACAAAATTCTAGCTACTGCAGTTATAATAAATGTTGTGAAAACAAGGCGACACGACTATTTCTGGAAATCTTCTTTTAATGGTCCGTCATTGTAATTCGAAATTATTTTTTTCGTCAGCGACCTCATAGCTTTCATCACAGAATTCGACCCAGCTATGACCTACTAAACATAATGTTCTAAACAGAACATTACGTTCCTAGGTTCAATTACGAAAACATCTGTTGTCCATTATAAATCGCATCAACAATGAGGCCACGGAAGCTACAGTAGCGATGCCACTAATTTATCTTACAACATAATTGAGATACAGGTAAACTGGCCGTGATTATTGGCTGTCATTACACAGCTATAATCTGCGTCATCAGATCAACAGAGTTATGATCTGGGTGGCTTAAATTTAACCAATATAGCTCTTCTCTTCTCTTCTTTAGCTCTTGTAAAAAATGTACCTCAGAACGACATAGAATACTTTTTATCTTCACTCAACCTTATGAGCTATAGATTTATAGATAACTAGTTTTTTCCTGTGGTCTCACCCTCATCGTGAAGGAACTGAGAAGCCTGTAACCTTCTCGATGGTCTCCTCTATCTCCGTACCAATTTTTATCTAAAAAAGTTCAGTTGACCGAGAGATTACACCCTACAACCTCTACCTCTTTATAATATTAGTTAGTATAGTATAAATAAATCTGTAGAGGATGGATCTCTTGTTTCCTAACAAGAGTGATAACTGAGTATAGAATTCAATATTATTTATTATGTACACCAATAAAATATTTTCCATTAAAAAAAAGGTTCATAAGTTAAAACACATTGAGCGCTCGTGTTGCTAGAAGTGATATTTTTCAAACTACTTTTTGGGATGGACATGAGAAAATTAAATATTTTAGTAATTATTTTGACAGCATTATTAAAGAAAATTTTGGCAAAACAGAATAATAAGAACACAAAGATTCTGAAATCTAAACTAACGATACCGTTTAACTATTTTAAAATTCCTCTTTATCTCAATTTTTAAATCGACTACAACTGTTAGATATTACAGTCATTTTACAACCTTCTTAAACAAATATGTCTTCAGCACACAACACTTTATAATCTCCTCCACTATTCACACAATGACAAAGACTAAAAATAAATCGACGCGCCATTCCTTTGTTACCCAGCGTTCGAGAAATTCAAGACTTCATTGATCCGCTAAGTTCGACTTGCGTACATTTAAATAGCAGCTGTCATTAAGCGGATCGAGCTCGCAGTAATTGGCTTTCTGTCGTCAATCACTTTCACTGGCACCTGTTACTTGAATTTGCTCTCTAATTGTAGGAATGTTGTTCATAGTCGAATGAGCATGTGTAATCCCCCTTATTGGATAAGTTATGAAACAGATATGAGACCTGTTAGTCACTGCTATGATGTTTGTTACTAATTGCCTAAGTGTTTTCGTCTACATCAATTTCGCACCCAGCGACGCCCTAAGCCGAGGCCCGTACCCCACTAGGGGGTGCCCTTAGCATTTAGTCGGTTAGTTTTGTAAGTTAAACCCTGGCTGGAGGCCCTAAATTCATTTAAGGCACTTCACAGACAAGCCCGGTTAAGCAGTCGACAACCTTCTAGGTTGACCTGCGAAATGCCAATCAAAAAAATAAACAAATTCGCACCTACATAAATATATCTGTTAATTGTTATATCATATCAATTTTCTCTGTAGTAGTTTGAAGATTTGATCCAGGTGTATAGTAGCACTAAGTCCTAATTCTAATTTATTTATTTACTAGCTTCTGCCAGCGACTTCGTCCGCGTGGAATAGTGGTGCTCCGCTCCTATTGGTCTTAGCGTGATGATATATAGCCTATAGCCTTCCTTGATAAATGGACTATCTAACACTGAAAGAATTATTTAAATCGGAGCAGCGGTTACTGAGATTAGCGCGTTTAAACAAAATTACAACATTTCCCTTCACTGCTCTGCTCCTATTGATTGTAGCGTGATGAAACGTATACTATAACCATCTCAGGAGTATGACAAATAATTGTACCAAGTTTCGTTAAAATCCGGCGAGTAGTTTTTGTTTCTATAGAGTTTATACAGACAGACAGACAGACAGACAGACAAAAATTTTACTGATTGCATTTTTGGCATCAGTATCGATCCCTAATCACCCCCTGATAGTTATTATTTTGGAAATATATTTCATGTACAGAATTGACCTCTCTACAGATTTATTATAAGTATAGATAGATAGATATAGATTAATGTTCGTGTGTTTGTTTATTACGCTTTTGTGATAAAATGGCTAAACCAATTTAGATGATTGGTATAGATGAGACCCAAGAGACGTTACAGGATACTTTTTATCAGGATACGTGTAGAATTTCCTCAGAATACGGGTGAAATCGCGGGATACAGGTGGTTATGTATTATTAGTGTGTGACAAATAAAAATGGTTTTTTTGAATAAGCTCTCTCCCTATATTATGAAAGTAACAAAACTGGCTATGATATAAAATGCTATCCTTGTATTTTTTCGTGTAACTTTTAAGCTAGTTTAAGTAAAAATAGCTGAAATATTATGTGTTAAAAGATGAAATAATCTATTAGCACACAAATACATACATACATATATGCTCTGGGGCTGCGGGATATTCGAAAGAGTTACCGCGCACCTGGAACATAAAGAACTGAGGAAGGAACATGGATGGGTTTAAGTAAGAGTCTGACACTCCCTTCCACCCCACCCATGGCGTGTGTCATTTGATGATTTCCCATCTGAAAAAAAAGCACACACACATACCTGTATGCATCTGATATCATAGCATAGCATGATGCAACACAAACTGCACAAATCGCATAGACAGTTTCGCAGCCATATCAGCGGTAACAGCTGAGTGCATTTGACTGGTGCAACCACATACAAGTTTGACGAACGCTGCGGTATTACAGTGAACAGGTAACCCAATTCTATCTAGATTCGACGCCTGATGTTGTGGAGATACGACGGGTAGATGTGGTTTTGTTGGCATGTTATTCTAGTACCCAGTAATTGGAAATTTAAGGCAGAAGGTATACATGTGCAATTTTGTGTGTATAGCATACCTATGTTATTGGATTTCAGACTTTATTGCGGTTTACTGAACGCGCAAAATAAAGTTGATCGCAAGCAACGCATTCTTTATTGTTATTTATTGTAAGAGGATTTTGGGCAATTCAATTATTACAATAATTTATTAAAATATATCTCCAAAATGTTTTAGCAGCAGAACAGGATATCTTGTTTCCTACTTTTCGTAGGTGGATAAAGTATTTGGGTGCAAAATATAGACTTTGTTTCATTAAAATCGAATTTCGGAAAAAAGTTGTCGTCATTTTACAGCTGGGTACAGACGGCATAATATTTATCTTGTTAAATTATTGACATATTAATAATATTTTAAAACCGGAATTAATGTTACTATTTACCCAGGAGAAATAAAAGGTTATTGTACAGCAATTACACATTATTTCCTACAAGCCGGCCCGGCAAACTTCGTACCACCCCATCATGTTTTTTTGTTTTTTTTTTCGATGTTTTAATAGAGTTATTCTGCTTTTTAGGATGAAAATACAACAAATCAAAAACCATGAAAATCGTGGCTGGACCGATTTTCATGGTTTTTGATTTGTTGTATTCTCAAGTTATGAGTGTTCGAACAAACTGGACTTTGTTTTTATACAATAATCGTTATGGAATCTTTCTACCCTACTCGTTTAAAAGGGGAATTCAGTTTATTTATTTTCCAATTAAAACAACTACCCTACCACGATGGCATAGGACTAAAAAAATGCATTATTATGATTACAACAATTATCCCGAAGTACAATAGGAATCAATAAAACATGCATTGTTTAGATATTACAAACAAGCAATGAGTCAGACTCCATTCCATGCGTAGTGCCCTCCCAGACAATTAACTAATGTACGCAAATGATATGCGCTAGAATGCCTTGAATAAATATGTTACATTCATATGTTAAATACTCAGTTTGGAATTTTGATTGATATATATTATAATAAAGTACCTTATTAAGGCCCATGTTCACCGATAAGATAACGGTCCGATCATACATTCGAACTTCCAACTTTCGTATTATTTGAGATTTTAATTCCTGAAACGGTCGATTACCAAACCAGGGTTGAACTAGAAGTGGGTAACACGAAAATTTCAGCTTCCTGGTTAAAACCCTTAAAAACATTTTTAAAACATTTTTAAAACATTTTTGTTAAAACCTGGTTAAAACATTTTTGTTTAACGGACCGATTAGGTAACCGTCTGTCGGTGATCTTGGCCAAGTTTACTGGTGAAAACCGTGAATGCTAAGTATATTATTATGGTCTTAGTTCGTTACCCCGGTCAAGCAATGTGTTATTATAAGGGTGAGCATATTCTTAATATAGCGAGACCCCCTGCTTCTTAGAGCACGTAATGCTATCGGTCCAGCGCATGATCTCTTCCCGGTCGTATCGGATTGCCGTCCGACCGGAATTTGAGACTACTATCATTTTTGCGGGTTGAAATCCTTGTTCGGAGGACATTGTTATTAACCTATTGAATTTTTCCATGAGAAAATTTATGTTTCATTTGTCCCATTTGCGGCGATTGCTATCAATGAATTTAAAAACTCATTGTAATAAAAAAAACACATAGTTTCATACAAACTTTGACCGTTAATACAATATTTTCACCCCCTTAGGGGTAGAATTTCGGAAAATCCTTTCTTATCGGATGCCTACGTCATACAAAGAACATACCCTCCAAGTTTCAGGCTTCTACAATCGGCGGTTTAGGCTGTGCGTTGATCCGTCAGTCTTTCAGGACAAAGCATTTTATATTACGAATACTAGACTAACGTGGCGGTCAAAAGTACCTACTTCTTTATATTTAAGTAGAAACTACTTTCATAAACCATTCACTACAAAGTTTAAACTTACATCACTGTAAGTAACTAGCGTACGTTGCATTAAGTAATGCATTCCAGATTATATCAACTGAGTTTGTATTCTAACGCTGGCTTAGACTTGCAACTAATAAATATTAATTCTAGGTCCTCGACATTTACCCGAAGCTAGAAGATTTTAATCTATATGTAGGTACAGAACCGATCGTGCGGTCGAAAACCTCAATTACCTTGTATATTTTACAACAAATTTACAAGTTTTCTTTGCACTAATATTATAAATTCCAAAGTAATTCTGTTAGTCTTTTTTCGGATGGGTCATCATAACGTGACTCCTCCCACTTTGGGTAGGGTGGTGGCTTCCGTGCTTTGGAAAGCACGTTAAGCGGTTGGTCTCGGCTGTCATTTGTAGATATTTGTCAGTTTTTACGAGTACTCAGAAGCTAGAAAATTTAAAAACCAGTCTTGCCAAGGGGTACTGTGTTACCCGGTAACAAGGTTGTGGAGGTCAGATAGGTAGTCGCTTCATGTGAAACAATCCTACTCAGTTGCATCTGTTAGTCTGGAAGCCGACCCCAACATAGATGGGGGTCTTTACTTAAAATATTTGTAAAAAGTCTTTAGCAAAAACGAATAGAAAATTTGCAAACAGTCTTCGAAGACCAAAGTCAAGACATTTATTTCAATTACACCGTTTACAGGCACTTTAGAATTGTCAAGGAGTGGTAGGCCAGTTAGCCTGGGCGTTCAAGCTAGTTGTCCATTACAAAGCTTACATTCTAAATAGAACAACTAGCTGTATTCCGTGGTTTCACTCACGTTCTGTGGAAAATAATTCAAGTTCTTGGATAAAGAAGTAGCCTTTATCCGTCACCAGCTTCCTATCTATTCCCATACCAAATTTTATCTAAATCGGTTCATCCGTTTTACCGTGAAAGCGTATAAACAAACTCACATTCGCATTTCCTAATATTATTTAGGATGAAAAAACCGCCAATAGTCCCGCTATTAGCGGTTTGTCTCATCCAATAAGCTACCTTTGTTTCCTCTATTTTTTTTTATTTCTATGAAGAATTGAGTGAACTTGGCTCTTAATCTACACTTATTTAATCAGGACTTTCTCTTTGGGTCACCGACTTCCAATGAATTAGGATACGATCCTTTTTGTATTTATCGGGCGCAATATCTAATTCCAACTCTGGGTTGGAGCCAAGTATTTTCCAACAGAAAAACCTAATTACGATTTTGTCTGCCTTGAACGTAGAGAGGAGGATCGTAAAAGCGGTCGTTCAGTCATTCAGAGGTTGCAATTATCGGTTATTTTTTATAGCAAATGAGTACATGTACATTTGGTAGCGATAAATCCAGGTCAATTACGAAAATCCTTAATGTTTTTAAGATTAGTAGCGTTGGCAAAGTGAAGTATAAAACTTTGGCGAACATTTTTAAAAGAGCAAAATGAACTACTTGAACGCCTTGTTCGTACGTATCTTAATTATCCTCCTTAATCTTTATACGTATATCATTTTTCTATACGTGTGTTTTGTCACCTAACATCTACTAAAAGACTTAACTCATTTGGATGAAATTTGTGTTGTATATTTGAGTGGGTTCCTGGATGGTTTGAAAATAAAATTGGACCCGGTAGATGTCATCGTTTTCGTAAAAACGCCAAAGTTAGAACAGTAAAACGTCTGTTGGGTCCACTAGTATATATATATATATAATTTTTTGATACGTGTGTTTGTCACCGAACCTCTCCTAAACGGATTAACCGATTTGGATTAAATATTCGGTGTATATTTGAGTGGGTTCCTGAATCGTTTGAAAATACAATTAGACGTCAAAGTTTGGACAGTACAACGTCTATCGGATCCACTAGTAATAAAATTCGAAAATATCTCTGCCGGTCTGTCACGCTTTCACCGGAAAATGGCTTAACGGAATTTGATGAAATTTGGTAAGGATATAGATTAAAATTTGAGTATGGACATAGGATATTTTTTACCGAGGTGCATGAAATAGTTTTCTCTTAAAGCGCGTAAAACCGCGGGAAACTGCTAGACACATTACATTTTGAAGACGGCAGCTCTCAGACGAAGTTGCATGTCGTCATTAATCGATCAACTTGACGTATCATAGTTTCCTGCAAGACAAGGCCTTTCAAGCGAGTTTTCTTTACGTCGGTAGAATTTGCGACAAGTTTTCACTTTATATAACTTAGGCTAAGACCCAAGTGACATGTTGCATCTGTAGCTTCTTGGATTCTGATAGGTGTTTTATTACTATTCTATTAGGGCCCTCGCCCACGACGACTTTTTGTAGCGATGCTGTCGCGCGTTTGGTAAACGCGCGTCAGTATCGCTACTAACGCGTGTTAGTCGCATTTGCAACGCGCTACTGCATCGCGACTGTATCGCTGCAAACGCGCGACCGTGTTGGACGACATCGGGGGGAGGAACGGATAGGGAGTAATCAAGTATTACGTAACGCAATTTGGGGAGAGGGGAGGGTCTTGTAAAACGTTACGGTGCGTTACAAGGGCGGGAGAAGGGATATTTAAACAACGCGTTACGTAACATTTTTTATTTTAATAAAAAAATCGGCAACCCTTTTCGTTTATGTTTTACGGGGAACCCCTCGAAGAAGAAGGGCAAATTAGCTGCTCTGCATTGTGCGCCATAGTGAAGCATTGTCCGAGGATACCGATTGGCTCAAAGACGAAGTTGATGCAAGTATTTTAACAATACCGTAACCTTCTTCGTCTGCTCTCCAAATACCTGTAATGAAAGAGTCTGAGTGGCTGGCAAACCCGTGGACAGAGGAGCAGTAATAACAATTGAATTGTGTTTTTACGTACCTACACTTATTTGATTTATGACTAAATCTAATCTAAATCTAAATATATATAAAGTTCAAAGGTGACTGACTGACTGACTGAAATATCAACGCACAGCCCAAACCACTGGAGGGATCGGGCTGAAATTTGGCATGCAGCTAGATGTTATGACGTAGGCATCCGCTAAGATGGGATTTTGATAAATTCTACCCTCAAGGGGATAAAATAGGGATGAAAGTTTGTATGAAACTTTGTCAATTTTAAAGCGATCGGGCTGAGAATTCATATAGCCCACGCGGACGAAGCTGCTGGCGGAAAGCTAGTAAAAACATATAACTTAAAAATCTCTTATTTATTTAATTACTACTGCAAACGCAATTAATACTATAACAAAGGTATGCTTTGTGTTGCTTGAATGCTCCCTTACTGAATCGCGTTTGCATCGAGACAGAAGCGCGACAGTATTGCGTTTGCATCGCGACTGAAGCTGAGCCCGTGGGCGAGGGCACACAGCTCGCGACCGCTTCGCGACTGTATCGATGCGGCCGCGCGACAGCATCGCTACAAAAAGTCGCCGTGGGCGAGGGCCCTTAAGCTCTTTATTCATATTACTTACTCGTTTTATTGGAGAGTATTTGTAGCCTAGTGATATCGGCCTGGGTTTATTAGTCGAGGAACCAATCCGCACTAAGCATTTCCAAATAACTTTTATAATGCGCAAAGCAAAAGAATGGAACTCTCCACCTGCGTATGTGTTTTCGAACGTATTCAATCCTTTTTTTTGTTAAAAACTTAGAGTGAATACTGTGAGGCTTCTTCTTGGTAAGCACACTGCATCGTCGACTTTGTGTTTATGAGCTCTGATCTCTAGTTTAGATTCAAGAGCAAACTCATATCAAAAAGTAAAAGACAATATAAATGGTAATGTAAATAAATGTAAAAAGACATACAAGAAAACAAAAAATAAACCACATGACCTAGTAACTAAAGGTACTTTAAAATTTTAAACCCCCACTCTTTCCATAAAAGTAATAATTATGATCTTTCAACTTTTTCATGTGCAATAAGCATTGAAAATCGTTCTTTATTATAGTTGCAAAATTCCAAGTAGAGCCTAAAATCACAGTCACACAGACGCACAGACAGACAAACGAAGTGAAACTAGGGTTCCTTTTTACCATTTTTCATACGGAACTTTAAAAAATAAAGCTGATGCCTATAAACCTTAGTGCAATTTGTTTCGCAGAAATTCGTTGCTGTTCAGCTTAGAGGACTGTTTAGTCCACTAGTATTTCACTCCCTCTCACAGAGGAGAGTCTGGGATCTAAATACGAGTATTACCCTGATTATCTCCCTAGAAATCAATTGAGAAATCGGTCTTGAAAATCTACGTTCAAGTAAAGATGATCTGTAGCCGGTATCCAACTAGATAGCAATCAGTCCGGTCCCACGGTTCGGAACACCGACAGCGCTGTACTAAGCTTTTACTTTTTGTACTAAAATAAGGCGCACGAAAACGATTTTGCGATGCGATTATTTTGTCGGTTGCTTAGATTGTAGGGAGATTTGTTGTTCCGACACATTCAATGTAAGATGAATATATAAAGAAGTTTGAAAAAAACTTCAAAAATTTCTACAAGATCAATAGGAAAAGAATTAAGTATATCTAATATCCACCTTATTGAAGGCTCAAAATACATTTTTGTTTTAAAAAAAAAACATTCCAGAGTCATATTGAAATATTGATTACATCGAATACACGTCATGTAATTCAATTAATATTTCAATACTGGGAATATTGAATGGATAATTGTGGTTCATGAATTTTAAATTCGATTTGAAATACGTTATACAAAATACACATTTAATAAACCGCCTTACTTAATTGATAGGTTTTGTAAAGTCTAGTAATTAAAGTCCCCGTTGCGCTAATGTGTGGAAAACAATAATGATGTCACCAGATTAATTTAATAAAATAGCTAGATTTATGTTTTGTTTGAAAATTATTGTTCTCTTCATCGCCGAGAGACTCAAAAAAGTCGCCGATACATTTATCGTGCGCCATATCTTAGCTTAGCGGTTGCATTACTCGTCATGTTACGTATTTAGTCTAAACTCGTTACATAATCACGATTAAATATATTGCGTGTGACTTTTAAAAGTACTTTGGACGCATGGTAATTGGACGCAATTAAAATATTAGCGAGATGAAACTCTCACGGATATATGCAGTCATTTACATAAAAAAATGCAGAGAAATTGCTTAACATTTTTTTGCGTATATATTATTTTATTCAAGACTAGCTTACCGCCAGCGGCTTCGTCCGCGTGGGCTATACGAATTCAAATTAAAAATGAGAGAGTTTCATACAAACTTTGCCCCCCTTTTTCCCCCCTCTTAGCGGTAGAATTTCGGAAAATCTATTCTTATGGGATGCCTACGTCATACGAAGAACACACACTTCAAGTTTCAGATCTCTACGATCAGCGGTTTAAGCCGTGCGTTGATCCGTCAGTCATTCAGAACTAAGTATTTTGTCTGTATAGACTTTTTACGTAGCTTTGAGTTCATTAACTATGTAAGTAAGTCAGTATATTAAGTGATAGTTTACGATAGATTAAATATATCAAGATTTATTGATTAATATGTATGTATATATCAATATCTCGTTTGTCAAACACCCACTAAATATAAGCTCAATCAAAATTACTTATTTGCAAATATAAATTCTATGCAGCAGACGAATATCTATATTAATAAATCATTATATTATCTGTGCCATTGTGATCTCAATTATTTGCGCAATAAAGTCCAATTGTTTTGCACAAAAATTTGTGGAGTGCAGGGCTATCGGATTTGGTACATTAATTAATTTAAAATATCATAGTGTTTGATGAAATTGGTTTGATAGGAGCCTCTATTTCTGCTGAATTTTATTTTAGCATCGTGATCAGAAATTCATCAAAGATTATTTAATTTTATAGCGACGCTCTCGCTCCTTGAAAAATACTACTTCATTTAGTTAGACTAGAAGCTGACCTAAGTATCCTTGAGAAGGCTTTAGCCTTATGATGATGATGACATCACGTACATCTGACCTGTACCTACCAACAATCAGCCGAGAAAAAATCCTAACTATAATATTATAAGTTATTCATTTGTTTCGCTTTTACACCAAAACGGCTGAACCGATTTCTATGAAATTTGGTACGGTGATAGATGGGACACTGGAGACGGTTATAAGCTATATTTCATCCAAGAGTGGAAATTAATTCCCTCGGGACGCGGGTTCATCTGCGGAAAACAGCTAGTTATCTACACGTTGGAAAAACACTGCGCTGCAAATTAATCGAATTCAATAATTGACCACCGTGGCACCCCTACAGAAGCTCGTCTAAGCCTGATCGTGACTAGCACGGCTGAACAAGTCACTTTCCAAACATGTTTAGTAAATCCGAACCATTTCTAGAGAAACCGGCAGCTTACAAGGAAATAGATGCCGACGTGAAAATATCCCACAATATGCGCTACAGTCGACTTGAATGACAATGTAGAGGCTGTTTATGATCACGACTTGTTTAGAATACTAAACTTAAATATAATATCACGCTTCATTTTCTTGAAGGGGTAAGCAGAGATATGTCAACAGCACAGCTCCATTTTAACAGTTAAGTTAAAATCCCATGAATCTAATTCCGTATTATTCTGTGGCATATAGCAAGCTTTGTTGCAATCGGAGCTCGTGGCTAAGTAACAGCCGCACGATTCGACCGGTCAAAGGTTAAGCTGCGATTGGCGTGGTCACCCCGTGGATGGGTGACCATCTTTGTCATAGCGAGACTCCTCCGTGCTTCGAAAAAGTACGTTAAGCTGTTGGCCCCGGCTGTCATTTGTAGATCTTTGACAGTCGTTACGGGTAGTCAGAGGCCAGAAAGACTGACAACCAGTCTTACCAAGGGGTATCGTGTTACCCGGTAACTGGGGTGTGGAGGTCAAATAAGGAGTTGCTCCATATAAAACACTGGTACTCAGCTGCAGCCGACCACAACATAATTGGGAAAAAGGCTAGGCAGATGATTATAGCAAGCTTTGTGACATAATATTTCGCCTGAGAGAAATACATCACGAAAATTTCATTTAAATCGGTTCAGCCGTTTTCCCTTGAAAGCGCATCAGATTTTATTATAATACTAGCTTCTGCCAGCGACTTCGTTCGCGTGGAATAGTGGTTCTCGGCTCCTATTGGTCTTAGCGTGATGATATATAGCCTATAGCCTTCCTCGATAAATGGACTATCTAATACTGAAATATTTTTTCAAATCGGACCAGCAGTTCCTGAGATTAGCGCGTTTAAACAAAATTACAACATTTCTCTTCACTGCTCCGCTCCTATTGATTGTAGCGTGATGAAAAGTATACTATAACCAGCTCAGGAGTATGAAAAATAATTGTACCAAGTTTCGTTAAAATCCAACGAGTAGTTTTTGTTTCTATAACGTTTATACAGACAGACAAAAATTTTACTGATTGCATTTTTGGCATCAGTATCGTTCCCTAATCACCCCCTGATAGTTATTTTGGAAATATATTTCATGTACAGAATTGACCTCTCTACAGATTTATTATAAGTATAGATGTATAGATCATTACCGTCGTAACGATCGTGAGTAATGTCAAAATCGCTTTACAAATGCCATCACTTTGAAGGTAATATTATAATGTACCACGTATGTGTGGCTACCCCAACCACTCTGCTACAATCCATTAGCCGTCCCTTGGGAAGTGTATATAATCCAGGTATAAACGGGAAATATAATGTATTGGATTCATGTGCCCGTTGTGTACATGAATCCAACGTCCATGTACATGTAGCTATATAATCCATTGAACTGTGTATTTTTGTGGAATAAAATGATATTTAAATTGTAAGTAATGAGTTTTCAAGTGTATACACTTTCATCGAAGTGTCGTGGTGGCCTTGTCCATTAGTAAAGCATAGAGTTCGAACCTTGCAAGTAGGTGTACCAATGTAACTTTTCTAAATTTCTAAGTACATTTTAGACATCACTAACTAACGGTGTCTAAGTCTGAAATTGTCAATCCACCTTGACCAAGCGTCCAAGCGGTGATGCATCACCATGCATGCTCATGCCTTCTCTGTATGAGAAGAGACCTGGGGCTTTACCACCACGTGTTTTTGCAATCACAATTCAAGTTTGAGAGCGTGACACAGCTACTAACGTCGTATAGCACCGTCTCTTTTTCATAACGAAAATAATCTTATTTTGGCACGTCATGGGATAAGATCCCTGTGCCCAGCAGTGGGACAATATAGGCTGATGATGATGATGACATTTCCATCTGCTTAGTTTCTAAAATTCTCTTCTTCATTCTTGAAAAATGCCTTTAATTGATGCTTGTAAAAATAATTCGGTTATTTTTTCCCAATTAAAAAGTAGCTACGTAAATTGTCCTAAAATATTTGAAAATAACTTTACAACGCAAGTAACTATACTCAGTATTCTTAAATGAAATAAAATACACCTCTATTTATAGCCAAGGCTACTAAAACCACTATAATTTTATCAGCACCTTTGCACTACTCAGCAACACGTTAGAATTAAATAAAAACATTATATACTTTATGATTATTAAGTCAGGCCATGGCCTTACAAGGAACTTAAGCTTAATTGAACATCGTAAAAGAAATACGGAACCTCTAACTTCGACGTCAAATAAACTTTCTTTGAGTAAAAGTCTTGCCTACTTATTTATTTACGTATTTTCAGTATAATCCATTAAATAAGGGTCAAGAAAGTCCCTAGAGTCTTCTGCGTAACGTATCAAATTGCACGCGACCACTTAATTTTATTTTGCAATCAATAGGTACCACAAAATTTACCGACCTCGTATGTTATGTTTTCTTATTTAATGTCTGTAACCTCATAAATTTATCACAGAGCTTAAACAAGGTAAAAGAATTAATACGGGATATTTTATAAATACATCCCGAGCAACCACTTAGTCTGGCAGAAATACCTAGTATATACATCTATATCTTCTATCTATACTTATAATAAATCTGTAGAGAGGTCAATTCTGTACATGAAATATATTTCCAAAACAACTATCAGGGGGTGATTAGGGATCGATACTGATGCCAAAAATGCAATCAGTAAAATTTTTGTCTGTCTGTCTGTATAAACTCTATAGAAACAAAAACTACTCAACGGATTTAAACGAAACTTGGTACAATTATTTGTCATATTCCTGAGCTGGTTATAGTATACTTTTCATCACGCTACAATCAATAGGAGCAGAGCAGTGAAGGGAAATGTTGTCATTTTGTTTAAACACGCTAATCTCAGGAACCGCTGGTCCGATTTGAAAAATTCTTTCAGTGTTAGATAGTCCATTTATCGAGGAAGGCTATAGGCTATATATCATCACGCTAAGACCAATAGGAGCGGAGCACCACTATTCCACGCGGACGAAGTCGCTGGCAGAAGCTAGTATCACATAAATGTATCTACTAATTATTTTTGTAGGTAATCAGTGTGTCCCTTTCGTAATGTATTCACCATTTAATTCTTCCTAATCGTGTAAAAAAATCTAAAATACAGATGAATTTCCTTCATACTTTTAGCGCGGCAATGCGTCATCCCAAATCGGATTTACGACTTCCGTGGGATAACAAGCAACCAACTCGCCTAGTAACCGCCTCAAGTATCCTCAAATTAGCATGTCAGATTTAGAAAATATGGTGGAAGTAACCTTGTACTTGATATGCAGCTAAAAATACATGTGAAGCCTCATTCGTTACTATAAATAGAAGCGGTCAGCTCCCTTGAGGAACAGGGAGTATAAAATTTACGATTCGTCTCCAATTTAGGCAGTACATCTTCAAGACTAGGTCCCTTGCGACTTCACCCACGTTTTAAATATAGCATTGACCTTTAGTTTGTCGTGTGGGTTTCAAATTAACCTTTAACTGGTTATTGATACCAATAGTTTTATGAATGCCGACGGGACGTGACGAAGCTGTAACTATTTGGTGCATTATTTGAAAAGGCTAACTGGAACTATTTATCTGCTAGAAAGTTATGGATTTAGAAACTAATTAACTTGGTGTTAATAACGAAAATCCTGCAACTAACAATTTATGAATGTCAAAGCTTTTCACATCATTTTCCCCCCTAATTTTCGAAATCATGTGCGTGTGTGCTAGTATTTTTTTCTGAAATTATAAATAGGTGCTTAGTGCCTTTTAGTAATTTTCACAGAATAAAATATTTTTGGTAATCGCCGGGAATTTATTGCTCTCGATTACATAAAATTTTACACGTCGCTAAACATAATTATGTGTATCATTTTATATCCATTTTAGATTCCGCACTATAGTGTCATTTAAAAGGCTACATAATGACATACCTACAAAAAATGTTCACACATTACAAAGCGCAATATTGCGAGGTTGCTGAATGCCATAAGTTAACCGATAATAAACTAGAATGGAGGCCAAACGTATTGTTCTAAAGTATATAATCATTGCCAAATTAACATCAAAAATCTCAAACACAGTACACGCAAAAATATTTATTTTTGGCCTTATTTAAAAGTATAATATTAATATGTATTGATAAAAATCACAATAATATATAATATACACCAATACTGTTCCAAGAAAAAAATATTCCAAAATAGCAGTAGTCCCTAATATTATATAAGTTAAATGTCCCAACCGAATTAAAGTAATTAATTCTTGTACTGTATTTTGTTCTTTAGTCTTATCTTGAATTGGCATAAGATGACTACAATAATATATAATGTAGGTACTTTTAGAGCCCGAAACCTAAAAGTGTCTTTTAGCTTTCAGCCTCAGGGGTCAACATCTACTTAAATAAAAAAACAGTGGGCCTAGCACGAATCACTTACGAAAAAGTATTCGTATCGAAAGCGATTTTTAGATGGAATATATACTCGCTTTGTACAAATAGTTTGTAAGAAGTTGTCGTTATTTTAATTTATGACTTTAATCATATCTTTAGATGCTTTAAAGTATTATTTATGAATTTTAAACATATGCGTATTTTGCTTTGGTATAATTGTATTTATGATTCGAAAATCGCATAGGTACATTAACGTCACGATTACATTATCGCGTTTGTACCAGGCCCACCGCTAGGTGCTGTAGAGGTTCTATGAAATATAAGAATTAAACCTTATTGTTTAAACTGGCAACACAATCATTTTGAAATTAGAATAAAGAAAAAGTAGACAGCAGATTTTTATATATTAGAATTGAATTAGTCAGTAGAGTTGGATTGAATAAGTCAAGTCGATCCAAGGTCTTTAAACTCCTCTTTGATTTAATCTACGATACCTCCGGTTACCTCTGGCTACGCAGTACCTACAGAAAAAATACTATTTTATTTAATTTCCTTTCTTATTATTGCTGAGAAATACGGTAAACATTAACCCCGTATCTTGTTCGTCCATTTCTTCTTGCATCATGTGCAAAGTACCGCGCGTGCACCTCGCAAATTCACAACATCCTCTCACATGAAAATGTTAGTCGACAAACATATTAACTTGGCAAACGAGTTTTAAATTACCTGCACGTTTTGTACAACTTTTTACACAATTTTATGCTTAGCGACCTTAATTAATGTTTCGGCTTTTGATGAACCACAATTTTGTGTAAAATGTGATTGGATAGATCTCGCAGTCTAGTATTGTCCCCATCAAGTTGAGATTGGTTTGAAAAATATTTGTATGGTAACTAACTCTTTAATATAACCCATGTATGGACTTACCTACACAAGTTTGGTATATTTTTGATACTAGCTGACCCGGCGAACTACGTACCGCCACATTTTTCTGCCCGATTAAAAACTTTTAAATACACACCTTTTCCTGAACACAACGAACAGAAATAAAATAATTATTCAATTTGGTGTAGTCGTTCGGAATTTACGCGCGTACATTTTGGCGATTCTTTTTTTTTATAAATAAATATATAAATACAATTCAAAATACTTTTGCTTATTGATAAAATATATTTGCATAAAAATTTGAGCAATTAATGACGTAAATGGGTATATCATATCACATGCAACATTATACGTCAGAGTTAATTAGCATATTTGATATTGGAATGCAGAAGATTGCATTTTTTTACGTCATAATTTAGGTCTTATATAAAATCGTTGTTGCAAATATGTATGATACATAGACATACCTAGTACCTATTATTATTGGTTGAATGTGTTTAGTAATCTTAAAATATTTCCCAAAAGTATGTCATCATCATCTCCTTAGCCTTTTTCCAACTATGTGTGGGTTGGCTACCAGTCTAACCGGATGAAGCTGAGTATCAGTGTTTTACATAGAGTGACTGCCTATATGACCTCCTCAAATCAGTTACAGGGTACGATAATAAGTGGTAAAACTGGCTTCCCGACTTTTGGTTTTCTAACTACGCATAAGGATCGCTAACGATCTGTAAATGACGACAGGAACTAACCATTTAACATGCTTTCCGTGGCGCCCATCCACGAAGTAATTACGGCAAGTGAATTAAAATCTTGATCAATCGATCCCATACCGATATAATATATGAAATTACAAAATTAATATTCATCTTATGAAAGCAGGTGTCGTGGTGGCCTAGTGTCTAAGGTCTGTCGTGTACGAGAGTGTGGTTTTAAAACCTGGCAAGTACCAATGTGGCTTTTGTAAAGTCGTATGTACTTTCTAAGAATATCTTAGACGTCACTGACTAACAGTGAAGGAAAACATCGTGAGGAAACCTGGATTTAAAAAGTCTGAAATCGCCAATCCGTCTTGAGCAAGTGTGGTGATCTATGCTCATGAACCTTATCTGTATGAGAAGAAGCCTGTGCCCAGCAGTGGGAGAATATATTAAAGACTGATATGAATGATGAAGATTATGAAATCAAAAATGGCTGTCATCTTTATTTATCACACTTTACCCATCCAATATACAACCGGATGACACGACACTTGACCTCTCTATCAGTCAATAAATCCTTATTCAATTAACCATTTAACATATAAAAGCGTCAAGCGGAACTATAGATTTTTATGTTTAAAGCCAATGTACGCCGTCACAAGGTCACTGCAGTTGACATTTGACATGTCAGAGCTATTTATGTCAGTGATTCTCAATCGGTCGGGGCAGCGGTCATAATTAATTGTTTACGAGACACTGGGTTTTAATTGCCAGTTAAATGTTCGTAAAGATTTTAATGGTCGCAAGTTTATGAAGAAATGGTTTATTTTTATGAGTTCATAAAAAATAAATACAACGCGTTATGTAATATTGTATTAGGTAATTCGTTGATCGTTTATAAACAACTGACAAGATTTAAGATAGTATGCATGTCTGTATTTTTTCTCTCAAAACAATATAATCGGGTACTTAATAATCTTAGGTTAGCCATAAAATCATCTGAGTTTTATCAACTGCAGTGATTGGTAGTCAAGTTCACTATAGTTAAAAGCAATAGGTTTTGACTGCACTGCTGGAAGGTACACCCGTAATTCTGAATAATAGAAGTTTACCCGAGCCCAACTTCAAATTAGATTCAAGATGAAATCCATCCCCTCTCCCCTCAAATCTTCATGTGTAAATGAGATAATCATAACAAAAAAAAACTTCTAACATAAACGAATTTGATAGGTACCTCTGAAAAAAGTATTTCCTATTTCTACAAAATCAGTACATAAGTTGCATCACACGTAGACTAGCGCATCTCAGGAACTATTGTGTAAGGTGATTGATGTGGACTACTATACCGCAGTGCGATGACGCAACGGCTAGCCTGCGTGGACTGGGCGGCAAATTGCTCCGCGCTAACGACCACAGATCGTGTTACGAAATGTTTGATCGTGAACTGATTGCATTAATTTATTTATTTTTGTGAAGATACAATGTTTTAGAACACATACATTTTCTTTGTAACCAAATGTGTTAAATACATTACGAGCAATGAATGCGGTTCAGTTAGGAAAATCGTAACGTCTAAGATATTATTAATTATTAAGTGAATTAAATGGATGTTAAGAAAAAATAATGCTAAAATAATGTCAATAATTTTAGTTGAAAAAACTGCTTATATTACATTCTCAAAGTTTGCTTAAGCAATTAATTAACACAAATAAAATATTTATTACTCAGTTGATATTTCAAGAATGATAGTAGGTAGTTGTACAAAGTTCTCAGTCATTAATTTCTTATAAGTAATTATATACTATTATGTTTCCACAACAAGGTGGCAATGCAGCCTTTTAGATAAAATTCCCGTTGATAACAATGCGGACGAATATTTTGATGCCTCTTTTTTGACATTTTAATACAATTCATGTTTTTTTATCTTAATAATTATCTTATTTCCTAAATATTAACATAAAAAAATGTATTTTATTTATGTTGTACATATGTATGACTAGAAAAGACAGGCTGATGATCATTTGTAACTTTTTAAACGGGACTAATAACCGCAATAATTTGAGAGCCGCTGTCTCGCAATGTAATCCCATGGTCGTGATCACTTCAGTTACAAATTTAGAAAGTGAAGACTATTAGACATTACGAGTATTTGCATTTTAATCGGTTCATGATTGATTTGTACCTAACCTCTACAATTAGAATGGTTCGCACGATTGTTATTTTGAGCTATTTAGTTAAATCGTATTGTTTTGTCTGCTGAACTGAGAATCGTGAATTTCTAGACCTTAGTATTTAGTTATTTACATGACCTAGCTTCCAAATCATGCACGCTAAACTTTATATGAAGGAATTTAAGCTAGCATTCTTTAAAGAACACCTAATCTTTTGATGAAATGGAATATTTCTTTGTTAAAATGATACTAAAGCTTAACAAAAAATTACTAACCCACCTCCACCCACCTAGACTAAGTAACTTAAGTTGGGGACGAATAAATTGGATTTTCTTTACATACGATTAATAATAATATATATTCTTACCTAGTGACGATGCATCATTCATCAACGGCCTATTAACTATCCCCCTGTTGGATAAAGGCCTCTTCTCATTCAGCGAAGGCACGTGCATTGATCACCGCGCTTGCTCAAGGCAGATTGGCGATTTCAAACTTTTTAGTCCAGGGGCCTTACCATGACGTGCCAAAACAAGATTATTTTCGTTATGAAATAAAGACGGAGCTATACGACGTCAGTAGCTGTGTCACGCTCTCAAACTTGAATAGTGATTGCAAAAACACGTGGTGGTACAGCCCCAGGTTTTCTTGCGATGTTTTCCTTCACCGCAGTCAGTGGTCACTTTAGTTAGTACCTCGCACTAGTTTAAATTAGGTCATTTACATAACAAGAGTTATGAAGCTGAATAATAAATTGACAGCTACAGGAAACATGCCTTGTTTGTAGTAAAAGCGAAAGAGTAATAAATAAAATCAACCGATTACCATAACTCCTGATAAGTTTTCATTTTTATTATACCGGATACCCATTAGTGATACCGTCTAAGCATATTACGGAATTTACAGAAGTTGTAAATTCACGTGTTCTATTTCCTTGCTATTACGATGAATAGAATTGTTCATGGTAAAACCTTTGTTCTTTTGGTAAAAAAATGGCAAAATTATCGATCGTTGGTCTTTTCGAAAATGCTTGTTACAAAACAAATACGTGATTTTTGTGTTATATATTAATTTTTAGTTTTCTCACCTAGGTAAAACAAAAATATACTTTTGAGTAAAGAAAAATAAGGTAGCATTTTTATATTCAGAGGCATAAAAAAAGCTTATTTTTTGCAACAGCACTGACACTTGAATAGGTACTCAAATAGTTGTCATATTTTTATCTGATTACGTGAGCACTGTTTCTTTTATATCAAAACTAAACTAACTACTGTTTTTTCCCTTTCATTGGAATGGTATCGCCATTACAGATAATATGGCCGTAGGCGTACAAGCTTGTTAGACCATAAAACCAATTACGTGTAGTTTGGGCCCGGTAGTGAAAGCGAACGTATCCTCCTGGCCAAATAAAATCTTCTAAATTAATGTAGCTACAGTTTTATGTAACACTTACGCACTTACCGCCTTATTCATAATAACGCCATTCATCTAAGCCTCTCTTAGCTATCGAACTATTTAATCTTTATCTGTCAAGTCAAAATTGATTTTTTGACGGGGCCCTTCTCCAGGGCCTTAGCCTGCCGGGGCTGTGGGACGTTCGAAAAAGATACCGCGCCCTCGGAATACAAAGAGCTGAGGAAGGAACATGGATGGGTTTTGGTCAGTAAGAGTCTGACACTCCCTTTCGCTCGACCCACGGCGGGAGAGGTCGTATATTCTAATCAAATGTTTGTTTCCAAAATTACCTACAAATAAACTCTCACTGCTATTTAAACCTTAGACTATTATAACTTCGCAATGAATGTAAATTTAATGGAACGTGACCCGGTTTTGTACGTAAACCCAACTTTAGCAATTAGTTCGGATATTTTCATTTTTCACGGGTCAAATCGTCGGGAAATTGAAAATTTACTCGTAAACCTAAAGTTATCCTTGGAATGAGTTCTCAGTTGGGTGAGTGATAATGAAAAGGTCTCCTTCATACTATATACCTGATGTATTTTTTGCCTAAAGTGTTTGTAGATCCCAGCCAAAGTGTCTTCAGTTCTTTTCTGACGAATGGAAAACAAAAATGTTGAATACTTGCGTTTCTGTGAGAAAACAAATAGACTGGATGTAATAATAACATTGGTAGGTTTTATTTGGCTTGTAGCTACCTAGTCACTATTTTAATATTAAAATTAAAGTAATAAAATACTTAACCTGCTTGTCATTTTAATGCTGGTGGTCGGCGCAGCATATCTTTTTCTTCGATATTCTTTTTTGGCATTAATTGCTCGGAATCTTCTTGTCAATGGTACAAACATAATGTATCAAAATAAAATAATTAACTAGCCATTCAATTAAAGTATTTAAGATTACTTTAGAACTCAGAAGTATAATTAAAAATTAAAATTAATCAAATATTTTTTTTGCACGAATTGTTTACAATACTTTTACCAGGATGCGCGAAGTAGTTTCCTCGAAATGCGAGTATATATCTATTATTTGAATAGCAGACCATCTTGGTGCGTGCCCACACGTGCTTAGTCAATAATCTAATCCAATTACTTGGTGCGTGAACTGCGTGATAGTGAAAGCGCGAGCCGCGGTCAGCGCGCGTCCTTGACAGCCGAGCGGTTGCGACACCGCATTACTGAGATCCGGTTATTACGAGTAAAGCCGTGTTCAGGCAATGTTACTAGGGTTTCCAGGTCGGATTGTCCAAATATCAGGACAGGGACTACTATCCTTACTGATATTAAAGATGCTTGATCAACTCTATCGGTCTGTATCTGTCACGCTTTCACGGTAGGTGGCTGAGTCAATTTTGATTTACTGGAGATAGATTTAACATAGGATTTATCCGGTTCCGTAAAATGGTTTTTACAGGATACGAGTAAAAAGTAGGAAACAACGTGGTATGTTACTCTACAGGACCAATAGCACCACCCCATTTTAGTACTAAAATTAGAATCACTTTTATGTCAAAACTCCCTTTTTCGAAAATAAAACGGGATAGCGGCGATAAAACTATGTTCCTATGTAAAAATAGTAAAAACACAAATGTAGGTATGTTTCTCGCCTTCTGCTGTTACTTCTTTAGTTCCGACTGTTTTTTCTTCCACTTTTGCCATTGAAATGTCAAAAAGCGAGACTTTAGACATCCCACTCTAGTTCATAGCGGGACATTTCCCACCAAAAACGGGACGTTTGGTGACACTACTGAGTGGGAACTCCAATTGAATTCGCTGTGCCTTTTAACGTGTGGTTGGGCGAAGGTGATTTGGAATTGGATTTCCCGGTGATAGGATTACTCGTAGGATGATTATTCATGATCGCTCGTTTGAATGGCTTAACGAAAGTGAAGTAGGTTTACAGAAGTGACATGAATACTGCTGACATAAGAGAAAAAGACGCAAATATTTTTTTTAGATATTACTCAATATCCAATATAATACACTTATTTGGAATCAGGAAAAAAATCCGATTACGAATATATATTTAACTGAATATCGAGTAAATATTAGATGCATTCTTTTTTTAAAAGACGAAAAATAATTAAGGAGGTTTACAAGTCGACGCTTATATATTTTTTTTATGACCACGCATAAATTTTTAGAGTGTGGTCCGATTTTGATGATTATTTTTTTATAATCTATATTTGCTTTATAGAGAAAAGATTTTGCCATTATTTGTATAGATCTAAAGCTTACGTTGTGTCAGGCTATCTACATATACATATACCAAATCGGTTCAGTTCAGCTGTTTTTCAACAAACAAACAAACTCACTCTTGCATTTACAGTACTAGTTACGATTCTTTAATTATATAATACTTAGAATTTCGCTTTCAATATTGCAATATTGTAATGAAACAAAACACTACACTTCGTCTGAAACTAAATCACCTCACACAGAAGACCAACTAACATTCTTGACGACATATTTATTTTCCTCGTCTGATTAATGGACAGTCCCCTCGGGGATATAAGGAACATGACTCCTCGTGTTCCTTAATTAAATCCCTGAAGAGGAACAAGTATGCTGAGAGTTGACATATATATTTTTTTTTTTTTTTTAATATCTTTGGACAATTTCACACAGCGCCATCTAGCCCCAAAGTAAGCAATGCAAGCATGCTTGTGTTATGGGTGCTAGCTTAACGGATATACTACTTATATATTTTTATAAATACATACATATTATACATAGTAACACCCAGACCCGTTACAGAAATTAAAATTCATCATTTCAATTTCTGCCCGGCCGGGAATCGAACCCGGGACCTCTTGCGTGGCATTGCGGCATGTTGACCACTAAACCACTCAGGTCGTCACATATGATATACAACAAGGACATTATTGTTGAACTAAGGCGGGTCACACACTACCACGAACCACAGTCCGTGGGTTTCGTTGACCGTAAAATTTGTACATTTAAATGTTTATTACTTAATCACGCAAAAACGGATAAACGGATCTGGATGAAATATGGCACACGGGTAGTTTATTATACTAGGTCCCAATTCTGAATACGACCCAGGCAAATTCGCAGGCAGAAGCTACATAAAATAAATAAATAATCGATTAAGTATATTCGATAATGAAAACCAAATACACAGTAATATCAACCACAGTAAAATCATACATTTAATGCATTATTAATTACACGACCACATTACAAAACGCCAGATAACTCAACGTGGTGTTATAATAATAAATTAATTAATAGCATTACTACAATTATACACGCGTAACTATAATGACTCATACATTTATTATAATGTGTTTTTAAAATCAATAAAACTGTAATCAAAGAGCTCATTTAATATTCCATACACGATCGAGATTATGTCAAGTTAGATCAGCGTTTCTCAAAGTAGGTATGGGTCACGACCTACCATTTAGTCGCGAGCGAATATTGGGTGGGCCCTGAATAATCTATACTAATATACTAAAGCTGAAGAGTTTGTTTGTTTGAACGCGCTAATCTCAGGAACTACTGGTACGATTTGAAAAAAAAAAATCAGTGTTGGATATCCCGTTTGAGGAAGGCTATAAGCTATAGCTCTATATTATCACGCTAAAATCAATAGGAGCGGAGCACCACTATTCCACGCGGACGAAGTCGCGGGCAGAAGCTAGTATGACAATAAACCTACCATGAAGAAACTTATTTTGTGAAGTAGTCATAAATAGAGAAAAGCAAGTACATCGTATATTTAATAAATTTATTAAAAAGTGCGTTTTCCACTCATTTTGCAAAATTAAGTCACCAAGAGTCCTGTATATGGAAGTTTTTTTATGTTGGTCGCGGTCTTGTCAACTTTGGGAATCACTAGATTCGTCATTAGAGTATTAGATTGTTCTCGCTCACACGCAAGGTAGAAATCTATTCTCATTTGCAGTAAAAATTCGTGCGTCTTTTGTTTCGTATATGCACGAAAAAAATATTGATAATTAATTAATCATGTCATCGCTTGCGTCTACGGCTGCCTACTGTTTGTAATAAAATACATGGTAATGGGCTTAGCATTAACAATACCAGTGTCATGTATCTAGGTTGGATCGTTATATTATTTAACCTGTCATATTACCGATATAGATATTTTTATACCATTCATTTTAAGTATAATTTAGCCTTAGAAACGTCCAGAATAAGTGAAAAATAATTTCTAAATTCAATAGAAAAACCCATTACAAAACAATATGTGGAAATTATTCAAATAAAATTACAGTAGGTACATAATTAAAGTAGATATCAGCAGTGCAATCTAACCATGTAAATAGGTCATCGACCTTAAAGTACATAATATCTATGATTCAGTAATACTGCAGTATAATCTACGCATTACTTATGTACAAGGAACTGCACTTGCTTGAACTAAACTGCATACAAAGAAAGCATTTCAGTCATTTCCTTACTAAGACCATACTATGTATAACGACTATGGCGTCGCCTATAATTATCCTAACCAATGATATAAATGCGAAGGTGAGTTTGTTTGTTTGTTACGCTTTTTCACGGTAAAACGGCTGAAGTGATTTGGATGAAATTCGGTACGGAGTTAGATGAGATCCTGGAGATGATTATAGGCATTTTTTTAGCTCTAGCGTGACGTAGTTACCTCAGGGCGCGGGTGAAACGGTGGGAATCAGCTAGTATGTCCATAAAAATACTAACAATTCATAGATCATGTTGAATTTCTGGTAAAGGTTAGAGATAATTAAAAAAGTCTGAAAAAGCCAGTACGCCTCGAGCGAGCGTGGTGATGCTCGTACCTTCTCTGTGTCAGAAAAAGCCTCAACCCAGCAATGGAATATCAAATAAGCCATCATTATTATTGTTATTAATTGTAGGTATAACACAGTAAAATACATACATACGCTAATTCATATATCCTAGTAAAATAATTGCACATCCAGATTGAAATCTGAAAGGTAAATATTTTATTTACAACTTCTTAGTTTTATTTTCACAAAGATCGTGATAATGTCAATGTAGAACCGGAAGACTGGCGGACAAAATAATTGCACCACAATTATAGACATATAAATCATACGTTCCGTACACTTGGGGCCATATTAATGGTAAACATTTCACAGTTTACCTAACGGATTGTTTGTTGTTATTTAGGGCTGTCAAACATTTCGGAATGATATACGTAATATATTTAAACAGAGAATTTAAGAATTTATATAATTTAATCGGGCCATTAACAGCTAAAGCAGATTGTTACTACATATTTTGTAAACGTTTTTTTGCTATCTCGGTCAAAGTAATAATGATGAAGATATAATGATGGCATATTTCCTTAGAACCGCCGTTATATTGTTGGCTAACTAATTAAATAGTTGAATATTAAGGCAGGTCGAAAGGCCAGTGAAGTGCGGTGTAAATGATAAATCAAGGTCATTGAGAAGTATACTTTGCACATTAAAATATCATAACAACATAAAAGACTAAGCAGAGGTACAGCATCTAGAGAGGACCTACATTTTGCCAGTCTTATTTTAAGTCCCATGTCTCATATTGTAACCTAGACTACGAACTTCTACAAAAACATCTCACCTGAAAAAACCGAATTCATTCTCAACCCGAGAATTAAACCCAGGACCTCAAGCGCAGCTGTCTCTGTCTCTCAGCTGGCCTTACTATACCTAAAAAATACCTTTGGATATTTTTTGAGAAGAAAGTGGATCTCTCTCGCTCCTTTATTAGTTTTTTGTTGAATCGATGAAATTATCAGGTGATAATGACATAAGACCAGCCCTAACTGAACGCCAAGCTTGTCAAGCTCACACCGCGTCGGTCATGCCCTGCGAAGCGTGACATAACACACGCATTACACTCTAGTGCTACACTTGTACTTTCAATGCACTACAGTGTACCGCTTCCTAACTGCCGCTCATTGTTGGAAAATACGGGTTTTCTGTGAGAGCGTCCCACCTTCTTGATGCGTAATTGTATTTAAATTGCACAGCAGTGTATGAGTACTAAAACCAGTAGTAGCATTCCTAATGCATCAGGCATACAAAGATATTGTTTGTAGTGGCAAAACCTTAACCTAGGTTTATATTACAACATCATACAACTTGAAAAGGCATATAGAAGTCATATACTACTTCCATTTATTTATTACGTAGAATTCTCAAGCAACATAAAATTCATATTAGCCACAAGACTTAGAGGAGAGGTAAAATATAATGTTGGACTGTTTCCGCTGATTTCCTGGTTACTTGCACTTTTAAAACTACCCTGACAGGCTTTGCTATCCATCGTCATATACCAACTAATCACTGATGTTAACCAGCCATTCATGCCATAAATCTGTCATCCCATTTACTGAAAAGAGATGCCTACTATACTTACTTCTACTATCTAAAATCAACTAGATTGCTTTAGACCAAGTTTACCCAGATGTAATTTTCTTGAGATCTTCACGCGCCATTTACTAAGGCTCAAGTTCACCGACAAAATAACAGCCTGATCAACTGCTGTTTACCATAAATTCAAACCTTAAAGTTTCGAAGGGAAACACTATAATTTGAGCTTCATTCTAAAACAGTTGATTATCAACACGAGTTTAAACAAGAAGTGTGTTACACCAAAATTCTCGCTTCGCGGTTATAAAAGTTAAAGTTTTTTTGTTTAACGGGCTGATTACGAAATCCTCTGTTGATAAACTTGGCCCTAAGCGATAATCATTCGTAATTAAGATGTAATATATATATTTACCTTCATTGAGACAATATCCTCTTCTGTATTAATTCCTAAATACTAACAACAAAATAATCCAAGCTATTTTAACACCGTCAATGCACTTTCACTGAATACACGATTTGCCTGCTAATCTACCGGCCATGTAGAAAGCTGGCATAATAAACCAGCTTGTCTTATCTCTAGCTTAGAAAACAGGACTTGTGGAAAAGTATGCAAAATCAATGACATTCCCCATCAAAGAGACGGGCGGAAAATCGATCGTGAAAGGAAAATTTGCGATATTCGATTGCTTGATAGCTTTGATAGGAGGAAGTTGGTTTATTGGGTAATTAGATATAAGTGAGGCTTGAATTTGTTTTATGTAGGTGTTTCCTGTTTTCCAATTAATTATTAATTTCTATTTTCTATTTAAATGTTATAAGCGGAAATTGATAATTTCTCTTTGATATCCTAAACACGACAAGAATAATTTTTCATTAGGATTCTAGGATTTTAATAGGTAGATCTTTGTCAAATACTTCGAAAACTATTGGGAAATATATAAATAATAGTTATTTAAAGTATGATCAATGATAGGTACGTAACGTACTCGAAGAATCAGGAATTAATAACACTCTTATCTACACTAAATCAACTGTTAAAAATATTAACTTATGTGAAAATTCAGACTCACAGAATGCCTGCGTAAACATCGCAATTTAGAAATTGCCATTTAACTGATTAATCAATCGATTAAATGAGTATCCGGTTAAAATCATAACCCTCCTTTTCGCTTCGCCATAGTCGTGTTATAATTTAAGATATTTTACGACATCCTCTCATACTTAGTAATACACTGTTTCGAACGATCTTTGCTAGATAACAAACGCTTGGAAAGCTATCAGTGTATAAATCATTAACATCCTAAGGAAGCTTGTCATTAGCGAGATGCTTTCGTGTACCTTAGATGAAACTAGAAAGATTGAGAATAATTGATACCTATACATTACTTAATTGATATTTGTTTTTGTGTTTAATTCATCTGGAAAACATCGTGAGGAAACTTGGACTTAAGAGATCTGAAATCGCCTATCTGTCTTGAGCAAGCGTGGTGATTAATACCTTGTCTGCATGACATCTCTACTTCTGTATTAAGTATTCTGCATTTCCTTCTTAGTTCTATGAATATTAAACAAGACCATCGGTCTATTTATTGTCCCACATGACAGTTGGCTGTATAATGTAAAGTTTTTTTAAGACTTGTTATCAATTTTTAAATAACGGTATTTTTTACATCACGAAGGTACAATAGTGTTCAAAAACAGCCCTATTACAATGCATTTTAATTCAAAATACCAGAACAAAAGAAACCCAGTATAAAGATAATGCGAAAAGTAATGACGACGACTTTAATCCACAAAATAAACCAACCGTACCTTATAAAAAAATTGCTTCTAGCTGTCACATTCTCGCGTCAAAGTGACAAGTACAGTATTAGTAGAGCGTTACTTTCTGCTGTGTCAAAAGTTAACTCATTCCGTTATTTATTAGATGATAGTACCTACAGAAATGATTTATAATGGAACTATAAGAAATATAACAGCATTAGTCCCAAGTTCACTTAGGCCCAAGTTCACCAACAAGATAACGGTCCGATTAACTTAAAACATCTGTTTAGCATAAATTCAAACTTCCAATTTTCGATGGTTAACGTATTATTAGAGATTTTTATTCTTGAAACAGTTGGTTACCAAACCAGGGTTGAACTAGAAGTGGGTAACAGGAAAATTGCAGCTTCCTGGTTAAAAAACGGTTTTATTTAACGGGCCGATTAGGTAACCATCTGTTGGTGAACTTGGGCCTTACAAGATAACGGTCCGATTAACTAGAAACAGCTGTTTATCATAAATTCAAACTTCTAACTTTCGATGGGTGGGTGGATGGGACGTATTATTATTTGAGATTTTTATTCCTGAAACGGTCGATTACAAAACCAGAGGTGAACAAGAAGTGGGGAACATAAAAAATCCCGCTTCCTTAAAAAACCTTTTCGTTTAACGGGCCGATTACGAAAACGTCAGTCTGTGAACTTGGCCCTTATTCGTGTAGTGGTCGCAAGAGTGAACATCAGTTCTCGTTGCTAAAGGACTCCCTGTTCAGGCAGAAAACAATACGATGTCCTTTCCCACATTTCAATCTAGCTAATTTTACCGTGAAAGCGTAATAGACAGACAGTTAATTTCACATTTACAATATTAGTGAAGGTAGATATGATTACCGATTGGTCTGCGAAGGAAGAAGGAAGAAAATATTTTGCTACAATTCTGTTTAATTGCCCAAATTTTCCACCAAATCAATAATACATATACGTACGTTTACATTTATTTACTACTTAGGTACGTACACATAATCTATCATATACTAATCTGAAAACACAAATTGTAGACAATATTTTTTGTACGTCAAAGCGTCATCTTTTGTCTTTGTATAGGTACTTAAGTGGGTGCCTAATGCCGTCATTAGTTTGGGCAAAGAGACCGTGACAAGCATTAGACGGTATGTTTTCTTTTATATAAAATAGTGATGTAACTGATAATTTGAGAATGAAAAGGTTGTAGTCGATTTTTTGCGAGATAATGATAATAATTGACCCATAGACTTTGGATTGTGTTAACTTTCATAATTTAATGGGAATTCAAGTTGAAGGCTCCGCTGCTAGAGACAGGCAAATAATTTGTGGTAAAATATTTTACTTCGTGAATGCAATGTTAATGTTGGTGTGCTGTATACACACTTTTGCTAAACTCTATGAGAAAAAGTGCCTTGAACTTATGGTGGTAATTAAAGAAAATTAATTCAACGGTATTATACCATGTTGATTAGGCAAGCAAAAAAATAGACACCCAAATTATTGGTAAATGGAAACGTTAAATAAATTGAATTTATTACATTAACATTAAAAAATTGTAAAAGAAATAGTAATCCGCGATACTAAATATTTCAAAGTCATTATCAGGAAATTTTATACATATCATCAAAAAAATCATGTGCGTGATCCGTCCAAACTCAGATTGTTTTCTTGCCGTGTATCGCATTAAAAACCATAAATAATTAACTTGACATTGACAGCTGTAATTATATTATAAAAACTATTCCTGCTGATTTAATTTGATAGTGAGCTATCTTGTAACGTGTTGAATATATCCGACGACGCGACAATACAGGCAGGTGTCAATTTTTTTTCTAGTAATTTATTTTACACTAGCTTTCCGCCAGCGGCTTCGCCCGTGTGCTATACAAACTTTACCCCTCGTTTTCAGCCCCTTAGGGGTAGAATTATGGAAAATCCTTTCTTATCGGATGCCTACGTCATACAAAGAACACACGGAGCATATTTTAATGTTAAAAAATACAAAAATAGTAATCCACCGGCATCGGGAGCATGGTGTCAATAATAATAATTATAACTAATTAAGTTATTTTTATAATTTAACCATTTTTTTTTCAATTATAAGTATGTAAGTTTTGAGATAATTACTTGACGCCGCAAAGCGCGCTTCGATTTACCGATTAATGGTACTTATTTTGTAAATAGGTTATAAAATACCACTTTTACACGTCAATGTTTTTTTTGAAGCTAGATGAGGTCGGTGTTTTCTTTCCGACTACCTTGAGAGAAACACCGAAACATACTCAAGGGTTAAAGTCTGTGTTAAGATCCAGACATAATGTAAATGTCTCAATGATGTTATTCAAAGTAACTTTGTCTGTCTGTCTCTCTGACAAACAGATAAACTTTTTTTATATTTAAAATGTTAGACAGGATATTTTCTTTGTTTTTCCCAATTATTTTTTGTTGTATCGATATTTTTTTCTTTCTTTCTGTAAAGATTATTATAAACAAAACTCAAAGTAGGTAAATAATACGCCTAATTGCTTGCATGTTCCAAAGGTTTTAAATAAATACATAAATCATTATTATTGGAAATGTTCCGACAGATGAATTAGGCTTAAGACTATAAATCAAATAAATCTACTATGAATTGAATTAGAGTTAATCAGCTGGCACGCGAAGAACGATATTTCACGTCGCTAAGTGATGTGCTGCCGTTCATTTTAGTTTACAATATTGTTTCCTTTGTATTTTAATATAAATTCTGCTTTTAATGTTACTTTTAGAAGGTTTATGAATTGCTTTCTTAGGCTAAACAAATATTTTATTTAGGCTTTTGATGTGATCTGATCCGTATCAAATGAGAAAAAGTTATTTCAAATAAATGACGACTGAGCTAAATCTAAATATTACAGGAAAATAAAACGATTATTCTAAAGTAATGACGAAAATTCCTTTAAAAAAATCTTTATTATGCAGTTGTGAAGAAAAGTCTGGAACCAACCAGGTGTGTGAGTCTGACTAGCACTTGGATATTTTTGCTCATAGTTATTAAAAACTCTTTACCTTTGAATAAATCTTAATTGTCTGGGCTACTCTTGCGCGTGAAGAAGTGCTGATTTTCAGTCTAGTTTGAAGTAATGAGTTTTTAATTAATTTTGAATTGACGACCTGAGTGGTTTAGTGGTCAACATGCCACGCAAGAGGTCCCGGGTTCGGGAACGCCGCAATTGCGGCGGTAAGTCCCCTCTTTGAGGAGTGGCTAGGGAGACGCCACGGCGTCCTCACCTACCGCCTGACGCAGGTCCTCACCGGGCACGGAAGCTTCGGGAGGTTCCTGCACAGAAACAGGCGGGAGGAAACGCCCGGGTGTCACCATTGTGTAGATCGCCCGGAGGACACGGTGGAGCATACGGTGGAGGTTTGCCCCGCTTGGGCGGAGCACCGCCGTGTCCTCGTAGGGGCGATCGGCGGCGGCGACCTCTCGCGTCCGGCCCTGGTTCAGGCCATGATCCGGAGCGAGACGGAATGGGAAGCCGTCGCCTCCTTCTGCGAAGCAGTAATGCTGGAGAAGCAGGCGGCGGAACGCGTGAGGGAGCGACAGGCCTCACGCCCCAGCCGCCGCGGGAGACGCCACGGGCGTCGGGAGCCGCGAGATGACTCCCGGCCACCGTAAACGCGGGGCTGCGAACGGTGAACTACGGGTGGTTCGCCGTCCGGCAAGGACCAGACCCGCGTCGACGGCGCGTTCGTGTTCCACGCGCGCCTCAAAGAGCTGTCAGCAATAACGACGGGACCCTCCCACTGGGCCATAGCCTGCCGGGGCTGCGGGACGTTCGAAAGAGATACCGCGCCCCCGGAATACAAAGGAAGGAACATGGATGGGTTTTAGTCAGTAAGAGTCTGACACTCCCACCCGCCGCACCCACGGCGGGAGGGGTCATTTGATGATTTCCCATCCGAAAAAAAAAAAAAAAAAAGAGGTCCCGGGTTCGATTCCCGGTCGGGCAGAAATTGAAATGATGAATTTTAATTTCTGTAACGGGTCTGGGTGTTACCTACTATGTATAATATGTATGTATTTATAAAAGTATATAAGTAGTATATCCGTTAAGCTAGCACCCATAACACGAGCATGCTTGCTTGCATTGCTTACTTTGGGGCTAGATGGCGCTGTGTGAAATTGTCCAAAGATATTTAAATTGAATATAATGATTGGGTGATTCAAAAATTGTTACTTACCTAACAATCTGTCATTTTCTTCTGATTACAATACCAGCTTGTTAAATATCGATTAAAGCCAAACTCTCCTCGCAATAATTAGCTAGAAGCTTAAAACTATCTGAATAAGGAAACTTAAACACCCGGTAACTGCCGTCGATAGCTCTAAACCAGCTTTCTAGGAAAACTTGACAGAATTCCTACGTTTATGGTCATCAGGAATGTGCGTTGAACATAAAATTATGACCTTATAGGTCGTTAGTACTTAATACCTTACTTGAATTGTAGATTTAGCAATTAAATAACAAAGTTAAAACATCAACAAATAAACACTTTAATAAATTCTAACATTTTGTTAGAATGTATTTGTACATATAAATTCTAACAAAATGTTAGAATTTAATTCGTAATGTCTAAATGTTAGAATTTAAATAGATTTTTTATTTGAAAATTAAAAAAATACTATATATATTTATCAGGTGAAAAGTATATGTATCCTAGGATATTGTGTAGGGACCCTTTAAAATGAAGTTTAACTTAACATAGGTTTAGTCTAGTCTTACAACGCAATGTGCTTCTATTGTATTTTTATAAAAAGAAACTAAATATTATATTAACAAATTATACATATTTATGCATAATCATTGCTTTTTTCCATAAACAAAAATGAAATTAGGTTTTTCTTATGAGGCAACAAATCGTTATTTCTGTTACAAAATAGACGATGACACGGTATACCTTAAACCAGTTAATTCATTACCATACTGATGCTATAATATCATAGAAGTGTGTTAGAATAACGTCATGTCAAGGTTAAGAGAAACGATGGCCGGTGCGTACCTTTTTTCAAGGTCACTTCGTTCGGTTTTTACGCTAAATAAATTACCTATTTCTTATTACGATATTTCAAATGTGGTCTGCGGTATTACATTGTAAAATTATTATAGAATTAACAAATATATTGATTGAAGATTTAACCTTGCAAAAACATTGTAGGTACCTACCTACATATCATTATGAATTTAATAGAAAATGGTGGTACCTATTTGGTGATGACCTACTTTTGGAAGAGTTAAGGAAATAGGTACTTAGCATTAATAACGGTTTCGGCTGAAGGATTAGGCAGAGGTATAGGTACTACATTTATTTCGCAATATTAATGAGGTCTATGTAATTAGGGGCTTAATCCAAGCCATGTAGGGAGCTTGCTAAAAAGATTTCTACATAATGAATTCAAATTATTATTCGCGCATAATTAAATTAAGTTTAAGTAGTTAATGCTATGAATAGTGTTAGAAGATAGGTACTTAACCACGGCTCTGCGAGTGCCATTACTATTAAACGAAGCTTTAAAAGAACTTTTAGTTAGGAATGCGAAAAGCGGGACGGGCGCTATGAATTAAATATTAAGTTGGCGTGCCAAAGACGTCCTAGTGCTACAAACTAGATGTGCTACATAAAATTTGCATAGCACGAGTAGGAACCTACTATTCAGATTTGAATTTGTAAGTGAAGTATAAAGAATATCACAGCTCCCATATTAACCCCTGACGCAAAAAGAGGGGTGTTATATGTTTGACGTCGATGTCTGTCTGTCTGTGGCACCGTAGCTCTCAAACGGATGGACGGATTTCGATTCGATTTTTTTCATTTGAAAGCCAATTTCCTTGCGGTGGTTCTTAGCTATGTTAGGTTTATATCGGTCCAGCAGTGTAAGAGTATCAGCTCTTTTCCAAAATGATGTAAGGCATTTTTACGAAGGGTTTTTTTTAATTTTAATTTATTTTGTATTTACATACACAGTAAATTTCGGCTTTTTGTATCCGTAGGTAAATGTGTAGATAATTTCTTGTTGTAACAACTAATAAGCCATATCTAGCAGCAAACTGAAAACATTCTTAAACCTTTGCACAACCATAAAAGCGTACTTATCGCATTAATTAATTCGCAACGGCTCATCCAGTAGCTCATGAATATCTGTGTACATACACTGTGTACACAAATTATGTAAGAGTGTGTATTTTGTTCATGTTGAAGAATAATGTGTGGTTATTATAGTAAGCTGAGTGTACATTGAATTGTGTGAATGTAGCTTTATATGTATGTCAGTCATGCGTGTTTTGTTTTAGGATTGGGTTCGAGACAATTAGTAGGTACTGTATGTATAGTTGAAAACATAATCAGACACAGTAAAGGCTTTGAAATGTAGACTACTAAGGCCTAAGTTCACCCACGAGATAACGGTCCGATTAACTTAAAACAACTGTTTACCATAAATTCAAACTTCCAACTTTCGAAGGGTAACTTATTTATTAGAAATTTTTATTCCTGAAATGGTCGATTACCAAACCAGGGTTGAACTAGAAGTGGGTCACGAAAATTCCAGCTTCCTGGTTAAAAAACGTTTTTGTTTAACGGGCCGATTACGTAATTATCTGTCGGTGAACTGGGCCCTAACGCGTACTTTCGCGGTTTATCAGTTTATTTACTTTGCGATATTATTTGAGTAACGTTAAACAAGAGTACAATTGTCTTTACGCAAATTTACCTAGGCACAGTTTTATTTACATAACACCAATGAAGTGAGCTGGGTATGTTTTATTTCTAATAAAAAGAAATAGTTTCTATGAGATAGTATCATTAATGTAGACTTTGCAATTTGAAAGAAAGTTTAAGGCCCTCAAAGGCCACATATGTCACGAAAAGATTCATAAAAACTTAAAGCATCTTTTGTTTTTATTAGTACTAGTATCACCTCCGAATCCACTCATCATCTGCCTAGCCTTTTCCCAACTATGTTGGGGTCGGCTTCCAGTCTAAACTGGATGCAGCTGAGTACCAGTGTTTTACATGGAGCGACTGCCTATCTGACCTTCACAACCCAGTTACCGGGTAACACGGTACTCCTTGGTAAGACTGGTTGTCAGACTTTCTTTTTAGGTTGGCTTCTGACTATCCATAACGACTGTCAAAGATGTACAACTGACAACTGGGACCAACAGCTTAACGTGCTTTCCGAGGCACGGAGGAGTCTCGCTATGACATAGATGGTCACCCATCCGCAGACCGCGCCAAGCGCATCTTAATATGTGATCGGTTGGACCATGCGGCTGTAACTTACTCAAGAGCTCCTTATTCACCTCCGAATCCACTGATACTAAAATATTCCTTCTCTTTCGTTGCAGGAAGAAAACATAGCTCTTCGCCTAATAAAACAGCATTCAGACATCGAAGAGCCAGAAAGCAGTCCAGCATCGCCTGAAGAAGTCTTCAACACTGGCAATACCGGGACCACGGGGCGTGCGTACTTCGACGAGGCAGGATATGTGGCTGGAGGGTCTAAGGACTCAGACCCTTACGTGAGGAACCGGTTCAACCAGGCTGCGTCAGACAACCTCCCCAGTAACAGACCGGTGCCTGATACGAGGAATGCTATGTGAGTTTCACGATTATGATCTTGACTAATATCATTAATGGGAAAGTTAGTTTGTTTGTAACGCTTTCATGCTAAACGGGTTAACTGATTTAGATGAATTTTCACACGGGAGAAGAGACTCTGAAGACACTGCTGGGCACAGGCCTCTTCTCATACAGAGAAGGCATGAGCATTGATCACCACGCTTGCTTAAGGCGGATTGGTGATTTCAGACTTTTTAATTTCAGGTATCCTCACGATGTCTTTCTTCACCGTTAGTCAGTGACATCTAAGATATACTTAGAAAGTACATACGACTTTAGAAAAGTCACATTGGTACTTTCCAGGTTTCGACCCCACACTCTCGTACACGAGAAGTGCCTTAACTACTACACCACGACACTGTTAGTATGTAGTTGTGATATAGGTTTCAATAAATAAAATATCTACAATAGTTACGCGTTAAAAACATAAGCCCATATTTGCTGTTAATTGATTGGGTAATGAGACACTTTGTGGTATGTAATTATTCAAAGTAGCCTCGATGAAAATGCAAACAATAAAAATTTCAAAGTTACTCTGAAGATTACGATTAACACACTAACAGCCGGTTGCATTAAAAAAATATCAGGTTACTTTATCCGTGAAACGGAAGAAATGTCATTCAAGATCTGTCAAAATGGAGAATAAAATTATATAAATTATTCAATTTTGCTATAATTTTATGATTTCCGTCTTAATCTTTATGATATATGTTTACTTAATTATTATACCTATGTATTAATAACTTAAAACATATTAAAAGTGTTCTTATTACTGATATCATGTTTTGTGATTTTCGTAAAAGTATAAAGTATAAATGATAAAAAATTTAATGCAACCGGCTGTAAGAGTTGTCGTAATGTTTCGTAATCGTATCCACTAGTATGTAACACGAATAGGTTCATGTTAAGCCTAAGCATCAGCTTAAGCGGAATTTACTTCAAAAGTAGGTAACTTACATCCGTCAAATAAATGGAGATCCTACCGAACATTAAGCTATCAGACATTTTTCAGGCTTCCGACGCCACTTAATACCCGTCATTGATATTTGCATGAGAACCGAGTTCGGCTTAAGGTGTTCTCCGACGGAAAGGGGCCAGGCATTCAAATGTTGACCTAATAAATTCTGCGGGGAATAAATCCTAGTACATCCTGCCATTCTTGGAAGATGATAGTTTTTTTTTTATTGGCGGGTGACGTAGATATTGTTTGATTGATGGTGATGTTTTGCGTAGTGGAGAAAATCTTTAGGGACGAATCCCCTAGCTACACAATATTGAACCATTTTGTCATAAGCATAGATTATACTTTTGGTTGAATCGAAACGGCGTCATCTAGGCTGCGATCTAGGTACTTAGTACTTATTGCTTTAAAAATACAAGAATCATACGTAAATCATAGTAAAAAATATATATTTTCCCACGTTTTTCTAACAGATCAACGGAACATTGTGACAGAGAGACACGATGTCTAATCGCGCCTCCCAGTAATTGCACAAATCGATTTATAACGAGATATTGAGTATGATAGTTTTTTCTAGAAATCTTAGTAGGTACGGAATAAAACGAGAAAATTGGATTAGTATACTTGAGGTTTCTTATTTATTAAAATCGAGCACTGTTGGGCAAAAGTCACCCCTATATTCTTCCACCCTTCTTTATCAGCATTTTGACATAGTCTATCTTTGAATCTTACTAATATTACACATATAAAAGTCGAATGGATAAATATTTATTGCTGTCCAGGCACACAGATTCTAGATCAACAAATAGGATACTACTCATTACGGTATCTAGCTAACTTTTCAAATACCAGACCCAAGTATAAATTCCACGCAGACCAAGTCGAGAGCAAAAGCTGGTTATTAATATGAAGAAAATATGAATATCATCATCTGCCTAGCCTTTTCCCAACTATGTTGGGGTCGGCTTCCAGTCTAAACCGGATGCAGCTGAGTACCAGTGTTTTACATGGAGCGACTGCCTATCTGACCTCCACAACCCAGTTACCGGGTAACACGGTACCCCTTGGTAAGACTGGTTGTCAGACTTTCTGGCTTCTGACTACCCGTAACGACTGTCAAAGATGTACAAATGACAACCGGGACCAACAGCTTAACGTGCTTTCCGAGGCACGGAGGAGTCTCGCTATGACAAAGATGGTCACCCATCCACGGACCGACCGCGCCAAGCGTAGCTTAACCTTTGATCGGTCGAACCGTGCGGCTGTTACTTAGCCACGAGCTCCTCTGATGAATCCTCTGATGAAGAAAATATGAATATACACGAGGTTATTAGGTAACATAATATATTATAAACCAAAAACAAACACCTAAGTCCAATATTAGATGTTCTTAACCCAAATTCTTAATGAGCTTACGCTAAAGAAGTGCAGTGTCAACGCGTGGCCTCAATATAACGTAACCTCACTCATACGTAATCGGAGTAGGTATACGACCTCCCTAGGACCTCGGCGACCTCGCAGCCTCTTCGGGTCAATGTCTTCTGAGATGAGCTGGAGATTTTGCAATGTTTTTAATGATAATTAATGTGCAAATAATGTGGTGAAAGACAGTTTTGAGTAATGAGTTTTTTTTTGAAAATAATATGTTGAGAATTTAAGCAGATTGTTAAACTTTTTTGCTGTTGCTAGACCTAGATTTATTTAGTACAAGAGTTCTTAGTTACGTGTTTCGTATTTGTAATATTTTACTAGGCACATCAAAGCAAGGTTTTGTCACCTACATATCAAATATCTAGACTTATTTCATATTTTACCTATTACGTTCATAGAAAAGAAATCGAAAAAAAATTCAATAGTCATTCCAGGGGGGTTAGACAAGTGGCAAAACGCTAACGCTAACGCTAACGCTCAATGTATGGGAATGACATTCGTTTACGACTAGCTATATGTCATTCCCATACATTGAGCGTTAGCGTTTTGCCACTTGTCTAACCCCCCAGGAAAGAATAACCATTTTTGAAATTGCTTTTCATACAAACTGGATACTTTCTAACCTAGATAGTGTTGGACAGTTTGTGTCCGACCTAATTTACTAAAGAATAAAAATGTTGTTTAACACATTGAACACCACACTGACTGACACAATGCAAAAACTATTGTTTGGGGGTCACCGGTGACTGGCGTGGCGTTCAAAGGCTTACATAAATTAAATTAATAATTTATTAAACTTTTCTGCAGGTGTCGATTGAAGAAGTACGACGAAGACCTGCCGCAGACGAGCATCATCATCACATTCCACAACGAAGCCAGGTCCACGCTACTGAGAACTATCGTCAGGTAACATCATTCAAAAACTATAATATCAAACTTTCGCGATCAAAACTTTTATGTTTAAAATCTTGGAAATAAATATGTATATTCATTTTAATTAAGCTCTAAAGGGAAAATGTCAAAAATATTTCAGAAGAAGAGAAGAAAACAAGTATTTTGTTGTCCACTAATTGTTATTTAAATGTTTGAATGAAATAAGATGTCGAATAACCGACATTTTATCAGATATTCATGGTTCTCCATGAATATCTCTTGAACTTTTTAAATACTCTGAAGAATAAAATGTTATCATTTTAATAATTATAATGTATTGCAATATAATTTTACACTATAAAAAATTACATCCACATCGCTGTCAACGGGAATCGTGCCCAAAAGGCTGGCTGCATTGCCACGTTGGATGGCAATACTGATTCTTTGTTCAAAACAAAAGGCCAGCCTTTTGATCACGCGTGGAGTCGATTAAACGCTTACCTATTTCGCGAAATAGAAGACGGGCACATTTAAATGTATTTTTATTCAAATTTCATTTTAGTTTTGTTAATGATATCAGCTTATTTTTAACATTCATCAATTTAACGAATATTTATTTTTGTTCTAGCGTACTAAATAGAAGTCCGGAGCACCTGATCAAAGAAATTATTCTAGTCGATGACTATAGTGATAACCGTGAGTACTGATTATCATTTCTTATATATGTAGACTAATATTATAAAGAGTTTGTGAGTTTGCGAGGTTGTAGGGGGCAATCTCTGGATCTACTGAACCTATTTAAATAAAATTTGGTACGGAGATAGAGCGGACCTTTGAGAAGGCTTTATCTGGCCTGCCTGAGGTAGTTTACTCAAAAACTGCTCAGTCGATATCCATGAAATTTGATATGATCATAGCTTAAACAAAGAAAAGATATATATACATATAAAGTAATTCTTAATATTTACTGAAAAGTCATCTTTTTCCATATACTTTTACCCACAACAAAGTATGTAAGAGGTCACCGAGACGACTGCGCAGTTTGAAGTCAGCAATTACGTGGATTACATAAATCAAATCAACCTATGACCCGGACGGGATTATGTAGTACATGATCAGTGCATATGTACTAGGAATTGTGATAAACATAGTGCATGTTGATAAGATATATATAAGGGTAACTAACTGTTTCCCGCAGTTTCGCCTGCGTTCTGAGAGAATTACTAAACGCATCCGGATACAAAGTAGCATATAACTGTCTCCAGGGTTATTTCTATCTCCGTACTAAATTTCATCCAAATTGCTTCAGAAGTCTTATCGTAAAAGTGTAACAAACAAACTCTCTTTCGCATTTATTTTAATACTAGCTTCTGCCAGCGACTTCGTCCGCATGGAATAGTGGTGCTCCGCTCCTATTGGTTTTAGCGTGATATCTATATAGCCTATAGCCTTCCTCGATAAATGGACAATCCAACACTGAAAGAATTATTTAAATCGGACCAGCGGTTCCTGAGATTAGCGCGTTTAAACAAAATGACAACATTTCGCTTCACTGCTCTGCTCCTATTGATTGTAGCGTGATGCAAAGTAAACTATAACATCATACCAAGTTTCGTTAAATCCGTCGAGTAGTTTTTGTTTCTATAGAGTTTATACAGACAGACAGGCAAAAATTTTACTGATAGCATTTTTGGCATCAGTATCGATCCCTAATCACCCCCTGATAGTTATTTTGGAAATATATTTCATGTACAGATTAGGATTCCAAGCTTACCTATGTTTCCAATGCTAATTAATGGCTTGGTATCAGCTGCTAAACCGCTCTTTAATTTTTGGTATATAACTATATTATTATCACGACCTAAAACAATAGATAGAACAAATAATAATAGGTAGAAAATAAGAATATAAAAAGTAATAAATAAGATAGACCAAAAATACTAGATATTTTGTGTTACTTGTCGGTACGTAGGTAAGGTAGTTATTTATTAATGTGAGATCTTAAAGTCAACATACTTAAACTTTTATAAAAGGATATAATTATGAAGATCATAAATTACTCTTAAAGTTTACTGTTTGCGTTTTATTTATGGCGAAAGTGTTGTTAACAAAGTTGCAAGCATTAAAATAACTTGATGAGGTCTTAGCTACATAATAACGTGCCGGGGCTGCAGGATGTTCTAGAAAGTTACCGCGTCTAAAACGCAAAGGGCTAAAGAAGGAACATGGATGGGTTTTAGTCAGTAAGAGTCTGACACTCCCTCCCACCCCACCCAGGGCGGGAGGAGTCATTAGATGATTTCCAATACGAAAAAAAAATACATATTACATTGCTGGTTTTAAATTAACATGCAATGGCCTTTGCTGTACCTTAGTGTGTAAAAGATTTCAACGTAAATTAACTTTTACCGTGTATAAAAAAAAACTGTTTTACGTCTTATCTACTAAAATGAACATAAACAAAATTAAACTAATACCTATAGTTTTCGGTAACACCACAGAAAAGAACTTAAAATATATTTGTGCTAAAAAACATTAAAAAAAATTAAAGATTTTGTATTGACTATATGACTTTAGGAAGATAATTATGCATCAGTAAGGTTCACAGATAACATAACAATGGCAGTATTATTACAATATTATATTTAAAAACAAATGAAAGCAAAAAAATACAACAAGAGAAATATGTATGTAATAATTTGCTTATTTTTACATGATTGTGTAAGTGACCGCTTTACTCACGAACGCACCAAGAATTTCTTACACAATATCACTAACAATAGAACGAGAAATTGTGAAGCTGAGCTAGCCGAAATAATAACAAAATCAGAATCTTAATATGAACGAACTTACTAACAGGAAAATGGGCCAAGAATATTGTCATACAAACATGCAAGCACTAATAAATGTGCCAACTTGGCTGGCGTACTGCCAAGCCTAAAAATGAAATGAAACCAAAATGCTCTCACAATATCAAACAATTCACACTGACAATGGTAAATCATGGTTTACATTGTGAATTTTACACTCTGTGTGTTTAATTCAACAAAACGCGTCACGTAATTATGTAAAACAATAGTGGCGCTGGCAATTCATTTTCACTTCTCATAATAAATTGTGAAATTCGTACAGTATAATTGGTCTGAAAGCTCTTGTGTGCTCGCTAATGGCAAAGCAATTAATTAATTAACTAGTTATGGCTGTTAATTCAACTGTGTGATGCTTTGAAACACTGTTTTGACATCGGTTTTTGATAGAATATCTGGTATTTTAGACTGATATTTATCACCAAATTAAATGTACTTATTTTGATGTGGTCTTTCAATTTATTCATTGTTTAGTTTTTATGACGCTTGGATAAGTATAGGTGTAAAAAGATAACGAAGTCTTTTGTAATACAGTACTACAATTAAGAATTGTCTATTTATTATGGAAATTATAATTCAGTATTCACATTTTTGTTCAATGTAATTACACTAATGTTCGACACTTTTTATATTTAGGCTATTTAGGTATATAACAAAAAATTTTTTTGCTACTTGTGGAAATCTTAAGGCTGTACAAGCAAGCACAGAATGAAAGTCAAATATTGACCAAAATGTTTAGTACAAACATCTTTGTTACTACAGAACCGAGCTTAAGCACGTTTTGGGTTAAATAAGGATAAAACATTATATCCCTAACATACTATTACATTTATCCTCAATCTCCCCAAAAAAATGAAAACTTTTCCTCGTAAGATGATATAAAGCCGTACTAGAATTAAAGTATTAAACATAATAGCTTTGTGATTTTTTAAGCTTCACACTTATCCATGAGGAGCAATCAATAAAATATACGGTATAGAATGTAGGCCAAGCAAAAGTCAAGGAAAATGTAAGAAATGTGGTCCTTTTACCCCGGAATTGAATGTTCCTGGAGATGAATCATGTAGATTTACCGTTTTATTCTATACTGGTGAGGTCGTCAGAAAAGTAAAATCGATTGTGTGAAATTCTTATTTCAAAGCATTCATAAGGGGGGTTAGACAAGTGGCAAAAACGCTATTAGAATAGAAAACAAATGTATGGGAATGACAGATAGCTAGTCGTAAACGAATGTCATTGCCATACATTTTGTTTTCTATTCTACTAGCGTTTTTGCCACTTGTCTAACCCCCAAGATCACAAAGCTTGTGAATCAATAAAAAAAATTGTAGAAATATTTGTTATTGCTGAAAAAATGCTTAATTTTTAAGTGGTCTAACAATTTCGCACGGTCATTTGTTTTCTTCGTAATATAATGTACGAGTATATCACATTACTTAGATATTAATAAATTTGGATTAAATAATAATGATGGATGATGATAAATACCTTATGGATTTTTAAATAAATTAACAAACTTAATATAACAAAAATAATAATGATAGAGATTTTTATGTAAAAATGTGTAAATTGTAATATTAATTAATTCTTTATTTACATAATTTTTCACAAATTATGAAAACCACAAAAACAGATACTTTAGAATTTGATGTTTTTTCTTCTAAATTTGTTTGCACTAATGACTTAATGGCTGTCTTTTCTAATATTAAATATCTGGGATGCATTTGTGTGTACACAGTGTACACTCATCTATACTTATAATACATCTGTAGAGAGGTCAATTCTGTACATGAAATATATTTCCAAAATAACTATCAGGGGTTGATTAGGGATCGATACTGATGCCAAAAATGCAATCAGTAATTTTTTTGTCTGTCTGTCTGTCTGTATAAACTCTATAGAAACAAAAACTACTCGACGGATTTTAACGAAACTTGGTACAATTATTTGTCATACTCCTGAGCTGGTTATAGTATACTTTTCATCACGCTACAATCAATAGGAGCAGAGCAGTGAAGGGAAATGTTGTAATTTTGTTTAAACGCGCTAATCTCAGGAACTGCTGGTCCGATTTGAAAAATTCTTTCAGTGTTAGATAGTCCATTTATCGAGGAAGGCTTTATATCATCACGCTAAGACCAATAGGAGCGGAGCACCACTATTCCACGCGGACGAAGTCGCTGGCAGAAGCTAGTCTTTAATATTGCCATATTTTAACTAGCCAGATTTCGAATGATAGGCTCAACCTTCGGGCCTTCACAACATAATTCTATATCATCAAGTCTCCAGATTAACCTGTTTCGTTTGTCCCCAGCTGATGATGGCGCAGCTCTTCGCGCCATTCGAAAAGTAAAGGTGATTCGTAACACCAAACGCGAGGGTCTGATGAGGTCTCGGGTACGGGGCGCTGATGCTGCAGTGGCGCCGGTGCTTACCTTCTTAGACTCTCACGTGGAGTGCAACGCCCACTGGTTGGAACCATTGCTTCAGAGGGTTAAGGAGGTACGTAGTTCTAGTGATAAGGTTTGACAGAGAAGAATAGGGGAAACCGTCTGTTGAATTGGTGAAATGGATTATATGATTACGATGATATGGTTAGTGAATAAATACTAAGATTTAGGCCCAAGTTCACCGACGACATAACGGTTCGATTAACTTAAAACAGCTGTTTACCATAAATTCAATATTCCCACTTTCGATGGATAACGAATTGTTAGGGATTGTCATTCCTGAAATGGTCGATTACCAAACCAGGGTTTAACTAGAAGCGGGAACGAAAATTCCAGCTTCATGGTTAAAAAACGTTTTCGTTTAACAGGCCGATTATATAACCATCTGTCGGTGAACTTGGACCTTAGGATTGTAAGTATGAATTTAGGAAAGAATTGGAAGGAAGATTGGTTACGGTTTACAGAAGTTGACAGAAGACAATACGTTTGTTATTAAGCGACTTCCAAAACATGGAGGAGGTTTTCAATTCGACCTATTTCTAATATCTTGTTACTAAAAACGTTAAATTTAAATAAAGATATACTTATGTTATTTTACTTAAGCATATAGAAACTCGATCAACGATAAAACTTGAAAAAATAGCCACCTATAGCTGCTATGCTAAAATAACTAGGTAGTAGCAATTAATTAATGAAACGACATCTATCAATAAAGATGATCATGGCTCGATTTGCATTTCAAATTAATTGGTAATGCCTCTGACATATGAATAACCTTCGATGAAATCCAGGGAAGGGCATACTTTACGATATATAGATTTGGTTTTTATCCCGGTGCACGATGTAGTTCTATCAAGATGCTAGTGATTCCGTGGGAAAAAGTTAAGTATGTTCGTGATAGAATCACTGACTGCTTTTACATTACATTCGTGAGTCCAGTACCAAAGACGAAACAGATCAAAATGTCAAGATTCCGTAATCCACTTTATGCAATACACAACCAAACGATATTGTAGGTAATTGTCTGAGTTGCAATCTTTATTTAATTTTGCAACAATGAGAATGTTCTGGGAATAAGATTTGTATGTACAATGCAGGTAATATTATGTTGTTGGTTGATTTACTTGAAGCATACTTACATAATCTTAAATCTTCTTCTTATCGTGTGGGCCGTAGGTTTTACTACTCCACAAACCCTAGTGTCAGAGTTATCTCAAAGCCTGACAATGACTGCTATCGAGGTAGCAGCCGGGGACGACGACTTAACGTGCCCTTTCAGGCACGAGCTCTCGCAACTCCAACTGCCTAACTCCGGATTGCTTTGTAAATTAAAAAAAAATGCACAGTGTATTTCGGCCCGACGCGAGTGTCGAAGATCCCGATCACACTCACAGTAGTCGCCTATGTAACTCCTAGAATAAGTCAACGACATAGCAATAGCCCATCTTGGTACATCCTACTTTAGTCCTCAGCTGAACTTTGATGTCTATGCTGGTATAATCGCCAAGGAATCTTCAATTCTCTCCGTCCAATAAATGTCAGCTACCCTGCGCTTTCTAGAAGGTGTGGTATAGGTCATTCTATACAAATATGAGCCAGTCACCAGAGTGTTTATTCATCGTGCTGGATAAAGTCCAGCGCAAGATAAGCCCTAGGCCCTAACCGAAAATAAATTGAAATCTGGAAAAATATTGGTCCTTTGCCGCCTATCTTATCAATGTTAGAAAAGAACATTTGATACGTAAATCATGAATAACTTAAAATGGACGATTGCAGTAACAGTTGTCTGCACTTCTAATTAATGCATTTGGCTCCTTCGCTCTCCGTAAAAGGAGCTAGTTAGATACTAAATGATAATGAAGCAAATTCTTAGACTACAACTAACATTCCGAAATCGTTTTATTTTTAATCGCTTAAAGAAATTAAAATTTGTAATTATAGAAAAGATAAGTTACTATTGTATTGATGATATGACTTTTGAATTTGGCCTTTTAGCCAATACATGTACCTATGTATTAAAATTTATTTTAAAAATAAATATATTCATTCACAATTCCGCATGGTGATACATTTATTTCTTTATTTAATTTTTATTCATATTATTTACATCTTTAAATATTAATTATAAAAAATATACAAAAAAAAACATTAAAAAAAAAATAGGGATCCACCGATGTCGGGGACAGGGTTCAAGTTCTACCGAGAGACAGGAACCTCCTCACAATACAAGCCGTATCAAGGAGAACCGCCTTCTGAATCAGGCCCTTGAATTCATTTACTATTATTATATATAATAAATACAGTTCTGTTTAAAATATCTCTGCGAACGGCAAGAGACTGTTAATGTAATGTCAAGGCTCAACGCAGACGTGATGGTATTTCGTAGATATGCTGCAGCGACCTAGGAAAATATGACGCTTTTAACTTTGACTAGATTTAATGGAAGAACGTGCTCAAAATTGGAGTGCCGCCGTAGCTTTAAAAATGTATTACGGTAACGCTGTGAGAGATTTTGTTTTTAAATGAATTTAGAAAAGGTTATAAAAAATACACCTAGTTTAACTTTAAACAGTTGCAAGTAATTTCATAAAATGCATGCCCCTTGCATGCATTTTTAGCCGTTATCCTATTTTGACAATTTATGTATAAGAAATTGGCCATTAAAACTAGACACCATACTATTATTTTTATATTTTACCCTCACTTAGGCTCCTATTATGTTAGGATAGTTTATACAATATTAATTGGCTTTTTATTAAAATAACTGACTGTCGCTGCGTAGGACGAACATTAACCTTATTGCCATTCCTGAAAGATTATTTAGGGCTCCCCAAGAAAGCCCTGGACATTGTGAGAATTTATTTGTTTTGTGACTATTATTTATTTAAATAAGTTGATTTTATTATTCACATTTTTTCACAAGACTTTTTTTACTACAAAAAAATACATTTACCCAAAATCCCGATTAAGAAACACATCTGTAACCTAATTAATATAAAGCATGAAGGTGTTCAATTTAATTATTTATCCAATAAACAGATCTGCTTCATTGCTAAATATCGTAAGGTGATGACATTTCAATATTCAACCGAACCGAAATTAGTGGGTGGTCTTTATACAATGGAAATTACACGAACAACCAGTGGCGTAACTATAGGGTGGCAGGGCTGGCAAAATGCCACGGGCCCCCGACCCAAGAGGGCCCCGGCCCAAGAGGCCGCCAGCTCAGCAATTTTTTTTTTAACATTGCATTTAATTGAGAGGCGGCATATGCCCAGCAGTGGGACGTATATGTATAGGCTGGTGAATGTGAATGAATGTAAACAGAGGCGGCCTTAGGGGGTGGCGAACGGGGCACTCGCCCGGGGCCTCGCTCTTGCAGGGGCCTCGCGCAACAACCCGAGCAATATTTTTTTTAATTCAATATTTTTTAATTTGGTTGAAACACTTCAAGCTCGGTTTCTGTAGAAACCATGGATGTATTATTCGCATAATATATTTATGGTAGAAAAACAGAGATTCTCCAAACGCTACATTATAAAATATCGTAAACCTACCGCTACCGCTCGGTGCATACCCCATGTACGTATGTTTCATTACGTTCGTCAACTCATTCACTTTACGCTTATATATTACCTTTATAGCTGTAGGTTTTAACTTATACATAATATATAAGGGCAGGGCGGAATTGTCCGAAGAACTTAATGTCATCTCGGTGCTGAAATAGGTTTAAATTTAACAGAAAAAAATAACTGAAGTTTTTCCCAATATTGACATTGTCCTGAAAATTATTGCTACTACACGTGTTACCTCTGAAGAAATGCGTTTTTGAGACTAAAAATTATTAGGAATTCGATGACACTCAGTGCCGGATTAACCACGTAGCCTAAAGGGGCCTCGCGCATCCCAACCGGCCGACCTCGCGTGAGCGTATTTTGTTGCATACATACATATAATTGAAGACCTGTGGCCCCCACACGAAAAACGAAAAAATGAAAAACGTGAAATTCAAGGAAGCAAGAGTTGATTAGAGAAAGCATCGAGATTAGTCAACAGTCAGGGAAACCCTGAAATTCTTGGCTTTATTTTTATGTATTATTTTATTGTCTCGCTGACGAAAATTCGCGCTCGCTGCGCTCGCGTTTTCAATTATATATTCTTATATCTTTTCAGATTCTATTTTTGTTACAATTTTTTTATTTATTACTATCATGTTACAAAAAAATTCGCGCTCGCTTCGCTCGCGCTTCCAATTGCGTATTCCTATTTATTTGACATTTTGTTTCTGATACTATTTATTGAAAAAACCCTATAATATTCATGCTAAAAAAATCGCGTTCACTTAGCTCGCGCTGTCATCTACAGTAAACCCTATAGGTTATCTGATATATGCCATGGTAAAATAACTAAATAACTCATATCTTCCTTCCAAAACGACATTACTGAGTTAGGGAAATATGGCAAAATGGAATAATAGGTAGAACGACGTATCGCTTTATGGAATTTGAAAAAATCACAAAGCAGCTCGGATTCAGAAAATTGGTGGTATTACTACCTGTCGTCGTATCGTATATGTTATCCATACACGCGTATTGAATGTTATTTTTTACCACTATACACTTAAGACGCATAGCAGATCAAGGGCCCCTCGATCAAATTTTCTGCGGGCCCCGCGCTTGCTTAATCAGGCACTGAAGACACTAATCTGCTTTAATTAAAGATTTAGTCTTAGGAAAAGTTGCTCTTTGTGTTTGTTAACTATTCTAAATCAACCAATACTATATTATTATTATATATTATATTAAACATTGAAAAACGTAAAAAAATATTTATTTAAGTATAAATCTTAAGCATTTCTTATCAAACATATAACCGGGGATTGTCCCTGGGTGCCTTTCTATAGTGTATACAGGTACAATAACCGGTCATAAGTCATGATCACATTTCATAAAAGTTATCTGAAAGGGCTTCTGCGTGTTGGCTTCGGGCCCACGTTCGCCTCCCAAAGGTCCGGGACTCTGTAGTCCCGTGCATAGTAATGTGATAATTATTAGAATAAGCCTAAAGACAAGGGCCTCGCAAAGGCCTGCCGCCCGGAGCCTCGCAATGGCTAAGGCCGCCGCTGATTATGTAAATGTATAAACCCATGCTCTTGAAAATAAAATTGTTATTAACTGTTGGATTACTACTTTAAGTGGTTTATTAAAATTAAACTAAGTACAACGTGACGGGCCTTACTGATAGGGCCCCATCAAAAGAATTTGCCACGGGCCCCAGATGGTATAGTTACGCCACTGCGAACAACGCAACTATTCTATTTTGAAAGTCATTCTGTGTGTAACATAGGTAATTTCGAAGCATGATTGAAGAGAGCTTTCAACTCATGTCATGTTAATGTGACAGCTAACAACTTAATGTTAGACAGTATGGATAGCTCAGTGGATGAGTGTTTGGGTGCTATGCTGCGTGTCATGGGCTCGAATATCGGAGGGTTTTTTGTATGATTTATGAATTTCTTTGTGGGTTTTATATTTATGAGGGTAAGATTAAGACTCTCGTAACTCTTAATACTATTTATAAATTCAGAAGTGAGTTTATTTGCTTAGCTTTCACTGTAAAACGGTTGAACTGATTTAGATGTTATTTGGTATGGAAATAGATGAAATATTATAGGTAACCCAATTAAAATCGGTTACATTATGTAGCTCCTTTGAGACGCGTGTGAAAATGTGTGATACAGCTAGCTAACTATAGATATATAGTATAGGTAATAGGCGTATTTTCCCACATCTTAGTAAACTAAAATGTGGGAAAATAATTAATTTTGAGTAGAATAAAAAAATAAATATATAGCATCTTTGTTTCACTATCGGATAACATCAGGCTTAAAAAAAAACTTCAAAGAAATTAAATTTTCTAGACAGTTCTTGTCCCATTTTCAGAGAATTCGCTATGAGGTTACAAAAGCGTGGGAATGAAAAGATGCAAAATTCGTAATATGAAGTTTCATTTTAAGCACTAAAGTGAAATATTAAGCGGTGCAGCCGAGTTATTATTATTGCACTTAAAAGTTTTGCTTAAAATCACTTTGGCATTTTAACGAGAAAATTCCGCGACAATGTGATACCTACGTGACCTTTTCAGTAGTCGACTTTAATGACTTTGTAGTGATAAGAACCCACTGCTTAATATAAAAAGCATAAATAATCAGTGAGAACGTCCATGAAGCTTCCTAGTACCTAGGACATCTCATGGACGATGCGCTTTAAACTGCAAGAAAAACAGTGATGGAATAGTAATTTTAGTTATAAATTTTATACAAAACCTATATTTAAGTAGATAATAATCATAGTGGCCTAGTGGTTAAGGGAACTGTTTCTCGTGTACGAGTGTGCGGGTTCAAAACCTGGCAGGTACCAATGTGACTTCCAAATTCGTATGTATTTCTAAGTATATCTTAGACGTCACTGACTAACGGTGTAGGAAAAACATCGTGAGGAAACCTGTACTTAAAAGGTCTGAACTCGCCAATCGGACTTGAGCAAGTGTGATGATTAATACTCATTCTTTCTCTGTATGCGAAGAGGCTAGTGCCCAGCAGTGGGACAATATATAGGCTGATGATGATGAATGAAATTTAAATAAAAGCTTTTTGTAATTCGATACAGTTAGTTTTTCCAGTGAATTAGAAGAAATCCATTTTGTTATTATCTTGATCAAAAATACAATTCTCAAATAGTTTTTATTTTAAATTCCGATAATGAACACAAGGTCGTCAAAATATATATAAATCTGGATACGAATAATAATAACGACATAACATCTATCTATATCTATACATACTTATAATAAATCTGTAGAGAGGTCAATTCTGTACATTAAAATTTCCAAAATAACTATCAGGGGGTGATTAGGGATCGATACTGATGCCAAAAATGCAACCAGTAAAATTTTTGTCTGTCTGTCTGTCTGTCTGTATAAACTCTATAGAAACAAAAACTACTCGACGGATTTTAACGAAACTTGGTACAATTATTTTTCATACTCCTGAGATGGTTATAGTATACTTTTCATCACGCTACAATCAATAGGAGCAGAGCAGTGAAGGGAAATGTTGAAACGCGCTAATCTCAGGAACCGCTGGTCCGATTTAAATAATTCTTTCAGTGTTAGATAGTCCATTTATCGAGGAAGGCTATAGGCTATATATCATCACGCTAAGACCAATAGGAGCGGAGCACCACTATTCCACGCAGACGAAGTCGCTGGCAGAAGCTAGTAACATAATATAACGCTTCGTTACTCAAGTTCATCTCAAGTATTTGTTTAAGATAACCACGCGTATTACCGTCTTACTTAAAAAAAGAACCTGTAATCTGAATTTTAATAATTTCTCACCTAATCCTTACTTAACGTCGTAATCCAGAATTAAGTTACTAACTAGAGTACGGATTAACGCTAAACAGCATTTATGAGTGAGATTTTTGCTGATCAGTTGCTAAGCGGCAGATTAAAAATTAATCGGGCTTTAAAAGTAAGAGTGTATGAACCACCTGAATAAACCCGTCTGCAGCCATGTCTGGGTAAAACTAACCTTGAGTTATCTGACCTTTTTTTTTAATTAAGCGGAAGTTATGTGAAGGAGATTGCGTTATTGATTTGGAAATGACCTTTGGATAAAACGTCATTTTCAAGTAAGTTTTTATCTGTAAAATGTACTATAACAATTTTAGGACTCTGGCGTCGGTGGCGGTTCTGGTGTCGGCGTCGGTTCTGGCGTTGGCATCGATGTAGGCGTCGGCGTCGGTTCTGGCGTCGGCGTCGGTTTTGTGCGTTAGCGTCGGTTTGGCGTCGGCGTCGATTTTGGCGTTGGCGTCGGTATTGGCGTTGGCATCGAAATTGGCGTTGGCATCGAAATTGGCGTCGGCGTCGGTTTTTTCGTTGGCGTCGGTTCTGGCTTCGGCGTCAGCATCAGTTTTGCGTTGGCGTCAGTTTTGACATCGGCGTCGATTCTGGCTTCGGCGTCGGTATTGGCGTCGGCGTCGCCATTGGCGTCGGCGTCGGTTCTGGCTTCAGCGTCGGTTTTGACGTCGGTGTCGGTATTGGCGTCGGCGTCGGTTTTAGCGTTGGCATCGGTATTGGTGTCGGCGAGGGTTTTTGCTGGTGATTAAATCGGCATCATGTATAGTTTACAACTCTTACGTAGTCGTGGAAAACAGCTAAATAGTTAAGTAAATCTATGTGGCTACAACCAACGGCCAATATCTAAAAGTAATTTAATTAAACGTCCACAATATTGCATATCACGTCTATTAGGCAACGCTAAGCCGAGCTAGACTAGGCTATAACGGACCGATTAGAGAGTAATGGGACTATTCTATAGCTTATTGAACATCTCAGTGAATGCATAGACATTACATGTCGCAATGTAGCCGTAGGATTGTTGAAACGGTGCCAATAATGTTTTAATACGACCATCAATGATCTTAGTGGTTACTTAACGATTGCACTGCATTTCTCATACATAAAAGACGTGTAAGACTTAGTTTGCAATGTTGTTCATTGCGTCATGAACATATGTGCCCTATGCACCTGATCAACCTAGCCTCATATGGTCGCATAACGTGAGTATTGTAAACAGTTCGGGTACCATTCCTAGAGCGGGCCGAAATCGTTTTGTGGATTATGAAAAATTTTACTAAGCAGCCCGGACTCAAGAAGATGGTGGTGTTATACCCCCGTACCTGGGAGCACGTTAAGCCGTCGTCTCCGACTGCTATCGTGATAGCTAGCAGTTTTTGTTATAAATTCCATGACCGTCTGTTTTGAGAAGGCTCTTACACACTAGGGGCTTTTTAGATTGGTAAAACATGCAGCCTACATGATAAGAACAAGAGTCGACCAACAGTATTTGAAACAATCGCATATTTTTATGTTATCGAGCCATAAACTAATGATTTTGATGCCGCATAAAAGTGAGCTCAGTTCCTTTAAGATAATAAGATCAAACAATCAACAAACGACTCTCATCGTAAAGAATTAGAGTTCATATATTTTACAACATATTTTTTTTCTATATTTTATTTCCCATGAATAAGCGTTTGTCTACTCCTGATTGTCGTTCCTTTTAAATAGTCAGATGCCAATGAAAGGTGACATAGATAATGATAAATAAATAATAGTCAAACATTTTCAAAAGCCGAGTTTTAGTTTCCCTGCTTAAAATTGCAGTTAAAGTTTTTTTTTTGCTACACGTAATACCTACTTAAACACATTTGCTGTCACGACTTTCCCAAAAACATGAACAAGGCACAATCCATTATATTGTCATTGCTCAAAAATTTTGAAAACAAATGACTACTCGGAATCATTAATCACGATTCTATCGAAAAGTGTCGGTAATAAGATAAAACAAACATGGCGGCTGTTGCAAAATGTGTAACGTTGGAAAGTAAGTTGCTTCACGTAATGTTACAGATACCGATGCAGTGGTTGTGTGGTACAAGTCATAAGCGGATATTTGAACAAATATTGAAATATTTTATTCATAAATAGAACACAAAATGCAGGCAAGTTTAAATAACGTGAAGAGTAACGAAAAAATACGTAAGTGAAAAATCTGTAAAATGCAATTCAAGCACATAAGATAATTTTTATTTCGCAAAAAATATTAAAGAAATAAAATACTGCACTACTCAAAGCTGTCTTACAGTTTTGTAAGTGAAAACAAATTTATGTATAAAGCCAAATTTAAATTACCAACATGATGTTTTCAGTAGAAATAATGAATATATAAAATCATAATAGTATTTCTCTCATCCAATTCAAATGCTATAATCGTTTACAGATTTTTTCCAAGAAAAAGTTTGCCATTATTCTTGTTAATAACGTAATAAAATCCAGACATCTATCATAGAAAAAAATATAGAAAAATAGTTTGTTATTATACTAGCCATGATATCTCTCAACCACAGAGTAACCACCCGCTAACTCTTCCATCTTGCTTCATCCCAGTTGCTCAAGCGTGGTGAACGGAAGATAGTATACTGCGTTGTGCAACGGATCATCGGGATCCCTTCACCCTCGGTCGCTCCCGGCTCAGTAGGCTACTCAGAACTGATTGCATATCTACGCAACTAGACATATTAGTTACGCACAGCCATTTCGATTTAGTAGAATGATTTATTTCGATTCCATCTTCTCATTATACACTAGAGAGCAGTGAACTCGGGTAAACAAAATCTTTTGTATCAGGCACTGCTTTTATTATATTCTTAAAATTTATTTTATCATTAATGAACTTTAACTACATAATGTTTTTATCTTTTAGTAGAAAATTCTTAATGAATAACTTAGTAATGAACATTTTTATGACTGGCCCTGATTCATGGCTCCTGATTGTATTGAAAAAAAAGACCTGGTAACTTTTGATTTAACTTTAACGCATTATTTCGCAATGTGTCGCTAATGAAAACAAAAAAAAAAAGAATTAAACAATGTGCCAAATAATTTAACACCACCATACAGAAAGTAGTTACACGACATACGAAGGCCAAGAAACATTTACTCATACTTACATTCGGTAAATAATAACCTTAAAAAACCGTCTTCACTGTTCTACTATACGAAATTCCCACAATTCACCATCGGCACTACTATCCCGCTATAGAGTAAAGGCCTCTTCTCATACAGAGAACGAATGAGCTTTGATCACCACGCTTGCTCAAGGCGAATTGGTGAATCAGAAAATTTAGTCCAGGTTTTCTTACGATGTTTTTCTTTCAATCAGTAGTGTCTAAGATACACTAAGAAAGTACATATAACTTTAGAAAATTTAAATTTAGGGCCTTCAGCCAGGGCTTAACTTACAAAACTAAGCGACTATACGCTAAGGGCACCCCCTAGTGGGGTACGGGCCTCGGCTTAGGGCGTCGCTGGGGTAGGACAGCAAGGGACAGGCTGAATCAGAATATATATGATTATTATAATCGGGAATTTTAAAGCTATTAGCTCAGCTCGCTGGCCGGCTCGTCGAGCTAGGGTCGGGAGGGGCCGGGTTTCGAACCCACACACTCGTAGACGAGAGACGACTTGTCCCAAATTTATTTTCATTAATTTAAGTGTGTATTATCTTTTTACACGCAACTGTACATTTAGTGGCATCTTACGCCACGGTTTACGGCCTACTCGATAATAATATATTGCAAATACATCTTGTAATTTATTTTCTTGTAACATCTTGCGAAATTACTGAGATTTGTACTGTAATGGAATTTATTACATAAAATATAATGCATTGTGCTATCGTGATATCTATATTATAGTGTATATTTTTTTACATGTGTATATTTCAAAGTATTTCATGTATTGTATATAACAGTAGACTGCGGACATCCTCCTTGTTATATATTTCTATATATCCAAAGTGTACCTATGTATATTGTGGTTAGATATAGCTTTTAGCGATAATACCGCTGTCGTTGTACAATTTTGATTCCATTAGTCTTATGTCTTATGGTGTAATATAAAGCATACCTATATGCGTTTCTACAAGACCTACAATTTTTAAAAGAATTTTCAAAATTATTTGGTTTTATTTTGGCTTTTGAACAAAACTGTAATATTAGAAGGTTTGATTTTCAGACCCAATGTTAGATTAGGGTAGTCATCTTTTCTAAAAATATTTAATGCTGTACCTAGCGTTAAATACCATTTTTAGTGTAGTATTTTTTATATATTTTTCATAGAGACTTGGAAAGCTTAACAAGACTGAGTTCATAATAATCTAAGTTGCTGCAGCTGAATATATAAATATTTTGTTAACATAGAGATAAATAATAGTAGATAAAAATTTGACCTAGCATCAAGATGGCAATGATTTCACTAAGATAAATTTTGCTTACACGTGTGCACACACACAAGTGCCAAATAACTCATAACATTATGTCATTTATCAAGTCTTTCTTACATAATAACTGCATACTTAACCTTGACAATACTCTTGGCATTGAATTGAAATAATAAAAGGCTATACGCCAGGTGAGGCCCTTAACCGTGACAACGCCGGCGGCCACAATCGACCGAAGTCAAAAGTTATGTCACAATCGTTATTTGCGGGTTAAATGAAAAGCTTATTCTATACAAGCTTCTGCCTGCGACTTTGTTCGCATGAAATTCGAATTAGGTATACATACTGGGATAAAAAGTATCCCGTGTGCTAAACCATTAAGCATACTATTGTGCTAACAAGGAAAGTCTTATAAGCTTCCTGCGGGACAGGTCCAGCCTAGTGCAGGAAGTCTTTGAAATTGATCTTGTCTGTAACTCTTTAAAGAACTCCAATTTTTAAGCACAATTTAAAACTATGTAACCTTTATTTTCTTTAATACATTTATTCTTATTCTTATCTGTTTGGCTAATTCAAATAACAAACATACATACTTTCACATTTGATTTATAAGTATGATTCAATTTATGTATAGTACGTTGTTCAATGCAAACATTGGATCTACATTATTCTATTTATTTTATTTAAAGGAGTGTCTTCAAAAAGGGCACTCGGTACGCGTTCGTTCGCCAGCATTTACATAGTTGAAAAAAAATGGAAAGAATACTAGACATACGTGTACGAATAGGTAAATTACGTGTATTAACTCAAAAAGGTGATGGTATTCTTTGAATCATTTCCATCAATGTGACGTTTATTCTTACGTCAAAGTTTTATATTTCATAGTGTTTGTTTCAATGAGAACGCACCTTTAGAAAACCTATACATTTCTACATCTTCGAAAATGTTAATAATGTTATTAACATTTCACCTGATTTTTATCAAAATATCGTATCTGCAATGAAAATACCCAAACCTTTTCGGTAGATAAATACTTATTTGAAAAGATTTTTTTAATATTCAATTTATCAGTATTTTTTGTATCGTGCCTATTTCTTTTCACATTTTTTGGTAAAACAATGTACAAAAACTTTATTATTTTTATTTTTATATATACCCGTTTATTTAGAAGGTCATTCTTTTAAAAGTTGACCGCAGTGTCTTGTTTGTTTTTTACAAATTTTAGCTTATTTGCTATCTTGTTCAAATAAACTACCTGCAGTAAAAATTTTAGCCTTTATATATTAACCACAAGATCATTAAACCCATCTTCAGTTTACAGTAAATGTAAATAATTCGGCCTTAAACTTTACATGTGGGTAATCAATCAACGCCTGAACTTTTCAACTGCATGTACTCATATGTTATCAAGGTGGAATAAAATGTAGGATATGCCTGACTATATCTATATCACTTATCATCTCTGGCTTAAGTTACTTTCTGTTCTTTATTTCTCAAACTATATATCTAACTATTATTTCTCATTATGTTCCTCGTAGTATAGATGCGCAAGTAAGTCTACCACTACCTGTAACACTTGTAACTACTTAGCTTTCACGGTAAAACAGCTTAACCGATTCGGATAAATTTAAACTGGCAATATGTCCTTCTCCATGACCTAAGAAGGTTTTTATTCGGGTGCGTGATGGTACGGGTGAAACCGCGAAAAACAGATAGTTTACTTCTTTAAGAAACAATTGACAACATTTTTAGAATTGCGCAGGTATAGCCTACAACCGTACATTTGCCCAAATCACACATATGTAACTATAGCTGTTTGTTGCGCATGCCGAGAGAAGTACCCTTCGCACCTGGATAACAGCTATACTATGGTTCAAGCAGACAGACAGACATAGTTACTTTCGGATGTATAATATTAGTAAGAATTACTATAAATATTTAGTAAAAAAATAAACACGAAATACTCGTAAAATATACTCTGTCTTGCGAGAAACTTACATAGCTAGTCTAGCCAATTTTATACTCTCAACTGCGGTTTACTGTACACAATATCTATAAAAGCATTACGTTACCTACTTATCTATTAAATATTGATGATAATGTTTCAGCAGAGTTTCTTCACAAAGCCACACTACTCAATATGACAACACCTGTAATCAATTTCAAATTGTTAGAAATTGTTAGACTTAGGTAATTGAATTTAAACATAGACTCTGTGACATACTTCGAATATCAAAGACTTGCTTCTGCCTGCGACATAATCTGTGTTATCTCCAAATTTTGGTCCACCGATATAAATATTATCCTATGAGCAATACAGGTTATCCGTCCTTCCATCATCAGGTTCTGATAAGAGCGATACCTCAGTGGGTACCAACCTAAAATAACATAGTAACGATTGTGTAAGTTAAGTTTCTCTAGTAATAAATGGCAAATATGTAAATATTAAAGCACTCACCGATTATACATCATACAGTATTAGACTTTTATATAAGATAAATTATATTTCGCGCATAGGAATTTTAATGAAGCAAAGCAGTATATTTTATCTAGCTATTTATGATTTCCTGGCAACATCATTATTGCCTATTGCGTCAATTGAGTAAAACAAAATTGTTAGAGAGATCCTCTGCTTGTTGTTTTATAGGAGATTTAAAGCTTTCAAACTACACATTTTTGTAAATATAATCATTACAAATATCGTTATATGCATACCCCACCAATCGTTATTAGTAGTTTGAGTAGAGATAGATGTAAATGGATTTTAGACGAGACCTATCCATAAATACCTTATAAGCACCAAACATGTATCCCAAACCAACGCTCAATCGTATGATCACTTTACAGTCTTGCAACATGATTCTAATATTATGAAAACTAACAAAACACTAAACGAAATTGAACTCAATTTTGTTAAAAAGGGAATTGACAGAACCGAGAAGAAAGTGCATAAGACAGATAAACAAAAGACTACGAAAACATAGGGATGAAATACATAAGGATCATACAATAAAGAGTGATACAATGGAAGTCTTATTGGTCTTTCAATCAGCTTTAGAATAATCCAATGATCTCTTTTGTCCACAGGATCCAACACGTGTAGTCTGTCCAGTGATAGACGTGATCAGCATGGACACATTCCAGTACATCGGTGCGTCGGCGGACCTGCGCGGTGGATTCGATTGGAACCTGGTGTTCAAGGTAACCTCTCACTGACCAACTGTCGCTATCGTGACCTGTTTAGAAGGTGAAGTAGCGGATGTGTTGGTTTTGAAATGTTTAGATAGCGTTTGGTGGTGTCGTTGATTCATATATTATGTAACTATTTGTAATACATATTTTGTTCTTAAGTCAGTGAAGCACCAAATTTTTCAAACTTTCATTAACAATGACTATACAGAATTCTTTATTAACTACTGTGTAATACTGTGTAACTTGGCAATCATCAACCTCAGCCTGAAATTGCATTTTGTTAGATTTTAAGGCCTTTATACAAACTTGTCCTTTTTATGTGCTTCACTATTCCTTGTTCCTTCATTGCATCCAAGATCATTGATACCAAGTTTTTTTTTTCTTATTTAGATTTTAACTTCCCGGGAAAATCGTGAACAAAACAAAGTTCTCTCCTTTCTGTAAAATTTTCTTACAATGTGCCCAGTTTTGACGCAATTCGACATAGAAACTCAATGCTATTCATATCGTTTCAGTGGGAGTACCTCGCTCATGCGGAGCGCAGTGCCCGCCTCAGCGACCCAACCCAGGTGATTCGGACGCCAATGATAGCTGGAGGACTGTTCAGCATGGATAGGAAGTACTTCAGCAAGCTCGGCAAGTACGACATGAAGATGGACGTCTGGGGAGGCGAGAACTTAGAAATCTCATTTAGGTAAGTAGTATACCATATCTAAACATAAGAGATGGGTTGTTGAGAGTTGAGTTGTAGTATATCATTATTAAAATGTCAAACAAATGATCATATTTGACAATCACATGTGAATCAAACGAAAATAATTCAACAGGTCTTAAGCCTTCCTGCTTATTTCAAAGTCACACATTTAGAGAAGAGAATATAATCCTACAAGTGCGATTATATTGATCATGTGCAGAATTATGAATGATCAATGTTTATCAATGTTTTAATTGAGCTGTGTATCTCGCATTTCAGGGTATGGCAGTGTGGTGGTTCTTTGGAAATAGTCCCCTGCTCCCGAGTAGGCCACGTGTTCAGGAAACGTCATCCTTACACGTTCCCTGGTGGGTCCGGGGCCGTATTCGCAAGGAATACTAGAAGGGCTGCCGAAGTATGGATGGATGATTACAAAGAGCTGTATTATCGATCCCAGCCTTTGGCTAAGCAAGTTGATTTTGGAGAGTAAGTTCTTCTTTGGTCTTATATGCATTATCCGTTACATGTTTTTCATGATCTATTTTTCCTACAATATTTTCACTATCATCTAATCATCATCTAAATCATTCTTACCCTGATCATTCAAAGCAATTAATAAATAAGGATTTGCTTTTTAATCAAAATTTTCCATTTTTCCTCAGCATATCAGAACGCGTGGCTCTTCGTCAAAAGCTACATTGCAAACCATTCCGCTGGTATCTAGAACATGTGTATCCTGAACTGCAAGTGCCTGCTCTCAGTGAAGCCTCACACGTCATCAAGCAAGGTGTCAGGTGTTTAGATACAATGGGACATCTAGTTGATGGTACATTAGGTAAGAAACATTCTTAGTTTCGCACAAGGTAATTTTTAGTGAAAATATAAAGTCAAGGCTTCTCTACTTTATAACAACCACTTAGCCCCAAAATTTGATGCGAAGTCCAAAGTTACATTAAATCCGATAAGAACAAAAATAACCGAATTTATAACAGATAATTTTTCAATAAATACTTAAGAGCATCTTGTTATTTTCCAGGTATGTACCCATGCCACTACACTGGCGGTAACCAAGAGTGGCGTTTCGAAAATGGTCTGATCCGTCACCATCGTCTCTGCGTCTCTCTTTCATCAGAAGACCGTGTGACCGCAGTCCTGGCCGCCTGCGACTCTGCAGACGATGCCCAGATCTGGCGACGACAAGGGCTCTTGATCAGACATGCCAAGCTCGACGCATGTCTCGATACAGAACGGCCGGCCCTATACATTGAACAATGTGATGAAGAGAAATCCAGCCAGCAGTTCACTTTTTAAGGTGCCTCCGGAATGCCAGAAAGAATGCTTGAGATTTAAACCAGCATGAACTTCTCAGTAAAGGAGAAATGTGATGCTTCCAGATAAAAAACAAGTAAACGCGGTGGAAGAAATTGATGTTTCTTCTGCATTTGAAACGTCTAGTGTTATACTTGATATTAAAATGAGATATTAAAAGAACTTTAATTTATTTCCGATTTCAAAGGTAACCGTTTCGTAATTACTACATAGTTAATTTCATGATATTTGTCTTAGGTTCGATTTATACGTATTTACGTCTGTTAAGAATAAAAATTTGAAACCGGGAATAAATTAGACTAAACAGTAGGTACGAACATTAATAACATCTACAAAAATGCCATCAACAGACGAAGACGGTATGAATACAAAGTCCTTTTAAGGAATAAAGATAGTGATCTTAAGATTATCAGGGATATAGTCACAGATAAGACTTGTAACACTTCGCTTTACATCACGTATTAGCTTCGGTACTTATTTCAGCAGTACCTCTAGTATTAAGGCACCATATTCTTCCTCTCACATGTAGAAGGTGCCAAAATAATTTACCATTTGTAAATATTGTTTAGGGCTCACAATTTTAACATTCCATTTTGTTGTATATTTTAAAGACAATTTATCTTTTACTTCAAATTTCATTTTTGTTTAAGTTGTATTTTTTCTCGTTATTGTATTTTCATTTACGTCAGCATTTTAATTCGTATTTGTAAATTATCCATTTATTTAAGTGTTTCATGTATATTCATTAATATTAATAATATTATATTCAGTAACTAATTCTTTAGTATAATGTAGTTACCATTACTATAGTTAATTCACTATAAGTGCCGGGAATGTGGAATGTGGATATATTTATAAAGAATTTAGGTATTACAGATTGAAATTGAGTGGTGTTGGAAATTGCACCGTTTTAATAACAATTTATAACGATCAAGAAGCCTTTAAATGAGTCTCATATAATTATAGATTTTCTTGATCTGTGAGAACAAACTATAGTGCTCAATTCATTTCTATAATAATTACTATACTAGATTCCGTTTTTTTACGAAATAACATTTTTCTATTAATTTCTGTATTTCAATTTGCCACAAAATTAATTACTGCAATTTATCGTAATTTTAATTATGTATTTTTAGGGTCTAAGCAATCTCTTTGTTCGTATGTTTCATTTCAAAATCATAGTGTCATCATTTCATTTTGAACATCACAATATTAATTAATAAGAACATTTGGGTATGTTCTCGCCTTACAGTACAAGCTACGTTCACAATTGTTAATTTAAGTTTTTATTGTAAGTTTGGTAATATTATTGATTTTAAGATGCTCAATGAATTGTAAAAAGATATCATAAAAAGACGTTTTTGCAGATACTTTCTTCCATAAACGTTCAATAAAGATTCAAAAATTCAAGGCCTAAATATATTCACTTGAAATCTCGTATCTGTAAAGTTATTTTTTTAATACTCGTTATGTTAAGTTAGATAATTTTATTTACAATTGTTACTATTAATTTCTCGAAGAAGTATTAATTTATTGTAAATACTTACGTACTTTTTGTATTTTTCTATCTGTTCTTTTAATATTGTAAAACGATATCGGTGTATGGCCAACCAAAGTGTCGGTATGAGTGAATGTTATGTTGAATGGTTACCAGCTGTATTTTAAGACTCATCATCGAAACATCATCAGTAAAAACTGCCATTAAATTATATATGAGCATAGATAAGCAATACAGTGTAAACCCACAAAAAGACAAAAGTATCTTCTTTCTGTATTGCCTATCAACGTTTATATAGGATGACTTCCACTTTAAATATTCCAATAACAATAATTATATTTACATAAAGTGTGCTCAATATTACTCAGAAACTGAATACATAAACGAATTTTGTAGGAAAAAGACAATATCATAGTTACTATAAAATACAAAAGACCTATTATTATGATGGAGTTAGAATATCATCTACATACACAAATGTAGGACATGACTTTTTACGGACATGATAAAATAAATCTCGAATCTTGATTAGTGTAATATAATGGCTTATATTGATTCAACATGCAAATTTCAATCAATCATTGGTAGCTATTAAGTTTAAATCTATTTTCCCACATTTTTTTCCGTTATTGCTACTTGGTGATAACCTTTACTTGATTCTATACGCATGTGAAATAAAATAAAAATATTATGTTCAACAGGAGAATTTTCTGCTAAAGAACAAATTGTTCATGGCAATTATAAACATAATATTTAAAGAAATATGGGCTGCTTTCACTAGCTATATTCAATGTAGAAAAAAAATGCACGTTAACAAATCGCGTTCATTACAAATATGAACATTCCTACGTAATACTAACATAGTTCAAACACGATTTATGTAAATAAGTAAATATTGATATTATATCATACTTTGTACTTATGACAAAAATATGACTTATTATAACTATAGAATCAAGAATATTCGATTTATATACTTCATCAAGTGCACGATAGCACCTAGAGCACAATAAGTAGAAGTTAAATACAAAAGTTCTAAACTTTATTGAAATTATTATTTTTGTTAAGCGGCAAATTGACTGCGCTAGTCAGACTTTGTTGAGACGATTTTTTGTTCACTAACAAACAAATGCGTGATTTTATTTTAGTGAGAATCAATTTGGTAAATAAAAATACGTTTGAACAAGTGAAATTGTTTTATTTTTACATTTTGATGGATCCGAAACCCACGCTTAACACTAATAAAATAATGTATACCAGAGTATTAATATACGTTACACAATACCGACACTTAGGAAATAATTAGAAGAATCTAATTATTTTATTCATAAATACATTGTTATTAATTGAAATATAACATAATATTAATTATTAAAAGAAAAACATTTATGACACCACATTCAGACGAAAAATATTAAATAATAATGATAAATTAGAATTTACGAATAAACCTATCACTAATAAAAGCAGACCGACTCATGATAAGGTGAAGATCGGATAATGTTAAATTCGCTCATTCCTAATAAGGAGATTACTAAAATAGAACTAAGGTCACTGGTATTTGAGTATTTCTCAATGAAAATCCTTGTTTTTTTATACAAAAAGAAAAATAACTTCTGAGAATTAAGTTTATATTGTAACGCTCAACTTTACATAGTATTATATATATACGAGTCCATTATCAAATGTGATGTTTGCCTTATGTGAAATAACTTAAAACTTATGCTTTTCTGAAATACAAAATAACTCCACATGCTTTACGGCTATTTCTTTCAAGTAAAGAAGAAATAATACAATCAGTCTTAAAAATATCCTCATCCTTGAAAATTTAATTCTAGAATATTCATCCTTACTTACTTCATTGTTTACGTATAAACTACACTTAACATATACTTCATATAAGTATGTTTCATTTTAAAATATATAGAGTAAAAAACGTAAAAAAGATCTATCACACTGGTCATTCCTTTACATACTTTGGTTTAAATTGTAAATTTAAATTGTTACCTGGTAACTGATTTTACGAAGACGTTTTAATTATATGTAGGTACTTAAATTTATTTTCATTATATCAATATCATTTTTCCGTATAATTTTTAAACCTTAACCAATAGATTTTTAAGAAATGCATAAGAAGATTTAATAAGCCCTTCTTCTGGCTTCACAATAGATGGGTAAATAGGAACCACTTCAAACCTATATCATGCTATCACAGTGGTTTAGATTTCACATTCTTTGAATGTAACGAGGAGCTAGACTCCAAAAAAATATTAGCAATACATCAATAAAATTATTGCTATGATAAAAACGAGTATTATCCTAGTTTTATAAACCCTCTTATTGATAATGACATCTTTGTCATAAAAGCTTCTTTTAGCTATCAAACTGTTTTATCCTTATCTGTCAAGTTAAATTGAAGTTTGACAGAAAGGGACAAAACAGTTCGAGACAAAAGATGTAATTTTGAATAAGAGGGTAAATATGTACACAAAAATATTGGGGCTCAATATACGCTGAGAAAATCAAAAGATTTTACTACGAGTAAGAACTCATCTTGGTCTTGATAAAGCTGCCTATGACTTTGATAGCTCTGAACGCGTAGTTGGGGGAGAGTCGTTGTCGGAGAAGGTAGTAGCCGGTGAGGTTCATGGCTAGTAGGATGAAGACTAAAGCGCTGAAGTCAACCCAGAATGAAACTCCAGACATGCCCATGAGTTTCACGAAGTAGCTGGAATTAAAATCATATATACGTTAGCTAGATTGTCTACTGATTGTAATATTTATTTAATGTACTTGGAAGCTATAAACACAACGACTTAGGTATTTTAATCTAGAAATACTGGATAAAAAACCAATTGATACATAGCCAAAAACTATTAACAGATAAGGGTATGTAAATTAGAAGAAGAAGTATTATGTCGGACTGGTTTAATTTCTAACAAGCTTTACTTTGAATTAGCTTTTTTTTAATGAACATTGAAGACTAGTCGTAATAAATGTTTATACTTACGCAACATTCTTATATTCACAGTAGTCTACATGGTCAGGACACACAAGATCATCTCTGGGTGGGCCATAAATCGCAGCAACCAGGCCCTCGATCCCATAGCGAAGGAAAGAGCATGCCCTAGCCAGCCTCCACACAATGGGAAGAGGATCATCCCCACTACCGATGCCGTAAACTGCGAGCAGCATTAGTGGCACACTCATGGCTGGGCCCATGAAGACTGAATTCTGAAAAAAGTGTTTCCAAAATATTATTAAAGCTATTGAAGAAGATATAGATATAATAATGCATTTAGGTCAATTTTATTACACACAGAATAAGACATTTGAGACCTTTGTCCGCTTTTGAAATTGTAAATAAAAAAATAGATAATTGATGATTTTCAGAATAGATTTTTAGTCAAAGACTTCCTATATTTGTAATCTCAAATATTATGCAAATATAATCAAATAAAGTAAACCATTGTACGTCCGTAAAAAGCAAATACTTTTGGATCGATGAACAAAAAACCAAACTCGTAAATTAGGTATGTTAACCTAATTTACGAGTTTACTAATGTAATTTATTGCGACGTCATAACTAATTAAGATTTACTTACAACAACACTCAACATTGACGAAATGACAGTTCCCATAGATTCTGATATGAGAGCTATCAGAATACACGTAATACTGAACATGACTATTCTATCTAGCTCCATGGGCTGCGAGGTGATGGGGTAAGTGATGACCAGGTAGATGAGGCTGAAGAAGATAGTGGCGGGGGTCCGCGAGATAACCAGCGCGGCATAGTAGGGCTTCAGACCATACCATCGGTTGAAGTACTCCCTTTTAACAAGTTGAACTTCTGTTGGAACTGAAATATAAAGAAAACAAGAATTGTCAAATACCGTAACTTGCTATTGGAAATTGTGCAGTCATTGTCAAACTAGTCTGGGGGGTTAGACAAGTGGCAAAACGCTAACGCTAACGCTATAGAATAGAAAACAAAATGTATGGGAATGACATTCGTTTACGACTATATGTAAATATGTCATTCCCATACATTTTGTTTTCTATTCTATAGCGCTAGCGTTAGCGTTTTGCCACTTGTCTAGCCCCCCTGGTCTTTATGTAAAATAACCGATTTTGTGAAATATTTATTACATTGATTGAGTAATTTAAAGCTTCCATTCCAAATATAAGATCACGTTATTAGTTAGTTTTATTATTAGTTATAGTAGTTTATTACTTCATTGAAATCAAAGTGGAATATATTTATGCAAACAGAGCTAAACAGCAAAAATCTAAAAATTATTACGGACCTCTGTCTATTTGTCTGAAACCAATTTAGATGACAGTTGATATTTTTAGATTAAGACCTACAGGAGCGAGTAAAACCGAATAAAACAGTAGGGAACATAAAAAAATACTTACAGGCAAGTAACACAGGCATCATAGGAATGTAAAGCATGGCAATAGTGCAAGCATAGCAGAAACCGAAGTTGAATATGGTCTTGGACGCGTCGTAGCCCATCTTGTTGAACAAGCTGGCCACAATGAACCCTATGAACAGGTGCAAGCCGACTCGTAGCCAAAGGTAACTCTGAAAACGCACATAGGTTTATTAATTTCCAAACTGATGATTTATTTGTTGAGAAAATCTTTAATAAAAGTTAATATTTTTATTGTAGTTAAAATGCGAGCGATACATCAATGTTCATTTCATATGTTCTAGCTATATCATTTCTCAATTATTTTTTAAAATTGCATTATTAAAATGCCAAAATAATTCAGTGTTTATCAACATTCTGACTACAGTTATAGGTGCCATCATGACAAGTTTATCATCTTTACCCCAATTCACTGCAGATCTAGCCTTCCCTTTACAAGTGCCTAATTATCTTAAGAGCAAATTACCTTATTCCTAACAGTCTGCAACAGCATCCTCTTGAGAAGAACCGTGAACTGCTGACAAGCAGTGCAACCATGCTTATAATTATGTTTCTCAACTCCACCAGCGTTTAGTTGTTCTATCTCCATCTCTTCAAGTTGCTCTCCTGCTTGGATATCTTCTATGGCATACGTTCTCCATCGTTGATTTTTCCCATTTTCAACTGCTGATACCATACGCTCAACATGAGAACCATATTCGCCGCTTGAAACTTCAATTACTGAAAGACAATATTTTTAATTGTTAATTTTTGCGTCTCTTGGCAATTTTTTACCATGAATTGATCATTTATATTGGACGCCCATAAGATGGCACTTGTGATTGAGAATATGAAATGATGATTTTGTAGTGCAGTTACATTGTTGCATATGTTATTATTTGCACGTTGCATTGAGTAAATTGCAGTTTTTATACAAACTATTAAAACATGATTGCTATTTCTATTAACAAGGATCAATCATACAACATTGGGTTTAACAAAGTAGCATTAACGATTACCGCAACTAACGTAACTGAAGCATCAAACCATGACCCTACCAACATAGTATGAACGTATAGTTAATTGAGCAATTCTTTTCTATTCCGAGATCATTATGGTATATTATACTGCAATTAAACTGTGTTTTACTGTTCCTATTTATAATTTCTGACATTATTAATGTCGCTTAGGTTAACATAGTTGTTACTATTCTAGACTTAAATAGCTAAATTGTTACCGATATATAATAAATAATAATATATCTTTGGACAATTTTATATTTATTATTTATATTTATAGTTCCCATCCCATCTAGACTTAAATAGCTAAATTGTTACCGATATATCATTATCAAAATTAATTGCTTTTTGCAAGTCATCAGTCTAGCGAGCAATGTCTACAGCATTTTAGTATCGTCATTCATCATATTTTTTTATAAAACTTTGCCTCACACTTGAAATTGTTCTTCTATCATGAGCGGGCAAACAAACATTATACATATTAGGTACACGTCCATAAACAACCAGACCCGAAAACTATTTATTGATCGCTTGCGGGAATCGATTCCACAGCCCAACCGCCAATTGCTCAGCAATAGGTTGATAGGACCTATAAATTCCATAAATTTTTTCTTGACCTTCTTAATGGTATATAAGTTTTCTGTGGCCAGAAGAACAAACTTTCCAAGCCTAGGTATCTGGTTTATCTGCTGCCCGCCTGTAGAAACCCCTTAAAAACTTTGCATCTTTTCAATACAAAAACCACCTCAATCCATTGCTCCATTATAAGAACTATCAAACAAAACAAAAGAATTATAATGAGTTACTCACTAAAATCAGCTGGATTATATGTCTTAGGACAAGGCAACTGCAGCTCATTGAGGAATGGAACAACTCCTGCCGCCGTGCCCTGATAGGCGCAGCGGCCACCAGCCACCACGTACACATGGTCGAACTCAGCGAAGAGACGAGCTGATGGCGTGTGTAATGAGCATACCACCGTCCGTCCACCACGAGCCACGCGCTTGAGGAGTGACACGCACGTCGAGGATGCTACGTCATCGAGACCGCTGGAACAGTTATGGTGAAATGACTAACCTTGCGGTTGGTGCAGCTAAAGAATCTACATATAGGTACTTTGTTTAATAAAATTAAATATTATATATTTAAATATCTTTAAAAAGAATAAATTAGATTTCGTTCTTATATTCCATTCAGTAGGTAAATAATATTACTAATATTTTTTTTAGTATTTTATGTCATTATTATTGAGTGCAGAATTTAAAGTAGTTTTCCATGAAAACCTGTTAATTTATTTATATTATGTAAATGGCATGTTCAAGTGTCATTCTATGAATAGGTCATAATCATAAATTTATGATCTTATTTTTGGAACACCCGGCAGATAAACTTAGATAAATTTATCTGCCGGGGATTATTTAAAATAAAAGAAGATCATTCTATTTTTGTCAATTAAAAATAAAACTTTACTTATTAGTAAATTCAATTCAAATAACACCAACTTTTATAATAACAACAACTTTTCATCGACATTTCTAGTCTTGGACAAACAACGTTTACTATTGACAATTGCAATGCTTTTTGAAATTGAAATCACAAATACATATGTATATATTCATGATTCTAAATAAATACTTGCACAGTGAAGTATAATATCGTCAACATATTACATTCCATATAAAGGTTCTTTAAGTTAATGTACAAAATGGCAAAAACTATCTCAGCTGGTTGGATGGTAAATGGTTGGATAATAACCACCAAGATAGGTCGCAGAAAAGTTGAAGGCATAATCCGAAAGTAAAGCACTTTTTACATAACATTAACTTTTTGACTAACTGTGTGTAAAACTACTTTAACGAAAAAAGTAATAATTGCAAAACAAAGAAATACATAGCATTGAAATTTAATAATGTTTTTAATATAAATAAAATTCAAATAAAATAATATTTTAAATTCCGTTAAAAAATTGCTGCAATACGAATACTTTTTCAAGAGTGCTGCATGCTGATTAAGGTCTCTATTCTGAATAGCCTGTATTGTAACAATAAATTGAATGAAAAATAAACTATTAGGTACGAATGCAACGAACAATTTCACTAGCTTACCGAGAGACTGCATCGTGCCTTAGAAAGTTACGTTACGTTTTAGTTTTACGTAAACTGATAACTTACGTAGTAGGCTCGTCTAGGAATATGACTGGTGGGTTGTTGAGCAGCTCCAAGGCAATTGATATTCGTTTTCTTTCGCCGCCTGATAGTCTTTCTGTGGTTGTGTTTCTGGCTTTCTGTAGTCTTAGCAGTTGAATGATTTCTTCTACCTGTAGTAAGGGAAATGTTCTATGAGAAATGTTTTTATAGTACCCTGAACATGGTACTCTTTTATTTAAGGTGATTTCTTTGGTATCTTAGTAAAGAAAACACTTGGGGCCTGTTTAGCCCACCGTGATAAAGAAGATAAAACGAAATGGAATCAGTCTTACATTTAAATTAGGTCCAAAAATATACGTTTACTGTGTTAGTAAAGTTACAAAAGATATACTATTTAGAAAATCACTAATAATGAAAGAAAAACCTTATGCCTGACGCTGATGTTGAAATGAACTTACCCGACGTTACGGCTATCAACTAGGTCAAACAAAAACAAAAAAAAACTACCTACATATTTATAAAAAAAACTCGCTGTCCTGCTAAATTAAATGAGACCTGGAAAATACTTTAAAATATTGCTACCCTCCAACTTACGAGTATATGGATTAATGGAATATAACTTCTCAACTTTTACTTAATACTACAAAAAAAGTATCTCAATCTAAAAAGTACTTACAATAACCCCCTTCTTTTCCTTGGACATGTCGATGCCAAGTTTCAGGTCTGCTGCTATCAGCATGGCTTCCTCCACCGTGATGTAGGGCTGCAGCAAGTCCTCCTGCATGATGTACCGGGACAGCTTCCTGAACTGATGCAGATCTCGTTGCTCGCCATTGGTGGAGATTACTCCTGTTGCGCCTGTTACCCTGCAAGGAACGATATGTTTGAAATTTGTTTTTCTTTCATCGTCAGCAGCCAGTGCACTGTTGGACGTAGGTCCCCCTTATATGTTTGTATTATGTGCGATTTAATTGTAAATAGATATTATTTGGTTTTTAATTTAATGTTTTATAAATTAGTGTAGTACGATATTTTTGTAATCATTCCTTTTCAAAAATATGACAGCGCGTTTCATTTATTTATTATGTTCAAAGAGAATATAAAGAATCGAAAAGTTAAGTTCAAAGGCACTGCATAGAGTCCAAAGCACGTGGTTTTCCTTATGAGCTCCTCAATTAACTTAACGTCCCTCCCAGGCTCTCCAGCCGTCCCAGACATTTGCCTGACTTCGGGTTGCTATATTAAATTTTAAAGTACCACAAAACGATGTCGGCCCGACCCGGAAATCGAATCCCGTATACAGAAGTCGCGTTTGTTACTACTATACCCAACAGGCAGTAAGAAAACCTAATCTCAACCCTTCTGGGAAAAAATAGATGTTGTGTTCTCTTAATTTTCAAATTTGAGTTTCTCCTTCAATCGAAAAGTGCTAAATTTAATTTATGCCTATTATTAATAGAATACATATTACAGTAAATGTTATAGCCATATTAGAAAATTTATGTCCAGTCACGCGACTCAAGTAGGCTATACAAATACACTAGCAATTAACCCAGTCCTCGGGCTTAGGTCTAGTACTTACTATTTATGCTCTATGACGTTCATACGATCGTTATGAGGATTTTACATAATACTCCATCACTGAGGATAAAACTGTGATACAAAACCTTCATATTCCTTACTTGAAGCACCTTGATCTATCAAATGATATTATGCTATCTACCAACGATACTAAATTATCTATTATTTAAATGTATAGCAATATATTCGTTATTTTGTGAACAAAAAAAAAACTATTTGGTCAGCCAAAGCGTTGAGCTAAATTGTTCAGCAAATATTTCTAGATCAATCAACAAAATAATTATTGTTTGTGTGGATGGTTAAATAAAATATCTGACTCCAAATTAATGATGATATATTTCAGGGTTGCGGTTACAATTTTGAATTTTGAGTTTTTGCTATATACGTCCGTCTACCGAGCGATTGCTTTTAGGTGTGTGTTAGGTTGGTATTGTTGGCACCGGACGCTCCCGGCGTCTCGCGTAGTCAGTGTTGCCTGCTTGCCGCAACATCCTGGGGGGCCTTGGAAGCATCAGCTTTCAACAGGGTCCTCCGAAGATTCCAGCAATGGATAGAGGTATTTGATGGCGCGTCGATAGGTGCATACTGGTCAGGTCTATATTTTTTGGTATAGCCAATTAAATAATAAAGCTGCAAAAAGAATACAGCTACAGATGTGTTCCGTAATACCAAAAATGTTGAATAAAAACTTAATTATTTTTCAATTTCTTTTCGATGATTTGTAACTTGATAATATGACCCATGTTCCTGCTATAACAATATTTTAGATATTGTTGTTTATATTAGAGAAAAATCAATAAGAAAACATGTCATTTACGCTGTAAAAATGTGCTAAATGAAATTCGCTTAAACTTAATTTTAGGTAGGTAAGTATTTATAAAAAAAAACCCGCCAAATGCGAGTCGGACTCGCTCACCGAGGGTTCCGACCACTGGAAAGAATAAATACGCTATAAAGTCGCATACCTTGTTTTTTTCCGACCGCATAATAAAGTTTGTTTGTAGAGGAAAATTGCTTACTAGATCTCGTTCAAACCAATTTTCGGTGGAAGTTTGCATGGTTATCTACATCATATATTTTTTTAGTTTGATCATTCTCGTATTTAAGAAGTTACAGGGGGGGACACACATTTTTGTCACATTCATTCACCATCTGCCTATTTACTATCCCACTGTTGGGTAAAGTCCTCTTCTCATACATGCTCACTACGCTTGCTCAAGGCAGATTGGAGATTTCCTTTTTAGTACAGCTTTCCTCACGATGTTTTCCTTCACGGTTAGTTAGTGCTTTCTATGATACGGTTAGAAAGTAGGTACATAATTGTCTCTAGAAAATTCACATTGGTACGTGCTAGATTTCGAATCCGCACACTCGTACACGAGATGCACGTGCCTAATAGAAACCACCTCCACGTCACTTTTATTGACATAATTTTATGGTTATTTTCATCATAATTTATATTCAATTATGATGAATATAACCTTATTCTGTTTAGAAGAAGTAAAAAAAAACTACTGACAACTCTTGCAACTGCCTCATTGGTTGAGTGATCGCATACCGCGACTACTCAACTGTAAACGGTGTTTGGAGTTCGATTCCCGGGTCGGGCCGAAATCACTTTGTGGGTTTTAGAAAATTTCACAAAGCAGCCCGGAGTCAGGAAGTTGGTGGTAATACCCTGGGAGGGCACGCTACGCCGTCGTCCCCGGCTGCTATCTTGATAGCAGTTGTTGTTATAATTCCATGTCAGAGACCGTCAGGTGGATTTAAGAAAACTCTGACATTAGGCCTTGTTAGGTTAGTAAAACCTGCTGCCCACACGATAAGAAGAAGAAAAGAACAATTCTTGCCCAGTTACAAGGCAGCGACTATTATATTAGTAAGTACTAGGGACATACGAAATGAAACAGTACCTGTATCCAGCCAGTATATTGAGGAGAGTACTCTTCCCAGCGCCAGAAGGGCCCAAAATGGCCGTCAGCTGTCCGGAACGAAAGTCACCGTTAATGCTGCGCAGGATTATTTTTGAACCTGGAAAAAAATATATAATTAAGTTATAATTATTTTCAAACATCATCATCATCATCTGCCTAGCCTTTTCCCAACTATATTGAGGTCGGCTTCCAGTCTAAACCGGATGCAGCTGAGTACCAGTGTTTTACATGGAGCGACTGCCTATCTGACCTCCACAACCCAGTTACTGGGTAACACAGTACCCCTTGGTAAGACTGGTTGTCAGACTTTCTGGCTTCTGACTACCCGTAACGACTGTCAAAGATGTACAAATGACAACCGGGACCAACAGCTTAACGTGCTTTCCGAGGCACGGAGGAGTCTCGCTATGACATAGATGGTCACCCATCGACGTTATTTAATTATTAATTTAATTATTTTCAAAAATAATAAAAAATAAGTTAAGGATTTACAGTTGACAAACTAAAATGTAATACGGGTTCCGATCGCACGCACTTGGCTGGCTTTTAGGTTTTTGTAGGTTCTATAACAATATTAATTTAAAAAAAACTTTATAGGTGCGTTTTTTGTGCGATAAATAAATACCAAATGATAATTACAAAAACCTTGATTTCCTTATAGTTTCACTAATTAATTTAATCGTCAACAACTGGTATTAGCTTTTATTGCAGGCTCAACCGGTCAATTAAGATTTTATGTGAAGTGATGACCTTGATCAGATTTCATTAATTAGTCTGTAAAAAAATCTTTTTGAAAAGTGCCAACATTCTAATTATTTTTACAATCCTTAAAATAATATTACAAAAGTGAAATTAGCTCTGTGTGTCTCTCTGTTAAGCTTTCACGGAAAACGGTTGAACTAATAAAGATTAAGTTTTGTATACAGATTGCTTGAATGCCATTGATTTATCAACTCTCAAGACCTTTATTCGCAATAAATGATTGAATTGAACCCAGTATATTGCATACTTTTAATTATAGGAATATTTTCCTCGAAACGCGAGTGAAATTGTTTGTGCAACACCTATTATATATATAATATATTTACTTAACTTTACCACCGTAAAAAAGAACCTAATTCCCGAGTCCATTTTCCATAGTACTCATCGTAAATCTTGGCTACTTCTGAGGGAGGTAAAAGAACTGTAAAGTACAAAGATATGCATGGTCCTAAAATAAAAAAAATATAATTGATACAAGCAAAAAATGTTCACACGAGCGTTCACATGTTTTTGGGTCAAACATTCAACAGATAGTATGTTTTTCACTTGTTTTTCATGTTCGCTGAATTAAGAACATTAAATATAATTGAAAAAACGTGTTTATTTTATTACTATTGCTGTTTTCATTTTGTTTAAACTTCTTCACCTTCAAACTAGTTTGAAGCAAGCCGGTATTTTTAATAGTTTTTAATTTTCGCATCATTTAATTATTAAAATAAATAAAAATGTTTTATGATAATAGTTTATTTAATTACAATCTATCTGGGTATATTTATAATGTACGTTTATAGTCTATTGGGATTAAAAATAAAGTGCGTGATTTAGATAATCGCACTAATTATAATAATTCCATAAAAAATATTTTTTTAATTATTCTGATTTCTGAATGTGATGGATCCAATTAAAGTTTGAATAAAGACGGACTTGATAAGTAAAATTACTTTAATAGCCAAATCCAAACCGTGTGTTTATAAATGTGGATATATAAACAATCTAATCTCATACATACATACTTTAATACAGTAGGTACCTACATACACTGTTGCCAAAGTACTGTCATCAAATTGCCAGCAACCACAAGCCACAATGCATAGTCGGTACAGTTTACCGGCCTACGCTTTTGCGAAAGAGAAGGTTCGCCATTGTTTTTGAAACGGCCAAGTTGGACACGGGTTTTAAGATTTGAGTACTCTAGAAAAATATTTTGTGTTTCACGTGTACCTTGATTTTCTATTCACACTGAATAAATAATTAATTTACTCGCAAAAACGCTTTAAGAGTTAATATTATATTATTTTGTTTGTATAGTTACCAACTTGTCGTGCAGCATAGCGAAAATTTTAATTATAATAATTATGTTGGAATATTTTAAGGCTTTTTATTTTTATTTTAGGTAATTCTTGGGACGTGTACTTATTTATTTAACATAATTATTTTTATAACAAAATATTCTAATAAATTAATAATATAAAAATCTTTAAATAAGTTGAATTATTTTAAACCCTTTTTTTTCAATTCTAAATTTAAACTTTTTTAAGGCTATTTCGGTTTCGCTTCCTTAGGTTTAAGGTTCGGAGTGTAGAAATATAATGGCATACAAATAGATCAATTAATAATTATTATCTGCCTGGCCATGATTGGCAGCTTATGGTATAATTTATAAAAGCTAACAGCCTTCATTCGTGTCATAAGGCCAGGCAAATCATGTGAGAAGCGTAGTTACAGATCAAACACTAATTAAACCAAAAAGTAATGATTAAATAAAAGCGTAAGTGTTTGATACAATTACTAATATATAATTTAATATTAGGTCTTAACCTGGAATAACAATTCACTTGCGACATGCAAAAATTATAAAAAGATTGCCAAGAAAAAAAAATAAAAAAGCACATCAGTTTCTCAATTACCACAAGGAACCCTAAAAATCATGATTTCAATGGCGAGAACACGCTGCAACCGTATGATATAATTAATTATAATTATTTTTGCAATATCTCAGTGTAATAACAGTAACTACCATGAATTTTACAATTCGCGGTTTACGATGACGCAGCATAATTTTGAGTAACTTTTAGAACATAGATGTTTCGTACTTCTGTAATTTTAATACAACTTAGTACATTAATGCTTTGAGATAATTTACGAACGGATACTGTGTAGGGGCTGGTAATCTCTTTATTGCCAAAATTAGATGAAGATATGTATAGTTCAAACTTCGCATTAAATAGATCGTGTCTAAATTATCCCGACAACGTCCTCAACAAACTTAGGTATATTCAATAAATTACCATTGTTTTTAGTAACTAAAATATGTCTACAAGATGAAAGCAAAAAGTAATTACGAGTCAAGCGACATAAAACGTGACTAAATAAAAAAAATAACAAACAAAAATGTTGTTATTTTTCCCCCTGAAACCTAACAAGTTTACAATGAACTTCGAGCCGAGTTTGATGGCCAGTATTCCGACAAAAAATGTTAATAAGCATTAACAATGTCGTTGGAATAAAACTTTTTGCACGACAAATTTATATAGTGTAGAATTATTGGTTCAGCCATAGAAATATAAATAACAGGGTACAGCCAAGCCAGCCGTTTTGCTGTGAAAAGTTGGGCAGAAGTATGTCTAGTATAATAATAGGTACACCCTTGTCAGTTAGGTTTCAATTAAAAAGCTAGGCTCTGGACAGCTACTGAGAACTAAAACATTTTTTTAATCACGCTTGCTCCACTTCGAAACCTAAATGGTCCAGAGTAATCCTTAAGTAAATTGTACCTAAATATATAAGTTACTCTGTCTGTCTGTATGCATGTCTATTGCCGACCTATAAACGAGGACATTTTACAATCCGGGTGAAATAGTTTCTTTACAGTACGAGTGGAACTGAGGAAATAGCTAGATTAATATTCTTCTTATTTCATAAAGCCAATAAATTTTTAGACAAATTATTAATCAAATAAAGCAGGAACTCTATATAACTATCAAAATTTGTTACTTTAAAGGTTATTTATTACACTACAGTATGCGGGGTGTTCGAAAGATTTACCGCACCCCCGGAATTATAAGGACTGAGGAAGGAACATTATGGCTGATGATAGACGATGTCAGTAAGAGTCTGATACTCACGGCGGGAGGAGTCATTAGATGATATGCCATCCAAAAAAAGTACTACACTGAGGGCCCCCGAATTAATGGGTCCCTTATTACACTGTGCACAAAGGTGCCTTTCTCTTATTACACTTATTTATGTTTAAGGGGCCCGGATTAAGTGTAGTGCAGCCCTTTTAGACCAAAAGGTAGATATTTGATTACGAAACCTCAAAATTCTTGGCTTGGTTAGAGAGATTGTCGGTATGTACAATAAAATGGGGCCCAAGGCTACTGGCACCGCCATTGACGGTTGTGATCACTTGAATTTATGTCATAGGTTTTACGTAGCTTAAGTTTGTCTATATTTTGTTATTTTTTATCGGAGAGAGGAGGCGTATATGTATACACATACCTGTAGGTATATCATATCTATATATCAGAGATACATACATATCTGACTATCACAAAGGTCTGTTCTTATATTTTAGGACTATCAAAATGTTATGTTAATTTCAATTCGATATTAAATTAATAATTTTCCAATTTATTTATATAAATATTTAATGCGGGTTTTATTTCAATTATCATATTTATTAATATGTTTTTAACGAACTTTTTTTCGTTAACAAAGTACCTAGTAGGCGTGTTGTTATTTCAATTTATCGTACAATCAATTGATTTAGGTATCAACTGTTAATTTATTTTAAACATTCATTCAATCAACATTAATTGTTTAATTATTATTCATTTATTTTGTTAGCAGTCCGCGGTTTCATTTACATCGTACGGGAATTACTATAATTTACCCGGATAAAATATATTCTAAGTCGTTTCCTACAAAAAAAATGGGTTCAACAGTCGTACAAGCAGACATTCAAACATTTCTCTATTACTAGGTACACAAGGACAGGAATTACTAATATTCTTAAATGTATTTGGTGATAAATTAAATCTTACGTACTTGAACTTTTTGCTTCTGACTCATCACTTGTTTTTATTATAATTATATTTGATATATTATACCTACTTGTATATTTATAACTTACTTTAAAACATATTATCGACCACAATTAATGTAGTCAATTGGACTTACAAAAAATTTTGTACAAAAACAAAAATATAGACTACCCAGCTGTTTCCCGCGTTTTCACTCGCGTCCACCTCACACCCGGATAAAAACTATCCTTTGTGTTAATCCAGGTACCAAATTTCATCGAAATCTATTCAGTAGTTTTGTGTTACAGAATAACAAACATACATACATACTCACAAACTTTCGCATTAATTTAATAGTATAGTACCTATGTGCCTACAAGTTTCATTCGCATATTTTCCACCCGTCAAGTACGTTTGCATTAATGACTAAAACAATAGTCTTCGAGTCACCTTAGGTCATGAGTCGACTATTGCAACGGTATATTCTTTGAAACTATTCATTAGATGTTAAGTACCTGTGTATATAAATCTTTATTTTACTATTTTATTTGACACACTTACGAGTTTATTGGTAGGTACTATTGTTTTTAATTAGTTGAAGAGCTTTTTGCCCAATAAATTCTTCTTTGTAGGTATCAGTCCATAAGGTGACCATCTATGTCATAGCGAGACTCCTCCGTGCCTCGGAAAGCACGTTAAGCTGTTATTCCCGGTTGTCATTTGTAGATCTTTGACAGTCGTTATGGGTAGTCAGAAGCCAGAAAGAAGTTTTTTTCTGTCTTGGAACCCGCAACGAATTTAATCAGAAAAGCATAGTAGAGGAGTAGGAATAATCATTGTTTCCACTCCCTACCTAACCTTACGTGTACCATCGCCCCACCTAGCTAATTAAGACATAGAGAATAGAACGAGTGAGCCCTTCACTCGCTTTTACCAAAACCCTTGTCGACGTGCATAGAATGGTAAACACACACACAGTTAATAAATTCTGTGTGCATCACACATTTCCACACAAATATGGAAGTAGGTACCAGTGGGAACATGTATGACGCAAACAGGGAAACAAAGAACGGAACGAAAATATTTAAAGGTAGGTACCTACTACATAAGGTATGCAGAATAACCAAAAGAAAAAATTGTTTGTCTCGAATGGATCTAATATTTTTACCTCCAAAATTATAAATAGGTTCTATGTTCGTAAAAGAAAGTATACAAATATTAAGTACTAATTTTTCTCTTCATTAGGCTATTATGTAGTGTTTCTTCTTCTAAAATAGTAATGTAATAAAAATTACCCGGTACTTGGCTCATCCCCTGCCTTGATAGCAGTCGTTGTTACAACTGTCAGAGGCTGTGAGACGGATTTCAGAAAAACTAGGACTTTTTATAAACCTGCAATCTACCATAAGCTGAATAAGGTCAAACGAAATCCTTGATTTACTTCAAATAACGAAGTCTGTCTTAGTTCATATCTTAGTGTTATCATCACAGATAAAAATAATCGCCAACAAAATGAAATACTATGTTCAAGTAGGTCAAGAAAACCATTAAGCAATGCAAAAGTCTAGGTAAACTCTTGTAGGTACAGACTCACAACATAAAACAAGTATTGTTTCCCAAATAACATGTGTAATGTCATGAATATGTATGAGAAAACACACAATTGCATCCTAACTGCACCTTTTGCAATGCTACAGCTTTTGCAAACAAAATGCAGTAACATCGCTATCGTGGAGTTTCCATAATGTTTATAATGATGTACTTATTTCAAAACGTAGGTATGTCGTCATCTCAATGTTTTGTTTTCGTTCAATAGAGAGCTTAGATTATGGAATAAGCTACTTATATAGGCACATAATGGAGAAATACATAGAAATTCCGATTCCAAAAAAAAATTCAACCGGCTTCCAAACTTTCTGCTGAAACGCGTGTGGATCAATACATTGCTCTTTTTTCTCTCTCTTTTCCGTGTTTTTGGAAGTTCCGATGTATATATTTTTTTTTTTTGTAAAAAAAAATTCGGTCATAAACGGTTTAAGGATCTCTTTTAAGCATTAATATTTTTAAAAGTTCAAAGGTTAGGACATTTACTAAGTGACTACTTAAATTTTGTTACACAAATTGAGTCCTGTCGCTTTCAAAATCCAGAAAAAAAAATAACAATAATGTCACTAGCATCGATTTTCTCAATCGATTTTTCCAAATAGTGATAAGTTCTTTGATCGATTAAAAAGTGTACTGGACCAGTCAGTCATGAGTCAAATGGTACCTCTATTTTGGCAATGTTCAAAGTTTTCTATGAACCTTTTCAAACCGGTTTTCACTTAAAATATATTTCAAGAAAATCTCAGATAACAACAGCATGACAATAAATTACACTAGCCACTTACTGTTGACAACCTGTTCGCCTTCCGACCCAATTTTTTACACATAGGTACTTCTTAAATATTGACGTCAGCAACAAAATGATCTCATAAATTGAAAAAAAAACACATGCTTTTTCGTAGAACCCGGTCAAAGGTTTAAAATAGTTAACATTTACTTTAGTTAATATTACCTGTGGAAAATAACTGAATTGCGTGGGTAACCACGTATGTAACTTTAAAGTTTTTTTTGTATTTTTATAGTCGTATGCGGCTAATAATAAAATATATCGCAAGTAATCGTGTAAGGCATGTGAATATCATGGGTATTTACTAAAAAAAATCTATAAAAAGCCTTAAATCACGTTTATTTTTCTACTTCAATATTCCAGAAAATTATAATGATAATTTGGCCAACTCTAGAAACGAACCTAGAAGCTTATGGTCAACAGACTACTATCACGCGTGCCGTACGCGTTCAATTTTTTTTTTCAAACCCTAATCAATGAAGAGTAAGATAAAATAATTTAAAAAATATTATACTATTCTTCTTCTTGTTCTTTTGTTTGAATAAATATATACCAAAATATATACGGGTTATTTATGTATCGCCACTCGTGGAGCCTCCACGGTGGAGGCTATAGAAAGAACCCTTGAGTGGCTCGTAAGCGTAGCAAGTAACAACCGTTTGGATCGATAGATTAGCTGCGCTAGACGCGGTCAGTCCATGGATGGGTGACCATTTTGAATATAGCGAGCACTGGAGGTGCTACCTCAGAGAACACGTAAACCTGTCGGTCTTGCGCCTGATCTTTCCCCGGTCGTGTCGGGTTGCCAATCGGAATAGAGAGTGCATGTGTGTCTGCGCACGCGCTTGTGCACTATAATATCTCCTACGTGGCTTGCCTACAATGAGATAAGCCGCCGTGACTGAAATCGTTTTGGATTATTGTTATATATTATCATAAATAACTCTTATATGTAATCAAAGCTTTCTAAATATTGTCACTTATAGATAAGCTATTTTCTACCACTATATATCGTGTAGGCTGCAGGTTTCAGCAACCTAACAAGCCCTAGTGTAAGTTTTCACAAATCCGCCTGACGGTCTCCGACATGGAATTGTAACAACAACTGCTATCAAGATAACAGCCAGGGACGACGGCTTAACGTGTCCTCCCAGGCACGGGGGTATAACACCATCAACTTCCAGACTCCCTTCCCTTCCAGAGACCCTGGAATTAAACGATTTTTTTTTTTTTTTTTTTTTGTATGGCATCTCGCAAGTCAACCTAGAAGGTTGTCGACTGCTTAACCGGGCTTGCCTGTGAAGTGCCTTAAATAAATTTAGGGCCTCCAGCCAGGGCTTAACTTACAAAACTAAGCGACTACACGCTAAGGGCACCCCCTAGTGGGGTACGGGCCTCGGCTTAGGGCGTCGCTGGGGGAGGACAGCAAGGGACAGGCTGGATCAGAATAAATTTTGATTATTATAATCGGGAATTTTAAAGCTATTAGCTCAGCTCGCGGGCTGGCTCGTCGAGCTAGGGTCGGGAGGGCTTGGACAAGGTCGTCGCGATGGACCTCGGCGGCGAGGTCGATACGAACGCGGTCTGTGTTTGTGTAGAGTGCTAGTGGACCTACTGCTCTCTTGGTAGAGGGTTATAGCGTCATCGGGTATGGTGAGAGTATGCCTCGGGCGGCGAATTTTACTGATCTGGGAGGGTGCGTATCCGGCGGCCGAGACGACCAGAGGGTTTGGATGCTTTTCGGCAGCATCAAAGTAATGCTTGGCGGCACGTTTCATGAACTGCTGGATGGTGGGCAGTTTGAGATCGAGATGGAGATTTTCGTTTCGTACGTAGAAAGGGGCCCCTGTGATTTTTCGTAAGAAACGGTTTTGGAGGGTCTGCATTCTATGGAGACGGTATGGCTTTGAGTGTGCGAACACAACGGAAGCATATGTCATAATGGGGCGGATGCACGTGGTGTAGATGCGCAATTTGCACTTGAGTGACAATTTGCTACGTGCATTTAACATACAGTGGAGGCGACTGAGAGCGAAGGCCGCTCGAGAGCGGGCAGACTTTATGTGCTCTCCGAAGTTGAGGTGACGATCAAGTATCACACCTAGGTATTTGGCTTGCTCTTTCCAAGGAATCGGCTTGTCAAACATGGTGATGGGACTGGGTAGGGGTGGATTTCGGCGCGGTCTCGAGAAGAGAACTGCCTGACTCTTGTCGGGATTTACCTCGATTCTCCATTTCTTAAACCACTTGCCTAGGGCGTTGGCGGCGATTTGGAGATTACGAGCTATGGCCACTGGGCTGGTGCCAGTGTAGTATATGGCCGTGTCGTCGGCAAATAGTGCTAATTGAGCCTTTTTGCTCTTTGGGATATCGCTAGTGAATAGCGTGAAGATGAGGGGGGATAGGACAGAGCCTTGAGGGACTCCTGCTTGTATGGGGTGGGGCGAGGATAGTGCTCCTTCGATGCGGTAGCGAAATGAGCGGTTCGACAAGAAGTCTCGAACGATGAGCACGAGACGGTCTGGCACGCCGAGTTGATATAGCTTGTATATTAAGCCATTGTGCCAGACTTTGTCGAAAGCTTTCGCTATGTCGAAGAATAGTATTCCCGTCATCATGTCCCGTCGTCGTTGGAAGCCAACACTTATATGTTCCACGATGCGGTGGACTTGTTGGATACAGGAATGTTGGGTTCGAAAACCGAATTGTTCATCGGGAATGAGACTCTTTGCTTCAGCGTAGTCTTTGAGACGCTTATAAATAAGCCTCTCGTAGATTTTACCGAATACATTGAGGAGACTGATGGGTCGGTAACTCGAGGGTTGCGACTTCGGTTTACCGGGTTTAGGGATACCGATAACGGTTGCCTCTTTCCATTCTTGTGGAAATAGGTTATGGCTCATGGCGCAATTGAAGATTGCGGTCATGAGCATTATGAGGGAGGCGGGCAGGATTTTAAAAACCCTATTTGTGATGCCGTCTGGGCCTGGGGCTTTACGGGGTTTGAGATTTCTGATGATTTCGAGTACTTCGTCCGAGGTGATGGGAGGAAGGGGATCATCAGGATCTTCAACGGGCGGTAAGGAGGACCTACGTTCGACTTCGGCGTCAACCTTGGAGAGATGAGCTTGGTCTGCTGGTTGGGAGCTTGGTGAGCATTGGGCCTCTAAACTGTCGGCTAGGCATTCAGCTTTATCCTCGTCGTCGAAGGCGACAGATTTATCAGGGCGGGTGAGAGGGGGTGTGAGAGCTACTTCATCGGATTTTAGTTTCCTCTGCAGCTGCCAGAAGGCCAGGTGGGTGGGCTCGAGTTCACTCAGCGTCTTGTCCCAGCGAGAGTTACGCATCTCGTCTATACGTTTCTTTACAGCACGCTGTAATCTACGCATATGAGATTTGTTCGCATCGCAGGGAAAAGCGCTGTAGGCACGTACAGCTGCGTTCTTTTCGGTCACTAGGGCACGCACATCGTCCGGTAGTTTCCAGCGGTGGGCTCCCATCGCTGTAACTCTGCGTGAACATTTGTCCACGGAGGAGTGTACGTGCTCAGTGAACGAACCGATCGCGTCCGTCATGTCAGCGACTGAGACTATTTGGTCGGGGACGGAGTTTAGTCGAGGAGATGGGGAGTTTAGGCTTTCACTAAGTCTCCTCCAGTCTGTTACCACTCGGGTAGGAGTGGGTTGGTCTGGGTCAAGTGGTCCTGAGCGGGAAGCTAGTTCCATAATGACCGGACGATGATCTGAGTTAAGCTCGTGTAGCGTCTCAATCGATTGCAAACGGAGGTTTACATTTTTGAGTAGCGCTATGTCGAGAACATCAGGAAGGTGGTTTGGGTCGTAGGGGAAGTGAGTAGGATGCATCGGTGCGATGACATCGAAGTTCAGGGTGGTACAGAGATTAAACACGAGCCTGCCTCTAGTGGTGGTCGTGTTACTGTTCCATGCGGGGTGTTTGGCATTTAAGTCGCCAGCTATGATGACTGAGTTGCTCAGGCCAAGGAGGGCAGTGAAGTCATTCGTAAGGAGGGCTTTATCCTCGGAGGAGGAGGGAGGGAGGTAGGCTGAGACTATAGTGATTGGCTGATGGCCGGTCATGCCTAGCCGACAGATAGATACTTCTACTCGTGAGAGAGAAGGAGGATCTATGGTCGTGCAGTCCTGGAATTAAACGAGATCCCGTTTTCAACATTCGCGTTATGCGATCACTAAACCAGCAAGGCAGTCATCACTTAGTACTAATAATATTAAACGAAGCATGATCATACTACGAGTACAGACAGACATATCCCAATCCCAATATCGCAATATTTACTAGCAACATTGCAGCAAAACTGCTACTAACCTCGTTGGAACAACCTTTGAAGACATAAGTGGATTCTATCGGATTTTCTCGCCGGCCAACAAACACGTGCACCGGTGCATACCGTCTACTCTCATTTGGGTTACAGGACAGTCACGTGCAAAGGTTTAGTGATGCGAATCTATCGATAAACGTGTTTAGTCTAGTTATGTAAGTAATAAACTGGATTTAGCAAACGGTAACATGTTTTACCGTAAAGCGGTTTTTTAAAAAAGCAACAGTTTTTTAATGAATTGCTATGCAGATTGGTCACAAGAGTTACATGCTAAAAATAAAGTCATAATGTCCATTAAATAATGTCGATATATTTTTCTTAGATTTTAGATTTTATTTGTGCCTTGTAGACTGGGAAATATGGCAGTTATGCATAACTAACAAAAAATCCTGAACTTACACTTCCCTTCATGGAAAATCGCATGTTTGCTGGAAATCACCCAGTTGTAAACGTCCCTTTGTGCTAATGGCCTAACTCTTTACATCTGTCTCTTGCTTGATATGGAGGGAAATGGAAACTATGATTATTCCTACTCCTCCGCGCTATTCTTTACTAATTAAAAGCGTTGCGGTGTGAAAGACAGTAAAAAAAAAGTTTCTCTGGGACTCGTCGAGCTTCATAACGTTGGCGTTTTCTGGTGGTCGCCACTGTTGATTCTCGCTTTCAGGAGTCGCAGTGGTTGGGAATAGTGTGGCGGGTATTTCTCATTAAAAAAAAACATGGTCACATATGCCACGATACAGAACAAATTTGCACTTAGCAACTTACTTTTGGGGCTGTAAATAACTGCTCGCAAAATCGCAGGATTCTAAACCATATCCCTAATATCGATAATGTTGAGTTCCGAACTTCACTATTGGTCGAACACGTGCAGCTTTCTAAAGATTGACCAATGTTCTCTGGGCAACAGTAATTATATACGCCGTTGCAACTGCACACCGCTTGCGTATCGTATCTCTTTATAGAGTTAGCTGCTTGCATTCACGTGCAGCCGTCTTTACGACTTCATTTGCTCCTTATACTATCGTATTCGTGAATGTAGTGTTGTCAGTTATATAATCTTTACGCTATATGGGTGTTTTCTATTTATTAATGCACTAGCTTTTTTCCACAGCTTCACTGAAATCCTGGAGGAACTACTTCACGCGGGTTAAAAACCTTCCTATTTTTAGGTTTCAATGTGACTACCAAATGTTATCTAAATCTATGAAAGCGTAACTTAGTAAGGACATTCTATCTACATAGTTTGTAATTATATTGTTACTAACACTATGAGTCTTGTTACTCGAAACAAATGCTTTATTATTTTTATTAAAAAAAAATACTCCCGAATCAAAACCTTAATTTGATTTTCTTAAGGCGTCAAATCATTAACTGTTCTTTGAAATAAATGCTAGTTTAGCATGCCGGGGTGCCTAATGTCACAGGGGTGTAAGACCGCCAACTACCCGACTTCGGGAATCAAACACGAGACGACCAGTCGCGTCAGTTTTTGACTACTAGACCCACGAGTCAGTGCTATTTACATATTCGTCATACAGGCACATGTATTCAGAAGTGCTATCGATACATTGGTAACTTCAACTTCCCTTCACGTGTTGGTTGACCTCCAAAATTTTTCGTTACATAATATGTTCTTGACACTTACAGTTTTTTCTACATTTTTTTTTGTATCTAATCTTTGGTTAAAATCTTAATAGTCATGCTATAGTTTTTATACATGTGCCAAAGTTCCCTTAGAATAAACTGGTTCAATAATACCTACCTGTGTTAAATGGTTAACTATACTTTTAATAAGTAATGCCTGTAAACACGTACTAAAATTACATTTAACCAGTATTTTCCACGTAGGTAGTGTTTTAAATTTAATTTTATGAGTATTACCTAATTGCCCAATAAAAGCCATAGAGAACAAGGTTACCTTTTTGTTTTATTATTTTCAATTTAATAAAATACTTGTATTTTTTGGAGTCGAAATGGATACATCTGAGTACCTACATTTCATCACATGGAGGGATTGTAGGCGACCTCCACAACCCACTTACTGGTTAACACGATACCCCTAAGACTAGTTGCCAGAATTCGGGCTTCTGACTAACCGTCACTTCTGTCAAAGACTTCGTGTGCTTTTTGACGGACGAGGGGTTTCGGTATGAAACAAATGGCCACCCATCCACGGACTGCCTCGAAAAGTAAGGCATAACCCCCATTCATCGACTAGTGCACAGAGAGGCCTAGAGGATATTTCTAAACCACAACAAGATTCTACATTAATTATATAACTTGATTTAGCTGGAAAAGAATTGTTTACAGTCGACAACGACAAAAAAAATTACACTAAGGCAGTAAAAACCATACAAACATACGTAATAAAAAATATAAATATGTACTGTTTCTACAAAAACTAGTGTAACATAATTCTGAAAGAAAATAAACTATTTAAGTTATTTACATAAAAACAACATCATTAACGTTTAAAGAACGACTTTATATGTAACACAACTAGGCATGTATTTACTTAGCAAAACAATTTTTTTAGCAAAAACGACTAAATCTGTAAATATTAAATTAAAACATTGAAGTTAAAAAGTTAATTTAATAATATACAGCAAAAAAATAATTTGATAACTTGTAAATTAAATCTCGAAGGTATTTTAGACCTTTTTGCGATCCTTCTTGCTCATGCAACCGTTTGGGGTCAACGTCCCGTAACCGCAGTGTTATTGATATAACCGTTACGATGCAACGCTCCTGGATACGTCATTAACTGCATAACATTCATAAGCATAACGTGTATTAGCATTTTTTGCGGTTATGTATTATTGGTATTTTATCCGCGACTTCGTACGGCAATGTGTCTAATTTTACCATATAATGCCTTGCTGCTCATCCCCCATAATATATAGCGAGATTAATTATAGCCTAAAATGTGGACGAGATTACAATAGACATTTTTGGAAAATTTCAAGTATTTTATGTTTGGTAGTCTTGGCGTAAAACTCAAACAGATAAACATCCAAACAGACACTCAGACAAACATACCAAAAATTCTCAAAATCACACATTTATTTGGCAAATATGATACGTCAGAAAATATGATATTCTCATACAAAGGGATACCGTGCGCTTTAACTGAGTTGTGTGGGTCACTCAGATGACAGTCGCTCCAAGTAAAACACTGGTACTCAGCTACATCGGGTTGACTGGTAGCCGACGCCAACATAATCGGGAAAAAACTAGGCAGGTGATGATGATCTATCTTATTTTAAACCTAAACTGTAATCATTACCCAGTGTGCTAGATATAAAAACTACACTTGGGGCCAACGTAAATAACTCTAACCTGTATTCACTAGTGATAGTACACTTGCGGACACTGTAACGGAAACAACCCGACCTCAGTCCTGTGTCGATAACATCGTGCCGCATCTGTCCACTTATCACTCTAGTAACCTAATATTGTTTATTTATGCTATCAACATTTTTATTGAATCATTATTTCAAACTGTTCATTTGCACTGTGTTATAGCATCATCAGTTATTTTCCGCATCCTGAGGAAACTAATCCACGTACCCGAAAAAAACCTACCCTATGTCTAAGGACAGGGATCAAGCTAGCTTTGTATAAAATTTCATACAAATCGGTTCAGGTTTACTGTGAAAGCGTGACAAACAGACAAACAACTTACACATTTATAACATTATTTATATTTATATAGGCCCTTATTTTAAAGGGGCGGAAACTAATCCATAAAACCAGTTTAGATATGTCGGTAAAACAATGTAACTCAAAAATGAGTAATTAACTCAGAAATCAAGTTCAAGTTTTCAGGTAATGGATTTTAATGATAGGTAGGTAGGTACTTGAATTTTCTGTAATATTTTTTAAACGCAAAAGAGCATGTTTTGAACTGTTGACTCACATCAAAATTGAGATAATTGTAATGAAATGTGTGCCAACTATACTATTCATTGTTATTACGCAGATAATCAGTAAAGTTGATTCATACGGCCACAGACTTTGGAAATAGTTCGAGAAACAATTATGTCAACCTCTTCGTGTGCCTTGGTTCATAGATAGTAATTTAAGCAGAAAATTAGTTGTTACTGCTCATAGACTGAGATCTGGACATATTCCATGTAATAAATTTGCATTCATGATGAGGAAAACTACTTCGCCCAACTGTGAACAATGTGGAGTCGTGGAATACTTACAACATTTATTGGTGGAATGTGTCCGATATGAGACAGTTAGAAATAAAGTTATATCAGCCTTGAATTTGAACAAAACTGACGTGGGTATTTTTCATAAAATCTTGTCCCAACCGAATGGAGTCGATGCGAAAGTTTTGTTTGAATTTATGGCCCATTTATGATTGTTTTTGTATGTTTAGGGTATGATGGGACTGACATACGCTATGCGTAAAAGTTCCTTTTAAAATAAAGAATAAAAAAAAATAAAAATAATTATGTACCTAATATAGTGTATCACAACCAGTATAAGATATATTATTTCAATCCACGTGACATCCAAAAATACTTACTTGATAGGTCAATACCTATCAAGTAAGTATTTTTGGATGTCACGTGGCTTATATTATATAGTTTTTTAAGTAAAGGTCACAAATGAATTTGTGTTAGGTTTACTCGTCAGGTTTTTGGTTACTTTTAATTATTTTCTATTTGTATTTTTTGTACCTTACGAAGTTAACTTTGTGCATGCGCGCAAAATTAATCTGAAAAAAAGTTCACAAAAAACGTCTTAATATTCAAAGTCCGGTCACGCTCCCTAAGTACATTGTACCATTATATTAAAATAAATATAATAATACATAAATTAAAAAAAATACACCAAATGATAATAATTAGTCACAATCCCAACAAAAACATAAAGAATTACCCTTCCAGCCTCAGGAGGTAAGCATTCAATAATATGGTCCTAAAAACCGAATTTCAGTCACGGCGGCCAGTCTCAAAGGAGACCAGCTATCTGCTCAGGATATATTATTATAGTGCACTCTATTCACTCTCAAAATGCAATGGGACGGTAAACCGACTCGACCGGGGAGAGATCAGGCACAGGACCGACAGCTTTACGAGCTTTCCGAGGCATGGAGGGATCTCGCTTTTTTCAGAAAACGGTCACCTGGTTATCTGACCGTAGCTAGTGCAGTTTAACCTTGAAAATCTATCGATCCGTATGGATATCACGTAGTCACCGCCCAAAAAAAAGAAGAAAACAGGAAACAAAAAAGGTTTTGATTAAAATTAAAAGACATCTTACTTTTTCCATTCTGCACAGTGTAGCTGAGGTCCTGAAAACTCAGGTTCACAGGAGGCCGCTGAGGAAGATGCGAGAGGTGAGCGCGCCCGAGGGCACGCGAGTTCACCTCCACTGTCGTAGACATTGTTGATCACACTGACATCCCAAGGAAAACGTCTGGAAAGAAAAATATATATTCAATTGTCTTTTTTAAAAACACCAGCGGCCATACTACCACGTGAGCGAGGTGTGAGAGGGAGACACAGCCACTAGCGTCGTATAGCACCATCCTTTTTCAACAACGAAACTAATCCTGCTTTGGCATACCATGGTAAGATCCCTGGGCTCCTAGTTCAATATCATCTGCTCGGATAGAACCCTCTTGGTTGAGTTGCGCATGGAGCTCTAGGATCGTGGATGACTATCAATTTCATACCGATAAATTTCTGTGTTGATGATTTTTTGACTTCATACAAGCTTAGATACCATTCTACCCAAATATATTAGTATTTTTTTTTTGTATATTTTGTGCCTTGATAACTGTTGTTCAGACTTCTCTGTGTTGGATGTATTAGATACATTATGGGATTATAAATGCCTCATTAAAACTGGCCAGGGTTCAAAAGTATGACCTAAATAATAATAATAATAATAATAATAGGCAACAAGTATTAAAACTACCTAAAATAAAATAGGTATCAATTTCTAAATCTCAAAATCAAATAAACAAATAATTACACAATTAGTGAAACCATATAAAATGATTCACGGTCACACCGCGACCGACAGTATATTGCTGCAACAAAAATGTCTAAGCAAACAAAAAGTTTGCCAGTAAAAAAATATATTACGTAAGTAGACAACAGACACACGACATTGACATAGAAACAGGTCAAGTTTGTCAGCGCGTCTGTCAGAATTTATGTAATAGAAATATTATATTTTTTTTTGTCTAATCACCCTATGATTTGGCAATGGAATCGAACTTGATTATCGCTTCCTTCATCATTGTTAAAAATTATGTCTAGACAATATCATAACTATTTTCCTCCGGACTGGCGAAAGTTTTAGTACGATCCGCGTAGTGGGCATGGCCATATTGCTGTATTTTTACAGCTATTTCATGTATTATTGAATCCAACATTCGCGTACTGACTTGACATAAATTCGCAATAAATAACCGTCAAATAGCCTTCATTTCAAATAGAAATGTGTATTTTGACTTATTATTTAGCAGAAAGGAAAAGTATAAAAAAATTAAAGTTTTTTAAGTAGCAATTTTTTTTTTTTTTTTTTTCAAAAATTATGTCTTAATATTTATTTGTTACATGCCCATCAGTTATTTATTCTATGATTTTTTGAGGCTTTCTTATGAAATTAAATGATGTCTGGTTTATCTTTTATCTACTATTTAAAACTTGCACCAATATGGATGACTTTTCTGCGAAATGACAACTGACCTTACGCCAGCATGTGGGGAAATAAATGACGAAAAATAGTCGAACTATGGCCAACCTTAAATGGCTTATTGACAAAATATCCGCATTCTATTATTATTCAGGGTTAGATTATTGCATTGGCAAAAAAGTCAAGCTAGATGATATATCTGTATTTATCATAATTTGTGGAAAATTGTGATATCCACAACAAAGTTCAATGTTTTTATTAATATTATATTATTAATGTTATCTAAACTAGCTGTTTCCCGGAGTTTCACTCGCGTCCTCAGGGAACTACCGCCCGAACCCGAATAAAGCTATGTGTGTACCAAGTTTCATGCAAATTCGTTACGTAGTTTTTGCGTGAAAGAGTAACAAACATCCCTAGCTCGACGAGCCAGCCCGCGAGCTGAGCTAATAGCTTTAAAATTCCCGATTATAATAATCTTATATATTCTGATGCAGCCTGTCCTTTGCTGTCCTCCCCCAGCGACGCCCTAAGCCGAGGCCCGTACCCCTACTAGAGGGTGCCCTTAGAGTGTAGTCGCTAGTTTTGTAAGTGAAGTCCTTCACAGGCAAGCCCGGTTAAGCAGTCGACAACCTTCTAAGTTGATCTGCTGCCCTCTGTTTTGATTCACAAAAAAAGACACAAACATCCATTCATCCATCCTAATAAACTTTCACATCTATACTAATATTATAAAGAGGAAAGATTTGTTTGTAGGGGTTTAACTCAAAAACTACTGGACCGATTTTCATTGTTTTTGATTTGTTGTATTTGTCTCCGTCCCGAACAAAATAACTGCTAAAACAGCAGAATAAAAAAGATGATAGGACGGTACGAAGTTCCCCGGGTCGGCTTGTATAAGGTATTTTGTATATTGACGTGAAACACATAAGCACTCACACACACAAAGTTGCTATGTACACTAACAATTTTTCATTCACACACGCAAGGATTGCATAGCCTGAGCGGAACGTTAGGCCGCTAATTAAAACGGCAACGCGCTAACAAATTCAAGCTTGTGTAGGTCGCACAGTTAATATTTTGTACAAAACGATGCGGCCATGAACGTTTAATAGTTCATAGTTCTATATACATTCATTGACTTTAAAGATATAATATATAAACTAAGTTTTGCCTGCGGCGATAACCGCTTTTTTTTCGGCAAACCATCGCATTGGCTGGGGCCACAAAAATGGTCACCACTGGTCGGCTATATAATACTAGTTTATTCCCGCGGTTTCACCCGCGTCCTAAAATAACTACTAATCCTACCCGGATAAAAAATATCCTATGTGTTAATCCAGGTTATAAACTATGTGTCTACCAAATTTCATCCAAATCCGTCCAGCAATGTAAAAGTTTGTCAAGATGTGCGTAAGAATGTATGTTTGTCACTATTTCAAGCACACACAGTTAAAACCAGGGATACTTTTATCCCGGTTAATAAAACCATGCAGACAAAATCCCAGGAACGAGCTAGTATAGTAATTACCAGAATTCAAATTATTTTTCAGAATAACGTGACCATGAAAATGATTGTTGAATAATTAAAATTCGTGTTTGTAGAACTCACAAATGCATTTGGACATTATAAGGAAATTGTCTTCTAAGTGCAAATTGTGATATGCAAATCTTGACTTAAGAATTTTTAACAGGAAAAAATATAATTTACAGTCTTAATCTTCGCGAAGAAACTAGAAATATACTAAGGTCCAAGATCACCCACGAGATAACGGTCCGATAAACTTAAAACAGCTTTTTACCATAATTTAAAACTTCCAAACTTCGATGGATAACGTATTTTTGATTTTTTTTATTCCTGAAACGGTTGATTACTAAACCAGGGTTGTACACGAAAATTCCAGCTTCCTGGTTAAAAAGCTTTATTTTTTAACGGGCCGATTACGTAACCAACTGTCGGTGAATTTGGTCCAAAAGGGTAGATGGTAACGTGCAGTTCTCGTTACTGTACTATGATTACGAATCTGTCGAACTAAGGCTGCGGTTAGGTTGAGCAATATTGCTTCACGATGCTCCAAGTTGCTGCAGTCTTGCATAAAGGTTTTGTTTGTCTATGAATGACGTGATTCTGTCCAATAAAGCCTTTACGCTCCGGGGATTTTTTATACATACTTTACGCCTGGCTTGTATGACGACTTACTATCATACAAGCCAGGCGTAAAGTATGTACGTATACTCGAGGGTATGTTGGATGCCTAGCAACTTAACAATTTTTTTTTATTTTTTTAAAAAACGTTGCCCCACACTAGTAATTTCTCCTGTATCGGGGGTGCGTTTACAAACATACATTACACATGCACAAACACCCAGACCCGGAACAGTTTTTGTTGTCCCGTGCGGAAAGCGAACCTGCGACGCGCAGCGCAGCAGCCAATTGCTCAGCCACTACGCCAAACGTGCCATGCAGTAGGTACTTTTAAACAGTGTTTTCTCTATTATTATTTTCAGTATTTCTTATCTGGGGTTGTCATCTGTTAATTGGGAAGTATCGATTGTAGCGAGGTAATTAAAATATAAAAATATTGTCGTGTTTCGTCACCATCATCTGCCTAGCCTTTACCCAACTATGTTGGAGTCGGCTTCCAGTCCAGTTAAAGTTAAGTCCAGGTAACAAGATATCCTTTGGTAAGAATGGTTGTCAGACTTTCTAACTTCATCTGCATGGACTTAGAATTGCACCAAATTTCATCTAAATCCGTTCAGTAGTTTTTGCGTGAAAAAGTGACAAACATACATCCTTACAAACAATCGCATTTTTTATAATATTAGTAGGATGATAAATCAATATATAATATCCATTTCCTTTATTTACGTGAAGATGTATCCACATCGATTAAAAAATTAACACCTACTTATTTGCCATTAACATATATATAATACATAATATATATAACATATACTTTGTAATGCTCTCAAGGAATATAAATACGAGTACTATTGAATAATATTGAAATATACACGTACGAGCATGCATTTGGGACAGTTACAATAATCTTAATAACTTTGAAATCAAATATGAATGTTGGAAATGTTAAAAATTTCAAACGTTTGATGTTATGTATTTTGACAAAAATCTGAATTATGTAGTAAAGGAGAACCCTCAGTAAAAATGTACCATTTTCAGTTTCGATCTTGTCGCAACCTAAAAAAATACAAAATGGCAATGTCAAACGTTAAAAAAAAATATGAAATTATCTATATCTATACTAATATATAAAGCTGAAGAGTTTGTTTGTTTGAACGCGCTAATCTCAGGAACTACTGGTCCGATTTGAAACATTCTTTCAGTGTTGGATAGCTCATTTATCGAGGAAGGCTATAGGCTATATATTATTATGCTAAGACCAATAGGAGCGGAGCACCACTATTCCACGCAGACGAAGTCGCGGGCAGAAGCTAGTAATCTAATATGATTGAAAGATGACCTAAAGTGATAATATATTGTGAATGGATTGCAACAATTTTGTAACAAGTTGGATTACGAAAATTGCACGTCAAAATAGAAACAGATAGGTTTTTCTACTACCAATAGTCTGAAGGCCGTTACTGCATAAAGACCTGTTGTAAAACTACTAGTTGCTTAATGAAATATGCAGAATTTAATGTTTTTGAGTAGTTCATTATCCTTTATAATATTATAAATGCGAAAGTGAGTTTGTTTGTAAGTTACGCTTTCACAGTAAATGGCTGAAGCGATTTGGATGAAATTCGGTATGGAGATAGATGGGACCCTGACGTGGGATGGGATCCTACGTTAAATAGTTTTCTCAAGATGCGTGTGAAACCGCAGTAAACAGCAAATAATTTACAATTTTAGTACCTATTCACCGGTAAAAAAAGATATTGATTCTGTTTTATTGCACTCAAGTGTAAGAACTTAAACAATTCAAACATTGTAATTGAATTGACGAATGGCGAGCACGTGACGTTGTTATTTCCTATGCTTGTTTATTGCATGACTACAAAATAAAAAGTTCTTTGTATTATTTAGCTAAATTAAAAAGTTATAAAATTAACAAAATGGAAAGAAATGACAAACCGCATCGTTTCCAAGTAATATTATTATTCTGAGGTAATATTTAAAATCTAAAGAACGTTTGTTTTTTGCATAGAATTGGTTAAATACAAGACGCTTACATACCTAATCCGATATCATAATTTATTATCATCGCATCCCTGAGTCTTCAGAAAACTACTTCACGCACCCAAAAAAGGCTACAACCATCTCTAGGATTCCATCTACCTCCATACCAAATTCCATCAAAATCAGTTCAGCCGTTTTACTACGCGTATCAGACACACAGACAGAGTTACTTTCGCATATATAATATAAATAAAGAAGTAATGTTTTTGCAGCACATACATGTTTTCGCTACTTTTTTTTTTGTAAAAATATAGTCGACTATTTAGGTATGTATGTACATGGGCCCATTAGCTCAGTTGGTTAGAGCGTCGTGCTAATAACGCGAAGGTCGCGGGTTCGATCCCCTCATGGGCCACAATTCTTTTTGGAGCTTTTTATCCCTAGTCACCTTTTTTTTAGTTACTCCGATGGTGTTTGTGCTAGCCTAGAAGATATCTATTCACTCTCGATTTATACCAGTTCGAGGAACAATAAATTACACTACATTCTAAACCGCGATTTCACCATAAAATATGACATGTCACCCCTTTTTCCTAGCATTAAATCATCATCAGAAAGTTCAATTGAGCTAATTCTTAGCCAAATATAGTAAAAAACTTCTGTTTTTTTTTTCAAAGCTAATCATGTTCATTATCTCTTATTGGCGTTTAAATGATGATTATCTTATTTTATTGTATCAATAAAAACTACCTTCAAGTCACTATCAAAAGTTACAAGTCATATTTTCTTAATAGTTTAAGTTGAACAGTAGAACATACAAACTTAAGTTTTTTTTTTACTCACGCTGCATTTTAAATAAATAGTAACATTATTAATAGTGGCTTAAAGTGGATTACTTTTATACTTTATAAAAATTTAAATGCAAGAGTAAATCTGTATGTCTGTTCGTTTCGCTTTCGCTGTTAAACTGCTGAACCGATTTAGATGAAATTTGATCTGCAGACAAATTGAAAGTTGGGGAAAAAAAGGATAATGGATTAGTTTCTTCTTCTGGTATATTTTCTCTATTGTTAGCAGGAATAAGAATTAAACTAGTAGACAAAGCATGGCGAAAACGCCTCTGTTAGGCCAGCTAGATGCGAGCGAAATAGCATGAAACAGCGAGTCATATCATCATACATATAAGTATATCTGTAAAGTAGTTGTGTTTGCCAATCCCAAAAACGGCTACACAGATCTGGATGAAATTTGGTACGCACATACGCGCACACATAACCTTGATTAAAAACCTTGATTTGTCCAAATACCGGGATAAAATGTATCCTATACATATAGGTCCAAATACCGGGATAAAATGTATCCTATATGTATAGAATTGAATTTTTCCAATTTGAAGTCTAGACAAAGTCGCGGGCAGAAAAGCTAGTAAATAAATATTTGTTTACTGAGAATTATGAATATTCATTATCAATGCATTTGTATAATATTATGCGCCTGCAAACAAAAAATAAAGCATAGCCACTTCCTAAATATTATGACCTAGAGAATGTTGCGTGTTTGGGCAAATAAAATATTGCAGTGTCATGATGATTTAGCTAAACTACTCGTAACATTGATATTACAACTGCAAGTTATTTGTGCAACATACATTTGCTTTCATAATTTGAAAATTGGTAAATATACATAGCCGTTTTCAAATCATAAATACAAACATACCAAAGCAAAATTTTTGTTTAAAATGGAAAACTAACAATTAGCAGCTTTCAAAGACACAATTAAAGTCATCAATTTAAATAAACAGTAAGTAAGTAGCGAGTCATATTCCATTCAAAAATCGCTGTCGATACGAATACGTTTTCGAAAGTGATTCGTGCTAGGCCCACTGCGCTCAGAATGCATGTTGCAATCCATTACTTGTAGAATGCACTGCCTATTCTCCGATGCAACCGTAAAGCTTCATCTATTACTTACGACCTTCTAAAATACAGTTTACGATCTACCATGTAAAGTATATTATTATATAGTAAATAATAAAAACATGCTTTTTGTGGTAAGTGTAGTGTAGGTAGTGGCTAAGACCTGTCTCTCGTTTACAAGTATGCGGGTCCGAAACCTGACAAGTACCAATGTGACTTTTCTGAAGTCATAATATTATATACTTTTCATGTATATCTTAGACGTTAGTAACTAACGCAGGAGGAAATAATCGTGAGGAAATCTGGACTTAAAAAAAGTTTGAAATCGCCAATCCGCCTCGAGCAAGCGTCGTGATCAATGCTCTTGCTTTCTCTGTATGAGAAGAGGTCTGTACCCAGCAGTAGGAAAATATATAGGTTGATGATGATGATGTTTTTATAGACTGAAATGTGATTTTTATTTAACCTTTCCCTTTGATAGACGAAAGTTATTTCAGAGGATTGCATCAGGAGACAGTTACAAAGCCTTATTTTGACCTAGATTATACATAAACATAACCTATACAAAACTACTCAATGGTGCCGATTCTGACTTACACACGACTAAACTAATTTTAAAATATCATGCTCTTTTTCTATTGCGAAATACAAGAAGAGGATAGCAAGTAATTCAGTGCTGTCAAATTAAATGACAGATGACATTTTGTTCGTACAGGTTTGTTAATTTAGTCGAGGTGTTACGTCGTGCTGTTTAATTTATATGGAAAACTATTTTTTTCTAATTTGACAGGTGTTAAAAGTTTGCTATCCCTTTCTTATATTTGTTGATGGAAAGAGAGAATTATAGACTAAATTTAATTTAGATGGTGTCAAGAGAATCGCGGCCAATAGCAATTGGTTTATTCCGTAAGATAGTAGTTTAAATAAATATTTTTTATTACTCAAAATATCAATTGAAGTCTTTAAATGACCCGAATTCATTGCTTACATGTGTGCAGTGTGGTATATTACCGAACTGATACTACTTACATATCGAAAAAAAAATATACTAAGATAACCTTCATTAAGCTCGATTAAACTCAAACAAAAAGTAAGCATGTAGGTTAAGAACAACAATTTTGTTTGTATAATCTGTACCAATTAATTTTAAGAAAAATGTAAACAAGTCGTAACCTATTTTGTTCTAATTCTGCCACAGAAATTAACAAAATGGCGTAAAGATGGCGCATTTATGTCAATTTCATGCTCTAAACATCATCATTTAATGCCGTTTTATTTATATAAGTGGGAAAATTAGAATAAAATAGGTTATGATTTTGTTGACGTTTTTCTCAAAACAAATTGGTACAGATCATAGATAGTTGCGAAATTATCGCACGTATTACTCCAGTTTGTTGTGTGGTAGTAGATTAATGACCTATCTCATAGATAAAAGTCTTCGCGCCGCTCCGGCTAGATACCGCGCTTCCTAGAAACAATATCTCCGTGAATGCGGCAACTTATTATTGTAGTATATGTAAATGAAGTGAACCCAGTGTTTTTCTTATTTTTCTAGTATTATTCTCACACAGTTTCACTACAAAACACTGACATTTTACTTGGGATTATGACTAAAACGATTAAACTAAATAATTCGGGACGCCTTCCTTGCAACGGGATTTTCTTCGGACTGGCTCGGGTGTGCCGACTTCAGCATACTATTTGTTGCCGTAATTTACAAGTACACTGGCGGTATCTAGTCGGAGCAGCACGGAGACTTTCATTACCTAATCTATGGACCTACTATCCGTAGTTTCTTACTAGAGATAGAATTGGTAATCGACCGTTTTAGGAATAAAAAACCCAAATGATGAGGTATTTATTTATTTTATGTATGTTATTATTATATTATGTATAGTAAGTATTCGAGCATATTAGTATTATATCTGTACATTATGTAAACAGTACACCATGGACTACCTACAGCATCATTACTCCTTTTATCATAAATCCATCCAAAGGTTGTCTGTAAAAGATCGCTTTTAGCGATAAGACCGCCCATTGTGTCACCCTATGTAACTAACTTTCCAATGTTATATGTTTTTCTTTTGGTGTACATAATAAAGAATATTCTATTCTATTCTATCCATCGTAAGACAGAAGTTGGAATTTACGTGTTTTTTTCCGAGTTAATCGGACTGTCATCTTGCCGGTTAACATGGGCCTAAGTAAGCAAATCCATGGATAGATAGATTATTGAAAACTTCAATTTATCGTTATCGGTCACAGTATAGATCACCATCAATCTCATAACACGAAACTCCGTGATCCTCTTGAAGCACATTAAACGCTAAAGCTAGTCAGACAACTAGGTCTACCAAATAATTAAGTTGTGAAGATGCCTAAGCAGGGATTGCATAAAAAATACTGCTTCTCCGATTAAACTATAAACTGTTAGATTGCAGATAATAATAATTCAGTAAAAAAACCAATCCAGGTCAAAAGCCGTGATGACCAAAATAGTTGGGGGGTATTACCTATCCATATTATTGCGTTCTAGTGTATTACCTATCGAAAACGTCGGGGAATGTGGTCGACCTTAGTGTCGTCACGTATCTGGTTGCGACACTAACACGCTGTAAGTCTCGTTATCAATACGAATATGTGTCAAATACGATAATGAGAGAAATTGTAATTATTTTATTTTTTACTGTGTAGTGTAAGAAGTGTATTAGTCTAAGATAAAATGTTATTAAATTTCATCTAATTCTTCTCACAATAATGTTACGTTTATTGTAGGTGGTTGCGCTGGGTGCGTGATTCGATGTTGTTGGAGATGAATGAGACTTGTAGACTTTTACAATATTTTAATGCTAATAACTTGATTAACTTGTACGACATAAGTATTATAAAATCTGTATACGTACGTTGTTGGTCGTGGTCTGTGCGCGCGTGCGCGCACGGCGAAGTAGACCTAAAACTAGAAAATCGAATCCCCGTTACACCACTTTCAATTCAGAAAGTTTTTTTTTCAATTTCGATTCGATTTTTTTCCAGAAATCCTTTCTTAGTAGACTAGATAATAAATTTCAAGTTTGTAGTCCTAGCATTTGTAGGGTCTGCGTGATCAAGTAATTATATTTTGTACCGTCTTCTGCGCGCGCGTGACTTTGTCTACGTTCTCTTATATACTGGGACCAAAGTATCCTATGTATTACTCCAGGTTAGAAACTATGTGTGTACCAAATATCATCTAAATCCATTCAGTAGTTTTTGCGTGATGCGTGTCCAAACATACAGACAAAAAAATTAAAAACTGTTGCTTTGGCTTACGTTGTTCTAATAATGACTTCTCATATTAGTTTGTCTTCAATATCTATAATATAATGTACGGACATCGGCACCGTTACAATTTTATATATTATACCTAGAAAGATATTCTAGTCCGACTTTGTTGCTGCTTCATCTTAGTAATCATTCTATTCCAGTTTCCCGTACACGACTTTAATATATTTAATTGTATATAATTTGATGGTAATAGCACAGTGTTTTACAGTTGTCATTGTTATTTCGTATATCTGCGAGTTTCCTGCAAGTTATTATAGTAATACAAACTGATATAATCTCGCGTTTAATTGTGTAGTGAGTACCTATGTGACATTTCTACTCATCTCAGCAGCAGCCTATATATTGTCCCAGTGCTGGGCACAGGCCTTTTCTCATTCAGAGAAGGCATGAGCATCGATCACCACGCTTGCTCGAGTCTGTGTGGCGATTTCAGATTTTTATAGTTCAGGTTTCCTCACGATGTTTCTCCTTCACCGTTAGTCAGTGACGTCTAAGATATACTTAGAAAGTACATACGACTTTAAAAAAGTCATATTATACACGAGAGGCAGGAGCCTTAACTACCCACCACTTTTCAACTACAAAATATGATGTTAGGCATTTGAGATTTTTTTAATAGGTTGAAATCAAATTATATTTTTTAAGTATTTTAGGGTGTTACAATTCATTAAATTATACAATGGTTCCTAAAAGATTTGATCTATAATTCATTTTATACCAGCTGTGTTGTTGTCGTTAATTAATTGTTGTCCAATACTTGGCAAAGTGTCAAACAAAGACATCGAAAGTATACCTAAGTAAGTATACCTGAAGCATCAGTAGAATTACATTATTGAATGAGCTCAAGGAATTATGTTAAGATGATTCGCAGGCTGCATCCTTATGTATTCAAATGTATAACATTATTAAGGAAAAAAAACCTACTGCAAATTTAAAGCTAATGGGAATTGATTATTGATGATATTTATTTATTTCATTACTTACATTATTTCGTCAGGGAAAAATGTGTTCATTTAATTTGTTAATTTTGTATAACATTAAAACATAATGCTTTATTCTATCTTAATATACCTAACTTCAATACCTACTCAAAGACTTTTTTCTGAAAGAAAGAAAATTCATTTATTTCTGGACAGGCACAGGAAAAAAACAGTTATTTTATATGTGTACGAGTTCAGAAAAGGCTCTTACTCCTATCTCATAATGCTACAACATTTACTAGAAAAAGGTCTCAGTAAGCGACATAAGTGAGTAATAAAACAAGATAAACTAAAAATTAAAAAAACCCCTACGTAAACATGCCTTACATCATTTCGGAATAGAGCTGATACTTTTACACTGCTAGACCGATATTGACCAAATATAGCTAAAAACCACCGCAGGGAAACTGGCTTTCAAATGAAAACCGCATCGAAATCGGGTCATCCGTTTGAGAGCTACAATGCCACGAACATACACATACAGACAAACAGACATCGACGTCAACTCCACCAACCACTCTGTATGAAGTCGATTAGTAAAGAATTTCTTCCTTAAATAAAACAGCAGCTTAGATAAATATGATTAGTTAATCAACATAGAAAATAAACCTGCATTAAACTAATGCAGGTACCTATTATTGAAATGGCTTGATAATTAATATTTATAGTGACAATTTAAAAATAATCACAGAATTATCATAATTGATAGTAATTTAATACAATATAGAAGCTATTTTTAGATTTGTGTGATGATTATTTTATATAATGTCATTATCATCTGTCGAGCCTTTTCCCAACTTGAGTCGGCTTCCAGTCTAAACTGAATGTATGAACCAGAGTTTTACATGGAGCGACTGCCTATCTGACATCCACAATCCAGTTACCGGGTAACACGGGTTAGTAATTTAATCTTAAGTTGAAATTAGATTTGTTTCCTACTTATATGAGTTTGTTTCCCTCACCAACGTTACAAAATACATACATGCAAAATTCTGTCTATCTGTCTGTCTTTTACCCTTTGATGGTTAAACAATTGAACCGATTGATTTGAAATTTGGTATGTAATGAAAATTCGAGGGCATCTGTTAGTTTTATCCGGGTACATGAAGTATTTATATCTAAACTATAATTAAGCCTAACACTACTGACTTTCACACCATACTATAAAACAGCAAGTGTTTGACAACATTGCTGCAGCGATGCGCTTGCGCAACTGTCGATCATTGCGGACATCATGAATTACTAGCGTGTTAGTTTTATAGGCATTTAAAAATAGACATTGCTGGAACCAGTCTGGGGACGTAACATCACGTTTACTGTCACTGTTCAGGAGTGAGAGTGAGACGGAACTAGAAGCGACGTATGGTAAAATTTTTTTTTCACAATGCATATTGGAACATAATATTCAATACCCATTGAGGCGAAAAGGCATGATGATTATATTAATTTTATTCTTCTACCTCTTTCTCACATCCTTCCTACTAAATATCTATTATGAACGTAAAAGTTTAAAATTTAGTATGAAGATAGATTGAAAACCGGAGAAAGCTATAAAAGACTTTATCCGGGAGCTTGAAGTAGTTCACCCTGGATGCGACTGACACCGCGGTAAACAGCGAGTTATTCAAAAACTCTTACAATATCAACCAGGAATAAATTCATAGCCAGGATTTTATACCTTTTTTTTCGGAAGGGAAATCATCAAATGACCACTCCCGCCGTGGATGTGGTGGTAGGGAGTGTCAGACTCTTACCGATTAAAACCCATCCATGTTTCTTCCCCAGCCCTTTATGTTCCGGGGGCGCGGTACGGTAACTCTTTCGGACGTCTCGCAGTCCCGGCAGGCTATGTCCCTGGGAGAGGGAAATCGTCTGGGGCTGCGGGATGTTCGAAAGAGTTACCAGCACCATAACATAACATAAAAAAAGTTTTAACATAAAGAAAAAAACCACGTGTATTAATCAAGTCAAAATCATTCCGGCCTTTCACCTCCTTCATAAAAAAGAAAGACTCGCTCATGGAAGGCGGCGATATACGACTTTGGCCCTTTTAAAGCTAATGATTACGCTTTAACGACTTGCTTTCATGATTTGAAAAGTATATATACTAAACTAGAGCATATGCTTGATAATTTTGTATAACGTTTTTTTTAATTATGTATTTATAACATTGTATAAAAAAATCATGAAGTTAGGTCTAACGCACAAGAAAAACTGAGTTTTACATAGAATTTATCAAGCGGATTTTAATGAAACCTGTACCATTTTATAGAAAAGTTAATTATCTGTCTTTTTGTATACGTATATTTTTTTTAAATCGTACATTTACGTCAATTTTTGTGCTTTTGTCAAAACGTTGAGTTGAAATTACGGAGGGGCTCCACCGGGCGACGGGGGCAGTACGTCTGTGACCACTGTCACGGGTAGACGCTGTCACTCAGAGCGACCACATTACGATGTAAATAAATTATTATATTTGTAATAAGATGACTGGTGAATTATAATTATTACATTGAAAAGGCACTACATGCGGATAAAATATTTTTTTGATGTGAATAACGTGTTTTCAAACCAAATCATCCATAATCTGTCATAATCTAAAATGTGTGTATCTAAATTTGGCAGGACAAATATATTTTGTTATTGACTTACTAAATAATTAAATGTACTTTAGGATTTAAATATGTATTTGTTTTAATACATTGCGTATTCAAAACGAGAATATTGCATACCTCATTTAAATTTTACATGTAGGTCGGAAATAATCGTCAAAATTAAAATTCTTTCATGTTATGTTACAATATTTCCTAATAGTTTGGAATTTATAGAAATATGTAGTAGCTATAAGTCAGGGCATGGGGTGATATCTTGAACAAAACTTAATGGTTTGTAAATAAAACGGTTTATCCATGGGTAACAAGGTGGCGCTATTCTAAATTATTACCAATGAAAATATTTTTCTAAACACGTGAATTTGGGTTCGAGTTTCTTTGCTACGAGACGAATTTGAAAAAAAAATGCAGAATATGATAAAAAAATAAGCTTACGCTATTAAAAGAGTATGGTAAAATGTAAAATTGTAAAATGTATTGTATTGTCTGACTATTTTAGCTAGACCATTTTCCTATTTTGGATTGGTTACATTAGTTTTATTTTTAGGGTTCCGTAGTCCGACAAGGAACCCTTATAGTTTCGCAATGTCCGTCTGTCTGTCTGTTCGCGGCATAGCTCAGAGGCTCTTGGTACTAGAAAGCTGAAATTTAGTATAGATATGTGTATTGATCACGCCGAAAAAGTGGTAAAAATGAATAAAAAAAAAATTTGTGGACCTCCCGAACACGTGAAATGAGGATCAATATTTTTTTTTGTTGCGTAACCCTTCATGTAGGGTATCGTTAGATAGGTCTTTCAAAATAAAAAAAAACTAACTTTCGAAAACTATCACGGCTAAGTAGACTTCACCGGTTACAGAGTTATAGTTGACTAACTAAGACCTACTACGGAACCCTACTGCGCGTGGCCCGACACGAACTTGGCCGGTTTTTTACTGGTAACATTGGGTAGTGATGCTTTACATAGCAACCATTTTCGAAATTTAGTAAAAACGCCAAGTAAGCAGTCACATATGATATACATATTAATCTATTAGTCAAGGTATCTAATGTGGGATAATATTATATACACACAATCTAAAAGATAAGACGAAGCATAGTGTTTTAGAAATGAAGGTCCTACTTCACTATGCCACTCTTATGTTTTATTTTCAACACCAAATAGTATCCGACAGAACGTCGATTTTTGGCTAGGCCTAAGCCGATTAATAGGCAATCGCTTAATTCTTTGGCTAAAGCCCTGATAAATAAAAAGGACTTGATCTTCTTTAATTTTTGATCCAGAAGTCAAAGACAGAAGAACTGGAAATGAAAAAAGAAGATATATTCAAATAGTATATTTAAGGTTCCGAACCAAAATAGTAAAAAGTAACCCTTATGGGATGCGACTTTCTCTGTCTGTCTGTCAGAGCTGATAATTACTTCAGGAATAACTAACCTTATCGATTTGGAATAATTGTTGAAATATATCGCAAATGGATAAAGTAGAAAAATACTACCTATTACTTTCGAGGAAAAATGGGAATTAAAATTGTTTTCTTCGACATCTTTTGGTATACGAATTAAATTTAAAAAAAACTCTCCGTAGTTTGTAAAACAAACATTCTGAAATAATTAGACTTCCGTACATTTTTCTCTTAAATGCTTTTCTTAATATGGTATTTCGACCATTTTCCAATTCCAAGGTTATGTTTGAATTCCGATGAATTGTAATAAGAAAACTAAATGAAAATTGAGCTACTGCATGTCAATTTAATAATCTTTCTATAAAAAAATCTGTCAATTTTTGCGGTGAGTTATTCTGATAAAATATATTATAAAAAACCTTATATTAGTAATATAAGGTAAAAAGATAAAGATCAAAAATATTTAAATCGGTAATTATAAATGATTTCAAAGTCAAAAATCGAAATTGCATCTTTCTAAAAGATTATCGAAATGCCATACAATGGTAGGATTTTTTTCCATTACTTTATTTCTTCAATAATGCATGAAACCGTGGAAAAGGGTCGTACAAATTTGGTGCTTGAAAATGTAACAGCTAATTCTCATTCAGACAACGTCTATATCCAAATTTAGCACATTTATTTTTGCATTGATTTTTTGCTTTACGGCACTTTCATAATTGGGCCCAAAACGGGTGATATTCCATTGTTCATGATAGGTAAAAATTTAAAAAATCTTGATCATAATCGGAATTTTTACTATCCCACTTTTGGGTATGACATAGACATGCATTAGCATTAATTATCACGCTTTTTCGAGGTGAATTGGTGATTTCAGACCGTGTAGTCCAGGTTTCCTCACGATGTTTTCCTTCACCGTTAGTCAATGGTGTCTAAGTTATACTAAAAAAAGTGCATGTTAAACTTTGGAATAGTCAGATTCGTAGTTTCTAGGTTTCGAAGTTCGAATCTGCATACTCATAAATGAGATGCAGGTGCCTTAGCAAAGAAGCCACAATGACTTTTTACTAATATGTTCGGTGTATCAACTTAATAATATGAATAAAACTACCTGCAGCTTATTTAATATATTAACATCATTTGTAATACAGTCTCACTCACTTTTAGGTCTTTAAACGTAATAGATTATTCAATTTCGGTTCTGTTGGTGTCAACACTTAGGCCAATTTTAAGCTAATGGTTTGGCCAAAGCTGATGCCAAAGGTTTGGTCGGACACTTTACAGATGGATCAGAAACGTCGGACTAATTAACTGGCTTCCAGGCTCTCCTTACAAAACGAATATGATTTTCCTATACAAGTGAAGATGAGCTGAAGTTATTTGAGAAGCAGCAGATGTCGTAAAATGCAAATATGAAAAAAACTTGCGTGCATTTCTGTTAGAAGAGCTCAAAGTGGACACCAATATGGCCTAAAAATTAACTCCTATGGTGCGATTTTGTCTGTCTGTCTGTCTGTCCATCTTTCACAGCGGATTAATTCAAGAATGCTAGTTGTCAGAATTTTTTCTTGAAACTTGTAACAATTCAGATCGATAAACATGTTTTGCAGATTAAAGAAATTGAAAATATTTTTGCTTTTCTGGCCAAACGAAGTATGCAGTGGGGGTTGGAAATATAAAATTAGTGTTTCGAAGTATTACTCAGACAGATGTTATTTGTATTTCTATTTTTATATCTTAGACATGCATATCGAAATATAATATGCGACTGTCCTTAGAATCTCTACATAATATTATGGTCACCCGTCAAAGTTCTTCAAAATATAAAATGACAACCGTACGGTGTGCATTGCGGGGTCGCGGGGGGGAAGCTCAAGCTCCGCCCATTTGCTCAAGGTCATTGGCGGTAGTCGTCGTCTTAAATCAGGTTTCAGTGCTTACTTGCGTCAATAAAAGGACCGCAACTTATTAACCGGGTCGTTGAACTTTTGATCTGAAGCTTCATATATTTTTTATGATAGGTGTGAGCCCCTCATACTAAACTGGAGGCTACCATTACCGATAAGACCAATAAGACTTCCCGGCCTTTTTCGGATGGGAAATCATCAAATGACTTCATCCGTCGTGGGTGGGGCGGAAGGGAGTGTCAGTCTCTTACTGACTAAACCCATCCATGTTCCTTCCTCAGCCCTATATATTCCGGGGGCGCGGTAACTCTTTCGAACATCCCGCAGGGCCGGCAGGCTATGGCCCAGTAGGAGGGCCCCGTCGCTAATTGCTGACAGCTCTTTGAGGCGCGCGTGGAATACGACAGCCACGGAACACTTCCCGACCAGGAAACCGAACCAGGACCTCATGCTTCTCAGTCGCGGTTAGGATCATTAGACCAACGAGGCACTATTGAGGGTTACTGCAGTACGCAATACGGCAATAGTAAGGTTCTTTCGTCACGACGACAAGCGACTGCACTTACAAGAAGACATACGTATACAGGCTACGCAATTTCCGATGCTTACTCAGCCGCGACTGATCCTAAGCGGATATGGCGTTCAATATAGCAAAATAATGATGCTATTCCTAACCTTTATAAATCAAATGTATGAAATAATATAACATTGCACTTATTTCTTGTAAAATTATAAACCTGAAAGTTTGAAAGAATGGAATGTTTTTCATTCTTTCACGCAAAAACTGATGAACTGATTTCGATGAAATTTAACGCACCATTGTATACCATGTTCTAGATCAGCCATACTCAATCTTTTTTATAGGGCCACAAATACTTTTCACTCATGGTGTCGCGGACCGCAAGCAAAATTTGCTTAGGTATTAATAAGTTTTCCTCGGTAATGTTGGTACGTCTTACTAGTTACCTATTTTATTACTAACATGAAGTATACCTATTTTATTTAGTTACTCGGTGCGCCCACAGTTTTTCTGAAGGACGCGAAATTTAAAATGGTTTTCAATTTTGTAACTCTAGGTGGGCCAATCACAAAGGCCAAGTAAGTCGCAGGTTGAGTATACCTGTTCTAAATTGACACATAAGATTTTTTGACTAATTAATGGACTCTTAATTATTTCACAATTCAAAAGTGCCTGTGAATTGTCTTGTTGAAATAAATGACTGGAATTTTGATACTTTTCGTCCCCGTAGCTGGGCCTAATTTTGAACGCCACGCAGATCAAGTCAGCTAATACTTCCCAAGGATTTTTTATAATCTTTGACATCATGCACCTACACGAAGGGCGTATATACAATAATGAGTTTGGCCTTTCTCACTGTGGAGGTTACATGTCAAATGTTAAAGGTACAGTCACACTTGTTCATTAGTGGCATGCAAGCAAACAACAATACTATAAAGGCGGATTTTTATATTCAAATACAAACTTCTCTTTGTTTCATCAGCCTATTTTCCTACCCTACTGCTGGGTAATGGCCTCTTTTCATACAAAGAAGGCATGAGCATTGATCACCCCGCTTGTTTAAGGCAGATTAGCGATTTTAGACTTTTTATTAGTTCACCAATGTGACTTTTCTGAAGTCATAATTACGTAATTTGTTTTTGTTTTAATTTTTCGACGACCTGAGTGGTTTAGTGGTCAACATGCCGGAATGCCACGCAAGAAGTCCCGGGTTCGATTCCCGGCCGGGCAGAAATTGAAATGATGAATTTTAATTTCTGTAACGGGTCTGGGTGTTACTATGTATAATATGTATGTATTTATAAAAATATATAAGTAGTATATCCGTTAAGCTAGCACCCATAACACAAGCATGCTTGCATTGCTTACTTTGGGGCTAGATGGCGCTGTGTGAAATTGTCCAAAGAAAGATAAAGAAAGAAAGAAAGATATTTGTAAAGGCAAAATATCGTGAGGAATACTTTTTTTTTGGATTCCTCACGATATTTTTCTTTTTTACTTCTACCACATTGGTACTTCCCAAGTTTCGAACCCGCACTCTCGTACACGAGATACAGGTGCTTTAACCACTAGGCCACCATAATACAATAAGTAAGATACAATAAGCACGATACACACACACAACACACACATTGTATTGTACTTTTTGCGTCTAGTAGCTTTTTCACCGACATTCAAGGAAACTGCTTCACGAACCTTGATATGAACTACCCTATATCCTTCTCCAAGGTTCAGTCTATGTCCATACCAAATGTCATACAAATCATTCAAGCCGTTTTAGCGTGAAAGCATAACATACAGAGTTACTTGAATGTTCAATATTAGTAACGAGTGTTAATGTAATTTAAGCTAATAGTTTACTTAATGTTAATAGTTTATTTAGTATTCAATAGTTCTAATGCATCGGTCTAAGTGCCGTCAAGGCAACCCTACGTTCGAGGTTAGGAGCCAGCTATTCTGTGGCTAAGCAGGTCGTTACTTCCTGAGATAGATACGATAAACCATACCTATAGTTGCCTAAGATATTAGGCTAGGTCATTTTGACGTTTCTAAGACGTCAGATATCAAAATTATTTTAGTAATTAGTAACTTCAGCGCAATTATATAAGATAAGATCAAACGAATTTCAATAAAAATAAATAAATAAAGCCTTTGTTGTCTTGATGACAAATACAATTAAGAATTATAAAATTAAAAAAGTGCCTTAAAATTTTATGAGTAAAATTGATCGATATAATATTTAGAATAATCTTTTATTATTAAGCACAAGTTGACCAATTTTTATGGATCAAAAAACCTACCGATATATAGGTCTTTAAAAAGTACTTAGAAATAAACTGATCCATAAAAGTTGGTCAACCTGTGTTGCTGTTTTAACCGCACACGGGAGGAACTACCACGCGCACCCGGATAAAAACTATCCTTTATGTCCTTTCCCAGGTTTCAATCTATCATTAAGGCGGCGATATATGTGAAATAGGTGTAATTTGTGTTACATTAAAACGTTTTTTCTCCGTCATTTTTATCGAAAATGCTTCGAAAAAAATACATAATAATCTATGCCATACAAGGCAGATCCCCTTCTTTTCAAAAATAAAAAAAAATCTATTTAAATATCAAAAATAATTGAGCAAAGTATCATCTGTTTTCTTAGTTACTACGGTTTTTCTCGTAAACTATCAATCTCAGGATTATTTTATTGTCATCACCATATTAAATAAAAGAATACCGAGGGAACCTTCTTCTTATTTTTCCAGATTAATGCCCTAATTATTTTTAACGATTTTTTTACGTAATCGATACTCTTTATTCGCGTGAGCACCCCTCTGCCGTCCTAAGAATCAGTGCGGGACGAGACGCTGTGCTGAACGTACCTGCGACACTTTTCTCCAAAAACTGCACTATTATTTTATTTGTGGAATGCGAAAGTTTGGATGGATGTATGGACACGGTAAAGGTATCTAACAGTATTGTGACTCGGCCTTGTTCGGGATATAACTACCTACAGCCGCGCGGTACTCACACACGCGATAGGGCTGCCTGCCTATAGTGTTTTAATTTCATCAACCTACTCGTACTTGAGTTTCTTTCTTGTTTTGTGAATGTAAATAATATATATTATTATATTCAAAAATGTTTTTTTTGTGAATGAAATAGGAAGTGTTCAATAAAAATACATGTAAATCTTACTAGGTTGGTACCTATCATTTATTACTCACATATTCATTTCATAACGATATTTCGCCTAATTCAATAATATGTATGTTTATAAATAGCTAATTAAATAAGTAAGTAAATAGCCTAGAGTGGGAAACTACTTTTTTTTAACGTAAGCGCACTTTTTACGCCCTATCTACTTATTTATTAATTAATCTGGGTTTTTTTACTCAGTGGAAAAATCGAAATATCTGCCTATTAAAAGCAAAAACAGATTATTACGTCATTGGTAGACATATCCAAAAATTATAGTTATACCTTGCGGAGTATCCAGGTAATTTAAAAATGTTATTGATGAATTCAAGGAACCAATACATATTAAATAAGCACTTGAACTTATTTTTAGTGAAAAAATCGCGCGGTTATTGTTAAAAAATACCGGCCAAGTGCGAGTCGGACTCGCGCACCGAAGGTTTCGACATTTGTTTTTTTTTTTTTTTTTTTTTTTTTTTATTATAATAGATTCACCAACAATTGTTTACACCATTTCAATTATAAATCACATGCTTAACGATAATATTACAGTGTAACAATCACTTATAAGTGAACAGCACATGCTTAAATTAATATCAGACCAAAAGTGAAGCTTACTTAGTAAAAATCAAAATACATCGAAGTTAAAATCAAAATTAAAATCATAATAAAAAAATAAAATCAAAGTTACAATCAAAATTAAAAATTAAATTAAATTTAAAACCAATATTAAATTGAAATTATAATAAATTTCACTTGGAAAGAATATTATACGCAATAAAGTCGCAATTGGTTATTTGACTGTATTTTTTTTATTAGAAATACATAACTAATTAACGAAAAGATTAACAACAGTGAAAATACGAATGTATTATCCTAAAAAACGGCCTAGTTATAAGCATTTAAAAAGTCATTGCTAGAAAAAGAGAGCACGATGCAATTATGACGTCATTATGTCCAAACGCTGTATAACTCGACATTTCCTAGAACAAATTATGTTTCGCGTGACAAGGATAGAGAATTCCCCCTCCAAAAACTTTAAAAGCATGGATGTTATTTATTTTAACATTGACATCGACACTTCGTTTTGTTTCTATGGAATCTTTTTAATGAAACAGCATTTTAGTACATTTTAGTTGGTGGTCAAATACCTAATTATCTTATTTTTTCGACCGCATAATTAAATTTATTTGTAGGGGAAAATTGCTGATTACTTAAAAACTGTTAAACTTAAATTCATAGTTTTATTTTCCCTGTAATATTTAGGTTAATGTCTATCAATCATTATTATTTCAGATTTTTCCCTTCTCAAATTACGGAGATAAAAATGACCGTTCCCCCCGGTAATTTTTTGTGCGGATTTCATTATTATTCGAAAATTAAAAGACATACAAGAAAACAAAAAAATATATTAGAATGTGCAAATAAAGACCTTTCATATGATACCCCACATGACCTAGTAACTATACTTAGAAATTTTAAACACCCACTTTCCCCCACTTTTCCAATAAAAGCAATATGATTTTTTTTTTTTTTCATTTGGAATACGCATGAACAATCGTTCTTTATAACTGTTCCAAATTTCAAGTCAGTGTGACAGACGGACAGACAGACAGACGAATTGAAACCATAAGTGTTCCTTTATACCATTTTCGGTACGGAACCCTAAAAACAACACACCGTCCGTTCGTCACTGCGGCACAGTCGCGACTATCTGCATGCCGAGATCGAGGCGCGTAGGCATAGCTCGCGATTGATCCGTTTCTTTGAAGTTGGAATACTGTATAGATAATATTACCGTGGTATGGATGTCTGTTCCCTCTTCACGCCAAAACGGAACGCTAATGAACGGATTGGGCTGAAATTTTGCATATAGGTAGTCCTAGGCTTGGAATCAAACATAGGCTGTACTTTTTATCCCGGAAGAAAGCGTGCGGAACCGCGGGCAAAAGCTAGTACCTAATAAAGTAACATCATAGGCACGGAAATGTTACCTCGTGAACAAACTTGTAGGTTTTCTAGGCTGGGCTATCTATTTATGTAGGTAGGGTAGGCACTTAGCGACTTACTATATTATTGAATTGAATTGGTAATAAAATAATGAAATGATTATGAGAAGATGGTATTTGGTATGTGGTAATAATGGTAAGTATTTATGAGGGTTATAAATGGTAGCACACAAAAATATTTTTACTGAAAACTTCTTATTAATTTCACTATCCACAAATTGAATAAAAAATATATTAACATTAAAAAAATAGAAAGAAACTCAAGTAGGCAGAAATACTGTAAGCCGGCAGCCCTATCGTGCTGTGCAAATGGTTGGATTATTATTTTGCCGTGCCATGCGCTGCGCGTACGTAATTTTTGTCAGGGGAGGTGTGGAGCCTGCGCGGGGTATTTTCCTTGGTTACGCCCACTCGAGCAAGGTCATCGGCGTATATCCCGCTCTTAAAGCAAATTTCATCTAAATCGCTTCAGCCATTTTACCATAAAGTAACGAACTGGCTCGAGCCAAGTCCGCTTAGCCCATGCGGATCGATTGATTAGAAAAGTTAAGCTGCGCTGCACTGGATAGGTAACCATTTTATGAGACCCCCGCCGTGCCTCGGAGAGCACGTAAATCTATCGATCCTGGACCTGATCTCTCTCCGGTCTGGCGACCCATCGAGCTATGAGAGTGAGCGAATAAATAGAGAGTGCGCCTGTGTCTGTAAGCGCTTCTGCCCTATAATATCTCCTGCGTACCTGGCTAGTCTTCATTGAGATTGGCCGCTGTGACCGAAGTCGGTCTGAAAATTATTAAAGTAAAATAACTGATACTTTTCAATGTATACTAGTAATAAAATGCTATACGTAATCGTATATTCTCGAGATTATTATTTACTTAAGGTGTACGACTGTTATTGGTTACAACATAGGTAATTAATTTTGACTAACCCTTTGTTCCGTTAATAATATGAAACAAGATAACGGCTTAGGTATCTACCAGGGTATTCTTAGTATCGACCCTTCGATAATAACAAAAAAATAAAACCGACTTCCAAAAAAAACTGAAAAGTAAAACATATTTTTTATTTAAACGCTTTACGACCAAAACATCGCTTTCGAAGTCGGTGTCTTGTAAGTTACTATTGGTAGTATTTCGCCACCGACTTCGAAAGCGATTTTTTGGTCGTAAAGCGTTTAAATAAAAAATATTTTTTACTTTTCAGTTTTTTTTGGAAGTCGGTTTTATTTTTTTGTAAAAAGTTTTTTATTTTTTCGCTTTTCAGTGTCTCGGTCTTGCTATCTTAACAAAATAAACACACCACTTTTTTAGATTGTAATAAGCGTAAATAACCAAATCATCTAAGTATTTGGCATATCAGCAAGTAGAGATAAATCGTTATTTTTGATATATTTATAAAACGGCTGAACCGGTAGTGATAAAATTTATATGGGACCACACGGGAAGCACCAGCTTTCAAATAAAAAAAGAATCATGAAAATCGGTTCACCCAGTCGCAAGTTATGAGGTAACAAACATAAAAAAAAAAAAAAAAATACAGTCGAATTGATAACCTCCTCCTTTTTTTGAAGTCGGTTAAAAATATAGCTCATGACGGATGTATATTTTTATATCGGCCCGTGGAAATACTGGTAAGGAAAACATGTTAGTTTTATTTTACCAAGCACGGTAGGTTGGTTTTTAAATAACTTGACATTTGCACTACCTACTATTATTTAATTACTAGCTGTTTCCCGCGGTTTCACCCGCATCCCGAGGGAACTACTCCGCGCACCCGGGTAAAAAGTATCCTATATGTTAATCTAGGTTAAAAGCTATATGTGTACCAAATTTCATCCAAATCCGTTCAGTAGTTTTTGCGTGAAAGAGTAACAAACATCCATACATCCATACATCCATACATCCATACATACAAACTTTCGCATTTATAATATTAGTAGGATTTGCCTTTATTTTTATTTAGGTATCTATAATACAAAAATGAATCGCTGATGTGTTGTTAAGCGCAAATCTCGAGAGCAGCTGAAACGATTTCAAAGAAATTTTGTACAGAGATAGAGGGGACCCTGTAGATGGTTTTGGGTTTAGGTTTAGGTTGCAGGTTTTTATCCGGGTACGTGAAGTAGTTAGTAGGTGAAACCGCGGGAAACAGCTAGTTTATAATAAATACATCTTAATATAAATGGTCAACAAAGGTTCTATGACATGGATTGGGTTTACAGTTTTCGGGAAAACAGTGAAATAAATAACACAGTGTAAAATGAGCTAAACTGCGTAGCTATGGATAGGTCTTATTTCCACTAACAGAACTGTTCCACAAGCGCGACGGTGAGTATAACCGCAGATTAAATAAATAATAACATTGAAAATCGCGCAATCCTATTGGTGGAAACCAAACATCAAAAGTGATGCCGATTTTAGTGTGAGATAGATGGCATCAGCAAAATTCGAATCCGCATACTTGTACCAGAATTACAGGTGCCTTAACCACTAAGCCACCATGACGACGTCATAATAGAAACCCAAGATGCCCTATAAAATGTAATGATATGAAGAATAAATAAGCTAATACATTGTATATCTTTAATCGCCAGTAAATCTTTAAAAAAAATCCAATAAACGATGTAATAAACACGCATATTCAATCTTTTGAAATATTATTGCCCATCCTGTTCATTGTGCACTATAAATAATCATTTTACTGCAGTTTACGTACATAAAGAAGTATTACAATGTATGGAGTGGATCAACTATGAATTGACTGTACCAATTCTGAACATTAGTTCATTTCCTTGTTTCGCAAGCTACCCTTTATTTATTGTCTTCTTCTTCTTATTGTGTGGACTGCAGGATTTACCAACCTAAAAAGTCCTAGTGTCAGAGTTTTCTTAAATCCACCTGACGGCCTCTGACATGGAATTGTAACAACAACTGCTATCAAGATAGCAGCCGGGGACGACGGTTTAACGTTCCGGGCTCTTAGGCACGGGGGTATAACACCGCCAACTTCCTGACTCCAGGCTGCTTTGTAAAATTTTCTAAAACCAACAAAGCAATTTTGGCCCGACCCGGGAATCAAACCAGAGACCCCATTTACAGCATTCACGTTATGCAGCCACAAGATCAACGATACAGTCCTATTTATTGTGCAGAGTATTAGTTACAACAATATAATTTACAAAACAAGCAATAGTTATAAGTCGTGGAGGCCTAATGGTTAACGCACCTGCATCTAGTATATGAGTATGCCGGTTCAACCTGGCAAGTACCAATGTGACTTTTCTTTTTGTCATATTATGTTATTTCTAAGCGTATTTTAGACAACACTGACTAAAGGTGAAAGAAAACATCGTCAGGAAACCTGGACTAAAGAGCTTCAAATCGCCAATCCTTGAGAAAGCGTGGTGATCAATGCTCATGCTTTCTCTGTATGAGAAGAGGCTTTTACCCAGCAGTCGGATAATAATTGGGCTGATGATAATGATTTAGCTGTTATATTCTTTTGCAAATTAAATCTACATGACCGCTTTGACCCTTGATTGACCTGGATAATTCTTTTACTGTTCTTCCACAATACTTTTTCCTCTTGCGAATATACGAGTATCTTAAAATGTAGGCCTTACTTACCGTTATCCATAAAATGTTATGTTATTTTATTTATTCAGATTACTCAATTAATTAACATTGATATTTGAAAAAAAATTAAGACATTTGATTTGCAATTCGCTGTTTTGGTGAAATATCTTGAACTTAAATGTGTTTAGTAACTTTTTACCGTCTCAAAAATATTATTAACTAGCTATTTCCTGTGGTTTCACCCGCATCCTGAGGAAACTACTTTTTGCAACTAGATAAAAAGTATCCTATGTGTTAATCCAGGTCATAAACTATATATGTGCCAAATTTTATCCAAATCCATTCAGTAGTTTTTGCGTGAAAGAGTAACTAAGATCCACATATCCATACATATTTTTTTTACCAGTAAGATTTCTATAAACTTTGTTATCCAATAGCTGCACATGCGTTGCAATGCCACAAGCATGCATGTCGCTTTTTTGGGCTAGGTACCTACGTGGGAGTACACAAGTTTTTTTTAAAAGAGTATCAATGGAGTTTCTTGCCGGTTCTTCTCCATAAGCACCCACTTTTTAGAACCGTGCACCTAGTTTCTAGCTTTGACGTTTTTATGAACTACATGTAATAAATTGGTATAATATGTAATTGAACCCATTAAAGTTTCATCATAATCGGATCACAGTTTTGTTTGTTCTCTATGCGTTCCTAAACCAGGAACAAACATACTAACATTTATTTAAATCTATAGAAGATAGGTATATACTTTGATCATTTGTTACAAAAGAACTTTGTGCAAGTGGACTTTGACCGTATCAAAGGCGGTTTGTTTATGGAGCAACTGTTTCTATCGTTGTGTACAGATTTATATGTTTTATTGCATCAAAATTTATATTATTTGCATTTATACGTGGGGATAAAACCTAGGGCCAAATTTAACGCCAATATTTATGACGCAGCTGCTTTCTAAATTCTACATCCCAGTTGATACAACGAGTAACGCGATACACCTTTTTAGGGTTCCGTAGTCCGACAAGGAACCCTTATAGTTTCGCTCTGTCCGTCTGTCTGTCTGTCTGTCTGTCTGTCTGTCTGTCTGTCTGTCTGTCTGTCTGTCTGTCTGTATGGCATGGCTCCGTGTTTTTTGTTATTAGAAAGCTGAAATTTGGTATGAATATGTATATTGATCACGCCGAGAAAGTGGTAAAATAAAATTTTGAAAAATATTTTTTTTTAGGGTAGCTCTCAAACATGTAAAGTAGGGATAAATAATTTTTTTCTCGCGTACCCCTTTGTGTGGGGTATCGTTAGATAGGTCTTTCAAAAATATTATGGGTGTGTGAAGACCATTTTTCAGTTAAGTGAGCCATTTGCGAAATATCTAGATTTTAAGTGAAATTTTTTGTTCGATACGAGTTACCCCCCCCCTCTAACTTTTGAATGGCTGTACCTAGAAATGTGAAAAAAATCACAGACGTAGTACATGTAATGAAATTACAAGAAAAACTATCACGGCTAAGTAGGCTTAACCGGTTACAGAGCTATAGTCGACTAACTAACTCCTACTACGGAACCCTACTGCGCGTGGCCCGACACGCACTTGGCCGGTTTTTTTTAAGGATAGGAAATCTTCAAATAACCACTCTCATTTGTGAGCGGAGCGGGAGTGAGTCTTACTTATAAAGTCCTATTCATTTTTAGTCTACTTTAATCTGCACGGATTAACAAAAATCTCATCATAAATGCTGTATAGCGTTAATCCGAACTTAAGTTAGCAGCTTAATCCTGGATTACGGCGATAAGTAAGAATTTGGTGAGAAATTGTTAAAACTTCAGATTACAGGTTTTTTTATAAGTAAGACGGTTACTGACTTAAACCTTGAAACCTATTTGTGTTCCTATAATTGCCTTTTGCGTTGTAGTAGGGTGATTCTTCAAAAATGTGCGGTTGGTTTTTCGACGCTGTTCGCTTCCTCACACGAATTTCATCGTTACCAGTCGTATAAAATTCAATATTTACCCACATTAAGAGGCTATATCTATTTCATTATTGAACATAATAATTTTAAGTTTGTAAATTATACAATTTAAACGACAGTCGGTGATGAGGGTAATGACGATTCGGAAACCAAACAGCAAAATATTGAAGATTCACCCAGTACCGCAGTAACTTTTCGAACTCAATACGATACCTCTTGATAACACTTCTTCCCAATCTTTAGCTGATAACACCATAACTACTGTTAAAGATCCACAAATGACAGTCAAGACCAACGGCTAAATATTCCGTGCTTTCCGAAACACGGAGAACTCACTTTATAAAATTGACGGTCACCCATCCACAAACCGACTGCGGCAAGCGTTACTCAACTTTGATCGAATGATCCGTCCGACTGTAACACAGCCATGAACCCCAATCTAAAGGACCTTAACATATAGTTCTTAATACCTAAAGCTTTACATCGTGTAGTTAGTAGGAAATCTATTTCCGTCCAATAATTATTATTAATTATTATCCGTTTCCTTTACAATATCGTAATTTACGAAATTATTATTATTATTTTAGATACTTAAATAATTTATCTCCGTGGTAACGACCAATTTATTAATAATCTAAGATCATTTTATTTGGGTCAGAAATTTAAATTGTTCTCATGTTTTTAAAATCATTAAGTACAAATGTAAAATAAATACTAGTTTTAAAACTCGTTGAAAAACCTTAGTGACTTCCGAAATAAATATAGGAAGTACACGAACAGTGAAAATAAAATAGAAAAGAAAATGTTTAGGTATTTCGACCATACAATAACAACGATTTTCAACCAAAAACCGAAGATTTTCTTATTAGAGATAGAATTTTGACATAAGGTCTAAGGTATACAACTAATGTCAAAAACCTATCTCCAGTAGGTAAGCAAATAAGAAAATCTTTGGATAGATAGATTATTGAAAACACCCGTTAGGTTGCATTCTTAATTATTTTGACCTCTTTGGTAAATAGACTTTTAAAACACGCATATTATGTAGGTACATGGCGAGCGTGTTTTGTTTCAAAGCCGAGGTTAACCATTTATTTTTAACCGACTTCAAAAACAGGAGGTTCTCAATTCGAATGTATGTTTTTTTTATTTAAACTGAACATAAGCTTCACCATATTCATCATTGCCATCAACTTCGCGTTCCTTATCCCTTATCATACAGGGCAAGAATATTGACCGAAATATACTAAATAAGTCAACCCTTAAAATGATTTAATTAGATTAACAGATTTATCTAAACAATCCTAGTACTAATATTATAAATGCGAAGTTTTATGTACCTACCTATACATATAGATAAATGCATGTATGGATGTGTGTAACTGTTTCACTCAAAAACTGCTGAATGGATTTGGATGTGATCTGGTATAGATAGGGCTGCCGTCCGGGTTTCCCCAAATTCGTCCTAGTTTAGAGAGCGTCGGGGGTGCAACCGGTCGGGGTTTTCAAAGAACGTCCGGACACGGGAAAATCCGGACACTTTTCGGTCCAGATTTTACCTGATATCCGATCCCAGAAAGATAAACCATAAATTTAAAATAATCATAAAAAATATCCAGGGAGAAGAATCAAATTCATTCCAAGGATCCGGGGTGTTTACAGTTTTAATTCCGGGGTCCGCAGCCCTAGGTACACAGACATAGTTTATAACCTGAATTAACACAGGATACTGTTTATCTAGGTTTCTGGGCCCAATTGAGTCCACGCAGACGAAGTCGCGGGCAGAAGCTAGCAATAAAAATAATACCTATATTGAAATCATTTTCATTATTTTGATACCTACATATGACAACAATAAATAAATGTTGACTTTGACTTTAATATTTGATGCAAGTAGAAGGCCTTTTTAGAGTCTAGACCTCAACAGGTCAAATACATTTGCATAAACGCGAGACCGTCGAACAACCTACATTTCAAAATATCATACCGATCTTTTTATAACAAAAAAATAATCTTCAAGATATAAATCAATTTTACATAAATCTAGGTCATTTATAATATCAAATTATAAATCTAAAATTAAAAAGAAATAATTTCATTTTTCATACACACGAAACAATTTTATCGAACAGCAAAACGTACCTTTATCGTCCAATCTTAAGATTAGAACTTTGGATTTGGAACACAGAAAGTCCAATGGAACAAAACTATGAATGAACAAGAACTATTTATATATTACACTGGTATATTTTATAACCAAATAGTTTGTTTTATTTAATTTTCTACTAAAACTCGCGTATTTCGTACGCCGGTAGTACGCATGCGTCGTGAGCCCGCAAGCTATCCAAGTGAACTAACTATAAGCGGCCGACTAGTCGGCTGCGGCTGTTTTCATACACAAATGTATGAGCCGGTGTTTAGATTCTGTTTACGTCTGCCTTTCCATGGTAAACGTGAAATTTTACGATTAAATGCGAAATTTCCGAATTGATTAATCGATTGTGTATACAAAGGTATATATTATTTGTTTCAAACACAGATGTATAATAATATGTTTTGCTTCTAAAGTTGATAACAAGGTTGTTACTTTTACACACGCTAAAACTACTGAATCGATTGGAATGAAATTTGATACACACATAATTTTTAACCCGGATTAATAATAATAATATAATATTTATTATTGCATAAAATAGACAAACTTAAAATACAATTAAACTGAGAATTATAGGCTTAATTTTAACTAATATGGATTAAAAATATATTATAATCTAATGAAGGAGAATTCAAAATTATTCATTTGGAATGGTAGAAGGCATTGGCTGTCATCGGATTGATTCACCCTACCCTCTCGTACTAGTTAAAACTGTATCACGAGTGGGGGATTAGATACTGCACATAGGATCCTTTTTTTATCTGGATAAGCGAAGTAGTTTTCCCAGGATGCGGATGAGACCGGGAAAAACAGCTTGTGCAATAAAACATGTGAAAGTTAGTGAGAATTATGTTGGTTACTCTTCCACGTACATTCTACTGGATAGATTTATGAGAAACTTAGCATCCAGATCATGATTTGGGCTGACACATTAAACTAGTTAGTAACTGTCTGTTACAGACAGACAGATGGACAGACAGAGTTACTTTCAAATTTATAATATTAGTAAGAATTGTTAAGTGCTTTTACGGATAACGGATGACCCAAATTTCATGAAAATCGGTATGAAGATAGGAAACCTGGAGGAAGACCGTCTGCGTGTCTTATTAGTTATTGAAAAATAACTTTTTCCAAAGATTTATTACAATTTTTAATACATTTAAAGTTCATTGATCGTTGACGCTGCTGCTGCCATGTCACTGAATTAAATAAAATAGGTCAATTAATTCAAAACATTCGAAACTATTGTTTTCGTACAAACGTAACGTGTTATCATACAAACAGTTTGGCTATTTTTAGGGTAGGCGACTCTAGAAATGAATAAATTAGAAATATAATAAATTCATAACTATTTAATTATTAATTTATATCATTATTCATTCATTCATTGTTCATTTCGATGGTTTTCCGAAACAGTTTTATCAAACCTTTAACGGTAATTTTCGGATGACGTAAACTGACGAAAAAAACATTAAATAATTAAATTAATTTAAGTAATTGATTAATTATTCTACTTTGACAAGTAACACATATGGCCGTGAAAACTTTTATGGTTTTAGTGGGTATGTCATGACATTAGTTAAATCGGTGTTTTACCAAACGCGGAAGTCCAACAACGGACATTGATAAACGGAGTTGATTGACACCAAACTGATAAAGTGACTAATTTTAATCGACTCATATGTACGTCTAATATAATAGCAAAAAAAAATATGGTGGCTCTCCATCATATTTTTTTATTTAAGCTTCGTCCCGGGGTGGTAAATTGGTGCTCGTAATAATGGAACAACACCAATCAATAGTAATTTTTAACAGAGTTCAAAAACGAGCAGTTTCTCAATTCGACTGTATGTTTTTGTATGTACATTTGTTACGCGATTACTCCGCCAATAATGAATGGATTTTGATGATCCTTTTTTGAGACACTGAAAAGCGAAAAATATAAAACGTTTTGACAAAAAAAAACTTCAAAAAAAAACTGAAAAGAAAAATAAATTTCATTTAAACGCTCGTCGTCGTTGTTTTTGGAAGTCGTCTCCCAAAGAGAACTATAACGTCTCTAATTTTCTAGTCAATTCACTTGCTATTTATTGATTCTCAAGCCAATTAATAAGCAATTTTGCAGTAAATTGAAAATATAACGGGTTTCAGGAGTAAAATCTTGGAATTATTTGTTATTGGTGTCAACTACACAATTGTCCACTGTTGGGCATGTAGGTATCCACTAAGGTGTATCAGTTATTTTGGCTTTTAAACAAAAATATATTGTGCTTCTCCCTAGTGCAATAACTTGGATTAACAAAGGATATGTTTTATTGGGGTGCGAGAAGTAGTTCTCTCAGGGTACAGTTGAATCCGCGAGATACAGCTAGTTCTTTATAAGCGTAAAACTGAGATTGTGAACATCACATTGATGTTGTAGATCAACACAGTAAGTAAAGTTGAGAATTATAACGAATTGTTTTAGTTGACCCGTTTTATATAAAAAAATAAACAGTCCTTGGCTCTGTTAATTTGGATGCTGTCATTCAGTTTATTTTATTCATTTTCGACATCAATTAGTACATATAAAATGACGATATCAATTTCCGCATCCGCGGCGCTCGCACGCAATCATAAACAACTAACGATCTTGTCGTCAATTGCGTGCGCAACGCCATTTTTTTCATACAGACTGCCAGTTTAATAATAGCTATAATGTTGTGTATTTTATTCCTTTGCAAGGTATTTAAATGGTGTGAATTGTTAGCATTACCATGCTAAATATATATGGACTTTAATACCCTCATTAGTTTTGTTTTGTTGAGTTTCTTGGTATTTTGTTATATATCTTTTCTTGCTTGACGACTCAGAAACGTCCAATTATACATACATAATCTTGCCCTTTTTTTGGATGGGAAATCATCAAATGACTCCTCTCGCCGTGGGTGGGACGGGAGGGAGTGTCAGACTCTTACTGATCCTGGGGCTGCGGGATGTTTTAAAGAGTTGTCGCGCCCCAGAACATAAAGGGTTCGGGAAGGAACATTTAGGGTTTTAGTCAGTAAGAGTCTGACACTCCCTTTCGCCCCACCCATGGCGGGATGTCGACGGGGGTCATTTGATGATTTCCTATTCCAAAAAAAAGCTCCTACTGACTATAACCCATCCATGTTCCTTCATTAGCCCTTTGCGTTTCGGGGGCACAATAACTGTTGCAAACATTCCGCAGCCTAGATAGTCTTGCTTTAAACTACTGTCTAACCTCCTCGATGGTACAGTTAAAGTAACAATAGCAGTAAGTGGTCTCAGACAGGAACACGTCACTTACAGTTCGCTCTCTCCAATGAACTGCAAAACAAGATTGCCTTTGATCTGACTAATATTATAGCAATAAAGTTATAGGTACTGTACACGATGTCGTCCGAGCTGAAAGGCAAATAAATTATAATTTAAATTAGGCACTGTCGCTTGCATTTTTACAAAGGAAATGCTTACTAATAGAATTATGACGAAGATACTATCTGTCTGTTAGTTACGGTTTCACGATAAAATTTCTGAATCCATTTAGATTAAACATTGTATGAAGATATTATAGGTATTTTTTACCCGCGAGCTCAAAGTACTTTTCTCTAGTAAGCAAGTACCTACTTCATATGCCCAATGCAAAATCAAAGTTACCTACTATTTATGGCCATTTTCAATATCCTATCTATCCGAAGATTTCCTTACTAGAGATAGAATTTTGACATAAACTCCATACGAATAATGTCAAAAATCTATCTCTAGTAAGCAAATCTATGGATAGATAGGATATTGAAAATGGCCGTTAGTGTAGTCCCGATGACATGTAAGACCGATGCAAAATCGCGCAAAGTTACTAAGTTGAGAGTAGTCCTGATGTCATCAAAACCTCACTAGTCTACGGTATGACTACAGTACGCACTGTTTGACTACACATATTGAAATAACAGTTAGTTACTACCCTCTCTATCTAATGGTGTCCACAGAGTACCAAGAGGTAAGAAAAAAATCGGGACTGTAACAAAAATGTCAGGATAAAGTTTGAGTGTATGCCACTCGCCTCGTAAGCTTCTTATTCGCTGACTGACACTTTGTTCCGTTTTTGCTACTTCAATGAAAGAGCGAGATTTTGGGCGTCCCACTCAAAAATAGAACATCCCACCAACAGCGTGATATCTGGCAACACTCCTTCAATCGTAGACAAGGTATTTAATTATCGTTGATATCTCTTAATGAGTTTATAAATTATGTTAGACAACATTTGATTACATAAGTAATATATTTTTTTGTAATTACAATATCAATGCGGAAATAACCTTCATTCATAACAGATATAGAAATATAGGCCTATTAAAATTAGCATACATGATTTATATAAATTATTGCCCTGAAATATAATACTAGTAGTTCCCCGCGATTTCACCCGTGTCCTGAGGTAACTATTCAACCCGGATAAAAACTAGCTATGTCCTTCACTAAGTTTCAATCTAACTCCATACCGAATTTTATCTCTAATGGTCCATCCATTTTTACGTGACATCGCGACAGACGGGTATACAGTTAATTTTGGATTTATAATATTAAATACAGTAAGGATTAGTTAAGAGTTTAGAATGTTTCCCCATTTCCCTTATCTCTTGACAATAGTATGAATTTCTTATAACGAAAGGTTTTTTGAGATAACTAGAGCAGTTTTTCTGTCTCTCACAAACAAACAAATTTTTGGTATTTATAAAATAGGTTTAGGTTATCGTCACTCGTACACGGAAATTAAGTTACATTCTTATTTATCGTCATATTTGGCACTGAGGTCAATGACCTTGAGACCTCTGCTTACAATCACAAAAAAAGTTTGACAAGCATATTAATATGGTAAGGCTTAATTAATTGTTCTCAATACATTCTAGTTTAAAAATAAATCCTGCTTGCTATCAAAATATTTTTTTCCGTAACTTTCATGGTTGCACCTAGTTGTTCCGTAAGGGAATTTTAATTGGCTGTTTTTGGTTTCAAATAGATATTTTGCACTACAAAATGACGTAGGTATACGACGACCGTGTTAAATCCAAATTGACCATAAAAATACATGAGACAAGTCTATTAATTATTAGGGTTCCGTACAAATGTTTAAAAAGAGCTTATTTATTCTTTATTCTCTAGTAACAATATTAAAAGATTAATAAATGAGCAATTATTTATTAAATTAAGAATAAATAAATCATAAATTAAGAATTTTGTAACACTCTGAAAGCGATGTATCTGAAAAACTATTTCACCTTCATTCAAAACAGTAAAAACTTTGACAATCCTATCTAATATTATAAATGTGAATTCTACACCTAAATCACACTGGAGACGGTTATAGAAATTTTAACAGGGTGCGTTAAGTAGTCGAGTGAATCTTCAAAAATATGCGATTGGTTTTTCGACGCTGTTCGCTTCCTCACACGAATTTCATAATTACCAGTCGTATAAAATTCAATATTTACCTACATTAAGAGGCTATATCTATTTCATTATTTAACATAATATTTTTAAGCTTGTAAAATACACAATTTAAACGACAGTCGGTGATGAGGGTGATAACGATTCGGAAACCAAACAGCAAAATATTGAAGATTCACCCAGTCCGCGGCCGATACCACAAGACAAAAACAGCTAGGTCTATGAAAAGGTGAACCACCTATTATTATCCTTTATTTAAATTTCATACATATTTTTTACTTTTTTAAATATACATTATAAAAAAAATATAAAAAAAAACATTTAAAGATATAAAAAATAGGGATCCACCGATGTCGGGAACAGGGTCCAAGCTACCGGTGGTTAGGGCTCCAGAGACAGGAACCTCCTCACAATACGAGCCGTATCAAGGAGAACCGCCTTCTGAATCAGGCCCTTGACCCAGCCGCCTAACGAGAGCCTCGTGAGATTTTGATCGAGGCTCTTGGCCATCAGGCCATTGGCTATCACGACTATCGGCACAATGACAGCAGAGTCCACATTCCACATGTCGACAACCTCGTGCGCCAAGTCGAGATACTTTATTTGTTTCTCTTTGTCGGCTTGGTGAACCACCTATTATTATTAAATTCTCCAAATTGAACAGTTTAATTTATTTGAGTAATTTAAAGCAACAACATTCTAAAACATCTCTAGTTCAATAAACTTTAAATCTAATTTTAAATATCATATCCAAAAATCTATATATCACCTTTAGTTATTTACCACACGACGACCTTCCATACCACAGAGATATAACTAAACGCACCTATGAAATACTATATAGGTACGTCGGAATGTTGCAACTTTTGACTTGGCGAACATAATACGGAACCCAGCGTGTAACAAGCGTTCGAAATTACAAGTTCTGTGACACTGACCCACAATACTGTTTCTGAACAAGATGCTTGTAATGGAGATCGTGTTACATTCTTAATTACTTGAACTAGTAGGCGTATTATGTTGGTAGTAATTGTTAATTGTATCGTGTTGGCCTGCCTTATACGTATCGATATACAAGCCGATAGCTAGGCTGGCCTAGGCAGAATGAGATGACCCTAGAATAGGTACCCTAGGTGTATAATTAGTACCCTAGAATGAAATGTCCTCCAGGACATTAGTACACAGTGCACAAGTTTGTGCACAGACACACAGATGCACTCTGAATTCCCTCATTCTCAAAATCGTTTTGAGAACCGATAGAAAAGATATCTGGGGTTTTTTGGTGATCTTAACTAAAAAAAAATACATTTGTAGCAGGCTGGCCGAGCCCTTTTATATCCCCACATGACCTAGTTACCATACTTTGAAATTTTTAACCCCCACTTCCATCCACTTTTTCCATAAAAGCAATACCTATATTTTTTTTTACTTTTTTCATTCACAATACACATGTACAATCATTCTTTATAACTGTTCCAAATTGCAAGTTGATAGCATTAGTTCCTGGAATAATCATCTGTCACAGACGAACAGACAGACAGACGAAGTGAAACCTAAAAACATCTATTTTCTTTAGTCGATCTTTGCCGCGATTTTGTGGCCCAACCTTTGACGTGATGTGTCATAAAAAAAATGCTAGGATGGCAATAAAAAATACTGTTCGGTATTCTATCTATGTATTAGTATGTAACATGACGACCTAGGCATAAATCTTAGGTATCATTATAAGCACTAAGTACGGTAATAACATACCTACAATGGTTCGATGCACTGTCTTGTTCCCATTTGTAATTGACATAATTTTCAACCATATGTCATAGACGCTTAGGTGTTTTTTCTATTGTTCCTTACTGTGCTGTCATAAATAATGAATGGGCAATGAGTCGCTTTTTCTATTTATGGGTTGTCTATGGCATGGAAAAAACAATGGTTGAATTTTACATTTAAGGGTTTAATTCGTACTTTATAATCACAGTGAGCAAAGCAGGAAGTTTATTTATTATAGAGCAACATAATACCGGTTTTTCACTATTATTATTATTTCATTATTATTCTACTAATATTTAAAATGTGATCATTAGTCAGGAATGATGGATGTTTGTTAGTTTATGTTTTTGTGTAGGTGATAATCTTAAGAATAACTATACCGATACCAAAAAAACTCCACAAAGCAGCCCGGAGTCATGAAGTTGGTGGTGTAATACCCCTGTGTCTGGGAGGGCATGTTAAGACGTCGTCCCCGGCTGCTATCTTGATAGCAGTTATTGTTACAATTCCATGTCGGAGGCCGTCAAGTGGATTTGAGAAAACTCTGACACTAGGGCTTGTCACACGATAAGAAGAAGAAGAGGAATTAAAAAAAATAACGTTCCATAAAACGTAATTCTATTATCTCTCGATTTCCTAGTATCATTTTTACGCAAACCGTATTTCTTTGCAACATTCAAGGTTGTTCTACGATTTGCATAACATAACATTATAATTTCGAAAGTTTTGATATTAGTAATCAGATTAGGGCAATATATCCGAATATCAGCTAAACAAACGGTACTAAAAATAAGTTTGTCGGAATATTAAATTAATATAGCCTCTTTAAAATAATTATAGGCAACCTTACCTTTGAAAAGCTCATTTTCTTTTTTTACAACGAACTCAGAATTTCAAAATAGAACGAATAGCGTCAACTTTCAGAGAAGGACCAGTTTTTATTCCGGTTTTTCTGATAAAATATATTATTATGATATTAGATATTTATTTTAAGTCATTCAACGGATTTTAAAAAATATCTTCAGCTATATACTATGTTAGTACAGATGTCAATTTTTGGGCAAGATGAACCTAAAATTATCTCGTTTATTAAAATTATTATATAAAAAAAACTTTTATTATATTCTAGACAAAACATTCAAAAATATAAAGAAATAGTAGGTTATATTACTATTCTCTTAAATGTAGATTATAATTAGAATAAAAAATGTCTTCCTCATTAATAATAGTGTGTAATTCCCGCCAAAAGGTCACGTCAGTTGTTAAATTAATAAAATCAGAAGTTATTTGATAGAATTTATTATTAAGCTGATTAATCACCTACGATTATGGCAGGATTATAGAATTAGAAGCATCACAACACGGAAAAGCATACCAAAGTTAATGATATTCTTAACCGTCGCTTTAAGCGGGATCAAACTTTTATAAAAGCAGTTTACAGCTGGAGCTATATATCTATAGGTTCCTTTAAATTGCTTTGTCATGAATTAATGACGGATCAACACACAGCCTTAACTGCCGATCGTGGAGACCTAAATTTTGGGGGGTGTGTTCTTTGTTTCACGTAGGCATCCGATAAGAAAGGATTATCTGAAATTCTACCCCTAAGGGGGTGAAAAAGGGGGCAAAGTTTGTATGAAACTCTGTAATTTTTAATTTGAATTCGTATAGCGTACGCGGGCGAAGCCGCCGGCGGAAAGCTAGTATTATTATATGTTTTATTTTGACCTTGGACTTAGCTCATAAACTTACTATGACTTCACTCAATGCTATCGGCAACTAAGTAACCCGGCTGTTGATTTACGACTTGCTTATCAAGTTAAATAAGGAAGTTGAGGTGAAAAACTGCCGTCATTTGGGTGGGTCTCAAATTTACACGAGGATTAATCTTTTCAACTTTGTCAACAAAAGCGAAATCTATCATACCTGCTTTTTGCTGAAAAAGCCCTCTTCTCACATACTAATCATCACGCATGCTCTAGGCGTATTACAAACATCAGTTTTCCTCCCTATTTTGTGCTCGGATAAAAGGTCCGTAACATTTTTCAGGGTTCCTTCTATTTCAATACCAAATTTCATTCAAATCGGCTCGGCCATTCAACCAACGAACTCACATTCACATTTATAATATCAGTAAGGATTCATTCCCAAGGGCTTCAATTTTGGCAGTAAGGCAAAGCAACCAATTTATGCATATAAAATGCTTTGTCCTGATTGACTAACGGATGAACGCACAGCCTAATAATAAACCGCTGATCGTAGAGACCTGAAACTTGAAGGGTTTGTTATTGTATGACGTAGGCATCCGATTAGAAAGGATTTTCCGAAATACTACACCCCTAAGTGGGTGAAAATGGGGGGCAAAGTGTGTATGAAACTCTGTCATTTTTAATTTGAATTCGAATAGCCCACGCGGGCGAAGTCGCTGGCGGAACGCTAGTAATGTGATACAGACTTATGATAGATATTGATGATTGTGTGATGGTCAACTTAATCTAATGACGTCAATTGCAAAGAAGAGCAGACACGAAAAAAACATGTATCCTTGACCATTAAAATTATGCTCAAATAAATTGCTGTTTTTTTTTTTATTTTTTTTTTTAAGTTTTTTTATAACACTTTGATGAATTATTTGAAAAATTCACGATGTTTTTTGGTTTTTATTTTACTTAAAACAAAGCTAATAATAAAAATATACGTAATCGCAATCAATCACTTGATAAACACATAAAATTAACTCACAAAAATAATCTAGATTTGCTGAGGTAATCGTAACAAGAAATCATGATTAATTATACTTAAGTGTAATAAAGCCATTAATAAATGAAAGTGACAGTCGTACATCTTGCTCGTATTTTATTTTTTAATGTAAAAGCTCAAAGCTTTATATTAGAAGAAACTCGAATGTTTGAACAAAATTTTTTCTGGGGTCTTGCCATGACGTGCGAAATTAGGAATCGTGAAAAGAGACAGTGCTATACGACTTTAGTAACGATGTCTCGCTCTCACACCTGAATATCAATTGCAAATACACGTGTTGGTGCGGCCCCTGAATAGAAATAGATGACTCTTTTAATAAATTCAAACAACGTCTTATTAATTCTAAAACTATTGTAACAGTGTTCGTCCAACAGGCATTTTGTAATTCTTGTCGATACAAGTGATATTTTCGAAAGACACTAAAGATTTTCATAATAAATTTGTTAAGTCTTACAAGAAAATTGATAGAATAAGAAACAAGTATGTATATAAGGGGAAGTTTCAAAGTGAAAATCTGCCTGGCTGTTATGGTATGGGCACGTAATGCCTAATCATTCCTATAATGAGGAATATGTTGTAAGAAAGGTTCTGGGTATGAACGTGGCTGGTATAGGAAGACCAAAGAAATGATGGATGGATTGTGTGAAAGATGATATGGCTAGAAAGGAGGCTAGTGAGATAACGTCAGATAGAAAAGTATGGAGAAGGAAGAGATGCTCCGCTGACCCCAATTAAATTGGAATAAGACACGCACTTGGCCGGTTTTTTGAAATTATTTTATTAATAGTACCTAGAAATTAGCTACCGTCCATTAAAGACCAAAGATTGGATCTGACATAATACAACCTACATCCATTAGAGTAAACATTTTGATTGTTCTATTTGTAATGACATGTAACTTTCATAATAAAATCATTAGAGCACAAACATTCATAAATAACCTTCTCAACGTTAAAACGTCCCAAAATGATAATACTTTATACATTGATTTATATTTTTTATTTAAATTTTTGTAAAACAGAAAATAGTTTTAATTTTAAAGAAGACTTTAAAAATGAAAAACTGCTAATGTGTGTCACAGATTTAATTGAAAAATACTTTTCTGAAGCAAAATCGTTAACATACATCGATTGGGATACGAAAACTAATGATGTCGAGCTTCTGAAAGCAATACATTCATCGACAGTCACAACGCTGGTACTGAGAGATACTAATCCACAATCACGTGTAAATCACCGAACATACCTCATGACTGCAAAAACTGCAATTGAATTCACGGAATATTTTGTTAGTGTCGTTGACGAATCAACATGGAGCCCGACTGTACGGTTCTTGATCGTAATCAGATGGCTGAAAGAAGAGGAACTGAACAAAATTTTCGACGTACTTTTGAAATGGCATGTGATCAACGTGATAGTGGTCAACGGCACTAATGACGCTCACCTTTACTCCTACAATCCTTACGACAACTATGCCTGTGGGAAGTATTATAACAATGTTATAAGACATGGTTTGTGCTTGCAAACGGCTGACAATCTGTACCCAAATAAACTTGTAACTGGACTGCGGAACTGCACCTTAGTTGCTGCCATTCCACACCGACCACCATACACTCTTCACCCATCAATGGTAGCAAAAAACGACCGAATGAAAATAGGGTCTGAACAGTATTTATTCCACCTGCTAGCTGAAACAGAACAAATCAAATTAAAATATCGCTATGAACCTGATAGGGATCCATTTCTTAAATTAAACGATAACGTATCAATCTTTGGACTTATGGAAAAATTGCACAATGGTGAATTTGATGTTATATTTGGAAGTATGATATTAGTAGCGGGCCGAACAGATGTATTCACGTATTTAAGCGGTCACTTGGATTATCATGACGAGTTTCGTTTTATAGTGAAGAAAGCTCATCATGTAGCTTATTGGAGAAACGCTTATTTGGAATTCCAGCCAATAGTGTGGTGTACCTTGTTGATAGTGTTTCTGATATATTCAACCATGTTGAATATAATTCTGCGCGCTGAAGACAAAACGGACGTCATGTTGAAAATGTTTGATCAGTTGCTGTGCCATGGTTGTAGAATGCCCCATCAGATGAGGGGAAGGTGTTTTTTTTTAATATGGATGTGGTTCGCTTTCCTAATCAACAATAATTACCAGTCAAGCTTAGTCAGTTTGATTAGAACCCCTATAAAAGAATATCAAGTGCGTAATGAAGAAGATTTGGTTAAATTCAATCTCAAGCCTTGTATTAATCCTCCAATGCTCCATTATATGTTAATGGAAACACATAAATCTAATCCAATTAATAGTCAATGTTTAAATCCAATGAGAAATATAAAGATAGTTGCTCATTCAAAACAATATTTTTCGGTTGTACAACAATCAGTATTATTTTACAACTCAAAAATGTTTTGTAATGAATATGGTAATAATCCCATCTTCTACTTCGATAAACCATATGCTAAGTTAATATTTGGCATATTTTTCTATAAAGGGTTCCCAATTCCTGATAGAATGCGAAGAAAAGCGATTCGATTGAGAGAAACTGGTTTTGTAAAGAAAACGATAGAAGATCATATATTTTCAAAAAATATTAAAATCAAATATCGTGAAAAGAGTTTTAAATGTCGAATTGTCGTACCATGGTATATTTATATGGGAGGATGTATTTTAGCTTTCATTGTTTTTATTTTTGAGTTACTGTGTAGGCGTTACAAGAAATAATATTTATTCAAGTACTTTTTCAATATTTTAATAACACAAATCAATATTTTTGAACGGACTGTGCAATGCAAATATAAATTTTACTTAGTGTTTTTTTTTTCGGTTCAGTAGGTAACCAATAATTACAGTTCTAAAAAAATAGTACTTTAGTAGCACGTATAGTAAAGACAAACGTTTTATCGTTCGAAAGTTCAAATCATCATCATCATCTGCCTAGCCTTTTCCCAACTGTGTTGGGGTCGGCTTCCAGTCTAAACCGGATGCAGCTGAGTACCAGTGCCAGTTCGAAAGTTCAAATATAGTTGTAATTTTGTTCGTGACTAACGGTTGTCCTCGGTTGAATTAATTCGCATATGTCACATACTCCGATATACCTAATTTTTCAAAGTCCGTTACTAATTTTTTATATATTTATAATGCGAAAAACGATCAGACATTTACGATCAAACAGACAGACACAAACGACACAAGTCTGTCATCAAAATGTATTTAGTGTAACTACTACTTTTTGTAACACCTGATGCTGTCAAGCCCTGGGCCAAATTGGATATAATGTCCAAAAAGTCGTAATCAGCGTCAGATTTCAACAAGATACACTAACAATGATTCATGATCAATTAAGTTTGACTTCAACTTATGATTCATGATCAACAAAAGTTTGAAGCAATCGAAAAGAGTAATATCATACGAATTTTCAGTTAACTTCCTAAAATGCTAGTCGTATACTTGCTATTTTTCCTATATCACGAGGGAAACTGCTACAAAATACCAATTCCGAACACAGAGTACAACAAAAAACTAGTAAAATGTGTACTAGATATCGTCCAAGAACATTATTCTGAAAAGAAAGTTATAACATATGCTGGTGATAAGTTTGGAGATGAAACTATACTAAAGGCAATTAATAACGAAGGGACCGTGTCGATAATTTCGAAAAGATCTACGAAAAAGAATATTATTCCACACGAAGCTTATCTGCTGTCTGGAAGAAATGCAACTTTCATCGCTCAACAATTTCCTAAAGTAAAAAAAGAAAGTTCATGGAATCCACTAGCCAGGTTTTTAGTTCTCGTCAAAAATCTTACTGAAAGTGATCTCAGAATTGTCTTCGACACTTTTTTGAAACTGCACGTAAGACGTGTAATAGTAGTGAATGCCACTGACGACGCTCACTTGTATGGTTATAATCCTTTCGATAACTACGGTTGCGGTAAACGCTACGACTATGTTTTCAGCTATGGCAAGTGTTCACATGCATTCTACTTAGATTTATACCCGACGAAAATCATAACCAAACTAAGGAACTGTACATTTAACGTCATCATCACCCAGTGGCCTCCATACACAATATTATCTACAAATGATTCTAATGACTCGTCCCCACTTCGGCACGGGGCGGAGCCATACTTATTTGAATTAATTGGACGCATGCAAAATTTCAAAATTAACATTACATACGATTATACTGCTATCGAGGAATTCCCCACGGTATCTACAGACATGGAAGCAGTTGGATCATTGAAAAAGGTGCAAGACAACGAAGCCGATGCTGCGATAGGAGGTATGTTACTGACGCCGTCGCGTGCACTGGCCTTCTCTTTTGTTTACGGTCATCTCGCTTACACCGATGATATACGATTTATAGTGAAACGAGCTTCAGACGTGCCTCCTTGGAAAAATATTTATCTAGAATTTGATTGGGCTGTGTGGCTGCTACTTTTGCTGACTCTAATGTTGTACTCGATGCTGGTAATAATTCTACTTCACACGGACGACAAAAGTTACGTAGCGCTAGTACTCCTGAGCAACCTTCTACTGCACGGACACAGTTTTAAAAGTCGGTGGATGGTCAAGGTCGTTTTGATACTATGGATATGGTTTGCATACTTGGTCAATACTTTCTACCAGTCCAGTCTCTTTAGTCTCACTACTAACCCTATGCAAGAATATCAAATTTCGAAGGAAGAAGATCTAGCTCGATTCAAACTTAAACCCTGTTTTAGTACAGTGATGGAGAATTATTATAAAGAATCTGTTCAATCGGATGCTGGCTATGAGAGAATTGAGGGCTGTGATGGTTTGATGGAAAGCATTTCTAATGTAGCAAACTCTGAAGGGTTATACACGATTTTTCTTAATGGAAGATTTAGATATAACGGTCAGGCTTTTCGTGACAAGTATGGAAAATCCCGGGTTGTAACACTACCGAGACCGTATTCTAAGGTGATGTACGCAATATTTTTGTACAAAGGTTTCCCTATGATCAACTATTTACTTCACAAATCCCTTCGCCTAAGAGAGCTAGGTTTGGTAGACAAAGCTATAAATGATTTGAACTACCTCAGACAAATAAAATACCATTTTCATGAAAAAGAATTTCAGACACGTTTCGCTATTCCATGGATCATTTATGTTTTTGGTTGCTCAGTGGCTTTGATAGCATTTATCATAGAAATCAATATGCCTAGATATAATTTATAATAATGTATTATAATATTATGTAGCTTCTGATAATTAAAAATATATAGTTATAACTTGTAACACCTGGAAAAAATATGTTACAAAACTTTGAGAAGTATATGTATGTATTTATAAAAATATCATTAGGTAAGGCGAGTCATAATGATAAAAGTATTGACACAGGTTGCTAATTAGCTAGCTGAGTCATGCAAACACATAAATTATGATTTGATTGATGTGTATCCACCAAAACATGTAACTAAGAAATAAATCAAATATAACAATGTGACGCCCACTTTTCTGATTGACACAAAAATTATTATCGCATTATAATTATATAACACTTTGTAAACACATTTGGTTCTAATTAGGACAGAAAAAAAAAAACACTCCCAAATTATTCAAAATATACCAAAACTAAATATGTAATTTAGTTTTGTTAGCTGCGTGAAAAATTAATAGAGTAATAATTAAAATAGTGCAATAATTGAAAAGATTTTTGGATATACCTAAAAATTACTAATATAATATATATACACTGACGGACTAATAAACTGCATCAATGTCCAACACGCACCTACCTTTGAAAAAAACATTTTAACCAAGTATTCCAACTTTTTATACAAATTTAAATTGAAACCTATAGTTTGGTTCGTTAACTTCATAACAGCGTAGTATCATTATCCCTAAGTGTATGTTTGTATACTGGAAAGGCCCATTCATTTTTTTTTTTTCAAATAAAAACTTTGATGCAGTTTCTCTGTCTGGGGGTATATATGAAGTCGGTTAAAAAGTAAGAAAATAACGAATAACCAAATTTTACAAATATTAAATTAAGAAAGTTTACTTTTGCAACTGAAAACCATTTTTTTTAACTAAAAAGATATTTAAATCAATTTCACTAGTTTGATGTTCACGTTTTAATGTTTAATAAATGGCGGTATGGTGGTAATAATTACTAATATACTAAATACGAAAGTGTGTTTCTTTGTTTGTTGGTTAAGCTTTTACGATAAAACGGCTGAATTGATTTAGATGAGATAGCTTGAACCCTGGCAAAGATTACGGTGTACTTTTGATCTGGTTGCGTCAAGTAGTTTCGATAATTTTACGAGTTTTTTACTGGCTCACGCCAAAAAGCTCGTTAGCACATATAGCTTAATCTTATAAATTCTCTCGAATGCACGTAATTTGTAGGACTGCCCCCTAATTACGTAAGCCAATATCTTTTTTATTTCTGTTGCAATACCTTCCATTTTTGACAGTTCAATGTCACACATCGCTGCGTGCGAAAGTATTAATTAGATAAACGTTCAAACATATGCAGCAATGTATATTAAACTCCTTTTGATGGGTATGTCAATTGGATATTTGTTTTTTACGTAATTAGGGTGCTGATGTTTCAAGCAAAATGTTCTAGTACCTATTGTTAATGTTATCACCTATAGTGTGAAATTGTAATTTTCATTTGTATTCAATAATAAAAGAGTTACAAAACTTGCGTCTTTATTTGTCTCCTAATCGAAGAAAGACGTGGCAAATGTCTTCTTTCTTCTATCTCAAACCGCTGGTTCTATAACCGCTGGCAAGAAAGTTTGTTTGAACCTCTGTAATTTTAAATTTGAATTCGTATAGCCAACGCGAGCGAAGCTGCGGGTGGAAGCTAGTTACTTGATAAGTACAAAATAATTGATAACGTAATATTGTAACTGGAGTAAGACAACACGGGAAATTATAGGAAATAAAGCCGTCTCTTATTATTTTTCTAGGTGTCTTCAAATGAGTTATTACCATAAGTAAGTATAAATAATAAAACCTCCTTCGATTTGGATTATTGTTTCTTTGGGGTGCAATTTGTAAAGTATAATTTCAATTTTTTAGGATTTTATAGGTTCTTGCTTGGAACTAGAGCGTAGTTGTCTCCGTAATAATTTGTATTCGATCCTGAATTCGAAATTTTCTTAAAAAAAATATTACGTTCATGTTTTTCAAATAATGCATATAGACCCATCATACTAATTAATCGATAGAAAATCTAACACGCGACCACAGAAACGCCATTCCAATCTATTTCAAAACACGTAATAACAATTAATATTGTTATCTGAATAGTAATCAAAAGCGACAAAAATGCAATGATCATAGTTGTTATCACGGCACAAAATGTCAGTCGCGTGCTTTTTGATGATGTTGTTTTACGTGGGAGAGTGTAAGGTCGCATTGCCACAATACCCTCCTGATAACCAACAGTTCCTACAATGTGTAACCGATATACTCGACAAATATTATTCTGAAAGCAAAGAATTAACATACGTGAACATGGAAACTGATATTGAAGAGCTTCTCATAACAATTTATAGAACACAGAAATTTTCACTGATTTCCCGAAACTCGACCTACCAGTCGTTTCTACCTAATTACGGATATTTGATTTTAACGAAGAATGTGATGACTTTCACAGAATACTTTCGGTATCTCTTGACGGATCCAACATGGAATCCATACGCGCGCTTCTTGGTTGTTATCGAAAAGCTAGAAGATGAAGAGCTTCGAAGCGTCTTCGATGTCTTGTTGAAGAAGCATGTCATCAACGTGATAATTATGAATAGCACTGCCGACGCCCATCTCTTCACCTACAACCCATTCGATAACTACGCGTGCGGAAAATACTACACGAACATCATTGACTATGGGAGATGTAAACAATCTTCTAAAAACCTGTACCCATACAAACTAGTAACCGAACTAAAAAACTGCTCCTTCAAAGCCGCAGTGGTACACCGACCACCATTTACCATCAATCCATTAAAATCTGATACTAAAAAGACCATATTAGGCACAGAAGAATACATAATCAAAGTATTAAGTGAAATAGAGCAGTTTAATGTAACTTTTAACTACAGCGTCGACCCTGGTGCATTTTCTACGGGTGGCTCTAATATGACAGCTGTTGGAGCGATGGCAATGTTGCAGAACAATGAATCTGATGTGATGTTTGGGGGTATGATGATGTTGGTGGAGAGAGCTCAGCCTTTCACCTACCTCAGCGGTTACCATGATTACAATGACGAGTTGCGTTTCACAGTCAAGACGGCATCACTCGTTCCTATTTGGAAGACTGTGTACATAGAATTTCATTCAACTGTGTGGATGCTGTTACTACTCTCGCTTATCGTGTATTCCTTAATGGTGATATATCTTCTTCGAACGCAAGACAAGGGCGTCATCGTCATGGAGCTACTAGACAACTTGCTCACTCATAGCCGAGTCATTCGTTGCCCTATGACGATCAAGTGTATCTTGATAATATGGGTGTGGTTTGCTTACCTTATCAACTCATTCTACCAGTCCAGCCTCTTCAGTCTTACAACCAATCCGAGCAAAGAGCATCAAGTTTCAAGCGAAGAAGACATAATTAATTTTGGATACAAACCTTGCTTCAGTCCTGCATTAAAGACATTCTTATCGGCACGGGTAACGCAAGGTTTGTTAGCAAAACATTCTACACCCGAGGGAATTGATCCAAGTGGATGCAACAATACGTTACGAGCCATCACAACTGTAAGTAAAACTAAAGGCGTGTATACTCTCATACCGAATTACATATATTTATACAACAAGCCAAGTTTTAACGACAAATGGGGTAATCCCTTGATTTATTATTTCGATAAACCATATGCGAAATTTTTGTATGGTTTCCATTTTTACAAGGGTTTTCCGATCTCATCTCGGTTAAGAATTAACGCGATACGCATGAGGGAGAATGGGTTGGCTGATAAGAGCATGAAAGATCATTTCTTTCAGAGAGCGCTAAAACAAAGATTCTCTCAAAAGGAATTTGAAACCCGTTTTGCATTACCATGGTGTGTGTACGTAGTAGGCTGTACTATTTCTATTATCACTTTTATTATTGAATACTTGTCGAAACATCGAGTGAAAAGTAGGGTTTCAAGAAACAGTGAAGTTTACGAGTAGCATAGCCCTTGCAATTTTCAGTAGTAAATAATAAATTATATGTTTCTAATGTTTGGTGCTATTTTTATTGATTACTTACATTATAATGTCACTCCAGTTATACTATATTGTTGCTGTATATATTTTTTTAAACCTTTAGAACTGTGTTGACATCTCTGGTTGACAAAATTAAGTAATTTTAACTCATTTTTTTATATTGCAATACTCTTACATGGTATAATATGTGTGTTTCAAGATAACTACTTTTCGTGTGTTTTTGCAAGCAACACAGCAGTAAGTAATTCGATATTTTACACTCCTTCGCGATGCGATGCATAATTATTTAAAATTTTCTATTTTACTCATTGTAAATGTATATCAGGAACTTTGTTTAAAAAAATATTAAAACGCATAGAACTTGCATTTTTGTATCTTTCTGGTCTTATTATCACTTAGGGACTGAGCATACTTACCGCAACATAAGTTATTCCACCAGATACCGAAAGCTGTTAGAGAATTATTGAAAAGGGAATAATTACATGATGTATCATTATGATATAGAGATATCACATGTCACTCATCTTGTACTAATTATTATAGAACCAACGTCTAATTAGGTACAATCACTATGTTACTTCCAACAAAGATAGAGAAATTATACAATAAATCATGATTCACGATAAGAAGTAATATTTCGATGCTAAAGAGGATATTAGAACTCATTAAGCAAAATGCGGGCCATCTACTTACTTGTGTTCCTAATACATAGAAGTAACTGCTTAATACCGATTGCTCGCCCGATATTCAGTGAAAATCTTCTTGAATGTGTAATAGACATAATCAGAGAATATTTTACAGAAGCAAAAGTAGTGACATACGTCGGCATTAAAGATCAGGGTGACGAACTCCTGCAACCTGTTAATGCCGCGAATATTGTGTCGGTGATAACCCTAAGACCATCAACACAGCACCAAGCGTACCTCATTTCTACACGTGACGTTTCTTATTTTGCTACGCGTATCATGAAAATGATTAAAGAACCATCATGGAATCCATCAGCGCGATTTTTAGTTGTTGTCAAAGATCTAGACGGCAATCTTACACTGATATTCGACACTTTTCTTAAGCTGCACGTGAACAATGTGATCGTTGTGAACGCAACCGATGACGCTCACCTGTATTCTTACAACCCTTTCGAAAACTACAATTGCGGTAAACGCTACGATAAAATCGTCAGCTACGGAAAGTGTTCCCAGGCCCACTCAATTAACCTGTACCCAGAAAAACTTGTCACTGGATTACAGAATTGTACATTAAATATCCTGATGACGCAATGGCCTCCGTATACAATCATCCCTTCAAATGATTCCCACGATAATCATCCACTTCGGAATGGGGCGGAGACGTACTTATTCCAATTAATTGGAGAAAAGCTGGGATTTGATGTAAACATTTTAACTAACAATAACGACACTGAAGAATTCCCTACAGTATCCTCAGACATGAACGCTGTTGGATCGTTGAAAAGATTGCAAGATAATGAAGCTGACGTTTTGTTAGGAGGTATGTTACTCATACCGTCTCGTGCATTGGCGTTTTCTTATTTATACGGGCACCTAGTGTACACAGATGAGATACGATTTGTGGTGAAAAGAGCTTCAGACGTCGCTAATTGGAAATATGTTTATCTGGAATTTGAATCCATTGTGTGGCTGCTACTCATGCTCGCTCTAATTTTCTACTCTATACTGGTTATAATTCTTCTTCGCACGAACGATAAGAGTTACGTAGTATTAGTACTAATGAGCAATTTAGTTCTCCACGGGCGCACAATCCGAACCCGATGGTCTGTGAAATATGTTTTAATAATATGGTTGGTGTTTGCGTATTTGGTCAACACTTTCTACCAATCCAGTTTAGTCAGTTTAGTCACTCACCCAGTCCAGGAATATCAAATATCAACAGAAGAAGATATAGTTGAGTATCAACTTAAACCATGCTTTAGTTCTATAATGGGGAAGTATTACCTTGAATCGGTACAATCATGTGAAGGGTACTACGTAACTAATGGATGCTATGGTTTGATGGAAAGCGTGACAACAGTATCGAAATCCAAAAATCTATTTACGATACTTCTGTCCGGAGTCTATCAATACCATGAGCAGGACTTTTTTGATGAGTATGGCAATCCTTTGATTACTCAGTTGCCGAAGCCGTATTCTAAAGTGATTTATGCTATGTATATGTACAAGGGGTTCCCTATGATGGATGAGTTACGTCACAGAGCCATTCGACTGAGGGAAAACGGTTTGGTAGAAAAAGTAATGCGTGACATGAACTTCATGAAGCGAATAAAACATAGTTATCACACACATAAGTATGTTGCGCGCTTTGCTATTCCATGGCATCTTTATATTTTAGGGTGTATGGCTTCTATAATTGCATTTATAATTGAAATAATGTCGAAACGTAGAATTCATAAAGAAGAAAAAACCATGTCAAAGGCTTTAAAAAAAACCGAAGATTCGATGATGAGGTGGTAAGAAAACGCAAGCCCCTCAAATTGATTAATAAAAAAAGCACCCAAGTCGAATATTTGAACTAACAACTTACATAAATGAACAAAGCTGATGTGACGTTATTTAAAGTAATTGTATTTTTAATGTTTGCATAAAATATTTTAAAGCACTATGCGCATAATCTGTTTGTAAATCTTGGCTTGTTCTGTTAATAAACTAAATAAATAAACACCTTTATTATTTATAAACATATTTGGCATTAACTTGATTTAAAACCCATCCATGTTCCTTCCTTTACCCTTTGCGTTCCAGTGCGGCGGATCATCATCTGCATAGCCTTTTCCCAACTATGTTGGGGTCGGCTTCTAGTCTAAACCGGATGCAGCTGAGTACCAGTGTTACTTGGAGTGACTGCCTATCTGACCTCCACAATCCAGTTACCGGGTAACACGGTACCCCTTGTTAAGACTGGTCGCAGACTTTCTGGCTTCTGACTACCCATAACGACTGTCAAAGATCTACAAATGACAACCGGGACCAACAGCTTAACGTACTTTCCGAGGCACGGAGGAGTCTCACTATGAAATAGGTGGTCACCCATCCACGAACCGACCGCGCCGAGCGCAGCTTACCCTGTGATCGGTTGAACCGGCTGTCACTTAGCCTAGAGCTCCTCAACTCTCGAATAATCTAGCCAAATGCATTATTCAAACATTTTGTTTCATTGAACTTAGAGACATGCGTTGATCTGTTTCTATGAATATATCAGAAAATTTCAAACAACAATGTAAAATAAGATAATTAACAAATTAAATTAGTAGGTACTAAAGTGTAATACCTAGCACTAAGTACAGTTTCAATGTGACATGTTCACCTGGATTTAACTAACTTTAATTAGGGCAGAGAAACAAAAACCGCTACAATTTCAAATGTAACTGTTAATTTGTTTACGTAGGTACCTACTTCGTACTTGTTTGAGTAAATTGAATTTAAACAAAACCGTTATATGCCTTGTGTGTCTTGTATGTGCGATGATCAAAAACGATTGGACTAATTTTGGCAAAACTACGAAGAAAAACAAACTCTAACTAATTTTTAGGATTCCGTAGTCACATGGAACTTTTATTGATTCGCCATGTTCGAAAATCTACCTGTCCCCGGCAAAGCTCAAAGGCTTTTAAGTAGAAAGCTGTAATATTGATCACGCCGACAAAAAGTTAAAAAATATTTTTTTTGTGTCAATTGTATGAGCTTGAAAAGCCTTTTAAAAATATTGTAGGTGTGTGAAGACATTTCCTGATTCAGGAAATATCTACGTTTAGAAGGAATACGAATACAAAACGATATTATCGTAGTAGCAATTAGGCATACCTAGTCTATAGTGTAAATTAATAGTTTCCTCTTCTTCAACACCCAAATGACGAAAAAACTGCTTCGGTAAAGACAAAATTGCAAATTATTATCATGATCGAACAGGTCATACATGGGTAGGCCGCTCTTAGTGTGTGCCAATAATTCCTCGGCTGAGCGCTCTGCGATAGCATAACATCCCGGATGCTAACGCATGCTATTACTAATCTGTGAGCAGGCGTATCTGATTGAAGACTTCGATCAGATACGCCGGCGGATACAGGATTTGTTTCTTAATTGATGCGATAATAAATGGGTCGTTTTTTAGGGATTTATGGCGTTGTGGGTGGATCAAGAGGATGTGTCAAACTCTGCTTGTTCTGTTAATAAACTAAATAACCAATCACCTTCATTATTTATAAACATATAATTTGGTATAAACTTAGTTTAAAACATCCATGTTCCATTTTTTTGCCCTTTGGTTTCAAAATAACCGCTCTTTCGAAAAACCCCGCAACAAATGAGTAGGATAAAAAACATTCTTCATAGATTTTGTATAAAAGCATTTTAATACAAACATGTCACGTCACTTATTTGTTAATTCATTTGACTATGTAGGTATTGATTTCAAACCAACTAAAAATCTGAATTTACGGTAAATAGCAGTTAATTGGGTTTCCAGGAATAAAATAGTAAGGTTGTTTTTGATGTTTTAATCGGTGCTGATCAAAGACATGAGATCTTTTTCAGATCCCAGATGGCGGACTCCACTTTTTAGGGTTCCGTAGTCCGACAAGGAACCCTTATAGTTTCGCCATGTCCGTCTGTCTGTCTGTCTGTCCGCGGCATAGCTCCGAGGTTCTTGTTACTAGGAACCTGAAATTTAGTATGGATATGTATATTGATCACGCCGAGAAAGTGGTAAAATAAAATTTTGAAAAATATATTTTTTAGGATAGCTCCCAAACACGTAAAGTGGGGATGAATATTTTTTTTCTCGCGTACCCCTCTGTGTGGGGTATCGTTAGATAGGTCTTCTAAAAATATTATGGGTGCGTCAAGACCATTTTTCGGTTAAGCGAGCCATTTGCGAAATATCTAGATTTTAAGTGAAAATTTTTGTTCAATACGAGTTACCCTCTAACTTTTGAATGGCAGTACCTAGAAATGTGAAAAAAATCACAGACGTAGCACATGTAATGAACTTACAAGGAAAACTGTCACGGCTAAGTAGGCTTAACCGTTTACAGAGTTATAGTCGAATAACTAAGACCTACTACGGAACCCTACTGCGCGTGGCCCGACACGCACTTGGCCGGTTTTTAGAAAATAAAATAGATATGGTTTTCAAGGTTATATTATTTTATTTAAACTGGCAAATTACGAGTATAAAGATAATAAATGGGGAATATTTCTTAAGTTAATTTATGCGTTATCAATCTTAATTCGTATGCGGGTAAGGGTCACAAAAAAAGACCAAAAATATATTTCATAAACCATTTATTTAAAAAAAATATATAGGTACAAAACATCATACATTCTATAACCATTAAACATCTACCGTATCAATAAACAATTGGACCACAATATTTAATCTAAATAATTACATCACTAAGTACAATGAATATTACCATGATCCCTCAATGCGTTATTATAACTATTTACTAATGGTAATGGTAATCCAAGATGTTCGCAGATATACAGAATAATCTAAAATAAATAAGAATTTTTGTTCAGTTGAATTAGAACATATAATCACGACTTTTCCATAAAGGGGTAAGTAAAGATTTAAATCTTAAACTCCGGATTACTATTGAAATTTTTTGGGACATATTAGGTTTTAGTCATCCAAATCCCAGTGCGAGTAAGGGACGGCGATATAAGTTATGTATAGCTCTATCTCTTTTTTATACTCTAATCTGGATCACTATAGCAACCCCAATTCGGCTCTAGGTATAACACTACCCGACCTACTAATCGAATGCAGTGAATTAGCAGTCTTATTTGCAACTGCTAAACCAATGAAGCAAATCAAAAATGTTAATGCAGTAATCATTAAATGTTTTAATTATAATTCAGGAAAAATCTTAATTACACAGCAGTCTTCATAAATTGTAAGTATTTATTATAAGTAATTAGTAACATTGTAATTACCATTACCACTGAGGCGAAAATTACGTCTATCTTTGATATAAAAAACGGCAAGCCCGTCAGGCAAGAAATATGAATAATTTATGAGCAAAATAATCAATTAATTATTATTTATTTTCTAACAAATTTAATATTATTAGGCTCTCGTATCGGATGGTTTCAGATCTTACTATTGTATAGAATTAGTTTAATATCTGCGATATAATCACATTTCATGGATGGATGGATTTGTAATTGTATTGTATTAAGAAAATATAAAGGCCACCGTCTAAATTAAATCAGTTTTTATTAAATATTCATAATTATCTATACTTCATAATAAAATGTTATTAAATTTATAAAACTGTTGTAATTTCTATTATTTTGTGAACATTTTCCATTATCACACATTACTATCACATTTCGTATTTTATGTTTTGACATTAATTAAAAAAAAAACCGTGAGAAATTTGCAATTGTAACAAAAAAATAAAAATGTTGTTGTATTGTCATATCGGTTTGAAGTCACTTTGCAAAAAACATATATTAAAAATTACAGGCGAAATATGTAATTGTCATAGGAAATGTTAATTTAAAATAATTAATAGGACTTCAAAGTACGGGTTTCAAAATAATCAATTTTGGGTATGATGATAAACAATTTTTCTAATTGACACAGGAGAGGATTCCATATTTTTCCATAACATATTCGAAATGTACAGAGTCCCGTAAGTTTTATTACAGTATAGATATAACATCTCTTTATCACAATAACTGCGTAAATAAAACTAACTACAGATTGTAACTTTGTCGCGACACCGACCGTTTTGTTTAATAGAAAAAATCAAAAGCTGATTGAGTTATATAATAAATGGCGAATTTCAAAAGAAATATAGCTGACGAACTTCTATTCCTAAGTAAGGAATACCTTTGGCATAAAATCGATTCAGTACAAAAAAAATCGCTTTTAAAACCGCCTTTTACACTCAATCCACCACAATAAGTCGGTCAATACACAATATCTTCATACAAAAACGTTTGTGTTATTTGACAAAGTGACAACCCTCACTTAAATTAGCTTGTCGTTTGGTTTTCTACCCTAAATACATTAAAAATAAGGCGTGGTTTCGCTTATCTGGTAGATTTGAGCTTCCAACGTAGGAAGAGAAACGCGGATATACGCAGAACGAGGAAGATCAGGCATAGGGCTGCGATGTCCAGGGTGAAGTCTGCGTTCAACATGTCTAACTCCTCGAGAGTGGTCTCTGGGTTCTTGAAATGGCAGTAAGTCTGAAATTGGAAAAAAAATTAAGAAATATATTCACCAAAATTTTTATATTAGTGTTACCCCAAGTTTGGTGGAAATAAAAATGTTAGAAGTATTTCTCTTCTGGATGTACCTACAAAAACTGTAGTTCATATTTTATATTTTCATCAGATTACTTTATTAGTTACATTTCTTTTGTAGTCAGATTAGATGAGTAAAGTTATACATAAAGGTAGTCTCCAGAACTATTCAGTAGTTCTACTACTACATTTTTTTTCATCAATGGAACCTTTTCATAATTAATAGTCCCTGAGTGCTGCTATATTACATGTGAACATAAAGCCGGAGGCGCCGCAGGTAGAAGCTAGTCGTGATATCCTAACTAACATAAAATAATAGCTATATTTTTTTTTTCTAAAAACCGAAACGAACATAAAAAAAAGAATTATCGAATTTGGAGCAGTCTAGTCAGTATTATCATCTGCCTAGCCTTTTCCCAACTATGTTGGGGTCGACTTCCAGTCTTAACCAGATGCAGCTGAGTACCAGTGTTTTACATGGAGCGACCGCCTATCTGTCCTCCACAACCTAATGACTGGGTTACACGATACCCCTTGGTAAGACTGGCTACTGACTTTTTATACTGTCTAGTAGAGTAAATAAATCTTACCTGATGGCACTTCAACTTGGGCCTGTCAAAGGAGTAAGTAGCGAGCGCAGTTCCCTCGAACCCATATCTGATGTAGGACAGGTACGTGATCCACCGCAAGTAAACAGGGATGGCGTTGAACGACACGAAGAAACCGCTGAACAGCAGGAATGGTACTGACATCACGGGGGCTAAGAATACGCCGTTCTGAAAGAGGGATATTAATATTTAATTTATATTAAAATTATTTATTTTAATTAGGCGTTTCTTTTTTTGGGATTGGAAATCCTCCAATGGTTAAATTGATTGATGGTCTTTTTTCAATTTTACCTTTTCTATATGATATCTGAATTATTTTAATACTAAGTAATATAATTTATGCCAGAGATTTTAGAAATTGATAGTTGCGGTGCAATAATTTCCGTTTGCGATTAAATTTATTGGCAAAGCTATGTAAACTATGATCTTTACTAATAATATCCTGCGAAAGAGTCTGAGGACGTATGTATGACTCTTTCACATACAAACAAATTCGGTTCACATTGTTTATTTATTTATTTATTTGATTTACACGAAACCAATTACATAAACCAAAGTATTATATAATAAGTAGATATAGTTTATTACTTAACACATAATATATTTTTGTATCACACGTTTTTCCCATACGAACTCACCTGGACATTCATAGCGGCCCCCACGACGAGTCCCACGCTCTGTGCCACGAAGGAGATGAGAAGACACGACGAGAGGAACATCGCGAACCGGAACCAGACGGGCGGCTGTGACGTCAGCAGGTACACTATCACCACGTATATGACACAGAATATCGCCTGGAAATAACAGACAATATTTTTTGTATATTAATATTGCCTTTTTTTGGTTTTTATCTAGGATAATGATTTGAATTTAAATTGGTTTTTCATTTACTCACAGATGGACGGACTGTAAAAAAGGTTGCTTAACCAGGCTCATTAATCATGAGGTCCTTAAAGTTCAGCATAAGAAAATAGATAACAATTGGACCCTACTACAGGGTCTTGACGCTCGGAAAAATCTTCTTCTAGTACTTCTTCCAATAGTACATTCTTTCAGAGTTCTTTTTACATTAAATTCTATAACTATCGCCAAGATAGTAAGTTTGTTTGTGTGTTACACTTTCATGGAAAAACGGCTGAATAGATTTGGGTGGAATTTGGTATGGAGATAGATGAGACCGTCTCCAAGGTCTAGGCTTCCGGGTGCGTTAAGTAGTACCTTCAGAACGCAGGCGAAACCGCGGGACAGAGCTAAAGTATTATGATATTGAAACTTAAACAACAATTACCTGGAAAGGTATATCCGACACAGTGATCGCCAAATAGTACGACCGCAGCGAGTACCATCGATTGAAGTGTTCCTTTACCAGTACAGGCATCTCAAGGGGAACTGGAAACCATTAATATTCATTATAATACCATACCAACAAAATATGTAGACCTAATTTATTTGTTAGTCATAATTTCAACTTTATTACTTGAATGTTAAAATTCAAAATTGTTAAAAGGCTTCTAGATTTTACTAAGATGATTGTACATTAATTTCAGCTCTATTGACTTTCTAATTAAAGTTCAAAATTGTTTGAACTTTTGACGCTAATTAGTATTTAGTTTATAATACTGGTGCTAGTTTTGTATTATTATTTTTTTCTAGATAAAACTGGTTACTTGGTCTTCGACATACCTACCTCACAAATATCAAAACATGAGGAAATAATTAAATACTTAATTTCTATGTTGATGGATGAAATATAACCTGTTTTTTGTATACATAAAACTTTAAGACAAAGCAGGCAAAAAAATCGAATAAAAACTTCTCATAAGAGATGAAAATAATTATTATAAAATTACAGTTTCAATTCCATCATACAAACATTTAAACGCAAATCATATTTACTATGCTCCTTAGATTACACCAAAGTAAGAAATCAAATATTACAACAATACTGAACATACAATTTAAAAATGTATTAAATTGTGCTATCTATCAAAAATTGTTTCCAATAGTTTAAGTAGGTACTCAAAACCATTTGTTTCCAATCTGCTTCTAAGAATGTCTAAAATTGAATATTAAAGAAGGGCTTTGGATCGATATTATCGACTCAAAGGTATCTAAAAATATCGACCATGTCAATATCACTATATTATAAAATACTCCAAAAAAGATTTAACAAAATAATCTATAAATTTACGAGCAACAAAATTAATTAAATTCCATATCACTATTCAAGTTAATCAATTTCGATACTTACAACTAAGTATAGTGATAGTCATCGAAGTGTACATAAGGAACAGCATGTTGAAGAACAAGAAACCGAGGTTGGAGAGCACTTTGGAGCCGTCGTCGCCGATGTCGTAGTACAGTGCGCCGATCAGGAAACCCACCAGGATGTGCGCGAACAGACGGAGGTACATGAGGGTCTGTGGGGAGAGGTGTACAATAATTACTACCTATCTCTCTATTACCTTCAATTAGTTTGGTTAAACTTAAAAATCTTCTTGCCAATTCAACACACATTGTTTTAGAGCGAAAATGATCACATAAGTTTCGTGCGATATTATGATTATAAGTTTTTTATTTTACACATTTCAGAACGAGACCTCATCATAAAATATGATATATCAACCTAAAGACCTAGTTTTCATATGAAATTTTACTTTTCGCGCTAAGACTCAACTTTCAACACTTTCGATTCTCTAAGAGAGTCAGTTCTATTATCACACTCATGATGTGTGATAATAGAACCTAGAATAATTACCATACACTAACCGTAACCTGGTCAATAAGCTCGTCCGAATTAAAAGTCAAATATCGACGGTCCCCGGTCGGTATACTATCGAAATTGCAAAAAAAAAACATTTTCTTTTTGTTGCGCTAATAGCAAGCAGAGATCAATATCTATGAAATGTATAAATTATTCATATTTTTATACCCTAAACTGTTTTTTCAATCGAATTGAATCGGAAATACATAAAACGAGCACATTAAAACATTACTTTGAATCGCTCTCCTGTTTCACAGTTTCGATGATTTACGCGGGGACCGTCGAATAGCCTGAATAAACGACGCAGGCATAATTCTGAGAACTACAATATATTTCCGTTTAAAAATCTTGAAATAAATGCCGTACAAACCTGTTACTTTGTACATATTCATGCGCACACGGTCGTTGGCCTAGGAACGTTATTTTTTCTCTCATTCCCTGACACGTTATTCAAAACATTTAAACTTTTACAACAAAAACTACTAACGGTTCTAGACAAATGCGTAAATTGACAGAAAACAAATATGTAATTTTTTATTATGTAGGTAGATAGACAATATATTAATGTAGAAATTATAAATTCATTCAGACGTGTGTCAAATAACGGTTAAATTCAGCCCTAGCATTCGTTCTTTGCTAATTCAAAAATTTTATGTAGTAAATGACTAATTAATTACCTAATCATTAATTTTATTTTAATTCTGTCAGTGAAATATGTGACTGATTTAAAAACAAGCTATGGTCATGTGGCTAAGCTATGGATAGCCAGTAAAACTGATTATTTAAAAGTGAGGTCTCTGGATGCGGTAATCAGACTTGATTCAAAGTAAAAAAAATAGTTGATACCTTCCCTGATAGTAGATCATAAATCGACGAATTTTTATAACTAAATAACTTTGTACAGCCAGGCGGTCATACATTTCTATTGACAGGTACATCATTATGCACCATCATATACGTATATCATCAAAAACGCAACTTTATCAATCGCATAAAACTACACTATATACCTCGAACACGGAAATCCTATCTGGGAAGCTATCGCTGGCTAATTCTGTATACAGGCTTTCCTATCAATCTGTATTTTTATCTGATACTACCTTCTGCCCGCGACTTCGTCCGCGTGGAATAGTGGTGCTCTGCTCCTATTGGTTTTAGCGTGATGATTTATAGCCTATAGCCTTCCTTAATAAATGGGCTATCTAACACTGAAGGAATTTTTCAAATCGTACCAGTAGTCCCTGAGACTAGCGCGTTCAAACAAACAAACTATCTAATGATACAGATGCTCAGAACAAAAACCGGCCAAGTGCGTGTCGGGCCACGCGCAGTAGGGTTCCGTAGTAGGAGTTAGTTAGTCGACTATAGCTCTGTAACCGGTTAAGCCTACTTAGCCGTGATAGTTTTCCTTGTAATTTCATTACATGTACTACGTCTGTGATATTTTTCACATTTCTAGGTACAGCCATTCAAAAGTTAGAGGGGGGGGTAACTCGTATCGAACAAAAAAATTCACTTAAAATATAGATATTTCGCAAATGGCTCGCTTAACTGAAAAATGGTCTTCACACACCCATAATATTTTTGAAAGACCTATCTAACGATACCCCACACAAAGGGGTACGCGAGAAAAAAATATTCATCCCTACTTTACATATTTGGGAGCTACCCTAAAAAAAAATATTTTACAAAATTTTATTTTACCACTTTCTCGGCGTGATCAATATAGATATTCAAACCAAATTTCAGCTTTCTAATAACAAAAACCACGGAGCTATGCCGCGGACAGACAGACAGACAGACAGACAGACAGACAGACAGACGGACAGAGCGAAACTATAAGGGTTCCTTGTCGGACTACGGAACCCTAAAAAAACAATAGGGCACCCTAAAAAGCTACGAACCATAGAATTAATAGTGTGTACTATTAAAACCTGACGTTCACCACATTTGATAGATCTATGTCATGTAATGTGTTTCATTATTATTATTCTATTGTTATGACGAAGGTAACTATCGTGGTGAATCATTATATAATCGTGTACTTGGTACACTGTAGAATACGACTGCCAGAAAAGAGTGATATGTTTATAGGGTTCATGTCTTTCTTTAGAGACAGATGAGGTATTGCAAGCCCGGTTAAGCAGTCGACAACCTTCGAGGTTGACCTGCGAGATGCCATACAAAAAAAAATACAGATTAGGTATTAGATTCGCCTTGACGGATAATTGTATTGATTGTTGTTTTTTAATTGTATTATGTATTTATGTTAGTGTTAAAAAAAAATCTATTTTTCTTCTATCGCCACTATTTCTGTGTGACTTTGCAATAAAAAATCAACCTAGGTACAGCCGATATTTTAACAAATTTTTAATTCTACATAAAATTTTTGCGGTGAATGTTACACTGACTTTTACACATAAATATCCAGTGTTGCAAGTTAAACCTACACAAATTATCAATAAACTGTTTTCAAACTTACCCAATCTCTTCTGCTGAACAGTAATGTTCTCTTGAGTACGACCCAAAACTGTGTGAGCTCTGACGTAGCATAACGCTTGGGGGAACCTTCGCCGCCTAGCAACGCCACATCCACGTTGTCCTGCTTCTCTGAGTCCATTTGAACTACTAGCGGATCACCTGGAGACAAAAGAAGGAGATTTGAAATTAGAACAATAATGGAATGTCTTGCCGACTTTTCTCCATATTTTTTTAATGATGATGGAAAATCATCGTTCCTAATGATCATCTGCAATAATAAGGGCATTGCAGATACATTGCTGTACCAGATACAAAAACTGAAATGTTTTTATGACTTTACCTATATGTGCCTATTACACCAGAGCTCCGATGACTATTTACCATTCGTTGTACCACATTTTTGCTTGAAAACAGGATTCGGTCTAATAGTACTACCATTACACCGAATCCTGTTCCCTGAGAAGCTGATTCACAAAGACCTCTACCATACTTGTAATTGAAACTTAGAATAAATAGCCATCTACTAGGTACAAGGGAGTCCTCATCCATAGCTTTCCATGGAACAAAAAAGACTTAAACCATTTTTGGAAAAAAAAAATAGATATTCCGAACATTTTATGAGTACCTAAATAATAAAAAATTGTCTTTAGACTTTGATCCTAAGAAAATAAAGACAAAATGTACGTTATATTACATTAAATTGCTTATGGTATCGTGTTACCCATTAAATAGCTAGCCTATTCAAGGTCAGATAGGTAGTTGCCAGTGAAAATAACTGGTATTCAGCTGCATCTGGTTATACTGGAAGCTAGCTACAACGTACTTGGGAAAAGGCTACGTAGATGGAATTTAATTGCGTTTAGCAGTAATTTTCCATACATTTTGCAATAAACCTTATTTTTTTTAAGAATCCACACTGAATAAAATAATATCAGTCACATCAATTACAACACTAGGTCAAAAATTATTTATTTAAACTAAGCTGAAAACCAGCACTTTTTGAACGAAAAAATTACAAAAGACAGCCCCCAAAACGCACGCCCTTCACCATTTCCTATGTGTTATTGCTGGGAAGAAGTGACGCAACAAAGTTCCCTCACATAATCTATAAACATTAAAATTATCATTATAATTTAATAGGAAATCATTACTTAAAAACACAATCAACAAAACCACCTTATCTGTCAATTATTTCCTCGGTTTCCCGAACAACATGATAAAGTTCAATGAATCATCCCTAATTACGCTGAATCCATACGACGGAACTCCATTAAATGGGATACAAGAAAATTGTTTCCAACCTTCATTCATACAAGCGGAGACAACACGGCTGGGTCAAATGTCAAGGCACAGAGCATGATGTTATCACGTGGATATACATATATTATTATATATATATAGGTACCTATTAATGTATAAACACGAGCCTGCAGTGTAATAAGGATAATGAAATAAGACCGAAGTTCGCAAACGTAATTGAGTAGAAAAAAAAGCGATGCTTGATAGGGCAGCTCGCGTGTAGTATATTTAAAACCCAATAATGGGCTAGTTATTTTTTTTAAACTAGGATAGTATCTTACATAATTATCTAAAACAAAGTCGGGTTTATTCGAACACTTCTAATTTGATAACGTATGGACCGATTTTCATGGTTTTGGTTGTTGTATTTGTCTCCGTCCCGTATAGCAGAATAACTATTAAAACATCGGAAAAATAACGAAAACTGATGATGGGGCGGTACAAAGTTCGTCGGGCCGGCTAGTTTACAATAAAATTTACATTTACTAAAACAAAAAAATATAATATGAAAACTACTACCTAAATAAATCGTCTTCATCGGGCATAAGGGCGTCAAAAAATCCTTGTTAATAGGTATTTCTCAGTATTTTTGTATTACAAATTCATAAAACCAATTAATGAAAAGATAAGCAACAGTGATAATTAGAATTACATTATAGGTTATTATATACCTTCATATATATTAAAAACGGCCAAGTTAAAAGCGTTTAAAAAGTTGTTGCTAGAAAAGATAGCACGAATGAAATAATTATGACGTCATCATATCAAAACTGAATAAATCGTCAGTACTCGTCCTGCACGTTTTCTTTGTATTCGTTTTTTTAACGTACTTTCACCCGGGTGTTCACACGGTATATTTCCATTCGTGTAAAATACGAATAGCCGCAGGTTCACACAGTTGTCACAGGCTATATTATGTGCCACTGCAAACCGAATACGTTAAAGTTCATTCGATTTGCTTGACAAGTCCGTTGAGTATTCGTTTGAACGTATAAACGGTGTACGATATTTTGCAGTACAAACGCCATGTGAATGGGTCTATGTACAATGCCACTATTTATTCGTTAAGACGTAGGTATACTACAATAAAACGTGCAGGACAATGCCGCGTGAACCCTACCTAAAGACATTTCTTGGAACAGGGATAACTTTATAGATATCCCCCAAAAAATCCTTAAACGTGTTCTTTCTTATTTTTTTCATATCAATACAATGATACCATTGTTTCGGTATAGAATATAGATACTTACCCGTTTTTATTAAAGTAATTAGGGGACTGAAATCAATTATGAAATTGAGCGAACTTTGTTGATACAACAAGTTTTATAAATAATCAATTTTAATAACAATTCTGAAACTTATTATGTACCTATACCTAATTATTTTTTGACGCTTATTCATTGCAGCCTTGGACATTGGCATCGGTAGGTAATTGAGAAGCGTTTCCGCAAAATGATATGATTAAAGTATATAATTTAACATTTGAATGTCAACGCATTTTTATTTAAATGGATTGAACATTACTCGGTAAGGGATTCAGTCTACCTCCAAATATTCTTAAACTTAAAGATTTTTTTGTTTCAAAAATTTTGTACACTAGTCTGTGCCATTTTACAAAAAATATAAACAAAATCATAACTTATTTTGTTATAATTTTTCCACATAGATAAAAAATTGCATTAAAATTTAAATGATTAATGAGGTTGAGCATGAAATTGACATAAATGTGCCATCCTTACACCATTATGTTAATTTCTGTGGCAGAATTAGAACAAAATATGTTACGACTTAATTTTAATTTATAATTTCATATTAACAAAAATAATCAAAATGGCGACTGGGTAGCTATGCCACAACTTCGAAAACCCTTTGGGAAATCGGGCCAAGAGGTTATTACCGCCATTATAATTTTATTATCTAAATATATAAAACTCAAAGGTGACTGACTGACTGACTGACTGACTGACATAGTGATCTATCAACGCACAGCCCAAACCACTGGAGGGATCAGGCTGAAATTTAACATGCACGTAGATGTTATGACGTAGGCATCCGCTAAGGATTTTGATAAATTCTACCCCCAAGGGGGTGAAAAAGGGGGGCAAATTTTGTATGAAACTCGGTCATTTTTTAACTGACGCGGGCGAAGCCGCTGGCGGGAAGCTAGTAGATTTATATAACCCATAGAGACTATGACATAGTCAGCAGTGGCGTGCAGTTCATATAGGCAAAAAGACACTGCCTACCCTACATAACTCAGAAAATATTTACTATCTTTATTTTATTTTAATAAGTATCTAATATTTTATCTCAGAGTAATTACTATTAATAAAAAAATCTTGAAACTTAAATCAGCTCCACCTGTCGAATATTGGTGGTACCTATTACGAAGAATCAATACTCGCGATACATTTCAACAACACACAAAAGTTTGCGCGGTACTAGGGCGCCCCTAGCGAAAATAGACAGAAAACGTGATTGCCTCATTTCGTATAATAGTATTTGTAAGAAGACTCGTAGACATGCGAATACAATGCAGTGTGCGTTCGTATAAATATTTTGCACACATTGACACAAATTACGCACACAAATAACAAAAAAGGCTGTGTCTTTTTGCGATTTATACGACGGAAACATCGGTTCGGAAACCTTCGGCTATCGACAAGGCCACAAGGGACGGTGGCCGATGTTTTCCGAACCGATCTACATTATGATGTAATGTAACTATTTTAAAAAGTAGCATGTTTTGACTTTCTTATCTCTAAGTAAACAACATTTCTTTTAGTCGTATTTTTTTTTCTGTGACGTGAGTTTCGCGCGCGTCGCCCGCCGTTGTTATTGTTTATCTGACTTGTTCTGTGCTAGCGAATATTTCTTAATATTTTAATAATAGTAAGTTTTAAGCGTTGATAATAGTGTGAAATGGAATATATTCACTGTGAAAGTTGTTCAGGTGGTGTGTGTGTGTATAGAAAATTAAAAATGATGCGTTTGTAAAACTATCTTTCGAAGAAAAAAACAAGTGATAGCGAAAGGCCGCTGCACCTATACACCAAATCAGATACAATTTATACAAACTAAAGGTATAGTCAATCAATCGTATATTCAATACTAAACAATTTGATTCCTATTATTAGCTCTCGGATTGCATACACGCTATTTCCCTTACTTACCTACTATTTTACCGCAATAAAACCGTCTGGAACGACGCAGGTTTCACCTATTCATATTTATCTCCTACGGTAGAAAAAACCACGAGCAATATGACTTAGAAGCTTCCGTACACTTGGAGAAAATCGTATTGAAACGCGATGAAAGTAGATCGAAACCGAATTATTATTCAATCACTTTTTTATTGTTAGTTTTTGAAGTAAACATGAGTTCACTTTACGTAAAAGAATTTGTTCCTCAGTGAATAAGGGAAGTTATTAAGAGAGGTCAACTTTCATGCGAAATACGACTGAGTTATGGAAACCTATTTACGAAATTGCTCTTAGATATTCATGTGCAAGTTTTTTTAATCAAATCTGAATCTATGATTATTTGAGGCGGCATATTACATGCATCATTATTTGATCGACAAGACGACGAACCAAAACCAACATGCGGAATGTATTTTTGAAAAGTGGGTACCAAAGCCAGGCTGGTGTCACCAGGTGTCACTCAGCAGTTTAGGCACATTTGGCCCGTGCGCAGCGCGGCGGCGCATCTCTCGGGCAGGCGTACCTACCTATCGTAGTAAGGTCGTGCGCTGCTCGGCTCGCACGCTAGCGGCAAGCCGCTTCGCGAGTAATTAAGATAGGTACCTACCTATCGATTTTCCGTATAAAAACTTTTTGGCTTTTCTGCCTACCCTACCTAAAAACTCTGTGCACGCCGCTGATAGTCAGCGATTAAAACTCATTTTACTTTACATTATATAGATTTTATTTATTCCTATAACATACCTACGAACGGAAGAGGAAACTTGATTTTTTTTTCTAACCTTTTTTTTAAACCTAATAGGTACTGTTATTGCGTGGACTCTCTTCCATTATTGAAAAAAAACTGACGTCAAATACTATTTTTAAACATCCAACCAAGAATTTCGTTCACGATGCAATTTCTAGACTTGCATGGAAATCTAACTGCCGTTACTGTTAATGATAATGAAAATTAATTGTACAGGCGTCAGTTTTATCACCGGCCAAAGTTCATGTTATGTGTATTGTGGACCGTTATCAGTATACGGTGGGAGTTGGTTGTGAAACACAGCCGTGATTTCCGTCCTCACCCATGTACAGTCAGCCTTAAAAATAAGTATGACTGGCTATTCGCAAGCGGCTTCACGTGGACTATACGTTTCAAACAAACTTTCATCCCCTATTTCACCCCCTTAGGGATAGAATTTCGGGTAATCCTTTCTTATCGGATACCTACGTCATACAAAGAACACACCCTCCAAGTTTCAGGTCTCTACGATTAACGGTTTGCGTTGCTGTGCGTTGATCCGTTAGTAATTCAGGACAAAGCATTTTATATATATAGATAGAAGATAGATATAATAATAGCCACATTAAAAAAAGTTACTGTTGTTTAAGTTGGTTAAATTATCAAATTAGTACAAGTTCTGTATTGCAAGAAATTAATGATAAATTTAATAAATTTAGCAAAACGGTTAAAATAAACTCGACACTTTTACAAACTAGATGAGGCCAAAGATAGTGTTGTTGAGTAGATCACAGTGTGAACGTTCCGTTTTTAGATATTTTCTGACATGACAAACTACAAAACGAATATTTGGAATAATTTTACTAACAAATTAAACGATAGAATACCATGGCTGAATGTCTTAAGAAAATTAAACTAGGATTGGCCACGTATACATCTTGTCGTAGCTGACTGTACCACGCGTTACTTCCCTGTAGACCTTATACTACGTATTTTATTTTACTTCCTTATTTTATCGGGAACGTTTACGTGATAATGTAATCGTAAAAATGTAATTTTTATTTTATTTTTAAATTATTTAATAATAATAATAAAAAAATAAAATTCTTTATTGAACATAATGTGAGCCATAACACTAAGTTGACAAGATTACACTTTAATTTGTGTTACCAAAATAAATAAAACTTAAGTGTATTTTGAACTTTGGTACCCAAAGTAAGATCTAACTTGTGTTATGGGTACCAGTGTTCTAGGATAGGTAAACGCACAAAGGTACACTCATTACTACGAGAGATGGCAAACAAGGTAGTACGGTTTAGTTGTACCAAAAAAAGACAAAATAAAAGCAAAAAGAAAAAAAAATAATTACAAAAGCATAATTATATAATTATATACAGAGGGAATGGAATGGGTGTGTGTGTGAGTGTGTAAGGGTGTATGTATGAATGAGTTTGTGTGTGTGTAATGTGAATAAATTGAATGAGGTATTGTTTATGTGTTACAGTGAGTGGCTAAGAAGTTATTTTGAGCAAATGTTCAGTGTCATCATAATTTAATTTTTGTAGCCATGCTTGAACCAATTTCTTGCACTCAAATCTGGTCATGGGATAGATGTTGTGGTTTTTGTTTATGATGTTGTATAAGTGGCTGCCAATTATATTGTAATGGCGTTGGGCAAGAGACGTTCTGCAGTATTGAGTAGCACAAATTTGATATTTTCTACGTTTTTTAGTGTATGATGCGACAAATGGGAGTGTTGAATGCTTACGAAGAACTGTTTGTAAGATAAATAATTGGCGGACTGTGAGAATCTGACAGTCAGCATAGAGTTGGGCTGTCGGATATTTATAGGGCTTACGGGTCATGACCTTTAGGACTGCTCTTTGTGCTCGTTCTAACTGCAAGAAGTAAGTTTTGACCGCCCCACCCCAGGTGGTAATGCCATACGTTAGAATTGACTGTCCAAGTGCATAGTAAACATTTTTCAGTGTATCAATGGGAGCAGAATATTTGAGTTTTTTCATTATGGCAATTAGTTTACGTACTCGTGCAGTTAAAGTCGTTAGGTGGACTTTCCAATTCAACTGACTGTCTATTTGCACCCCAAGATATTTAGCATCACTCGAGCAGTTTATTTGAGGACATAGGCAAAGAGAGGGAGAGGCATCCACAGAGCAAGCATGGGCTTTGAGGGTGAAAGTATGTGGATTTGGTTGTAAGGAGGATTTTAGGGAAAATGGCATGTACAAGGTCTTGTTGGGATTTAACGTTAATAGATTGTTGGTAAGCCAGCTCATAACAGAACGTAAGCCCTGCTCAGCGTAAGCAAATGCATCAGTCCAGTTGTCTCCATGGACCAGCAATGCAGTGTCATCAGCATAGGTGAAGATTGAGCAATTGGGGAGAGTGAGATTTACATTAAATATTTTTGCAAAATTCTAAAGCCACTACAAAAATGAATTAACTTTATGATTTTCATTTAGTAAAAGACCATGGTGTTTACATATTAGCAGCTACATAACTATAATTTACCATAAAATGGACCAATAGTATCAGTGTAATACTACGAGTTATGTCAAAAAAGGCCAATATGTGTGCCTAATTTTACCTAAATCCGTACAGTATTTTGTGCGTGAAAGACATAAAATCATACTCACAAACTTTTTCCTTTATAACATTAGTAATTACGATGTGTTTTGCATAGTAAAATAGACCACTTTTCATCTCGAAAAATGAGTTTTCGGAGTTGGCTAACATAACCTACAGTCGGTAGATACCAATAGATTATATGAAAAATGTAAATAAAGTCGTAACCTATTTTGTTCTAATTCTGCCACAGAAATTAACAAAATTGCGAAAGGATGGCACATTTATGTCAATTTCATGCTCTAAACATCATCATTCACCATTTAATGCAATTTCATCTATGTGGGAAAATTAGAACAAAAAAGGTTATGATTTTGTTTACGTTTTTAGGGTTCCGTAGTCCGACAAGGAACCCTTATAGTTTCGCCATGTCCGTCTGTCTGTCTGTCTGTCTGTCTGTCCGCGGCATAGCTCCGAGGTTCTTGATACTAGAAAGCTGAAATTTGGTATAGATATGTATATTGATTATGCCGAGAAAGTGGTAAAATAAAATTTTGAAAAATATTTTTTTTTAGGGTAGCTCCCAAACACGTAAAGTGGGGATGAATATTTTTATTCTCGCGTACCCCTCCGTGTGGGGTATCGTTAGATAGGTCTTTTAAAAATACTATGGGTGTGTGAAGACCATTTTTTGGTTAAGCGAGCCATTTGCGAAATATCTAGCTTTTCAGTGCAAATTTTTGTTCGATACGAGTTACCTCTAACTTTTGAATGGCTGTACCTAGAAATGTGAAAAAAATCACAGACGTAGTACATGTAATGAACTTACAAGGAAAACTATCACGGCTAAGTAGGCTTAACCGGTTACAGAGTTATAGTCGACTAACTAACTCCTACTACGGAACCCTACTGCGCGTGGCCCGACACGCACTTGGCCGGTTTTTTCGTAAAATCAATTGGCACAGACATATAGTTTAAAATATTCTTGGCAGTATTCTAAACATGATTAGCGGAGACACAAACAGGATGCATAGTTACCTCTGATCTTTGCTATCAGTCAGACGCAAGCGCATGCATAACCTCTTATCATCATACCAATGTTCTACAGATTAGACCTTTGTTAGTAGGTGGACATATAACACGTGAGAAAGGGTATCTATTTGATAAGCTTTCTATAATAACCAATGAGTAATTTCTATAATAATCACTAGTATCTAGATAACGACAAGGCTTTATTAATTTTGATATCTCTGAAGGTCGTTTGTAATTCAGAGTACAAGTCATATCCTTGGGTTCACCTTGTGTGGAAAAATTGTAGGTCAATGATGACACATGCGCATGTGACGTATGACCTATATTTTTGGGGTAAGAATCTTTTGGCACATGTAAATACGCTGAGCACGAGCCGGTAGGTTTTTTTCCCAATTACCTATCTTAGAAGATACGTTTGGCTGTTATAGATTTCCTAGACCAAGTTATCATAGAATCCTTACTAATCCTTACTAATATTATAAATGCGAAAGTAACTCTGTCTGTCTGTCTGTCTGTTACGCTTTCAGGCCAAAACTACTGGACCGATATAAATGAAATTTGGTACAGGGATAGAATAGACCCTGAGGAACAACATAGGCTACTTTTTACCCGGGTGCGCTAAGTAGTTCCCTCGGGATGCGAGTGAAACCGCGGGAAACAGCTAGTACTTATATATACAAGAATCAAGTTTAGTGTGGTTCCGACCAGTTCCCAAAATAGTTACTTAGTAACACCGTAATCATTTATATGCCAATTATTATTATTATGTAAGACGAATACGTAGGAAATAATTAATTCACACACTATATTATATATGATCCGGATTCCATCCGGAAGTATTTAATATTTATATTATGGTGACGTCATAATCTATGTCGAGGCCTTTATCGATGTTTATGCGTGTCTGACTGGAGATACCCTTTTACCCGTGAATTCAAGACTGGACTAAATGTTCGCATCTTTGTTCTACATATACACTGACGGACTAATAAACTGCATCAATGTTCAACACGCACCTACATTTGAAAAAAACATTTTAACCAAGTATTCCAACTTTTTATACAAATTTAAATTGAAACCTATAGTTTGGTTCGTTAACTTCATAATAGCGTAGTATCATTATCCCTAAGTGTATGTTTGTTTACTGAAAACGGCCATTCAATTTTTTTAAACAAAAACTTTGATGCAGTTTCTTTGTCTGGGGGTATATTTGGCGTGATAACATTCTGTAAATCCTTACTAATATTATAAATGCGAATGCAAGTCTGTATGTTTGTCTGTCTGTCGCGCTTTCTCGCCAAAACTACTGAACCGATTTAAATGAAATTTGGTACACAGATAGTCTAGAGCTTGAGAAAGGACATAGGCTATACTTTTTACGCGGGTGCCCGATGTAGTTCCCTCGATGCAGATGAAACCGTGAGAAACAGCTAGTACTTTTACAAAATTCATTTTGTAGGAACCTTTTTTTATGAAATTAGGCATTTGTAAACCTGTAAAAAGACATGGAGCTACAATCACGGATGGAACCGAGGCAACAGCTTGTGACAAAGATTTGACATCATTTGCATTCTTACCTTTCGCAATTTCGCTAGCAGCAAACTGCAAGATGCCATTCTGCAAGTTTCCGTTGCCATTAGTGGCGTTTCCATCCCTGAACTTCTCTTGGACTTGCGCCAGGTCGTTTTTGTTCCACTCCTTGTTTAATGATTCTTCCATCGCTTTCTTATTGTTGTAGTCGGGGACTTTGCTGTCTGGGAACGGCATGCCGTTTCTGCAAAATTATTGTTCGTTACGATATTGTTTTTGTTTCCAGAAAAATCATTACAGGGACTTTAAATGTAATTTAAAATTCGTATTTACAAGGTCATATAGGGAAAAATTTATGAATAAAAATAATTCGTCCGCGTCGCTGTAAACTGGTACCGCAACCAAAATATTGACTGCAATGCCTCGTTATATGGTCAAATTGGTCATGCTGATTCTTTGACCGAAAAACAAGACTGCATGTTTTGCTTTAGGATTTACTAACCATAGCTAAACGTCGAAAAACATGGTTTAATATTAAAATGCATGTATCTAGAAGATCTTGCAGAAGTGCAGAGTTTAACGCAACATGAGTTTACGGAAGATAAAACATGTTATTTTAAAATGCGTCATAGCAGTTTACACAATGAATAACTTCTAAGCATGTTTAATTTCAAAGAGTAAAGATAGGTTTGAAATAAAAAAATAATATAAAGACTAAGCTATCCGGTGTTTTCAGTTCCGTCGACATAATTCGAAGGAAGAATATTTTTTTTCCTGGCTTTTCACATGAAGTAAAGTCTTGTTACCCTAAATTACAAGAGAATAGGTCACAGAAAACAAGTTGAGATATACAAAATAAATGCCATCTCACCTGATATCATTCTTGCCGTTATCAATAGCCCGTACCAGCTTGCCAGTGTTGTCTCCGTACTCGCCGCACGACACTTCAATGATGAACGAAGCCGGGTTGTGGTACGAGGGACACTGCAAGCTCAGGCTGCCGAGCCATTCAACTGTTGGCAGGAAGGAATACGGTACTCAGATTGATGACGATTTCAATTGCGATGTGACTTGACAGTTTTGAAGGAAACCCAAAGAGTGTTTCTAGATATTGTTATGTTAATTTAAGCTGCAATGGCTAAAACCAGATAAGTACATGAAATCTTATTCTGAATGCATGTGCATCTTTAAAGGCACCCACGACTGAAGAGGCTTCTAATTGAAATATTAGTGTTGAGCAACATTAATAAAAATAAAAGACTATAAAAATATTCTTCAAAAGAAAAGACTATACGAATTCTTAAAAAAAAAAAAGACAAAAAATCTTAAACAGAAAAGACTATACAAGAATTTTGAAGAATAACATACCGAGTCTTCCTGTGCTGCCCTGGTAGACACACTGTCCATCAGCCAAGGTATACAAATGGTCGAACATTTCAAACAGCCTAGCGGAAGGCTGGTGGATAGTACAGATGATGGTCCTGCCGCCTCTCGCCAAGGTCTTCAGCAGCGATATACATTGGAAACAAGAGGAACTGTCCAAGCCTGACGTAGGCTCATCGAAGAACATGATCGGCGGGTTGTTGACCAGCTCTAAAGCGATTGAGAGTCGTTTCTTTTGACCTCCAGAGAGATTCGATGTCATTGTCTTGTGGTGCTCCGATAGACCGAGGGTTTCGAGGATTTCTTGGATCTGGAAGATGGGCAACGATTAAAATCACGATTTTAAGGCGCGCGAAATAAGTTAGATTTCAATGTTTTTCCGAAATAACATTGGAAGAGTCGCTTCAAAACTACCACTCAGGCTGAAAATGATAACAAGATTAACTGCCCACTAAATTCCAAAAAAAAAATGAAATCTAAACACACACTCTTCCCCACCCATATTGACGTTGGAAAGAAGAAATAGCACAAAAAACTTCTTATTAAACATAATAATATACAATAGAAATGCGCTACTATTAAGAAAACAGCGTTGGCTACTCACCACTTCTTCCTTATCAGCGCTGGTGGTAACACTGGGCAGTTTCAACGCAGTAGCTACGGCCATGGCCTCCTCAACTGTCAGGTTTCCATGTAACTGGTTGTCCTGCATGATGTAGCACGACAACTTACGGAAACTCGAGAGGTTTCGCTCCATGCCGTTCACTGTGATGCTGCCTTCCATTCCTGACGTTCTGAGGAAGAAAGTTTTAGGTTAGGAACAGTTTATCTTTACTAATTTCGAGTTCGAAGTGATACTCATAAGACTGTACTTGGTAATCAAACGAATCTAATCTAAAGCTATCTATTCGAAAATAAATTCGAACATTACTTTGGATGGTACTTTTTTATCGACCCGATTAGAGATCAATTGATCAAAAGCAAATATTTTTAGTTTACCAACCAAATAACAGTTAGAGTACTGCCTCAATATTAGACAGTTACGAGTGTTTATTACGTTCTTCCATGCATCTCGTTAAACATGTTTGAAGGCGTGTATTTCGTATGCACTAGCAATATAGAGATTAAACAAATGTGCTAAAATCCAAACCGCTTATTGGTATCACCTTTGTAGTGCAAAAAAGGACTCTATGACACAAGGTCCTAAGAGTCAATATATTTGATCATATGCTGTTTGTACTAAAGGTCATATTGCTTATCGATATTATCAATTATTATCAAAACGACAACTAACGATACATTGTCCGAGTGCCTAAAGATAGAGGATTTTAAGGAATCGTAATATTATATCATATCAACAGTAACGTCTACTGCGGTAGTATATTTCTTAAAATATTTATTACATCCAATTTAGGTAGATATATCAATATGAATAATACCGTAACATCTTACCAATTTGATGTAATACGTAATAAGGCAACCCAAACACGCATTAATCGCATTTGGGAATAATTTCATCAAGTATTTGTATTCTCAAAGCACCATACCAAAGGTTAAGGTCAATAAATATAATCAGCCTACAATTTCCTCTGTTGGTACTCTTACTTCCTTTATGAAGTAAACTCTGTTTTTCTGGCTACCTGGCCTTAGCCTGCTAACTACTGCTTCTAGAACATACGATCTTCACGAAGATTCCCGTTAGTAAGTGGCCTAATTACGTCTGAATTCTTAAAACGCCACATAGGTAGGGCTACCATTCGTCCGGGTTTTCCCGGATTTGTCCTAGTTTAGAGGGCGTCCGGGGTGCGTCCGGGCGGGATTTCAAAGAGCGTCCGGAAAAATCCCGGGCTTTTTACCTGATATCCGATTCCGCTTGATTGAAAGGTAAGAAATAAAACAAATAATGAGAAAAAGTGTCCGGGGAAATAATCAAACTCATTCAAAATGTCCGGGGTTTTCATAATTTTAGTCCAGGGTCGACGATTTGGGTGATGGCAGCCCTACATAGGTATGTCTTAACTCGAGTATTTTGGTATTTGTTCGAGCTATAGTTGATCATCAAACTATACACAATGGCGTGCATTCTACGCCATGGGCCAATTAAAAAAGCAGCGTTTTAAAGTTTTATGGTCTATGAAATATATTACTAATACATGATTTTGTCACCCAAGGCCAAATCGTGGCCCACAGTCTATAATCACGGTACACTATTAATTATTTAATCGATGTGAACAAATGCAGGCGGGATCGATATCCACCCTAGGTAATTGAAACATGCAGTAAAGTGATGTAGCAGAAATTTTAACTAGATTGTAATAATATTTTAGTACACACGTAAGCACATTGAAGAATAATTAAAATGTTACTCATTGTTCTTTGTGTTTGTCCTTTCAGAGTCACACAGAGCCATTGTATCTCGTTTTTGCGGATTACAAAAAAAATATTCAAAATATAATATTAATTTGCGTTTGTTTCTAATTTTATTATTTTGGTTATTAAGTTTGTTACGCGTTGGTTTAAAATAGTTGTTTTTTGTTAATTTTCATGCTATGCTGAAGACTAACTTTATTTTTATTAATTTTTCATTCGACATTAATACAACACAAGTCCTTCCTCAGGCTCCGTATCACATTTAAATTTAGCCGTTTTAACAAACAAACTCACATTGAGATTAATAATATTAGTTAAAAAGTTAATCAATCATGATTTACATTTTTAATATGCAAAAATACTATACATGTTATTATGTATAGGTAGATGCATGTTATAACGCAGTAGCAGAGAGCGTTCATGAAGCGCGCCAGTATTGCGGATTGCTGCAATAAAATCCGTTCTACTTGTGTGATTGCCTGCAGAATACCATGGAAGCTACTTTCTTTACTGCACTTCGTATGTGTGTTAATTGCCTGGCTTTAATACGAACTCGCGTCAACACTCCACTTCAAACTGAATGGTCTTAGGAGCTATATAGCATCGGTATAGTTAACTAATTTGGTTTCGAAACTAATCAATAGCTGTAATTAGCATTTGACTAAGACTTTAAGATAAAAGATAGGTATTTGTCTATTCAGAAGATTATTTAAAAAAAATGCAATTTTATATATAGGACACATTTTTTAATTATTTAATCAAAGGTCACGTCACATTTTGCTCATTATATTTTGTAATCTACATTATTCTTAAGGTGGTGAAATACTCTTTTAATCTAGATTTGTGACAAACAAAGACTTTCTAAATGACTACTATTCCTTTAAATGCGAAAGCAATTTGCCTGTCTGTCTGTTACGCTTTCAGGTAAAAGTTGGTATGGAAATAGCTTGGATCTAAGGATAGACATAAGAAACTTTTTATTTATGTAGGTACGTGAAGAAGTTGCCTTAGAACGCGAGTCCTACCGCGTGAAATAGCTAGTAGGTGCATTATTATGCTAATGAGTTTGCAAGAATTCCGAAACAAATTCCGTACATTATCCTTCATGACAAGACACAAGATATTTGACATTATCTTGCTTTTGACGTAGTTGAACCACAACAATAAGTAGGTATGTATCATATGTTTGTAAATATGCATTCTTTCAAAAGGTGAGTGACCATTTTCATTCCACGCCTCGTATTTCGATTGAGTATTTTATTAACAAATAGAGTCAAATTAATATAATAACAACTGAAATTGATACTTCTGAAATGCCATAGTCTGTACATATAAAATACTTAGTCCTGAATGACTGACGGATCAACGCACAGCCTAAACAGCTGATCGTCGAGACCTGAAACTTGGAAGGCGTGTTCTTTGTATGACGTAGGCATGAAACTTTGTAATTTTTAATTTGAATTCGTATGGCACACGCGGGCGAAGCCGCTGGGGGAAAACTAGTATGAAATAAAGGTGTACCTTTAGTTCATAAACTGTACCTATACAGTTTATGACAGAATTTATTGTAAAATTCTATTTTCAGTGGCTTTGGAATCAGTAAATGGTCAATGAATTGATTTCGAAAATGAGTGACATCATAGTTTGCAATTGCCATACAAAATCTATTTCTATCATAATATATCTACACTAATATTATAAAGAGGAAAACTTTGTTTGTTTGTAATGAATAGGCTCAAAAACTACTGGACCGATTTTAAAAATTCTTTCACCATTCGAAAGCTACATTATCCACGAGTAACATAGGCTAAATTTATTTTGGTAATAAATAGGGTTCTGTAAGATATTTGGGTTTTTCGGACACACGGTGTAAGAAATCAACCAGAAAAGTTACTTTTTTGCGTACGCTACTAATCTCAGGAACTACTGGTCCGATTTGAAAATTCTTTCAGTGTTAGATAGCCCATTTATTGAAGAAGGCTATAGGCTATAATTTCATCACGCTAAAACCAATAGGAGCGGAGCACCACTATCCCACGCGGACGAAGTCGCGGGCAGAAGCTAGTCTCTATATAATCTGAGAAACGCTTTTTGACATCTTAAAAATATAGGGACGCGTTTTGTAAAACATCCCGTCTCTTTCTGCGACACTACAATAAAAGGATCGCATATAAACTGCTTTTTGAGAAGTCGCCGGACTAAAACCACATATAAGCCATTTAAGTCCTTGATTGTAATTATAAGTTGTGTTCAAAAATATTTTAAATCATTGCTATGTGACGTCAATAGATTGATAAATATTCCGTTCTTCATTATCAACTCGTTTTGATTCTATCCAAAAAGTTGTAAACTGGTCTGGCGATACATTTATAAACACTAAAATCTTATTGGTATTAAAGTTCCAGCTAGATATAAAAATAGAAAACTGTTTTCTTATCACCTACTTATTCAAATTGCTACTCCAATAGTGCTTTCTTTTTTTAAAATGGCAGCAGTATTTCTTTGCGTTCAATTTACTCTTCACATGTCAACGCATTTGCGGTTTATTCATTTTACTGTTAAAATTGTTACAATTCCGCGCGAGATGAGGGATTTTAATCAGTGCAGTGATAGAGACAGTAGCACTGCATCTCTTTCTAGTGTAAATGTTTGCAATAGTACACAAACTACGTAAATGGCCGCGCTCGGACGCTCGACTCGACCCACTTTACTAGCCATGATAACCAGGTCCGGTTTGCTGATGAAAACAATATTATTTTATTCCTTGGATTAGTAATATTCCGATTCAGGCGACGACTAAAATCGTCATAGTTTTAGATCTTAGCTACAAACAGTCGCCCATAAATTAAACAAATATTAATAAAAAGACAAAGACTGTGTTATCAGACTGACCTTTAAACTCTGTGTAGGTTATTGCATCCTCTTTTATTAAGTTTTAATAAGTACATAACAATTGCAAATGTCACACAATAATAATGCAATCATTGGGTATTGTACGTGTGAATGCTGAATTTGATTAACAAATATTATTGAATGTTATTTCAATGGAATCAGTTTTTCTTCCAAGATGACAAGTCTACCATTATTTATACATTAATGGGACTAGCATTTTATAAATCGGTTCTTAAAATAATTACCTAATGATGTCAATTAAAAGATTGTTTACTCATTTAAAACCAGATTTAAAGTTCATGATATTTTGATTTTTGAACCAGACTAGATTCAAGACTTAGGCACTACTTAAAATTTGATTCACGAATAAAATGGCTTAAGATCTATGCTTGAGTATCGCTCCAACAGTTGCTTTTTGAATAAGAAATCATCAAATGACCACCACACCCCTCTTACTAGCTAAACGTTGCGTTCCACGGCCACCTTTTAAACAATGCCACAGCCCTTCTAGAAGCGTCCTTAGGCCATAAAAAACGAAGTGTAGTAAGTGAAACTTTTTCGATGCTCATGTCCACATTATTATAGTCATTACGATTGCATTGTAAGTCACGAACATAGAGATAGACTATCTATGAAGATTACAATCCTTTTACAGTCAAGGAAAATTACTGATGTCATTATGCCTACAAATAACAGTGACAACATATAAAAGACACAGTCTTGAATAAATACCTCAAAGCCGAAAAGATGTGCTACAAAGGGACTGCTGATGAAATTGCCAATACGCAATGGACAAGCGTAGTAATTAATGTTAGAGCTTTTCTCCTTTCTTGGTGCAAATTCATTGATGGACAAAATATCTCCGACTACTCTTGATTACTCCATTTTCGTCCTTCTCTGTACCAGAAGAGGCCTTTGTCTATCTTTGGGACAATAATAGGCAGTCGTCACTATCGCTTCCGCACCAAAACTGTTTGTTTACCAGCCCTTTGACCAGACACTACTATGACATTGAAACAACGACGCAATGTCACTAGATACAAAACCAAGTACTTATACACGAGACTAGTAATACATGCACGAGCTATAAACCAGTTTATTTCAACTCATGTAGGTAAAAAAATCTGTGACATCAACAAGGCTTCTGAGTTTTTTTTTAAACAAGTGAGCATGTTTAATTTAAAAGGCAATTAATATCTGCTTCTAGATGATATTGAATGAATTATTTCTACTAGCTTAGATTATAATAATCATATATATTCTGATCCAGCCTGTCCCTTGCTGTCTCCCCCAGCGACGCCCTAAGCCGAGGCCCCTACCCCACTAGGGGGTGCCCTTAGCGTGTAGTCGCTAAACTCTTTCTTTTTTGACTTTCAAAAGTGCTTGTAATTAGGCCTAATTGAAATAAATGATTTGAATTGAATTGAATTGCTTAGTTTTGTAAGTTAAGCCCTGGCTGGAGGCCCTAAATTCATTTAAGGCACTTCACAGGCAAGCGCGGTTAAGCAGTCGACAACCTTCTAGGTTCACCTGCGAGATGTCATACAAAAAAAATTACTATAAAACTATGTATATGCAAAAGAACCTGTGCATTAAAAAGTATGGATAAGTAATAAGATATCAATGTAATAAATGATTATTTTATTTTATATACCTACAAATCAAGCCTATACATAGTGAAAAGTTATAGAATGACATAGTTTGCGCATGTGTACAAATTGCATAACGGCTGTCGCAAGTTTTGCGCCGAGTATGCTAGGAACGATGACTTTAGCAGATCACGAATGTACATAATAGGTATATGAATAAAGTACATAAAGATTATTTAGTACAATTGACGTAAGATGCGATGTCTTGTTAGACATAATTGGGTCTTAGTACAGTTCTTAACAAAAATAAACTAACTATAAGACCTTAGTAATCAATTTTGTGCTTATTACTTTAAATTAAGTTTTAACAATAAATATTTTTTTTAATCGAAATAAAGGCCAAAAAATAACCCTCCTTGGAACGTGATGACTGGCTGATAGGCCTAGCAAGTGTCGTCATTACGGCTGATTCTGTGCTGCCCACGCTAAGCAAATTCCCACGACAAGAACTAGGTCGTATGAGCAAGCAGATATATTACATCTTCCTAAATATAGGTACAGGAATGAGCTCTTATTGGGCACATCCAACGCCTACCTTTAGTTCAAAAGCCATACCAAAGGACGGTTCCTTTGATATTTTTTTAATAACATAATTTTTGAACAGTTGGAAAGAACGTGCAAGGGATTTTTCGAAAGATTACCGCGGCCTTGCATCGCAAAAGGGGAAGAAAAGAAAATGTATGGGTTTTAGTCAGTAAGTCTTGCGCTGCTCCGTCCACAGCACGGGGGGCGTCAATAGAGAATTTCCCATCCCCAAAAATGCTTAGCACGTAGCGAACTTCGAAATTCAGATAAATCGGTAACTATTTCTAGACATAGCTAAAAATAAAAAAAAACATTAAAATAAGTAATATTTTAGCCACTACTTAAATGTTTTTAGCAAATTGGCAGGTAAGTATAGGTTTCTTCAAATTTAATTATTTGTTATGACAATCTCGCACAAAACTGCTAATTTTAATTCATTCTTCACAAAGATAATCACAATCCTAATTTTACGACCATTCCGGCCATTTTGTAATTGGATTCCGCCGCAAAATGAACGTCGCAATCAATTTGAAGTATCAAGTATCCGCGTGTCAACCAATTTGAAACAGTATTCTATGCAATTTTTATTTTTTATTTGCCATTCATCGAGTTTAATATCCTAAAAGACTTATCTAAAATGTCCTCAGCACAGTCCAATGCTCCCTCTCTACCGGAGGCTTACACGTGTGTTCGATACTAATTTATTACTTTTATTTTTGAACTCACTGTAAAACAAGATCAAGGATGGTAAAGGTGCCTTTAATTATCTATACTAATATTATAATATAATATTATAAATAGAAAGATTCATTTGTAGGGTTTTAACTCAAAAACTACAGGACCGATTTTAAAATTACCGTTAGAAAGCTACATCTTTAGGAAGTGCCATAGGCTATATTGATTTCCAGAAATAATTAGGGATCCCTACTAAAACTTGTATAATGTAATCCAAGGTGTAACAACAATGGCCACGCAGGCGAAGCCGCTGGCGGAAAGCTAGTACTTTATAAAGTAAAGCGAGTTTAAATCAATCCAATCAGTACCGCCAAGTAGTGTTGTTGCTTCGTGCTAACTTACACTACATATAAGGTATACAATTGGCTCAAACATTCGAAATGAAACAATGTAATAACTTCACTTACTTGTATCCTGTGAGAATGTTGAGTAGTGTAGATTTTCCAGCGCCGGATGGGCCCATGATGGCTGTCAGCTCGCCGGACCGAAGCCGGCCCGAGACCGACTTGAGAATTGTCTTCACATCTATGAAAAACAAAAATAATACATATTTACTTTTCTGATATAAATATGCTTTTGTGAATCAATAATCTGATATGATATTTAGAGCGTAAGTACCATCGGTTCTCGGTTTATCGGTTTATTATTATTTTTCTTACGGTTTTCCAATAAAAATGAATAGAGCCACGTCATCCTCTACAACATTGAAACGAGTAGGAAAAAAATGGAGAGTTCTTTACTTATTCTCCTTAAATTAATTAAATGTTAGATTAAAATTCTATTCATACAAAGCCTTGACTTATACCGCGATTATCACATTAAATTTTATTCATGAGAATTGTCGCTAGCTTAATTTGAAGATTTTGCTAGTCACAAGAACCTTCAAAATTCAAGTAATTACGGAGCATTAAGTTAATAAACATATTGTTGCTTAGAGGTCAACTTTTTATACAGTTCACAGACCTGCCTCCGCAAAAAATAGTTGAATACCACGTATGTATATATATATATATACTATTGTCATATGAGAAGTAGCAGTGACGTCTTGTTTGGACCTTCCAACTTAAATGTCAATAAACATAAATAGAATTGCCTTCCTCAATTGACGATTTATCTGAAGTTATTCGGTTTTATGATTTACTATAGGTAGTTAAAATTCAGCAATCTAAGCTAGTTTAGCTACCCTCGCAAAAGTAAGGAGTAGGTACTCGAAATGCATAAATAGTTAGTTCAGTCTACTGACTACTACTACCCAACAATCAGTTTGTAATTTTAAAGTCAAATGAATATTACGCATAGGATTTTCCGTCAATTGTTCTAGCTAGTCCGTATATGCACAAAATATTTCATTAATTCATTATCAGTCATAATTACTACACACAATTTGAGAGTTCAGAAAGATCTGGTTGGCGAATTGAGGTCCTTTCTCGACTTCAAAATGTGATTACATCAAATAAATTCTTAACTTTTTTGTCCATGTTTATTGCGACATTCTTCGCTGCTTTATCAATAACATCCCTATTTTTGTGGTCATCCCTCACATAATCCCATTCATTTTTAGGGAACCAAAAATTGAAAAATGGAACGCTAATGGTTTCGTTCGTCCGTCTGTCTGTTTTGTGTTCTTCTAGTTAACTCGCTTCTTACTGTAATTAGGCATACATGTTTAAAACTTGCTATATTTTCTTAGAATTTTAATAATTGTTGGCGACAATTAAAATTAAAAACAGTTTTTATTATATTTTTTACATGATAAGTAGCCTCTAACAATATTTGCCTTGAAATATTGCGAGGTACAGTGTAGTGGTTGCTAAGTAAACTAACATCCATAATGCGACCGGTTTTCCTCGCACGATGACTTGAGACTAACATTTTAAGTAGTGTAGAATGCTTCTAGCTTCTCAGAACCGCTTGAGGGTATTACATTATCCTTTTTATTTTATTCAGATTATTAATATTATAGTGTATTTTTGTCCCTACACGTCTCAAAGACGACATACTTGGGTAATATTACTCATATTTGGATAAGGAGAATGGAGATTTTCCTCGGTCGTACGCAGACATTAAAAATGGTAGGTACCTACATGATAGAAGTTTGCTGCGTCGCGTTACTCCAAGGAGGCAATATACCCTTTCCTCCTTACATAAACTTGTTTATGATTAAATTCAAATTCAAATTCGATTTTTTTTACGTATGGTGATGAGTAGCTATCTAGTTGTATGTGAAATTATGTTGATAGTATAGTGTTACATTATTATTGCGCTAATCATTACATATCTCACGCAATACTACATGGCCTCTCTTCTCACGCATTATTCTTGCTAAATAAAATCATTCAGTCTTTACTTCTGAAACCAGCTTGACTGAGATAAACACGTGCAATCAATTAATTTCCTTCTTCCTATTTGCAAAACAAACTGTTAATTTCAATTGAAACTTTAGGGACACTCATCTTGAATATTAATAGGCGACTTTACATACGCAATGTTTGTTGGTAATCCTTTGTTCTCGGCGTCAAACATTACTCACGCTTTGCTAGAGTCCACTACCCATATGGGCTTTAGATTGTACCCTATCGATTGCATTGTTACATTCCAGCAATTGTTATTATAAATAGTAACTTAGGTAATAGTGCAAATGCGCGATAACAGTAAGAAAATATAACAACGGAGAAAAAGGAAAACTAAATATAGAAAATCTAAAAGCAAGTTTTCTTTTAATGAGTTGTTGGAAATAATTATGTAGTGATATGATCTAGCAACTGATGCACGAAGCCGGTTGTGTTCAATATATATGAGAATAATCATAACATTTAATAATAGATTATTATTTTATCCTAACTTTGTTCACGCAAAATACGCGCTTCGTGGTAGAGTTGCGGAAACCAGGCCGCCTAAACCTAACCTAGACCTTATTGTTAGATAGATTTGTTAACAAACAAAAATTACGATATACGTTTTCTTTATTGTTTTATCTGATTACGCAAATAAGCATAAATTAACTTTCTAGCCACCAGCCCTCACTGTGTTCTCATCTTAGCCACAAGACTACCACTACAATAAAATTGCACATTTTTATTTTATTTTATTTGGAACACCAGTAGTTGTTACAATAAATATATAACATCATACAATCATAAGGGGTTCTAAAACTATTGCACAACTTATTAAGGTGTACACAGCATGCACAATAATTGAGCGTTGAGGGACTAACGAAAAAAATGAGAAATACAAAAAAAAAAAAAAAAGAAAAATGCAAATGAAAAAACAATACAAAAAAACCTACTTAGCGACAATCGGTAGTAAAATTAATATAATTATGAAGCCCGATCTCGTCAGCTCAGTTTCTTGAGGAATTGTGCACATTGTATTAAAGTGCAAAGGTCAAGCGAATACACTTATAACACGTTATACTTCATCATTAGTCGCATGCAAACCCATCAATTTTAATTAATAACCGCAAGAAAATTGTCGGGGATACCATTCGTATAATTAATTGTTACTACTTTTTGCATATGTAAAGTGATGCTAGATACGAGTATGTAATGGTATTGCTATGTGTTCCCACGTCACGAAGACAATAACATATTATGCTTTAATTATGATTCTATTATTCGTCATTTTATTAGTCTTTAGTATTACTATTGCTATTAGCAAGTATAAATATACTAAAATAGTCAAGTCCTGTTTTACGACACTTCTGTGTATTATTTTTTGCGTATATTTCATTACTTCCTCAATGTTTAATGAGCCTACTTCCCTAAGCCCATGGCCATTGATAAATTGATAGCAAATCGATAGTTTTAATAATCTTGGAAGGAAAACATAGCTTTAGATATTAAATGTCACTGTGTTTTTTGCAGCAGAAATATTCTTCACGAGATTTTTTATTATAACACTTTTTTTTGTAAGTATACTCCATATTTTTTTTCCTGGTGTCTCATGTCTACGTGTAAAACATCACGAAGAGCGGAAACTTTAAAATCAATTTTCTTGTATGAAAACATGCTCAGCCACATTTACCTTATTTATATTAAATTACTTTAGATTTAAATGGTTGGAGCCAATAATGGCCTACGCATTAAGAGCTATCGAGGTCACATAAAAACATGTCAATTAGATAACATATCAAGACAGCTGATCTATTAATACTTACGGAATAAAAATAATCGTTTAAATAAACATGATAACGATATGGAAATCCAATTCCAAAGGAAGAAATAATGCACTAATCCATGGTTTACAAGACATTTAAGTTTTCACTATAATTTTCATAAGGTTCCAAAACAGCAGAAAACAACATTGTGGCATGCCCAAATAGAAATAGCTGGATGAACTCGACTACCACTTAAAGGAATAGCCCCAGATCTCACAAGACGGGGACTAGTGTATGAAAGGAAGGGAGGTCTTTGTCCTACAGTAGGCTAAAAATAAAATCTAACACTACAAGCAAAGATACAAGGTTTCGGTCTAAAATAAAAGCAAAAAAACTTAGAACATTATACATTAAAAACGTGAGTTTAAATAAATAATGAGTTAATCGTCACGTTTTTACAAACACATATTACAGTTTATTATTTCTTAGGTATTGAAGCCCTTTTTTTTTCAGATAGGAAATCATGGGCTGATAGTGACCACTGGAATGGTATTTTAGTGTAGTAAGTTGGTATCAAAGCCGACTACCCAGGTTGTGGTGATGACAACTCACTATGTAATCTTTTAAAACGACGTCAACTATTATTGCACGGCTTAAAAACGACAGAGTAGGAGTAAATTAAAGATTTCACACTACTCTTTCCTCAACATTTTAAATCGGAAGAAAAAAGGGGCCTTCATTGGCTCTTCCAGTAGGTAGTGAGTTATTATTGTTACCTCTTCCTTGTTCTTCCAAAGGTTAACATCGACAATTAAAGTAAAATATCAACCTTTTCACTGAACTATAAATTAACCTGTCCATTTACCTTCCTTTACGTTTACATCAGGTCGTTAACCTACAACCTGCAATAACATTAACTCGCACATTTTCGTATAGGTACTTTACCATAACTTGTAAGTATATTAAAAGTACCTTGGTACATACTTTCTTTTGTATATAAATGGATATGAATGAGGAAAGACAGAGAGGTAGAAGGCAAATAAAAATATGAAGATCGTTAAAAAACATAAATTATGAAGACGGAATAGACTCCGGGGCTGAGAGATCGTTCGAATTAGTTACCGCAGCCCTAGAACGTAAAGGGCAAAGGAAGGAACATGGATGGGTTTTAGTCAGTAAGAGCCTGACACTCCCTCCCGGTCCGCCCGAAAGGGCCAACAGAAGAAGAAGGCATACAATGATAGTGTAGCGGATGACAGGAAAATAATTCAGCTAAGACCAAGGACCAGGGCAGGAAACAGATCAGCGTTGTTTGATGTTGTTAAGACATCAGTTATACGAATCATAACCGTAGAACAAAGATTTCTAGACAAATTATAGTGTGCAGTGTGGCAACATCACAGGGCTAGCTTAGTCGGCAACAAGAAGCCTTGGTCTAGATACACATTTCATTTATCGCTATGAACAGAAACCTTTGCTTCGTATTGATAACTACTTATTAGTGGAGTCAATTAACCAAGTGAAATGATAATATACATTAGGTACTTTACCAGCCAAATTTTGTGAATGTCACTACAATGTACAAACAAAAATCTAGATTTTGAACGCGACGTCAAACGCGTTTTATCCTCATGAAAAAATAGCCCTCAGCTATGATCTAACTAAAATAATTATTAACTAGAAACAGTGTTTTGATCGTATTCTTTTTAACTTCATCAAACAACCTAGAAGCATTGTAATAAGTTCATAATTGTTTATTGTAAAATAATTGGCAAAAACTCAAATAGTGCCTCAAAATGTAAAAAGTTAATCTACGAAGTAATTAATATTTCTCTTTTTTTTAAATATAAGGTCGGTGTAAAAAAATCCTACACTAACCATTTATTTTATGTATTACAATCAGTATTCGAAATGTATCCTTAAACAAATTATACAAAAAGCGAATCAATTAAATAAAATTAAAAGCGATGAATGGATGTCTTTACCTGTTTCCCTGTTTACAATTAATTCAAGCAGATACAAAAATGCCACGGTCAGTACCATTTATGTAAGATGTATGTGGTTTTCCCTATGGTAGCATACTGTTCAAGTTTACATGCAATATCGTATGTATTTAACAACTAACCATTTGGAAAGCAAAATGCTTACTTTTGTATAAAGGATTCTAACAGCCGGTTGTACCATTATAATATGCGGTTAACTACTTATACGTGAAACGGAAGAACTATCATTCAAGATCAGTCAAAATGGAGGATAAAATTGAATAATTTTGCTATTTTATGTTTTTCGTCCAAATCATTCATCTGCCTAGCCTTTTCCCAACTACGTTGGGGTCGGCTTCCAGTCTAACCGGATGCAGCTGAGTACCAGTGTTTTACATGGAGCGACTGCCTATCTAACCTCCACAACCCAGTTTACCGGGTAACACGATACCCCTTGGTAAGACTGGTTGTCAGACTTTCTGGCTTCTGACTACCCGTAACGACTGTCAAAGATCTACAAATGACAGCCGGGACCAACAGCTTAACGTGCTTTCCGAGGCACGGAGGAGTCTCGCCATGACAAAGATGGTCACCCATCCACGGACCGGCCGCGCCAAGCGCAGCTTAACCTTTGATCGGTCGAACCGTGCGGCTGTTACTTAGCCACGAGCTCCTCCAAATATGTTTGTTAAATTATTAAATCTTTGTATTGATATCATGTATTGTGATATTCGTAAAAGTAAAAAGTATTAATGATAAAAAATTTGGTGCATCCGGCTGTATTTGTTTTTCAGGAGATCATCTTTGGAAATACTGAATAAATTTTGTCACCTAAAACCCATAAATAATATTCCTAGCTCTTTTGCTCTACAGATGGTGATACAGATCCTGATGGTGATGGCATTATGACGCAGCAAAACCTCGTGAAGTGATAAATCAAATTCCAATCAAACTAATAATTACAAAAGCTTTAGACACACGTAAAAATGTAAAAAAAAATACAAATATTTACTTAAAGATAACGTCAAAAAAACATTGCTAATTGGGTAACAATTAATATTACCGAAACTATGATAACAACAACAAATGGGTAAATAGTTAAATACTACATATTTATAGAGGGTCATCTGCCTAGCCTTTTCCCAACTATGTTGGGGTCGGCTTCTCTTGTTTAACCGTATGCAGCTACGAGGGGCGGCTGAAAAGTTCACGGCCTAGGGTACTTAACGATGAGTAATTAGCTTGTTACTTATGTCACTAGTTGCGACTCTCAGTAGTATTATAAAAGCAATCACTAATTAAGTTTGCATTGATAGTTCAATTATTTATCAAACAACAAATATTATCATGTCAGCCGAATCTGGAAATTCTCTGAATTTTGAACACCGCGCCGTGAGTAAATTCCTCGTAAAGAAGGGAAATACACCGAAATATATTTTTGAATAGATGTCATCGGTTCTTCAGGATTCTGCGCCTTCATATACGATGGTGAAAAAATGGGCCCGCCTGTTTCAACAAGTGCGAGAGAGCTGTGAAGACGACACTCGCCCGGGCCGCTAATGGCGACTGTTTTCTGGGATAGCGAGGGAATTTTGCTTATCGACTACCTACCCAGGGAAACTACGATGATTGACCAATATTATGCCAATTTATTGACTCAGGTTCGCGAAGCTATTGTACAGAAACGACGTGGGAAACTGACGCGCGGAGTGCTCTTTCTGCAAGACAACGCGCCCGTTCACACCGCACATGTTGCGAGGCAAGCTCTAAGAGACACGGGTTTCTCAGAGATTGACCACCCTCCATATAGCCCAGACCTAGCACCTAGTGATTTTTTCCCGTTTTCTAAATTGAAAAAGGACTTACGGGGCCGGAGATTTGCAGATGACAACGAAATGAAAGCTGCGGTTGATCGTCATGTTGAAGAAAAAGACAAAGAATATTTTTTGGGTGGGTTAAAGGCATTGTATGCGAGATGTGAGAAATATATTTTACTTGAGGGAGATTATATTGAAAAATAAAAAATAGAAACCATATATTCTCTTTCATTAAATACCTTAGGCCGTGGACTTATCAGCCGTCCCTCGTAAGTTATAAAATATTATGCCGAACCCAGATATTTGCAAACATTCATATTTTTTACAAGATGAAGAGTATAATAAGTAGATACGTATATAGTTACTAGCACATGAAATATCAAGACATCGCAGGTTTTGTAATGTCCATCAATCATTATCGATTGTATTACCTAAAGCATCGTAAACATGTACCTAATCAACGAAGTATGCGAGTACAATTAAAAATTGTTAAGTTTCTCAATTTGTGCCTTGGCTATAGTGATAAGCATTACCTGTTCTTATCAAAAGATTAAAGTATTAATGAAAATTATATCTTACATCGCAACTATTTCACTTTTTAAAACATCGATACGTTTGTAGATTAATTATTTTAGCTACTGACTTTGTAGTACTTCAAGAACAATAAGTACACCTGTTATTAATACTGCGGTAATTTTAAAGTCCACTGTCTAATGGATAAATAATAAAAGAGTCGGTTATCTTTCAATTTTACATCGTAACTGAGCTAATAGTTGGATAAAATGCTACATATTTTGTAACATGTTATTTATAAAAAAAATAATTAAGAACTACCTAAATGCAATAAGCAAAATAACGTGTCTTACTGCAGAGTTGAATCTGCTGAGAAAATGAACATTCGACGCGATTTACAGTCTCAGTAAACTAAGACTATCATTACCATTGTACCATTCGACTAAGAAATCGAAATAATGGTTATCAGAAAGATACCAGTCTAAGTATGCGAAAAGATGACATCTACATGATATAGTAACAGAATTATTTATAACAAGCACAATGTAAAGATAATTCAATCAAAAGATAATGTACGAAATCCATTGGTGATTTTGATATTCCTTTTAGTATCAGTTGTAAATAACTTAGATTGGAACCTACCTATCCTTACCTTCATCCGTTTCCAAGACTAAATAAGTTCCTGTCTGAATTGTTCACCTCTTTTAATAACTCTGTAATATGTCATCTATAGAAATATGAAATTTAGGGTGTAGGTCTATACCTACACCCTAAATTTCATATTTAGGGTGTAGGTATAGACCTACACCCTAAATTTCATACTCTTTCACTCACGTGTATGTGCAATATTCTGACAATTGGTGAACAAACGCGTTTACAATCCACCCTTTCGTCTCCGAAATAAGTTTAAACAAGGAGACAAAGGTATAGAAAACGTAATTAACTTCCAATCATGCTACACTTGCTGAACTGTTATCAATTCCTAATCTAATATCCAAACCATTTTTGGGACAAGTTAAACTGGAATCTAACTATTATTGAAAAAGACAGAGATAGCAAATCTTGACAAATTAGAAAGACACTCAAAGAAAAAGGAGAATAGGGTACCCAAAAGGGAGTTACGGAACCTTATGAAAATAATGTTCAAACGGCTTGAATTTTGCCTTAGCATACGTTGTTTTGTCTACATATAATATTATTTTATTTTTTTTAAATACTGGACAAACTAGAGTAATATGCAAGTATCTGAATATTTTTTATCTATATCCAGTAAGTACTTTATGAACTTTGATAAAGATAAACTTTAGACCAGTGAATTAGTTATGTGTGTCACTGTTATCGAAATATGGAGTGAATCAGCCATGAGCAATACAATTGTTGCTAGATGTTCAGATAAAACTACTTCATTTAATAAAATCATTCACCATGTCATTAATACAACGAAAGAGACAACACCACTTTTCGAGGCATTCTTAAATACAAATAAAGATGATGAGACAAATTGTCTTTACGTTTTAGAATCATAAACAATTACCTTTTAAAAATAAAAAAATACTTGTAAACAAAAATAACGCTGTTCAAAGGAGAAGGGAATTAAGAAAGGATTATTGTCATGAAGAAGCAAAATGTGCACCTAATGATATAATTCATATAAATGTTACTAAGATTTCAAAACTACTATGCGATATTACCAGTAGTACTGTTGTGTAATGTGAACAACAATATACCAGAGGCATACGACCGGCCATTACCAATTCCAACGGAAGAGGTAAATTGCTTGGTGGACGCCTACCTATACGTACAAATGAGTATTTCCTTAGCCGTTTCATTAATAAAGTACTAGTCGGCTATCCTAGTTGATGGCCATCTATAGGCACATTGCATGATAACAAGACTTCCTATTTTATTTTTACACATCTGTCACCGATACTTAAGATCATAATAAAAAAACTTGCTCTATTAATTACAAAATGTAGTAGAACTTGATACGGTTTTAAATAGGTCTAGTGAAGTTAGAACTCTTTTCGCAACCTTGAAGTGAAGTTGAGGCTAGCTAATTGTTTTTTTGTTTAATCTATGGTGAATTAACATCCAAAATTTGAGTGCAAGCAATACAAAATTTACAGTATATATAACAATCATAATGGTGGACAACATCAAACTCGCCAAACTTTCTCTTTACCGAAAATATACTTTTCAAGAGAACCTAGTTACGAACAAACATACCGTTAGACTTGCGGACTTTGTATTAAATTGAGAAATTGAGTCAACTGTGTTTTTGCGGCAGATAATCATAGCCTTGTATTTGAGGCCGTAGTCAAGAATAAAGATGACAAAAAAGATAGAGATGTAAATGTAATAAGTAAAATATTTAACATCATAACAAATCACGTGCAACAATTAAAGAATAACGTGCATAATTACTGCAAAACGATGGAGCAAAGTCATATTAATGCTTCAGTCAAGTTAGAAACACTATAACCTTGACTGGCAAGGATAAAGATGTTAAACTGCTACCTGTGATGGTAATTACAATAATTATGTTACAAAACGTTGAAGTTTCTATGTAAAGTTAACTGAAAACTTTGAATACGAAGCCGCAATGGCAGCGAACTCTTTTGGCTCTTATCCCAAATATACGGAAGACTTTAAGAGTACTGGCGTTTTCTGCCAATTTTGTCTTAAAATCAATATAATGTACTTCATGGTGTAAACATATATATTTACAAAGACATTCAAAGATGCCACATACAAGCTAAAAAACGTAATTTCTTGATCCTCGATGGAGCAATAGCCATTAACGTAGCAGGAAACGAGGAAAACAAAGAAAAATAACAATGGATCCCTCTGATATGCAATAACAAAAGAAAGATCTTGAGGAAAAGGCTAAATTCCTCAAGAAAAATATTATTTTACTGTGGTTGAAGAATTGGAGAATTTGCATTAATAAACCTTAAAAATCTTATTCAAAATAACTTGATTGTATAACATAAATTCTGGTTTTGATCCAACAACTATTTCGGTTTTGTTAATCCCAAAAATTAAAATAAAAACTATGGCTCACCCATCAATACATCGAATGGAACCATCCAATGACATGAAATCATTGACATTTGTATAGAATAAGAAAAAATGCCTTTTTGCAAGTATGCGTTGTTTTTGTAAACGCAGACAGCAGTGTAAAATTAACATTGACATTTTAATGAATACCTACGACATGAAAAAAAAACTTAAACAATCACGGAAACAATACCTACAGCTCGTAACGGGTTGGGTTAAAACCAACTAACTTTAGAAGGTGTCAAAACTGACATAAAACTACAAGCACCTAAAAGTCTAGAACAAAAGACGGCTAATGATGAAGCAACAGTTGTCTCCATAATACACTAAAAATAAGGTTTAAATGCTGCCATGAAAAATAACAGCATGATTACAAACTGAAAAAGTGTGACTGGTCTTAGGCCCAAGTTCACCGACAACAGTCCGATCAACTCAAAACAGCTGTTTACCATAAGTTCAAACTTCTGTCTTATAATGGATACCTTATCATTTGGGGTTTTTATTCCTAAAACGGTTGATTACCAATCCCGGGTTGGACAAGAGGTGGATAACACGATAATTCCCGCTTCGTGGTTAAAAAACGCTTTTATTTAACGACCCGATTAGGTAACCATCTGTTGGTGAACTTGGTCCTTAGTACTTAACAACGATGGTATATTGTTCAACGGTCGTTCGCTGAGTGATCGAAAATGATGCCATGTCGGGACACCCCAATTGTCATGTTAATAAGGAAATCAAGGATTATGAAGAGCATCGAAATATTGTATTGATTGACGGAAATCATTGCTGTTTCATGAATTGTGTTCAAATTATTTTTGATAAGTCTCTTTAGTTCGGTCATTACCATCGATGTTTACGTTCCTTCAGTTTAAAAGATTATATTTCTTTCTCAAATATTCTTCCGTAGTTTTTTTATGTTTGACTCCGATAACGTTGTAGGTATTTGGTATTTTGTCCTCATTAAGCTTCCGATCTAGTTCAGAGAATTGTTTATATTTCGAACTATGTGGGTATCATTTATTTTATTTGTGCAGAATCTTGGATGAACTCGGTTATACAGTAAATTAATTTTCTTTGTCAGATTATTATCACTTTTATTTAAGTGTCTAAGCTCTTCACCGTTTTCCAAGTATAGAAATGTAAAAAGCAGCAATCAAGATGAGAGATATTAAAGTTCGCATTTTATACATAGTATTGGAATCAATTCCCTTGATAATAAACATAAACATCGAACTTATCTTGGACATTGAGGAAATATAATGATTGAGGTCATAGGTATAGTCTCATTAACACGGACATAATTAATGATTTAGACATCGTTGGAAACATTCATTATGTTTGTTATTTAAATAATTAAAGACACTTATGTATTTACGTAAATGAAATCAATAGTGGCAATCCATCGGATTGTTCATACTTTTCCATTGTTACGAAGACATTGTTTTTATTCGAAGTGAAGAATTTACTTACTGCTTTTTCTTCCCTCCTGAACTTTGTACGTTAGATCAGTGAACGCCAAGTCCACTGGCGGTCTCTTGGGCAGATGTGTGAGGGTCTTGTGCTGCGCCGGGGTGATGGTCACTTTTAGGCTCCCTTTCCTGTCGGAGATAATGGGCTTAGTGTCCACTGGCCCCGGAAGGCACGAATCTTTGTCCACTTTCATTTTGAACAAAACACAATGGAATTTTATTTAACTAAGAAACTCAGTTGGTCATTCGTACGTCACAAAGAAGTAGATAAAATGTGTGAATGCGATTAAAGAGACGCGCGTTTCGCGCCAAGACCGCGCGCGCACTGCTCGCTGACGAGTGTTTGACTGTGCGGCTCCTGTCGGGGACGCTCGCAGTCGTGACGTCGGCTGATTAGCTATACCAGTTTTGAACTTTGGCTCATAATGTCCATACATCATATGGGCGAATGTCCGTAACTTGTTTACTTGAGTGTTATGATGAAACTGTATGCAGTGATCATTGATGTCCTGTTGGCATGGCTTTATGCTCAATGTGGCAATAGGCTTACTTAGTGTGAAGTTGTGGAGACTTGGTGTATGGATTGGTGCACTTCAAAAATAGAAATGCAGTGGCTCAGAAGCCACCTATTTTTCTTGTTATTTTACAAAAGGCAGCAAGCAACAATTAATGTAATTAAGGTGTATAATAGTGATTTTGCAATTATGATTTTTTAAGATTTCAAGCAGTCTTTTTTTACCTTCCTGTATATTACCCTCAAAGTATGAAAACATTCTTTTTTTTCGTTACACTTCATATTTAATTATTTTTTTATTAAATCTATAATTATGTTTATTATTAAAACTGGTCATTTTAATTTCAATTTATATTCAAATTTATTTACTATGCACAATTAAACAGACAAAAATAGTCTTTAAATTTAACCTATTATTGCGAGCCTAAATATTATGACAATTTAATTCTTTAATTTTTTTAAACAATCCTGTTTTATATTTACATAATAACATCATTCAACATTCAACAACATCATCAATAGAGGTATCAACCGCAAAACCAAGATAAAACTCATGCGGACCCTTATCTTCTCGATATTCCTTTATGCGGCTGAAACCTGGACATTGAAAGCCCGTGTGCGCTCGAGGATTGACGCATTCGAAATGTGGTGCTGGCGCAAGATGCTCCGTATATCGTGGACAGAACGCCGGACAAATGAGTCAATCCTCAAAGAATTGCACATAAAGAAGCGCCTTTCTACAGTCTGCCGGGAGAGAGTCCTTAAGTTTTTCGGACACACCGTCAGGAGGGATCCAGAGAGTCTAGAAAGACTCTTAATCACTGGCGCGGTTGAGGGGAAAAGGAGCAGAGGACGCTCGCCGACGAGATGGACGGATACAACTCAGGAAGCCACCGGGACCACCCTGCAGTCAGCCGTCCAGTTGGCGCAGGATCGGGTGGCCTGGAAAACGATGGTGGCGAGACACCATAATCACGTCCCTCAGTCATGAGGAAACGATAAAGAAGAAGAATAACATCATTCAATTATTGTTATTGTACATTGTGGACAATCTGATAATGAGAACATTATTCTAAGAAAAACAATGTAAAAACATTGCCCTCCTTTTGGTTTTGTTATTAATAATTTAGGAAAGAAAAAAAAGGAAAATGTAACTGCTGAAATTTGAACTCAAAGTACACATTATATTTACCATTGGGAACGTAGTGTACTTTGCAAACCTTACTACAGAACATATTTATGATGAATATTGAGGCCTTAAAAAGTATAATAATATCAGCGCTTTTTGCTGATTCCAAATATACACTTCTCATCAAAAAAATCGAAACACTTTCGTTTTTATTGTTTTTGTCCTAAATTTTTACAAAAGAGAATTAATTCCATGAAAAAAAAAACATTATTGTGTAGCTGGCAGTTTGGTCATTACAGTAAGAAGAAAAAAATCAAAATTCGAAATTAGAATTTCATTTGTTTATCCTATAAATGAAATTAATCACTGTTTTGAGACAAATGTGTATTTAGGGTTGGAGTACGTTTCTCGTTTAAAAACTAAAAATTAGCGCTTGTCTTTAAACTTTTTGTTTCTTATTTCATTTACTGTGACTTTGGGACGTCTGAAAAAACTTTTTTTTCTAAAACATATGGATACTTCGCCCGCAGAAGCCGCCCAAGTGGTGGCATTGCTGGATTCTGGACTTAGTCAGCGTGTTGTGGCTGCAAGATTGCATCTAAGCTTATCATCTGTTCATAGAGTCTACAAACGCTATCGGGAGACTGGTTCGTTCACGCGCCGTTCAGGATCTGGCAGGAATCGGGTCACTTCTGAGCGAGATGATCGATTTATTGTAACAACTTCTTTACGAAATCGACGCCTTAACGCTTTTCAACTGCAGCAGCAGCTTCGCGTTGTACGAAGAGTAGCTGTAAGTGACTCTACAATAAGAAGAAGGTTGAAGGAACGCGGATTGGCACCGCATAAGCCAGCGAATGGGCCGAAATTAACTGCAGACCATCGAAGAGCGCGCCTTAACTTTGCACGCGAGCACCTAACTTGGTCATACCTTCAGTGGAGCAAAGTACTGTTTTCTGATGAGTGTAAAATTATGCTGTATGGTAACGACGGAAGGAACAAGGTCTACAGAAGAGATGGAGAACGCTTTGCACAATGCTGCATTGAAGAAAAGGTCAGCTATGGTGGCGGTTCGTGGACGGTTTGGGGAGGAATCAGCGCCGACGGTAAGACAGAACTTGCCTTTGTGTCTGGGCCACGGCTGCCTGCACTAAGCTCTCATCGGTACATCGAACAGTGTCTTGAACCTCATGTGATGCCCTATGCACATTTTATTGGCAACGACTTCATATTCATGCACGACAATGCTAGAGCTCACACCGCGGGCGTCGTACGAGATTATCTTACCGAAGTCGGTATCTCCATTATGGTATGGCCAGCAAGAAGCCCGGACATGAATCCCATTGAACATCTATGGGATGAATTAAAGAGACGAATTCGAGCAAGAGATCCAGCCCCAGAAACACTTAGCCAGCTGCAAAATGCAATCCAAGAGGAATGGGATAATATACCACAACATGTGATCGTGACTCTCATCCGATCGATGAAGAACCGTATGGAAGCAGTAATAAGAGCTCGCGGAGGGAATACAAGTTATTAAATAAACGTTTCTTAATTTTTTTTTTCATTTACGCGTGTTGTTTTACCCATTTCCTTCATATTCCATACAGGGTAAAAATTACTCATTATACAAAATACGAAATCTATGAAGACTTAATTTGAATTTAGAACAATAACATTAGGATTTAAAAACCTCATACTACTCACTATTAAATGACATTTTACATTTATTCCTAAATATACACATTTTTCTGATAATCCTTATCAAATCATAAACTGCGAGGTGTTTCGATTTTTTTGATGAGAAGTGTATATTACTCAATATCACAAAAAAAAATCACTTAAACCAAATAGCCCGTTACCCCTCAATATAATATTGTCTCTGTTTTAAAAGAATGATTGATCTACATCAACCTATTTAATATTCATCCACTGCAGGACATAGGCCTCCCTGTGTGCCATTTTTACCAGTTTTCAGCCTGACACATCCAATTTCTGCCTACAGTTTTTCGCAAAATAAGCTGAATGATCTTATCAATCCATAATGTATACAAATAAATAAAACATATAAAACCATAATGAGTTAATTAAGTCTAAAACTGGATGCATGTGGTGAAAACATGTTAAATAGTTCATTCGTGTCTCACTGTGTGTTTTAAATGCTGACAAGTGTGATTAAATTTAGACTGTATGGTTGAACTGAACACAAAAACAGGATTTTTCAAGCTTTCAAAGTTTTATTATGCCCCGTTCTTTCTGATTGTGTGCTTCATAACTTTCTACGCCATTTCATAACGACAGGAGCAAGAATACAAGAAAACATTGAAACTTTCTCCTAAAGTTAATTTCACTATATTATATATATCTCTTGTGAAGTACGAATTCCATACAAAGTAAGTAAGATAGAATTAGTAATATTATATGATACATTTGGAATGATCATGGTTCAGGACTGCCTATAACATTTAGATACGTTGCAAAGAACAAAGTTGCGACATAGATACGCAGTCATTTTGCAAGTTTACTTACCTCAAATTGTTAAGGATATATACGTTATCCATCTTCTACACTTCATAAGAACTAAAACTTGTAGTAATAGTACAAATTAAAGTTATTAACTAAAACAAAAGTGAAACGCTACACAAAACAAAATACTTGGTGTTATGTGTGGCCAGTAGGTAGACGACACACATGTCATGTAAAAATATACTTTCTCTAGAATAAACACAGTGAGCGTAAGCAGGATAGAGTATACATTTTACATTGAGTGCGACAAAGAAAAATAGAATATGTTGTAATGACATTGACAGCTGACAGCTGTTTTAGAGAGCGCTGTTCGGTTTCACGTTGAAGATGTTAATTTTAGACAGCTGCAGTTTTTTCTATTTAACTTTTCATTCATGTTAAGTTTTCAACATAACTAATGCATTTCAAGTTCTCCTAAGAAATTAAAGGCTAAAAATAAAACTTCGTAAATATTATAAGCCAAAAGCATTGTATTAAATTGACATTTTATTTTTGATATATTGGCCAGTGATTACAAATAGAAATGCAATACACGTCGAAAAATCCAACCACGTAAATATTCCCAGAGTGAAAAAATATCTATTTGGAGGATTTAGACTTTGATTTTAGATTTTGATCTCCGAGTTCCATCTCTGACAGTAGCTTCTGGAATTGGCGGTTGTCAGATTCTTCATAGGCGGATATGAGCCTCTCTTTGATGGCTTTGTACTGATCCGTATCTGGTGGATTGTACAGTAGGTCCATGATCTGCTCGATATCTTGCCTCTCCAGCTGTGCTATGACCATCTGGGCAAGTTGTGCTTGACCTTTCTTGAGATCGTTAGTTGCGGCTTCAAAGCTGATGAACCAGAGTCGTGGTCGATCGCGCCAGAATGATGGGATGCGCATAGTGAGCGATATGCCGGCAGCTTCAGGCTTCGTCACGGTGTGTGATGTTGATGAGCTTGATTCTTCTTGCATCTTGAAATGAGATTGAAGATTCTTCGCCAGGTGAATATTCTTCAGCAGAAGGTGTGTTGAGTTTGGGGTCACCACTTTGGAGGATTTAGACGCGGGAGATTGATAATAAAAGTCTCACTCCAGATTGTAGTAAAAATGTGTTAAAACATGGTTGCTACATCTACAAAGCAGTAGCAAATTGTTGAAATTGATAGTGACCTGTAAACATTGTCATCCCCCTGCTCAGTTCATAACTGCCGTTATTAATCAAAAATTCATCAATATAACAAAAGATAACCATAATTATATTTTTATGTAGCATTATTGCGTTATAATTACTACCACGCCTCAGGATTTTTGTTGCTACGTTGCAAGAATACAATATTTGAAATTCAATGAAAGGCTAGCAAAGTTATTCGATACAAACAATATTTTTGTCGCTAGTTTTTAGCTTTTGTAAGTTAAAAATTCTTTCAATTATAGAAAGCTGTATTATCCTTAAGCCATACCTATAGACTGCTTTGTGTTCATATGAAACAAGTGGTTCTGTAGGTCATAGATAAATATGGAAATTGTCCATGTATTTATTTTGCTAAATGCTAAGTTCATAGAAATTCTTTAAAGTGAATATGATTATAATTATATTGTAATTTATTTGAGTTTTTGTTTTATTTAATTCACTGCGGTGGGAGATCATTTTCTTAAGAGAAGAATGTATAACTCTATTCAAGTGTACGTTTCCCAAGGTTATTATTGTTATTGTTGATTATTGTTTTTTTATGGATGATATAACTTATTTTTAGATTATACTTGCTGTTTCCCAAGGTACCAGATTTCATTGAAATCAGTTCAGCTGTTTTTCTATAAAAACGCAACAGCCAGAAAGACACGAGTTGCTTTTACCCGACTGGAAGGAAAGGGTGATGTTTTCTCATTTTTAATATTAATAAGGATAGTAATGTTATGAATAAATGTAATTATTTCTTCGAAGAGTCCACATTCCAAAGAACGTTTTTATTTAGTGCACTACGATGGTAGATTATTGCAACAGTGAAAATAAAACAGCTCAATATGAGTTTGGATATGCATTAGCAGAATGTTGGTAGAATTTCGCAACACGACACCGTCGTTCCAAAATCAAGAACTACCATAAGTTAATGTCATAATGTCACAGTGTCACTGTATTTTTACGTAAATTTACGTCAAACAAAATTGAACAAAATAATGTGAATAGTTAATTGAATAAAATACTGAATAATGAAACTGTGAAAAAATTAATTCTAATTCAAAATGGAGAGCGTTACAGTGGGTACTATTTAGATTAAACCTTTATTATTACGTTGCTGTTAATTGTTCTTTGTTCATAATTTTTATTGTTTCAGAATTTTTCTGTATCGCTTATCAAAGGTTTCATAGACAGCTTACGAGGTGTAACTGTACTCTTATATTTAGATAAAGAGATTAATGAGCGTGCCCTGAGTCGCTCGCCACCGACAGAATTTGAAATCACAAAAAATAAACAAAAACAACCAAAAGTGAAACAGTAAGTTTTTTTCCCAAATGATTAATAAGATGATTATATTAAATTCACCCAGACCACGTGTTATTAAAAGACTTTATGAAAATATGTCCTCTATTTAATTTAGGAGCCCTAGTACAGACATTTCAATCAATCTTCTTTATATTTTATTGTAACTCTGTTTGTTTTGTCTTATCCAATTTAACTTTTTATTTCCTTTAGCCTAATATGTTTATGGGGCATGCGGTGCTAGCCTGTAAGAAATTGTTACACTTACCTTAGAGTTAATGGTACATAATTAGTTAAAATATTTTTCAGTGTAAGCAATTGTTGGTTGGCCAATAAAGGAAAATGAATAAATAAATCTATCAAATTTCTTCTTTCCTTCCTACTGATATTGCAAATGTTTTTTTTTTTAATCAAATTTAAGAATTTTCAATCGCGATGCTATCTGGCACTTGTCTTGGCTTAAGTTTGGCAATCTCATAAAGTATTCAATTAATGAAATTGGAATATTTTACAAGTATTGTAAGTCATATCATAATAAAAGTTATAAATATATTGAATGTAAAAACATAATCATGTAACATTATGTATAATTGTTCCATATATTATAGATATATCTAAACCTCAGGCTAGTACCCAAATTACCGTTAACTAATTAAATCTTTCCAAATTCGGTGAATGTTATTTCATATCTCAATAATATGAAGTTACTTTTCCTAATTGTTACATCAACATTTTTTGTCTGTCTTTTACGTATTTCACCGCACAAAACAGTTCCGTCAATCTTTATTTTTTGTTCCAGGGAATCAAAAGTACTTACGAGAGTGTTGCAATCATGCATTCTAAACGGCTTTATATTTTTGCTTAGCATATTAATTTTCGAATATGTACTGTTGCCTGCGGTCAAGTACTTAGTGACGGTGGTGTTTGGCCACAACCCCGGCGTTGCCCACAACGTGTGGGCGTGGATGCAGCCGTTCCTGTCCATGACATTCAGGATGATATGGGTGCTGCCGTTGTTCTTGTTGAGTAAACTAGTCAACAGTTTGTGGTTTCAAGTAAGTATATTGGGACGCTAAATTTATACGTAATGTATGAGGTTGATGTTAGGACTGTTCTAATGTTTAATGCTGGAAATAATATTTATTTTATCTAAAATGCAGAGCAATTAGTTATACTACTAAAATATATCGTAATAATGTAAAAAAAAATACTGCTTTGGCCTCCTTAACCTATAAAGTATGAAAAGTTATATTAAACTAAGGCAAGAAATTGGATAATTCACTTCTCACATTAATTTTGGCATGACATGGTTTCCGGTACCAATAGACTTACTACAATGTCGATATTATTGGTGTTGTTACTCAATACATATTAATATACTAATTTGCATAAACTCAAGGTTTTTATTGTGTATTTATATTTCGTTCTACATACCGCCATCAATGGTTCTTAAGTACAGTTTATAAAGATCTTTTTAAATGCACATACGAAACACATTGACCATATTTCTATTTTGGAAAAACTCTAAGGGCATTGCCGCGTACAATCCGAATAAAATATTGTAAAAAAAAAACTAAACTGTAATTCGAGGCAACGCACAATTAATCAAATGAATATTTACCATATCACTTTGTAGGGTACTTGGGTTCTTGATAACAGGTCACAATCTGCAACAGCTACTTGTCAAAAATCCTAATTGTATCCCAAAAAAGGAGAGTTTGAACGATCCCTAACAGATGGTCACCCTACTCGTCCTAGCTACCAAACAAGGACGGACAAAACCGGACAGATGGTCACCTAGACTAATTATATTTTAACATTGTTCTTAGGACATCGCAGACAGCGCTTACCGCCACAGACGGGGGCGGCCACAGTTCATGTCGAGCGTCAGTAAGATCATTGCTGACTCGCTCTTCAGCTTGCTGGTGCAAGCACTATTTTTAGTACAGGTACGTAGAATACTAGTTTCTGTCCACAGCGTCACCTGTATTTTATCAACAAAAAAAATATAGCCGGGGAAAAATAAAAGTTTTTTTTAAATGGATTCAGTTGTTCCAGTTCTCGCAATGTACAAACAACTGAATTGCAAATTTTAGCTTTCATGTTAGTAGGTAAAGATTTATTTATAACTTGAATCATAATACATTTTATGAAGAGGACAATTAACTTAAGTCGAGTATGTATATCCTTTTAAGAGGGGTCTTAAACAAAGAAACGTCGACATCTAAAAATAGCATACAGTGAAGTTCCTTGTTTTGTAACTTGATTTATTTGATGTGTATTTCAGTTTATAAGGAGATTTTAATAACGCAAGTCCTCTGTTGAATTTGGTCAATTGTAAATCAATGTAAAAATATAGGTATGATTAAGACAAAAACCACATTCATCATTTTAATACCTACCGGTCTAAATCGGTTCGATTCCGATGTCGGGCAAGCGTTTTACCATGACGAATTTCTCGTTAGCAGTGTATTTATGCCCGGTTAATATCATGGAGCGACTGACTGCCTATCTGACTTCCACAACCCAGTAACCGGGTAACACCATACGCCTTAGTAAGGCTGGTTGTCAGTATGTACAATAGAGATGATGATGATGATTCCCTTGTTCCAGAGTATGTTAGTAAGTATGCTACCTATAACGTACATAGGCGAGCTGCTCTGCCTAGTTCACATGTGCCTGCTGTACTCGCTGTACTCGTTCGAGTACAAGTGGTTCAACATGGGCTGGGAGCTCCACAAGCGGTTGACCTTCATCGAGTCCAACTGGCCTTACTTCCTCGGCTTCGGGCTGCCGTTAGCCGTACTGACGCAGATACCACAGTCTTATATTATTAGGTGAGATTACATTACCATTACCTTTTAATCCATCAATAAGTTCGCCATCAACTGAGTAAAAAAACCGTCTGTGTAATTATAACTAATTATAATAATTAAATATGTATGATGTAAAGGCGTGCTCGATATTGATAAGAAAATATATATTAGCGTCAATCAAACAGCTATTATCATTATAATTATTATAACTATGACCTAACACCAATACCTCGGAGTTACGGCACGTTTATTATTGTAATAACATCTTCTATGGAATATTTTTGTGATACGCATCAATTTTAGGTATCGATTACGCTTCGATCGATTTAAAAATTATAGAATGTATCAAGCCAGTATATGTTACGTATTTTCAGTTTAGAATTGAAACTATATTAGACTAGCTGTTTCCCGCGGTTTCACCCGCATCCCGAGGGAACTACTTAGCGCACCCGGGTAAAAAGTAGCCTATGTTGTTCCTCAGGGTCTATTCTATCTCTGTACCAAATTTCATTTATATCGGTCCAGTAGTTTTGGCGTGAAAGCGTAACAGACAGACAGACAGACAGAGTTACTTTCGCATTTATAATATTAGTAAGGATTATTATGGGTAAATGAAACCTAGTGGAACTCGTAAAAAAATATGTCAAAAGTTTGGAGAGACAAGAGGCAGAAGAGGCAATATAAGAAATGTGAACGAAACACAAAATTGAGGTCTCGTTCCAGCATTTCAGTACCATTGCTCCTTAGCTTAGATATTGAGTATCATCCTTAATTCTTAATTATGATAATACTAAATAATCACATTGATTTTAAAATAAATATAGATTAACAGTAACAATTGAAGTCTAAATAACTATAGTGTATTTTCTAACAAATTTGTAATTTGCCCCTCCCTACTTGTAACTTCTTCCTTCTTTGAACTGTTAATATTTACATGGATTTTAATAGGAACAAGTTGGTCATGTAATGTTTTATTTGTTACAGTGGTTGCGTGTTCTCCATATTCTTCCCCGTGTTTATATTGAGTGGCAATGAAGCTACTCCTGTTATTGGAAGGTAATCAATGTATTTTTATTTACTAACTATTCTAAATGTTTAATGTAACACCGAATGGACTTTGATGTTTAATTTGAACACAAACCAAATTAATAGATAACACAGTTGCTATCTAAATTCTTTAATCTTTTGGATAACTCTAGTATTAATCTTGACCTTGTAAAAATGTTTAATTCATTATTTCATTACTACTTAGTTAATTAGTGAGCTTGTGGCCGAGTAGCGCTTGGCGCGGTCGGTCCGTGGATGGGTGACCATTTATGTCATAACAAGACTCCTCCGTGCCTCGGAAAGCACGTTAAGCTGTTCGTCCCGGTTGTCATTTGTAGATCTTTGACAGTCGTTACGGGTAGTCAGAAGCCAGAAAGTCTGACAACCAGTCTTATCAAGAGGTACCGTGTTACCCGGTAACTGATAAGACTTGATAAGACATGGATGCGTCAAGCATAGCTTAGACCTTTGAACGATCAACCCGTGCGGCATTTACTTAGCCACGAGCTCCTCCATTTACTTTATGGCACTATCAAATATAACCAAATAATATTTTTTTCTCTTCCAGCGAGTACCCTCTCCGTCTGTTCTCGCCAGTGGTGGCGATATCCAACGGAATGTTCCGGTTCGTTCGCCAAGGAGCTGAGGTGGTGACGCAACGCAATAGGTGACTGCCACCCAACACCTAATTTATTATACTAGCCTTCATACGGTGCAGGGTTGTGCAAACTTAGTGTTGTCATAGTGATAATTTTAATACGAATATATTTTTATTATTGAAACTTAAATTCAGTAAATGGTTTTAGAGTTTTGGGGATAGGTGCCTTAGATAATACCAGAAATTCGTTAATTAATTTGACTGAAAAGTAGACTTTATTTCACGGACAACTTTTTAGTTTGATGTCCCATAAAAGTTAATATTCTTCAAACTGGCTTCTGTCAGTGTTGCCTGGTATTTGTAGCGGAAGGACAGTAAATTCTTCAAAGCATCTATAGACTCTGTATCTTATCATTTCAGTCTGTTTGATGATAAAAGAATATGGGGAAAAGATACTATTTTTGTATAAATAAATTACAAACAAACGTCATAAATATCTTTGAGGGAAATTGAAATTTTGGTAGTCATTTTACGTGTAGAGCCTAGCAACACTTAAACCTTAAATCAAATAATTGGTAAAGCCAGAAAAAAAGTGAAGTAACTCAACATTTCTGAGACATTAAATCTCAAATTTCTCTTTGAAATAATACTCCAGCTATTCGAGTATTTTTTGCTATTTATCTGTCAAATTACTTGTCGGAATTCTGGCGTCTCATAGAAACTGTCGTGTAGTATGATCACCACACTAAATAATATTGTAAATTCAAACGTGAGTTTGTTTGTGACTCAATCGCGGTAAAACAGCTAAACCAATTTTAATGAACTTTGGTATGGATATAACTTGAATTCTGGGAAAGGTTCCAGTTAGTAGGCGAAACCGCGGGAAACAGCTAACATAACGTATCATCATCAAGTTTACTAGTCAGTTCGCTCCATACATATATATATATATATCACTATATCTAGTTTTAATCATTTACAACATCTCCGTAGTTACAAGTATATTGTCAAATTATTTTTACGACATTCAAGCGTCGGTTTGTGGTAGTAATATTGTCATGGTATCGTTACTAATATTTACATGTTCGTACACACTTCTACATGCCAACGTGCTCTCAATCTGTTGTAGATGTTAGAAACTTGTGAAAATAGAATAGAATATTCTTTATTATGTACACCAAAAGAAAAACATATGACATTGGAAAGTTAGTTACATAGGGTGACACAATGGGCGGTCTTATCGCTAAAAGCGATTTTTTACAGACAACCTTTAAATAAACAAATTTAAACTTTTTGTACAATATTTGAGACCTGTTTGATCATTTGACACTATAACTATATATTCTTGATGGCAATTTTTAGCACAGTTAATATATTTTAAGTTATTTGTGCAAAGAGAAGCTTCGTGAAATATATTTCTCAATCAGACCAGCAGTTGCGGAATATATCTTCTATAAAACATGCAAACAACCGTATTGCTTTACATTAGAACTTGTCAAAATGTCAAGTTTAAAGTTCAGTGGTATAACAGGTCTGAAATATGAAATGTAATTTATGTAATTATATTTGCACAACCCTGTGGCAGTGTAAACAACGATTGTGTTGTCCAGAATATATTTATGTATATTATGCTCATAAATGTTGGCGTTGCTCATGATGTTATCGAAATGGAGAGGGAAGGATTTGAATGACTATTCAATATGATCTTCTAACATAATAATATTTATTAATTCAAATTTCCATCTGTGTTCAATTTATCGCTTCATTGTGGAAATAAAGTTTTAATTGTGTAAATAAGAAAAAAAATACTCTTATTGACTGCGTCCTCTGCGAGGTCATTGAACTATCATAATAAAAGTAATTTGAATCAAGATGATGGTGGCTCCTTCTACATTTTTATGAACTTAATATAAAATTAATATGTCGGTATTGGATAGTCAATCAAAATTGTTTTTATTATATCAAATGGTGCCTGGAATTATTCACATTTTTAAACTTAAATAAATATCGATTAATCGCTTCGTATAAGGTGTAATTATAGTTTATATAACAAATAATATAATTACAATCATTCTCATTTAGAAATGTCTGAAATTGTGATTGATTTTTTACATGACATTATTTATTAAACGGACTGACTGATCTATTTTTGGCTTTTCAATGTCCCCTCGTTTTACTAGTTATGCGCTCAGATAAAAAGTATGTTTTATCATTCACCATAGTTTTAAGCAATCTCTTTAACAAATTTTATCATCGGTTCAGTGGTTTTGACGTGTAAGCACTACAGACAAACGAAATGACTTTGGCATTTAAATGCAGCTTGGACGTCGTATCCGCTCTGAAGTTGGCTTTTTGGCTTCACAATGGCGTATTTGCTAACTTTAGAATGGCCATGACTTGTCCGCCGTACTGTGCCTCCAAATTAGTCCACTAAAGTAAATTCAGTAAGGGTAGATTCGACCAAACCTGAATTTATACAAGAATAACTATACAGAAAATAATATATACCACGATTTTATTCTGGAATAAATCATCAGTAGTTTTTCCATGCAATCTAGCGTATAGCTATACTTGGAGTTGCTTACTCACGAATAGCGAAGTGAATGTGAACGAATGTAATACGCGGCCAAAAAAAGTTGTTCTACAAATGGGAGGGTGCAGAAGCATAACTCATGTCAACTCTGATTTGTCGTATTATAGTGTGGAAAAGTAGCTGCCAAGCGACAAAGCCCTTTAAATTAATAAAAAAAATAGAAAAAATAAATGTCAGTGAATTATACTGTCATTTAATGTAATTTTTTTTATTCCTGGAATTAGCTTCTTATTCCATGCAAAATGGTGGTATAGTGACTATTCCCGAATAGACTTGTTATTCCTCGAATTGTAGTTGGTTAAACGTGAAATTGATTTATTATCGAGTAATAAGCGATTTACGCCGAGAATAAAATTTATTCGTTTGGTCGAATCCGCCCTAAGTCGAATTACAGGGAGGAGATAACCTGTTGCCTCCTGCTTCGCGCATTACTTAAACGTTCAACAAGATCGTTAAAAAAATTGAGTACCAAAAAAAAAAACAAATTGCTGTCACATAAATAATTTATTTTAAAATTTAATTTCATTCATTCGTCAACAAATTATCACAAGTTTATTAACTATTTGATTTCATATATTTTAATAGTGCATACAATATTTACTGCATTGCTAAGTTTTGATAGCAGCTCAGGATGGCGCAACTACGAACAATTAAGCTCAAATACTACTAGTTTATATTGTTTACTAGCTTCTGCCCGCGACTTCGTCCGCGTGGAATAGTGGTGATCCGCTCCTATTGGTTTTAGCGTGATGATATATAGCCTTCCTCAATAAATGGGCTATCTAACAATGAAAAAAAAAATTCAAATCGTACCAGTAGTTCCTGAGATTAGCGCGTTCAAACAAACAAACTCTTCAGCTATTATATTAGTATAGATAATAGTATGATGACATAGTATACTTAGAATGTAATTTCACAAAATTGACTGTAGATTGAATTCTCAACAAAAACATCTATTATTATTAATTTTAGTTTGTCTATATACAAGTTGTTATTATTCTATTATACTATACAAATTATTATATTCCCTGTTTTCATAGCATACAACGAAATGAAAATAGAGTATCATATTTTAAAACACAACTATCACTTGTTACTATGGTTACCACTTATATAATAAAAAAATAAAATGGACTAAGATTCATACATTATATAATTAACGAACGTAGTTATAAAATGCATTGTTTTGAATCTTTTTGGTAACTTTTACTAATGCAGTAACATACTAACAAATTATTCTAACAGCCGGTTGCACCAGTTTTTTATCATTTATACTTTATACTTTTACGAATATCACAAAACACGATATCAATAATTAACGTACCTTTAATATTATTAATGTTATGAATATATAGATATTATAACATATTTATTATGACGAAAAACATAAAATAATAGCAAAATTATTCAATTCTATCGAACATTTTGACAGATCTTGAATGACAGTTCTTACGTTTCACGTATAAGTAACCTGATATTTTAAGGTGCAACTCGGTGTAAGCTGTATACAACAAACATATATAACAATATTCTTATTATTGAATATGCATTGGTACATTAATCAATACAATAGTAACGTATTGTAAAAAACGGCATTTTTTCTTAAAACTGAATGTAAACTTTTTGGACTGAGCACCTGTAAGGAGGTCCTTAAAATTAAAATCAGGTACAAAACTATTTCGTATAAAAATTAATGTCAATACAAAAATGATGAGTTATTGAATATACATAAATACATTGGCTAATTCGCTACAACAATAATTAATTATACATTTTTACTGATTATTTACATAACTACTTACATATGTATAGATACAGCTAACATCTATTTGAGATCTATAACACATTTGCTAAGCTTAATCAAAAAGAGGAATATCGTTGACATTTAAGTTTGCGAGTCGGTATAATGACCCGTTTTTTTACGTAAATTTTTACTTTTTTTATACTAATTTGCTTGTCAAAGTTATAGCACAAATCTCACAAAAATTAAGAGCTATCTGTGTTTAGCTATACTCTGAAGCTTAATATTTTATTTCTAGTCGAAGGATATGTTCTGCCTTAGACAAGTGACTTTCTATGAAATTCTACGATGAAAAATGTATGGGATTGACATTAATTTGTAAATGACATTTGTCGCATATATTCATAATTTTGTCGTATAACATTCACTATACTAAAAGCCACTCTTCTATGGTAGAAATGTGCTGAAGACTCATTTTATTATCAAATGTTCTGAAATGTAATACAATGAGTCAATGAATAATGATTCATATCCACATTCACAAAGTCCACATAAAAAGCGAGTCACAGTCAACAAAACATCCTCAACAAATAGTTAATTAAAATTAAATAATATTAAGTTTCTCATAAAAACTAGGCAGTAATAATCGGAATGTAATTATTACTATAAAATATGTGTAAATTGCATTTAATTCCCACTTGGGAAATGGCGAGATGTCGTAGGGCGAGTTGCAGGTTACAGCAAGACAAGACAATATATTATGCAGATTAAAAAAGATTATTCATACAGACCGACTGAGAGAAACATTTAAAAAATACATAGGTAAGTATACTAACTTAAGGCAAAGTTACCATACTTTTTGTATGATAGTAAAAAAACATCCATATACAAAATAATCTTTGTAAGTTGCATTTTAATTAAAATTAGTTCATTCATTTATGTTGGCATATTAAATACAAGGAATGATTTTCATAATATTAATGTTACCCATAATATTTTATGTCTTTATTTTAAAAGCGAGTACCGCCTGCGGACTACTTTGACTATCGCCTGGTATGTAGCCGAAAAAATAACGTTTAAATCTCATCTACTATGGAACATAATTCAAATGAGGAAGACTTCAGATTATAAATAACAATTCTATAAAAAGTTCAGGGAATTTAAGCGAGACATTTGTAAAAAAATATTTGATTATTAAAAAAAACTGTACTTAAAGTAACTTATTAAAACAACTCTACTAAACATTATCTATACGAAAAATGTCTACTTCAGGCTACTTATTCTCTCTTCTATCTGACAGGGCCCACATTATAACACATTCAAGTTATCCAATATCTAGTGCAAAAAAGGATGGTGCTATCTGTTGTATTTATCTCCATCTCCCTCTCTCACACACACTTTCATCTGGAACACTAACGTGTAACGACTGCTGGTTATCGAAATTAACCAACCCTAACTGAGTTCCAAATAAATTAAGAAACATTCAGAAGTCCAAAAACATCATTTTTGCGACTACATACCTCCCTACTTGTACGTTACCACGACATGAGCAGGAGTCTACAGCAGATGCACGAGCAGCATGCCGACCGCGGCGCCGGCACACAGGCCCACGCTGAGCATGGTGGCGATCAGGCCCGACGCCTTCTCACGCTCGTGGAGTTCTACCACCCTGGAACATTAAAGAAATAGCTATATATTTTTTTTATATTACAAAGTTATGTCGTACTTTAGGGGGGGGGGGGTGACTTACATATTTAAAAACATTGCCCCACACTAGGAATTACTCTTGTAGGTATCGTGGGTGCGTTTACAAACATACATTACACACAAACAGTTTTTAGTTGCCCCGTGTAGGAATCGAACTTATGATATACGAATCGCACAGCCACTACGCCTAACGTGCCATCAAATTAATCATGTAAAACTAGCCTGCAATACCCGTTTAACTGACAGTAATATCAATAACTGTGTCAGTATAAAATGCACAGACAATACTCAAGCACAAGCCATAGTAAAAATATTAGTCAGTAGGAGAGACAACCTAGGTTTCGCCGAACGCTATGTACCTGCGTAGGGTCTCATACTACGCTATTTTGACATCTTAAAATATAAGTATTATTGTCGACTTCTTTGTAAATGACTTCTCCTTAAGATTTGACCCATATTGCTACTACATGAAATTTTGAAATACTATAAACAGTTGAAAGCTGTGAATGAAATATGTCTATCTGCAGTTCAACTGTCACAAAATATGCAATATGTAATGCATTAATCACTATATTGCAAGTGAATGCAGTACTAATTATATTGTTATCAATCAACTGGAGCGGTCTAGTGACTCATAAATTTCGTCCAAAGTTCCATACAAGTGACGGTAATATAAATAAGGACAATTTGATATTTAGAAATGACTAGCTTGTTTTTTTTTGTATGGCATCTCGCAGGTCAACCTAGAAGGTTGTCGACTGCTTTAACCGGGCTTGCCTGTGAAGTGCCTTAAATGAATTTAGGGCCCCCTAGCCAGGGCTTAACTTACGACTAGCTTGTGTCCGCGACTTCGTCTACCTAGTCTTAGAATCGAGAGCAGAAATCCTTGTATCCTAAGCTTATCTATACTAATATTATAAATAGGTAGTTTGTGAGGTTGTAGGGAGTAATCTCTGGATCTACTGAACCGATTTCGATAACATTTAGTACGGCGATAGAGGGGACCTTGGAGAAGATTACAGGCTACTTTTTTATCCAGGTGCGTGAAGTAGTCCCCTCGGGACGCGGGTGAAACCGCTGGAAGCAGCTTATGGTTAAAGCTATAAGCTTAGCTTGCCTGAATTAGGTATAAACCAAAACAAATTTAAATAGATTACCATAGGTACTTTAAATCTACATAAAACCTACATTTTCCGAAGAGATGGAGAGAGCTGTACTTATAATCTAAATAATGTTTGTGACGGTACGTTTGGCGTAGTGGCTGAGCAGCTGCTGCGCTGCGTGTCGCGGGTTCGATTCCCGCACGGAAAATTGTTCCGGGTCTGGGTGTTTGTGCATGTGTAATGTATGTTTGTAAACGCATCCACGCTACAGGAGAAATTCCTAGAATGGAGCAAGGTTTTTTTAAAAAAAAAAGTTTTAAGTCCATCTATGCGCGCCTATTATCTTCAATCAATTATTCGGGTATACATACCTACTAAATGTTAAGTAAGTTATTATAAATGACTTTAAAACACACTACTAGTATGGATGTCTATCATAGAAAGTTTAGATAACCTAATTTACTAGACTATGCACTGCAACTTCGAGTCGGGGTCACATTGATAGGTGGTCACGTGTTTATTAGAACACCGATTATTTTGTTGTGATATAATTTAAATTTTAGTCTAGGAATCTAAGCCTGTTACCATCCCATAGACAAAGTAGAATATCTCATGTGCCGGTAATTAGATATCTACACGAATAGAGCTTACCTAAGAATAGAAATAAGTACTCTACTCGTACGCATGTAATAAAATGTGAACGTCTGTATGTTGCGAGTTGGGATATTTTTTAATCGAACGTGCATTATTCAAGCACAGTTCACAACAGCTCTTAGGATGATAATTATATAGCAGCTCTTTGGATGATGGCACGCTGGCTCAAGGCACGTTGGTGATTTCAGCCATTTTAGTCCAGGTTTCCTCACGATGTTTTTCTTCACCGTTAGTCAATGCTGTTTAAAATACACTTCCAAAGTACATAATTATGACTTTAAAAATTCACATTGATACATCACACAGGTTTCTAACTTGGACACTCGTAGATGAGATGCAAGTGGCTTAACCTCGAGGCCACTACGTCAAATAGATCAGGGGCCTTACCATGACGTGCCAAAACAAGATTCGTTATGAAAAAAAGACGGAGCTATACGACGTTAGTAGCTGTGTCTTGAAAAACTTGAACAGTGATTGCAAAAACACGTGGTGGTACAGTCCCAGATAGTTACTCCAGCAGTAACACAAAAAAAGAACTTACCTAGTAGAATTGATCATGACGATATTGGTGAGGTATCCATTGGTGAAGGCGAAGACGATCATGATGATGATGTACTCCCAGTCCCACATGAACACCACGGGGAGGTGCTTCCGCGGCTGAGCGTTACACAGCATCAGCATCGGCACGCCTATGATACGCAGGATGCTTGCGCCAGCAATGATCCATTGGTTATTCGGCTGGAATATTTACAAGTAGGTCATAATTCCGATTTAGTCCTGTAGTCATAATGATGAGTGATGAGGAGCTCGTGGCTAAGTAACAGCCACACGAGTCGATCGGTCTAAAGTTAAGCTACGGTTGGCGCGGTCGGTCCATCTATGTCATAGCGAAACTCCTCCGTGCCTCGGAAAGCACGTTTAGCTGTTGGTCCCGGCTGTTATTTGTAGATCTTTGACATACGGGTAGTCAGAAGCCAGAAAGTCTGACAACCAGTCTTACCAAGGAGTATCGTGTTACCCAGTAACTGAGTTGTGGAGGTCAGATAGGCAGTAGCTCCATGTAAAACACTAGTACTCAGTTGCATCCGGTTTAGACTGGAAGCCGACTCCAACATAGTTGGGAAAAGGCTAGGATGGTCATAATTCTGTGTAGATGTTTGGCGTCTAGCAAAGGGGCATTATGTAAAACAAACTCTGATGATGACTGATGGAAAAAAAACATAAGAGATTTAATAAAAATTAGATCACTTACTCGCAATAGGAATCCAGCTACCAATCGGCCTGCATAATCTCCGCAGTTGAAGATTAAATAGTTCACTACAGGAACGAAGAATATATCTGAGAACAAAACATGCATTTTAAATTCTGACCGCGTTTATCATTAGAGTCAGAAAGTTCTACCAAAATAAACAGTAAAAAAGTTAAACAAAATCGATAGAAAAAATAAATGTTCGTAGGTCAGCCCATCATTTGAGAACGGCTGGACCATTTTTTTGTTTGTTATAATGGTTAAATAACGAGGCTTCCGGCGACTCGGACTGCGGATCAGTTAATTGCAGTCCTAGTCGCCGGAAGCCTCAAATAACAAGGTTTTATTTGTGAAGAAAATCTCAACCGAAAATTGGAAAAGTGAAAGAGTGTTGGAACAACAAACGTCAGAACAAGTACAAGTATAGAACAAAACAATGAACCGAATTTTAAGAAATTCTCGACATCTATAGTATCTATATAAACCACACTCACGCTTCACTCATCTATATCTTGGTACCGATAACGTACGGAAACTAATTTCTCCTTCCCTTTTAATAAACAGGGACATTATACGGAAAAGTATAGCTTCGCGAACACAATTTACGGAGAAACCCAGAGACAATGGTATCAGCTTTCCCTTTCAACTGTTTCAGGTATACATACTAAATATACATACTGTGTGAGAATAATAAAGATCAATTTTTATTTATGTAATTTCACTTCATTTCACTCATAATTTGAATGTTGGAAAATTCATAACGTCAACCTTTCACCTTGAAACGAATGAAGCGATTTTGATACAATTTGGCTCCTAGCTTAAGCACACCCTAGAGAAGCATTATAGATATTTTTTTGCCGGGCATCTGGCAAACATTTCTTGGAATGCTATTCCTAAATTAAACATAGCTACATCAAGTTCAAAATAATTCAACGATTATTTAAGAAATACTCACTATTCCAATCAGTGCCTGCTGTATCCGGATGAGACTCCACCAGCACCGTCACAGCCGGGTACACCGCCATACTAATACCGAACACAGCGAATATGCTGAACGCATACACCCAAATCTTCTTGATGACCACCGTCATATAAACCTCTCTATGTCTATTAGGGGCCATACCCCCGCACCCGCGTAAAATATGATATGTAAAGAAGTCAATCTTGTACAAGAAGACGTATGATATCAATGACGTCACCACCATGATGTCAGCTATCACGAAGTATATCAGGGCGCTGTGTAGAGGAGATATCTTAAAGGCCAGTGATATGATTTGAGCTACAGCGGCTATGATACCGCCGAGCGATTGGCCACTGACAACCGCCGCCATGTATTCTTTGGAAAATCTGCTGGCGATCCCTACGAGGCCTCCGATGAAGACCGCGCTGGCAGCTGGAAGAGAAAAAGATTTTATATATCAAGCTTTAAAAAAGTAGCAGAATCTAATAGACTGATATTAGTCAAATGTATTGTAAGTAGATATTTGTCTAGTTGAGGAATATGTTTTTTAGAAACTAAAGATTTTATACTGTCCCGTATTGGCGAAGACACAATTGATGATGCTGAATAGGCAGGCAACTCTCCGCCTCTTTTAGGCAAAGACACTTTCGAATGACTTTCTCATGTCCCTTTTTTAAGGATGGGAAATTATGACTCCTCCCGCTGTGGGCGGAGCGGAAGGGAGTGTCACCCTAACTGACTAAAACCCATCCATGTTCCTTCCTTCGCCCATTGTGCTTAGGGCCGCGGTAATTATTTCTAACAACCCTGGAACCCCGGCAGGATCTTATCACCCTCTCCTATAAATAATCATGGAGCTATCCTCCTTGACGTCCGAAGAGTAATCATAAATTTCTTTGACGAAATAGTAGTTCAGGGACCAAGATACATTATATAAAACAACAAAATATTCTGAAGGCCTTTCAAACCAAAGACTATACTTAGATAGAAACATGTAGGTATATGATTAATCCTGTCCCAAGCTACATTAGTCAGACGCCCGTTGCTAAACCAGATTTCGTATTTGTAAGTCAATGTGATATCTTTTTTTGCACGAATGAGTTGTGCAAAAAATTACCTTGAAATTTTAATAATAATGTCAATCAGGTCACCTAGCTAATTAGGGGCGCCAAGATTTTTTTTTTGGTGTAGCTTACTTATAAGTATTTCGATCTAATTTTACGGAACTATTGTAAGACCAACACATATTCAATCCCACTAATGTTAAAAATATGAAAGTTTGTATGAAAGTATTGTAGTTTGGATGGCCATCCATCCAAAATGCTACTATTTCACGCAAAAACTACTGGATGTGAATGTAATTTATCACACAGACAGTTTAAACCTGGATTAACACAAGTTGATCGTCGTATCTGGACCGAATATTTAAGTCCATATCAATAGTGGGAGAAGCCAGTAAAGATAATATATATATGTACCAAGTCTATAAAATTTTATGTACCTTTTCTAATCTTAAAGAAAACAAAATGCAATCTATTATCACATAACAAAATCTTTTAATTATATTCCCTCAAGTAATATATTGTAGTAGAGCGACCGTGAAACGTAGACTAGGTCATGCTATAAAGTCACGCAAGGCGTGTTGTATAAGGTTCGAGCCTTTAGAAGATTAAACCATAGAGTATTTACTTATGTGAGTACTAGGTACATAATGACTCCCAGAAAATAGAATTTCATTTCAAAATAAACCCATTTAAATAGGTGCATTGCAGGCCCATAAACATTATAAATGGAATTATAAGATACAATAAAACGAGCACATATGGGAAAACCTTATCTCTAAAGTTTTATACTACTATTCAACCGACGAAAACAGGTCTAAGAAAATAGATAAGTAAGTAGGTACTTAGTAATCCAATTCAAGTTCAAAACAACACTTTTAGAGCTAGATTTTTATCAAATTCATTATGCTTTATAAGTGTTTTTATTTGTCCATTTAAAATAACAACTAATAGACCTGCAAAATACAATGTTGTTCTAGTTGTAAACGTACATCAATAACCTCTTCCAAATGTGATGTAGTGGTTTGGTGGTAAATTAAATGTAATTTGATTGCAGGCCTAATAAAATAGGAAGGGACACTAAGTGTTTCGTGTGTTGTGTGTGATAGTAGTTACCGTTTCTATATCAAACCTAAACCTACATAATATTAAGTTACATCCTAACTAATTCGAGAAATGCGAATGTGAGTTTGTGTGTTATCCTTTCACTGCAAAACGGCTGAACCGATTTAGATGAAATTTGGTAGGTATAGAAATAGATGTGACCCTGAAGAAGGTAGTGTGAAGAAGTTTCCTCAGGAGAACTCAGGACGCGAGAGGTATCGCGGGAAAATTAGCAGAGAATAAATACAAAAACATGAAACGTGACCCAGATAATAAAACAAACATTATCGAATGCATCAGCTCAAAGTAGTTAGGTCAAATGCACATCTGCATAATTATAATGTCTTTATTTACATTTAACGTAATGATAAGGAATAATTTGTATGTCCCTATCAAGTGGTCAGTTTGTTTAAGAGAAAATGAAATTTATTTAAACAATTTACCTAGTTTTCCGGGACAAAAGAACGTGTTTATTATACTACTAGCTTCTGCCAGCGACTTCGTCCGCGTGGAATAGTGGTGCTCCGCTCCTATTGGTCTTAGCGTGATGATATATATAGCGTATAGCCTTTCTCGATAAATGGACTATCTAACACTGAAAGAATTTTTCAAATCGGACCAGCGGTTCCTGAGATTAGCGCGTTTAAACAAAATGACAACATTTCCCTTCACTGCTCTGCTCCTATTGATTGTAGCGTGATGAAAAGTATACTATAACCAGCTCAGGAGTATGACAAATAATTTTACCAAGTTTCGTTAAAATCCGTCGAGTAGTTTTTGTTTCTATAGAGTTTATACAGACAGACAGACAGACAGACAGACAAAAATTTTACTGATTGCATTTTTGGCATCAGTATCGATCCCTAATCACCCCCTGATAGTTATTTTGTAAATATATTTCATGTACAGAATTGACCTCTCTACAGATTTATTATAAGTACTAGCCTCTGCCAGCGACTTCGTCCGCGTGGAATAGTGGTGCTCCGCTCCTATTGGTCTTAGCGTGATGATATATATAGCGTATAGCCTTTCTCGATAAATGGACTATCTAACACTGAAAGAATTTTTCAAATCGGACCAGCGGTTCCTGAGATTAGCGCGTTTAAACAAAATGACAACATTACCCTTCACTGCTCTGCTCCTATTGATTGTAGCGTGATGAAAAGTATACTATAACCAGCTCAGGAGTATGACAAATAATTTTACCAAGTTTCGTTAAAATCCGTCGAGTAGTTTTTGTTTCTATAGAGTTTATACAGACAGACAGACAGACAGACAGACAGACAGACAGACGGACAGACAGACAGACAAAAATTTTACTGATTGCATTTTTGGCATCAGTATCGATCCCTAATCACCCCCTGATAGTTATTTTGGAAATATATTTCATGTACAGAATTGACCTCTCTACAGATTTATTATAAGTATAGATAGATATAGATAGAAGATTATTTATACATTACAACTTACAACCCCACCTCACCCTATAATACTAGATAGCTAGATTATTTCTGTTTTTTTTTTTTAATAATGTGGTAGATTTATATCCAAATGAACTACTTCGGGGCTAAAAAGTATCCTATGTGTTAATCCAGGTTACAAACTATGTGTGGATTAAATTTCATACAAATCCATTCAGTAGTTTTTACATGAAGATGGACAAACATTCATACATATCTCCTCACACACTTTCGAATTAATAATATTAAGTAGGAAGATAAACATTATGTATAATTTAGCATATGATATGATAATAGATAACGTGCTTCAAAATTATGATAAAAGACGAAATCGCAAATCACGCTATCACCCAACTGAAGTGGATCGTTATCTTTTCAAACAGCCCTACGGCATTATGTATTATGTAGACTCTTTATTAGCGATCCTCATGTAATCATCCATTCCTAATAAAAGTACAAATGACTTTTGAAAAGTCATTGGCACTATCTAAGTTTTTCTAAGACATTGACTAACGGTGAAGGAAAACACTGTGAGGTAAGCCGGACTTAGTCTGAAACACCAATCTGCCTCGAGCAAGCGTGGCGATCGATGATCATGCCATCTCTGTATGAAAAGAGGTCTGTACCCAGCAGTGAGCTGATTCATTGAATTAAGCAAGCAAGGAAATACGCCGCATCTTTGTTACATTTCGTCATAGAAAAGAAACATTTATAGTTAATGTTTATAACGTAATATCTCAAACAAACATACATAATATTTATGATTCATCTTCCAGCTTCCTTGCGACGAGAATGACTATTTTCTTTGCGACAGCTATTTATTATGAAGCATTTCTTTAGTGACTGTACAAGGTTACTTGGCATATTACTAATATTTAGTAGGTCCTTACACGAAGCTTCACCATCATCATCATGGGCCCATTTACTATCCCCCTTGTTGGGTAACAATCCATTCACGATTCAAATACTTTATTGCAGTGTCAGATCAGATCCTTACTAATATAAAAATGCGAAAGTGACTCTGTTTGTCCGCCCGTTGAGTGTATAATGTTTAAACGCCTAAGTAATTTTCATTAAATTTCTTATCTAGCTAAAAGTCTACAGACAGACATGGCGTGAAGAAGAGTACTCAGTACGAGAGGAAAACCGCAAGAAAGAGCAAAGAAGAATACTTTCATAACAATAAATAATTAAAGGACTTATAGGGGTCATACACTACACTAAATCAAAGCCCTTCTTCACGGTTCTTCATTTTTCACTATACTAAACTGAGGCGCCTTTCTCTTATTACACTTCCCTTATTTAGGACAGTGGCGGATTTGCCCTAAGGCAAGTAGGCCCGTGCCTAGAGAGGCCAGATATTAGGTGCGGCCCATCGTGTCAAAAATTCAGTGATTATAACAAGAGATTACGTAAGTACCTAAGTATTCTAAAGGCCCGCTTTCATTATAGTTGCCGCAATTAAGAATATTCATTATGTAGTGTAAATGAGGGAGAAAGGGGCGGTACTTTCAACATGGCCTGGGGCGTAGGGCGGCCAAGACTGCAAATCCGCCACGGAGGGACCCTGATTTAGTGTAGTGTAATATCCGTATTAATAGACTCACCCGTCATAATGACGACAGACACGATGGTTATGATAAAGAATGTATTCTGCCAGTCATCCGTATTCACTTGCACAAATGTAGTCGTCACCAGGAAGCATATGGTCACGATTATCAGGGAGCCCTGTAGCCTCGCCTTCAGTGGCACTCTGGAAGTAATAGTAATCGCGCCTGTTATCATAGAAGGGTAAGGCAGAGAAACCCGTAGTACACCCACATTTTGTACCCCCCTTATAACATGTGGTGAGGTTTTAGACTAATCCCTCTCCTACCCAAAATGACGTGTGTTTTTGGTACAAATTATCATCAGAGTATTCAACAAATAAGGGTATAATCCAAAGTGTAAAGTAAGTATAAGGGTATCCTTACTAATATTATAAATGCGAAAGTAACTCTGTCTGTCTGTCTGTTACGCTTTCACGCCAAAACTACTGGACCGATATAAATGAAATTTGGTACAGAGATAGAATAGACCCTGAGGAACAACATAGGCTACTTTTTACCCGGGTGCGCTAAGTAGTTCCCTCGGGATGCGGGTGAAACCGCGGGAAACAGCTAGTAAACTAATAATTGTTGACATTCAAAGTTGCTGATTACAAAACATTAACAATGATATATCTAACAACTCCCTCCCCCTCCTTATGATTTTTTCCCAACAAGGTACAAAACCAAACTTCGAGCGAATACTGAGACAATCAATGTGCAGGAGTAAACCTTATAACAATGCCAATCATGGAATTGAACCCAAAACCAAGTAGATGTACAGTGAGCAAGAAATATCTAGTAAAATACTTATATTTATTTATCATTTCATTACAGACTCATCAATCATCATTGTCTCAACTATTCTTAGTATATTTAGATAAGTTTCATAATGATCAGGTTATTCTATAATTTAAAAAGTAATTAGCAAATCATTTTAAAAATCTTTACAATATTGTTATGAAGCAAACCTTTGTATAGTGATTACTACTAATTAGTAATTTCAATTAACAATCAATGAACATTTACAAACACTAATTAAATTGTTGTTTTAATATTGTTTTGTATAGTTTTTAAAGCAGAATATTTTGCTTCTTAATTTGTATGTGCATAACAAGAGTAAAAATTGTTGTAAAGTTAGAACTAGTTTTTATTCTTATAAAAGAGGTTTTTGCTTTTAATATCTGGTCTGACTAGTTTTTTGTCTACATGGCTATAGTGAATTAGTTATTTGAGGAACCTTTGGGCTGATAAATATGATATGTAAAGACAATATCCTTCAAATAAGGATTTCTATAATATGCTTTGACTGACTATGTATTTCTTAAGGCATTAATTATTTATTTCTTACAGTACAGCCATAGTCAAAACTTATTTGTAATAAGATTCAAGCTGTTATGAACAATTGTCATATTTTCTATTCCATGCATTAATCTTTTGGAAGAAGAACCAACAAGACACTCCTTGGATTGCATTCAAACAATAAATTGTATTTAGAAATTTTAAATCATTTGAAATGTCTATAATGAATTAAAATTAAAATTAATCTATAGTGTCTTGTTTGGATCCACACTCAGGTATACAAGGAGTTAAGTATTGCATGATCATCCATTCATCCTGGCCTTATACTAAATTATTTAGGGTCACGCAGCATGTCTCTTTCCTCCATACATCTCTATCAGCAATCATCTCATCATTTACCCTCTTTGTAGCCATGTCGTTAAGTATTTATGAATTACTAGCTTTCCGCCAGCGGCTTCGCCCGCATGAGCTATATGAATTCAAATTAAAGATGAACCGCTTGACCAATTTTGTGCAAACTTCACATAAACCATCTACTAAATAGTCCGAACAAAGCCTAAATATTTGGTTTGGATAGGTTAGCCCGTTCTTGAGTTATAAAATTACAACAAAAAGTGGCATTGATTTTAATATATATTTATAATTATACTTACAAGTGTCCATAAAGCGAGTTCAGGATAAGAAACAGTAAGTTAGGAATGGCGGTGGCCACATTGAGGTACGATGTGAACTCGGCTTGAAACTGTGTCTTGCGTACCACCATTGTGAGATTATTTGGTGTGACATCTCGAAACTTGTACATCCAATACTAAAAACAACAACAATAGACAAACATTTAGTAGACTCCATGCGTGATCAAAGGGCTGGCCTATACTTTGGTCTAAATCAATGCAGCCACCCTTTTGGATGTGATTTCCGTTGACAGGGATATGGATGAATATTTTGATGTCAATTTTTTTAGTACAATTTATTATTCTTATTTTTTATTATTGTAAATAAATATATGAAAAGTATATTTGGGGTACTCTATTGACCACCAATTTATTTGTGCAGTATCTTGAGTACTTTACTTCTTTTAGTAAAGCCGACACTGGTGCACAAATAATAGGTATTCAAATAGGATTTTTCTGATCTTCCTTCCATTAATCATTTCTTGTATGAATTGTCACATCTGACCAAATCTTTTTACTAATTTTAATTTATTTTCACTTATAAAATAAATGTCTACAACATTATTATTTATTCACTATTATGAGCAATTCACAAAGAATATGTTGCTAACATTTGTAAATAGACTCATTCAATTGATAAGGACTAAGGTCATCATACAAAAACTAGCGAAAATAGCGTGAAGGTCACAATTCAAATATTTACAAAAAAATATATACTCACATCATTGGCGGTGATCAAAAAATTCCAGGGCACAAGTGATGTGACTCCGAATAGATAGAAGAGTATGTAAACAATGCAGTAATTGTCCCGAGGCTGTTCCCCAGCGTCCAAGACCTTCGTGGAACATGAGTCAGTCACTAGCTCTCGCTCTTCAGAATCGTCAATAACTTCTTCCTCATTTTCAATGCTCTCTATAGCTTCTGTATTAATAGACCCTGTCGCATCCATTGTTACCGTAAAAAAGGCTACGGTTGGATTAATAAACTAAAATTTTCTAATACTCTAAGTACGTTTTTTTGTTTGTTTCCGAAGGTCTCGGACACTGTACGGTTTTTAAAGACTTTTACATAAATATTGTTTGTTTTAATTAAGGTTTTTAGTCACTTTTCACTTAAACATTATGAAAAAATTAATATTATTTAATTATTTTTGTTCGATGAGATCGAATATTGAATAACAGCTGTCAATCCATGCGTCACGTTAAACAATTCAGGTGAATGAATACTGATTGTCGATTCACAACCACAGACCATTCACAACAATTCACAACTGATCTGAACTATGAACCAAATGAATGAAGTTTAATTTCGACGACACGACGCGCGACGACGCGCGACGACCGACGCTACCACGTCGACCAATCATCAAGTACTAGTGCTGGGCTGTGTAGAAGCAATACGATGATTGAGAACTACACTTCTCATCAAAAAAATCGAAACACTTTCGTTTTTATTGTTTTTGTCCTAATTTTTTACAAAAGAGAATTAATTCCATGAAAAAAAAAACATTATTGTGTAGCTGGCAGTTTGGTCATTACAGTAAGAAGAAAAAAATCAAAATTCGAAATTAGAATTTCATTTGTTTATCCTAAAATGAAATTAATCACTGTTTTGAGACAAATGTGTATTTAGGGTTGGAGTACGTTTCTCGTTTAAAAACTAAAAATTAGCGCTTGTCTTTAAACTTTTTGTTTCTTATTTCATTTACTGTGACTTTGGGACGTCTGAAAAAACTTTTTTTTCTAAAACATATGGATACTTCGCCCGCAGAAGCCGCCCAAGTGGTGGCATTGCTGGATTCTGGACTTAGTCAGCGTGTCGTGGCTGCAAGATTGCATCTAAGCTTATCATCTGTTCATAGAGTCTACAAACGCTATCGGGAGACTGGTTCGTTCACGCGCCGTTCAGGATCTGGCAGGAATCGGGTCACTTCTGAGCGAGATGATCGATTTATTGTAACAACTTCTTTACGAAATCGACGCCTTAACGCTTTTCAACTGCAGCAGCAGCTTCGCGTTGTACGAAGAGTAGCTGTAAGTGACTCTACAATAAGAAGAAGGTTGAAGGAACGCGGATTGGCACCGCATAAGCCAGCGAATGGGCCGAAATTAACTGCAGACCATCGAAGAGCGCGCCTTAACTTTGCACGCGAGCACCTAACTTGGTCATACCTTCAGTGGAGCAAAGTACTGTTTTCTGATGAGTGTAAAATTATGCTGTATGGTAACGACGGAAGGAACAAGGTCTACAGAAGAGATGGAGAACGCTTTGCACAATGCTGCATTGAAGAAAAGGTCAGCTATGGTGGCGGTTCGTGGACGGTTTGGGGAGGAATCAGCGCCGACGGTAAGACAGAACTTGCCTTTGTGTCTGGGCTACGGCTGCCTGCACTAAACTCTCATCGGTACATCGAACAGTGTCTTGAACCTCATGTGATGCCCTATGCACATTTTATTGGCAACGACTTCATATTCATGCACGACAATGCTAGAGCTCACACCGCGGGCGTCGTACGAGATTATCTTACCGAAGTCGGTATCTCCATTATGGTATGGCCAGCAAGAAGCCCGGACATGAATCCCATTGAACATCTATGGGATGAATTAAAGAGACGAATTCGAGCAAGAGATCCAGCCCCAGAAACACTTAGCCAGCTGCAAAATGCAATCCAAGAGGAATGGGATAATATACCACAACATGTGATCGTGACTCTCATCCGATCGATGAAGAACCGTATGGAAGCAGTAATAAGAGCTCGCGGAGGGAATACAAGTTATTAAATAAACGTTTCTTAATTATTTTTTTCATTTACGCGTGTTGTTTTACCCATTTCCTTCATATTCCATACAGGGTAAAAATTACTCATTATACAAAATACGAAATCTATGAAGACTTAATTTGAATTTAGAACAATAACATTAGGATTTAAAAACCTCATACTACTCACTATTAAATGACATTTTACATTTATTCCTAAATATACACATTTTTCTGATAATCCTTATCAAATCATAAACTGCGAGGTGTTTCGATTTTTTTGATGAGAAGTGTATTATGAACGTTGATTCAGTCATTAGGGTTACGTTGTGATAATTGAATATCTAATATTATTGTGATTTATTATAAATCAGTACTTACTTTATTTTTATTTCCATAAAAGTTATTATTTGTTAAAGTCTTATTATTTGTCTTGAGAACACGTGTGTTTTAACACGTGATTACTTTCAAATTACATTATTTTACTCACTGTTCCAAAAATCAACTCGGTGATTTATCCAATTGAATAAAACTGCATACGCTTACGGTTATGTGACAATTATAATAAATAAGATTAGGAAAATAATCTATGTAAAATACTAGCTGTTTACCGCGGTTTCGAGGGAACTACTTAAGGCACCCTGATAAAAAGCAACCCATAGAGGGTCTGTACCAAATCCTCGAAATCGGTTCAGTAATTTTACCATGAAATCGAAACAACCAACTCACTTTCGCATTTGGTTAAGATTCCTTTGGTTCAGTTTTGATAATTAATGAAGAATCATCGCTAACACAGAATGGCGATTCATATTTTACCCACGTTTATTAATCTTCTTTATGCCCTTTTTCCAATCTAAGTCCAAATAGAGCTCGGCGGAATATGGTACTAAAATGCCAACATTTCTCACTAGCTAGTTTGAGAGGTGTTTCAATAAATATCTTTAAAAAATAGGAATAAGATCCTGTAAAGTCCACTTGCTCTTATTACAATCAGTCGGAGAATACAATATGTCGTGTCGGCCCTGTTTATTATATAATTTGACTGGTAGCAACACAAACTAGAAAAAAGGTTTAAGGGCAGGTAATAATAAAAGGTTACGTAGCCAAGATAAAATAAAACGCAACGAACAAGATATAATGAAATTAAACATGTTTTGTTATGAAAATACTGTGTCAAATTTTATTAATATTTCATCAGTAAATTAAATCAAATATTTGTCATACTAACTAAATTCTTAATTATGATTTACTATTATTCTTGTACAATTTACATTTAAAGCATGAACATTAGGTCTTAATATTTTGATACATGTAATCATGTAAAAACTTAGTTTTAAATATATGTATAAAATGTAAGAAGGTTAAAAATTAGATATTTAATCAATAGGTACACAAAAAATCTGCCTAGAATCAGTTTGAAGTGATGTAAGCTGAAGATTAATCTACATTTTGAAGAGGCCAACTCCATTTTAACGCGTTTAAATTCATCCAACAGAAATAGATTCCTTAGAAAACGTAATGGCGAGAAGAAGAATTAATAAATCTTCATTTTATACAATACTTAAAGATAAAAATAATAAGATTTATCTTATAGAGTAGGCCCATCAATTTGTAGGGGAAAATCATTGTAAAAATATATATACTTACAAAAATAACATCAATAATATTACGATTTAAAAATTATATTATATTAACTATTGTATATGGAAAGACTGTATCTTAAAACTAATTTAAAGTTACTTAAATAATTTGTTGAATAAACATTCTTAAGACATTCAACACTTAAGGACGGACGTGCAAAAATACGTATCTAATATTGCATTATAAATATTAACAATTACAGTATACGCCTTTTAGGTACCTACTCCTTTTGTGATACATGCAAGTATTTTACTTAATAAAAAACTTATTAATAAGGCATCCATTTGTCCATAAGGCGCAGCATTAGAATTTAACTTGTTTACTTCATTATGAGATCGATCACCTCTGGTAATTTGCAAAGTCATTATGACTTAAAATACTTTATACATACACATATTAACTAAACTACCTATAGGGACAGAATATAAGAGAAAGTTGGAATGTCAGAAGTATAAAAGGCACTTGTATAGGTAACACGCATGAAACTAAATGCAAGAAAAATAAAATATCTCGATAAAGACATCATAAATCAGTCTTTTGCTTTTCTACTTTACAATAGGATGGTGTGATCAACTCCTTTAAATACACTATGTAATATTAATAACGGCCATATTTTAAGCCATATTAAGTAACAATTAAGCGACACATTTCGTAATTTCAAAAGTCGTTTTCGAGTTTAATATGGCCACTACATAGCAGTTTCCATTGGCTGACTGTGTGAGCGGCTCGCTTCCGACATAGGTATCGGACTTGTATCGGCATCTTCAAAGTCGAAATTCGTTTCTAACAACGCCTCAGACTTAGATCTATGATGTAATTCGGGTAATGGCGAATCATCGAACTCTCTGGAAAGATCATGCGGACTGGAATCATAGCTGGGTATGTTGTCTGATGCAGTGGTGTCGTATGCACTAGAATATACTGGTGGGTGAGGTGGGCTTGGTAGGTTGTCTTCGTAATACTGCTGCTGATCTATTCAAAATAATAAAATATTAGGTATTAGCAAAGTATTTAACAACGCGTTACAATATTCATTCATTTTCTGAACTGCATTACGGGCGCAAATCCCTGCACTATTGGCAAGCTCGGTCTTTATTCTGTCAAATTTGACAAACAAATAAATAAATGTCAGGCACAATTTAATCTGTGGTTAGGAAGGAGGTCGTTGGCGCGGGAACGAAATAGAAATCCGATTGACCCGAATGAAACAAATACTAATTTGTACAAAATCAAAAAGGGAGGAACCACCTGGCAGTGGTAGATTACTTCAGATTACTTACTTGAAGCTGGCGCTTTTGATTTAATGTAGGTAAGTAGTTATTTAGAAATATACAGAAATTGGATATTTAATTGTAACCATGCTTGCTTATGTATGACTTGGCTTAAAGATTATTAAAAGTGCGAGTAGGCATCTATACTACTACTTAGATACAACAAAACTGACATACCTACTATATAAGTCATAATAAAGGGGATGTAAACGGGTAGCGAAATGACAAAACCATGAAAATGCGACATAACTGGATTTAACCTACGGTTTTAATTCGATTTACATATCTATTTACCTGCAACATTGTTCCTTTGCCCAAAGGTAGTAGTAGGCAGCGCTCCCGCTTGTGGTTGCTCCGGCATTTTAGACCTTAACTCCATTAAGAAAGACAATTTAGGCTGCGCGCCATAACTGCCTGCGGGAGCGCCGTACGGCCCGTATATCTTCCCAGCTCTTTCCAGTTGCCTCTTCATAGTATCGCCATCTTCAGAGTTATCTCTTAACGGTAATGTGTCTGATGTGAAGTACTGGGAATCGCTTCGAGGCGACAGAGTATATTCGTCTGGAGGAGATCTCAACCCTTCCGCATGATGTAATATAGGTATTTCTTCTGTAGCTACGGTATTTATCGACGGAGCCCCACTCGCTGTCCCGGAATTTTCTCTATAACCTTCGTTTCTAAATGCTAAGTTATACGGCCTCGTGTTATTTTGTGGCACAGAATATTCTGGAGTGATAGGCTTCTTTACAAATGTGGTGTGTGTGAGAGGCATGACGTTGGGGTTAGGGTTGTGGGCCTCGTAAATGTCGAAGCTTTGGTTGTCGTCGAGTGAGGAATTGAATTGGCTCTTTTCCATCGACTCCATTGATGTTGTTGAGGCGAGCATTTTTCTGTAGTCTGACCCTTTTGTTAATGTATCAGTTGAGCGGGTACTCTGTAGAATGTACAAACACAATTTAGTTATGGGGAAAATGTCAAAAGACACTAGATTTCTTTAGATATTGCGTAATGTCTTACCATCTGAGCTAGTTTTCTTCTATAAGGCGTGTCAGGGAAACCACCATTAATGCTGCCGATAGACCGGACCGAGTGCAAAGACTGCCGGATCGAGTTGCGCCGCTCTAGTCTTTGGACATGCCTACGGAAAAGATGTATTAAGATAAAAATAATGCAGAGTAAATCTAAAAACATTTCATACATTAGTACATAGTAATAGCGTGAGCGTCATCAGCCTTCGAATCATACGACATTCCAAAATGCACTTGAAAAATCTCAGATATATACTAAGTATATATACTTACTAAGATAACGGTAAAAGTAACCAACCTGTGTTTAGACTTGGAATACCAGCAGATAAGAGCAGCTCCCACTAACAAGACGGCAGCTATCAATACTCCAATAAACGCCACGGCGAGAGTATCTCCACGCCAGGACATCGGGTCGATTGTGATCTTCGGATCTGGGGAAGAAAATAGTTAGATGAGTTCTAAAAAAATACAAGCTGTTCCCAGCGGTTGCGCTTGCAACCTGTAGAAATTAGGACCTGCTTAATCTGATAAAGAATAATGTGAACCCAAGTGCGTAAAAACGCCAAAATCGGTTAAGCCTTTTTGCAGCTGTAGAATTCCGAACACGCACATTGGAATTTTGTAGACCAAGATGGTCATGCAATTATTAATCGAACCAATACGGCATGGTAGTAGGAATTATATTTAAACGCTAAAACGAAATCGATGAACGCACAAATAAAAATTTTACCTACAAAAATTTTCGGGTTTTCTTATACTTATTTGTGTATTTGGTTTCGTACAAATAGAATTTGTATTGAAAGAAAAAAACACTTACCGATCTCGCAAATAAAGGCATTCTTCTGGTTACAGTCAGTGATTTCGACATTCGAAAATGCAAACGAAGTGCACTGCGTAACATAGTCGATATGGTTAACCCACACTCTATCACCGTATTGGAACCACTGGTTTTGTCTGTTGATGAACTCGTAAAGTGCCGCGTAGTTGCCTGTTACGTATGGCATTGATGCGTTGTCCGACTGGAAAAAAAGTTCGTAAAAAACTTGTTTTGTGTAAACTAGGGACCGGTCGCTTTGCCACCCTTGGGTACGAAACCCTAAAAAACAAGGGATAATAATATGACTTTTTCGATGTGAGAAAGAAGTTTTTTTGGACGTTTTTGTCCCTTTTTTTCAAGGGTAAATCATGTCAAATTAAACCCATTCAGTATTATTTTATTTATGATCCTAAAACGTGTGAAAGACGTAGATCTCTCTCTATTGATACTTTTTTTTTGCGAAACCTCGTCACACACTTGTGGTACGACATACCGAAATTTAAAACCGTACCACCATAGTTTACCATCCATTCACTTTAATTCAAAACTATTCTTACCAAACAGAACTGTCTCGCCTCCTCATACGTCATCGGTGCGCCGACATACATATAACAAGTCCCAGCAACTGCATCCCATCCGGGAGGGCACTTCCCTCCACCGAGGACTGTCTGATTGTTCATGTAGAATGGCCTGTAGTCTACCTCTAGCAACATAGGGTTATCGCTCTGGTCTCTTATACGACCGGCCACGGCTAACGTTTCGTTGTAACTCCAGAAGTTGTGCTTTGCGTCAATCCGGGTACGCCACAAATCAAGGGAACTAAAATAATGTAATCAAAAATGTAGCACATCGAAAATTAAATATCGCCATAAAATATACAATGTGCGAATGACTTGTAGTAGTTCGAAATACAGTAAAGTAAGTGGCGACAACTAGAGTACTGGGTGATCACTAAGTAAAACCAAATAACTTAGTTAATTATGCGGTGAAGTTGTATAGTGCTATTAGGAAACATTTTAACGATCCCATTAGTGGTTTTAGCTATACCTCGCGAAAGACAGATTCCGACAACTGATAGTGTTATTTGAAGAAGGAGAATATTAGTATAAGCTGTAAAATATTGCGTTGAATTCCGTCAAAAAAAATTAAAGGTAAAAAGCAAAGATTACAAATAAGATTAACCATGCTAAACCCTAGGTGCATTAGATAAAGCGTGCGTGTAGTAAAACCCTAATCCAAATTAAACAGTTGTTCAGAATAGGTTAATAGGTGCAAAAATTATGAATCAAATTTTTGAACGAAGACTTACCTCATGACAGTCGGATTATAGTCAACAAAGCTATGGTCCGGGTAGCCATGCAACAAAAACATGCAAGATAATTATATGTCCTTATATATAACTTAATTAACATGCGGGGAAAATTTAAAAGCATAAATATTATTTGTTTTGCCCTTGATATTTAAAAAAATAATTGGAAGAAATCATCGTGGTAAGCCCATTGTAAAGATACTTATAACTTTGACTATAGGTAGGTACAGGATATATTTTTATCATAATCATTTATCAAGAGCCCAAGAGTATAAACCTAAAGTTATTAATACAAATATAAAACCCAGAAGTCCAAACACCAATATCTGAAGATAGTACTTACATAGATCTATTGACTGTGATCATTTCGTAATCATTGTCAGGGTTGAAGAAGATGTTGTCGACGTAGTTCTGACCAGCTGTTCCTGCAACAACCGTAGCTCGACCTTCTCGGTCTGTAGCATAGTTCCTGAAACGACGACACAGTAAAATAGTCGACCTTTGGATGATTTTTGAAAAGGAAAGCTCTTAATTGTTCTAGTGATCTCATGCGATAGCGCTTCTTTTTTCATTTGAAATTTCTTAGAAGCAACCTTATTGTTTTGCCCAGTCGATGGCGAATGCAACACGCACATACATAAGTCCAATATGTACAAATCTGCTTACCGCTTCGGTGTATACACTGATATTAATTAATTTTCTGTAATTTTTACCAAATAAACTTACTTATAAAATCCGTTATGCGAGGTGGTCTGATAAATAGGCAGCCTGACTTTATCGAAGCCTGATACCTCGAGGATTCTCATTCCTGTGTTATCATGAACATAGTTGTACGTGAAGTTGGAGACCACCTGTCTTAGAATGATGACGTCACTAAATGGGACTCGATTGCGCGTGAAGTAATTTCGGTATATCGTAACCTCTTGGTATGGAGAAGATTGGCGTCCTGAAAAAGACGATAACAGACAATTAGACACAAATTCTTGACTATTTTTAAGTGGATGAAAGAAAAAAGAGTGAGATTGAAATCGTCTGTATACCTTCAACTTTGAGACAAGGAAGGTCGTGGTTCGCAAAGAAAAGGTTGTTATGTATCCATCCACGGAGCGAAGTTGCTGACCCTCGTGAGTCGGCTCTTACTAATAATCCTCCCACATTATTGCGCACTAAGTTGTTCTAGAAAAAAAAATATTAAAAAAAAGTGTACAATGTATACTTATAAGATAGCTGTTCCTATGGTTGAGATACTTACTCTAAATACCAGTGTCTGTGTATTCTGAACATCCACTCTAACAGCTGCTGGACAAGAAGTAAAGTTTCCATACAATTTCAGACAGTTGTCCTTAATCTCATTCCTTGTGATAGCTATTAGAGGATTCACTTCACCAACAGACTGATATGTAATAGCCCCATCTCTGTTCTTTATAAATTCACTGCTCGATATGTTATGCTGGACATCACGATCTGTTAAAATATTAATTCATGTTAATCACCTACGCGAGTACACTTAAATTTTGTTTTAATAGAGAAGTACTTACTGAAACCGATAGCTGATATCGGTAAAGTAACAATCTCAGCAATAAATCCATGGACGGCAGACGCTCCGTTTGCAAACAACGAAACACTTAAGCTGGCACCTTCCGTCTTGAAGAGCTTCTTTTCATCAGGAGATCCATTTTCCAAGTAGCCAATCATAGGGGCCGTTATGTTGTAAATATCACCATCATACAACGATAAAGAGTCACGTTTCCCATAGTTCTGAGTGTGGTTAAAAAGATTGAACTGAAGCAGTCTGAATCCAAATGGTTTCACTCGGAACATACTCTTGAATATCTTTACACAGTTGACAGGATTGTTGTCATATTTATAGTACAATAAGACCCTCTCTTCAACTGTGATCATTTTGGTACTATCACAAATGTCGATAAGCGAAAACAGGTGATAAGGAAGATTCAAATCTTTAAGCGGCGTAAAACTGGATTCATCAGATTCTCTACCTTCCCCATTCAACGATATGGCACTAACACCTTCCCCTAATATATCATTCACAGAATTAAACATCATATTAATAGAATCGGTGGGTGATATTAAATTAATACCATGATGAGCGCATTTTGTTATATTTACATTCTGTATTCTAGGATTCTTAATTATACTTTGTACAGCAGGAGATTTCTCATTATGCAGTATGCCAGCACCGATTATATGTACGTGAACTAATTCACTTTCAGATTTTTTCATGGTTTCGTGAGTGTGATGATCATGAATACGGTGCTCATAAAGAGAATATTCAAATTCGGGGTTAGCAAACCTTATGCCACCCCAGTATTCCAGATTTTCTTCTAAGTTTCTTGTACCACAATGAATGAATACGAACTCAGAATCCCATTTACATTCATGTCTGTGACCGTAGAGTTGTCCGTTCAGTCTTATTGGGCATTCTTCATAACGATTTTCCGTACCGATACACTGCAAAGGCTCTGGCCAAGACCAAATCCGCGATAAAGAATTACTATGATATTCAACACGACGGTCGTGAGCAAAGAACACGTTTATTGGATCAAAACCCAACTCCCTGCATACAACTTGAGCATTTCTTTCAGTAAAGCGATTATCACACATAGGCACCCATTGAAGAGTGGTTTTATTATAGTATTCGAGAAAACCTTCATTTGTTCTTTCAGCAGTATTATCGGTGATAGAACAATTTCTTCCAGTGCATAATCTTATTGAATTTGGTACAGTCAGTGATTCTAATTGACGTCTGTGCTTGTGGTGGGTTGAAGAATACTGACCAACATCCCTCTTTTCTATTCTATTAATTTCTACATTGTTGGCTCGAGTCAAAGGTCTCATTACTATTGGCGCTTGACTGTGGCCTAAAGCTTGAAGATTACCCATAACAAGTATTCCAACATTAGGTGCAAATTCCAAAATAACTCCAGGACTAATTGTTAAAACAGCATCTGGCATAACAGTTATATCAGCTCTCACTGTGTATGGAGCCATTCGGGATTCAATGGTAAAGTTTGATAATAAACGGCCACCTAGCTCGTTTGTATCCACAGCAATGTCTGGGCTAAACGTAGCGGAAACACTGGAATCTATGTTATCTTCAAGCAAGTATGGTAGATAGGTGGCAATAGCATGGTTGTTCCAATCATCAAAATCAAAGATTTGATTTCTAATTTCTTTTTCTACAGTACTTCCCCACCAATTCTCAGTAACATCTAATAGATTATTGATCTTTGCTGTTTTAATGCCGGCTAATAACGTATACTCCATCGCATTATTTCCGAATAAATTCCTACTCACTTTTACTTTTTGTATTCCTTTAAATCCGATTACGTATGTCGGTTCAACATTCCTTATTAAAGCACCTCTGCTGACTTGTGCCAACGTGTGTCTATTATTTTTCACTTGATTGTATATGAAAAGAGCATAAACTAAGCCCATAATTTCACTTTGACTGTCCATATGGAATTTCACCATAAACTGACCATTATTCCTTTCAATAAAGTTACCATCAATCATCATCTTCTTTTCCATTCCTTGTATGGATATTAAACCAGTTTTGCAATTATTATCGGTAAAAATATTTTTTGTTATGTTGACTTCGGCAAAGTGACCATCTACGATTAAAGCGAAGTTTTGATTGTTACGCCACGTATTATTGTGCATGTAAACGGAATGTGTAAAGTTTTCGTTGTATTGCCAAACATATGGCAAGCCCACGTCAAAACCACCTTGTTTATTCCTTTCTATTGTATTGTCCTGAAGAATGTAATGATACAAATTGTTTGAACTTCTCAAATCTCTAGCAAAGTGAAATATTCCTTTGCCATTATCTGTGATCAAACTGCTGTTGACCATAATTGTTATCTCCGTTATGTTACTTTCGTGGATATCCCAGAACGGGGTATTGACATAAATAGCTTCCTCTTTGTTATGTGCTATTTCGCAGCTAAATATTTTAATACTTTCGTTAGCTTTTCTTAAAAAGTGGTCTCCTAATTCATTTAAATAACGATTATAGTATAAAGCTTTGATTCCTTTCGTATTTCCTTTTATCTTGGTATTGACTACCTGTAGTGTTGGCACAGGCCCTCTTACTATTCTGTTTCTTAGATTTTGTACCGGAGCAATGATCGTGCTGACAACTAAGACGACTCCTCCCAAAGCATTCGTTCCACTTTCGTATGTTATGACAACGCCAAAACTACTGCTTGTTGTCGGAAAAGTCGATAAATCACGATCCAGACACCACTTAACACTCGCTTCATTTATATTTTGCGAATCATATATGCAAATACTTTCTGTTGAAAAATTATGTATAGGATTGAGGAGCTGAAGTCCAAGGACATAACCTGGATTGCACTTGATATTGTAAGATTTTGTAATACTTTCTCCTTTTCGCTTTGTGAAAACTATGTGCCTTGTTTCACCATTTACTAAACTTATATCAGTTTCATATTCCGGAATCATAATTGGATGATAATTAGATTCGTCCATGTTGAATCCAGGATCTAAATTAAACCAACCAGCTATTTCTCTTTGTTGGGGACCGGGAATATGTGGGTTATGTGAAATACCAGCTAAGTTATTATTTTCTATTACGGAACCATACACTTTTAGACCCAGTTGCTTGAAACTAATACCGCTTCCTCTGTTATTGCTAAATTCCGAGTTACGTACTGTATTGACCGCATCGGCTCCATATAAATCTGAATACAGTATTCCCAGTCCATCGTGGTAATTATTAGTTATTCTGATACTTTCTAAGCTATGTCGAGCAAAATCAATCTGTAGAGCTGGTTTGAAAACATTTGAAGAATAATCCAATAATCCAGCTTTCTCGACAGTGACGTACTGTAAATCTGCTCTTTCGGATATAACACTGAACCTAACTCCAGCCCAACTCGTCTCGTAACATCTGATGCCGACATCATTTTCATGTGTACATGACTTTTCAAATTGATCTTTAGTTTCTGCTTTACATTTTGTAATATCGTTGTCAAATTCTGAACATTCGACGTTGGATAAAATAATATCTTCTGTCATACCTGCTGATGGTATTTCATTAGGTTCCAGGAACCAGTCATCTGGATTCAAAGCGAGGCCGAGTTGATTACAGACTAATGCTGCGTTGATTATGTTCCACCTATAATTACACACTGTGCCCCATTTGTCGTCAAGCCTCACTTGCAATCTACCTTCGTGCTGTGTTCTGCCACCTAAAAGTCTTATTGGTACAATAGGCTCTGTATATCCAGGTGTTGTTGGCTCAAAATCGGTTTCATAAACACTTTCGTTAGTCATCACTACTTCTTCTTTTAATGTGAATGTGATATCATTGGGACGTTTTCCTCTCGCGTCTAGTTTTCCTGCAACCATTATTCCTATAGCTGGAGGGAATTTTAATGTGACACCTGATTGTAGAACTAATTTTCCTCCAGGACGAATATTTATATCTTTGTCAACATCATATTCACCTTGCCGCAATATTTCTGTTCCTTCAACTTCACCACCAACGGTGAATGTACCGGGTACATTAAATTGAGGCACATACAGTGAATTATAATTAATTTGTGTCGCTCCAGGATTACTGCTATGTAATAAATATGGCATGTAAACTATTTTGGCCAAGTTGTATCTATCTTTTCTGTGGAACAGTCTGTTGTATACTTTTTCCTCTTCACCAAAGCCAAGCCAGTTGTAGGTACAATTTAATATCTTACTCTGGTCTTCGACGTGCGAGCCGATTTCATATTGAGCTTCCGGGTTATTTATAATATTTCTATAAACATCGATGTTACTCGACGCTAGTACAATCGAAGCTGCAACTCTACTTCTTGGAGTCAGTCTTGATGATATGCCTTCTAGTGGCTCATACGGTTCACGTACTTTATTGTCTCTTAGGAAGTTTCTAGAAAATAAAATGTACTGAAGATCACTGTAAGGAGATAATCCAAGATTCACTACGAAAGGTCCCTTATTTCCAAAAAAGTAATTGTGTTGTATATGGAATCGAGCTGGTAAAATTTCAAATTCTTCTAAATATTTCCCTTCTATTCTGTTTAGTATAACGATTGCACCATAGTTACCGTGTTCAAAATAATTATATTCAATCCTTCCATTTATATTGAGAGCCGGTTGGATTTTTAGAGGTACTCTTTGGTTTTCGTAAAATCTATTATGACCTACTTGCAAATTGAGCAATCTGGTTGGATTATTAAATTTCCAACAAGTAGATATTTCTACCGTACTTTCAGCGCTAGTATTAAACCAGTTTCCGGTAATGTTAACCCAGCTATCACCGCAAAAGTTTCCGTGTAGTATTCCTACATCTAGATTTTTGAATATTTCTGAATATTCAATAGCAGTTGTTTGGTTTACGGGAATATATTCCGTTTCTCGAGTATTATTTAACCAAACTGCTATACCATATCCTTGATTAGAACTTAATATACTTCTTGATATGTTTCTGTTTCCTCCAGTCACGGTTATGTTGATTCCATCACCTTGATTAAAGGATATTCTACTTTCAGTTACATTTATATCACCAGCCCCATTCACGACTTGAAGACCAGCAACATGATTATTATTAGATATTGAGGTACGATGTATGTGAATTTGTGATCTTAAGTTTTCTATCACCACGCCTCTGCCATTGTTATCGGATATAATTGTGTCAGTTACATTTAAATCGTATGTTTTGCTAATACCTGATGTCAACCTCAAAAAACCAGTAATATCCGTCCTCGTGTTAGCTCGGAATCTCACGTACATGCGGTTCCTCGTTGACGTAACACTTTGCGGTCGCGTGTGATTTCTAATGCTGAATGCCAATAATAGTTTGTCATCTGTCGTTAATCCATCGTATATAAATAGTTCACCTGTATTATTTTGATTAGTCAGTAGCTTGATGAAACTTAAAGTTAAAACGTGATCCGGTCTAGTGTAAAATTTCTGATTGCAATCTCTCTCCATATTAGAATATCTTGATTGTTCAATTGACATTTGGATAGGAAACGTCTGGCTCGGTGTAGATGCTAATGTGCATAAATCAAATATTTCACTTCTGTCGAATCTCTCATCGATGTTCATTTCGTGCACCACGTATTTGACCCCGTCGCCACCATTGTCGTGGATCAAGCAATTCTCGATCTTGGCCATACCATACGTAGAGTTCACATACACACCATATCCTCTATTGTTTTGTATCGTGCAATTGTTTATAACTATGGGAGCGTTGGGTGACGTCACATTTATCGCGTTAAAGGCAGAGTTAGATATTTCTATGTCTTCCAAGACAGGCGGGACTCCTATAACATCCAAGGCACTTGTTGCATTATTATCTCTACCTAAACCTGCATTTTTTATAGTTATATGCATGAGTCTGGACATGGATGTAGGAACGTATAAAGTATTTGCTGCAGTGAGAATTCGTTCAAAGACAGCGTTTTCAAAGCGTATCCCTCTCCAATGTCTTCTAGAGTTTCCGAGGTCATTAACATCATGATGAGGTGAGCACTGGATGGCGAGATCTGGGTGGTAGTCGCAAACGCCTGAGCCGAGTTGTCTAGAGTTCCAGTCACATTGGAATAGGTCGTACTCTGTTCCTTTGCACTTGGGCTCTTCAAACAATAGTCTCGCTCTTCTGCCCGGTTGCCGGTCGATCCAATTGTAGAAGGATCCTCCCATAAAGCCTAACTGTCTGCAAGCCGTCTCCATGTCGTTGACGGTCCAACTGAAAGCATAAGTGTAAATATGTATTATGCACTGTATAATTAATATTTAAATATTTTTTAACTCTTATATGCTTCTTACTTTCTGGAATTTGTACAAACTGATCTCCAATGTCCTCGGTGTAACAGTTGGACTCTTCCCGCTAAGATTGATGGTCCGTCAACCAGTCTTATATCTGGTATAGGCTTTGATGGTCTATCAGGTTCTTCAGTACTTGTGAAGATTATCCCATTTTGATGTCCACCCTGAAATTGAAATAAAATAAAATTAAGTATATTAGGAAACATTTTTTATAAAAAGATAAGGAGATACTCTTTTTAGCAAGCCGCTCAGTAAAATTGTTACTATACGCGACTAATTCGCGATCCACTATTAATATGACGATTCTAGCTAATAAGGGAAAGCAGCGATAACATTTTTATGTGACCTCACATAAAAATAACAGTTTCACATAAAAGTTTATTGAATGCAAAATTTAAATTGTGGGCTTTTTCACAAAAAGCGGAATAATTTAATCCACAAAGTCGTTACTTGAGTGTAAATAAGTAAAATGACCATTTGGGATAATCTGAATGGAAGTATTTCTTATTTCCATACTTAAATTGCACACAATAGATACTTTTTCACGTAGTTATAAACCAAAATAGGCTCAGTAGAATGAAGAGTGATAACAACCCTACAAACCTCATAATTATGTATATGGATCAAAGATGTCATTATAACATAACTGCATCTTGCAAGTGAAAGGGAGGTGCAGATGTGGGCAAATGTAATGCTCGTGTATTGTATTGTTCTGTATTTCACAAGGTATCGATTAGAGAGTCGGCCAAGCGCACAAGGGGTGAGCCAAAAGGCAAGAAGAATAGGCGGATGTCTAAAACACGTTTAGCAATATTATTGATAGTTGTTAAAACGTTTGGTGTGTTCATTCCAAATTCACCTGTGCGTGAAGTAACTGCGGAAAGACCGACAACACAACAAACAACTATGAAATAGACGGGATGTCCAAACAGAGAAAAAGTTTGCTATCTCTGCAAAACGGATGGTAGCTAGCCATGCGTAGGCGCTGATGATTTTGTGTAAAATAGTTTCGTACTTTTATACCTACATATTATTAGCCAAAGCAAATTAATAAATAATATAAATAAATATATATAAGTAAGGCTGTGGTAGACAATAGGTCGGGTTTTCAGATTAGTAGGCTATTAGGTAAACCTTTTATTAAGCACATCTACAGTGCTCGATCATTGTCATGCTTGTAATAAAATCGTTTTTATTTTGTGTGTTCATATTGAAAGGCACTAGTTATTATTGAATGTAACTATTTAGTTACGGTAAGTACATAAACAAAAATTAATTGCTGTTAATTATGTTCTGATAAATTGTTATCAGTCTGCCGTTGGAAGGACAATACATCAGAAGTAGGCTAGTTATATTGTACATGTAAAATAAACATATTTACATTAAACTATCAAACAATGGTCATCGACACCAGTGCAACAGTCACATGACATCATACTGTGCGCCTGCGCTCGTGTCGTACGCGCATGCACGATGCGCCCTTGCACTTCGTCGCTATGGCTTCCTGCCTTTTCACACCACCCTATTCATACAGTCACGATCTACTGCCCAACTGTTACCTTACCGTCGCTAAATTGGAATGTGCATGATGTAATTCCGATTAGGGGAACGACCTACAATAGCAATATAATTGACACATAAATGTAGTTTTAAAAATCGTATGTCCGCGAAATTGAGTTCAACTTTTCATTTCAATGCTGTAGAAAGTTTTGTGTGATATTTTCTGTCAGATGAATGACTAGATATTTATGCTAAACTATCTGCTTGTGAATAGTCCAGTCTAGACGTTGTCGCCGGTGCTTGGCTCGAAGGCGTTAAGTATAAATTTTGCAATAGTCTCAAGCGTTAAAAAGAAAGGTTGGATTTAACTTTGCCTGTTTCAACTTTTGAGAGAACCCATCAATGATAACAATATTTTAGAAACATTTACAGATAAAAATAGATAAGAAGTCGAATGTGTTCCACTTTTAACCGAACTTGAAAGAAACAAGTAAACTACAGCCATGCGTGAGCACGACCAACTGATACTATACCCAAAAGCCTTTTTTATGATTCTGTACACGTCACCCAGAATATTTTAAGGCAGGTCGCCAGACGTCCGTTAAATCGTTACGCGTGGCTAACTATCTGCTACGACTCTACGAGTCATAAAAAACCCCACGTAAGATCAAATACCGGTAAAGAAACTAAAGGACGAGGCAAGGACACCGGTTTGAACTGTGAGTCAGCAATAAAGCATGATGGGTATTAAAGATTTTTTGTTTGTTTTCTTCTTGGCCAGGTTTTGAAGGGAACTTAAGCGCTGGAAAGATATTCTTTAATGTCTGGAGTTGCAAAGTGGAAGTTCTAGCTTAATGTATTTTTACTTAACCTGAACAAGCGAAATAGAAGAAGTGAGAACTGGTTAAGAAGTTCGAAAGACACAATAATAACTAAATACCAATATACAATATGTATTAACATAAGAATCTAGATGTGAAGGCACATAAAACTTGATTGGTAAATTGGCATAAGTGCCTATACTTTTTTATAAGATTACGCAAGACGATGGCAATGACATATGATATCAGCAGCTGTAGGTTGTGAATTTGGAAGTGTATGTCCATTTTGTTTGCGACTTTGAAAGTTGAGCCCGCCCGTTCATGTTACCAAGGTTGGTCTAACTGCACTTAGCACGTAGAATACCTTCTCAGAAGTCTGCAAGCCTACGTCAAATAACTGCTAATGATTCGATTAAAAAAAAAAAATTGTGGCAGTGATAAAGTGAAAGTGTATCGTCTCTGCGTGTACCATAATCAAGTTCAAGATTGTATTAAGTATTCTATTATATGTATAAAGGTCAAAGTCAAAAAAAGTAATGTGATAAGGCGTTACATTAGCAATGAATATTCTATTGCATAATACATAATACAACATGAGTAGGCTAGAATGATTGGACAATAAACTAAACATATTTTTCCATTGTTTAGTTTTTAGCTTCGGGATTTTGGGTTTGTAGCAAATCTTCAATTATTGTTTTTAAGGTTTTTTTAGTAATATATACCCAATAATGTTATAAGAACCGCTTTCTGCAGCACGGTCCATCGGAATACTATCTTCAATACCCCATAGGACTGCGTTATTACATCCCTTTGAAAATTAAAATATAATGAGAAAAACAAAACAAGTGAAATAAAATGGGCACCAATTGCCATTGTTTTCACTGCAGTATTTCAACTTGGCATTAGTATAACTATGGGACATTCAAGGCAAATTCCAAGCCTGATGGCTACGACTTCCTGTGTAGACCGCGTCGCGTGGAATTACAAATGAGGGTTAGCGACAGGTGAAGAGTTTGTCTTACTAAAATTGTTGTATTATTTACCTATTTATTTACCAGTGTGAGTGGAGAAACGCGACCTTATCAAATCTCAGCGTAAGTAAATTCACAGGCATTTTGTAAAGTTAAGAAACACTATTAATTAAGCTTCTCGTGCACTAATTACAAAGGGCCTGATCACTATGTCTCTGATTAGAGGAGAAATTCTTTAACAAAGTGCCTGGACTAGCGGTCCGTGCTTCCGCCGATTTCTCCGTGCACCATGCCTCACCATGGATCGTGCTCGTTATCCGCCAAGTAATTTATACAACTGCTATTTATGGCTGTCTGGATTCCCATGGATCGGTCACGCTGGCTAGTTTAATACTAACCACGTATCTATTATAGGCTTGAAGGGACTTGGTCGAAACAAACACAGTTATATTGATCTCTGGGAAGGATACAGCGTAATTTAATTTATGATTTTGAAGGTAAGATATTATGATAGATGAAAAGATGAATGTTTAACTAGATGTAAATAGCCACTGCACACGAATATACATAGGTTAAAAAGTATACCATGCTAATGAAAGGCTTTTGTTTTATAAAGGCAGATATTAATCAGACATGAACTCCCATGTGAATATTTTTCATTTAATTTAGAACAGGAAACTATAAAGTTATGACTATGAATAAAATGTAAAATAACCTTTCGCCTCCCAGTAACGAAGTGAACCAAAACGGATTAAATAGGTATTTAAAATACCTTTGAAAGACTACTATAAATGTTATGAGTTGACTGGTTTAATATTTCTAAATCTAGCTAAAGGTACAGAATGAAATAACAAGACTAGACAAAGGCTACGACTTAAATACCTGTACCTATCAAAAGTTGAAATAGACGCATCAATACAGTTATGACCTCCACATTAAAAGTTCATTGTTCTCCGAACTCGAAGGTGCCAAATTGTAATAACAATGTCTGCAATTCTATGCGAATTATTTCGTAAGCATTATCATATAAAACAATGAACTGTGTTACAATTTCCAGGAAGCTGATTCTAAACCTTCTAAAGGCTGTTTTTATTTTCGCAAGACAGAACGGGGGTGATTGGTCAAAGATAATTCTCGACCACGATGTGACCAATACCGGACGGGTGGCCTCAAAATACAAGATGTCTGCTGACATTACACGATTGATTAATGAAGCAAGTCAAGTGAAAATTAGGTCTCATAACTAGCTACCACCTGTAGGTAATTATGAACTCTCGAACGCAAATAGACTAGGCTATTTTATTGCTAAGAATATTACTTTTGGCGAGATTGATGATTAAATAGAGTACGTCTCTAAGACGTACCGTTATTAAGATTACCTGTATTTGGTAGTTGCTTTCCAGGCGTCATACACCAATCAAAGACCCCAGTCATATATGGCGCACAAACGAACCATTAAATATGGTAGATAGGTAACATACCATGTTCGCCAAAAACATTAGTTATTGTGGGTAGACTCCATAGATATGTATATGTATTATAGATTTGTATGACAGACTCTGAAATCAACTTATACATATATAATGTTATTTATCAAGATATATTTAGATTCTCGTTAATGTAAGAGTTAGTGTACGTTACGTAGTAGCCTAATGTTCATTAAATGATTATTACGTACCTAGAAAATAATAATAAATCTTGATAACTTAAGTATAAAATAATTAATAATGAGACGCAAACCCCACTCAGGTGAGCAAAGAAGCCTTTTGTATAATGGATCACGACAACACGATCGACTTGGTAAGCAATCGTGGTTTACTGCAAATATTTCTCGGTTATTCACCTATCAACTACTTCAGCGAGATTTACTTGGACAGAAATGTTATAAAACTATTAGGTAGGATACCATTGACTACCTTTTTTTTCAGATGGGAAATCATCAAATGACTCAACCCGCCATAGGTGGGGCGGGATGATAAAACCCATCCATGTTCCTTCCTCAGCCCTTTTTATTCCGGAGGCGCGGTAACTGTTTCGACCATCCTTCCTACCTGTTTTCAATTCTGAAAATTACGCTAGAAATTGCAGACATGTCAAAAGGAAAATGTCACCATCAGAGGCCTTTCTGAGGCACGAGTATTTTTCACAGATCGGCGTAAAGCGAGTCCATTTGTCACGCTTTTCACAATCGCAAACAGAGCGGGACGATGGTATCTCCCGTGCCAAATGTTAAGCGACACTAAAACACGCACCATCTTGTAGCGGCATACTTTTTTTTCCTGTCGGCTAACTAGGTGGCCAAATTTTCGAGTTCTCCTAAAGGCAGTCACTATTACTTATGTTTCAAGAATGAATTACATCGAAATCTATTTCGAAGTTAAGTAGTTATGTTACTCAACAATTATTTTTGTAAGTCCTCTAATCAATTTCATATCAATAGAATAAACAGTGACGGTACCTATCGTAGGTGCGGTTTTACAACAAACATCATTCTTATTAGGTAGGGATCTACTTTGCCGTTTCATAATAAATTCCTCTCTGTCTCCATCACATGTCTCCTTTGTAAAATGATTAATAACATCGCCGACAGCACTTATTGTGTCCACCTGAAATTACACAATAGTCTTTGTGTCACATGTTTATCCCTGGAGTGTTATACATACCAGCTATTCAAATCCCAAGACATACATAGTACACACATTACATTAGTTATTTCATAACTCCCCTTTGAACATTAGAGTATTCGGGCCACGCACTTTTATTGCTAACTTCTAATGGATTCTATAAAGAGGTTTGGTACAATACCATTGCATCTGGTACCAAATGTGTTTATATTTGTCTAAATAAATTAAGAAAAGCACTTCATAGGAAAGTGCGGAACTAACGAGATTTTTTCATAGACCGGTATCGTCTCTACATCTACCTATATCGTAGACACATATTATCTATCGTCTATCAACATTTAGTTGAAATTTAGATTGTCTGTATTGCTTGCAATCGGAATCATTGCCAATCGAACTAAAAACGTGCAAACACCATAATGCCGTTAACTTAACCTTTTTGCAAAGAAAAACGCATAGTAGCTTGAACTAAATTCGTGAATGAATGGAGGTATTTTACGCAAACAACGTAACCTCGAGTTTAATACCGACGTAGGCAATAGGAAATTAAGTAATCTGTGTAGTAAATTATGAATATCAATTCCTTTTTACCAAATTATGTAAAGCAAATATAAAATCGTTGAAGAATGATGAAAAAGAAAAAATCATGTATTTGTTTCTTTTTTTTAATTAGTGTTTACTTTTTCTTTGATGGTAAATCTTTTTTGTAGTAGTAGTATTTCTTATTTCATTTGAGAGTGATTTTCAAACAGTTATGCATTGCTCAAAGATTAGCTTATCATAGAAAATAATGCATAACATTCATTCGTTTTGCACTACGAATTCGCTTTTACATTGAGTCATACAAAAACACAGGCGCACAGGGCGTGCGTATGAATGCATTCTCCCCGCCATGCATGCATCTTGCACAAGAGTTGCCTGCAAAGCATCTACTGGATTTAAATGTCCATATGCATAATAATAAACATAAACGTTATACCTGTCAACGATATTGTTGTTGCCACTTAATCCGGTATTCTAGAACGATACTCAGGCGTTGATTTGAAGCATCTATGCAAGAGTGTCGTTTAAATTTTTAGACAGTTAATAGAATACATTCTTAAACGGAAATTTATATATACTTATAAGTATTTCACACTTGAATGATTTTAGGCTAAGCTAAACTTTCAAATCGTGCGAAACTGATTCGTTGCATAAAACGAAACAAATTGTATTAGAGCAAATTTCTTTACAATAACACGCTCGTCAATTTCAAAATGGGTCTCGCATTGCAACGGTGGTCACTGTTCGTTGAACTTTCAGATCAATACAGAAAAAAATCTACAAACCAAAGTTGAAGTACCCATCTATTTAACTTTTTTCAACTTGGCTGCATTGCATTACTACCGCTCATTGTGTGACATTCCTTGCATATTAAACACTACATTTTGTTGATTTCATACGATCTCACAACAACCAGTCATTATCCACTGTTCCAAAGCATAACTTCAGTAACTGGACAACAGAGACTACACATTGATATACAATCATAGAGGGAAATGTCACTTAAACACATCGCAAATCACGGTTAGTCTGAAGACACCATGATACACAACCATGAAGCGAGACGTAACTGCAGGCCCCGTAACGAGATCGTTGTGATATCGTAAGACATTGAACTCACACCCAACGCGGCAAAGGTTTCCAGGCTATCTACTATCGAATAATTTAGAGCAACTTCTATAACGCGAAATAAAAACAAAGATCTCTATTATATTAGAATAGTGCATGTTACGTTTCTTATCTTAAATCTCGATTTGCTGTGAGGCTGGATGGTATAATGAAACCTGTTCAGAAAATGACGAACTTAATTCTACCATATATTTTTATGTCCAAGTGCAATATCCTAATGTAATTTTTAACATAATGTTAGCAGTCTGCTAACTACTTTCAATGGCGTGGGAACAAAGTGGTTTACAGTTTGGAGTTTTTGACCCATTTTCGTCCTAGTGCAAAACTAAGTAATGTTGTTTTGAAGAGAATAAGATGTGTAATGCCGCTTGATAGACATCTTAGCAAAGTGGGCGAACGCCTTAGCAATTAGATGCGGAATTTGCAAAGATTCATTGGTGCACAAGGTCTTTCACATAAAGCGAGGGTTTATCTCTGAGAAACTGACGTTTAATTGCAGTTAAAATGGATTAGATCATCTTCTCACGAATCGTTTCTTTGTTGTTAGAAATCCTCCAATTTCACAACTATTTTCGGAATATTAGCGATTAGTTAATACTTAAGTATTTATTTATTTAAATAGCAAGCTAGTATGAAAAAAAAAAGTATATTGAGAGAGTTAAAGGAAAGATGCTTTGCGACTATGGATTTCAGTAGATGAACAGGGGAATAGAATTCAAATCAAGACAGCACTTGCTCTTTCTTTCAGTGTCTATTTAATTATGCATCTACTAAATAAGAAATAAAAACAACTTTTTATTTATAAGTGACCTGTATTCTCACGATAACCCAGAATAGTAATTTTCCTCTGCATTCAACTATGGCTACTCAAGTATGACTGCCTGTTTCAAATTGCGTAACAGACCATACCAGTCCCGACCGCAACCCAGTTTAGCTGCAAAATCAATGCCCTGCTCAGTACTGTTAGCTGAACGTGACCTCGAAAATATCCGAAACAAGATGATTAAGAGAAAATGTTACATACCCCAAACAAAAGAATTCTCTTCGCGTTCGATTAACTGTGTTATTTCCTACTAATTTGTTAGACGCGGTAGATTTTGGAGCAAATTCCGATAATTTCTTGTTGCAGTCCTCCTTCTTTTGTTTGTAAAACAAAAATAAAATCACATCATGCTACGATTGAACAATAAATCCAGTTAGAATCATTTTTTATTCTCAATCTTTCTGATAAGATTCAAGAGAGACATTAGTTCCGTTTTCGCAGAACAATATCAAACTTTAATGTCATCACTATCAAGGAATGCAACATACTCATATGGTAGCTGATAAGAGTTATGAACAATGCCATAACGGAAGTACGGTGACACTCCGTATTTAATGTTTAATTTACGAGGTGATAGGAAGTGTCTAGTAAACAAATATGGCTGGGTGACTCATCTAGGCCATTTACCTGCAAGCAGATAACTACGTATTATGAAAGAAAGCGTGATACGTTCAGTTTCTTTTAGTCATCAGAACCAAACTTTCACTGAAATTCTCTAGTCAATTTGTAGATTGTTTTTACAGTCTAGATTCAATAAAATGCTGGATGGACTGTATAAAAGATGACGTGGCTAGTAAGAAAGTCAATGATGAGATAATTGCTGATAGAGACGTATGAATGAAAAAGACTGCTGAAACTGACTGAAAAATATGCCGATCCCCAAATAGTTTGGGATAAAAATGGAATTGCATTCCTTCAATTTAAGTTTAGGACGCTAATCTTTTCTTCAGTTTCTGAAGCAGAGTTTCTAACAAGATAAATGTTTTCAGTCATTATATATTGATGACTTAACAGGTCCTCGTATTTCAAACAGTGCAGTCTAGAGCAGGTAGTTTGTGCTAGTAAAATTTAATTAGCGGGTCTTTAACTGTCATCTATAAGATAACAGGATATGAGTCATGCCATCGATGACGACAACTATTAAAAAGTATCAATAAAATGATTCAGAGAAATCATTAGCATATAAGATTGAACACCGAAGTTAATTTTGTCTGATGTTCATTGATGACCTTGCTTCAGGCAACTTTTTAATGTGTGTCAAGGAAGAGTTTTACCTGATACATTGGAAAGTAGGAACACTGCAAATCAGCATATAAACCAAGAGAGGTAGATGGTAAATTGGCCCAGTGTTTATTTGTAGAGATAGTAACCGCAATCTTTGAGGTTATCAAAGGTCTGTAAGGATAGGCTAATATGCTTTTTCGTGGCATCAATATAGTATTGAATAATTACTTCAGTTTTCGTGATATCTAACTATAGTATACTACAATCAGCAAGAAAAAAATTTTCTTCTGCTAATATTCTACTCGAAATTGTATAATGAATAGAAGATCGTGTAAAACTATTTTCGATATTTGAAGAATACTAACTATAAATCATCAAACACTGTTTCAAGGATTCTGAGACATCGTTCAATAATAACATTGTTTGTACGATACGAGTAATGGGAAGTTTACATGGCTTTCCTCGTCATTGTGATAAATAAAAGCCACTTAACAGTACCTAGACCTAGATGAGTCATAAGGGCATTGAGAATGAAAATGAATCACATACTAACAGGACACATGATGAGAAAACACATTGGTCCATTATTACGTACAACAAGGATGAATAAGAGGCAACCGTGTATTTAGTATTGTAAATTTTACTAAAAGTTTTTTTCATATTAATATTAAATGTTTTAGCTAGACACCTAGGTAGGTTTTATCTACATTAATTAAGTGTTGTTGTTAGAAATATCGGTACTAAACTTATAACTGCGAACGATAATGAAGATAATTTACCGCCAGAACAGAAGAACAAAGGACTTAATACACTACGAGTAAAGGCAAGGGTCATTAAATGCAAATCCAATTCCCTATGATTCAGAGAAGGCGCCGCTACATACCTTCAAGGTTGCTGTACGGTATTAGAACAAATAGGTTATGATAGCCAGTGAACTGAGACCGTGGATCGTCTTCTAACTGTAGTTAAAAACAGATGGATTACGGTTAGCGATAAGGGGTCATTAGCAGGCGGCAGGTGCAGCTTGCACCTTTCCTAGCATTCAGACTGCGATAGCGAAGGAATAAATTCTTCATACTTTATGGTAAGTAAAAAAACAGAAATGTAACGACGCGGGAGTACCAAGCATTAAAACAGTTTATCTTGTTTACAGATCTTGACACAATTTTGATATGAACAGTCCTAAACGCCATAGCGCTCAAGTTTTCGGTAGGTCAAATAACAAAATTGTTGTAGAAGGTAAAAGTGTTACCAAAACCACAACTCAATTTCAGTGCAATTTTTAACCTGGTAGATTCAATTTTGAGATTATCCAAAGTTTCAGTTTCGTTGCATAATTTTCGCCAGACAAAAATAACTGAGTGAAAGTTGTAATCACATTTCTGCATGTAACCAGTTTTTTTAAAGTAAACCGTGATAATGCGTGAGCTGCGATGCACAATGGATGTTGGCTAATGTTAATTCCGCTACGAATAATGTAGACTAAAATTTTAAAGTAAATATCACAGTAAAAAATCCCAATGAAGAAAGCATGTATTCTATGTGAATTGCATCAATTAAAATTGTTGTTCTAAGCATTTAGGGCAAGGACCATTAAGAGGCTATAAGATACCTACTACGTTAAATTTCAAAGCTTTGCATATCTACAGTAAGCCCTTAGACGTTGGAAACAATCAACAACTTAAACTTAATTGCACGCAATTAGTCTAATTACTGTCTTAATGCAGTACTTGTGAACAAAACAAACTTATCTAAAACTAAATATAGCGAAGTTCAAGAATATTGAGTGTATTGAGTGCATATTGTGGTATGTTTTAATTTTTATTCGTTTATGTCCGACTTATGCACAATGAACCGTGGGATTATTTTCTACGATCAAAACGCGTGAATCTTTAACGTGGATTTCATTCTCAAGAATCCGACATGCGTAATTTAATCTTTTATTTTGTAATGCACTATTGTACCGTAGCCGTACCTTAAGTGTAATGTAATGTTGTACGATATCAAATGTGACGAGAAATTTAAATTGCGCAGGCAATCATGTATGCGTCATAGGCATCATGATATTTTTTCATTAATTTCAATATTAGGCGGAAATATAAATCTAAAGATTTCTCTTTTTTGTGTCATCTAAAATTTGGATATACTTTTCCTTTTAAATTATAAAAATATAAAATTCAGGACAATAAGGATTATCATTTTAAACAGTCACACCCTTCCAAAACGTTAAAAAATCTCCGGAAGATCTCTCGAGGATTATCTAAAGGAAGTTGTCTATCGTAAAACTTGCGAAGGGGTCACAGAAGTGATTTGTCCAAGCTGATTGAATTAGCGAAAGGATGTCGCCCCAATCCCGGGGTCGGGACGGGTCAGGTACAGCCGGCGTCTTTATAGCATCAGCTGCCCTTCATTAACACGTGTCCCTCATCATCATTTGTTACATGATTCATTACTGTTTTGAATAATTGAATACAGTAGCTCACTCGGCTTTAAGTATGAGAAAGCACGTATTGGGTTTATTAGAAATGCTTACAAATATGAGTATTGAATTCTTAACATTTTAGCTATTATTCAAACAACATGAGCATGACAATATTACAAGCTAGACTTGCAACAAAATGAAACTATTTCTTTCTTCGTGTTAAAATGGTCGCAATAGTAATGTGGGTGTAATTAACAGGTTTTGGACTCAACAAGTCCGTATGATGCGAAATACTTGTTTATCCTTAAGCACAAGCTACAGCCATATCTTGCCCTTTTACAGTAAGAAAAGGAACACCACGAAGTTCATTAAAGTTCACTTCAATACGCATTACATTGCATAGTGGAACTACATTGAGGCATTTAGCCTTTGAGCACTTATAGTACGATCTGTTATTTTCTGGTCACGTAAAGATGATACATAATTTAATTGTTCAGAATTCCACACGAATATTATGAATGTTACAAATATTTGCCGAAAAAAATTGGTTCAAGAGCTTGATAGTAATGCATATTGATTTCGCAATTTTTCACATTCACTTAGAATGTATCAAATATTTGCTTGGCATACAAACAGGTGAGTAAATCAATATCAGTTGAATGGGCTCGATACGTAGCCCTTATCAGGGCAGGCAGGTACGTGCCGTTATCACAAACTTATCAACTGCTTGTTTATCGAAGGATATCGTGATCAATAATTGTGTTAGACTAATTTTAAACTTGTGATTTTGGGCACATTTCTGGGCTGGTCTGAGAAAAGCGTGTTTGTGGATTTGGGGGGTCTAAATTATAGAGAGTAACTCCAAAAATATTTTATTTCAAGGAATGCGGCATTCAATAATCAGTTTTGAAGATGTATGGTTATTAAAATACTACATCACACATCATCGAATATGGAGGTTACCTGTAAGAGTAAAAGGATAAATTGGAACCTAATTAGATAAAATTAAAAAGGATCCATTTCGTCGATAAGCCATAATTTCTAGTCTCTAATCAGAATCTAACTTGAAACTAATTTTACATCCACCTACCTAATGCTAATGAAGCAACTTGCTAATATCAAAAAATACTACAAGGCAAGGCTTAGAGTTTATAGGATGTCTGAACCTGACTAACGGCAACTAACAAGCCTTTACATTACTTAGCACGCAAAGGTGTCGACGGCTAGTACAACCAGTTACTGAGAAGCAATTATAACTACTGAAATTGTGCTGAGTTCCTGGCAATAGGAAAGTTGAGATGAAAATTGACATATTAACACAGGTAGATATTTAAAAAAGGTTAAACTGAAGCAAAAATGTACATTTAGTGAAAATGTTTTACTTACAACAGCGACTAGCTTCCCGCGCACCGTGATGCCAATCATCGGCGCGAATCGTACTTCAACTCCTGGTTCCACCACCAGTTCTGCATCTCTTTCAATAAGCAGATCATCCCGCAGCATGTATGGGCTACCATCAGGCTTCCACACCGTGCGACCGCCGGTTAGCACGCCGCCCGGCAACTCCGTCAGACCCAACGACTTGTTTAGAAGATAAGGGTCCGCCGTTCCAAGAGACTCTTGTCCTTTACACTCACCAAAGCAACATAATACCGTTATGACGAACACTAACACTGTCCTCCACTTATACTTTGTGTCGCTAAACTGACTATGTCTCTTCTGTACACCCATATCTTTACAGCACTCCATTATTCACTAACTGAACACAAAAATATTCATTTCACTTTTACTATAGTTCCTCACCTGCAGCAACCTATTTCAACACCTATCCAAACATCGCACAGGTAACTCGACCCGATGTGACACAACACATATTCGTAAATAAACATTAAAGTTTTAAATGAATCTTCACGTAAATTATGAAATTTGAATCAAAACAATTCATAACGAAACAAAGGTGGGGCTGGTAAAAATAAAACAAGCGAAAATGCGCGCTACCGCGCGACCGTTGAACGAAGTCGTTTGGCCGGTTTCGTGTTGATTCCTCCTCCCTTCCCTCCTCGCATATCAGCCTCACTCACTCATTCTATCAAAAGCCTCCTCCCCACCACAAGACTTCGGATTACGACCTTATTGTGACGTCATGAATGCGCGATAGTGAGACACCTTCGGGACTAGTTCACTCGTTCGTTCTTTCCTTGTAAATTATGTACTATTTTACAGTTTTATATTGAAAATTAATGTAGAGAAAGATATTCTAATGAATTTTCATTTAATTTAGTATTTTAACTCTAATTATATTTTTATTAAAATGGAATATTTTCTTAGTTTTAATAATTAAGTTGCAACACTGACTACTATGCTATCGTGTGAATCGTTCATTCATTCATTCTTATAATCCCGTTGCGCTTCTCGCTAACGATCGTTCATTCACTCATAAATTTCGTCGACTCTTTTATGTCTTCATAATTTATATTTAAAATAGTTGGAATAAAGTTATAATTTAAGTAATTTTAGGCCGATTTTAATTCCTTATCATTTTTATATCAACGTTACACGTAAGTTTTCATAATTAATCAAGTAATGTACGTTATATTGTAATTGTTGGCGTGGCGTGGCAATGCTTGTGCAGTGTCGACATTTTGTTTTCTACATTGTATTTATATATTTATTTCTGTGCGAAGTACGGTCGCGTCGTAATTACATTTATGATTTTTAATCTCGTATAAACTATTGTGATCTATTTACATGTAATTGAATTGGATATAATTTATTTATAGATTTCAACACAATCATGAGTTCTGGTGGTACTCGCGTGTATGTCGGCGGATTAGTGGAAGGCATCAAGAAGGAAGACCTCGAAAGAGAATTCGATAAATACGGAAAACTAAACTCTGTTTGGGTGGCCCTCAACCCTCCGGGTTTTGCCTTCATAGAATTTGAGAACTTGCAGGAGGCTGAGGATGCGTGTAGCGCGATGAACGGATTCGAGATGTTAGGCGCGACCCTAAAAGTAGAGATCTCTAGGAAGCGAGATGGGCCCCGCAGGGGTGGCGGCTTCCGAGGTGGACGCGGAGGTAACTTCAGAGGTCGCGGATTCGGCGGCCCTCCCGGAGGTGGCAACAGATCCTTCAACTCGTATGGCGGCGGCCGGCCCTACAATCGCAACAACCAACGCGATGAGTATGGCAACGGCGGCGGCAGCTTCAGATCTAGGTCGCCATTGTCTCGATATTAATTTAGTATTTAGTTTTATGTTAGGTGTTAGTGTTATCGTAATCTGAAGCCTTCTAAGTGTTAAATTCAATGTCTGGTAAAAACTGGGGGTTTAATATTAATACTAGGAGGTGTTCCATTGATGTCTCAAGGAATTAGAGGTAATAGCTTTGATTTTATCTAGTGTTTTTCAGTGTGACTTTACTAAAATTAATTCTGTCTAGCATTTAATGTATGTAACTCGTATCTGTTTGATTCAATAAATTTATGTGAAAACAACTCCTGTTGTTTGTTCACTTATTAACTGATGTCCATTACTAGTAGTACTGTATTGCTATTAATTTAATATGAATCTGTGCAAAAAATTGTAAATGTGTATAACCTAAAATGTTGTTGCTCATTCAACGGATATAAGTCATCACTCGTCAGTAAGTTCAACTCTTTTCAAAACCCTAAGCTTCTGTTTGTTGATAAGGTTTTAACAAAGTTGTTTTGTTTCAGTTCCTTGGAATTCTGATCTCGGGGCATTTGATTTTTCGAGAAATTAATGCAAGAACAATCCTTCAGTGATTACTTAACATTCTGCCTAAGCACCCTAATTGCTAAGTTTCTTTAAAAAAAATATATGATTATATAATTCAATTTGATTTTTATTGTTCATATACAAAATGACATCACAAATAGTAATCTTAAATTAGTTTCAAATGAATATTTAAGAAGGGCTGCTAAGACACGCCATCAAAAGTTCCATTTTGTTCAAGAAGTTTTTGCCTTCCATTTTTTCTAGTTTAATTTCTTTAAATGCTCCTCCAAGATGCTCCCACTTTTTGTCTTGAACTAGTTCACTGGTAAAGAAGTCTTTCCTGGGAGATTGAGCTATGAATACTTGAATACCAACTGATGGCTCGCATCTGATTGCTATCATTCTGTCACCTAAAAACAAAATTAGAAATTAGATTCATACATAAAAACAAACAGTGCAACAAGTGTCTTTTTGATTTGTCATACAAATGGATCAAAACATGACTTTGCAAATTTACATCATAAACCTACCATTCGGTGAGGCAAGAAGACATGAAGAAGCATTCCCTAGAGGTTCAACAGGTCCTGACCCCAGGTGTGCGCTGCTAGCCAGCAGTTGCCATCCCATGCACCGGCCTACAGCTTGTACTGCAGTCATTTGATGCTGATATATCTGTCACAAGAAATAATTTGGTTACATTATTTACTTTTCCTATCAGTTATTTTCCTGGGTAAACTAGGGCAACAAACAACATACGTGAGTATTTAAGGTTAGTCATTTAATCGTTAATATCTATGATTGCACAGACCACAATAACAAATTAACAAAGCATCTTTTGCATCATGTAAAAAAGTGAATAGTTTCAAAAACAGGTTAGCATCAATTCATTGAATTTTAACAAACTTGTGCATGGATTACCTGACAATATATGAGATCCCTTAATTCCTGGAGTTCGTAAGACAAATGTCTCACTTTGCCGTCACGGCAAATACACTTCAGTGTTTTCTCACCAACATGTACTACTAGGGAGGTTCTGCATACTGCATCATACCTGTATGATGGAATAAAAGACTTAAACAAGGTCATTTTACATATATGCATACTATTACATGAAACTTGTTAATTGGGATTGTCAGTAAACAAGTCCATCAACTTGAAAATACAATAAACATGGTGTAATAATTTGAGATATTTTTGGGGCCTAAATTACTGTTTGGCACATAAATAACAATATATTTTAATAACTGGAAGTGTCGGTGATGGTTGTCTGATAAACACCATACTTAGCTGATTCATATTTATATTTTACTTCGGGACAAACTATGGATAGGTTTCTAGCATACACTTGCCAAATTAAATGAAGTATGCAGCATGTTTTGTCCTCAAATGACCTATTGTACTTACCATGTAGGTCTATGTATCTGGCCAAACCAAATTTGAGACCGCTCTGATGTAAACAGGAAAAGTATTGTGTAAATAGTGCTATTTATTCGGTCTTTTGTTTCCTTGACCGCTGAGGTTGAGAAGATTATAATCTTGTTATGTAAAAATTAAGAATATGTGTGATAGCTGTTGTATGTCCTTACCCATAAGCCATTATATTGATCTTCACACATGATTGTGTGGGGCTGTTGAGAGCATTCCAGTGTGACACAATCAGCGGGTCTTTGACCTGTGTGGAAGGACAAAGTGTGTATAGAATTAATTATATTTAAACATTAGACTATGACATCATCATCCTGAACCTTTTTATGTATTTATGGATCAAAAATAAAAAAGATTTTCAAGCAAGATATTATTATTATTTTGATAGATGTATTTTTTATCTGAACTGATTAATGGAATAATTGCTCTATTTATTAAGTATTTAGTTTTAAATTCCTATTCATATTATGATAACAACTGAATAGAGCTCTAAAATTACCCAATGAGACAGATTTTTTATGTCAAGTCATCATTTCATTGGTGGTGATGATTACACAGATTATTGAAAAGGTTACTTCCGAAACCTTTTTTTTGGTTGTCTAGGCGATTTTAGCATTTCACATACACATGTGAATATGTAGCTCCTACTCCAGTCTTTCCAACTCAATCATGACCCTCACATAACCCAATTTTCCAAATTATACAGTACTGAATAAGGATTACCTCTTTAGCAATAGTATCAAGTACATATTCACTGCGCCTCCTCATAAAGAAATGTTGTGCTTGTTGAATAATTTGTTCCAACAAAGATTGTTCTTTACTCATATCAAGCAGTTCATAACGATCAGCTGCCATGGGACCTAAAGATTACAAAGAATTTTAAAGGTTATTTAGCTTTTTTTAAAAAAATAAGAAGCAGTCATTTGCAATATGACCAGCATTATCAATATCAGTCTATTTGTTGTCTCATTGTTGGGTAAAGGCCTCTTCTCATACAGAGAAGGCATGAGCATTGATCACAACGCTTGCTCAAGGCAGATTGGCGATTTCATAGTTTTGAAGTCCAGGTATCTTCACAATGTCTACTGTTACCATTAGTCAGTGGCTCAGTAGAATTTAATTTTTAACGTTTGGAATAAATTAACAGTCATGTCAATACAACATAATATGTTTATGATTGAATCAACTTCATTTTAAATTTAGTTTAGGTCAACAATAATATTGATATGATTGAGATAAATGTACTAAAAATGTACTTTAAACACACTCAGTTTTTCCTACAACTGTAGGAAAAACTGAGTGAGTGTGTGGGCAACATACCTATCATTCTTAATATAAATTACCTGCCAAACAGCGACGTTTTGAAGGTCCAAGTGGTCCAGTAGCAGGGTGGGGAAAGGGGTGATGAGTATTAGCATGATGCACGGCTCTGAGCAGCTGATGTAACGAATGTTCTAGAACATGGTCGTGATCAGACTTGCCTGTCGCACTTTCAGGCTAAAAAATAAACGAACATCTTAAAAAAAGGTTGTATTTTTTAAAACCTCATTAGGTGTAAAGTTTAATTAATCTGAAAAAATAGTTTATTTATTTATTTGCAAACCTTTACTCCTTCTGGATTGGCATTATTGTTATTTTGACCATTGTTATGGCAAAGCCCAATCAACAGTTGAATGCCTGGTAGAACCTAAAAAAAAACATGTTTTAGTTATTCATTCATTTACATTTACGATGGTACCCAAAAGCATTTAATGTAAAAATGTTGCTTTAAAGAACAATTAGTTCTAATACTCAATAAACATAATTATAGAATATGTTTATTAAGTACAGTACCATGGACCGTAGATTTTCTATGTTTTAGTAAGCTAAGTAATACAGCTAAAGTATTTTTATAAAAATGTGTCTAATGAATCTCAGCTTAAAACTACACAATTTCTTACAAACTAGCTTGAATAAGATAGATTACAAGTGCTATTATTATTTCGTTTATTTATCTTAACACATATTATTTATATTTTTAAATATTTTTACAAAATATAAAAAAAAAACATTTAAAAATATAAAAAACAGGGATCCACCGATATCGGGAACAGGGTCCAAGCTACCGGTGGTTAGGGCCCCAGAGACAGGAACCTCCTCACAATACGTGCAGTATCCAGGAGCACTGCCTTCTGAATCAGGCCCTTGACCCAGCCGCCTAACGAGAGCCTCCTGAGATGTTGGTCGAGGCTCTTGGCCATCAGGCCATTGGCCGTCACGACTATCGGCACAATGACTATTATTATTATTATTATATATAACATCTTTACTTACAGTAGCCATGATCTGATTGCCCACAACCATATGAGGTATTGATGCGTCAAGCTGCACAGCCTCAGCAGCTAATCTCGCAAACAACTCTTTACAGAAGAGTACATTCTGAGCGGCCTCAAGTTTCTGCTGCCAGTGTAGCTCTGCACCATCTCCTGGGAGGGTTCCAGGGCAATTGATAGCGGCCGAACTAAGGGTAGCTGTCACAACATCTTCTTGTTCTGAAACAAATTTTAATATGAGACTGGGTGTCTTGATGGTTGGTAAAATATGTCAGAGAGAAAAGCTTTACAGAGTTTATAACAAATTGTATATTTATATATTTTTTTACGAATTTAAAAAATATATAAATATAAAATTTGTTACCTTCCTAAGAATGTTTTACAATAAATTGCTCTATGTTAAAACATAATTATGAACTCATTTAGTGTTTTCAAGACTCAAATGTTTGAATTTATAATTGAACATTCTTTTTTTTTTGTTTGAGTGTATAATGTAGCTACTGAGTGTGTGGCAACATTAGGATAGTTTGAAAATATTATTACTATTTCCATGTACATCTAGCATTGCATTTCTTTTGCTACTAATTCTAGCTAGTAATTTTGAATGAAGAATAGTGTAATAACAGAATGCCTGTCAATATTATACCTTTCTGGCACAGCACAGATATGAATGCTACGCCTTGTAGCTCAGGTGGAACAGTGACACGTAAAGCAGATGGCACAGGCCCTGCTGCACTCATAGCTTGAGCTATCTGTTCCTCAGGGGCTTTGGTTACCTGAAACAGAGAAAATAGTATAGCTTCTGCTAAACAAACTGACATACAAAAACACATAAACAAGTATGAATACAAGTTGTCTCAATAGGTCATGTATTAAATTGGTTTGGAGTATGTAAAAAGACCTATAGTTTGCACTACTGGAAACCATTAGGTGTTTCTCCTTGGTTTTAAGAAATAATGAGACCTAAATTATGAGTAGGTATATCCACAACCATTACTTGCGGGTATTTAATTGGTGAATACCTCAAAAACTCCAGTCTGGCTAAATTTAGAGCCAGCAGTACGGTAACTCAAATCCCCCACAATAGTGTTGGAGACTTTCTTCAATCTCCAGTTCTGGCGCAGTCGCAACAGGTCTATATGGAAGTCTGGCATGTTGCGGGTCATCCTCATGGTCTCACTGGCGCGGAGACGCTCTACACCTGCCAGGAGTACCGCAGCTGCAGCAGCAAGAGCTTTCTTCCTCCCGTAAACTTGGACCATAGGTCTACCTTCAACTTGCTCTGGTTGAACTGGGTCCAAAACCTGCAAATGTGAATAATTTTTGTCAAGTCTTGTATACAAGGGTCTTATTGGTGAACAAATATGAAAGGGCAAAGTAAAGGGACATCAGTTTTAGCAAAATCTATAAAGCTGGCTTATACCTCTTACTTATGGAACTTCAAACAAGTTGATAGGGATAGAATGTTTTAATTATATTTAGCACTAATTGTATTCGGTGAGCAGTTTTGCAAGCTGGCCTTAATGTATGATACAATGCTACTTAGCACTATTGTATGTTGTAAAGTGTAATGTGACACTGTACAGTCTTCTAATTACATCAATTAATGAAGAAACCCCAGCTCTTACCATGTATCTCTTCTCCTTAGCAATGCTAAGTACATCAGCTAGTACACAGACTTCAGTTAGAGCATTTCGGAGTTTGTTACGGACTGAGTCCCAAGGCCACAGGCTAGACTGGTAGCCTGGCTCCTTGTTCTCATCCTCCGACTTAGAGTCCGAGCTACTTTCACCTTCCTTCTTGATATTGCAGAACTCATCTTCAGTCTTTGAGAAATCAATTTTCTGAGCTAACCGGGCAAGATTCTCTGACATAGACAGAGGCCTGTTAACAGAATGATAATGCTAACTTATTATTTCCAATTATTCTAGTTTAATAAATTAAAATTTTGTTTCTCAAACAGAAGCCCAGTGTGTATATATAAATACTTACGCTTGATATATCTCTTGGCCATCGTAGGTAATCTCCTGGATTTGGTTCTCTATAGGTGCCTCTATCGAAATATTTACTGAATTCGCCATTTCTCTGCTTTCTGGCACCTACACAATAATTACCATAACATTGTTTAATTTACTTCGAAGTGGTACCTATCAGTTTATGGTTCACCTTCACACTTTTGTGAGTTATAGAATTCTTATTAAATAGTAGATTAAATAATAGATAGCAGGATCTATTACTATTTTTTAAGGGGCTATTGCTAGATACTCATTAATAATAGCTGTAAGGCGGACAACAAAGTAACGACCGCCACAAAATATATTTTTTATTTTAGATCTATTTTGACAAATTTGACATATTTTTTTACTTTTATTTTTTTCTAGTTCTTTTGATTCTGGGTACGAGCACTTTTGCTTATAACCACATAGTACTAGTAGATACTACGTGTGTTATAACTCGTTCCCCTATTGTGTTAATTAGTAAATCTAAAGTTTATAGATAAAGTAGTTTAATCTCAAATTGCTTAATTTTTATTTAGCATTTTTTGATGAAGACACAAAGTATATAAATGAAGACTACGTTTTACGGAGTTGGGTGTAGAATTGTTAAGAAACATAATACCAATTTTATTTTCAGGTAAATTTGTTCTATCAAGATAACTTTCTCTTTGAATTTATTACTTAATTTTAGAATTATTCATACTTTCGACTGCAAAATTAATTAATTCATTGTGTGGTATGTGGACCTCAGCGCCGGCGCCCCAACCAATGGTTGTCATTTGTCACATTTGTTATCGACATTTTGTAGTTTTGTACGATACGAAGTTACGTTTTATGTTTTATCGAACGCGAATTGGATTCGAAATGGAAGTATCAAAATATTGATTTGTATTGGGACCAAACATTATCATCTCTTTAAAGAAGCTTAACAGCAAGCGAGAGGTTTAACCAAGTAGTTAAACATGACTGATCGAGTGATAGCGGTAAGTGCAACAATCGTACACTCATTAATTTTCATCAGATTCTCACTAAACACGGTAACTCGATCAGATCTTGGCGCAATTCGTGTTTTACCTCTACTCATTGCATTGTCGCTTCGCTGATGATGAGGCGAGAGATGTTCGAATTACAGAGTGAGTTTGATAAAAGAAGCGGTTGTTGTTTCCATCCTTGCATCCTTGTAATAACACACACGCTTACTATGCGTTAGAAAATATGATGTTAACTTTCCTATTATCAAATCGTCCATACCTGGGCTAGTTATCATTTACATTGTAATCACCTCTGTATGCATAAAAGGACTTATGAGAGGTATACCATGATTATCAGTGCATTTTTAGTTAGGAACCTTACACACATCTCTTGTTCATTGGCCTAAGATTATATTTCGAATTAAACCTCTGCATGTTTTTTTGTAAATTAATCAGGTGACATACAAACGGCATCAGTCAAAGTAATTCTTCATAGCTTTGTATTAGGTTCCTCTACAAGTTGCAATCAATATTTTCTATCAAAACATATTCATACTCTTTTCAGTCCCGTCCCAGCTTGGAGCAGGTGACTGCCATAGTGGACTTTATGGAGAAGCATCCAGCACTAGCACTGGGCCAGTTGAGAGGTTTGGAGGGGAGAGATGAAAGCAAGAAGCTCTGGTTCAAACTGACTCGGATAATCAATAACATCACTGGCCCTACTAGGCCTATGAAGTCTTGGATTAAAGTAAGTTGTGGATTGTTGTAGGCTTCTATATAAAAATTAATATTTATTCAATTTAAGAAATGCAGTAGGTAAGCTCTCTGAACAAATGTATGAAGCTTGATATATCCCACCTTCAACCAAATTTGATGGCTAGGAATATGAGGTGTAAGTTGTATAATGCTAGTACTGAGTGACTTGCAGCCTGCTAACACCAGGCCAGTGTTGACAACGAGTTAAGTAAGGCCAGTGTCGGGGCTGTGTGATAGATTGAATGAGTTAACATGGCCCTTAAAATAGCTAGAGCATACTGTGAAAGTAAAAGTTATTTATATTATTAGTAAGGATTTAATCTGTCTTTATTGTTTCTCTTATAGGTCTACTCTTATGTCTACTAGGAGTAAATATATTGTTAGTACTTTTATAAGTTGCTTAAATCTTTTTTGTTGTCTTTTCAGTATTGGGCTGATAAAAAGTCAACAGTGAGATCTAAGGTGCAGGGTGGCGGAGGTGATCCTAATAATCTGTGTTCTAACATTGAGAAGAAGATATGGGATCTATTTCTAGCAAATGATAGCAGTAGTGAGTATTTTTTTCTTATTATCTTATTCTTCATTCACAATAAGATAACAAAGATTTCTCTTTTAGCAGCTCATTCAACCAATTTTGAGTTATAGTATTCTGTATATATAAGGATGGTGTTGAGAACAAAATAATGTTTACAATACCAGAAAATAGTTTGAACAAACTGTAAAAAGGGGACATTCAAATTTCTAATCTTAATGTATATGACTATAGTGTTTGATAATAGTACCTGATAATGCTTCACCTGACCTAGGAACTGAGTACCTCATACTTAATTGTAATACAAATAGTACCCAAATACAATAACAAGAACAACAAAGCAACATAATCCACATAATACAACATGACACCTCCTCTTTTGAAGTCTGTTGAAAAGAAAAGAAATATTTTTTTTTTCAGAACCCCGTGGCGCTGTCAAGCAAGAGTCCAACTTTATAGATGAGAGTTTCTATAATGAAGATAGCATGGATCAGAACCATGTGGAGTCAGATCCTGTGCTGGCTTTTGAGGAACCTGTGGTGGACGTAGAAGAGAGGCAGATGGGTATCATGGAGAAATTGGTGTGTGAATGTTCTTTATTTTTTTTTACCCCGCATCCCGCAGGAATTACTTCGAGCACCGGATAAAAAGACCTTCGGACCCTAGCTCTACGAGCCAGTACACGAGCTGAGCCAATAGCTTTAAAATTCCCGATTATAATAATCAAATATATTCTGATCCAGCCTGTCCCTTGCTGTCCTCCCCCAGCGACGCCCTAAGCCGAGGCCCGTACCCTACTAGGAGATTTCCTTAGCGTATAGTTGCTTAGTTTTGTAAGTTAAGCCCTAGCTGGAGGCCCTAAATTCATTTAAGGCACTTCACAGGCAAGCCCGGTTGAGCAGTCGACAACCTTCTAGGTTGACCTGCGAGATGTCATACACAAATGTCCTTCCTCAGGTTTCAATCCATCTTCATGCCAAATTGCATCTCAATTGGTGCAACCGTTTCCTTGTCAAAGCGTAACAGACAGACAGTAACTTTCGAATTTATGTTAGTAAGGACTATGAGAAAAAAGTATTCCGTTTTTACCTTTTGAGGTACGGAACCCGGAAAAAACGGAGGGAAGAAGCTATAGACCAGTGCCAATAACTTTTGAAAACAAAAAAAATAATAGTAGGATGAAACCCATTGCAAAAGGAGGAGAATACAATAAAAATGATAGGAAAAATAAATTACGGGCGATCTGAGGTCGGGAAGTGGGGGGGAGGGGGGGTTAAAGTTAAAAAAACGGTTTATCTCAATTTCCGGCAAAACTACAAGTCCTATGAAAAAAAGTTAAATGGCAAAGTTGTAGGTAATAAAAAGATCTACAACTTTTGCATTGACACTTTTTTCACTTAACCTCAAAATTTATGTGAAAAATTAAAAAAACCAAGTTTTTGGTTTTTTATTTTTATCTTTTACAATAATTAATTTTTTTTCACGAAATTTGGTGAAAACTTACCTTTTTATGTCCCAAACACACTGTAATTTATTTGATTTAAAATAATTATTTTTTCACCCTTATTTTGACTTAATATCGAAAAAACACCCTAATTTTCAATCGAAAATTCTCGTGTCAAAATATCACTTTTTTTTTTAAAGTCGATGGTCTTTTTGTTCGTTGAAATCTCTACTTTCAGATGGTATTAAAAATATTTACATTGCTATGGTAAATGTTCTCAGAAAATATAAAGAAACGCTACGAAATAACAGTTAGCAAGGCCTAGATCCTTCTAGCAACTCCCCACTTCTCTATGAAATACCTTTTGATGAGCTAAAAGGTATTTTATAGAGAGGTCCGAGGTTCCGTAGGTCACTCAGATACATAAGTTATCTTAAAATAGCAATAAATAGGCATCTACGCAAAAAAATTAAGCCGGTCTAGGCATCTACCTGTTATTTCGTAGCGTTTCTTTATATTTTCTGAGAACATTTACCATAGCAATGTAAATATTTTTTAATACCATCTGAAAGTAGAGATTTCAACGAACAAAAAGACCATCGACTTTTAAAAAAAAAGTGATATTTTGACACGAGAATTTTCGATTGAAAATTAGGGTGTTTTTTCGATATTAAGTCAAAATTAGGGTGAAAAAATAATTATTTTAAATCAAATAAATTACAGTGTGTTTGGGACATAAAAAGGTAAGTTTTCACCAAATTTCGTGAAAAAAAATTAATTATTGTAAAAGATAAAAATAAAAAACCAAAAACTTGGTTTTTTTAATTTTTCACATAAATTTTGAGGTTATGTGAAAAAAGTGTCAATGCAAAAGTTGTAGATCTTTTTATTACCTACAACTTTGCCATTTAATTTTTTTTCATAGGACTTGTAGTTTTGCCGGAAATTGAGATAAACCGTTTTTTTAACTTTAACCCCCCCTCCCCCCCACTTCCCGACCTCAGATCGCCCGTAATTTATTTTTCCTATCATTTTTATTGTATTCTCCTCCTTTTGCAATGGGTTTCATCCTACTATTATTTAATTCACTTTTTACCGTTTTTAGAGGCTAAAAGCACTGGCCTACTAGTTTATTATACAATATTTTTTTTGTGTTGTAGCTCAAAGTGATGAATGATCAAGCGGCGGCCATGACACAACTGGCGCATGCGTCGCAAGTCAATGCACAAGCCATGGAAAGACTCGCTGATGCGTCGCAGATACAGGTAAACTCTAAATTAATATAATTAATTAAAACAATCGTCTAGTTTGGCTTATATACAGGTTTTAATAATTAAAGCGTCTAGTTTGGCTTATATACGGGTGGGGCGGGTGGGAGTGTCAGACTCTTACTAACTAAAACCCATCCATGTTCCTTCCTCAGCCCTTTGTATTTCGGGGGCGCGGTGTCTCTTTCGAACGTCCCGCAGCGTATTTATACGAGTGGAGCAAACTTTAACAAAAATATGCCATCCTTAAGTATATTTGTTTTATGTCTACAAAGTTAATCTACACTACTATTATAAAGAGGAAAGATTTGTATTTTTGTGTGTATGTTTGTAATGAATAACTCAAAAACTACTGTGCCGATTTCAAAAATTCTTTCACCATTGGAAAGCTACATTCACCCTGAGTAACATAGGCTATCCGTGCGAAGCCAGGACGGACCGCTATGTAATATACTTAGGTACAATGTTACTTAAAATTTCCTCTACTATTCTCCTGGCGATTATGCCAGTTTCAATTATTTTTAAACTGACTTTTTTTCATGTTGAACAGGCGAGAGCGATAGACCGTCTAGCGAACACGTTCGAGACGATAAGTGCGGCCACGCACGATGTTCGCAACGCTATTGTCGATATCGATGCCACGATGAAGCGATTCTACTCAACGTCGCCCACTTAGCACAGGTATCTCTGAACTGCCGAAGTTCTTCGGTGATGTTCGTGAGGAAGAAAATAATCTTATCATTGGTGCCGCCAAAATATTTTTAGTCTTGGTCAAACCTTGTGTGATTGATGATTCGAATAATTTCGTTCTCTATAATTTTGTGATAGACAATTGGTAAAATAACCTATGTTAAAATTTGATATTATGTAGAACATTTATAAAGAAATTAGACCAGCATTTTGTAGGAAGCAAACCTATTTAGAGATGGCTAATACCTATACCCCCAGACAAAGAAACTGCATCAAAGTTTTTGTTTAAAAAAAATTGAATGGCCCTTTCCAGTATACAAACATACACTTAGGGATAATGATACTACGCTGTTATGAAGTTAACGCACCAAAATATAGGTTTCACTTTAAATTTGTATAAAAAGTTAGAATAGGTGGTTAAAATGATTTTTTCAAAGGTAGGTGCGTGTTGAACATTGATGCAGTTTATTAGTCCGTCAGTGTATGTGCATTCTCTACTTCATTATCATGTATAAGTCATAAGCCTTTGTAAATAATATTAGTACAATACCGTACAAGTTAAGCTATATATCTAAAGTTTAGCGACATGTAGTTCAAATATATGATATTATTCAACTATATTAAAATATATTTTTTTTGTAAATTTTTAGTTAGTAAGATTTAGCTTTTTTATATGAATTTTAGTTTGTAAGTTTTTGTAATTATGTCTTATTGTTACTTTTAAGTCGTTCTAGACTTCCTTAGATTCTTTGCAAAAGAATTTAGCCTCAGGAATTATGCTGTGGCAATTTGAGTAAAGGGCCATTGAGGCAGCGAAATTAGAGCTGTTCTGTTACAGACAGCAAACTGTCCATCACGTAGGCGTCCAATGGACGCTAAACGCTATGGTAAATCATACATTGTTGTTAAGAAGATGTCGCAGGAGCAAACCCGCCCCTATAATCCCCTAATTATTAAATAATTTTAGGCATAATAAATTAATTTAAAAAAATAAATAAAATGTGAACTAAATATACTGTATTAATTGAGCATTTCGTAGGGTTATCATTTACGTAGGTACAAGCTACAGTAAATATTATTACGAGTTGACTTCCTATCCCAAGATTGTTAGGCTCTATCGATCTATCGTCACGTTTTAGCTCCTAAATATTTGTAAAATTATTACTAGGAACAATTACGTAATATACACGTAAGGTACCTACTGTAAATAATGTACATTGAGAATAACTAAGGTATTTTGAAGTAAAATGAATTTAATAAAACCATTTATTATACACACTCTTAGTTTTATTTATAACATACAGCACACAATAGTACATTTTCGCTTCCACGCACGCTGTCTTTCACTGACTTACGCAGCTAAGCTGAACACAAGAAATATTGCAAATGAAACCAAAAACTATACGAATATGGCTGGTTTATTCTTTGGATAATATTAACATATCTATATACTTAAGTTGTAGTTATAACTAAGGGATATGTTGTCACAGCTGACTTTATCACCATAACAGGTCATCTTTGTTTTTTTAAACGCTTGTCGACCAATACATCGCTCTACTCTAGAAGTCGGTAAGTTACTATTGTTAGAATTTTGCCACCGACTTCTAGAGCGATGTTTTGGGCGACAAGCTCTGTTTCAAAATATATATATGGTAACATGACGTTTTAGAGCATTTAATAGTACAGCGTGTCTATTTAATTACAAACCCGGCTAAGCAGTCGACAACCTTCTAGCTTGACCTGCGAGATGCCATACAAAAAAATGACTATTTAATTACCTGCAGGACTAAGGGAAGAGCCTCGGAAATAATAAAGAACCTATAATTTAATTAGAATTTTCCCATATAAAATCAATAAAATCGAAAAATGTATGGTAGATATCTATCTACCATCCCGTTTTCGTCATTTAGCTCTCTCAATCAAAGGCTATTATAGAATACTATCTCATTGGTCAACTGATAGCAAAGATATGCCATGGTTTGCCCCTCTTGCTGGGACTATTTACTTAGGAATAGACAAATGTACTCGTCGCCAGTGCTTAGTATACAGTTTCGGCACCTCGTTTAGTTGGGTTTGGTACCCTCTTCATACAAGCCGTATCGCGACGAGTTACTTGTTCGCAGGTAAAAGCTTCCTTTGCTTCTGTGGAAATAAAATAAACGCAGTATTATTATGCATAGAATGCAAATGAATACAGGCATTATATAGTTTTCATATTCGAGTTAATAAAAATAAAAAACATGATTTGTTATCACATTTCAGCGGTGGGAGTGAGACGGAGCGACGTAGGTGTGGAAGCCTACCCAGATATTTATATTCAATTGAAATTCAAATTTGACGAATTGGTGCCTAGCTAGTACAATCAACCTGTGTTAAAAGTTTAAGCCAACCAGAAAGGTGCTAACGGGCTGAGAGGCTGACAATCTATGCATATGGGAGGGATCGCGAAATAAACATTTAAATCTGGAGCCTATTAATATAATATCCTGTTAATAATGTTTAAATACCCAGTTTAACTCCTAGCAGCAAAACTTCAAAAAAATACGCAATATAACATGCCATATGAATTTGATTTCCCATGATCAAGTTTATCCGATTTACCATGGTAAATAAATGAAGTAAAAGCTCGTGAACTTACTGTGTATTGGTCAGGTCTCCTATATATATGTTCTGGGTGGTATTTTCTCCCCCAGCGACCCATTGATCGTAGCTCGTTGCAAATGCTGCTTGAAAAGCCGTTGGATAGGTTATAGACTCGGAGTAGTATTGCCATGATCGGTCGTGGCTGCATAAGGCTGGAAAAATAAGTGATCATGAATGAAATTGTATGTTATTTATTATATATTTTAGAATGAGCAACATTATCAATGAAATTAAATTTTAAGCTTGAAGTTTAACGACTTAGAATTTTATTTTAATTCATTTCATGAAAATAATGGAGATTTTATTTTATTTGAGTAGTTTAAACACTCGGCTTAGACCACTTTTTTCGAATTAAATCAATAGGTATGTGATTTAAGATGCAGGGTTTTGTTCCAGAGGCCTATGTAGAAGTTTGCAGAGCCATCTAACTTGAATTATCACGTTGCATTATTCAACAGATCATCATCAACGTCAGCTGTCTATGCTTTTCCCAAGTATGTTAGGAACGGCTTCCAGTCTAACCGTATGCAGCTGAGTAGGTACTGTCAAAGATCTACAAATGATAGAGGAATCTCGGTATGACATGGATGGTTACCCATCCACAGACTAACCACGCCAAGCGTAGTTTAAACTTTAATCGATCGACCCGTGCGGCTGTTATCTTCTAGCATTAATTAACAGATATTTGAATAATATGCCCATGAAGATAACACCCATAGGAATTCTAGTTTTTCTAACATTTTTAGATTAGGCACAAATTAGATGGTATTAGATCACTGGGTGACTGATTGTTGTTGGATTGCATTGAATATGTATGACCCTCAAGTTAATACCTATAGCAATTTAGATCGAGAATATTAACAATTCGGGTTTATAGGGGCGTGAACCTTATTCGATTTAAGTAATTACTACTTATTTACCTAAATTTATCTGCTATTCGGTAAGATGTAATGTAACGATGTTAAAAATTGGCAAGATTTAACCTTATAGTTAGCAATGAAGACGACAATGTGTTAGAATCTTTTGTCCTTGTCATCATCTGCCTAGCCTTTTCCCAACCATGTTGGGGTCGGCTTCTAGTCTAACCGAATGCAGCTGAGTAGGTACCAGTTTTTTTACATGGAGCGACTGCCTATCTGACCTCTCAACCCACGATATGGGTAACACAATACCCATTGGTAAGACTGGTTGTCAGACTTTCTGGTAACAACTGTCAAAGATCTACAAATGATAGCCGGAACCGACAGCTTAACGTGCTATCCGAGGCACGGAGGCGTGTCGTTACACATACTTATATTATACTAGCTGTTTCCGGCGTCCCGAGGGAACTACTTCAGGCACCTGCATAAAAGTAGCCTAAACCTTCTCCAGGGTCCCCTCTATCTTCGTACTATATTTTATACAAATCGGTTCAGCTGCTCTCGAGATTTGCGCTTAGCAACACATTCAGCGATTCATTTTTATATTATAGATAGACGGTCACCCAGCCACGGACTGATCGCGCCGAGCAGCTTAACGTTTGATCGATCGACCCGTGCGACTGTACTTAGCCACGAGCTCCTTTTTTGTCCTTGTAATACTTCGATACGCGAATTCAAACCAATGTTAACGGATAGATAACATTTTAATTCCTCTCATTGTATAAAATCGTATAGGGGTACCTAATTTGTAATAAATAATTAAATCGCCATTAATCGTGTTTTACTTCGATTTTTATAAGGTTCTTACTTAAATAAATCGAAGTAACTCAGAATGGTGATCATATCATCATCATCAGCCTATATATTGTCTCACTGCTGGGCACAGGCCTCTTCTCATACAAATAAGGCATGAGCATTGATCACCACGCTTGTTCAAGGCGGATTAGCGATTTCAGACTTTTTAAGTCCAGGTTTCCTCACGATGTTTTTCTTCACCGTTAGTCAGTGACGTCTAAGATATACTTAAAAAGTACAACATATGACTTCGGTAATGTCACATTGGTACTTGCCAGGTTTCGAACCCGCACACTCGTACACGAGAGGCCTTAACCACTAGGCCACCACGACTTGCTATGATAATAATATCAATGATGATTAATCGTATTTGATAACTATACTTTCTTTTCAATGTATTTTTTTGTGATTTCTTTAAATTTTACCGAAATTTTAGTCTAAATCACACTTTCCCGACTAGGAACAGTTAAGACATCTTCGCTGCAATGGCCTTTTATATTTCCGACGCGACTCCGTATGAAAAGTGGCCTCCTCTCAAATGCATGACTAGACAGGTCGTAAATTTAGGCTTATTGGGATTGGTTCATACCTACATGATAGCCTAAATGTTCAATAACTAGTCTACAGTGATAAGGAACTTCATGTTTAGATAAGAATATTGTATGTACTTATTTATTCAGAAATGTGCCATGCTCTAGTTTTAATTGCGGAAAAACTTGGCATTTTTCATTATAAGACGGCAAATATTGACTGTTTAATGTTTTAAATAAGTACTAGCAAATAAGATATGTGTACCCACCTTTTACTATATTTGCTTTTTACCTGAAAGTACCTATGTGCTGTACCTACCTAAAGTATATAGGTAATTTGTGTCTATGCATTAAGAAATAAATAGTAAAATAGCTAGTTTAGAATATGCATGGACGCGTTTTAGTCAGGGTCTAAATTTCAGCTTTCTAGTACCAAGAACCTCTCTGCTATGCCGCGGACAGACAGACAGACAAACCGACATGGCGAAACTATAAGGGTTCCTTGTCGACTATGGAACCCTAAAAAGGGGAGGTTTGTGTCCAAGCTGATAATGAGATGAAAAGTTGAATTTTTAGAAAAGTATTAAAGGTATTATTTGTTATCACAGAGAATCATGCTTAATGTTATGTGTCATTCTAATTATGTAAGTGAAATAAGTGTCATTAAACTGAACTTACATTCTTTACTGAACATTTCAAAGTTTCCGACAGGACAGCCAGGCTGGGACTGGCTTTTATCGGTGTTGGGCCAGAGCTCTACTGTGACCTCAGATTTGCGAATACCATAACCGCCAGGGTCCGTGTGTATAACGTCTACGAACAGGCCACTTGTACGGTCTAGAGCTTGATATATGGTGAAGCCCTCGAACAAAACGCCAGCTGGATCTAAGCCGGTAACCCTGGAAATTACAAAAATATAGGTACGTTACCTACCTCGAGCTCGTGGCTAAGTAACAGCCGCACGGTTCGACCGATCAAAGGTTAAGCTGCGCTTGGCGCGGTCGGTCCGTGGATGGGTGACCATCTTTGTCATAGCGAGACTCCTCCGTGCCTCGGAAAGCACGTTAAGCTGTTGGTCCCGGTTGTTATTTGTACATCTTTGACAGTCGTTACGGGTAGTCAGAAGCCAGAAAGTCTGACAACCAGTCTTACCAAGGGGTACCGTGTTACCCGATAACTGGGTTGTGGAGGTCAGATAGGCAGTCGCTCCATGTAAAACACTGGTACTCAGCTGAATCCGGTTAAAGACTGGAAGCCAACCCCAAGATAGTTGGGAAAAGGCTAGGCAGATGATGAGGTACGTTACCTACCTTACGTTCAAAGTAACTGGAGTTGTCCGAAGTTAGTCTTTCGTACTTACGTAGGTACCTAATAGTTACAAAGAAAAGTGTTCTCATGTCTTACTTGTAAAGACCGCTTAATTTTTAACACACTGCTTAGCAAAAGAGAGCTAGACTAGATATTTAGCGTTAATCTGTTCTTTATTTGTTGTTATTGTTTCAAAGCATTTTTATTTTATTTTTTTGAGAACGTTGCCCCATACTAGGAATTCCTCCCGTATCGTAGGTGCGTTTACAAACACACATTACACAAGCACAAACAGCGGGAATCGATCCGCTGACGCAGCGCAGCCGCCAATTGCTCAGTCACTACGCCAAACGAAAGATGTATGCATGTTACAATACTTACTATGCTTAGAGGACAGAGGACAATTACTATCGCCTATTATTCGTTCGATGTCCTCATTGATATAGGTATAAATAGAGGTCAATGCATCTATTGAATACCGACGAATTGAGCTATCAATGAATGGAATAAGTATATCCATTTATGGTAAGGTTTTTTTTAATGCTATATTGATTATGTTCTTGCTGTATGTATACATAGGTAACTATTTATTTACAGAATTGGAACAACGACGAAATATTTTTTGAAGGTTTGGACTTGGAAAATAAATTAATTCTGCAAGATAATGTTATATTTCCCGAGAGGGATCAATATTTTAATTTTCTACACTAACCTTGGTATTACAACGCCTTGTTTCCTGGCTCGCCTCCCAGCGTATCCCATGAGGTGGGCCCCGAGGGAGTGTGCTATCAATTGTAAGTCTTCGACGCTCAAACCAGCTTTGATTAAGGACACCAGCGCATCGCCTAGCTGATTGCCAATCTAGATTGAGGAAGAATTAAGTTTATTTAATTGGTTATTTTTTGTTTCGGAATTAACATCTTAGGAACTTTAGTTTAATGAGAGCATATCCACCAGGTAATATCGCCAGCTTGGCTGGAGGATCCTCCCTTTTTAACGCTTGTGTTCCACCTCCAGAAGTATTATGATTACATAATTTAGTTTTACATATAAGGAAAGTGAACAAAGACTAATTGAATACCAAGGAGTCGAAACAGCGTCACTATCATTAATTAAATTCTATTGTTTGATTTCAGGTTCAAGAACCTTTCAAGAAGTATGCCAAGAATTTAGTTTAAAGGTATTTTGATATTTTCTTTAAATTTTTAAACACATTTTTTTAATGATGCAGCAATTGGAATATTAACAGTTAAAAAATATTTTGGTTCGCTTCTGGGACTACACGGGACTGCACGGGAGGCATTTCGGCTCGTTTCTGGAAGGCAACACATCGTCTCTGGTATGATCTCATGATAATCGTTTGAGATGACCAGTTATCATTAAATTGATACTATATTTCTTCAGTTACCTACCTTGACAGCGTTGTTCACGGCGTACAGATATCCAATCTTTATTCCAAGTAGAGTGCTCTCGGCCTCATTTTCCCAGTTCAGTAGGCATACGTTCGACTTGTTCTTTGCCAGGAACGATTCCACCATGGCTGTTGTCGCCGGGCCTTTGACTTTACCCCGGTAACCGAATGTGTAAAACACGCTTTTTAGATCTTTGATAAGGTACGGCAGTATGGCGAGCGGCTTATCCAATGGCGTCTCTGTGTAATTGGACAGAGATCTAAAAATTAAAGGCTTTGTTAGAACTTACATGGGTCAAATTCAATCGTAGAATTAATTGATTAAAGAAAAAGAGGATTATTCGGGATAAAATAAAATAATAACCATGAATATAATATAAAAATAAAAGGATTAAACTGCCTATTATTATTTTTTTGAATTAATAGGCAAATTAATCGTTAAAGTTAATCCTAAGTCATGTGGTACATGGCCTATCTGTTGCTAGCTTTTGATCTAGCTAGATGTTTGTATTTTTTAAATTCCAAGGATTTGTTGAGCCACTTCTTCTTCCCAGAAAAAAACATATAGGAAGTGGTAAAGGGCGGGCATTTTACGGGCTATTTTTATGACGTTCAAATAGTACTGATAGTTTGGAAAAACGATTATTGAATTTTTAATTTTGTGGCCGACAATGGTACCTAATGTCGGCAATCAGAATCACTATAGGTTTCGTAACGAGTTGTTTGAAGTACTAGGCTCCTGCTACAACCAGTCTGCGAATGACCTGGAATAAATGGTAGCAATTTCCGGTAAGCAATTAAAAAAGTAAAGCAATAGGCAATGTGTTCCAATTGACGTCCAGTTGAACTCACACTAACCACGATTTATTTTTCACAAACAAATATTAGTTTACTTTATTCATATAATTTTTCGGTTTTATAATATACATATATACTGTGATTAAGAGATTAACCGTAATTTTAGAGTTTACACTATGTATAGGTATTATACTATAATTTTGTAAATGTTGATTTCATACTTTGAATACTTAAAGTTAATTAAAGGTTTAATTGTTCAAAAAATATTTTTAATGAATGTTCACATTATAAATATTATATAGAAATATATTCATTTATATCATTTAGGTACAAAATATGTTTAATGCATTAAAAGATGAACCGTAATTAGAAACCGTAAAGAGTATATATATTATTATATTTTATTTTCTTATAAAAAATGGGTGCGTATTTTTTAAATTTTATTTCTAAGCACCGCAAGGTTGCGCTTTCATGGGAAAACTGCTAAACCTATTGAGATGAAATTCGGTATGGAGGTAGACTGAAGCCTGAGGAAGGACATAGGCTAGTTTTTATCCGGGTGCATGAAGAAGTTCCTTCAGGACACGGGTGTAACTGCGGGAAACAGAAGTGTATTATAAAAAGATTAATCATACTTAGAAGTTTTTTAGATGAATGGTTGATGGTTATATAATCGATCCGTTCAACGAAAACGTTTTTTTAACCACGAAGCGGGAATTTTCGTATTGTCAACTTCTTGTTCAACCCCGGCTTGGTAATCGACCGTTTTAGGAATAAAAAACCCAAATGATAGATTATAATCCATCGTATGCTAGAAGTTTGAATTTATGCTAAACGGCTGTTTTCAGTTGATCGGACCGTTATCTTGTCGGTGAACTTGGGCCTAAGAGTAATTGTCAATCCGAGCGTGGTGTGTTGTGTGAGTCAGCGCTACTCATCCGAGTCGGCCGTTGCCGAAGCAAGTAAATTGTATACGTTGTGGCATTGTTTTGTAAAGAACGAAGTCGCATCGAAGTCGTCACTTGAACTTGAGTTCATCTGTTTCACTAGAATATTTTTGTCATGAATCTAGTCGGTAACTGATATTTCCGAAATTACCACATTTTAATTCACACAAACTTTCTTTTTTCATTCGCTTTCGGGACTCGGGCAACCCTCTAGATATTATTCGCTCACACCTACACACACACGTACACGCACACACATACACAGTCACGCATAATAGTTCTCAATCAATTGTACAGAATTATATTATAATGTCTATATTTGATTCAATTCCTTTTCTTTTTGCTTGGAACCGGTAATTAAATTTTATTATTTGAGAGAATATATCTGGTAACTAGCTGTTTCGCGCGGTTTCACCCGAGTCCTGAGGACTACTATACTGTACAAACCAGGATAAAAACTACCCATATTCTTTCCCAGGTTTCAATCTATCCCTATACTAAATAACATTTCAAAAGGTTGAGCCGTTTTCCTGTGTAAACGTTAAAGACATTCAGATAGACAGAGTTAGTTTTGCATTTATAATAAGGGTAATATTTAATTTATAGTAAGTGAGGTTAACAGTCATATCTGTCTGTAAGATGCTTATTAATTTTGTGGCCTTTATATAACTTTTTATAAAACCTCTACATTTAGAATGAATGAATACGGGCTACATAATTATTGTATTGAAGCACTAAAGTACATAATAGATTATGCACACTCATATAAGAGACTCAGCCACTTTGCAAAATACATACACGAGTACGAATCACCAGAAGAACGAGAACTTAGAGAGAGCACTAGAAGGAAAGTTATAAAAAACAAAATTGCACCTAAATTCAATATTGTTAAACAGGGCTGCCTACTGATTTGAGATCATTGATTTATAAGATAACTCTATTTAAAGCTAAACTTAAAGCATTCCTTTTAAATAAATGTTTATATTCTCTATGCGAATTGTAGACAAATGGTGGTGAATAGTTTTTCTTATTTATATTAAGTGTGATTTTTTGTTTTATTGACTATTATTTATTGATTATTTTTATGTTAATTTAATGCATGAAATTTATTTTATTGTTTAAGTTATTATAAATGATTTATGGATAATGATAATGTACTATGTAGGTTTATTTGTGGTTAATTAATTAATGTAAATTTCATTCAGACACAATGTAAATTGTTACACGAATAAATAAATAAATAAAATAAATAGATAATTTGTAGGAAAAATAAATATATTCAACTATGAGAGTTCGTGTATGTACGAGTACCTATTAAGCCGAAATGATAACAATTAAGACAAAATATATAATGGCTGAAGTTACCTTGATTCTGTATCAGGCATAGACAACTGTGTAAACTGTATTTGCAAGGTTTTTCATTACCAAATAATGACTCGCAATATTATTTTAATAATGTTCAAGCACTTATTTTAATAAAAACGGGGCAAGAATCGGACAGAGTCACGCAGCGTGAGTTCAGTAGTTAGTAAGATAATAATAAATATGTAAATAATAATATATGTAATATAATTTTACTCGCAAGTTTTTATATTTTAAAGGTTTTTTTGTAATGTTTTGTAAAAATATAAATGATATGTTGTAAAATAAATAAGGAAATATAATAATATAATAATTATATTTGCATAAAAACAAAGTACATTATTATAATTTTTTTTATCTAGATACTTAGTTATAAAATGTAAAGTTGCAAAAATTTAAGGATTTTTAATTTGAAAAACTTGAAGGTGTTTGTTTATGGGAAAGGAAGCTTAGCTTAGGTGTTTTTACGGAAATCGGATAGTTATATTACAAACTAAATGAGTCTATTATTTTTACGTTATTTGAAGAAATATAAAGCAAACATAATTTGTTTCATTTCTCTCCATAGTCAAATCCCTAAACTTTTAATTATTTTTTTATTGCAATTTGGCATACGGAAGTTATATTATATTAATTACTTAAACTAATCGAGTCTATTACTTTTACGTGATTTAAAGAAATATTTACGGTTGTAGAATTTAAAAAAATAATATTTGATTGTACATTTACATGCGAATTAAACATAACTAATTGTTTCCTTACCCATTGTAACATATAATAGTGGCCGCTTGTATTGAGTCCAGCAAACCTGAAATAAATTATTTTTTGGAATAGCAAAGCTTTTGTTTTAAATATAAGATTTAAAGAAAAAAGTCAATGCTTTTTTTTGAACTTATTAAAAAAAAAAATGAATTAAATAGACTTTGCTTTATATTCTTATATCTAGCTTTCCGCTAGCGGCTTCGCCCGCGTGGGCTATACGAATTCAAATTAAAAATGTCAGTGTTTCATACAAGCTTTTCCCCCCTTTTTCACCCCCTAAGGGATAGAAGTCCTTTGTTATCGGATACCTACGTCATACAAAGAACACACCCTCCAAGTTTCAGATCTGTCAATCACCGTCAGTCATTCAAGACAAAGCATTTTATATGTATATATAACTTGATATGAATATTTTGCACAGTATTTAAACTTATTTACGAGATATACGAGGTTTCTATCTCATAAAAATTGTAAGACGTAGGTACCTTACACAAAAACTGACTTTATCAGTTTTATGCATATTTTTCCGAAAAGGTAAGTACATTATTATTTTGTGCAATATCATAATTATATGCAATCGGCATCATAATTATATATATTTATTATTTACTTGAAAAATCATGAAACCTTTATCATTCTGAGATAAATTCTAGCACTATCTACATTAAAAAAAAACAACTTAGCATTTGAATATTAATCTAAATATTAATAGTACTTAATTATTATTAATTAACTAACTAACTAATTAATTAATTAACTAACCTATTAAGACTAGTGGCGTTAAATATAACAATTTCCTTGCACTACACATTTTTATTAATTGTCCAGCTTACGAAACTAACGACATCAACTTCGTATTTGTTTTTTTTCCCTATGTTACACTCTTGAATTTTTTACTGGTTTATCCGCCACTTTTTACGATCGTCCGCACGCGTTTGCGCAAGGATGCGCGCGCTGCGGTCTAATATTACTATAGAACTGATAAGCAATCGCCAACGACATCGGAATTAACTCGCGGAAGTAAAGGTTTCGTGAGGTACAGGTGTAGCTTTTAATTTGAGTCGGGTTACCGATGGGAGGTACACAACTGCATCTCCGCATTAAATAATATCTTACCTTTTATGTTTTATCTAGCAATTTATATTGGAAATGGCTCTCAAAACGCGAATAATTAAAAAAAAACTCTCTAGAGTGTTATATCAATATTTTTTTTTGTATTAATGCTTCTAAAAAAAATTCAATACCTGAACACGCTATGGCGGCCAAATACAAATATGACAATATAACTATGACATGTTATCCAAATTGGTGTTTTTTTTAAATTAGGCAAATCAAAAATAGTAGTCAGAAGCCAGCAAGTCTTATAACCAGTCTTTCCAAGGGGTACCGTGGTACCCGGTGACTGAGTTGTGGAGGTCAGATAGGCGGTCGCTCCATATAACACAGGTTCTCAGCTGCATCCGGTTTAGACTGGAAGCCGACCCCAACATAGTTGGGAAAAGACTAGGCAGATGATGATGTTCAAAATTCCAGTGTGTTATTATAATTTCATATTTAATACATTTTTTAAACATATAAAATATTAAAAATAGGTACCCATATCGGGAACAAGGTCCAAGCTACTGGTAGTTAGAGCTCCAGAGATAGGAACCTTATTATTATTCTTATTATGATAGGAAGGGATGGGCAGAGGTAATGTGGCACTGATAGATTTTTTGTACTAGAATATGGAGACATTAAAGCATAAAATAAAAAATGCACTACACGACAAATCCGCCGATACAGCCTGGCTGGCGACAATTTTTTTTCTACATGACCTCTTGCATGGTGCTTCTAACAGCATTCGACCTGCTTAACCGGACAAGCCGACGACTTGTGTCGGCGACTTTACATTAAAATCGTTCTCGCATTTTTAAAATCATTGATAATAATGTACTTTGTATCTGCCATTCACGGGACTACAGAGTCCCGGACTTTTGGGAGGCGAACGTGCGGCCGAAGCCAACATGCAGAAGCCCTTTGAGACAACTTTAATGAAATGTTATGGCGACACAAAACCGAATATTATCCCTGTGTGTCTTGTAAGTTACCATTGTTAGTATTTCGCCACCGACTTCGAAAGCGATGTTTTGGTCGTAAAGCGTTTAAATAAAAAATATTTTTTACTTTTCAGTTTTTTTTTTGAAGTCGGTTTTATTTTTTTGTAAAAAGTTTTTTTATTTTTTCGCTTTTCAGTGTCTCGGTCTTGCTATCTTAACAAAATAAACACACCACTTCTTTAGTTGTAATAAGCGTAAATAACCAAATCATCTAAGTATTTGGCATATCAGCAAGTAGAGACAAATCGTTATTTTTGATATATTTATAAAACGACTGAACCGGTAGTGATAAAATTACGTTTTAATTATTATATGGGACCACACGGGTAGCACCAGCTTTCAAATAAAAAAAGAATCATGAAAATCGGTTCACCCAGTCGCAAGTTATGAGGTAACAAACATAAAAAAAAATACAGTCGAATAGATAACCCCCTCCTTTTTTTGAAGTCGGTTAAAAATGGCAGGCTATGCAGGTATATTGTTAAACTTGTTGAAAAAGAACCCATGAACCGTGTAGTCTCTTGCCTAGTTGCCTGTTCATCTCCATAGCAATCTACACTTTGGAACGGGCAAATAGCTTTACCTCTTTGACTGACAGACTCATGACTCTTTGCCTGTAATGGTCTTATTGAAATAAATGTTTTAAATTTGTTTTTTTTTCTATATAAAATACTCTCAATTAAGGGCTTTGACATATTATGTCGCTGTGTTGTGTGGCGTGTTGGTGGTCTAGTTGTGCAGAGTACTTTGGGGATAGAGATATATAATAAATACATTCAGAAAAACAAAGGTATTTAAAAAAAAAGAATGTCACACATTTTTTTTTACATTTAATTTTATTTATTTCACACAAAATCATAATTAATACATAAAGTTTTAAATAAATTATTATACGCATATAACTAAGGAAATTATTTCAATATGTATGTACTATATTTAAGTTGCTGGTTACTTCAAAGTACAAGTACAGTATAACTGGATCTGAACAAACTAATTCAAGCTTTAAGAACATAGCCTGCCGGGGTTGTGGGTTTGTTCGAAAGAGTTACAGCGCCCCCGGCACACAAAGGGCGAAGGAAGAAACATGGATGGGTTTTAGTCAGTATGAGCCTGACACTCCCTCCCACTCTACCCAAAGCGGGAGGAGTCTTTTCATGATTTCCCATCCCTAAAAAAGCGTTTCGCATATTTTATCCACGTCATCTTTTTATCTGACTACGGCAAAACTAAAAGGATTTTGGAACGTTCAACGTAAACGTAGTCTACGTTTGTATATATATTATGTGTGTTCCACAGTAATACATAAACTTCAGGGCCCATTTTGACGAGTAAAGTAAGGTAATATTCGATTTGTTATTATCGCTAGGCTGACGAAGGTATATTTTTATTACCACCAAATTTTATATGATAGACAATTTTATTTTTTGCCGACATAAAAAGTTCATCTGAACGCAAAAAATGCAATCTTAAGTAAAAAAGCTTGATTTTCCTTAGATATTTTCGTAATTATGTTATATAGATAAAAAAAATAACTAACTGATTTAAATATTACTGTTGTCACAGCTCCATCTAACAATCTTACAGGCCAATTGTAACCCCTAGTGCGAGTCGGACTTTTGCATGGGAGCCCCCTTAAACACTTATTTTATTTAAATTAAATTATTTATTTTTGAATCTAAATACATATATTTAAAAGTCAAAGGTGACTGACATAGTGATCTATCAACGCACAGTCCAAACCACTGGAGGGATCGGGCTGAAATTTTGCATGCAGGTAGATGTTATGACGTAGGCATCCGCTAAGAAAGGATTTTGATAAATTCTACCCCCAAGGGGGTGAAAATGGGGCAAATTTTGGATGAAACTCGGTCATTTTTAAACTCACGCGGGCGAAGCCGCTCGCGGGAAGCTAGTGAGCAAAATAACTCAATATTCTGTAAATATTTTTTTTCTGTAAGCATCTACTGGTTGCCGTTATCAATATCGAGCAAAAACGAGCAAATAAATCACGTTTATTGTATGGGAGCCCCCTTAGATATTTATTTTATTCTGTTTTTTAGTATTAGTTTTTATAGCGGCAACAGAAATACATTATCTGTGAAAATTTCAACTGTCTATCATGGTTCATAAGATACAGCCTGGTGACAGACAAACGGACGCAAAGCGGAGTCTTAGTAATAGGGTCCCGTTTTACCCTTTGGGTACGGAACCCTAAAAAGTAAGTTCTCTTATGATAGAGGAATACTAGGAACTTATCATCCCATCGGTCTTCGTCATATATGGGTCTGTCTCACTCAAATCAATTCAATTATCTCAACTATATTAGAATGAATTGAGTGAGGCACACTTTTATTAATTCATTTATAGGTCTGTCTCACTCTACCACTACTAGGCAAAGAATACTATCTCACTGGAACGTTATGGTGGAACACATTCAACAAAGGCCTGTCGTTAGAAGTTGTTGACAACAGAAACTATTATTATGTAATTTAAATTACTACTCATCATCTGCCTAGCCTTTTCCCAACTATGTTGGGGTCGGCTTCCAGTCTAACCGGATGCAGCTGAGTACCAGTGTTTTACATGGAGCGACTGCCTATCTGACCTACATAACCCAGTTTACCAGCTAACACGATACCCCTTGGTAAGACTGGTTGTCAGACTTTCTGGCTTCTGACTACCCGGAACGACTGTCAAAGATCTACTAATAACAGCCGGGACCAAAGGCTTAACGTGCTTTCCGAGACACGGAGGAGTTTCGTTATGTCATAGATGGTCACCCATCCAGGGACCGACCGCGCCAAACGTAGCTTAACCTTTTGATCGATCGACCCGTGCGGCTGTTATTTAGCCACGAGCTCCTTTTTTTAAATTACTACTAAAAATTAAAATATTGACTGATAAAAGCTGCGTGCTTTGGCTAGCACGGGTAGCGAATGGTCGCCAACGAAGAAACTGTACACATCCTACTTAACATTATACGTGAGCGAAGCCACGGACAGAAGCTTAGTAGCTAGTATTGCTAATATTTGAAGCTCTTCGCATATACAGTTTCGGCGTCTCCTCGTTTATGCTGGTTGAGTGCCATCTCCATATAAGCCAAACAGCGACGAGTCTCTTGTTCGCAGATAATAGGTTCCCAAGGCTCTGTGAAAATCAAACACATGCAATGTCATAGGCGTAACATACGGCAGGTTTAACCGTAAGTAACATAACCATGTTTTGCTGTTGGAGGCAAGTATTTCTTCAATTAACTGCTCACAGAACTTAAAAATATATAGGTATTCATTTAGTCATTATAAATTCGAACGTAACTCTGTCTCTCGTTTTCACGGAAAATGGCTCTACCGATTTGCACGAAATTTGGTATGTAGGTAGATTGAAGTAGAAGAGATAGTTTTAAATTCAGTTGTGTCAAGTATTTGCTTCAAAATGCGGGTGAAAACGCAGGAAACAGCTATTTTATCTATCTATATTTATATAAAAATGAATCGCTGTTCGTTAGTCTCACTAAAACTCGAGAATGGCTGGGCCGATGTAGCTGATTTTGGTGTTGAAATATTTGTTGTAGTCCAGGCAAGCTTTAAACGGTTTGAAGAAGTTAAGATATATGTATGTAGGTGATACGAAGCTCATTTACATGTATCTAGTCTAGTTTTAAATCCTACTGTAATTCTAAAATAAATATAACAGTAAAATATCATGGACTCTGCAAATTTTAACAACTGCATTATGTACGCTATTTCTGGCAAATACACGTCTAAATCTAAAGTGTATGCCAATGTGCATTTCCTCAGGTCAAATTTATGTGGCAGGTCATCTAAATCGAAAGTATCTATCTGTTTAGCACAGCGTGGGTCCTAAAATAAGGCTAAATGAAAACTTACTGTGTATCGGTCTGCGCCCCCATGAATGTCGTCCGGCTGGGATCGCCGCCACCAGCGAGCCATATATCGTAGGTCGCCGCATATATTGCTTGGAAAGACTTAGGGTACCTTATAGCCTCGGCTTCGTATTGCCAAGCTCGATTGTGGCTGCACATAGCTATAAAAAATAGTTGTTATTGATAGGAATACATAGTCACGGCCGGTAGTCACTCTTACTAATCTTAATTAATATTATAAATACCAAAGTAAGTTTGTTTATTTGATAAAGTTTCAAGTTGAAACGGTTCAGCCGATTTGGATGATATATGGTACGGAGATAGATGGGAGACAATTAAACGCTTTATACTATTTATTATATATCTATTTTTACGCGCGGGAAGCAGCTAGCATATAGCTAGCAAATATTTTAACTTAGAATTTTGCAGGTGTCTGGCGGAGGGCTTCCACAATACCGTTTTCTAAAAATATCGAAAAATAGGCTTATGATGTAAGAAGTCAGCGATTTTATAAATCTTTGCCCCTTTTTACCTGTCGAAGCCATCACGATACAAAGCTTATGCTCACCAGACGTTCTTCCCTACTTTGGGTTATTTACGCACAAAACTTATGAACCATATTACAAGACTAGCTTCTCTTCGCCTGCATACACTTAACTATACCTGGATAAAAAATATCCTGTGTTAATTAATTCCGTAGCTTTTGCGTAAACGAGTAACAAACATGCATACATACAAGCTAACAAATTTTCGCATTCATGACATAAGAAGGATTTATTACAATTTGTTTTTAGCTTTGAAACGGTTACAGCCTTCAAAGCTGTAAGGAGCTTTATGCGAGCGCAGTATTTTGGGAAAAATGTTCAAAATTTAATCTTGTATTGTGCATACCACGTGGAAATTTTCCCGAGGTATTCCCCCTTTGTCAAGGTTTTAAATAAGTACTTAACCTCTTTATCGAGGGGTAACGGGCTATTTGGTTTAAGCGACATTTTTTGGTGATATTGAGTTATATATATATTTGGAATCAGTGCTTTTTGCCGATCCCAAATATATATATAACTCAATATCACCAAAAAATCGTTATGTCGTTATGTTGATAGCTAATTTATACTTTACTTATATCAACTTATACATATTATTAACCGATTGATGCCGATTTTAACGATTAATTTTTACCTAATATATCGTCACGAAAGTCATGAAATGTTTACTTTGCGATCATGGGAATTAATGAAAGTCGTGCAACTATTGTAATGGTAAACGTATGCAATAATATGTTGTAGTTTATTGCCGAATAACGCAATAAACGATCATAACGAACGAAAAATAAAGTTTAATTTCCAGCAAGAAGAAATCGATTGTTAGATAGTCTTACAGCCGCTTGTACCAAACTTTTTTACTTTATACGAATATCACAAAACATGATATCATTAATTAGCAATAAAATTAGAAATAAACATACATCAAAAATATTTGGTTTAAAAACATTTTTTTTCTCCATTTTGCACAGATCTTGGATTCAGTTCTTTCGTTTCACGTATAAGTGACCGAATATTTTTTGGTGCAAGCGGCTGTTAATTTATTGTATAACTTACATTCGTTAGAGAACCTCGGATAAGTTCCGACAGGACAGCCGGGCTGGGAGCCGCTTTTATTCGTGTTGGGCCAGATCTGCAGTTGGACATTGGAACTTCTGACACCATAGTCGCCAGCGTCCGTGTGAACAGTGCGCACACGTTTGGCATCCGTGCCATCGAGAGGTTCATATGTGGGTGGGTTGTCGAAAAACGGGCCAGCAGGATCCAACCCCACGATTCTGGAAATTACAAAAAATGTTAAAGACGCGACTACTATAATCACATGCTCAATAATTGATTGTCCGATCACGGATTTTCTTCTGTTTCTTGGTTCCTTTAAGTCTTCGAGGATCATAGAGCCTCTACTAATAACCTGGGTTCGATCAGTGGCTATACTACATATCACGCCCCAGTTTCAAATGATAAAACAAAACTATTTGTTTTAACGCTATCTATTGTGTCAATGTTCGTTGTTGTAAGCAGCTAGAAGTTAATGTAGTCTCACTCATAACAGAATAGATTACCAATACGTTTTTAGTCTTGCAAGATCGCGGTTTAACGGCACGGTTTAAGCATGGGTGACAACCTGATTACATATTTCTATGACGGTAACATTGGTTGTAAATGTTGTTATCATCGAATGTTGACTACGTTATATAACATGAAATATATATGAGTTTAGCTGTTCATTTTATTAAACGCAATGTTCATTGATTTAGCTGGCCTATAACGTCAATCAAATGTTCGTTTCGCTGATCTGACTGACGCCGACATATACATATATTATGTTCGATTAACTGTATATGCATGTTACAATGCCGACGATTAGGTACTATCATAGGGTGGTAGATACTATATAGGTATACAAGTTTTCCACCAGCGGCTTTGTTCGTGTGGGCTATATGAACTCAAATTAAATATGACAGAGTTTCATACAACATTTACAAACCCCCTCTGTTCACCGCCTTAGGGGTATAATTTCGGAAAATCCTTTCTTATCGGATGCCTAAGTCATACAAAGAACACACCCTCCTACTTTCAGGTCTCTACGATCACCGGTTAAGGCGTTGTAAATTTTGCGCGTTGATCCGTAAGTCATTCAGGACAAAGCATTTTATATGTATAGTCCTCTTTTAAATATACGAGTGTGCGTGCGAGTATCGAGACTTGAGCTGATGTGTGCGAGATCTGTTGCAGAAAACTTCTAAAAGGAATTTAATCAGCAATGATCCTTTACAAAAAAAAAGCGTGTCAGTGCGCGAATCCGACTCCCAGTTGGTCGGTTTTTTAATAATTTCTGCCAGATAATATATATAACTAGCTGTTTCCCGCGGTTTCACCCGCATCCCGACGGAAGTTTCTCCAGGGAAAAACCTTCTCCAGGGTCTCCTCTATCTTCGTACCTACCATATTTCAGCCAAATTGATCCAGCCGCTCACGCGTGATCCGATGACCAAGCGAGATAGGGATTCATTTTTAGGGTTCCGTAGTCCGACAAGGAACCCTTATAGTTTCGCTCTGTCCGTCTGTCTGTCTGTCTGTCTGTCTGTCTGTCTGTCTGTCTGTCTGTCCGCGGCATAGCTCCGTGGGTTTTGTTATAAGAAAGCTGAAATTTGGTATGAATATGTATATTGATCACGCCGAGAAAGTGGTAAAATAAAATTTTGAAAAATATTTTTTTTTAGGGTAGCTCCCAAACATGTAAAGTAGGGATGAATATTTTTTTTCTCGCGTACCCCTTCGTGTGGGGTATCGTTAGATAGGTCTTTCAAAAATATTATGGGTGTGTGAAGACAATTTTTTGGTTAAGCGAGCCATTTGCGAAATATCTAGCTTTTCAGTGCAAATTTTTGTTCGATACGAGTTACCCCCCCCTCTAACTTTTGAATGGCTGTATCTAGAAATGTGAAAAAAATCACAGACGTAGTACATGTAATGAACTTACAAGGAAAACTATCACGGCTAAGTAGGCTTAACCGGTTACAGAGTTATAGTCGACTAACTGAGACCTACTACGGAACCCTACTGCGCGTGGCCCGACACGCACTTGGCCGGTTTTTATATTACATATGATTAACATTAAATTAGTGCAGAAGAGATGTTTTCAATTTTATACACTCACTCTGGTATTGTTTCGTTTTGTGTCTGAGTTTGCTTCCCAGCCCATCCTGCGACGTGACACCCGAGGGAATGTCCAAATACTTGCAGGCCTTCCATGTTCCAACCATTTTTCTTTAAGGTCACCAGCGTGTCGCCCAGCTGCTTGCCCACCTAGATTGAGTAAGATCAGGGTTACTGTTCCAATCTATACTAATATTCTAAAGCTTCGGCAATCAATTTTGGCTTCTCCTACTTTGCAGTTTCATTTTTTTTAATTTTTTTTTGCATATATACGTTGATTTACACGATCCTCATGTTACACGTCTATTTGTAACAAGAACAATAGTTTTTAAAAGAGTATCCATGGAGTTTCTTACCGGTTCTTCTCCATAGGACCCACTTTTTAGAACCGTGCACCTAGTTTTGACGTTTTATAAGTACCTGTAAATTGGTCTACATAAAATAAAAACCTTTTGACTTTGACTTTGAAAGAGGAAAGATTTATTTGTTTGATTGTTTGTTTGTAGGGTTTTAACTCAAAAACTACTGGACCGATTTTAGAAATTCTTTCACCGTTAGAAAGCTACATCTTTACGAAGTGTCATAGGCTATATTTACGCCCCATCAACGGCGGGACGGGTCATTTGTTATGATTTCCCATCCAAAAAAAAAGAAGCTGTCAGACGGATATATTTGAGAAAAATCTGACACTAGGGCTCGTTAGATTGGTAAATCCTGCAGCCCACACGATAACACGTTGAAAAAGAGTAACCATGGAATTTCTTGGTCGTTCTTCTCCGTAGGAATCTACGTTTTGGAACGGGCAAATAGCTTAAATTTTTCTTATTTTTTTGACTAACTGACTGACTCGTTATTATTTGACAATTCAAAAGCGCCTGTAAATTGTCTAATTGAAATAAATGTTTTTGATTTATTTTTTATTTGATAAGAAGAAGGGTGTTTTAGCAATGCATCCGCGAATACCTTTGGTGTCGTTGATGACATAGATGGAGATTACTAGTTAACCATCGAGTGGGATGATGGTGTTATTTTTTCCTGTTGTTACTTACCGCCATGCCATTTTCACATGCACATGGATATCCTAGCGTTGCTCCCAATAGAGGGCACTCGGCCTCTTTTTCCCAGTTCAGCATGCATGCGTTCCAATCTACGTTAGACAGGAACGCTTCGATCATGGCTGTATTCGCCGGTCCGTTAACCTTGTTGCGATAGCCGGCCACGAATAGCTTAGTCAAGACTTTTGTGAGTAAAGGAAGTACTCCTAGCGGCTGATCCAATGGTACCTCTATGAAATTGTTTAGAGAACTGAAATTAAAAGGGATTTTTTTTATTTTTTATTAATTCATATTGGGAAACCCTGGTATTTCATTATGATTAAACTAATTCAGCCTTATTCCAAAACGCGATCAAAATTTTATTCTAGAAATAGATAATTTTTATGTCGAAAAGAAATATTCTTAATTTTACTTGCGAATAAAGGGAATATAGGTATTTGGTTTCTTACCCGTTGAAACATCTAAGATAGGCCGCTTGACTTAACTCCAGCAAACCTTAAATATATATATAATTTCATTATTTAATGATGTAAGATAGAAAAATATATATTAAGAGAGATGTTTTTGAAAATTCTAGGGAATAAAATCATATAATTTACGTCTTAACCATAAAATCCTGCTTGAAGTTAGTACCTCAAATTAAGCTAACGGCAATTGGTTTATTCAAATAAAAATCCGACCAAGTGTGTGTCAGTACCCGTGCAGTGTAGGGTTCCGTAATACATTTAATTTAGTCGGTCCACTATAACGCTTGGTTTTCACTACGAAACTATACACCGTACACTCAGTGTATACAGCGAGTGTAAACAAGAGCGTGACATTTATTGTGACGCGAGAAAAGTGTCAAAACATCACAAAGATACTGTTGAAGTGTGAACAGAATAAAAAAAAACTGACATTAAATTTGTGTAGCAATTTCTGTCGTAGTATAAACCTAGCTTAACTCTATAACGGGTAAAGCCTACTTAGTTCTGATCGTTTACCTTAAAACTTCGTTATACAATTTAATATGGTACTTCTTTGTTTTTTTTTTCAAATTGTCATTTAGAAGCAAGAGAGAGGAGATAATAAAAACATATATGTCGCCGTAGGATTAGGGTATGATTATAAGATAGATATAAATAAGATATATAGATTATAAACTGACGACCTGAGTGGTTTAGTGGTCACCATGCCGGAATGCCACACAAGAGGTCTCGGGTTCGATTCCCGGCCGGGCAGAAATTGAAATGATGAATTTACGGGTCTGGGTGTTACTATGTATAATATGTATGTATTTATAAAAAATATATAAGTAGTATATCCGTTAAGCTAGCACCCATAACACAAGCATGCTTGCATTGCTTACTTTGGGGCTAGATGGCGCTGTGTGAAATTTTCCAAAGATATTTATTATTATTATTTAAACTAACGGTACTCATTGGCATAATAATAGCAAGCAATATTACGTACCTGTACCTTATTCATTATATTATTCATTTTCGGTAGCTTATCAAAGTCCCATGTCAAACCGTACGGACAATTATAAGCTATCGATAAAATATATATCTATCTGAAATAGGGTCTCATCTACCTGCCGGGGCTGCGAGATGTTCGAAACAATTACCGCACCCCCGGAATAAAAAGGGCTGAGGAAGGAACGTGGATGGGCTTTAGTCAGTAAGAGTCTGACACTCCCTCTCGACCCATCCGTGGCGGGAGAACAGGTTTGATATTCATTTTAATCGGTTCAGCCGTTTTGCCGTGCACAAACTAACTTTCACATTTATAATATTATACTTCATCATCCGCCTGCTTTTATCCCAATTTATTTGGGGACGGTTACTTATACTTCATTTACAACAAGATTTAAGAAACTTCCCAACTCTTTTTGCAGCTTATTCAAACGATAGAACCGTTGAAAGCAAAATAATGTTTTCAATAACAAATATATTCTGCACCTGTTGTTGTCTTGTCACCTAATGGTTTGAATAAACAGTAAATAGGGTGCGTTTAAATGTCTAATCTCATAATAAGTGCAGTATAGTTAGTTACGATAGTAAAAAAATAACAATGGAATTATCTTTATTACCTACTAGCTTCTGCCCGCGACTTCGTCCACGTGGAATAGTGGTGCTCCGCTCCTATTGGTTTTAGCGTCATGATATATAGCCTATAGCCTTCCTCAAGAAATGGGCTATCTAACACTGAAAGATTTTTTCAAATCGTACCAGTAGTTCCTGAGATTAGCGCGTTCAAACGAACAAACTCTTCAGCTTTATTATATTAGTATAGATATAATCTAGGGAATATACCCATTGTTTTTTTTAAGTAACGTAAAGTAGTACTTACATAATAAAGTGAACGCAGTTTTCAAAATATTTAAATACATGATACTGTTATTATTTAAGTTTTCTTCGCAAGCTTCAACTACTGCCTCTTCATCCTTGGCAAGGCACTTATATACATAAAATTTTCTACAAAACACTTGTATTGATTTAAATAAACAAACTTAAATATGTATTTAAGTGTGTTGTAAGTGTTGATTTTATTTAAGGATTAATTGACTTAATACCATTAATTATGTAGGTAATAATTGGTGCATGGTGACGTTAGGTAAGTTGCACACTAACCGTCTTACTTATAAAGTTCGATTAATATTTAATCTGTTGCTTAGCAATGGATTAGTAAAAATAATGCTGCTGTTTAGCTTTAATCAGAACTTAAGTTAGTGGCTTTATCCTGGATTACGACGTTTTTAGACATTTTTAGGATACCTGCAACATGTAAAGTGGAGATGATCATTTTGTAAGTACGCGAGTGTACAGGAAACGGCTTGTATGAAATATTTGAAGTATGACCATTACTTATGGCCAGGGGATGGTTGCGTTTTGACGACCAAATGTAACTGCTAATAATGGTCGTTAAAACGGTTCATAAAAATAAAGTCTCAAGGCTAAATAAAACCTTGCCAGGACTGTGGGATGTTCGAAAGAGTTCACATACATAGGGCTGAGGAATGAACATGGATAGGTTTTAGTCATTAAGAGTCTGACACACCCTCCCGCCCCACCCACGGCGGGAGGGGTCATTTGATGATTTCCCATCTGAAAAAAAAAGAGTTAAATAAAACACCAAGTAAAAATTGCACTGATTTTATTTTAAAACAATACTGTTACACAAATACACAACACGTTTATTTATAAAAATATTAGTAGTAATAAATTAGCCTTATTACTAAACAACCACTAAACTGAAAAAATAATATCGCTGTTCTTATTCACTAACTTCCTACAAATTTATATAATAGGTATTGCCTAACTTACCTACTTAATAAATCGTTATTATGAAAAACTATATGCAACTGTACAATGGTATATAACGTTTGTTCAACGCTTTTAGTATCACATATAACTGATAAGGCAAAAAAAAACTGTTTCTTTATGTGCTAGTTGAGTATGGGAATGTTTCCAAAAAAAGCTAGTGTGAAATTATTTCTACGTAGCGGACAAGGTTGTATTATGATTTGATTGATGGAACATATATATATTTATATAAATAATCAGCCAAATTATTCTGCGTATAGCCAGTTTCACATTAGGTCAGACCGTCAGTTTTACCGCAACGACAAAGAAGTCTGATGTTATTAACGGTTATTCTGCTCAGGCCCAAGTTCACCGACAAGATAACAGTCCGATCAACTCAAAACAGCTGTTTACCATAAATTCAAAATTCTGTCTTACAATGGTTCAATGGTATCATTTGGGTTTTTTATCCCTAAAACGGTCGATTACTAATCCGGGGTTGGACAAGAAGTGGGTAACATGAAAATTCCTGCTTCGTGGTTAAAAAACTTTTTATTTAACGGTTCGATTAGGTAACTATCTGTCGGTGAAGTTGGTCCCTAGTAATATAATCATTCACTTGCATAGTTACATAGTACCAGCTACAGATTTAGTTCTGATTAATCAAGTATAAAAATGTTAATTCAGGTTATTCATTACATTGAATTTTTTTCAAGCTACTTAAAACCGTTTTGTTTCATATTTTGTAAAATGTTTAACACTTGAGTTTAATACCGATTCCGGAGTTATATTGGTTTAGTGCCAATTGTTCAAACAATATTATTCATTGCATATTTTCGGAGGTATTAATGCAAAATTAATTTATTCGTTTCGGCATCTTACTGCTGTAAACAATCAGTTTCTTTTTATTGATAAAAAATCAAATGCTATCCTGAAAATTGCACAGTTTTAGGCGAGACAAACGGTGTCGATTATTGTTATTATTAATTTTGATGTTGCGTTAGTTGTCAGTAATATTTCTTATGACGTCATCGTCAGCATGGTTTACATTCCCATGTAATGTCAATTACAAAAAATCTAAAGAGTTCCGTATATTTTTTTATTTACAAAAAAAACTCGTCAAAACTGAGTTACATTGAAACATGACTTGTAATATCCAGCTCACCTAACCTTGGCGAGATGAGACTTCCGTCTAATATAATACATTTGTACACTGATTCCCAAAAAAACTTGTACCGCTACGTTCAAGGAGGAGCGGCTGATATATTGTTAGGCACTACCTCAGACACGTTATCTGCCGAGTCCTCCTCGTTTTCCTTGTTAGCCGGCTCCTCTGGCTCGTCCCTCATGAGGGCGCGGTACTTCTTAGCGATGACCTCCCAGTCAACCACGTTCTCGATCTTCGTGGCGTTGCTAAAGCTTAGCTGGGAGCCTAGAGGACTGAGGTGAACCACGGAGAGACGCGTTGAATCTGAGAGAAAGACGACTATAATGACCACTAGTGTCAGTGTAAGGTGATGGAAAAAATATGTAAAAGTATACGTGATTTTTGCAGTAATTAGGTGTTTCTAATTAATGTTTGTAAATTTTTGTGATTTGTGATAATCAAAGTGAAAAAGTCGTTCTTATTGTTTGTTTGTGTTCATATATATGTAAATAATTTACAACTACATATGTGTCCCTGTGGTGTTAGCGGATATTCATACGATGTCTGTCTTTATGATGCTTGAAATTAATATTGATTACGTGTAGATAGAATAGTGCCCAGTTCAGCTGTTAGAAATTAATTAATATTGTAGATAGGAGTATTGTAAAAGAACTTGTTGAGTCATCACTGTACGTACGTATTCTGAGACCAAAACTTACCCTTCGGAACAACCTGACCTCTCTTCACCTTGGACAGCCACTTGGCTCCTGCCTTCGACCGCGCGCTCATCTGGTCTTGTCTCTGCAAACCGATCATATGCACCAAGCTTGGTCGCTTCTTTTTGCTTAATCGGTCCTGGTGCGAAAGTAGTTGGATTAAAAATGGTGTGAAATGTTGTATAGTCAGACCAGTATACCTTGTGGATGTGGAGTGAATTTGTATGATGAGTGGGTATTATTCAAGTGCCTCGTCTAAATACATGATTTTGACTTTTGATTCTGGAGTGTTCAATTCATAATTTGAAAGCAAATATTGTGTTCGTTGCAATGTGCACATAGTTTGCCATGTTTACTTTACTTTGTGACAGTTTTTGAGACAATGTGACTTTGTCACTGTTTTTCAATATTTAATTTTCTTCTATTACTTGTAAGAGGACACTTTAAATGTTTGAAGAAAATGTTAGTCAGAATGTACAAGTATACTTTTGTTCATTTAGACTCTCCATCACGAATAAGGATGTATAAAAATGTGTAGGTATTTTATGTTAAAAAATCAAGATTAGAAAATGATAAAATTTAATTTTGTCTTAGCAAATAAAGAATAATATCTGAAAAAAATCGTCAATTATATCTTGTATTTTGAATAGCATAATGACAAAGTATACAAAAATATTCATTACGCAGTGGATGTAAAGTTCACTATGTTAATATTTATTTTTTGGAAAAATGTTGCTTTGTTTGACAGCTGAAATTCAGTTTTCAACAATATAGTTGTGTGTTGGAATTATTTTAAGTGTAGCAGTGGAGTCCTCTAAGACTAGGCTGAATATAGAAATGATATCAAAAGATTGTAGACCCTGTTCCTTTTGAAGAAGTTTCCAGAATCTTTTGCAGCATCAGACGACGTTAAGTTACTATTGTATATTTCGCCTAAAAGGAGATTGTGCTCATGTCTCAGTAACATACATGGGAGACTATCAATTTCATAGCAAGACCCCTCCGTGAAAAACACGCTGGTTCCGGCTGTCATTTGAAAATCTTTGACAGTCGTTACGGGAGAAGCTAGAAAGTCTGAAAATCAGTCTTTCCGAGGGTATCTTTGGGGTATTTTGAACCCATCGTGTTACCCTGTATATAACTGGGTTGTGGATGTGGAGGTCAGATAGGCAGTTGCTTTAAGTAAAATATTAGTATTCAGCTGTATCTAATAAGACTGGAAGTCGATCTCAAAATTGTTGGGAAAAGGCTAGACAGATGATGTTCAAATGTGTATTAGGCCTTCACTGTTATCACGGTGTGAAAGCGCCAACTCAAGTACTGAATACACTGAATCTTTACTGCAGTCTTACTGATTATCTTTGTTTAATCGAATTATGTAAATAATAAGTGGTGTAAGTGGCTCACCTTACACCTGTGGATGAGCCACATGAGCCACGTGGTAACGAGGTTGAGCGGCGACGGCGCGGTGCTCGTTCGGTGCATGTTACGGATCAACTTGGACAGTCCGTATTTCCACTCTATGTCTGATTGTGCCTGAAAAATTTAACTTATTAATACGTTGCATAAGTTTAGTGATTGCATTACATTGTTATTGTAATACTAGCTGTTTCCCATGGTTTCACTTGCGTCCTTGGGTAATTAATAATATTAGTTAGGATTAGAAAAAAAAAGAAATGTTAGTTGAAGTACATACATGGTAGATGCTAAGTTGGTTTTCAATAAAAATGTTTTGTGCCTACAAAGTAATGTAGTAGATAAAGAAATAGATGTTTAATAACGTATAGGTATAATAAAGGTGCTAGAGACATCCTTACTGTAATGTTGTTCAAGGCCACCTAATCTCAATTAACAATGTATAATTGTTCAGCCTTTCTCAGGGTTGAAATAAGGCGAGATAACCTACATAGTGAGACGAAGGTTGGTTCCGAATAGAATACTGCACAAGCGGTTTCTAATGCTAAATCATTCATACAGTGTGCCTAGTTTTTAAACACACTATTGCATAATCTAATACGTTCAGTTGAATTGAACTGGTTAATTCACATGCGTTTTGTTAAATATCTACTCTCTCACAGGTTCTATGTTGGCTCCAGTAATTTTTCGTCTAATTTTATTTATATTAAAAACATGAACACCATAAAAATATTTTAGCAATCGAACAGTTTTGTCCCTTTTAAAGTAAAATTAAGTTTTAAAGAAAATGATAAAACAGTTCGATAGCTCATAACATAAGCTTATTAGGTGAATCTTCTTCATGAATAAGACGGTTAAACTACATATATTGCCCATACTTATTGAGCTAAGTTCAATATATGTATTCGAAATTGTATATTTTGTTTTTGCGTATAATTAAATTTTAATGTGCTGTAATTGAATTTAAATTAATGTGTTTGAAAAAACGTGACAGCATGTGACAATAAAATATATCCAATTTAAACAAAATATATTATTTATTTTATTTTAATAATTAATTCACGAACCCGACAACGTGCGATCATCGAGCGTCATTTATTTAAGTAGCTGCTTTATTTATCACGTTTTAAATACTTTGTTTAACAGTGTAAGTATGCGAACAAGGTACAACATCACGGTTGAATGTGTTCACGTGTTACCTGTATCCTTTGGTACGTGTCTGACATCATAGCGATGAGCAGATTGATCAGTACCACCACCGACACCAGCATGTAGATCCCGAACACAATTTTAAACAGGTAATTGGTCCAGGCCGGCTGTATGTTACTATCGTTACGGTGCACCCGCGTCTGGTCCGTCGTCGTCTGCCCGAATACGGCGAAGAACAGCAACTCGAACGAATACAGTGGGTTCATAGTAACTGCGAACAAAAGATCAGAGTTCTGGGCGACACGCAGTTACCTGTATGCGTTGGTAAGTGTCCGACATCATCGCAATGAGGAGCGTTATGAGCACCACGACCGACATCAGTAAGTACGCCCCGAACACGAACTTGAATATGTTCTGAGTCCACAGCGGCCGCACGCTGGACACGTAGTTAAGGTCCGACAATGTTATCTGTCCGAAAAGTGCGAAGAACAGTTTCTCCAACGCCTCGACCGGTGACAACGTCGCTAGAAGACAATACTCAACATGGACCACGGTCTGGTTGCACTCGGCGCGAATACGCGGCCGGGGTAGGTTGATGCATGGTTCTCTGTGCCTATCTACTTTATTAGACAACTTTAAATAGATAAATTATATATGAAAAATGTTTGGTCTACTCCTGCATCAATCTTCCCGTATATCTAAAGATCTAACACGTCTAAATTGACACCTATTTGTATGGATGAGATAGATTGATACGGTTGTGTATGTTTTCTTTACATTGGTATAAAAAAGTGTAACAGTGTGTTGTAACTTTGGATTTTTGTGTTTAAAAATAATTTAGTGTAAGTGTGCTAATTATAGAGTATTAATTAGTAAATTTCCACTTATTATACCAGTGCATCAATCCACCCCGTCCCGTCTACGGCTAGGACATCGAGAGCGCGGGCGAGAGACGCCACAATGACGACAAACAGCCAAACATATCCGAAACATAAAATGTACCTCGGAGTGGTGTAACAAACGCAGGACATAAGCCAGCCGCGGCATGCGCAAATCAAACTTGCTCCATCAAATGCGGTGAGGTCGGCCACTCATTCCACTAAAACTAGTATTGTGACGCGCAATGCATGTTCTGTGTCCACATCTGGAAACCACGTCTCTCATAAAGCCATGTGATGCGATGCAGAAAATGCATTGTGTACTTAAATAGACATCAAATATTCTAACCACCAAACACTTACACGTGCCATAATATGAAAATAAAACTTTGAAATTATGGCGAGGCGAAGTGTACTTTGTATATTACAGAGACCTAACATTCCACATTCGTAACGTGATGGCGACAGTTATCTAATGGAATGTAACGTATAAACCAACGATGATAACATTCTCGATGTGACAAACACTGAAGCTTGCAAGCGGATGCACATAATATATTGTTTATAACACAAAATAAATAGTAAAACAAGCACATCGAGTTGTTATGCGATCATCGTAAGGAAAATGGCATTGAGATACTTGTATGCACATAAATATAAACAAACAGTTTTGTTCGTGTATGCGGACTTACGTCCCGTTGGCCCCTGTTTCCTCCTGTACGATTCCCCAGAAAATGTATTTTGCCATTGCGTGTCATACGTTTGTCGTTTCAATCGAAGAGTTTCTATTACGGCAATAAGTACAACATTAAACATTTCAATGAAAAAATATGATCTACATACATGAGTGGATAGTATCTATGGGAGATGGTAGGCAATGTATGTGTAATGGATTCACACTCACCGTCGGAGAACAGCTTCTTCCTTTGTTGTCTTGCATATTTATTGTCTTCCGCCTTGATAATATTCCTGAACGGCTGGTTCAACGCAACTATGTGCATCGAGAAGCCGAATACAAAGATCGCTAATACAGCGAGGAACCTGCCCAGATCCTTCATGAGATCTCCAATAATAATAGCCCATGGCCCGAATAGGTGGTGGAAAGATAAGAAATCTAATATTTGAACGCACGCTAATAGAAATGATAACGCAAAACATTGATTCCTACAATACATAAGCGTTGGCCAATACTTAGGTAATACGAATATCCAGCCGACGACGTGTGTAGCCACGCCGATCATGCCGCATAATAATACTGCTATTTTGATCCACCCTAAACCAGACTTATCGCTGGGGTTGGTGAGCTCAAACAGTAGGAGACCGCTCAGACAAATGAGCAGCATCCACTCATACCACCTAGGAATTAAGCTATCTCTAAATATCGAATTATAAATAGGCGTTATCGCTACTAAGGCTAACAATACCATCAGGTAAATGTGTGAAGTTAAATACGACATGAACTTAATTATTGGTATCTTATTATATCTATGGCCTAATGGAAGAGAGAACACCACCCAAACGGGTGGACATACTATAAATGCGAAAAAAAGGAACATAATTTTGATGCCGGTCCATTTGAGGCTCCCTCTCCAGAGTTCCTGTAAAGAAGCGAAGTAATGAACATCATCATAGGTTTGCGGTGACTAGTTCTGCGAAGTAGGGAAGTTACCTATTTTTTACCTGAAGATATCTCTGGACCACTGTGTGGGCTATGACCTCCTTCTGTTCATTCTCTATGAGGACGTCGAGGAACTCAATGTTCCTGTTGTCGGTGGCAGTGAGGATGTGTCCGGCGGACTCGGCGCCGGCGGCTAGCGCCAGCAGCTCGGTGGCCATCGCTTCACATTGTTTTCCTGCCGCTATAAGGTCTTTGGCACGCTCCTTTTCCTGTTAAGGCAGACAACGTGCGATAAATATTGATTTGCTGATTAATAGACATAAATAATAATGAAGTGACCCATACCTTAGTGGAAAGAACTATGTAAATATTAGACAGTTTAGCTGCGGTGTCGACAGGTGCTGGCGACACTAACACGAACTCCTCGATGGGGATGTTGTTGTGGTTCTTGGAGCACACCATGAGGTTGTACACGAACCTCTTGTCGTCCATAAGGGACTGTGTGTCGTGTTCCTTGTGCAGTAAGTACTCTAGGACATCGTTGTGGTTTTCCGAAGCGGCGAACCAAATTGGAGCACAATTAAGGTTAGTCTCGCTTTTCGGTGACGCTCCTGATTCGCACAAGAGCTTCACCACGTTAAGATGTCCGGCTTTCGCTGCACAATGTAATGGTGTCCAGCCATTTTTGTCGGTCGCGTTTATTTCTGCGCCTTGACCGAGCAAAACTTCTACCATCTGGTAGTGTCCGTGCGTCGAGGCTATGTGCAACCCAGTTTTGCCGTGTCTATCTGTACTTTGAAGCAGCTCTGCTGATCTACTGAGGAGAAGACCCACAATAGACATGTGTCCTCCGAAGCATGCGAGATGCAGCGGGTTGAAGCCCTGGAATAAGAAAAAAAAAAAGTTATAACATTAATCAGACAATTTTAATTAAGTTTTGAGGACTTACATTTTCATTAGTCGCGGCGTCCACTTGTACTCCAGCAGAGTTGAGAAGTAGTCGCACGACGTTTTCGTTACCATTGTAAGCTGCTAGATGTAGTGGTGTTAGTCCAGACTCAGCACCTAGCTCCGGAACTAGTGATACCCCAGTAGGAGCTTCTGACTTTACTGTTCCTGGCACATGGGATAGGAGTTCTCGGACAGTTTCTGCATAATAAAAAATACATTATCAAGATTACATTCAAATGTCATTTGGTTAATTTGCATTTTTAAGTTAACTAATCATACCAGCTTGTCCATAATAAGCAGCTATGTGAAGTGGCGTCAATCCTAATTTCTTGCTAGATATCCTCAACGTATTTGTAGATCGCATCACATCTAACACATTAGTGTGTCCGTATTGTGCTGCCAGATGTACTGCAGTAAGACCTGTTCTATTCTCATCCGTGCAGGACGCTCCTGCTCTTACAAGGACTCTTACAACATCCGCATGGCCACCTTCTGCAGCTAACTGCAGGGGTGTCGAGTCATTCAACTTATTCCTAGCAGATATAACACCAGTTCTATCAAACTTCATGAGTTCTTCAATCACTTTCACTGAGCCTTGAATAGCCGCTATATGAGCACACGTGTTCCCATCCTTTGTAGTAGCCATTACTAAGTTTGGATGTTGTTGTAAAAAAAGTTGTACCACTTCATTGTAATTATTTTGTGCAGCTGCATGAATAGGTTTCTGTCCTAACTCGTCTGTCGCATCAATGTTAGCTCCAAGTTCTAGTAAAAGTTTACACACTTCGATTTGACCGCTTGCTGCTGCTAAATGAAGTGGAGTCTGCTTTTTCAATGTGAGAACATCTATCATGGCATTGTGATCTCGTATTAAAAATTTGACTAGATGCGCGTAGCCATTCATAGCTGCTAAGTGAAGAGCTGTTCTACCATTTCTGGCTTTAGAGTTAATAAAAGCTTTGTTAGTTAAGAGAGCATCACAGACTTGTAGGAAGCCGTGTTCAGCGGCGAGATGGAGAGCTGATCTGCCTTCTGTATCAAACACGTCCACTCTCGCGTGGTTCGACAGTAGCGTACTGACAAGTTCCATATGCCCCCTATGACAAGCTATTAGTAAAGGCGTCCAACCTATTGAGTTCTGCTTGTTCAGTGCCCTGCTTACGTCAGCTGGGGATATATGCGCGATCATCTCAGTCATGACATCATTGTTGCCAGCGATGGCACAAAAATGGAACGCCGTTTCATAATTATGTTTTGTTATTAAGGTTACGTCTGCGCCATTTTCTATTAGGCATTTGACTACTTGTCGGTCAGCTGTTGGTATCTTGACCTCCTCTTTAGTAATTTTGCAAGCGAAGTGCAGTGCGCTCGCGCCGTCTTCGTCTACCGAGTCGATGTATGTCGTAGCAACTGCTTCACCTTTATGATCTTTGACGAACTCTATCAAGTGTCGCACCACATCTGGTTTACAACTCCGACACGCCATATGTAAAGGAGTTTCACCACTCTATAAAGCAAAAGGAAATAAATAACATTACAATATTATTAATGCAAAACACCCAACGCAATTTTCTTAACAGTTTTTTTTACTTTGATTAACACCCATTTCAAACTTGACTATACCGACATCGTACCTTGGTTTTCCTCAGCGGGTCACCTCCATCTTCGAGCAGTAGTACGAGAGTGGCGAGGTTGCCGTACTTGGCAGCCACGTGGACAGGAGTTTGGCCGTCTTCTGTCGCTTTGTTAGGTCCAGCACCAGACTTTAACAGCATCAGCGCGCATTTATCACCTGAAAATTATTAAATATCCTTATTTACAGCTATCTCACCGTCTATCAGCCGAAGCTTTTTGTCACCTTCATTAGTTGTAATATTATGTCACATTTTTAGGGTTCCGTAGCCAAATGGCAAAAACGGAACCCTTATAGATTCGTCATGTCTGTCTGTCTGTCTGTCTGTCTGTCCGTCCGTATGTCACAGCCATTTTTTTCCGAAACTATAAGAACTATACTGTTGAAATTTGGTAAGTAGACGTATTCTGTGAACCGCTTTAAGATTTTGACACAAAAATAGAAAAAAAGTAATAAATTTTGGGGGACCCCATACTTAAAACTGAAACTCAAATTTTTTTTTTCATCAAACCCATACGTTTGGGGTATCTATGGATAGGTCCTCAAAAATGATATTGAGGTTTCTAATATCATTTTTTTCTAAACTGAATAGTTTGCGCGACAGGCACTTCCAAAGTGGTAAAATTTGTGTCCCCCCCTTGTAACTTCTAAAATAAGAGAATGATAAAACTAAAAAAAATATATGGTATTGACTACCATGCAAACTTCAATTGAAAATTGGTTTGAACGAGATTTAGTTAGTAGTTTTTAAGTAATCAGCAATTTTCCTGTACAAACAAACTTAATAAATAACAAACTTAATAATACAGGAAAAAAAAAGAAGATAATTGCGACTTTATTGCGTATTTTTTCTTTCCAATGGTCGGAACCCTCGGTGCGCGAGTCCGACTCGCACTTGGCCGGTATTTTTTGGATAAAGTGTAGTTATTCATTGAAGATTTGTTCATGTTACCAATGATAATACGATAATACTGAGTAGAATTTTCATCTCAATCATTTGAAGTTCTGCTCTAAGTTTGCTTGGAGAATTTCTATTAATTCACATTTTATTAAGTAAAATATTTGAAAAACGTTATATCGAAGCTTTTTGTAGTTCAATATCGTGTTAGTAGAGGTTGTCTGGAAGTAAATGCTGATGGTAAAAAGATCACCTGTTGTAACTCATTAGACCAGTGCTTTTAACTTTTGAAAACAAAAAAAATAATAGTAGGATGAAACCCATTGGAAAAGGAGGAGAATACAATAAAAATGATAGGAAAAATAAATTACGGGCGATCTGAGGTCGGGAAGTGGGGGGGAGGGGGGGTTAAAGTTAAAAAAACGGTTTATCTCAATTTCCGGCAAAACTACAAGTCCTATGAAAAAAAGTTAAATGGCAAAGTTGTAGGTAATAAAAAGATCTACAACTTTTGGATTGACACTTTTTTCACATAACCTCAAAATGTATGTGAAAAATTCAAAAAACCAAATTTTTGGTTTTTTATTTTTATCTTTTACAATAATTAATTTTTTTTCACGAAATTTGGTGAAAGCTTACCTTTTTACGTCCCAAACACACTGTAATTTATTTGATTTATAATAATTATTTTTTCATCCTTATTTTGACTTAATATCGAAAATACACCCTAATTTTCAATCGAAAATTCTCGTGTCAAAATATCACTTTTTTTTTTAAAGTCGGTAGTCTTTTTGTTCTTTGAAATCTCTACTTTCAGATGGTATAAAAAAATATTTACATTGCTATGGTAAATGTTCTCAGAAAATATAAAGAAACGCTACAAAATAACAGGTAGTAAGGCCTAGACCGGCTTAAATTTTTTGCGTAGTTGCCTATTTATTGCTATTTTAAGATAACTTATGTATCTGAGTGACCTACGGAACCTCGGACCTCTCTATGAAATACCTTTTAGCTGATCAAAAGGTATTTCATAGAGAAGTGGGGAGTTGCTAGAAGGATCTTGGCCTTGCTAACTGTTATTTCGTAGCGTTTCTTTATATTTTCTGAGAACATTTACCATAGCAATGTAAATATTTTTTATACCATCTGAAAGTAGAGATTTCAAAGAACAAAAAGACAGCCGACTTTTTTAAAAAAAGTGATATTTTGACACGAGAATTTTCGATTGAAAATTAGGGTTTTTTTTCGATATTAAGTCAAAATAAGGGTGAAAAAATAATCATTTTAAATCAAATAAATTACAGTGTATTTGGGACATAAAAAGGTAAGCTTTCACCAAATTTCGTGAAAAAAAATTAATTATTGTAAAAGATAAAAATAAAAAACCAAAAACTTGGTTTTTTGAATTTTTCACATACATTTTGAGGTTATGTGTAAAAAGTGTCAATCCAAAAGTTGTAGATCTTTTTATTACCTACAACTTTGCCATTTAACTTTTTTTTATAGGACTTGTAGTTTTGCCGGAAATTGAGATAAACCGTTTTTTTAACTTTAACCCCCCCTCCCCCCCACTTCCCGACCTCAGATCGCCCGTAATTTATTTTTCCTATCATTTTTATTGTATTCTCCTCCTTTTCCAATGGGTTTCATCCTACTATTATTTAATTCACTTTTTACCGTTTTTAGAGGCTAAAAGCACTGGCCTACATCCCAAATTTTTGTCTTTTCATTTATTGTAGTATCAAATGACATATTCTGGCTAGCCGTATTATTGTGCTTACCATCAGGTATCCTCGCAGCTATATGTAAAGCGGTCTCCCTCTGCTTGCCGCCTCTCACGTGCACATCAGCTCCATATCCGAGCAGGGTCTCTACAACGGCAGGCTTGCAGGACTCCACAGCTATGTGCAACGCTGTGTAATTATCCTGTACAGGCCATTTAAAGGGTACTCATGAAACTACTTCCTTCAAAAACCGGGTCAGAATAGTTGTTCAGAATTATTTTCTTAGAACATAATCAAGACAATCTTATCTAATAGGTTTCTCAATATCTGTAAATGTTCATCAAAATCCAGTAGTTGAAAAAAGCATAGCGTTTAATTTCCTAATGGAATCTAATGAAAAATGGTAATCGTCACTTAATGAGATCTGTTAGACAAACCAAGGGAATCTCAGAGATGCTCAGTATGATCTTTTGTCGTATGGTGAGATGAGTTGATGGTGGTTTAAGAATCGTTATTCTCATAATTATACTTTCTGAACTACGCTCCTTGATAATAGTACTTCATTAAACTAGCTCTTTCACCAAGACTAGAGAGCCTCATTGTAGGAACCAAGTAAAGTAACTAAATTCTTTCTTTTTTGGCTTTCAAAAGTACTTGTAAATAGGCCTAATTGAAATAAATGATTTGAATTGAATTGAACAAGTTGGAAGTTCAGTTCAGCTTTCATTCAGCTAGAAGCTGAAAGGCCAACAAAAGAAACAAGTGACATACGTTGGTTGTGACGTCAACGCTCTCGCCTTTCTGTAGCAGCGTGTTGATGATCCCGACGTGTCCGTACCGCGCCGCCGTGTGGATGCTGCGAGCGCCGTCCTGGAAATACATGGTTATCCTACAATTTAGTAAACCTAGCTGCTATGTAGATAGAGATTTAAAGCCGGTATCAAAAATGTATGATAAGAAATTTAATTAAAACGTTTATGTTTTTATTTTTGCATCCATATTTGTTTTATATACGTATTTATTAATTGATTGCTAAAGATATGGCATAATATAAACCTCATTATTATTGAGATTGGTTAAATAATACTACGAAATGCTCCCCGTAACTGTGCATTACGTGATTCCACACTGTACCTATAGGTAGGTAGGTACTTAAGGTTTCATAAAAACTATAATTATATTATTTACGATTACAGGTACCTAATGTATTTTTTTTCGTAATGCAATTGGAATTTTAATTCACAAAAATTCTGTTGTATAATTTTTCATTCGCTTCCGAATTCTTTATTAGACTTGATTCAGCTTACAAAATATTTGACCGACACAAACTAATGATGTAAGTATGAATAATAAAGCATACTTTTATGTAGAATGCAAATTAAATATGTAGAAACGGGTTCATATTTTATGCGTTACATTGCTAGTTTAGCTACTAGGTCACCCCTAGTTTCATGTCCGGCACGAGCAATGTATGTCGACCTTTATACGCAGTAGAGGAAATCCGGGCATGTCACATGTAACTAAGTACATAATGCTAGGAAGCGAAACATATATTAATTCTAACAAGGTTAGTGATCGCGATGTCGTTGTTTAGAATGTTAACCATAAAACAATAGTAATGACAGGGATTGAAGGTTAGCAGGGTATTTTCAAATGTTTAGCCTTTTTTCAAATGGCTTGGCTGTATGTAGGTAGTTGTGCTATTATTTATCTATTGTTATAACTGTTATAATCAAGGTTATGGCATACTTTTGAGTAGGACAAGTTTTTGGTTAAATTGAGTAGTTTGTATTTGCTTGGAAATACCTTAAATATTCAAAATTGTTTATATAACAAATTGTTTATATAAACATTTAATTATTTTTTTTGTAATTTTTCTTTTTCATACAAATTTCAAAATATCTTAATTCCTTTTCAAAATCGGTATGTACTCAGCATCATATCAGAGCGAGAGAAGTCATTTGAAGATTTCCGATCCAAAACAAGGTAGTAGGTACCATTAGTCCGGTCAATTTAGACAATTGAAATAAAGAAAATTCCGACAGAGCCAAATCTTCGTAGAGACCTTAGGTTTACCACAAGGAATAAAGTGTCAAAAGTCCCCATCAGTCCCATGTGAGCTTAGGGACTTATTCGGGGCCCAATGTCAAAATTTTAGGTTTTTTGGATTTTTCTCGAAAACGGCAAGTTTTATCGAAAAAGTACCTTAGAGCAAAGTTGTAGATCTTAAAATTCTCTATAAAAATGGTCTTTGTAATTTTTCTCTAAGACCCACTATTTCCCAGATATTGCGTTTGTAAGAATCATGAATCTCCCAAACACGTAAAGTGGGGATGAATATTTTGTTTCTCGCGTACCCCTCCGTGTGGTATGGGTATCGTTAGATAGGTCTTTCAAAAATATTATGGGTGTGTGAAGACCATTTTTTGGTCAAGCGAGCCATTTGCGTAATATATAGCTTTTGAGTGCAAATTTTTGTTCGATACGAGTTACCCCCCCCCCCCTCTAACTTTTGAATGGCTGTACCTAGAAATGTGAAAAAAATCACAGACGTAGTACATGTAATGAACTTACAAGGAAAACTATTACGGCTAAGTAGGCTTAACCGGTTACAGAGTTACAGTCGACTAACTAACTCTTACTACGGAACCCTACTGCGCGTGGCCCAACACGCACTTGGCCGGTTTTTTATGTATACATTATACTATTCTAAGAAAATTCTCAGGTACCGACATAATGTTTGATGAATTTGACAGTTCTAGTAAATCAACAACATTTTTTTACAAACATTAATAATAAATCTCATTTTATTTATATGTTAAGTAACAAATTAACAGCTGAAAATATTGCCATGAAACAAGCTCCGAATTACGCCGATGTCCTCATAATTGAAACAGCAATAGAACAATTTAATGCAAGAAATACAACTATTGTAGTGGGTGAAGATGTTGATTTATTAGTACTACTCACTGCAAGGACTCCATCTGATAAAATTACTTTACTTTTTTAAACCTGGGAAGGCGCAGCAACGGACAGAAATATATTTGTAGTGCCAAATGTGGCTGTAAAAAAGTAGGGTTGCAGTGTTCTCCAGCGTGTACCAATTGCCAAGGTCTTGCTCAAATGTTCAATTAAATACAAGAGAGGAAGATTCATGTGATTTTGATGAAGAGACAACTGATTCATCTTCATTTGAACAATTTCTAAGCGTTCATCAACAGGAAGGAGAAGAAGAAGAACAAGAAGAAATTGAAGAAAACATGATTGTTGAAGTTGAATATGAAGAGTATGAGTCAGATTAAAGTAATAAAAAAAAGTTAGAACGACAGTTAAACTCAGTAACCCATATCAATAATCTTCATACTATTAAATAATTATTGTTCCTGAAAATAACGTCATAAAGGTTCGTGAAATAGGCCTACCGGGGATACCACGTTAAAAAAAACGCGCCGAGTACACTACCTCACAGGTGGTGTGGAAATGTGTGCATATTATGTAGAACGTGATTCTTACAAGCGCAATATCTGGGAAATAGTGGGTCTTAGAGAAAAAATTACAGGGACCATTTTTATAGAGAATTTTAAGATCTACAACTTTGCTCAAAGGTACTTTTTCGATAAAACTTACCGTTTTCGAGAAAAATCCAAAAAACCTAAAATTTTGACATTGGGCCCCGAATAAGTCCCTAAGCTCACATGGGACTGATGGGGACTTTTGACACTTTATTCCTTGTGGTAAACCTAAGGTCTCTACGAAGATTTGGCTCTGTCGGAATTTTCTTCATTTGATCACTATTTCTATGTCTAAATTGACCGGACTGCATATACTCTCAAAATCGTGTTTTTCTAGTATGTGTATGTGCAAAAAATAAATTAAAAGGCTATTAGGCACTCAATTTAAATAACTATTAATTTATTTAGAACAACAACAACTATAAATTCTTTATCAATTTTGCAGACTGAATAAAATTCGTTCTAAATAAAATTTTAATAACTCCTACATTTAAAATAAGGCTAAGGTTGTGTCACAATGAAATATATTTTTAATTACGAATGCACTGGCGACGAAATTAAACACGCAACTTTCTTATAGCTGTGGCGTGTACAGTCAGTGGCGTAAGGTACCGGTACAATGAAGACAGTGTCACGGAAGAACTGTAGACTTATTTATTTGAATTTGTTAATTACCTTACGATCATTAATGATGGCTATCCATTATGGTCGTTGTATCTTCTATTTGTAAAATAATACATGACATACTTTTCCTTAATACCTTGGATAGGTACTTTTTTTACTTTGAAAGTTGGCATAATTTTAATCATTTTTACGTAGGTGATATTCATTTTATGTAATTAGTAAGAGCTTTAAAAATTATTCACTTATTCTATTAGGTTTGGCTTGCTTTATTTTTGTTAAGAAATTGGCCTTTATTAGCTGTCTTCAGTCGTATGTAGTAAAATATATGTATTATCTGTACTAAAAATATAAGTATTTGAAATTTTAAAAGTTGCTCGAATTCATTATTTATAGAACTATTATAACTAGGTTTTTTCTTGTATCGTAAGTACGTTTCCAAACGTACTCATGCGCGTAAACGTACTCTCAGAACCGAAACAATTTTATTTCTTCTGTGACACGCAGCGCGGCAGCCACATCAAATGTGCCAAACGAGTTACTCGTGCAAACAAAAACTATTATATTTATCCTTCATTTTAATAGTAGGTACAGTTATATAAAATAAATTAGCTTTAGATATTAATAAAATGAAATAGTCAAATAATCCATGAGTTCTATTAGCATTGTTCACGTAGTTGCAGTAAACTCAATGTTGTATGAGGACAAAGAAAAAGGAGGGTTACTATATTATAGTAGCAACTGCCTATCCTTTGTTCGACATCAACTCATCATGACGGCATGTTTTAATGTGGTTAATGCATTATTAAAAACATGTAGGTACATGGTGTCTTACGAATTATTTATATGTTTTACGATTCATTGTTCATACACGAATGACCAATTCATCAGCTAACAAAAAAAATATTAATACATTGTCTTAAAATGCAAGACTAGTATTAAAACGTATCTTAAACAATTGTATCAGATACATATTTATCTACATAGGAACTTTTTTGAAAATGCTTTGTGTCCTATAGTGTAGCTATACTTAAATATACACTACTTACAAGTAAACAGGAGTGTTGTTAGGTTATATATGATTGAATCATCATCAGCCTATACATTGTACCCACATAATGCATGAGAATTGTTCAAGGCGGATTGTCGATTTCAGACTTTTTATGTCCAGGTTTCCTTACGATGTTTTGCTTCACCGTTAGTCAGTGAAGTCTATATACTGAGAAAGTACATATGACTTTAGAAAAGTCACATCGGTACTTGCCAGTACAGCCCCTTAACCACTAGTTCATCACGACTTTTTACTACCTTTGAATACCTTCCTAAAAACTATTATCATTTATCAGAATATAACAACTGTACCTTATTAGGCATGTGTAGATAGACTCCCTTCTTGAATAGCATCATAGCGCAGTCGGCATGACCGTTGAGAGATGCTATGTGCATCAGTGTGCTGCCGTCCTTAGTTCTCTCGAATATTGACGCCTTAAACTTGTCTGCTAGGAGTTCGATGATCGCCGCGTGCCCGTTCTCTGCTGCTAAGTGCATTGGGGTTCGGTCTGGAAGGGAAATTGAAGAATCATTAGCATTCGCTTAAATTATAAAAGCAATAGAAGTAACAGATCACCAAAGAGAAACGCACAGAATCTGAGCGTTTTGAGTATAGTATAAAATGTTCATGCTAATATTTGCTACTTAGTGGGCTGTGACTTTTCTGAGACACTTATGTTCTAGAAGTGGGCTGAGGAGTGGCATCAAAATGAGGCCGACATAGAATTTTGACAAAATGAAATCATCTCACCTTCATTATCAGCTATAGCAGCGTTCGCCCTGACTCCATAGAAGTACTTGACGAGAGGCTCATCTCCTTCCGCGGCCGCGATGTGGAGGGGGGTCTGGCCGGCGCCGTTGACTGCGTCTACGGCTGCTCCGTAGTCCACCAGGATGCGTGCCATGTCCACGTCTCGCCGCCTCGCCGCCAGGTGCAGGGCTGTGTCCCCCGCGGGGGTCGACGCCTGGGCGGCACACGGGTTGTTAAACTACTGGGATTAGTATCCGTGTCTCACAGGTGATGGTAGCGAAAGCTTTATGATAGTGGCAGAAGCTGGGTGGGTAAGGTATTAACGTGATGCGTCTTTACTGTATACATTATAAATACTTTATAAAAATTCTACTGGAACATCCAGTTTTACGTTAGATATACTCGTATAAAACTTTTAACTATTGGTGAAGCGCTGACGAAACGCTTATAACTTAACCATGACAATTATAGTGTATTACTGATTATTTTCAAGATATTCTATTAAATATTGTATAATATTCTAAAACAACAAGAAACTCTATTATTTTATAAGAACTTTACAAAAAAAGCATAAACAATAAATATTGCGTATTCTATTCAATAATACTCAATTTAACTGCAAAAAGCTGCGAGTTAACTTTAACAATGCAAAAAAGATTAACATTTCAGTAACTGAATAATTCATACGAAGTCGTGTGCAGTTGCATAACACTACATAATGTCGACGCGTGCGACATACGTCGACGTAAACAGCTGGGAGACGCATACCTTGAGCTGTTCGGCAGTCTGCGCGCTGAGCAGCTCGCGCACCATACTCTGGTTGCCAGCCTCCACTGCCAGCAGCAGCGGGATCTTCCCCCTCTGGAACACCATGTCGCGAATTAGCTTTTTCCATTCTTTCTGCCTGGCGCGCTCCTTGTTCAGCTCTATGAAACTGATCTCGAGCTTCTGCAGATCCTTCGCCTGCAGGTTGGCGGGCGGGCTGCGGGAGCGGCCGCCGCGGCTGGCACTGGCGGCGTCCCGGCCGTCGTTCATCGCGGCCGCACTGCATCCACGCGCCGCTCTCTACCACTAACAACTCACGCCGTGCATTGCGGGGTGCAACTGCACGAATCGCTTCCGAACCGTGACACCACAGACAATAATAGCCGATTTATGTGCATCGCAGTCTTCGCAGGCAACTAGACAATAACGTATAATCGATCGTCTATCGTGCTTCTCACTGAATACCGATGCATTCGAAATTGACACGATTTTCGATTTACTAAGTTTAGTCCGTCACGATCAGACCCAGTGATACGTACTTGATCCTCCATGAGTACTAAGTACTAGCTACACGAACGAACGTCGGAGGCCATGGCAAAGCTGCCTTCCTCTAGTCGTGACGAAGGACCGACTGAGACTTATTGTATTAAAATTAGTAATTTTGAATTTCAGCGCTGACGTTGTAACTAATATTCAGCGACTGATTTGCATTGTAAATTCGCGCTGTGACGTTTACTCGGCGGCTAAAGCTCGACGGATAATTAGCTAGTTTCTATTCGTACAGGGTGGCTCGTTCCTACTATCGGAATGTCCTTACACGTCAGCCTTGGGGAGACGCCGCGGCGCGCGACGTTCGCGTTTTGCTGGAATTTAGTCATAATTAGTTATTGTCGGCTTATTTTTGTCAGTTGATGCGTGTTGCGTCAAATGATGGCACGATAAGTTTGAAAGTTTTATTCGTTAGTACACAGATTTGCTTCAGCTCACAGTGTAAACGTAGAGTTTTGTTTACAGATTGTGTTTTAGGGTGTTTTCGGGGGTAGTTCCTGAATCAGGCGGATGGTGGTGCCAGGCGGCGCGGCTACACGCGATCGCTGCGACGACGCTGCATCTACGCCCGTTCACTACTCTTGTATTTACAATTCATAACTCTAATAACAGCGCTATAAAGCTTAAGATTTATTGTTCACAAGTCGTGTCGCTCGTTTAGTTTTACTATTTCCAATTTGCATACCATTTATGTATTTGCTAGACAGAGGTATCGATAGAGGTAGGCATCGGTCGTCGTACTAACGACAGACAGTAAATGACCTTTAATTCAATAGAGATGAACATAGTAAATAAACACTGGAACTTCTTATTGCAGTCCATGTTCCTCGCATCTCAGTAACCTCAATATTGTTGTTCTGTGCAAGAATATTCGCTTCTAAACTGTTAACAAAAAGAATTTCTAAACGGTAGTGCTTACCCCATCAACCCTCAGTCTGATATCCTTCCCCGCGGCAGTGAGCAGTGCTCTAAGTATGCTGGTGGCGGTGCCCGTCTGTCTGCTGGCCACTAAGTGCACAGCGGTCTGCTGCCGGCTCTGCAATCAACATGCTATGTAAAACAACAATTAATAAACAAAGCTACGAGGGTTTGCTACCTCGAGCTAAATGCAATGTTTTGTTTGAGTAATATGAGAGTTAAACGTAATTGCAGACCTAGTTTTCTTTTATTCTTTCTTTTCCTTTGCGCACGTAGAATAAAAAGGTATGAATTTATACCAAGAATTTGTAACGTAAAGTTATAATTATTACAATTATAATTAAAGCTACGCATCTTTGAGTTAACTTATTAAAAAAATATGTCTTTAAAATCAAGATGTATGTATTTTGAAACCATAATGCCTGTATATTAAAACATGTCTTTTTTTTCATTTTTGACAAAAAAAATGTCTTTTATAATGATAGGAATTCTTTTAATGGTTCTAAGAACTGTGAAGATTTTGAAATTTTACTTGATCTTTGTAAATTTATCAATTATACTGACGTCATCATTTTCAAAGTAATGTACTTAGGAAATATTGAGGTAATTAAAAATTGTCTGTAAGAGATCATGAAATTATATTGAGTTTAAAAAACTAGTTTTAAATAATATATTCTATTCTAATTTTATTTTATGTGGTTAATACAGGTATAAAGGTAATCTTACCCCCCCGGTGGCAAATGGATCGACCCCTCTCTTGGACAGCAGTAATTTGACGATGTCCTCTCTCGAGTACATCGCCGATATGTGGAGTACATTGTAGTTGTCCTGGGAAAAGAAAATGCATATTGAGCAAGCGTTGTGATAAATTTTCATGCCTTCTCTATATGAGAAGAGGCCTGTGCCCAGCAGTGAGCCAATAAAATATGCTGATAATGAATAAAGCACAAGTCTATTGTCGTGTACAAATCTTAAAGATGCTTTTGGGAATTTCTGTAGGAAAAAAAACTTTTCCCGTCTTGGGAATTGAACCCAAGACTTGAGCTTAGCTGCATGTAGCGGCGTTCGGCAGCGGTGATCTCTTGCATCCGGCTAGGTTAAATCTATGGTCCGAAGTGAAAAGGGGAAGCAGACACCTATGTGCTAGCGAAGGAGGTTAAACATTATCTTCCTAATATTCGCAGAAAACAATAAAAATCACAATAGTAAAATAAAAAGTACTCGGTAACTTTCATAAGATACAATCTACATTTTCTTGGCGATTTTTTAATAAGATTCTTAGTTCTAACTATAGACCGCCTGGTACGAATCTAGATCGACAACATTAGCCCCGAATAGCTTTTATTGGCAAAAAATGAAATAGAAACCCAGACGCCATAAAAATATGTTTTGATTTTCAGGGTTAGTTCCCCGGCGTCGTATTATTGCGTCCATAAATACTAGCTTGTGGGGGAAACCGAGGGCTGTACTTAAAATTGCTTCATTTACAAAAGTTTTAAAACTTAGACATATTAGTGTAGCACGTCTACGGCGTAGCAAGAAGTGACTACGAAATGCAACCTACGCTACTACGTATGGTGTAGTTGCTACACTCTTTTTATCCCGGCCAAGTATACTTACATTAAATATATTTTGTAAATCTTAATTATTTTAAAACTAATATTATAAACGCGAAAGTATGTTAGAATGTTTGGATGTATGTTTGTTACTCTTTTTCGCAAAAACTACTGAATGGATTTGTATGAAATTTGGTATACAGATAGTTTATAACCTGGGTTAACACATAGAAACTTGTTTATTTGGGTGCGCGAAGTAGTTCTCTCAGGACGCGGGTGAAACGGCGGGAAAAAGTTAGTATTTAATTATAATAAGTAGAGGAACTTGTATTATAATGTAAGCGATTCTCATTATTTGACTATCATGCTGTAATTAGAATTATAATTAATAAAATAAAATAAATTAATATTACAGACCTTGCATATTATTCTGATTTCGCCTTAATATTGTGGCTAACCTCATGAACACACCAAACGGTATTATATTCTATCGGTGTCACCAAATTACTTTCCATACATAAAATTATTATGTAGGTACAATTTGGTCACAACATTCTGTTGCGTAGTAAATATGTCCATACATAACGTATGTTTGCTGATACGTCGCGTGCTCAAGTGGCGGGCCCCGCTAAGACATTAGCTTACTTAATCAATATGCATGCAAACTGGCCACCTATGTTTGCTAGCTATAGTACTTTAATTACTGTGTTGTTCTTCACGATTTTACTTTTTTTGTGGGATATAATATCACGCTTATTTAGCTCAAAGGAGTAGGTAAAATAAGAGCCCATACAGACATATTATGTATATAAATAGATAACGTAAGTTTCGTCAATTGTATAAACTCGAGCGTGTCACTTTGTTTCTTCTTTCTATGATGTTACATGAGTGCTTTTAATTAATTACTGTGTTGTTCTTCACGATTTTAGTTTTTTGGTGTGACACAGTATCACGCTTATTTAGCTCAAAGGAGTAGGTAAAATGAGAGCCCATACAGACATGTATCTAAATAAATAACGTAAGTTTCGTTAGGAGTTATTGCAGATCAATACAACACAATGATGCATTTTTCTAGCATTCGGTTGAAGTCTGGTGCCAAAACGGTGGAATGCAGTCTAATTTAAACGTTGTGAAACGTGACGTGAAAGAAATGGTCATCTATTTAGATATAAGTCTGTGTTGTAGCCATAGGACAACAAAATTTCGCCCCTGTAACATGGGACGACACTATTGCTATTAATCGGGAACAAATTAAGACTCCGAAAGGCGGCTGATAAATGCAACCTCTCAAAATACTAATAAATGCTTTTCCCGATCTTATATTCCTCAGCAGTTGCGCTTTTCCCAGATCAACACGGCAATCAATGGGTCCAGTACGAATCACTTTCGACAAAGAATTCGTATTGAAAGCGATTTTTAGAATGTATGTATATTATAGAATAATATTATATTATTTTGCAAGTGTTTCTAGAAGTATTAGAGAATGGCTAGACATTGCAAGATATATAAAAATAATATGAGACAGCAAAGAGCGTTTTGTAATTATAGAATGTTCCATTAAAAACAAAACCGCGAAAAGTGACGTCATTCCATGTCTCCGATCATATTAAAAAGTCAACGGCCACGTGACGATATCAGAAGAAATTGTTAAGTGAGAGTTGCGTAGGTTTGTGTGTAAGCATGTGTAATGCTGGGGTCGCGTGACGTGGTCACCTCGTGCCATTTGTTGCTGTAATGTCACGCTCACGGCCCCCTGACTCATGGACCTGATAGATCTACGAACATTTATTAGTATTGAAAAAGTCTGGATCATTAAGTATTAAAAAAGTTGCATAACGAGACTGCTATGAACGAGCTCTCAGGTTAGGCTAAAATCGCTTTGTGGGTTTTAAACAATTCATCAGCCTGGAATCAGGTAGTTGGCAGTCTTACACCCCCGTGCCTGGGATGGCACGTTAAGACGTCATCCACGGTTGCTGTCTTGATAGCAGTCGTCCTTGCAATTAAAAGTGAGGGGCCGACACAGTGGCGGATACAGAGATGTTGGTTCGGGGGGGGGGGATTGATTCTGTTGAGGGTAGGTTTTATCAAGCGAAACACTAAAAAAGCAAAGAACATTTTATTTTGCTTAACGCATAATAAATCTCCTTGCTTAGCTTTTGGGGGCTTGAGGCTTGAGCCCCTTAGCCCTCCCCTGAATCCGCCACTGGCCGACAAAAGGATTTGAGAAAATTCTGACACAAGAGCTTGTTATTTAAGTAAACCTGCAGCCCACAAGATAAAAAGAAGAAGATTGGAGAAGGCATTTGGAAATGATGATCATAGATAAATTTTAATTATACCAAATTTTATCAAAATTATTTGAAGCGTTTTTCCGTGAACAAGCAAACTGACATTCACATTTATAATATTACTTAGGATAATGGTAAAACAATATCTGTTATTAGGTAGTTCATCATAATAGAGGTCAATCGAACAGAAAGAAAATATAAATAGAACGTCAAGTCCAAGAAGTAATTTGCTTTCGTCTATCGTACGTAGCAGCAATCAAAGCTAAAAAACAACAACTCAATTTGTAAGCTTTCAAGAACAGATATAAATCTAAAGAACGGAAATCCAGCTGAAACTGTAGACTTAATTAAAAGATAAAAGTTTTTATTTTTGATCACGTTTTAGTAAATCATAATTAATGTTTTCTTGTTTTATTGTAATACTAGCTGTTTCCCGCGGTTTCACCCGCATCCCGAGGGAACTACTTAGCGCACCCGGGTAAAAAGTAGCCTATGTTATTCCTCAGGGTCTATTCTATCTCTGTACTAAATTTCATTTATATCGGTCCAGTAGTTTTGGCGTGAAAGCGTAACAGACAGACAGACAGACAGACAGAGTTACTTTCGCATTTATAATATTAGTAAGGATAAAAAAGTTATCTCTGACAGTTTTTTATTTTCAAATAACATTCATTTGTTGTCAGTTTGTAATGTAAATAAAAGTTTATTATGAAGTAGTGTTTATTATTTGATAGTTTTATGAATAATGTTATAGAAGGCTTCTTTAGGTATTTTTTACACATAGCTTAGCCTTATACATATAGTGGGCCATTGCAACATTGCCAAGAGCGTGCTTATTTCCATTAATCCGGCACTAAACTAATCTCCGGGTGCTGCTAAGTAATTTCTAATAAAAAAACCTAACAAGTAAATTTTTCTCGAGTGCGTTTTCTTCTCCGCTTGTCTATAGACAAGGTGTTGAACAAGAAGACAAAGGGTGGACAAAATGCGTCTGTTGCGCCTACTGGTCCTGTTAGTAGTAGACTAGTTATTTTTTAACACTGATGGCGGATGATTTCACATTGCTTTGAAAGAGCTCTACAAACTGTATCTAGTATAAAAATAGTCCAAGGAATCATAAAACAAAACGTACAATTCAAAAATATTGCAATGTTCCATGAAATGCCGAGTAACCGCAGACATTTTCCCTTCATATTCTGTAAATATTAGAATGGCGAGTCCATAATGCATTTTCTTATAAGTCAGGCCAAGCTTGAGTGCTGACCTATTACAGGTTATGAGCATAAATTGCCTGTGGAGGGTGCTATCGGGCGATCTGTGACGGTAGGCATGAAACCCGCGCTATAACTTAGCAATATTAGGCTTGTGGCTTACTGCAAGCGAGAGATATATATTTTTGTATCTTTTTAGGGATTTAAATTTTTGAATAGATGCAAGCGTCTGGTTTTGCAGTTGGGTACTTCAAACTTAGGATTGGACGTTGTACTAGTCGAGGACTGGATTAATATTTTTATTCTTTATTTTTCCTTTATCCGTAGGTACTATAATATTTGTGACTGAAATATATAACTTATTTGACTGAAATATAAAACTTTTCATGTTTTAAGGCGAATTTTAGTAGGTTAAGTTATAAGAACAACAGTTGAATTTATTTTTTAATAACAGAGTCAGGGTTGTTAATTATCAATCAATTGAATTTCAGCGTTTTCAAACCTAACTGATAGATATGTGTTGCTGAGGAGTTTGTTACGCCACTTTTTCTTCCCAGCAAAAACACGTAAGAGATAGTGAAGGGTGGGTATTATGGGGACTGTCTTTTGTACATTCACGTTCAAAAAGTGCTGACTTCAAAATTATTTTTGAATTTTGAATCACAAAAATGTCACCAAGAAAATTATAGTAAAACATTGAAGGTATATTACTGCTGTTTGTGTACGCATGCCCTGATGGTGGCAGCTTGGCACGCCTTATAGGAAATTACCCCTTCGTTCCAGTTTGCTTTCTTTCAAGACGCGAACCTACTTACATGCTGTTAATTATTATTGCACCTACACCTTTGTCAAGCGTTTATTTCGTTCTAAATGTTGTTTTTGGTAAAACTAGACAACGCTTTAAAAGTATTAGTGATTATAAAAAGTAACTCCATAAGATCTACCTTGAAGTAGGTTTAATAATAGACAATAAATGGGCAGACAAGTCATATTTACTTTATGTTACTCGACGGTACTGCCTACACAAAGAATTTATGATATATTCGTAGTTATATTGTTTGATAATAGTATCCGACATCGAAGATTTAAGATTTGCCAAAAGCATAAATATGTAATGAGATAATTATTCATACTAAATTCAAACAAGAGGAACAAATAGCATATATTTGTCTCTGTAGTCTCTGATCTGAGATCTGTAGTAAGTTATGAACTTCTACTATGTAGTTGGTTAATATAACTTAGTACCAGTTCGCGTCTCCTGTTCAAGGAAATCGCGAAAAGACTGGTCGACACTTCACGAGATCAGAGGGCTATTTTAGGGCATATTTTTTGGATAACGAATTAGCATTGCCATTCAACGTGGCAATGCTGCCAGTCTTCTGGGCACGTTTCCGCGTGACAGCGATGAGGAGGAGTACTTTCACGTCTAATCTCATTGACGCACATGGCTGTACAGTTTTGTTTTTTTTTTTATTATTCGTACGTACATATAATTATATTAAGTATTTAGGTATATTTAAATATTGTCAATATAATTATGGTAAAATTAAATTAACTTAGTACACACAATAGATTACTTGTAAGATAAAAATTAGTGTACTTGTAGCTTGATTAAATCTTTACGACTCACATTATTCCTGGCGCCGACATCGGAGCCGAGTTCGATGAGCCGCTCCACGAAAGATGTCCGATTGTCCTTCACCGCGTACATCAGTGGTGTCATGCCCGTCGTCTGAAACAAACACACCGTTAATTTGATTTATAGTTATAATACATACACGTAAAGTAAGTTTCATCAAAGTTGTCTTAAAGAGTATGTTGGCTTCGGTTAATGTTTGCGACCCAAAAGTCTCTATAGTCCCGGTACATAGCCAGAGTAATAGAACTAAATGAATCAAAGTTATATAGGGACACCTTTGCTCCTAAAATAAGGCTAGAAAAAACTAATAGAATGCATTCGTAGAAAATACACATGATATAAATTTAACGATAGAATCCCCGAAGTCAATTGACAGACAGATACAAAACAAAAAGTTATCTAAAAGCTTTTATTTCAGAAATTTGGTTTTATTTCAGAAATTTGTGATATCACTTTTCAAAAATGGCTATTCACGTCGGCTAATTTTGTCGCGTCAATAATAGGATTGTGTGTTAAAGTCTAATTAGCAATATCAGTTTTATTCTATGTAGACTGTTATTCAAATAGTATATATAAATAGTTTTTTATATCTATAGATCAGATTAATAAAAAAAACATCGCCTAATTTTCAATTAGGCGTATTTATAAATAGAGCTTAAATATTTAATAATATTATTATTTAAATTTAATAAAAACTTCTAAACAGATTATATTGTTAGTTTTCTGTTAAAAAATCTACTCGATAAATATTCAACTAGATAATAATAGTTTTCAAAAAATCTTTAAACTAAACACACTCACGAAACTAATTTATATCGCAAGATCTTAGATTGCATACAAAACCACCACAATTTGATTGCAAGCCAAACACGTTTGCAACCGACTGCAAATTGTAGACCGGTAACAATTAGAACTAAAACTTGGCTGCTAAATGCAACTACTGCAAATAATGCATTTATGGTTACAGGCAGTTAAAATACGGGTTTCCTTTTACTAACGATATACCACATTAGATACAATAAAATTTCAGTTAAGTAAAACATCCTTGAACTTTAAAGCGAAGAAACAATTTATTATTAAAAACAACGATAAGACATAATATTGTGGTAATTGTTTAAACAAAATATACATTTTAAAGTCGTTATAAATCACGATTACTTTGAAAACACTTCAAGGTGTAATTGTCCGTTATGGTCTCTTGAAAGTTTAGCTTCGTGCTGATAAATAGCAGAGCCTTTGGGTGTGGTGTATTTTATAGAAGACTAGCTGTTTCCCGCGGTTTTACTCGCATCTTCGGATGTAACCTACCACCTAGATAAAAATACACCCCACCTAGATAAAAAGTAGCCTATAACTTTTTTTAGGGTCCCCACTATCTCCGTACCAAATTTTATCTAAATCGGTTTGGCAGATCCAGAGATTACCCACTACAACCTCACAATCTCACACTCTTTATATTATTAGTATAGATTGTAATTCAATGTTAACAGAAAATTATTTAATGATATTTAATGAAAAAAAAAAATTATATTCAATTAATTACCTGATTTTTAAAGCGAACATCACCTCAGTCTTGCGATGTGATTTCATTTGTTTTGTCATGAGTTCAATGAAAAAGTTTAGACACACAGTTAGTTAGAAGTCATGTCAAATTAAAACTACACGATGATGGCACAATACAATGATGGTGACATTTTTAATCTAGTCAGAAAACAATAAAATAAATACGTAATAAAATAAATGGTATTCAATTATTTGCTTTTAGGAAAATACGTATACGCGCGTCTTTTGTTTTTCATAGAAAAATAAAACAAATTTATTTGAATTTGGAATACAAACATGGTAGGGTAAAAATTCAAGTAAAGAGGTTTTAACGTAGTTCAGTATAAAAACTTCATGGTAAGCAGACCAAGGGGCTGCATGGCGGGAAAGCTGCTCTTTATGCTCAATTTTAGATGGCTAATTCCTATATGTTTTATGAAATGTGTCATTTTATAAAAAATGTATAATATCATATGTTGAATAAGCTATTTCAAATAAGACCGTGAATCATGTTGTATAATCATTTACATAAATTGTATTTTCATTTACAAATTAACATAATTAAGTATATTTGTTAACCTTTTTATTGATATTTATTATAATACTTGCTTAAATACCTTTCTTTTTATATATTTTTATAATCACAGGAATAAAGTATATCAACAAAATTAATATTCGCTAAGCGCTTATGCTTTGGTCTTTACTCTGATTGGCAGTGAGAGGGTAGGAGCACCCTCCTCGGAGTGATTACCACATCGCGAGCGTGACCCGTTATAATTACCTTAATGATGTTTTGCAAAATTACTGGTGCCTATCGTATATTTACTCCATGTATGTATAAACTGTCACGTATAATGCTACTATTATTATTAGGAGGAGCTCGTGACTAAGTAACAGTCACATGGGTCGAAAGATCAAGGGTTAAGCTGCGCTTGGCGCGGTCGGTCCGTGGATAGGTGATCTATGTCACAGCGAGACTCCTCCGTGCCTCGGAAAGCACGTTAAGCACGGTCTTGGTTGTCATTTGTAGATCTTTGACAGTTGTTACGGCGAAAGTCTGACAACCAATCTTACCAAGGGATATCGTGTTACCCGGTAACTGGGTTGTGGAGGTCAGTAATGCAGTCACTCCATGTAAAACACTGGTACTCAGCTGCATCGGGTTTAGACTGGAAGCCGACCCCAATATAGTTGGGAAAAGGCAGATGATGTATAATGCTATTAGAATCTTTTCAGTACTTGATGGTAGTATTCTCTCTCCCAATTACCTACACGGGATTAAAGATAACTAGTAAAATATGGCTGTGCTTTGGGTATACTATTGCCTATTTGGTCTTTGAGTTTTGAGGGTCAACAAGGAACCTTTATATTTTGGCCATGTCCGTCTGTATGTCTGTTTGCGGCATAGCTCAGAGGTTTTTGGTACTAGAAAGCTGAAATTTGATATGAGTATACTGATCACGCCAAAAAAGTAGTAAAATATAATTTTGAAAAATATATTTTTTAGGGATGATTTTTTTTTCTCATTTATTCCGTTGTATGGGCTATTATTGATTATCGATAGGCATTTCAATAATATTGTAGGTACGTGTAGACCATTTTGTGATTCAGAGAGCCGCTTGCACAAGCTTCAATATGCTAATTTTTCCTACATTCGAGTCACTAACTTCTGAATGGCTGTTTTTATATATATGGAAAATAACACATAATTTCATTCATGTCTGGTTTCAAACCAGCTTGGAGGCGGGCTTCTTATACTCCGAGTAGCTTAAACAAGTCATCTTAACTCAGAATGTTTGTCGTCATGGAAACCGAACCTTAAACTTGAAGTTGTTTGGGCGGTTTTCACTTGTTTACTGCTCAGGCGGCATCTACTGCCTTTGCATAGAAGTGAATGAAAAAAATACAGCCAGTCGTAGATGGCGCTGTGAAAGTTAGTTCTTCAATTGTCTTGAGTTAGTTTAATTTTTTGCTAGATGCCTCTATTGCCGCAGTGGTTGTAAATATATAGGAAGGTATAGTTTGCTTCAAGTGTCAATGAGTATATATAAAAGTATGTTATTCAAGTGTTTATTTTTATAAGAACTATAATATTTCTTAAACATTTGCAGAGGTAAAGATTGAGCTACGAATAATTGTCACGGGTCTACGATGCTACGCCGTAGCCATCAGAGCTACGTTTTGTTCGTGGGTGGAAGCATGCACCGTATTTTTATTGCTGGTTTATTCGAAAGAGTTACCGTTGTTCGTTAGGGTCCTATAACGTAAAGGGCGAAGGAAAGAACATGGATGGGTTTTAGTCAGTCAGAGTCTGACACTTCCACCCACTTTGCCCACACTGGGAGAAATCATTTGGTGATTTCCCATCCAAAGAACATGCATCGTATTTTACTACGAAAAAAACTTCGATTTTATGTTAGTATTATAATCTCATTATAAAAACAAGTAACTTAAAAAATTAGGTATTTTAGTTGCCTTAAGTAATTGGCTTGACATTATTCAATACTCAAACAAATGTGCTTGATAAATGTTCGCGAAAATTGAGGTTACAGTAAGGTGAAATAGTTTATGTAAATTAGATTAAATTATAGTAATTTACTAGAGTAGGCACAACATAAATTTATTCGCTGTCTGCATCGAGCCTGGCTTACCTACCCGTTACTTAAGTGGGGCCTGCATTGCTTAGCTTAACTATTTTTTGTTGGTTAATTTATTTTAACACTAGCTTCTGCCAGCGACTTCGTCCGCGTGGAATAGTGGTGCTCCGCTCCTATTGGTCTTAGCGTGATGATATATAGCCTTTCTCGATAAATGGACTATCTAACACTGAAAGAATTATTTAAATCGGACCAGCGGTTCCTGAGATTAGCGCGTTTAAACAAAATGACAACATTTCCCTTCACTGCTCTGCTCCTATTGATTGTAGCGTGATGAAAAGTATACTATAACCATCTCAGGAGTATGTCAAATAATTGTACCAAGTTTCGTTAAAATCCGTCGAGTAGTTTTTGTTTCTATAGAGTTTATACAGACAGACAGACAGACAGACAGACAGACAGACAGACAGACAGACAGACAGACAGACAGACAGACAGACAAAAATTTTACTGATTGCATTTTTGGCATCAGTATCGATCCCTAATCACCCCCTGATAGTTATTTTGGAAATATATTTCATGTACAGAATTGACCTCTCTATAGATTTATTATAAGTATAGATTTAACAAGTGTAACGTGTTCGACGTAATTTAATGATCTATTAATTTCAGTTTAAGTTATTTTGAATTTTTGTTTTAAGTTTTTAACATGGTTTAGCGTATAATGCATAACTGTATCAATCGAAACATATAAAAAGTTTTTACCAAAATGACTGATAGATCAACGCACAGCCTAAACTGCTGATCATAGAGACCTGAACCTAGGAGGGTGTGTTCTTTGTATGACATAGGCATCCGATAAGAAAGGATTTTCCGAAATTCTACCACTAAGGGGATGAAAAATGAGGGCAAATTTTACTTTACTTACGATTATTTTTACTTAACTTTTATTTGACACGCGGGCGAAGCCGCTAGCGGAAAGCTAGTTAGTAATAATGTGGGTAAATTGTTTAAGAACTTTTAAGTTCTTTATTGTCAAATCTAACACTCGTCCGTGCTTTTTACACTATATTTTGAAAAAAAAATACGTAAATATTAGTTTGAGATGATTTTATCAATCTTTGCAATTATTTATTACGTTGTATGCAGAACCTCTTTTTAGGGTTCCGTAGTCCGACAAGGAACCCTTATAGTTTCGCTCTGTCCGTCTGTCTGTCTGTCTGTCTGTCTGTCCGCGGCATACCTCCGTGGTTTTTGTTATTAGAAAGCTGAAATTTGGTATAAATATGTATATTGATTACGCCGAAAAAGTGGTAAAATAAAATTTTGAAAAATATTTTTTTTTAGGGTAGCTCCCAAACATGTAAAGTAGGGATGAATATTTTTTTTCTCGCGTACCCCTTCGTGTGTGGTATTGATAGATAGGTCTTTCAAAAATATTATGGGTGTGTGAAGACCATTTTCCAGTTAAGCGAGCCATTTGCGAAATATCTAGATTTTAAGTGAAATTTTTTGTCCGATACGAGTTACCCCCCCCTCTAACTTTTGAATGGCTGTACCTAGAAATGTGAAAAAAATCACAGACGTAGTACATATAATGAAATTACAAGGAAAACTATCACGGCTAAGTAGGCTTAACCGGTTACAGAGCTATAGTCGACTAACTAACTCCTACTATGGAACCCTACTGCGCGTGGCCCGACACGCACTTGGCCGGTTTTTTTCCACCTTATTTTGTTTCATTATAAAGTCAAACCTCTTTTGTTTTTATAGCACAGGGTGTGTCTTATGTGAGTGTTCCTATGAATAATTTCCCAGTATTTGGCACACCTTAAACTCTGCATACACCGTTTATTATTAAAGGCGTGTACCAGTAGTAATGGTGTATGTAATTAAGGGCAGATTGTATGAAAGCTACTTACAAAGAATATTTCATGTTTCATTTAATGTAATTGAAGTGTTATGCTTGTTTTTTTATATAATTTGTTTCGAAGTTAGTTTGTTTTTGTAGTAGATTTAAAGACTATTTATATTGCTAAATAAATAGGCCGACCCCATTATTAGTCTTGTGGTAACAAGTGCGAATGGCGAGCATTAGGTTCTAGATTTTTCTTTTTGTTCTAGGTTCTAAGTATTTTAGGGATTTTTCATATGGCAAGAATAGGTTATTGGAAATAGGCTCCTCGGCCCATTTACTAGATCTCAGTATTTAACAAAGGTCTTTTCTAATAGGTACAGAGAAGACATGAGCATTGTTCTCCATGCTTGCTCACGGCGAATTGGTGAAATCAGACTTTTTAGTCCAGGTTTCTCACGATGTTTTCCTTAACGTTAGTCAGTAGTGTCTATGATATACTTAGAAATTACATATAACTTTATAAAAGTTACATTGGTACAGTGTGCCTTAACCACTAGACTACCACAACTTGCTACCCAACCCTTTAAAGAAAACAGGCGTGATGTCTGAAACCTTTCATTCTTTTCATTTAATTTTGCCCGATCTTTGATCATGTACATTATAATAATTTATAGCTTTATGTACGGATAACTTTGGGCCTATAAGTCGGGCAGCACGCGAGACTAGCTGATGACGTCATAACACAGTAATGTCTATATTACGACGCTAATCTATTTAATGCTGGACATTAAAAAGTTACGTTCGTGACGAATTATGTAAGAACTAGCTATATCTCGCGGTTTTACTCGCATCGCAAGGGAACTGCTGCTAAACGCACCCGAATATAAGCCTAAAACCGTCACCACTGCCTCAAATATCCCCGTACAAAATTTTATCAAAATCCGTTCAGCATTTCACAGTGAAAGCGTAAAAAACGAACAATAAAAATATAATTTCGCATTTGTAATATATTAGTTAGGATTACGTTTTGAATGTATGCAGTTCCTAGTAAATTTTCTATTAAAATTTTGTGCAGCTTATAAAATTTATCCCTTAAGCTCTTTTTATTAGATTTTCTATTAAAATTTTGTGCAGCTTATAAAATTTATTATTTGAGCTCTTTATATTAGAAGCTAGGAGGTTTCATACGGTGGCAATTTATTGAAAATAAAGTCATGTTTATATTTAAACTCAGCTGGTTATGTGTTGGATTCTTATATATCTGTGGCTTTATCAGGAGTATATGTGGCATGATTTACTGTCGCAAAAAATGGAAGTAAGGTGCCTTTGTCTATCCTATAATGGTGAACAAAACTTTCTGCTAAACTGTATTAATAAATAGTATAGATTGTTGTAGGTCAAATTACGTCGCAAAATATTACCACAAACATTCATCAGTACATAACCAATTTCCTGATATCCTGAAATTCAGGTCGATTCGCTTTTCATGGGAACTTCCTGTAGTTTGCAATATCCGGTGTTCGAAGGCTTTCACTCGATTAATACTCATCATGCTAAGTTGCTGGCTCAGTTCCGGTTTACTCACATCCGGTGGGTGATTCGTTTGCGATCGGGTAGAGGGAGCCACCTACGTGATGACTAAACCTTGTGCAATTGGTCTAGCTAGGGACTATAATTTGACCCTAATGGTAAGTTACAGTGGTCATACTAATGACGTAAGATTTCGAGGAAAATTTGTCATTACTTAAGGTCAATGACCAAGCTAAATTACAGCAAAAGCTTGTGTATTTTGTTTTCAAAGAATTTCTTTAACGGAAAAAATATATAATTCAGTGGACCTAGTATGAATGTTATTAAGTGAATATTAGAGGGTTTTGAACAGAATATATTTGTTTCTCACATAGCATTTTTAGAAATTAAAGAATTTATTCTTATATTATGTAGATGCTATAAATTGTTTATTTTACATTGTGAACGACTCTTGTGCTTGAGGATAGTTGTTTTATTTATTTATTTATTAACAAGGCACTCCAACGACTTATCCACTAAGACATGTATATATAACTAACTTCAACAAGTTTTCTAAAATCGTGGATTTGTCACTTAAAGAAGTGCACAGCATCTGCAGAAAAGTTAGTGAGACAAAGTACGTTAGGTGACTAATATTAGTAAAAAGCAATATAATATATTACATCCGGTTATTAACAATTTAGTCATCAAAACAAATAACTTAAAATTAGTATTATTCATAAAAAAATGACTTACATTAACATTACGATTACATAACTTTGTTTGAGCTCAGCCCACAGCTTATTAGACCAAGTATTTGCTTATCAGAAGAAGATCATTTTCAGTTCATCAAAATGGTACGTATTTATATAAGTAAGCAAAGCCCCGTATAGTCGCCGGCACATAACTTGGCAAGATTTTAAAGTAGATGGAACAAGTTTGAGCATGTGCACCCAGTGCAATCCAAAAGTAACACTTTCAATGCTTGTTATTACACTATCGTCTATTGTATTATTTACTTTTAAACATTTACATGTAGAAGATAGTTAGAGAAAAGAGAAAAACTACTTATACCAGTACCTAGCATACTCAACAAGCAAGTTCATCCTCAAACAAAATGGCGAGAGTAGTAAGCTTCAAAAATATATGGCGGAAAGGGTACGCTTATAGCACGACTGTTTGCCCGACACTACGGACATCGCTAGTCAGAAAGACATCAACGATGGTGTCGACATACGTATCAACTGTCATTTGAAGCATGGAATATACGTGAGTATACGAAAGTATGTATACTCGGTTATGTTGGATAAAATACTGTGATACTATGGGAATGAAAAGTCTAGTAGCTTAATAATTCGATTTTCGTTTATTTTTAATTTAATTTATAAAAAAAGCATTTTGAAAAAGTGTCATAGAATCTAAAATTTTGTTTTGTTAAAGGAAGTTTTGTTTTTTTTTTTATAATTATAAAGTTTCATTGAGATTCTTATTTAATGAACCGTCTTCTATAAAACTAAAAATTGATGTTTGTATCCTACGTGGGTTCCTAAACTATTTCCGTTTATTTTGAATTTTATTTATTATATATATAATAGAACACTTTGAAAAAGTGCTACAGAGAAAAGAAAAGTATAATAGAGTTTGGCTCTTCTGTATCAATAAAATTTTATATATTTGTCCTCTATGGGTGCCTAGACCATTCAACTCATTGTTCAATTGATTGTGATGAAACTTTCGTGGGTTCTTTACTGTGTAAAATAAGTATAAGTGTATTTAGAAAATAAAGAAGCTGTTGTTGTGTTCAATCATAATATTTAGCATACATAAAAAGTTAGGCTCAGAACAACTATCTATACACTATCAGAATGTGAGCGTGACATGTATTACACAGAACCAAAATCTCAATCATTACGTCAACTGTGAACAAAACAGTTAACTTCTTAGCTCAAAACATTCCTTTATCTGATTCCATATATACGAATATTTATAGTAAAACCTAGATTAATATATTTTTCCAACTTGTTTGAAAGTAGTGACGGCGCTCGCTGTCTCGACCGTCCTTGCTAAGTCCTTGACTCGCTTAGTCAGTTTCATAACTTTGACATAATTGAAAAAATCACTGGTTTAATGCATATAGGCTGGGGCTAGATATGATCTACTTTGTGGGAGCTGAAGAGGGCAAGCTGGTCAATGTAGTGTAATTTTAGAAGTAACCAATCGAATAGTCAACTCGAAACATACCGATTTTTATTTAATGTCGCCCTACTCTAAGATTTACGCCTGTATCCTGGGTGCGTTTACAAACATTTATTACACATGCACACACACCCAGACCCGGAACAATTTTAGTTGTCCCATGCGGGAATCGAACTCGCAACACGCAGCGCAGCAGACAATTGCTCAGCCACTATGCCGAACGTGCCGTCAATATACAAAGATGCGTAGTTGGTTGTTGTAAGTAACGAAATATAAACCCTATATTATAGCTGCAATATTTTCTTCACTAATGCTAAACTATTTTTTTAATGTGAACATAATTCTGTCGGTTACGCTTTTGCGGTAAAACGGTAGACCCGATTTAAATGAAATTTAGTCAATGAGTAATTTCGTGTGCGATCACCAAAACAACGAGGCAATAATTCCCTCATAAGAAAAAAAAACGATACTGAGTTAAGTACATATTTGGATCAACAAAAGTTTCTGATTACGAATATGTATTTAACTCAATATTGAAAAGAAAATATAAGTTACACCAGTTTTTCTTTTGACGGCAGAATAATATTTTCTACTAGCTTCTGCCAGCGACTTCGTCCGCGTGGAATAGTGGTGCTCCGCTCCTATTGGTCTTAGCGTGATGAAAAGTATACTATAACCATCTCAGGAGCATGACAAATAATTGTACCAAGTTTCGTTAAAATCCGTCGAGTAGTTTTTGTTTCTATAGAGTTTATACAGACAGACAGACAGACAGACAGACAAAAATTTTACTGATTGCATTTTTGGCATCAGTATCGATCCCTAATCACCCCCTGATAGTTATTTTGGAAATATATTTCATGTACAGAATTGACCTCTCTACAGATTTATAATAAGTATAGATAAATATTTTAAAACAGATTAATTCTTCTATTACTTCGTCTACAACGCAGACAGACTTAACCCTTCATAGAATCTACTATTAACGCACAGAAAAGTCAATGTCCCTATTAAATTGAATTGATATTGTTTGATCACGTGACTTCGACAACGAAATGACAGACTTTTTCCATTTCTTTTGTGTAGTAACTGTTGCCGCCTTTTTTAAGAATTGTTTAGTTTTACCGAATGAAATGAACTGTGCAATGGTATCCATAGTGGGGCCGGTTCAGTTGACAATGATCAATAAAGAGCATTTGAATTTTATTTATATGTTTTGCATGTATGTGTCGTGAAAATTATTTTAAAATAGTTTAAGTATTTAGAGTAGTATTTATTCCGTTAATTTATAATTCAACATAAGTTTTATAATTAAATATTTTTACAAAACATTATAAAAAATGAAATTGTTTTTTTTTAATAGTTTAACTATAAACTTATACACTTATTATTTATTATAGTTTAAAAAAAACCTCTAAAAGTCAATAAGTTTTGAATAAAATAATCATGATTAATTTGAATTTATTTATTCTTAACATGTAAGAACATAACTAATAATATGAAAAGGTTCTTCTTAGTATGACGCATCATGGAAAAAGTCAAAACACCGAAAGTATGGACAAACGAATGTGACGCATTATGTTTAGTATTATTGTTTTCTTTGCAACACATCCAACCTAACTTTTGATAGTTACTTTGTAAATTACTCCAAGTCTTCGGCACAATGACCTTCAGACTTTCCAAAGGCAAAGAAACCAATTTAGTAAAATTGCAATCAACATTATAGCAAAAAAGTGTAGTTAGAACCTCTTTTCTATTATGAAAGTAGGTTATTCCTTTGAATACATTCCATTCACTAATTTCCCTACTACCAGCGTAGTGCATTAATTTATATAATAATAGCTTCAAACTAATTATTTAGAACGTGTCATCAAAAAACAGAATGTGGTCCAATTCATTTACATTTCATAGGAACATTGGAGTGTGAAAAAACGGTTCAACAGAGTGCAAGTAGCAACTGAACTGAATTTTACGGTTTACGTGAAAGTATAGTATAGGTATAATGTATGGCAAGCAACCTACTCTGGGTAGAGAGAAAAAGTTTGCAATTAAGCTTTGGGAGGGACTATACAGTCATCTGTATTCTATAAACATAAAACAAATTGGTGTTAGTTAGATCATTTATAACTCAAAAATGGCTGCACTGATTCTAATGAATTTTGGTTCGTTGGATTTGTACTAAAACTTCAGCAAATATTTAAAAAAATGAAGTGGCGGTACGACGTTCGCTGGACAAGCTAGTGATTAAAATCTTCAAGTGTTCTATTGTAAAATTTACGAGTTCTGACCCTAGATATTATACAGTAGGTACCTTCAACTATTGGGCCGCAGGGATGAAATAGTATTTAGCAAAGACCAAACGTATCTAATGAAAACGCCACTGTAAATGATGTTTGAACAGAAACTTTTTTAATATCACTCTGTGTACCTATGATGCAAATTGTACATGTAGCATTTAAACATATTTTTTTACTTTATAGACGTATTTTGAATCAAAAATTCATCACCTAATTATTATTTTTTTATATTTTATATTTACGTAACCTATGGTTTATGATTGTTTTTTAATATACAATATACATTGCAAGCTGGTCGACATCAAATGTATGTATGTTATGTATATATACATACTTATATTAATTCTATCAACTTGTTGATAGGCATACGACCAAAATAGTATAAAATCATTTGTATTTGTAATATGCAAAACATAAGTTATCGACAAAATATGTATAATTAAATTTTTGTTTTTTTTTTTTTTTATTTTTTCTAAGGCATCTACTTTCATAGTTTAGAAGGTAACCTAAACCTAGATTTTTGTAAAACATTTTTTATCTAAAGTGACTTGGCTCGTTTCCATTAGATTCGTTTACGTGAGACTAGACAAGGCTTCAGTGGTTACATAAAGAAGTATATAACGATCATTGTGGTGCACAGCACGAGCTGGGCTCAGTATAACAAGGTATGCAACTTTGAATGACAAAAAATTATAAATATGATACAACTTTACTATATTTTGGTTGTCTGTATATTTGGGTCACGGTCGTTTTTGGTTTTTAGTTTTAAATTGACTTTAAGTTTAATATTTGTATTTACTGCAACTAATGACTTAGTCTACATACATTTTTTATTTCTGTGGCTTGCCACTAGCTTCTTTGCTTTCTGTAAAGAAGCTAGTGGCTCATTGACTGGTAATAGCCACAGGGCTCAATCGGTTAAGATGATTGGATCACCATTGGATGACCATCTATGTGAGACTCCTTCATGTCCTGAAAAGCAGGTTAATCCATAAGTCTCAGCTGTCATTTATAGCTCTGATAACTATTAAAAAAAACAACAATCCTTTACTCAAACTAGGCTAAGAATCAGCACTTTTTGAGCGTCAAATGTACGAAAATGAAAATGCCCGCCCTTCACCACTTCTTATGTATTTTTGATGGGAAGAAGAAGTGGCGCAACAAACTCCCCAGCAACACATGTCTGTCTGTAAGGTTTGAAGTTTTGAGTTTAACCAAGGGGTATCGTATAACCCGGTAACTGGGTTGTGGAGGTCAGATAGGCAGTCGCTACATCTACACTAATATTATAAAGAGGAAAACTTTGTTTGTTTGTAATGAATAGGCTCAAAAACTACTTGACCGATTTTAAAAATTCTTTCACCATTCGAAAGCTACATTATCCACGAGTAACATAGGCTAAATTTTATTTTGGAAAAAAAATAGGGTTCCGTAAGATATTTGGGTTTTCTACCACTATTCCACGCGGACGAAGTCGCGGACAGAAGCTAGTGTAGAATACTGGTACTCAGCTGTATGTGCTTATATTGGAAACCAAGCCCAAAATAGTTTCAGGCTTCGCAGATGATGATGTCTTAGTTGGAACAAAAACTACGATTTAAAACTTTTTTTTTTAACTTTCAAAACTAAATTAAAAGCTTTGAAAGAAGAGAATAACTTTTCTTTTTCAGCTGAATAATTTAACATAACACTTAACTCGAATATTAAAAGTTGCAAAATCACCACAGTCTAACTACCAGCTAATTAATCGTCGCATAAAAGTAATTAATATTCATTAGTTGCAGCCTACCGCGACCTCCACTATCAACCATACCTACACAGAGGTAGGTACATCTGATAATAAAATATCAAAGAAATTTAAGACCAAACAAAGTTGAATTAAGTACCGCTACTTTATTGAGTCAGCCGATGTTAATAATTCATGATTTTAGCTGCCATTAAAAGAATGGTGGAATTTCGATGGGATATTAAAAAGGTAAGTATGGAACCCCATTTCTGCATACGTAATTGTGAGTGAAAATGTTTTGTGTATGATTTATTTGGACCCTTAGTCATAGATTGGTGTTTGTAGATATAATATCTGTGCGATATAAGAATACTAGATTCTGCTTGCGACTTTGTCTGTGTGGACTAATGTGTGTATTGTGTTCAGATGTCTGGATAAAAAGGTTTATATACTATATGTAATAAACATACTTATATCCATTCTCATAAACTTTCGCTATTTAATATTAGAGATTATATTTAATATTAGAAAAATGGCTTTTGATTTTTGTCAAATTTAAGGTATCTATAACCGTCTCTGGGATCCCGTCTATCTTCTTACCCATCAAAATCAGTTAAGCCGTTTTACCGTGAAAACTTAACAAACATCCTTACCTTCACATTTCTAATCTTAGTTCAAATGATTAATAAAGTTTTTTTTATATTTTTTAATAATTCACATTTAAAAAGTCTTGTAAAGAAATACGGAATATGTAAGTATATGAATAAAGGAAAAGTAATTCTCATTTCTTGTTAGTTAGGCGAACGAACCAACATAAGCGTCACATACTGCCCAATTAGAAACGGTGCCGCAACCCGCATAGCCAACAAAAATCGAGGAACTCAAAGCACCATAGTAATGTAGTAAAACACACAAGAATTTCGGCGTTTCCAACTTCCCTCATTCCACCAAACGATATTCGAATAACAATGGCCTTAAGTATTAGACAGGTCAGCAGTACCCAAGGATGTGGTGGACCCAAGGTCGAAAATCTCCCATCGATTACCGAGTAACGGGCAGGCAAACACGCAAAACTCCTAGCTCTTACCCTTGACACAGAAATGGTCAGTTGGCGGCTTATATTCGATTTACACCTCAAATGTAGGCCGGGACGTGAAAATATCGCTTTTAGGCGGAAATAGTGGTCGTTTGGTTCACCGCTTTAGAATTACTGGCAGCTTTTTGACGGTTATCGAGACAATGAGTGCTGATGTTAATGTGGAATGTTGGGGACTGAAATTATTCGTTTTGATTGACTCACAACATTCTAGAATATTTTCTGTTACTCTATTTTTGTTTTTATTCATTGTACCTATTGAAGGAAAATGTTAGCCTGAATCTATGTTTTAACAGATGACGAAAAAAGCATTATAATTCACCAACGGCATTTTATAGGTACTTATGTATCAAAATTATGGAATAAAAATGGTTCTGATCCACTTTAATAAATAAAAATAAGACATCTTTTCTGACATCAGTTCTTCAAAACAGTTAGCACCAATTTCTTCCATCACCTGTTACCCACTCATTAAGGATAAATCAAGAAAGCAGTATCTTCAATTTAAAAAGAATCCAGTAACGATTTTCCGTAGAATTCATCAGAGCAAGTGGCACGGTTGGCCCGCGCCGTCTGGCACACTTAGAACACGCCAAGCCAACTCTATTAAGATTTAGCCTTTAATTGACCACTATTTCTCTAGCACGCGGCCATATCGTAAACGCGGCGCCAAAAATAGAATATCTTATAATTTCTACTCTTGAATGAGTTGTAATTTGTAATCAATGCTTTTGAAAATTTTTACAAAGTTTTGGCCTATCTTATAATAATTTTGGGCATAGTTTTACAAATATCCTTTAAAATTTAATTTAGGCCAAAATTGCTTACAATAATTTTGGTCACGGTTAAACAATACACAATACGTACACCGAATGCATAAGCCAAGACTACAGTGAATCCACATTAAGGGGTTATTTACGTATGTTTGTAACATTCAAGCGTTCACTATCACCTAAACATTCGGCAGAGTTCGGAAGCTGTGTGAGGAATTTTGGAAAATCATAATTATTATAGGTTATATTATTCTGATAGCCAATTTAATTCCAAATAAAACTAGCCATTTTCCGTATCTTAAAGATAGGGTCTATGAAGTCCTAAATCATCCTAGTGCAAGTAATGTGATTGACATCACCAATTAATTGACTGAGCTGTCAAAATACGATTCTACCACAGTTTTTTTACGTATCGCAATACTGTCATTACATTTCTCAATTCTAAAGCAACTAAAAACTCAAATTTGCAATGAATTGACAATAAGGTTTTTGGTCCGAAATGAAGTGTTTTTTAGAGAAGTTATGTTTTGAAATTGTTCTTGAATTCCAGTTTTTCCATAAAGCACCTATCTTACGATTGAACACTGCCAATCAAATCCCTCGGTGTCAGGGAGTATATTCGCTCCGACTGAGATTGATTCGCTCATTAATTCGCAGCGAATTTAAGTGATCAATTATAATCGGAGTGAACGAAGCGTTTGTGTAAAACACATTAAATATTTACTAGCTCTTTCTTGCTGTTTCACTCGCATGCTGAGGGATCTACATCATCCAGCCGGATAAAAAAGGCTAATTGTTTCCAGGGTCCCATCTATCTCCGTGCTAAATTGCATCTAAATCGGCTTAGCCGTTTACCATAAAAGCGTAACAAACAAATAAAGAAACTTACCTACATTCGCAATTATGATATTAACCCGGCGCCAATGACGCTGGGTCATATTGACCCGAGGTGATTTTAAACATTCGTAAAAATGTTTCAACATTCGCGGTATAATTGACCTTTCGTATAGCTGAGGATATACCCTCCCTCTGCCTGTAGCAGTATGGTATTCAATGCAACGCCGCCTGCGCAGCGAGATACAGGAGTGTTGCCGCAAAACGGGTAAATATGACCCAGCGTCATCGGTGGCGCGGTGTTTTCGTAACATATTTTTATTTCTTTATTTTAAGGTATTGTTATTTTTTCTTACATTTTTTAGTCAGGTCTGAACTAGAAGCCTGAAGTAATAACTTTTTATAACTCTGACAAAAGCGGAGTGGATGTAGCAGACGAGCTTGTGCTACATATAATGTAGGCAGGAACACTAAGAGATGGCCGCTGACGATATACTTTGCAATGCTGGATATTTCAGGAATATTATTATAATATATCGGACTAACAATGATAACACACGCATAAACTCAAAAACTTGGCACTCAGTTTGATACAGGACCATTTACAAATCCGAAGAGCACGTGTGAATTTACTTCGACAATTACGCAAAAGGATCGCAGATTTCACCGGCGAACCTTCCATATAACCATCTCAGAAAATTCCAGGAGCATTTAAAAGATGTCAGATATCTAAAAATCTAAAAAGGATAAAAAAAAAGCATACTTTTCATGCTTGCCACATTTATATCTGGCCAGAACATTTGATTTCGTACTGCGAAAATTGCACCAACTCCATGTCCATAAATGAGGAATCGGAAGACTGATTTTATGGTCTTATTTTAATAAGTAGTTTTTGTGATCTATGTATTAGCATATAAAATTGTTAATTCTTTAGAATGTTTAGGTTTAATTAAAAAAAAGTACGTAAATATGCAAGTTATGTTGTTCAACTTGATTTTGCATGCGTTTTTTTAAAAGTCAATAAATGTTTAATTCATTAAATATCATACATTTTTTATTATCCTGTCATTTACCCAAAAAGCCTTAATTTCTAAAATAGTAACTAAAAAATTTCAGTTCATTTAAAGATACTGTAACTTTACTGTCTAAAGTTCGGGTAATGATGACCCGACGTCATTGCCCGCGTAACATTTTTCACGTCATCGGCGCCGGGTTAAGGATAGTGTGATATTGGTTTTATATAACTTTAGATAGATAGATAGAATATTCTTTATTGTACACCATTAGACAACAACACAGGAAAAATACAAACAAAAAAAGGTAGTAGTACAATAGGCGGTCTTATCGCTAAGAGCAATTTCTTACAGACAGCCTTTGGATGGAGTCAAATTGCAAAATATAGTTAACGGGCAGTTTTCGGCGTACGTTAAAATACTATATATATATATATAATTATAAATAAAATACTATATATATATATATATATATATATATATATATATATATATATATATATATATAAGAGAATACATAATATATATATATATATATATATAAGAGAATACATAATATATATACTATATATATATATATAATTATAATATAAAGGGAATAAAAAAACAATGTATACATTACGATAAAGTAATACATATATACAAATAACATTGTAGTCACAAAAACTAATGAGACAAGTAGTGATCCTTCACCATCCGCTTAAATACAGCTAGCGACTGTGCGCGTCTGACAGGCAGTGGCAGTGCATTCCACAGACGAGTAGCTTGCACAACAAACGACTTGTCATAAAAAGTTGTGGTATGCATAGGCATCTTCAGTTTCAAGTTTTCTGATGACCTTAGAGATCGTGTATGTGTATCACAGACAAACTCAAATCCTTCCTTGAGATAAGAAGGGGTCGTAGGATGGAAAAGAATACAGTAGAGCAAGGAAAGAATATGAGCATTCCGACGAAGCCGTATTGGAAGCCACTTGAGCTTAGTACGAAATTCTGACACATGATCATATTTGCGCAGACCAAATATGAATCTTATACAACAACTTAACAACAACTTAACTTAACAACTTTATGTAGTTTATGGACAGTTTTGGTATTATAGGGAGAGGTTTTTGGTAAATTTGTAGGCTAAAAATTAAGTTTGGTTATCAAGGTTCCTATTCTTAAATACTGTTGCAATTGTTTATAATTATGTTCTAAATAATAAACTTAACGCATTAACATTTATGTTCATTAAAACTTAAAATATTCAAGAAAATTGTAATAAAAAATTGAAACGTTCTTTGCGATGTGTTTTAATATTTTTTAGGTATAGAAAATCATCAAAAGTACTTCTCCCTCTATTGGACGGAGCGGGAGGAAGTATCTGACTATTATTGTATAAAACCCAGACATGCTCCTTCCTTAGTCCTTTGCATTTCGGGGCCCGCTAACTCTTCTGAAAAATCCTGCAGCAGCAGAGTATTACCGTAGTCACAAAATAGTAGGAAAACCTCTGTTAAAATTTTAGAAAAGCAGAATACTTTGATTTTTAATAGCGCACATCAGAATAATACCTTGTTGAATATCAGACAGCAGAAAAAAAATATTTTAAGCCACTTCCAAGGTTCTCAACGTTTCATAAAATCAAATTGAATTACCTAAATTCTTTCAATAAGACCTTCAAAGTTTGAAACATGTGCACATTCGGAAGTGACAGTCACATAAAGCACATACAACCGAATATTGATTTATGCTCACAGAGACAAGAATACAAAATGGAAAGCGGACTATCACACGCGAATAGCAAAACAAATCATATATGGCGATAGTTCTGATCGATCCGGCTGTAGGCATCCCCAGTAAGGGGTAGTAAAAACGTAGAAAGATGTCTCGCTGAGCGACAGACAAGCACGCGATCCGTTGCCAAGATATCGAACAGACATCGCTCCCTCACAGGAACCAAGTTTCATGAGAACCTCCCCTGAACTGCGATACACACGATACTATTTATATTAGCTTGGAAACATCATAATTTTTGGGAATTAGGACAGGGATCCCCTCCAGTAATATGGCTATATATTTCAGGGAATTGTGTCGATATAATAACGTTTATTATATACAAAAGGTCTATGATTCATGACAGTAGCCTTTGTTTGTTTACATAATTTTGTCAGGCACTAGTAATTACTTTTTATTGGTTAATTTGCATTTAAGGCGGCGATATACGACTTAGGCCCTTTTAAAGCTAATGATTACGCTTTAACGACTTGCTTTCATGATTTGAAAAGTATATATACTAAACTAGAGCATATGCTTGATAATTTTGTATAACGTTTTTTTTAATTATGTATTTATAACATTGTATAAAAAATCATGAAGTTAGGTCTAACGCAGAAGAAAAACTGAGTTTTACATAGAATTTATCAAGCGGATTTTAATGAAACCTGTACCATTTTATAGAAAAGTTAATTATCTGTCTTTTTGTATACGTATATTTTTTTTAAATCGTACATTTACGTCATTTTTTGTGCTTTTGTCAAAACGTTGAGTTGAAATTACGGAGGGGCTCCACCGGGCGACGGGGGCAGTACGTCTGTGACCACTGTCACGGGTAGACGCTGTCACTCAGAGCGAGCACATTACGATGTAAATAAATTATTATATTTGTGATAAGATGACTGGTGAATTATAATTATTACATTGAAAAGGCACTACATGCGGAGAAAATATTTTTTTGATGTGAATAACGTGTTTTCAAAGCAAATCATCCATAATCTGTCATAATCTAAAATGTGTGCATCTAAATTTGGCAGGACAAATATATTTTGTTGACTTACTAAATAATTAAATGTACTTTAGGATTTAAATATGTATTTCTTTTAATACATTGCGAACTCAAAACGAGAATATTGCATACCTCATTTAAATTTTACATGTAGGTCGGAGATAATAGTCAAAATTAAAATTCTTTCATGTTATGTTACAATATTTCCTAATAGTTTGGAATTTATAGAAATAGTAGCTATAAGTCAGGGCATGGGATGATATCTTAGAACAAAACTTAATGGTTTGTAAATAAAACGGTTTATCCATGGGTAACAAGGTGGCGCTATTCTAAATTATTACCAATGAAAATATTTTTCTAAACACGTGAATTTGGGTTCGAGTTTCTTTGCTACGAGACGAATTTGAAAAAAAATGCAGAATATGATAAAAAAATAAGCTTACGCTATTAAAAGAGTATTGTAAAATGAAAAAATTGTAAAATGTATTGTATTGTCTGACTATTTTAGCTAGACCATTTTCCTATTTTGGATTGGTTACATTAGTTTTATTTTTAGGGTTCCGTAGTCCGACAAGGAACCCTTATAGTTTCGCAATGTCCGTCTGTCTGTCTGTTCGCGGCATAGCTCAGAGGCTCTTGGTATTAGAAAGCTGAAATTTAGTATAGATATGTGTATTGATCACGCCGAAAAAGTGGTAAAAATGAATTAAAAAAATAATAATTGTGGAGCTCCCGAACACGTGAAATGAGGATGAATATTTTTTTTTGTTGCGTAACCCTTCATGTAGGTATCGTTTATAGGTCTTTCAAAAATAAAAAAAAACTAACTTTCGAAAACTATCACAGCAAAGTAGGCTTCACCGGTTACATAGTTATAGTAGATTAATTATGACCTACTACGGAATCCTATCGCGTGTGGCCCGACACGCACTTGGCCGGTTTTTTACTGGTAACATTGGGTAGTGATGCTTTACATAGCAACCATTTTCGAAGTTTAGTAAAAACGCCAAGTAAGCAGTCACATATGATATACATATTAATCTATTAGTCAAGGTATCTAATGTGGGATAATATTATATATTATACACACAATACACACAATCTAAAAGATAAGACGAAGCATAGTGTTTTAGAAATGAAGGTCCTACTTCACTATGCCACTCTTATGTTTTATTTTCAACACCAAATAGTATCCGACAGAACGTCGATTTTTGGCTAGGCCTAAGCCGATTAATAGGCAATCGCTTAATTCTTTGGCTAAAACCCTGATAAATAAAAAGGACTTGATCTTCTTTAATTTTTGGTCCAGAAGTCAAAGACAGAAGAACTGAAAATGAAAAAAGAAGATATATTCAAATAGTATATTTAAGGTTCCGAACCAAAATAGTAAAAAGTAACCCTTATGGGATGCGACTTTCTCTGTCTGTCTGTCAGAGCTGATAATTACTTCAGGAATAACTAACCTAATCGATTTGGAATAATTGTTGAAATATATCGCAAATGGATAAAGTAGAAAAATACTACCTATTACTTTCGAGGAAAAATGGGAATTAAAATTACAAAGTGTAGTTTCTACGTCATCATAATTATGAAAGGGCTTTGATATAAAGGCTTGATGCATATTCTTATATTTTTTTGTTTTCTTCGACATCTTTTGGTATACGAATTAAATTTAAAAAAAACTCTCCGTAGTTTGTAAAACAAACATTCTGAAATAATTAGACTTCCGTACATTTTTCTCTTAAACGCTTTTCTTAATATGGTATTTCGACCATTTTCCAATTCCAAGGTTATGTTTGAATTCCGATGAATTGTAATAAGAAAACTAAATGAAAATTGAGCTACTGCATGTCAATTTAATAATCTTTTTATAAAAAAATCTGTCAATTTTTGCGGCGAGTTTTTCTGATAAAATATATTATAAAAAACCTTATATTAGTAATATAAGGTAAAAAGATAAAGATCAAAAATATTTAAATCGGTAATTATAAATGATTTCAAAGTCAAAAATCGATATTGCATCTTTCTAAAAGATTATCGAAATGCCATACAATGGTAGGATTTTTTTCCATTACTTTATTTCTTCAATAATGCATGAAACCGTGGAAAAGGGTCATACAAATTTGGTGCTTGAAAATGTAACAGCTAATTCTCATTCAGACAATGTCTATATCTGAATTTAGCACATTTATTTTTGCATAGATTTTTTGCTTTGCAGCACTTTCAAAATTGGGCCCAAAACGGGTGATATTTCATTGTTCATGATAGGTAAAAATATAAAAAATCCTGGTCATAATCGGAATCTTTACTATTCCACTTTTGGGTATGACATAGACATGCATTAGCATTAGTTATCACGCTTTTTCAAGGTGGATTGGTGATTTCAGACCGCGTAGTCCAGGTTTCCTCACGATGTTTTCCTTCACCGTTAGTCAATGGTGTCTAAGTTATACTAAAAAAAGTGCATGTAAAACTTTGGAATAGTCAGATTCGTAATTTCTAGGTTTCGAAGTTCGAATCTGCATACTCATAAATGAGATGCAGGTGCCTTAGCAAAGAAGCCACAATGACTTTTTACTAATATGTTCGGTGTATCAACTTAATAATATGAATAAAACTACCTGCAGCTTATTTAAAATATTAACATCATTTGTAATACAGTCTCACTCACTTTTAGGTCTTTAAACGTAATAGATTATTCAATTTCGGTTCTGTTGGTGTCAAAACTTAGGCCAATTTTAAGCTAATGGTTTGGCCAAAGCTGATGCCAAAGGTTTGGTCGGACACTTTACAGATGGATCAGAAACATCGGACTAATTAACTGGCTTCCAGGCTCTCCTTACAAAACTAATATGATATTCCTATACAAGTGAAGATGAGCTGAAGTTATTTGAGAAGCAGCAGATGTCGTAAAATGCAAATATGAAAAAAACTTGCGTGCATTTCTGTTAGAAGAGCTCAAAGTGGACACCAATATGGCCTAAAAATTAACTCCTATGGTGCGATTGATGTCCATCTTTCACAGCGGATTACCTAATTCAAGAATGCTAGTTGTCAGAATTTTTTCTTGAAACTTGTAACAATTCAGATCGATAAACATGTTTTGCAGATTAAAGAAATTGAAAATATTTTTGATTTTCTGGCAAACAAAGTATGCAGTGGGGGTTGGAAATTTAAAATTAGTGTTTCGAAGTATTACTCAGACAGATGTTATTTGTATTTCTATTTTTATATCTTAGACATGCATATCAAAATACAATATGCGACTGTCCTTAGAATCTCTACATAATATTATGGTCACCCGTCAAAGTTCTTCAAAATATAAAATGACAACCGTGCGGTGTGCATTGCGGGGTCGCGGGGGGGAAGCTCAAGCTCCGCCCATTTGCTCAAGGTCATTGGCGGTAGTCGTCGTCTTAAGGAATTTTGTTATTGATACAATAGAAGATAACTAATGTACACGAGTTTTTACAATATATTATAACGTAAAATCGGATTATCTGTGCGTCTAGAAAGATGAAGTCAGTGGGCCTAGCGCAAACTAATTCATGTAATTCAAGAGTTGTTCAAAATAGTGAAAAGGTCAATTTGAAGCATCTGAAGATATGTGAAAAACGTGTATATTTCTTTCAAAAACCACTTACAATATTGTTACGTTTACATTAGGGCGTTCATGCTAGACCCACTGTTTTTAAATTAATATCTCCACATTTTTTAAGCCATTTATGTTGTTTCGGATTTTAAGAACTTAGGAAGAATAAAATATAGATATTAAAATTCAAGGAAATATCGACTCCAATATTAAATTTTTAATAGAAGTGGATATACTATTGGTACAACCACATAACCCCTCGGAGAAAATAGGTATGATGTCTTTGAATACAATAGAAAAATAGCATTCTCATTAATTTATTTGATCTATTCAACTACTAAAGACAATCGTGCAACAATAAATCTAGGATAACCAAAATAGAAAAAATATATTATGCACAAATCCAATACTCGAATGATAATTTTATTTGTAACGAAAAGAAAGCGAGACCCGCTCAGGTTTTTGAACGAGTAACTATGGATGAGCATATAACGTGATTGAAGGCTATTCAATAAAAATTCAACCCTAATCGCGAGGATCTGCCATGTTTCAAATATACGAGCGGTATCTGCGGCAGTCTTTATGCTTACTTTTGTGAAATAAGGAAGTTTCTGGAGAGTTTTGAACCTGTTTTAGACTATTATAATATGCGCGTTCGAAACTGGAGACCTATTCCAACTCAACGAAACGAAACTTCGGAAAGGACGAGAATAGATGATAATTTTTTTGTGGTGAGGGGAGGTGTGATCTGATGCTCTCTACTTAATAGGGATATACTTTATACTATCCATGTATAGCAACTGTTTGCACCTTACCGTCCTAAAACCCACAAGGTTGTTCGGAGTTTTAATCGAATTTTCGTTTAGCCATAATCGGTACCTTAGTTTTTCTGTATCAAAGTCATATCACGTTATGTCTCTTGGAATTACAAATGGCTTAAAATAACCACCTTGAGCAAACGGTTATCATTGCTTATACTTTCTTTGTTTTTATGAGAAGAAGCCTTTGCTAAGAAGTGGGAATATAGAGAGGCCATTGATGTTATTGATAACAATGAATGAACCCGTTCACGAAAACGAAGATTTCGTACACTAGCACTGTCAATTGTTTGAATGTACTTAATTGTGTCATGCGACGAGATTACATTGTTTAATACATTAAATTATAATATATAGAAGTTTTTATATCCATTTATCCAGTTTATTACATCCTCGTCATAAGGTGCCATCCCTAAATGAAGTTGGGTGATCATTTGGCGAAGTCTCGTTGCGTCTTTGAGCGAAAGTTGATTTACATTTGCTTAGTATCAATATGTTCAAACTGAAAGTAATTATTGGTAAAAGGTTATTTGTTTGCACCTACACTAAAGTATAATAAAGTAGATAGACGGAAAGAGGTTAAATTCGAAACATATATGAAAATGTTATTTAAAACTAGCTGTTTCCCGCGGTTTCACGAAGGAGCTACCTTCGGGATGCGGGTGAAACCGCGCACCCGGGTAAAAAGTAGCCTATGTTGTTCCTCAGGGTCTATTCTATCTCTGTACCAAATTTCATCAAAATCGGCTCACTGGTTTAGGCGTGAAAGCGTAACAGACAGACAGACAGAGTTACTTTTGCATTTATAATATTAGTAAGGATTAAATCTGTGACTGTCTTAAAAAAGCAATAATTAACACTTTAGTTTTGAGACAGCGGTCACAAAATAATTAATTAACAGGAACGGAGTTTCTACGTGTGATATGATGTCGTAATTTAATTGTATTACTTTTATTTTTTGATGAAGTTCGATCAGTGTAGTAAAAATATTTTTGGCTAGCCTGCGCTTACTTGCTAACTTGGTATCATCGTACAAGACTTACGCGGAAGAAGTCAGTAAAACATGGTAATATAAAAGACAAGAGAATTCTAAATTCAAGAGAGCTTTCAGGAGTATAAAGCAATATTTTTTTATCCTATTTTGATATAGAGATACATAGAAACCTGGACCAGGATATAAGGTACTTTTTAACTTTATGTACGATGTGCCCTTAGAATGCGGGCAAAACAGCGAGGAACAAGTAGGATAATACACATACAGCTACAAAAAACCATTTTATAAAGCGCTTGATATCTAAATAAAATAATATGCTTTAAATGTTGACGCGATTTCCTTGTTTACCATGTTTTAACGCAGTACAACAACTTAAAATAGGCAATTTGCTTACCGTAGTATTGTTTTATGTCTATTATTGCAGGCGTTTTGCACCGATATTTCACGGTATCTAGTTGTATAGTCAGTACTGTGTCTCTCACGGTATTAACTGTACTGTACTGGCAAAATTTATCGAAATTAGGGTCTGTTTCATCACATCTAAATAGGAATTATCTAAAAAAATAATTCATAATTGGAAAATTATTTGTATGAAATTATCTGGTATACAATATTCATACAAAAGTGATAAAATTGGCTTATACAGAAATGATTAGAATGTTTGTATTCGTAACTAGCTTTCCGCCAGCGGCTTCGCCCGCGTGGTCTATAAGAATTAAAATTAAAAATCACTATGAATTGTGCCCCCTTTTTCACCCCCTTAGGGGTAGAATTTCGAAAAATCCTCCTTATCGGATGCCTACGTCATATAAGATCAGCGGTTTAGACTGTGCGTTGATCCGTCAGTCATTCATGAGAAAGCATTTTATACATAAGTATAGATTATATTATTATCTACTAGCTTCTGCCAGCGACTTCGTCCGCGTGGAATAGTGGTGCTCCGCTCCTATTGGTCTTAGCGTGATGATATATAGCCTATAGCCTTTCTCGATAAATGGACTATCTAACACTGAAAGAATTATTTTAATCGGACCAGCGGTTCCTGAGATTAGCGCGTTTAAACAAAATGACAACATTTCCCTTCACTGCTCTGCTCCTATTGATTGTAGCGTGATGAAAAGTATACTATAACCATCTCAGGAGTATGACAAATAATTGTACCAAGTTTCGTTAAAATCCGTCGAGTAGTTTTCGTTTCTATAGAGTTTATACAGACAGACAGACAGACAGACAGACAGACAGACGGACAGACAGACAGACAGACAAAAATTTTACTGATTGCATTTTTGGCATCAGTATCGATCCCTAATCACCCCCTGATAGTTATTTTGGAAATATATTTCATGTACAGAATTGACCTCTCTACAGATTTATTATAAGTATAGATAGAAGAAGATAGATATAGATATAGAAGATAGATGTACAATATCTAGTTCGTAGTTAAATTGGACATTTATCAAATAGTTTCTAATATTAAAAATGTAATTTTATCTGAATGTCTGTTGCGCTTTCCTGGTTTGGTATAGAGATAGCTTAAACAATGGGTAAGGATATAGTTTTAATTCGGGTCCGTGAATTATGTTCCATAAGGGTGTTTTTGAAACCATGGGAAATAGCTAGTCTGTTTATATTTCCAATACTCAAAAAATCTAGCTTGCAGACAACATTTAACAATTATTATTTCACTAAACGAAAACTAAATAATACTGTAAGAAACTCAATAATATTTCAAGTACGAGTTATTTATATTTACGAGTTACAATGTAGGTTAACACCGAAGTGTTTGATATCGAACAAAATGTTACAACTTCACTATTAATTACATCAGTTTTCAGGAATCAAATGATTATTCAAAGCGTTGATCGTTATCCCGAAAATGACATTGTGAACTTTAATATTGTGAATGATTCTTGTTTTTTTTTGGTTATCTTTATCTGGTCTAGTCTATTTTTTCTTTCCTTAACTCGTATGTTTTTAAAACAGTAACAACCGATTGCACCTAATCTTTTATTATTTATACTTTTAAGAATATGACAAAACATGATATCAATAATTACTATATTTTTTATGACATCAATACATAATAATTAAGTAAACATATTTCATTAATAAAATAATAAAGATAAAATAATAGCAAAATATATTCGATTTTATCCTCCATTTTGACAGATCTTGAATGAAAGTTCTTCCGTTTCACGTTTAAGTAACCACATATTTTTTTGGTGCAACCAGCTGTAAAAGTTGATATACATCTAAGCCACTTCTCTATACTCTGTCCTAAGCCCCAGATACTGTCATGCCAACCGTATTCTATCCCATACGTAAGTGTCCAGCTAAAGCATCGTTGGCTAGAGTCTGTTCTAGACTGCAGAAGCCAGAGTGCAGCAAAAACCTCAACTGCGTTAAAGACGAAGACAATTTTATTCCCTGCTAGAATACTCTAGTATTTAACAGCTACTGATGATAAAATTAAATGGAACTAGAATCAAAATATATGTACCATGCACGGGACTACAAAGTACAAAGCCCCGGAACTGTGGGAGACGAACGTGGGGCCGAAGCCAACACGCAGAAGCCCTTTGATACAACTTTAATGAACTGTGTGTGAGTGACACATAACCAGCGATTATCCCTGTATACATAGAAATGCATCCAGGGACAGTCTCCAGTTTGTGCAGGTCTATTGCAAAATATGGAGAGAGAGAAACTACTTGGGCTATTGTGATGGGATGATAGTGGAATAGAACATTGTACCTATTATTATTATATCATGTTCAATAAATCTACAAAAACCGTACACACCTATTTGTATTACGTGTTCGCGCCATTTTTCTGTTTTTTTTTTTGGTTCAGATCTTTTTGATAACAATTTGAATGCTAACCTTAGTTGAGATTTGAAATTAAAATTACATTAATAAATGAGTCACTCTCATTTAAGTCTACATGTCGGTTTAATTTTATTTCGAACAGGTGGTGTAAGCAATCTTGAGATATGTCATTGTTATTCATAGTCGATCTTATCTCTGTAAGTGACAATGCAATCACGAAATAATCCTAAAATAGAGTGATCCAGTAGTGAATAAAAACAGAATCATCATCATGTTATTAAACATAAAAAAATATGTTTATAATTGATTGCCGAAGAAAGAAGAATTAAGGTAGATAATATCGGCTATTGTTTAAATAGTTGTGATATTGTTAAATATGAGTTCGTAGCAAGCCCTCAAAAAAGCAATACGTGATATCTTTTAAAGTTATTAATGTGTTAGCAGGCGCAACAATCGCGCTGGTCCCACTTGCTATTGATATAATTTCAATCAAGCTGATTTGTTTTTGGTTAATTATGAGTTTGCAACAACACGAATAAGATAAATAATCTTGCTCAAAAATAAAAAATAAAATGCAACATCACTGACTCACTCTCCTACAATAAAATAATAACAACTTTTGATGGAATGATTATAAAGCCGCCATTTTTAAGTGAACTAAGAAGGTTGAAGGTTTCACTTCGAAGCAAGACCTTTGGCGACCACGCGGCTAACGAAATTATGAAGGACATCTGTAATAGGTGTACCTGGAATTAATTTGGACTTAAAACAAGGCCACTGTTATGTGTAATAAAATATAGTGTAGGGCTGGTTTCTAGTTATTAGTGGGGTAAGTAAAAATGAAAGTCAAAACTTACGCAAAAGATGCTAGATATATTGACTTACGAGTGATAATACAATTTATGTGTAGACATTTTAGTGTCAGATTTTATTGAATAATTTATTATTTCAGTAGACTTATTGAGCAAATAATAATCTTAAAAATGGCCATAAATAATAGGAACACCAAAATATTTTCATTCTCCAAATTACTAAGCGAAGGTGTCGAGAATTCTTCGCGCGTTCCGAAAATACCGTGATATTTGGACAGAAGACGGTCACCGAAACAAAAACTAATATAGCTCGAATAAGCAGTGTCAAATGGTATAAATACATTTTAAATGCTCCTATTCCTAGCAAAGGTGACGCTTTCCTTATCATTAGCCAATAGCATCCCAGGACATCCCATGCATTTGAAGCTTAATACCTATAAATAGTTTTTCCCTGATATCTCTTTTTAGGAGAAATAACTTGAAGTACTCACAAAGCGTCAACTTGAATCCATGGAAACCATTCCTCTTAAAAAAAAAACTTATAAAATGCTTAATTTTAAAGTAATTCTATTCTGATCTTATAATCCTCCTAAACCATATCCTTAAATATGAGTAAACAGCCATCACTCTCATTCACGAATTATTTAAAACAGCGTTAGAAAGCGAGAGCGTCTCATATGGTTGGAGTTGATGGTCTACAATTAAGGCATAAATAATAACATTACCGGATCCAAGATTCCTGCCATCGGCACGGAGACGGCGTCTTCGCCACCAGCCGCCACCAGCTTCTCCAGGACCTTGAGGGTCTGCTCCACCGCTGGCCATTCCCCCTTCTGCGCCAGCATGAGGATCTTAGCCGCCACCTCCCGGATATTAATCCCCGCACTCGGAGGCTTGACCACACTCTCCGTTCCATTGCTCTCCTTAACTTCCTTTTTGTCACCATTGTTAGAAGAAGTCTCATCTTTAGCCTCATCTGCGGCCTTAGCCGGTGGGTTTTTGTCTTCGTCCACATTTTTCTTAGGGGGGCCCTTGCCTCCCTTTTTGCCGCCGGCGGCCTGAGACATCGTCACATAACAGTATCACATTTACGAAGCACTGCACAGGGTATCACGGACGGCCATGGCTCGAGCTTTCCGAGTATGTTATTCGTTGGGCGGGCGGAGCATGACTGCGGCACGATTGCGTACCGCCAGCCGATTTCTTGCATGATTCGAGTAAATAAAGGCGACGGTGCGCCCGGCTGGATTTACAAACAAACTCCCGCGAGCGATGTCTCAGAACGTCCCATGCATTGACCCATTTATTGTATGGCGCGGGACCCTCGCTTGTTGCTGAGTTTAAGTTTTTTTGTAAAACTTATTTTTTTTCTGACAAATATATTTTAGAAACTTCTGTTTTAGGTATCATTTAATAGATCAGAAATGCTAAAAGGTTTAACATAACAGAATATGAGCTGCAACAAGATCACTTCTAAAGAAGAATTTATCAATGCTTTGAAACTAATATTAAATACGTGAAATACATAAGAAAAAACCGGGCAAGTGCGAGTCGGACTCGCGCACCGAGGGTTCCGACCATTGCAAAGAAAAAATACGCAATAAAGTCGCAATTATCTTGTTTTTTTCCGACCGCATAATTAAGTTTGTTTGTAGAGGAAAATTGCTGATTACTTAAAAACTACCTGCTAGATCTCATTCAAACCAATTTTCAATGGAAGTTCGCATGGTAATCTACATCATATATTTTTTTTAGTTTTATCATTCTCTTATTTTAGAAGTTACAGGGGGGGGGACACAAATTTTACCACTTTGGAAGTGCCTCTCGCGCAAACTATTCAGTTTAGAAAAAAATGATATTAGGAACCTCAATATATTTTTTGAAGACCTATCCATAGATACCCCACACGTATGGGTTTGAAGAAAAAATTTTTTTTGAGTTTCAGTTCTAAGTATGGGGACCCCCAAAATTTATTGCTTTTTTTCTATTTTTGTGTCAAAATCTTAAAGCGGTTCACAGAATACATCTACTTACCAAATTTCAACAGTATAGTTCTTTTAGTCTCGGAAAAAAATGGCTGTGACATACGGACGGACAGACAGACAGACAGACAGACAGACAGACAGACATGACGAATCTATAAGGGTTCCGTTTTTGCCATTTGGCTACGGAACCCTAACAAAAAGTGAATATAACACATATTATGATGCGTTATTCAACAAAGTAATTGAATTTCATAAATTTATTCTAATCCATTTCAATTTCGCTAATAGCCTTATTTATTAGTTTTTAATCTTTTAGCGAATTGCGAGTTCAATATACAGTGGAATTGTTGAGCATGACATGATATGATACACTCTCGATATACAAAGGTGTTGCAATTTAGTAATGAAATTAAACAGCAGAGTCAGTCTTCGATGAGTTAACGTTTTTTCAGCTTTGGAATTTCATAAAAAGGAACGACTTCATACGTGAAGAAGTAGAAGAATCTTGGTTAACCGATTCTTTGAATAATTTTAAACAAAACTTATATTAAACATAGTTTAGACGCATTTTTGTGTAAATGGTAGGGCACACTGCTTTATTTTTGTCATAAAGCAAAATAAGGTTAATACTGGCGTAATTATAAAACATATATAGCAAAGGATCACCTAGATCTTTCACCCTGTGACCTTGTTAGAGAGAACAGGAAGGCGGAAAATACATTTGTAACGCATTTTCACCTACCTAGATCTGTATCGTGGCCTTAGGAGGTCGGGCAAATTTGCATGTTTCGTCACAGAGGGTTGCGGGGCAGCGGGCCGGGGCGGCGGGCGGGGGTGGCGTCGCGTGCGCCCCACGCGCCACTTCCGGTGCGGGGCGAGGGGAGAGGGGCGGGGCGGCGCACGGCCTCGATTCAGCCACCGCCAAGATCAGATACCAAAAAGAATACAAAGACTTGACCGTGGTCCGTTATGTTACGTATATAATTTGTGTGTAATTTAAGTATCAGCGCTATCCTTATATAAGTTCAAAATATGGAGTTCCATTACATTTCAGATTAGTATAACAAGCAGTATCTCGCAGTTAGAGAGGTCTTATTTTCTTTTCTGATGGATGGAGTACAGTTGATGCCAGTAACAGGCTTAATTCTCCTTCACACCTGAGAGTGATGCTTGCTCGTTGACTTTGTTTTCTTGCTACGCAAAAGTATTGCACTATTTCTAACACACATCATAAGTACTTTCATTTATCATTGGCCTCTTTACAGATCTTCCACAATGCAGACCTCTTTTGATATAAAAATTGCACGAGCATTGATTTCGACGAAGTTAAATTGCACAAATTACATAAGCTCTTCTCATATAAAGACAAAGTTTTTTGGCCATTAGTTGGTGGCATCCTTACTAACCATGCTTACCATCATCATCATCAGCCTATCTTACACTAGTCCATATCTGCTGGGCATAGGCCTCTCCTAACGTGTGCCATATCGCCCGGTTTTCAGCTTGACGCATCCAACTTCTGCCTGCAGCCTTTCGCAGATCGTCACTCCATCTTGCCGGAGGGCGTCCCACACTACCATACATATAAAAAAATCAAAAGTAACTTTCTATCTGTTACACTTTCAGGGCAACCGATTTGGATTAAATTTTGTATGGATATAGCATGAATTATGAGGAAAGATATAGGGATTTTTTATCTGGGTGCATCAAGAAGTTCTCTTAGGATGCGGCTAAAACTGCGGGAAACAGCTAGTAGCGACGGCACGTTTGGCTTATGGCCATTTTCAATATCCTATCTATCTGAAGATTTCCTTACTAGAGATAGAATTTTGACATAAAGTCCATACGACTAATGTCAAAAATCTATCCCCAGTAAGCAAATCTATGGATAGATAGGATGTTCAAAATGGCCGTTAGTGGCTGAGCAAAATCGGCTGGCGCTGCGTATCGCGAGTTCGATTCTCGCACGGGACAACTAAAATTGTTCCGGGTCTAGGTGTTTGTGCATGTGTAATGAATGTTTGTAAACGCACCCACGACTAAGGAGTAATTCCTAGTGTGGTGTGGGCCAACGTTTTTTTAAAAAAAAAAACAAACGGCTAGTATTTTTTTATAAATGCTAGTTAAAAGTACTCGTTTCTGCCTGTTACGCTATCACGGTAAAATGGCTGAAAGGATTTAAATGCAATTTGGTATGGAAATAGATTTGGGAAGGACATAGTATAGTATAGTATATATTTTGGTCCGAGTTTATTAAGTAATTCCCTCATTATGCGGACAAAGCTGGTGTTCGAAAGAGGATAACTTTACTGCGCCCCCGAAACGTAAAGGGCTGAAGTAGGAACATGGATGGGTTTTAGTCAGTAAGAGTCTGACACTCCCTCTCGCTCCACCCACGGCGGGAGGAGTCATTTGAAGATTTCCCATCCGAAAAAAGAAAGGATGCGTGTGAAACCGCGGAAAACGACTTAAATATCATCATCATCTGCCTAGTCTTTTCCCAACTATGTTGGGGTCGGCTTCCAGTCGAAACCGGATGCAGCTGAGTACCAGTATTTTACATGGAGCGACTGCCTATCTGACTTCCAAAACCCAGTTACCGGGTAACACGATCCTCCTTGGTAAGACTGTTTGTCAGACTTTCTGGCTTCTGACTACCCGTAACAACTGTCAAAGATATACAAATGACAACTGGGACCAACAGCTTAACGTGCTTTCCGAGGCACGGAGGAGTCTTGCTATGAGGATCCACCCATCCACGGAACGACCGCGCCAAGCTCAGCTTTTCATTTGCTTCAACTTTTGATCGGTCAACTCGTGCGGCTGTTACTTTGTCACGACCTCCTTAAACGACTTAAATATAAATTCAGAATTATAAATACTACTAGTATCGTATTAATTAACATCTAGCTGCTACATAAGTTTAAGGATAACATTTCATAGTACGGATAAACACAAACACTAGTTTCATAATACGTTCTACTATCTCATAGTTGATAAGAATGTTCATACAAAAATATATATTGTAAACAATTGTCTGTAATCAGTTTATCTGTGGGATTCTGTTAGTGCGGTCGTGTTGGAAGATAATAATACTTATTATTTAGTATGTGGAGCAAGAATGCGATAAATGTTACGAGATTCAAAAGCGTTGTCAATAAAAGGTTAGTGTTTTTATTATTGTTTTAATATGTTTATTTATAACTTGCTGTTTACCGCGGTTTCACCCGTTTCTTGAGGGAATTACTTCGCTAATAAAAAGTATTCTTTGTGTTAATTCATGATGCGAGGGAGGGGTAAATGCGGGTGAAAAAAAACCACCACATTATTCCCCATATTTCTTCTCATAATTTGGTGTCAAATACAGTTTATACTTTAGTTTAGTCTAGGATTAGTTACTTTATCATGATAGACCATATAATGGCAGTCGATTTTCGTCCACTGACGAACACAGACCTCTCCCAAAGAGCGCCAACCATCCTGGTCTTGCGCAGCATACATGTTACATACATTCGTTGCCCCTATTTTATTTTTAAATCTGCGATGCATTGTTATAATCACCTAAAGATACCAATCTGTTTCTAGTGCAATAATTCAGGCCCATAGTGGGTATTATAATGCCAACTGTACGCTAGTAAATAGCACAGCTAGTTGTATACAATTATCCTTTTTACTAAACACGCGATAAGCGACCCTATCGTTCAAATGATAAAGTTTAATTTAGATCCTCAGAAGATAGTTGTTTAATTTGTTGTGCAATAATAATTGTAATGTATACGGCAGGCATATGATTACATATTCAAGGTGTTATGTATTTCATCCTTGTATGGATAGGTACTTCAGATCCTTAGATTACCGCATATTACATTGTCTAAAAGAATGTTGGAATTATCTTATTAAAAACATTGAAACTGCATCATCCCACTCGTACTAATATTATAAATACAAAAGTTGATATGATATACATATGTATGAATGTATGCGTGTTTGTTACTCTTTCACGCAAAAACTGCTGAATGAATTTGAATTAAATTTTCTACAAATATACTTTATAACCTGGACTAACACAGGATAGGTATTTTTTATCTAGGAACGTGACGTAGTTCCCTCGGGTGAAACCACGGAAAACAGCTAGTGTATATAAAGTCTTTAGTTATCGTTTTCTCTAGCAGGAAGCACTTTAAAAAGAGTATTTATGACGTAACATATTTTAATCTAATATTACTCGATTCACGCAATTGTTATTTACCTCTATCAATTTTTTTATTAATTGGTATTTCAATTTGTTTATTAGCTAAAATTTACAATATATTTACATTATTATTATTATTCTATGTATAATACAAAAAAAATACCTATTTGTTTTTTTTTAATGAGAAATCATCAAGTGACTTCTCCCACTCTGCGTGTGGCGGAGTATCAGACTTCTACTGACTAAAACCCATCCATGTTCCTTCCTCAGCCCTTTGCGTTCAAGGGGCGCGGTATCTCTTTCGAACACCACAGCTTATTTACTACCTACAATTTACTTCTCCAACTTCAATCTAAATATCGGTACTTATATTCCAGATGGAGTCGTCATCTTCAAGCAGCCGCTGGACAAAGTTACATAAAGAACCCGGGATCTGAACCCCTTGCACATACCACTCTCGGTGAAGTCATAGTGAAGACAGTCGACAAATACCCGGACAGGGTCGCTATCAGATCTGTGCATGAAAATGTGACCATGACTTATGCGGAATTATTACGACAGGTATGGTTATCACTTCACTTCTATCTTATGATAACATGTGCTTTAAAACAGTCTCTCGATCAAGACCAATCTAAAAACACCTGATAAATTGAAACAGGTTTAGTAGTTTAGAGACAAACTTTGTGGCCAACATACATTGACGGTCTCCACGTATATAATTGAAATTGCAAAACTTCCACTTTACAGGATTCACGATCCTATTCCATTGAAAAAAACAATTTAGGGTATAAAAATATGAATAATTTATACATAGAATCACAGATCCTGATCTCTGCTTGCTATCATCGCAATAATAAGAGCTTTTTTGCAATTTCGATAGTATACGAGGGGACGTTCAATATGTCTTCAACAGTACAGGTTATTATACTAAACCCTTCCTCTCAGCCGTTGTTAGGTTAAATGTCAAAAATTGCCACACTATTCATAATTTCAGGTAGCAAGGGATTTCTGTGACTTGTCGGTCGCCTTTGAATGGAGCACATCGATTAATTTTAAGATGATAAACCTAATTTTGTTAATGTTATTACAGGCAGATTCACTAGGATGTGCCCTACGCGCCCAGGGTCTTGAGAAGGGCGACAGGCTCGGTATATGGTCACATAACTGTGCCGCTTGGCTGGTCGCCTTGGTGGCTGCCTCTAGAGCCGGACTCATATCTGTAAGTCACATATAGTATAGGTACCAACATTATAGTAGAATATACTGGTAAACTTAAATATCGAAAATCAGTGAAAGTCAATGCAGTAAAAATGTGAATAAGTATTTTAAGTGTAGTGTCCACAGTTAACTAGAGCAAAAACGATAAAAAAAAACAATGTATAAGATTGAATAAGATTATATTTTTTAAATAATATATTAGAATAATTTTATTAAATGGGATCTTACTTAAATCATATAGAAATAGAAATAAAATAATAGAAAGAAAAAAAAAACTTAAATCGAGTACTCCTCATTCTCTTCCTATTCCCTTATTTACTTAACGAAGGATGTTTGCGTTTCATTCTATAGCAAAAACATTAATAGTTTTTACTTTACATATTTTCAGGTACTATTAAATCCAATATATGAAAACCGAGAATTAAGTTTTTGTATTAAAAAGACTGGAATAAAAAGCTTGTTAATAGGCGATAAAACTCAAAGAAAGAACTATTACGAGAGCCTGGCGCAGATGATACCAGAACTACAGAACAGTAAACCAGGCTCTTTGAAGTCGAGCGAATTTCCAACTTTGAATTCTATTATTAATGTCGGAAAGGAGAATTTTGCGTAAGTAAACTTAGGTACCTATTACATTGTATTCGTGATCAAAATTGTTGTTGAATATCAGCGTAAAATTATTATGGATTCTTAAGAGTAATTTAGTTTACTTAGATTCTGTAATAAGTTATAAATTAACAACGTAAACAATATACCTATGACAATGGTCCTCAAACCATACAGCCATTTGGGGGTCTGAGTTGGGAAACATTTTAATATTTTTCTTCTGAATATAAGGCAACATAGTTTATATTTATGTACTGTGTGTAATGTTTAAAACATATCAGAAAAAAGATATGTATAGAAAGTTATTCATCGCTGCCTCTCCGACAGCAAATTAATCGACGAATAAATCCACTGTCTTTGTTTCACAGGGGAACAACTTCATATGATGCACTTGTATCGGGAACTGGCAGCCAGATCTCTCAATACGGCAATGAAATCAAGCCAAGTGATGGCAACCTCATTCTATTGACTTCGGGCACCACAGGTGAGCTTCAAGACTGCTCACGGCCACTGAGGGCCTAGTATGAGCTTTTACGAAATAGGGGGTATTTTAAAATGTATGGATTTAGGACGAAAGGTAGGTAAAACGCTAGTTGGATTGTGTAAAAAACGACATAGGTAGAAAGAGTGAATGATGAAATGTATGGAAGAAAAATACATATTACGCCGATCCCATGATGAAGAGGGGGTATTTTAAACCTATACTTCATCAATGTATAACGTAAACTATGTATTATTGTCGGTTTGTGTGTTTCATTGAGAGGATTGTGGTATGACGTCGGTATGCTGGAAGTGCTTAAAAATTTATTTCTAGCAACAATCTTTTAGACGCATATAACTTAGAAAATACTACACTTTATTAACTATACATTTTAATAGCTACTAAGTACTATTAAATTGGTTATTACTAATTTTTAAATTCCAGGTGATCCAAAGGCAGCTCTTAATTCCCATCATGGTGTCGTGAATAACACATACTTCATAGGCAAAAGGAATATCTTAGACCAGGGACATCAAACCGTGTGTGTGCAGGTTGGTAAAATTAAATCCTTTTTAGCTCCTATTCTTTAAAAAGATTTAACATGATTTAAATCAAAGGTACATAATTGATCGACACCAAAATAAATTGTTGCTTAAATGCAACAAAATCTATTTTTAAAACCTACAGATTGGTCAGGTTTTATGTGTATATTGGCCGCTTCTTCTTAGCGATTCAATGGCAATATCAGAGACCCAATACTTCGCGACGCACCTTCTGTGCCGCGTGGTCTGTAGTATGCCTTCGCGCCATACTTAATTTCATCTGAAGCGGTTAAGTCGTTTTCCCTTGAAAGCGCAACAGACAGACCGGCAGATTTACTTTTGATTGCCCACGATTCAGAAGAAACTTTTACTAATGGGCAAATTATAATAGCATTTTCCCAACTATGTTGGGGTCGGCTTCCAGTCTAAACTGGATGTAGCTGAGTACGAGTGTTTTACATGGAGGGCCTGCCTATCTGACCTCCACAACCCATTTACCCGGATACCCCTTGGGAATACTGGTTGTCAGACTTTCTGGCTTTAGACTACAGCTTAACCTGCTTTCCGAGGCTCGTTATGATATAAATAGTCACCCATCCACGGACAGATCGCGTCAAGCGCAGCTTAATCTTTGATCGGTCGATCCGTGCGACTGTTACTTAGCCACGAGCTCCTCAAAGGTTATGCATAATTGTTGTTTTAATTATTATTTTTCAGGCGCCGTTCTTCCACGCTCTAGGCTGTATAGTAACGAGCCTGAGTGGCCTGCAATACGGTAGTACCCTGGTGTTACCAGCTCCCTTCTACAATGTCAATGACAACCTCAATGCTTTGTTAGCTGAGAAGTATGTTGGATTTTGTTTTTTTTTTTTTTAGTTTATTAAACTGGCCATAAAACTACGTGTTTATGGCCAGTTTCATCACCTCCGATATAATTTATCTTCTTTATACTTTCCTACAAAGATTATATTCCAATTATGAATTTGTTTGGTAGATAATACCTTCCTAGAAGTAGTGAATCAATCCCTTAGTATTGATAAGATATCATTATCCTAGCCTTTTCCCAACGCCTTTAAGTCTAAGCTGATTTATATTTTCCAGATGTTCCGTCGTAACTGGCACTCCAACTATGTATGTGGATATGATGGGAAAGATAAAGACGATGGGTGATGTCCCATCCAGGTTGCGGGTGGCAATGGCAGCCGGAGCACCTTGCAGTCCACAACTCATCAGAGATATGCAGAAGCATTTGAAAGCAGAAGCTGTTACGGTATTATTATACATTTGACATTTTTTTTTGTGAAAGCTGCCCAACTTAGATTCAACACCTGGGTCCATCTAATGGAATTCTGACCTGACCTCTTAAAATTAGATGCAATCAATCTAATGGCTCCAAACGAATACTCCGGGAAATAGTCATGAATAGAATAGAATAATACTTTATTGTACCCCAAAAAGAAATAAAGTAAAATAGAATATGCTTGAATATCGTTTTGTTATACGGTCCCAAGATTACCTAGGCTCAAGCAAATTGACTCATTAGCAGTCTAATTAAATACAATATATCCAACCCGGCAAATCCTTTCGTTAAAAAAAAAGAAACAAGACACGGCACGTTTGGCGTAGTGGTAAAATTTATTCCGGGTCTGGGTGTTTGTGCATGTGTGATGAATGTTTGTAAACGCACCCACGACACAGGAGTAATTCCTAGTGTGAGGCAACGTTTAAAAAAAAAAACTGCTTATATTATTAATGCGAAAGTTTCATGTATGTTTGTTAGTCTCACGCAAAAACTGCTTAATGAATTCGGAACACATGTAGCTTATACTTTTGATTCGGGTTGATGCAGTAGTTCCCTGAGTACGCAGGTGAAACCGCGGGAAACAGCTAGTCTAGCTAGTTCAAGTTTGTTCATACTGTCTCCCTTTTCCAGTGTCTCTACGGGCTGTCAGAGACAGTGGCGTGTAACTTCCAAAGTGTTCCTGGCGACAGCATTGATGTGGTGGCAGAAACCGTTGGCTATCTCCAAGACCATAACGAGGCTAAGGTGTGAAAACTTTATGTTAAAGAAGTTATACACAATCTTTTTTCAATAACAGAAGGCATTTTTTATAAGGAATCTTAATTTAAATTGTTTGAAAGTCAATTTAAATCTATACATCAAAATGTCTGAAAATCTTTGCAATGAGTTTAAAAATCAATGAACAGTTGACAGAAGTGAATATCGGGCTATAGGAAACCCAGGCCAACTCAAACGTGGTGCTTCAACGTGGATTTGTTTACACACAAAACTGCCTTTATATCTATAGTTAGTTTGAAGTGCATACCAACGTTAGAGATGCACATTTCATATAAAATGTTTAGATATTTATACCTACAAAACAAGTAAAGCAGTTTTATAAAATGCGAGTAAATAGAGACATGAGGATAAATTAAAATCGCACGCTTCAAAGATTAAATTAATATGATCTTTTTTGTAGGTAGTAGATGAGAATGGCGAGATGGTACCGTTTGGTAGTCCCGGTGAGCTGTTGGTACGTGGTTATAACAACATGATAGGCTACTGGGACGAGCCTAAGAAGACCAGGGAGACGCTTAATGAAGACGGCTGGTTACTAACTGGGTAAGTTTATGACTCACTTGTATCGATATTTACATATACTTCTGAACGAATTTCACCAAGGTTAACCCCCTTTCCACATAAGTGCAAGTGCAAACATTTTTCAATGATCTTCTGGTATACCTTCATATTTAAATGAAAATTATGCAGTTTGGACATTGGTGTTTGGGCAAATCAGACGTCGACAAGTAATTCAATCGGATATGTTTTTGTACCAGCAAGGAACACGTTAATAATCGAAGTTTGATAAATTCCTACAGAATTAAACTATATTTTAATATGCTTACTGCATTTTATTAAGTCATAAATTTACGTCAAGTTACTCTTAGTTTCAATTCATGATACAGAAAAATTGAATTTATTTCAATACAAATTGCAGGGACAAGTTTACGATAAGTGAAGATGGATACGGGCGCGTCGTGGGCAGACTAAAGGATATTATAGTGCGAGGGGGAGAGAATATCGCTCCTAAAGAGATCGAGGACTTGTTGAATACACACCCTGATATCAAAGACAGTCAGGTAAAGAAACATTATGATACTCGCTCTTTAGTTCATATCTTGAAAATCTTCCCATGTTGAAAATACTGTAGTTTTTACTATTAAAACTTTGAGAGCAGGGGACAAATTATGAGTGCACTGTTATGTCTGAATGTGCTATTTAGTACCAATCTGATGGTAAGCTATTTTATATATAATTTAAACAAAAAATATGGTTCGAACCGAAATCTAAGTCAGAAAATCCCCATAAAAATCCAACTATTTCAGAATTTTACAAGTAAAGGGTGTATTTTTGGCGTTTATGATTATTAAATTGAACGCGAATCGGAGAAAAACAGAGCATTCTTTATGTACCTACTTTAAGATTAGAATACTGTTTACATATAAATCCTAGCTTAGTGCTATGCAAAACCACGACCACATACTTGTACACAAGTAATAAATAATACTGGAGAAAAATAAATATTCTAAATATAAGTGAGTCCAGAGCTTTAAAGTTACGATTACTTTTCTGACTTATCCTAGACTTGGAAGTAACAATACTATTTGCGTTTTTCATAGGTCGTTGGAGTACCCGATGAGCGGTTAGGCGAAGAATTATGTGCCGTGCTTCGAGTACGGGAAGGTGCCTCAGTGACGTTGGATGACATCAGGAAACATTGCGAGGGTCACCTGGCGCGGTTTAAGATCCCCAGGCTAATGAAGGTGATCGACGACTTCCCGAAGACTGTCTCTGGGAAGATACAGAAGCACCGTATTAAGGAGTTAATAGAATCAGGAAAATTGTAGACTAATGTAAATAATCTATTTATCAACGCTGAAGAATATTATGTACATATTAATACGACCTTTTACAATAAATTAATTTTCCCGCAGCCGCGTTTTAACGCACTCAGATAAAAAGTTGCCTATAACCTAACTATGTATTTCCATACCAATTTTCAATCAAGTGAAGTGTTACGCTTATAAACAAACTGATATTAGTTAGGATTAGAAATTTTAAATCTAATTTAGGAAAATAAAATAAAAAATATTATTTATCACTACATAGTATATTAAAAACAAAGTCGCTTCCCGCTGTCTGTTCCCATGTATGCTTAGATCTTTAAAACTACGCAACGGATTTTGATGTGTTTTTTTTTAATAGATAGGTAGAGTGATTCAAGAGGAAGGTTTTAGTATATAATTTGTCAAGTTTTTGTTTCCATTGGCTAAAATATCGCGGGCAAAGCCCCTGGCGAATAAAAAATCATTTCTGATATAAATGGTTTTAGAAGTAATACATATTTTACTAAATTCTTCCATCATATTATATCACTTAACATTTAGGAAAAATGGAGATAGTTAGGTACTTTAAATGGCGCCCTAGGGCAGACTCGTGGCCCGTGACTCTTGATACAAGCGAACTGATTTATCAACTGTATGATTCATGTTTCTGTTTTTAATGATTGTACTGAGTATAGGGTTGCATTGCAAGTCAATAAGTGAAGAATTTAATATAAATCATCATCATCATCAGCCTATATATTGTCCCACTGCTGGGCACAGGCCTCTTCTCATACAGAGAAGGCATGAGAATTGATCACCACGCTTGCTCAAGGCGGATTGGCGATTTCAGACTTTTAAAGTCCAGGTTTCCTCACGATGTTTTCCTTCACCGTTAGTCAGTGACGCCTAAGATATACTTAGAAAGTACGTATGACTGATATGAGAGGCAGGTGCCTTAATCACTAGGCCACCACGACTTTTGATATAAATAATTTAGTGAAATACATTTTCCATTTTGTGTCTGAAGTAGTGGTCAATGCGATGTTATTGTATATAATATCATTATCATAAATAAAATAAAAAGGGAACTAAATGTACTAAAAAGTGTTTTATTTCCCCGTCGTATACATAAAAATGGGTTGGATTTAATATAAAGTTTAATTTCTTCTTCGTTTTATTAAACATTTTGCTTTTAATGTATTTAGTTTCTATTTTAATTTATGTTATGGTTTTTGCTGGGTATTTTTTAAGTCAGCGTGTCCCCGGAACACAAAGAGTCAAGAGCTTGATTCTCCTCCCGCTCCGCAAAAGGTTATTTAATGATTTCCTATTCCTAAACCAAAAATAATCTCTTTCAGACCGATTTCAGTTACGGCGGCCCATTTTAATGAATTCAATGAAGACTAGCCAGGTAAGCAGGAGATTTTATAGTGCACAAGCGCTTGCGCAGACATAGTCTCATAGTCCAATAGGTTGGAAATCCGACATGACAGGGAAGAGATCAGGCGCAGAACTGACAATTTTACGCGGTCTTCGTGGCAAGAAACGATTTTTATCTCGATATTTTAAAAACAGTCACCCATCCGTAAACTGACCGCGGTTAGTGCAGCTTAACATTGCTAATCTATCGAAAAACAATCCTTTAAGAAGTGGTGACCCTCAAGCAAGTACTGTGGAACATATCGTTCTGTGGAATGCTTTCTTATCTAAGAGGTCTCCCGGTTGTGATTACACGTTATGGCAGTCGTGAATTTAAATTTATTATTTATAGCTTCTGCCCGCGACTTCGTCCGCGTGGAATAGTGGTGCTCCGCTCCTATTGGTTTTAGCGTGATTTAATGATGTAACACTGAAAGAATTTTTCAAATCTGTCCAGTAGATCCTGAGATTAGCGCGTTCAAACAAACAAACTCTTCAGCTTTATTATATTAGTATAGATTGATATTTCTCTACAGTTTATTGAAAATATTTACTTTCCTAGATTATTCTACTCTGAGTATTGCAAGGACTGTAACGTTAGGAGTACCGTAGATATACATGTAAATCGGATTTAGAAGTTATGGGGAATAAATAAAATTACATACACATTTGACTTTTATAAACATAACACTCCTTTTACGGGCAGCCGTATCGAAGCGGGACTAAGTTTAAATATGTTACAAGTGACCTATCAAATACTAAATGTTATGATTTATATATATTTTGCCTTTATTTTTATATAAAATAAAAATTCATCCGATATAGCATTTCCAATGATCACGCCTAAAAAGAGTACGTCGATTTCAAAGTGATGGCATGTTTACAAACACAGCTTGCCTTAAATATCGATAAAACGCTGACGGTTCAAATTACTATTAATTCGAATAATGAGTAACGAGTAAGTGCAGACGAGACGTGACGAATTTGACGACTATACATCGAGAAACTCCATCCCAAGCGCTTCTGATAAATCGAACATACTGCAAATTTTTAATCAGTAATTTTGCGCCCGTCGCCGCATGAACACATTTACGATGTTACTTCTCGTTTTATTATTGTTTTGCGTACTAGTTATTTGTATACATTTATATTTCCGTTACAACCATGGAGGCAGATTGATATATAAAATTAAAGGGCCGAAGGAAATGTTTTTGTTTGGTAATCTATTTGATATTTTCATAACGCGTGGTAAGTTTATTTTTTAATTACTATAATATTAGAGTTAAATGCGAATGCGTCTTTGCGTTGTAATGATCTATACATAATATAAAATGCTTTGTCCTGAATGACTGTCGGATCCACGCACAGACTTAACCGCTGATCGTAGAGACCTGAAACTTGGAATGTGTGTTTTTTGTATAACGTAGACATCCGATAAGATAGGTTTTTCCGAAATTTTACCCCGGAGGGGGTTTGTATGAAACTCTGTCATTTTTAATTAATTGAATTCGTACAGCCCTAGCGGGTAGAAGCCGCTGACAAAAAGCTAGTAAAAAATAATACGAGAAACGAAGACTTGAAAAGTTTAAAATATCGCCAGTCCGTCATGATGATCAATGCTTTCTTGTTTCTGTTGTGCCTTCTCAGTAGGTACCTATGGGAAGGTCTTTGCCCAGCTGAGACAATAAATTGGTCGACAATGAATAAGAGAATTAAAGTTTGTAAGATTTGCATATAGCTTTTACCATTCCTCTGGCAATTATAAGTCGTCTACTTACTTGAAATTCTTTACAAACAATTTGGTTGCTACAGAGTTCATTTTTCCATGACATTCTTAATGATACAAAGAATAAATTGATTTTTAATAAATAAAAAACAAAAATATAATATATAACTAGTTTTTACGTTTTTTTTTAAATACTATGTTGACATACCAGAAACGTATTTTTATTATACTTTTAAGTAGAGTTTCCTTAAAAAAATACTTTCTGCGGGCACAACATTACTTTTTTTTATTGAGTGATGTTCCGTATGAAATACGTGCGAGTCGGACCCGCGCACGAAGGGTTCCGTAATATCTATAATGATTTTCGCTATTTTTATTTATTGGATTTTTACCTTTATTTATGCTGTAAGACCTTGTTTTTTGTCAAATTTTGTCATTGTAGGTCAAGCGGGAACTACCATATAGGTACTCGACCCAAAACCTGTAGGATACTTCCGGTTGACCTAGAATTGTCAATTTTGGTTAAAAGCAAGGTCTTACAGCACAAGTAAAGGGAAAATTACGAAAAAAAAAACTCGTAAATTAAGGTAAATTTTGGTACTTACTTACCTTGATTTTTATACAACTAATAGGGACTATAGACATTGTAATTATGGTATAAATTTCAACTTGCTAGGTCCACCCGTTCTTGAGAAAATCGGTGGCGACACACTGACAGACGGACAAGAGAGTGGTCTTATAAGGGTTCCTTTTTTAAACTTTTGAGTACAGAACCTTAAACATAAAAGAATATTTTAGTATATCTACAACAAATTGCATTATACCATTTTATCACGTAGATACCTATGTTATATTATGTCTAAACTTGACCCCAATGCGGATGTTTCAACGGATCTGTTTATTTATACTGACGAGTCCCTTGTTCTACTTCTTATCTAAGTCTCACTTGATAGTTACATAAGTTAGCTATGCAGTTAGTTTATAATAAACAAAAGAGACTTTGTTGCATGACCTAAGCCGAGGTTCGTTCCCCACTAATGGGAACCCTCTTTAAAATTCCCGATTATAATAATCATATATATTCTGATCCAGCCTGTCCCTTGCTGTCCTCCTCCAGCGACGCCCTAAGCCGAGGCCCGTACCCTAGCGTACCTAAGCGTGTAGTCGCTTAGTTTTGTTAGTTAAGCCCTGGCTGGAGGACCTTAATTCATTTAAGGCACTTCACAGGCAAGCCCGCTTAAGCAGGCGACAACCTTCTAGGTTGACCTGCGGGATGCCATACAAAAAAAGGAGCCCTTAGCGCGCAATCACTTAGTATTAAGTTTAGTTGTAAGTATTGGCTCGAGGCCTTAATTTCAGTAATTAAATTAGGATCTCGCCACATTTTTCTGTTAAGCAGATCGAATGCTGTTAGAAGCACCCTGCAAGAGGTCATGTAGAAAAAAAATTGTTGCATGGAAGATCCAGACCCACTGACCTAATATTCATTAAAGCATTGAAAACTATTTTTATACATAATAATTATTTCAAAAAAAGTTTTTTCCAAGAATTAATAAATTGATTCTTGTTTTACATTATTTTCAGAGCAAATATTTACCAGTCAAATAGAATGGCGTAGAACTTACGGCAATTTATGGAAATTGTGTGGTTTGAACTACCGTGCTGTATACTTATACAAACCTGAGGATATTGAGGTAAGCAGATAATATGCAGCAGATTTTTACTACGATAACACACAATCACAGACTAATGTTTAGTAGAATAATTAGTCAAACAGCTCTAAAACTAGTCGCGAGTTCAATGTTCGGTCCATCCTTTTCTTCATTATCTGTCTTGTCGATTGATTAATAATTATCGATGATAGAAAATATGGCGAGGAATTCTGAGGCCGTACCATCGAGTATTTTTGCTATCACTGTTCAGGAGTGGTGTGAGGCGGAGCTAGAAGTGACATATAGTAACATCCCTTTTGTTGCAACGGAATAATTACTTCTTTGATCCATCGTAACATGTGCCAAAGCAGGAATAGTTTAGATGTGAAAAAGAGATGGTGCTATACGACGTTTGTAGCTGTGTCTCGCTCTCACCCCTGAGTAGTAATTGCAAAAGCATTTTCCGCCATGGACAAGCGTGATAAGTTCTCGGGGAAAGGCAGCCCATGCCCATCAGTGAGATCATAAATGTACCGATTCTGTTTCTTTCTTCTCACCATGTTCTATAGTGAAAAGAATATTTCTATATAGATAAAATTTCAGGTAGTTCTGTCATCAACGAAATATCTAGATAAGAAGATGCCATATACATTTTTGTTTCCGTGGTTAAGAGAAGGACTTCTGACCAGCACAGGTACGGTCTACTGATTAGATGAATAATAAGTTAATATTGAAATAAACATTATCGTTACTTGATATCAAACTTTTAACGTGTAGTATACCGGTATTTGTTTCATAACGGACACATGACATTTGAGTCATAAGAAATACTCGTACATTCATTTGATTTGAACATAAAGTTGGTTTTAAAAAATTATGAGGAAGAAAATGCAAGTCAAATTTTCTAGAGTATAATATCCATTCATAAAAGTCGTCTTCCAAAAAAAAGATTTAAATATATCATAAAATAATGTTTTGGTTTTATATAATATTAACATATTATTATGAGAATGGTAATATTATAATACAGCGGTGATGGAAATTAATTGCTATCTTTTCGCTTATTATAGGTGAAAAATGGCATCACCGCCGTAAAATGTTGACTCCAGCATTCCACTTTCTGATTTTGAAGAAGTTCTTCACGACATTCTGCGAACACTCCGACGAACTTATGAAGACAATAGACAAAGAGATCGATAAAGACGAAACTGATCTCTTTCCACTGATAAGCAAAGCTACTCTTGGCGTTATATGCGGTAACATCATGTATTTATAATTACATCAATTACGCTGGAAATCATAAGCCTCAAAAAACATTTTTTTTTGAAATTCTAAGGCATATTAATTTGGCCTTCTAATTTTGCTAAAAGATAATAACATCACAGAATAATTCATATTGGCCCAGTAGCTGAAATTGAAATTGGGCTATAATCATATAACTCATGTTTAGACTTCAAGCCGACGGCAATTCATTTTTTATCTACAATATTAATTGATATGTTTGACCTCAATTTAGAAACATCAATGGGTGCCACGACTCGAGAAGATGTTCAATCATTAACAAACACATATTTCAAACCATTACACACATTAGCGGGAACGATGTTGTACCGAGTAACCAGACTCTGGCTATACACCGATTTTGGGTTCCAATTTACTAAAGTTGCCAGGATACAGGAAGCAGCGTTGAAAACTTTGAAGAAATTCACAACACAAATTATTCAGGACCGAAGAGAATTTAGGAAAAATAATAATATAACAGATTATGATAGTAACAATGATAATGTGTATGGTAAGAAAACTAAACCAGCCATGCTGGATCTGCTACTCGAAGAGGAGCAGAAAGGAAGAATCGATGAAACAGGAATCACAGAAGAAGTCGATACGTTTATGTTTGAAGTAAGTTTTAAGACACATACAGACCATACAGCAACTACACGGTGTTTGATTAAAAAAGTTTGCGATGCACAACAAAACTAATCATAATCATGCCATTATTATTTGTATTGGTTCCAGGGTCACGACACGACTGCCACAGCCCTTTGCTTCATGATCATGAGACTCGCTAACGAACCAGAAATACAGGTGATTTTTGATTTTCTTAACATATCAGGATTACCTCAGTGCTTAAGTACGTAAAGCCGTCGGTTCAGCATCTAATCCCTTGTTGGAAGGCTCTAGTGTCAATTTGCTGTCCCATCGAACTATAGATTGAGCATCAGTGTCTACCACGCCATTCGTCATTCGCCATCGTCCGCATGTATCTCTCAGTTAAAATTTTCTTCTGCAAATACCAACAAAGAATTAATTATTTTTCAGAATTCAATAGTAGGAGAAATAAAAAGCATTTTCGGTGACAGCCAGAGACCACCTACCCTGGAAGACTTAAGTCAAATGAAATATTTGGAGTGCTGTATCAAAGAGTCACTTAGGCTGTACCCCAGCGTGCATTTTATGTCTAGATATTTAACTGAAGATGTCCAAATTGGTAAGTTGAAATTCTACAGTTAAGATATAAGCAGCTACGTTTTTTTTAACAAATTATGGATTATTTAAAAGACTGGTTGTTTGCGTTACAAGAATTATCTACATACATTTAATTATCTGAATGACTGCTTTCTTGATCTGGAAGTAGCATTGCCAGAAGGTAACCTTTGGCTCGCCTCTAGTTTATGAGACATAAAATATAAGTTGACAAAAAATTTGTGATTAAAAATGATGAGTGAAATTCACCTTTATTTTTGGACTTCGACGAAAACAGACGATCTTTTAATGTCAAAAATAGCTTTCAAAGATGGAAATAATTATTGTACGCAATCAACATGCAAGGATTTCTTATAGCCTTGTATTTCCAGTCTCATTAGTCCCTGTTTGATATCCATTATTCTCTTATCAATGAAATATGAGGACGTCGTACTATGAAGTTGCATACAGGACTTCATTAAACGATATTTATAGTTCTGTCTCACTCTTACATTAAAACAGTGATATAAAAACTTACACCATAGTTCAACTGATTGCCTATTTTTATTATTTTATTTGCATATTTTTTTAAAATTCGTCCTATTAATCCTACAGGCGATCACATAGTACCATATAACACGATGTGTAATTTCAATGTGTTTGACATTCATCGAAATCCTGACATCTTCCCCGAGCCAGAGAAGTTCATTCCAGAGAGATTTCTGCCAGAGAACTGTATCACGCGCCATCCATATGCTTACATACCGTTCAGCGCAGGACCTAGGAACTGTATAGGTTGGTATACAATGCACATTTAAGTTAAAGTTTCTACCAATTTGTGTGAGTTCCTTTAGGCAAACAATAATAAAGTCCTTTTGTTACTTTACTGAGTCAAGAGTCTGAATTTATGAAGTTTTAATTTTAATTAGTGTCTGGAGTTTTATTTAAACACAAACACACATACAAATTCCTAAGCCAGAAGCAACTATTACTAGTCTACGCATACTTTGTTGTTGTTTGCAAACTCTTAAATTCTTCATTCTTAGTTTTTTTTTTTCACCCGCTTAGGGATAGAATTTCGGAAAATCCTATCTTATCGAATGTCTACGTCATACAAAGAACACACCCGCCAAGATTCAAGTGTCTACGATCAGCGATTTAGGCTGTTTTATGAAAGCCAGGATAACAACATCCTATTTATTATTGCTTGCTTTGCATGATTTCAGGTCAAAAGTTTGCTCAGATGGAACTCAAAACTATAATGTCCTATCTTCTCCGAAGGTTCAGATTAGAACCTGTGACGAAACCCGACGAACTTATCTACGTGTCTGATTTAGTTTTGCGGACCACTCATCCTATTTACGTGCGATTCCGTAATAGAAATAACACAACGTGATTGAGAAATTAATTAAGAAAATATTGTAGTTCCTTAATGTAAGACTGTATTCTTGACATAATAATTTAAGACTATTTTAGTACAGAGTAAGAATTGCTGAACTATTGTGATTTATTGATCTTATTTGGTCATTCAATAATTACATTGACATTTAATTGTTTTGTTATTTCAAACCTCGATACGAGATGTTTCTCGCGGTTTCAATCGCATCCCAAGGGAACTCTAATGGGTTATAAAATATGTGTAGTAGGTTTTGAGTGAAAGAGAAACAAACGTACATACAAAACATAGGTATAAACCTTGACATTTAAAATATAAGTATGATTTTTGGAATAATTAAAATAGTAAGTGTCCCTGAAGTTTCTTGCCGGTTGTATCTTCTCCAAAGACACAAATTCTTGGACTGAATTCCTGCCTTTGCTTTTTTTAAAGTAGTCTTTAGGTCATGGTTGCTGTACGTGGCGCGGTCTGTCCGTGGATGGGCGAACATCTATATAATACCGATACCTACTCCTCTGTGCCTCGGAAAGCACGTCAAGTCCTTGGTACCGGCTGAAATTTAGAAATCTTTGACAGTCGTTACTGGTAGTCACAAGCTAGAAAGTTTTGTTTATATAAAAACTAGCGACCCGCACTGGCTTCGAACGGGTGCAATGTAGATATTCAAATACCAATCGAATTGAGAACCTCCTCTTTTTTGAAGTCGGTTAAAATCAGTTGCATAGTTTTTAATCGACTTCGTTTTATACTATGTAGATATATTATGGAGTATGATGTTAGTGGTCTGCGTTAATTGCACCTGACAACAATTGAATGAATGATACAATGTTGCTTAATATGTTGAAGAGCTATTAGTATAGTGTAAAAACTATCATGATAATTACAATTAATTGGTCTGTAAATCTACTTGTATTCAGTCGCAGTAATTCTGTATAGGTATATAAAAAACAATCATTGAATTACTTTGTTGTTTGATTGCCACTTCGTTATTATTGACTATCTATTTCACGCGGTTTCATCCGCATCCTTTCTTTTAGGGAAGGTAAATCATCAAATGACCCCTCCCGCTGTGGGCGTAGTAAGAGTGTCAGACTCTTACTGACTAAAACCCATCCATGTTCTTTCCTTCGCCCTTTGTGTTGAGGGAACGACTTCATGCTCCCGAATAAGATGTCCTGATGTTAATCCAGGTTATGTGTCTACTAAATTTCATCCAAATCTTACAAACTTCGCATTTTAATATTAGTAGGGTTATAGTTCAATAGTAATTAAAGCACATTATTTGTGACTAGCGGTTCCTGAGATTAGCGCGTTTAAACAAAATGACAACATTTCCCTTCACTGTTCTGCTCCTATTGATTGTAGCGTGATGAAAAGTATACTATAACCAGCTCAGGAGTATGACAAATAATTGTACCAAGTTTCGTTAAAATCCGTCGAGTAGTTTTTGTTTCTATAGAGTTTATACAGACAGACAGACAGACGGACAGACAGACAGACAAAAAATTTACTGATTACATTTTTGGCATCAGTATCGATCCCTAATCACCCCCTGATAATTATTTTGTAAATATATTTCATGTACAGAATTGACCTCTCTACAGATTTATTATAAGTATAGATAGATAATGATCAATGACGGTAACTAGTATGTTACGAATGACAATTATTGCTAGCCTAATGTTATGGATACTATTATAAGGCATTCCTCAGAGGACTGGGTAGAATTGTATTTATATCTATGTATGTACTTACATATATACCGCACTTCCCTTTAGGTAGACTGAGAGTGTTCTTGCGAAGATGATTGGGGCGCCACTTCAGTTCCATGTAAAAAGAGGCTAGTTTTTGGAGTTAGAACTAACTAGCTGTGTCCCGCGACTAAGTTCGTGAGGAAACTACTTCGCAGCCACGGATAAAAAGATTGGCATGCGTTAAGCCAAATTTCATTCAAATCCATTCCGCAGTTTTTGCGTAAAAGAGTAACTCACATACATACATCCTCACAAACTTTCCTGTTGATGAATATTACTAGTATAACAGGTTATTAAAATCATGTAGAGAGACAAAGTATCGGGTAGGGACTACTCACGCATGTGTTTGCTGACCTTGGTACATAGATCGTAATTTATATTAATTGTGTATTCATAATTGAAAAGCATCCAGCAATTCTCCTCTAACTCCACGATGATGACCCCAACATGAAACAAATGATCCCCGATGTGATATATAAAAGGTTCTCTATTCAAGAATCCGTTTATCTCAGCGTTTGTCGATTCTTCGACAAGTATGGTTAGCGAACTACCACTTCGACTTGTCTTCAAGTTCTTTTGAATACTGAAGATTTCCGATTCTAAAGCTGACACACCAGAGAAAGAAAGAAAAATATTTCTTTGGCACAAAACAAGATAGAAGATGGCAAGTAAAAAAATCTCTCATTCTTGTGCCAACAACGCCACAGCTCAGCATAATGTCCAGATGACCAGTAATGCTGGCCACCCGACGCTGGTTTTCAGCTGCAGCCCACCACTAAACCGATGAACTGCAAGACAAGATTGTGTTGCTTCTGGGGCTGCAAAACGTAAAAATCCTAGATGTGCGCCCCGTGCGCTTCTCACTGTGTCGCCCCCATCTCGCCTAATTGCATGCCACACCCATACTTACCTTTTCTTTTTGGCACCCCTGAACCACCTGGCTCCTAGGCCGCCCCAATCTCTCTACCTTAGAGCTGACGCTGTTTATCTTCTATCTATATCTATACTTATAATAAATCTGTAGAGAGGTCAATTCTGTACATTAAATATATTTCCAAAATAACTATCAGGGGGTGATTAGGGATCGATACTGATGCCAAAAATGCAATTAGTAAAATTTTTGTCTGTCTGTCTGTCTGTCCGTCTGTCTGTCTGTCTGTCTGTCTGTCTGTATAAACTCTATAGAAACAAAAACTACTCGACGGATTTTAACGAAACTTGGTACAATTATTTGTCATACTCCTGAGATGGTTATAGTATACTTTTCATCACGCTAGAATCAATAGGAAGAGAGCAGTGAAGGGAAATGTTGTCATTTTGTTTAAACGCGCTAATCTCAGGAACCGCTGGTCCGATTTGAAAAATTCTTTCAGTGTTAGATAGTCCATTTATCGAGGAAGGCTACAGGCTATATATCATCACAATAAGACCAATAGTAGCGGAGCATCACTATTCCACGCGGACGAAGTCGCTGGCAGAAGCTAGTGATGAAATATAATGTATCATATCTTGTTTATCTAATCTACCTAATAAATGGATGGACACTCAACCAAGGCCTATATGGTATTAGTTTTAGGATAAAATGTGGATAAAAAAATAAAAGCTTTCATTTAACTCTCGCAGATTGTGCAAAAAATACGCTTGACTACAATAAACATTTTATTTTATTTTAATATTTCGCAAACGTATCCCTAAATTGGAAAATTGTCTTCACTCACCTAAAATATTTTTAAATACCTACATAACCATTGATACCTAACACGATTGAGTGTACGTACGGGGTAACTATGTCTAAGAAATGATTCGAACTAAAAGTATATATAAAAATACCATGTATTTTATTCCCGAAATTACAATTACAAGACAAAAAATAATGACTTTTACACTTCAGACAAAGAACTTAAATATACAACACACATAATATATAATTATTATCTACTTGTCGGTTCGTTGTTTGAGATTCCAAATTTGGTCAATGTTTACTCAACTTGATAATACGATGTTGACTTTTTACGTTGAGATTGTGCGACTTCACATTTTTCATTCCGTACATTTCGTTTTCTTAGTTTTCCTTCCAAAAGCTTCTGCAAATATAAATATGTATCTATTACGTATGTTTATTGGTAGATATAAGGCGGATCACACACTACCACGCGCCACGCTCCGGTAACCGGGGCTGTGTTGGTTAGTATATAAAACACGCAAAGGCGCTTAGGGCCAAGTTCACCGACTGATGATTTCGTAATCGGTCCGTTAAACAAAAAGGTTTTTTTCAGGAAGCTGGAATTTTTGTGTTACCCACTTCTAGTTCAACCCTGGTTTGGTAAACGACCGTTTCAGGAATAAAAATCTCAAATATTACGTTACCCATCGGAAGATGGAAGTTTGAATTTATGGTAAACAGCTGTTTTAATTTAATCGGACCGATATCTTGTTGGTGAACTTGGGCCTAAGAACCCGCTTCGCACTGAAGCGTGGAGCGTGGTGGTGTGTGGTCCGCCTTAGTTACACAACTTCGTCGAAATGTGGATTATACGTCTTAAAAGCTCCATGCGTTATTATGATTACGTGACGTAGAACCAAGTGTCCTTTTACAATGAATAAGTGTTATATCTAGTAAATGTATTATAGCTCTATATAAATTGTACGAATTTATACACTGAGGCCTCGTCTATAATAATACTAGCTGTTTCCCGCGGTTTCACCCGCATCCATTAGGTAACTGCATCACAGCCCGGTTATATATTATCTTATATGTTAATTCGGGTTATAAACTGTTATGTATGCTAGGTTATAATTTTGTGTTTACCATATTTCATCTGAATCCTTTATTTGGTGTGAAAGAGTAAAAAACATGTAACCTATTATATCCTCACAAATATTAGTAGGATGAGAGAACTTAACGCACCTGAATAAAAAATATTCTAGAACTGTCTCCACTCTGACTCTGTTTTCTGAGTCTCATCTATCTCTATACCAAATTTCATTCAAATCGATCCAGCCGTTTAACCGTGAAAGTGTAACAAACAAACAATATTAAACTCACACATTTATAATATTAGTTAAGTTGTATATTAAAAATGTTTTAACATAGGTACCTTAAATGATTTTCTGAACTTGATGGACATAGCGCTGAACAGTAGCGGGTTCAAAACCGTTGGTAGCCAGCTGTTGAACATCGCCACTTTGTGAGCCGTTGACCACCACTGAAACCACAAATTAATCATTTTAACAATATTTAAACAATCATTTCATTTCACATTACTCGCCTTTCAAAAATATTAGGAATTTGTGACATCATCTTTTTTAATCGAAATTATTTTGAATTAAAATTTATAAAAAGGCACCAGCTAACTTCAAAATGTCTCTAAGCTATAACAACATCATCTATTGTGTAGGTACGATATTCAAATGGTTTAGGATATAATAATAATATAAGGAATTTACAAGGAATCGAAATTTAATAATAATAGGAGCTTTATCAAAAGATCTTAATTATTTTATATTTAACAACTTCTCTGTTCCATGAATTGTATGTGATACATGACCATTTTTTTATTATTGTGTCTGCATCGCAGACAGTAAAGTGGTTAAATACCACTATGACAAACTTAATAACAAATAAAACACATCTGTCTTACCGGATGAAGATGAGCAAAGTTCTCATAGTCGACTGCAAACATCAAGGTGCGTAGTAGGAAGAATGGAAGCCAGCAGATAACAAATGAAACCGTCAGAGCGACTAAACCAAAAAAAAAGGAAAATATCAGAAAATGTACCAAAAAATCTAAAACACAGCTTAACTCACACATACATCTAACTTACCAATAAGTTTATTCACCTTCTTCCTTTTGAAGCCATTATTTATAACAGTACCCTTAAACTTATACATTTCATTGCTATCGTTAATTTTAAATGCTATCATAGTATAAACAAACACCATGATAGCTAGTGGTACTATAAACGTAACGACTGCACTAACTCCTGTCACAATCCTTCCAAAAGAGGACGGCCGGGAAAAGCAGATCATTGTGGTCCCAGTGTCGAACACTTCCAACAACCAAAACTCCGGCAAAGTCTCCAGGATTGCCAACGTCCAAATCAAAGCAATGATCTTGCCAACACGTCGCCAGATACGAGTGCCCTTCAACATCATAGGATAACACACTGCGATGTACCTTTCTATCGAAAGAGCCGTCATCACCATAATACTATGGTTCCAAAGGATATTGATGAACAAAAAGTGGATGCATAACACGAAATTACACGAAATCACTCCATAGTGGTATTGGAAGAGCTCGTTCCTTTGAGTCAAAAGTTGGTAAATTATTATCAGTATAGGGAACGTGACCAGCAAATCTGATACAGCCAGGTTAAATAGGTAGCAGTTGGTGGCAGTGTGCATGGTTCTATCATAGTAGATTACAATGCAAGTGATGATGTTACCTACTAGGCTGGCTATGAAAATCATAAACAAAGCAACTGAGAATATGACTTGAGAACTGTAAGGCACTTCAGTGAGAGCCAATTTTACGTAATCATGCCAATTTTCTGTGACATTAACACCAGTTTCATTTATTGTTAGAGACATTTTGTCGATAATAACAATTATTTTTTTATTGCACCTGATTACACTTTTTCACATATAATTTCACAAGTTTCACATGAAGTGTTATGTACTCGACTGAGCTAATGCTGCCTGTACCGGTCAACGTTTATCTAATACATTATCAACGAATTAGTTTGTTCAGCAAAGTACACAAACGATTAATGGGATTAATTTCTCGGCCTGATGCGTGGGTGTGGGTTGTAGTACGTTATTTATTACCTGGATATGGGCCAGTTTAGGGAAAACACACCCCGTTTCTTTCATAAAGGTTCATTTTAATAAGTAGTAGAATATTAAGGAATGGGAAAGCTGTTGGTCGGCACATGTATTTCGTTTTTTTTTGTGGCGTTGGTGAGTAAATTAGTACAATTAAGACCCAGATGTGTGTCCACAAACGAAGTATTCGTTTGTGGACACACATCTGGGATACCAAACCACATTTGTGGATATCAAACCTTATTATTATTCAATTTGGCACGTTTTTCGTGAAGAATTGTTATGAATATAAATATTTACTTAGCATACAGAGAATAGAGCTCGCGGAGCTCGTGGTTCAGTATAAGGTGCATTGATCGATGAAGTTTAAGTTGCCATTACTTTGATCTACGTCATATGTACTGAAACTCCTCCATGGCTCAGAAAGTACATTAAGTCCGTTTGTCCCGACTAACATTTGTAGTTGAAAGGAGAAAGACTGACCATAATCTTTACCAAGGGGTGCCAATATCTAACTGGATGAAGGTCAGATAGACAGTCATTCAGCTGCATTTGGTAAGACTGGTAGCAGATACCCAAATAGTTTGGAAAAGACTAGGCAGATCAGGACAGTGCATAAAGAGAGATATATCGATGGTTGATTAACCATAATTGCAACTGAAGTAGTCATCTATTAATTAGAATTAATTACGGTGAAATGTGGGCGTGTTATTCGTACACCCAACGTACACTTCAAAAAAACAGTTCGAGGAAAACAATCGTAATGGAATGTATATATCGTGGCCAAAAAAATTGACCGCTTCATTATGTGACCAACAATTTTATGTAGTGGTTAGTCGTTCCCCGTGGTTAACGAGGGAACTATTTCAAGCACCCAGATAAAAAGCCGAGAACCTTCTTCAGGATGCTTTCTATCTCCGTACCAAACTATCATCTAAATCGGTCCAGCCGTTCGCGTGATGCGATGACTAAGGGAAATGGGGATTCATTTTTATATGTGTAGATATATCGGTAAAATTAGCCAAATCATTTAAACGTCAACGTGTGATGATTATGTCAATCCTCGTTTGGCCATATCATTAATGTACACTACATTCCAGTCCGCTTGTTTGTCGAGTGACTTTCATAAAAACTGCAGCTTAGTCTAGTAACGATGTATCACTGAACTTTTATTTTTCCATTTGAACATTATTATGCACTTTTTAATTCAATTCTACGATCTGACCTCGATAATTATGGCTTTCGTTACTAATTTTCATGGTTAAATGGCTGAATTAATTTGTGTGAAATTAGGCATAGTGATAGATTGAGACCCAGGGATGGACATTGGGTAATTGTTGTCCAATCCTAGTATCGGGAACTGCATTCGATGTTCTTTTTCATCAGGACATTTTCAGTACAACTTAATTTATGCGCAAATAAGAGCAATTCTAAAAAAAATACAATACGAACTAATTTACACTGCTGTCTCTTTTTGTACCTACTGTTGTTCAAAGTAAAAAGTTTTGAATAAAAAAAAAAACAAAGAAAGAACACTAAAAACACAAAATATTAAATTAGTGTGGTCTAGTTAGTACTCTGTTCTCGGGAATTTTATAAAAAAAACAGGCAATGTATTACAACTTATTTATTAAACATAAAAAAATCTTCCATACACCGTATTTATGTATCTTTGCTATTACCTCACATATAATTAACTTAAAATAATAGTTCTTGCTAAATAATATACTAAGCAAAACAGTCTTTAGAGCCGTCAAACTATACTTTACGAATAAAAATTCAATTTAATCATGAAAATCATTTCAATGAAAGATTGTATAAAAAAACTTAATTAATTAAACATATAGAATTTCTTGTCGATAATTGTTAAAATAAGTTCCACTATGTCCTGTTCTTCTCTAAACCTGTACATCTTTTAAATGATTAAATTATTCTTCAGATTGTGTAATTTTGAAAATTGGTCCTTTTGTACGAAAAGGTTTTTTCACATTTCTTGCTTGTACGGTTTTGAGTCTAAAAAAGTATCATGTCCTTAGTACATGGACAATTATTAACCCCATTTCTAAAATCTAATTAATTTTATTTACAGAGTAATATTAATACCATGGTTGCAACCCTGGTACTAAAAGCGGACTAAATGCCTTGAGTGTATTCTCTTCCTTAAATTTTTAAGAACTTGACTTGAGGCATTCTGTCGTTTCAATTTTTTTTTAAATAAACTTTTTGATATCACATGGTGGTCTAAGTTTTCTACCTCGACATGAAAGTAGAAATCGTCAGGAACATACTTTATCATACTTCTTATAATATAGCGTATCTAATGTTATTGACCAATATGGCCAATAAAATTGCAATACCAATTTGTACGTCACAAAACTAAAAAATATTTACGACATAACCGACATTAAGTCATCTAAGCGATAAGGTCGTGGGAAATTGTAATTCTCTTAGTACTTGAAGTTCTTTAACTGATGCTCGGTAGGAACCAGCCGTGTAAGCACTTGGGCGCTGGGGAAGGAGTGTCGAAGGTAGCCCTCGCTAGTTCACTCATGGTTTTAGCGTCTAGGACCAGTAAAGCCACCGCCTGCGTCTTATCCCCTCCCCATACTAACGCGCTCACAAGGACACCATCGTCTTCATCCTAAAACACAGTTTAATTATAACTAATTACTTATTTTAGTCATGGATACAAGGCATGTAAATTTTGCAACGCTGGAGCTGCCGTGGGGAGTACCTAGTTCTGAATATCCCAATATCCCGTTCTGAAACTCGTAGCCGGCCTTAGTTTGCAACTATATTTTATCGAAGGGGTATTTTGGGTCATATTGTATGGTCTAATTATGGGTAACTTCCTTACTTATGTTACTTGTGATTTACAAATCTATTTTGACTGGTATGAAATTCATTGCCTCACCTTAGCATTAGGCGCGGGCACAAATATCGGCTCACTGGGATAGCCATTGATGGTGCACCACGTTTTGGTCTCACCCGTCTTAGTGTCCACTTTTATCAACTGCAACATTTTGTATTATTACCAATCAACTTTATTTTCTGGTCCTTTTATTCGCAATGAAAGCATTTTTTATGAAAAGCTTACCGTTCCAGGATTCTCGGCATCCACATCTGAACTGATAGCGTAGAAGTATCTGTAGGGTTTAGCTGTAATAAAACAAGTTTTAATAATTATTTGAGTTACTCTATACGCAGTACTTTGAATACCAAAGTACCCATGTATCGATAGTGTTTGGATACGTAGAAAAATAAAAAAAATGAACAAAACAGTCATTTTAGATTGTAGTATGACTCAAATTCCATAGTTCCTCATATCCTAGTCCACTTTTTTCCATATTTTGAAATAGTCCTGCATAAACCCGGGATTGTCACTGGATGCGTATGTATAGTGTACACCGGGATAATCGCTGGTTATGTGTCGCTATTAAATTTCATTAAAGTTGTCCCAAAGGTCAGTGACTCTTTAGTCCCGTGCATGGAAGAGACAGGAATTAAATACGACTTTGTCATTGTTTTAAGGACCTTACTTAACTAACATACCGTTATAAAGATCGTAGTGTATCCTGGGAGTCTCACAGCCCAAATCCGCCAGGAGTTTCTGAGGCACGTGCGTCAGATTAGGAGCGTCCAAGGACACCTCCAGCCTCTGTGGCCGTGCGCGGAACCATTCCGCGTAATCCGCATTGCTTTGCATTGACTACAAAAAACAAGAAATACGGTGTAGTATATATGTACATACAAATATTATTGAATCAATGAATGAATCTTTCGAATTTCAACACAACTTTGTTTCAACGGAAAAACTAAAACGCGAATAGCTTGAGGTATGCGGACGATTCAAGTGAGTAAATTATTAATTAACCAAACAACATTTTGCAAGAAATACACTTTAAAAATGTGATAGGCTACCTAGTCAAGCTGCTTTTTGCCTTTTTTTTTGTTTTCCTACCCTGACTCAACTTAGAGATGATGCTATTTTTTAGGCAAAAGATTACAAAAGCTTAGCTAAGATTCCAAGAGTATTCCTCACCTCAATAGCATGCACATACATAGCGTCTATGACCTTCGCGTCCTTGTATGCGCAGAGGTCTACCACCAGCTTGCCGTCTTGCTCAAACGAGTTGATTATGTGCAAGTAGAAGAGAGTGTCAGTGCGGAACCGCTTCACTTCCTCCCCTGTGGAGCGGCTGAGCAGGACTATGTGTGTCTGGAAATGGAAAATGAGTGTGTGTTTTATCATGGTTATTTCCTAAACAGTGGAGTGATTGCCGGACCTGTAGGACTGTTCGAAGAAAGAGTTACCGCAACCCCGGAACGCAATGAGTGGAGGAAGGAACATGGATAAGTTACATTTTATAAGTTATACAAGTTATAGGTATATTGTTTTACTTGTTTGTTTTCTTTGTTACAACTACTAACTTATATTTTGTGCCAATAAAATATAAAATATTTTTTTTTCTTTAAGTGTTTACTCGTCAGTATGATCAGTATAGTAGTATCAGTGGAGTGGTTAGTTAAAAAGCATTATTGGATTTTCCAAGTTTTCACCAAGTTTATACTACATAAATATTATTTTAAAGGTTACACTTCTACGATCATCTTATCTTATAGTGGGTACTGCAAAACTACTAAATATAAACATGCAAAAATGAGAAACTAGTTGTTATTTATCGACATTCCATGTTCATTGCGATACCTTTGATTGTAATAGTTCAATAATATATGTACATTGCCACGTGATAACTAGCAATAAGATCATAATTCCAGCATATGCTGCAATGTAAGTAAAGAAAAATTTAAATTCCTTTGGGAAAGGTATATCAATTGAATGGCGGCTTTTATGTAGTTGCTGTAAATAGAACTTTCTTTTATAAATATCTTTTTCGTCAATTTCACACAGTGCCATCTATCCCCAAAGTAAGCAACTAATATGCTTGCGTTATGGGTGCTAGCTTAACGTAGATAATATACATAGTAACACCCAGACCCGTTACAGAAATTAAAATTCATCATTTCAATTTCTGCCCGGGACCTCTTGCGTGGTATGTTGACCACTAAACCACTCAGAACCTTTTAAAAGAACTACTAACTAGCCTATTTAATATTATTTAATTTTAAAACAAGCAACACTGATAGTTGAGATGATAAGAACCACGGACCTCATAGTCGGGGTTCCATTTGAGGCTGGAGCAGATTTTGTCATTGTTCATCAGGCCTCGCATCAGGCTGGTCACCGATACCGACAGTGGCTGCTCCACTATCACGAAGTAGTTCTCTGTTATACCTGGAATATCATATTATAATGACTTTTTTGGAAAGCTGCTTGCCTGCTTTTGTTGTTTTTTTCTCAGAACTGCAATAACTGTCAGCAGATTTTATAAATGCTTCTCGCGTGCAAAAAATGTTTAGATATCATGCTTTTCACTGAAACAGTACACCAACAATACTTATTGAATGAGAAGTTTGTTAAAACTTTTCACTTGAACAGAGCCACCCCAGGTAGACTACCAGGTGATATTTGTCATTGGAGGAGATAACCATGTTAGGTTAATTTATTTAAAAGGAAGGATTCTCTAGCCAGGTGATATTGCTTTGGAGGCTACTGTCCAATGGTTGAAGTTGTGTATGCTAATTATCCTGCGAATACTGCTTGTGATGATGATGTGAGGATTCTTAGCGTTAGTGTGTAGTGCAGTGGTGCCATCTACAGTTCTCTTATGCCTTGTGATCGTTCTTATGTAGCGAGAAAGATGTCGCTACACTGCCATTCACTAGATGTGGTCCTTATGGCAAGCAACAACGAGACATGCAGCATATGAAGACTTTATAGTCGAAAGACTTTCTCTGTAGTAGTATAACTATGTATAACTCACCGAAAGTATGCATATAAGAAGGGTTAAGCATCCACTGGGGCTTCAGTGAGGCCACGATGCGAGCGCTTTTGAACATGTCACCTGGAAAGCGATTCAACAAAATATATAAGAATATGAATTAATAAATTACCTTTTTTTTTGTCTGATTAGAAGTAAAATCTCGTGTTCTTATTTCCAAAATTAAGATATAGCTGTGTTACATTTTTCTGTTTATCCCAAAGAGCTTTAGGCTGTTAAAGTTTTACCACCTTCAGATAAGTACTGGTTAAAATTATCTGCCTGATAATGACGTACGAAAAACGTTCTTATTGTGAATTCATCTGTAGATAATTCCTCCCAGAAGTAGAGAATCAGGCCTTTAAAATCATTATAGTCATGGGGACTTCGTGATAATGAATCTGTTTTTATTAGAACTGATTCATACTGTAAGATATACAAACTATAGGTTGAATTTGAGCGTATGTGCCGCTTTACTATGTATATTGGATATCGAATAATATATCCATTGATTGGTCCATTGATTAATAAAATATTAGAATAGAATATCGCTAGCAAACACTTAAAATTATTCTGGTAATTAAATTATAATTAATATAGATCTACCTTTTTCTGTGAATGGAAATTTGGCAACGACGTGTTTTATTCTTCCTTTCACTACAGACATTCCGACGTTGTAGACGTCCCCTGAAAATACAAAAGTATTCAATTTACTTAGATCGATCGAAAATGTCTACTTTAGAGATTACGGTTGCCGTGGCGAGGTTATGAGCTATTTTTCATTTTCGATAATATTGATTAATTTTGACTCATATATGTATTTTAAATGCGAAAGTGCAAACTTTAGAAGGATGCATGATATATAATAAATGTATTTTATTAGTTATTCTTTCACGCAAAAACTATAAAATTAACATTGGTTATAACCTAGATTACCTACAATAACCCGTAAGACACTTTTTATTACTGTGCGCGAAGTTGTTCCCTCTGGATGCGGATGAAACCGCGGGAAATAACTAGTATACTAATTATTAAACTCCGGTAAACTATGTGATTTGGATACCTGCTTTTAACGTAATTAGAGGGCAGCTCTTAATCACATACTCTCTTCGCGCCGCTCCGACTAGATACCGCGCATCCTAAAGACATAGCTCCGTGCATGCGGCAACTTGTTATTGTAGTGTGGGTAGGTGATCCTAGTGTTTTTCTTATTTCTCTAATATTATTTTCTCACAGTTGCATTTTACTTTGGATTATGTCTCAAATTATTTAAATAATTCGGGACGCCTTCCTTGTAACGGGACTGGCTTGGATATGCCGACTATACAGTATTTGTTGCCACAGTTAACAAGTACACTGGCGGTATCTAGTCGAAGCAGCGCGTTGACTTTTATTAATCTATGCGTGTTTGCTCACCATTGGGCATAACGTGTGGGTGTGAAGTATGGTTGACGAGCGCCACACAGTCTGTCATATTCCTCCTCTCTAGCGTGTCCAGCGTCACTGTGTCCACTCTGAAGAATACAATTATTTTGTCAAAAGTCATCAAATGTTATATAATTATAGGTAATCATATTGCATTATTCAATATTTTATCATTTCATATTAATAATTTAGGGATAATCATCTATTAAATAAAGCAATTTATGTGATAATAATTTAGGTAGTGGACACGTGCATCAGCATGTGTTAAAGATATTATACATATTTTGTCATATTATGATAATGTTAATTCCATAATTATATTCTGCTTAGCCTTTTATCAATATTGGGGTTGGTCGGACCCATGACCGGATGAAACAGAATTTTATTAAACGCAATTTCTGTAATCTGACGTCCACAACAGGTTTATTTGATATCTCTTTTTAAGACTGGTCGTCAAACTTTCGGCGACCCGTGAAGAATATATTATACAAAGGTCTGTATAATAAGCGATGAGCCTGATGACTAATTTTTATAAGTATGAGCTATTTATATAATTTTACATAAGTATGAGCTAAGTCGTACGAGCGTTTAACTTCAAAAATATAAGATATCAAAGATTTTGAAAGCTCTAGGTTCTTAAAAAAAACACTGAAAGTCAAATAAACGCTAAAAATGGATCTGCTAAACATGAGGTTATTATAATAAAAACGAAAGTAGGTACCAATATAAAAACCACTCTGAGCGCTGACCTTTTCGCGCAAATAATGACACATTAGTCAGTAGTTTTTTTTTATTTTATGTTATTGTTCTTTAATTTTCTTTTGTGTATTTTTCTCTTCTGTACTTTTGCTGTTACAGCGTCTTTTTTGTGTGAATAAACACTTTTTCTTTCTTTCTTCTTTCTCTACGTTATTTATGGAGAGAAAATATCTTGCATCTTCTTTTGACGAATATAAGGTTTGAATGTCTTTTATTATTTTTATTTAATGATGTGAATGACCGACCCTCTTGATACGTATGCTTATTTTTGATTCAAAAAACCAGCTATTCCTGTTTATCTTTTCCTTAAGCATCCTTATAATTTGATGCAACTTGATACTTTTATTGAGTACCAAAGGGCTAACTTGATTTGACATTTTGTGAATTAGTCATCGCTCGCTGTGACCATTTTGGATAAGAAAATAGCGGACATATACTTAAATATACGGTTCAAATACAGAACCTGCTTTTTTGAAGTTGGATATAAATGACACTCATTTCGGCAAGAAAAACAAAAGTTAACATACAAAAATAAGTCGTAGTTTAAATGAGTCCATGGCCCTGCTTTTTATAAGCCCTCGGGTCCAGCAGATATTATTATTCTAGCAGAAAAACATTTCAAAAGTAACAAATATTTTTTTTTATTCTTACCTATGAATGATAGGACCTTCTGTGAAAGCGTATATTTCATCGCCAAACGGGTACAATGATATCATTGCATTGTCTGACATATGTTCTCCTGGGTTGAAGAATGCCGCTACCCTGTAATCACATATAAATTGTTTAAATAAACAATAGATATTTTTATCTAGCAAATAGTAGCGAAGAGTTTCATGTCTATAATTCTGCCGTCTTATGAATTAAGGCCGTAACTGTCTTATTTTCATATTGAGTTAAATACATATTCGTGAATAGATTTTTTCCTGATTCCAAATAATGTACTGAACTCAATATCGACAAAAATGGCAGTTACGACCTTTCTTCTTATGACGGCAGAATTGGTATGAAGCAAATAATCCTGTAGTTGTATATTTGTTTCAGAAGGTGCAGTAACTTAACTTTAGATAAATCACTACTTTGGAAAAATGCACTAAAGTAGGTTTTGTTTGGAAGAGACAGTAAATTGTGATTTCATTTCATGTTAAAATAACCCCTTGAAATAATATGTTTGCATCATGTTATCTTTTTGTGTAAAAAATATTATAGTAAGACTATAATATTGAATAAGTGAAGACTTGTCATTGGCTCTCTGTTGACTAAGTTTGTGTTATTCTAGATTAATTTAGCTGTAAGACTTCCATGTTGCTTAAATAAATAAATATAAATATCTACATTGACTGTCTAAAAGTCGACATGGCTAGAAAGAGAGACGATATGATGGCTAATACAGATGTATGGAAGAAAAAGACATGTTACACCTATATCTAAATAACTTGGTATAAGGGCTGGGGGATTATGATGATGATGATGCTTTTGTGAATACCTGTCGAATATAGTATGGCAGGGGTCAGGCGCAGACTTGGTCCCGAACTCGGAGACGATGATGCGGTTAGCAGCGCGGTTCTTCTTCAAGGTGTTGGTGCGGAGGAACCGGCACTGATAGGTCACATGGCCGTCGTCGATCGCAAATCTAGAAATACGGCAAACGTTTTCTTGTTAATAAGTTTTGTGACGATTGAAATAGAATTTGTAGTTGGTTATGTATTGATAGACCGGTTAAGCAGGTCGAAGTACTCTTAGAAGAAACCTGCAACAGGTCATGTAGAAAAATAAAGGTATATATCTATAATATCTATACTAATATTATAAAGAGGAAAGTTTGTTTGTTTGTTTGTTTGTAGGGTTTAAAAAACTAGTGGACCGATTTTAAAAATTCTTTCACCGTTAGGAAGCTATTTCTCTACGAAGTATCATAGGCTATATTTATTTCCAGAAATAATTAGGGATCCCTACTAAAACTTGAATAATGTAACCCAAGGTGTAAAAAAAATGTCCTCGCGGGCGAAGCCGCCGGCGGAAAGCTAGTTACTAAAAAGTATCGAGAAAGCCCAATGTCATAAACGTATGGACTTATATGATAATTACCTATGATTTTCTCGAATCGTTTTCGCAATAAAGGTTCATCAGGTAAATGTGTCATTTCCATTTGCTCTTTATGATAACTTCATCATAAATTTATTTATTAAAAGAGTTACAAAATTCTTAGATAAAAATAATATATTTAAATTAAAAAATATATACCTTTCCCTTTTTTGTATTTTATATTGATTGTTTTAGCATATATGTTGTAGTAGTAGTTTTTAATCTTTAGCCTTAAGTAGTTTTAAGTAGTTTAAATTAATTAATATGAACATTGCAACTTCCATTATGATTTGAATTTAAAGTAGCTTTTCCAGATGTATCGATAAATTTGCAATGTTTGAGTCATCATTATTTTCATTATTACTGTTTAATCTCTCGCGTTTTGTGGTATTAAAATAATAAAATAAATTCTTGATAAGTTTATCGGCCACTGCCTTCTTTATTTTGATTTAAGCAAGTGTGCTCTAGAGTCCAAGGCTTATCTCGCTGGCAATTAAAATAACGTAATGATGATTTTGAAATTTGGATTTTTCACTTATTATTTCCCAAAACAGAGTAGAAATTAAGAATTACTATTAAACCAATATTGATAGAATATGATTTTTGATGTCCGCCTCGTATGCCATGGCGTTAAGCGGCATGATGCTAGCTTATGCCGTCATGCCTTCTCTCTGTCGCTTTTTAGTCCCTTGTGTGTGTGAGTGGTGCTTACACTTTTATATTTTCTTTGCTTTTCCATGTGATTTATGTACCGCGTGTGTCTTTCAGTATCTATCGCGAGTGCCATGATGGCTCCAAATATTTAACTAGACTATCAAGTAATATTAAATAGGGCTGACCGAAAGTCGTCAGAAGATAACCTATTATTCTCACATCGTGTTTATAAAAAGGGGACGAACTGATACCAACTGTCACATTGCTCAGTGAATGAATGACAAACATGCACTTTCAATATTAGTAGATAATCTTACCTATGTAAAAGTGCGGAACTATCGAACAGATGTTCGAACCTCATGTCCCCAACTTTGAGGGAACCGGGTCCATTGCGTAGCAACGTGCCGCGAAGCCAAGGAGGCATCTCACCTAGGAAAACAACATATTATATAAAAACACCTACTGGGAAAACACCTATTGGGAAAATAACAACAAATATTGTACAAGGATACTTTCCCTCTTATTACATAAAGTGGTACATAATATATCTTTAGTCCACCGTTAAACCTGTGAGGCCATTTTTGTATTTAGAACTTTATTTCGATAAAGCTAAAGATTTAAATTCCAAATTCACAGCTTAAATACGGTGTCTAATTTTTTATTCAGCATTCAATACTTTGATCTATACATAATAAAGTTCTAAATCCAAAATCATCTGGCATTTTTGACAGTGGTGTAAAGATTTTTGTAATAGGTAAGGGAATTTTAGTTTAAAGTGGATGCTACATTGGTTGGACAGTAGCTTATGCATTTTATGTGTATATAATCAGGTTGCAATACAAGTATTGTGGCTTAGACCGCAGTGCATTGTTGTGGGTTTGCAAAGCTATATTTACACCACACGAGTGACGTGCTCAAGGCCTACTACGACTCTGGCAGAGATATTATAAGAATTAGTTCAAATACCTACTATCCGAACTATAATACTATAAACGAGAAAGTAAGTTTGTTTGTCTGTTACGTTTTTATGTTTAACTAGCTTCTGCCAGCGACTTCGTCCGCGTGGAATAGTGGTGCTCCGCTCCTATTGGTCTTAGCGTGATGATATATAGCCTATAGCTTTCCTCGATAAATGGACTATCTAACAATGAAAGAATTATTTAAATCGGACCAGCGGTTCCTGAGATTAGCGCGTTTAAACAAAATGACAACATTTCCCTTCACTGCTCTGCTCCTATTGATTGTAGCGTGATGAAAAGTATACTATAACCATCTCAGGAGTATGACAAATAATTGTACCAAGTTTCGTTAAAATCCGTCCAGTAGTTTTTGTTTCTATAGAGTTTATACAGACAGACAGACAGACAGACAAAAATTTTACTGATTGCATTTTTGGCATCAGTATCGATCCCTAATCACCCCATGATAGTTATTTTGGAAATATATTTAATGTACAGAATTGACCTCTCTACAGATTTATTATAAGTATAGATATAGATAGAAGAAGATAGAAGATAGGCTGAACCAATTTGGTACGGAGATAGGTGGGTCCTAGGAGACGGTTATACTACTTGGGTATATGGGTACTTTTGATACAAGTGTGTTAATTAGTTCCTTTGAGACGAGAATGAAACCGCGGGTAATAGCTAGTAATTTGCATAAATATTATCTATCTACTATCTATATACCATGATTTCAGCTGCCTGAGAGAACTACTTGACGCACCACAGGCACATTTGTTGTATTTTTGTTTTTTATGCTTTTACGGTAAAATCGCTGAAACAATTTGGATGATATTTGGCACGAAGATAGTTAGGACCCTGGAGACAGTTAAAAACTATATTGTCTCCGGGTAGGTTAAGTAGTTTTCTCGTGATGTGGGTGAAACCACTGGAAATAGCTAGTGTATATCTATGGGTATCTACTACATTTAAACTATCCAGATTGCACATAGCTAATCAGAAGTGTATACAAATTACGACAATAATAAACGTAGTCAGGGATACTAAATATATCTAGCTTTATTTAATTCTGCAGCAGAGATACTCGCTGAAATACCGATGTGGATTAAAAATAGTGTTTACAAGAAAATAGTTTCTAAAATTAGCTTATGAACAAAACAAGTGAACATTTGAAATACTAGAAACATGGAACTTTATTTCTTCTTGTATTTTTTTTTCTATCACTAATTAAGAATTTTTAGGTCATTATTTCTTTTGTGCTTTGATCTATATTTAGCTCTTAAACCACTTAACCATCAAAAGAATCATTATTAAGCTTATATCTGGCTTTCTGCCCAGTCTTTTCTGAGTAAACGCAATGTGTACAATGCGAATTATTTTAGCGCTTGTTACTATCAATGTTATTTTTATCAGCGAGATTTTAAGAAGTTCTTTTTACAGTTACTTGAGAGATCTTACTTACCAATGTTACTAGTAAAATCGGTACATACCTGTGATCTTCCCGTCTAGTGGCTCCGAGACCTCCTCCTCGCAGGAACGGAGCCAAACGCTCGCGTCACAGTTAGGATATAACTTCTCCTCTACGGCTGCCATATTCGCTAGAACTACACGTTTCAGTTACATCAACCGTCAACATACACACCCGAAATATTCAAGTACGTCATATATTTTAATTCCACCGGTTGAGTAGTTAGGCACGTTGTCATAAAGTTCGCGTGTTTAATGGAAATATTTCAGCCGCTCAGACATTTCAGAACTTCTTTTCATGAATCGATAATACGGTAAACCTTATGCAATTTTTTTTTTAGTATTTTTAGGAAATTTCACCAATAAGTTGAGTTTAATTGTTTCTCTAAAAACCAAAAAAAAAACTCTAAGTCCTTTCTCAGATAAGAAAATCTTTAGATTTTCCTTTTCGATTCACTTGAACATCAATATTATAATTTAAAAAAATCTTAAAGTGTAGAGCTACCCGAACATTAAGCTTTTTTAATCAATCATGTGCAAAAAGTGCGTAAAATCAATTACAATTTTGATATTAAAATACTCGTCTAACACCCACGCAAGATGAGAAAAAATAGGGCTGAATTTATCGTGGTGTAATGTGCATCACTATCAATCTTTTGCAAAATAACTTGTGCATCAGTAAAAATCATTTACTTACTTCAATACTTTCGCCAATAAAATTCAACCGGTTTCGTTAATATAATATTATGTACCTATTCGTTTAACACTATGTTTGCGTGATGAAAATTCTGTAGGTGGTTTAACAAGAAAGAAAAATCTTTCTTAAAAAAAGAGAAAACGCCAGCTTTTGGCCGGCGACCAACAGTTCAATAATTTTCGCACCACAACAATCATGACCTTGAACGAACCAGACCTAACCCGACTTCGTACTTACTTCAAGAGTTCAGCCGCGAAAATCCTACGGTACAGCACTAGTAAAAGACTTGAAAATTTTTGAAAGCAGAAATTGTAAAAATAAGCACAATTTTTGCGGGTGTTGTAAGACGCGAGTGGTGTCGGTAGAGGTAGCGAGCAGACTGTAGGGGTGGACTCAGGACAGACTCCCCGTCACGTGGGCGACCTTCAATGTCGGCTGCGCGGTACGACGCCCGCGACACGTACTACAACAATGCATCAAACACAACTGTACTCGGATTTATATTCACGATTGCCGAAATTAAGATTACTGCACGGTTGCGAATTCATGCGGCAATACTCGCGACATTTATCAATTTTGGTATTTTTATTTTTATAATCATAATTTTTAAATATTAACAATTATTTCAAATTACAGCTTCAAATTTTTTTAACTTTTTAGTCTATTTTTGTAATAATATATTATTATTGTATTATTCGGTTCACAAGCTTCTCATTTTAAAATAATGATATGCTGCATATAAAATTGACGACATTGCTAGCGTATGTAGTAATGAATTCTTTGCGGAAATTGTTTCATAACAAAAATAGTAATTAAGAACCTATATCTACCTTACCTCTAACCTTCTGTGTTCTTTTTTGCAAGTATTAAAGTATAAATTATGTTTCTGATTCAAATTTATTTACTTATATCTTGTACAGAGTTATTTATTGGTAATATGTCAGTAACAGTTAAGCTCATCTAGGGGAGGTCATTTGTAACCAAATGACCCCTGATGGCCCTGATGGTCATAGTCTGCCTAAACCTTTCCCAGCTATGTTGGGGTCGGCTTCCCGTCTAAGCGGTTGCATCTTGAAGCCACTGCCTATCTGATCTCCACAACCCAGTTACCGGGTTACACGTTTTTTTAGAGATAGAAAATATCAAATAATACCACTCGCTATGGGCGCAGCGGGAGGGAGTATAAGACTCTTACTGACTAAAACCCATCCATGTTCTTTCCTTCGCACTTTGCCTTCCTGGGCTGCGGTACCTCTTTCGACTATTCCGCAGCCCCGGCAGGGACTGGGTCTAGGGGTGGGCCCTTTCAACTATGCTGATATCTCTTTGAGGCATGCGTGGAACTCAAACACGCCGTCGACAAGGGCCATGGGTAACACGATACCCCTTGGTAAAATTGGTTTTCAGACTTTCTGGCCACTGACTACCCGTAACGACTGTCAAAGATCTTGGCACGGAGTGGTCACCCTGATCCACCTGATCCCTATGCTAATTAAAACAATTATTTTTTTTGTAAGGTATCATTCCGATTAATTGTTAAACGTAATAATTATTCGGCATTCCGAGTAATTGTTATAAGTGATGCTTTACTTTCCTAACAAATATATGTAAAATGTATGCATCCTTATATAAAAAAAATCCTTTTATCTTAAAGCTTTTCTCACGTAAATAAAAATACTTGTACGCATTATGTACTAACGTATCTGTAGATATGATCCTATCAGGATTTGTAAATTGTAATTGCTTTTATTTTAGTAGGTAGAAAAACCGGCGTCGGGCCATGCGCAATAGGGTTCCATAGCACGTTTTAGTTAGTTGACTATGACTCTGTAACCAGTAAAGCCTAGATAATTTTTCTTTGAAGTTCGGTATATAAGCTACATCTGTGATTTTTTTCACACATCTAGGTTTAGCCATTCAAAAATTTGCACTTTATAGCTAGATATCTCGCAAATTGTCTTCACATGCCTATAATATTTTTCAAATACCTATCTAATGATATTCTCATGGCGTGTAACCCACACGAGAAAAAAAACACCCATGGAACTCTAACAAAAATATTTTTCAAAATTTTATTTTAGCGCTTTGTTGGCGTGATCAATAATTTTAGCAATAAGTACTAAGAACCTCTGAGCTATGTCACGAGCAGACAGACAGACGGACATGGCGAAACTATAAGGATTCTTTGTCGACTACGGAACTCAAAAAAAAAATTAGAGACTAACATATAGACTGACAGGATGAACGAGAGATGGACATGATTACTACTATCAAAATGAACAACTTTTATTCTACGACATAATTATGTAAAATTCGCAAAAAAAATATTTTCTTCCCATAGTTTTTTTTATTTGCGAATTTTGCAAACTGAGTTCGTAAGACAACGGGTTATTATTTTCTTTTGTTGTTGCACAATTGGTATAGATAACGTGACGTGCTGTTGGTATTATCCAGTTTTGGAGAAAGAAAAATATAACGTTTAAAGACTTAGATAAATCGAATTATATAAATCTGATAACAAGGAAATAAATAATTTGTTTCTTTAGGTACCCACAAAACACGTTGCATGCCGATAAGTAATTAATAATGATATGCAAATCGGGTGTTGATAATTTTAATTTGGTCTCTAGAGTTTTATAAGTAGGTACCTATGTGGTCACTGCGTAATGAATACATTCTCATGGGACCTAAGTCCTCGCTATTATATTACGGAGTTGCACTCATTTTGTACAAAATATTATAATATGTTATTTAACGATGGCTTTCGAATGACCTTTCTTTATTTGTGGGGGACCCTCAATATATATATTACAAAAAAAACTTTACCACATTGTTGGCGTTACCAAAATCCATATCCATACCACAGCTTTCTAGTACGAAGAGCCCCTGAATTATGCCGCGGATAGACAGACATGGCGTCATGGCGAAACAATAAGAATATATAAGTAAGTAGTAATCTGTATCGTGCATAAAAGTAAACAAATAAATAAAATATTATTTCGATATTACATTTATTACTTAACAACGATTATCTTTACATAATTAGTTTAGATTAGTATTAAAATAATTAGAATTATCGTAATTTATTATGTTTTATCGGTAATTAATGTAATAATAACGATGTTATTTGCTCTTGTTATCGATCTATGGCTGATGATGACTTTCCCTGTGGCTTCGTTACTATGCAGATTTATGCATACATCTTTCAGATATGTAATCAAAAGATTGAGAATTTAAAAATAATTTTCATGATGGCATGGTATGAATGAGTGTACCTATAGTAGTGCATATCACTCATAGCAATTCAAATATAGCGGCAATAAACCAATTTGGAGTTGCTTGCACTTATACAAGTAGGACTCAACCTAGAGAATTAAGTTGATATGGGACCTTTTTTAACATTAACGCTTTCAAACAAAAAGAAAATCCAAAACTTGCACGCAATATCTATAATTTTAATAAGAATTAGTCGTCTGTTATATATAATTTCAAAGGACATTTCGTTGGGGCGATTTTATTTGTATACTAGCTTTCCGCCAGCGGTTTCGTCCGCATGGCTATACGAATTCAAATTAAAAATTACACTTTCATACAAACTTTGCCCCCTTTTTCACCTCCTTAGGTGTAGAATTTCAGAAAATCCTTTCTTATCGGATGCCCTCCAAGTTTCATGTCTCTACGATCTGATACGGCTGTGCATTGATCCGTCAGTCATTCAGGACAAAGCATTTTATACGAGTACGTACAGATTATGAGCGTAATATGTTATCTGTTTTATTTTAGCTCTGTATCTATGCAAATTGTTTTTGTAAACAGAATTTGCTTATATGCATTGCATACCAACACATAATATTTACACTTATCGTATCTCACTGTCGCATAAGTCGTACAAATTAGCACGTAATTCTGATTATTTTTATGATAATCAAAACTGTGAAATAGTGTCCAATGCCTTCGGCAAAGTTCAAGCTATTTTAAGTAGGTAGTCATTAGCAGATATTTGACTAGTAGTCAAGTCTCAAGTCTGACAACCAGTCTCACCACGTGGCATCGTGTTACCAAGTAAATGAGTTGTGAGGATCAGACATGCTTCGCTTAATTTAAAATAATGGTTTGACTGGAAGCCGAGGTTACCATAGTTCGGAAAAGGCTAGGCAGAATATGCTGATGGATAAAAATATCCTGCGAATATTCGTATTTAATAAGTACTGATGCTAAATTGGGAAATGCCTAGGCGGTTGATGACACAACGAAACTCGAAAGTTATGTCTAGAAAAGAGTCCAGTATTGATCGCATACGCTCACCCAACCCTTTTCGTCTGAAATTAGTAGGTTAAACACATTGTTACGGCTTCTGTTATTGAAGAAAACAAACTGGCTACAGAGGGATTGGCCTCTTTTGTTCTAGAACGATCAATTACAGCATTTCTAAGGACTCTTTATCTAGAAAAAAAACAGCAGTTTTATTAAAAACGGACTTCAATATTGACGACACATAAAACTTAGTAATAATGGGTGAAAGAGACAGCACAAAATGTCGCGTTCAAAACATGAATAGAACTTTCAGTTTCATTAACATTCCATTTTGAAGTAATATTAAAGAAGAGACACTAAAAACAGATGAAAAAATTAACTGCTGAAAAGTCTAGACTCATATATGGGAATTTCTGCAAATAGTTTTAGTTATTGTCTCGCTTTTACCCAGTATATATGGAAACTGAATGAAAACCGGTTCAATATAAAATAGACCTTAATTTACTTAGATATAAGGTCAAAGGTCTATCAAAATGTCCAGCGAAAACCAACCAACGAAAGTACCTACTTTCTTACTTTTCAACTGCTTTCTTAGCCCTGTTTTATAAATACAACGAGATGAAGGCCGGCCGCGTTCAGATCGATCCTGACTGTGACATTGAAACCCGAGCTACACAGCGCTGTATCTACCATCCTTGGCTTGGTGCAAGTACAAGCGGTAGCGATTTGCAACATTGTTCGAATATGATAAAGCGTTTACAAAACAGTGACGATTTCTCTATTGCCGGAATTATTACACGTCATTCAATTGGTGATGTAATTTTATGTTGTCCCTATCAAAGCAAATAACTTCAACTATGTTTGACTAACTGACACACCACATCAACATTCAAAATGCCGGTAAATGGTCTAATTGAAATAAATAGTTTTGACTCCATGTATGGTAGCGACAAAATGCCTTTTAGGCAGTAATGTTTTTTAGTAGGTATTTGGATTTATGACTGTTTCGTTGAAAATAAAATCGTAGACGAATCATATTCTATGATTTTACATTACAATCCATCACAAACATCGCTACGTTAATCTCTCAAACGGCGTAGTACAAGGTGGTCTACGAATATTCGTAGCTATGTAGGTCTACGCTATGTTTCTAATGTTTCATTATCTTCAATCATTGATTATTTATAATTCATTCAGGTGAAAACTGATTTTAAGTAATTTTTATTTACATTAATAGTTAATCACTCAGCCAATCAATTCTGTGTTCGTACTTTTCTCATAAAAACTTTTCACCTATTTTTTTTTACTCGAGAACAACAATATTTTTGACTATAGTTGGTGGCGGTCTTGTTGACATTTACCATTTTTTACAGCTTGAAACTAAAACTGTAATTGTACCTATTTTTTTAGAATAATAACATACAAAATGAATTAATGATTTTTGGCATGATATATATCTTCTATATATTCCTAAACCATTATTCTGATTGTAGGGAAATTTTGGTAAATTGTTCTGCTTACGCTCGCAAAGGCAAACAAACACGTGTCATTGCATCGCATGCAAGATGCAGCTAATCGTCTATCTAGCCAAATTTTACGCCTGGCTGCTTGCCTGACGTCAACCCTCCTTGAATTGGTTACAGCCTAGTACAGCTACTCTGATACAAAAACGGATTTCACTTGGACCCTCCACTTCAGTATCACGTGTAAGGATAATCCCCCGAGAGGGGGAGGCCTTGTCCCCGCGACCTTCCCCGCGACAAGGCCGCGTTCAAGTTCAGCTGTATAACGGAATAGGTTAACCGCGCCATTTTATCTTCCGGGATATCACCATGGTATTAGTAGAGGTAGCTGTTTAATTTTATTATGCGGGTGTTAACTTAACGTGATTATGTTGAGCTGTTAAAAGAAAGAATATATGTATTATTATTGTATTTTATTTTAGTTTATTTCTCGCTTTTAGAGTTCTACTGAAGTTATTTTACGTATTTTTTAAACTACACTTATGTCTATACTAATACGAAAAAATATTTATATTTCTAAATACCAAAAAAATCAGCAGCATAAGTTAACGTTGCAAAATAAAGTACTTATTCCTCATTATACCTATGCTACATTTTTGCTACAAATACAAATTATACAAAAATATCTGCATTGGAAAAATATTTGCAAATGAGCAAGATGGAGACGGATAGACCAGAGTGTGATAGGCGTACATTACAGATTATGATTGCCAACTAGACCGATTAGTCGCAAGCGCTGCAGCTGAATATAAAGTGAATATAAAAAGAAATGGGCCCGAAAGTCAAAAGTTTTTATTTTATTTACATTAATATACAGGTTCTTATAAATCTTCCAAGTTAGAAACAAGGTGCATGGTTCAAAGAGTGGGTCCTATTGAGAAGAACCAGCAAAAAACTTCATGGTTTTTCCATGAGGAAACTCTCATCAGCCCATTATGGGTTTACGATTGATGGCTATAGTATTGCCTTTAAATATATAATATGAAATATAGGTCTATGTGTCCTATTCCTGTGTTCAAAAGTTAAGGAGAAAACTAGTCCGGTCGGGATCAGGCCCGTGTCGATGGCGCGTTCGTGTTCCACACGCGCCTCAAAGAGATGTCAGCAGTATTGGCGGAGCACTCCCTACAGGGCCATAGCTTGGCGGGGCTGCGGGATGTTCGAAAGAGTTACTGCACCCCCGAAACGTAAAGGGCTGAAGAAGGAACATGGATGGGTTAAGTCAGTAAAAGTCTGACACTGCCTCTCGATCCACCCACGGTTGGAGGAGTCATTTGATGATTTCCCATCCGAAAAAAAGGCAGAAATGAGGTGTTATATTTTTCGTTGTAAGATATTCCATCTACACTCATTCATATGTTTACATGCGTTTCGACAGCAAGTACCTACCAACATACTACGCACATGACCTTTGTGACGGTCAGCTACAAATTGGCAATCGATTTAATCTCCCCTCTCCTTCCGTAATAAAATGTGGGCGTAGGTTTTAGGTCGATTACATCTATTTGATGTACAAACTATATTTATGTCTTTAGTAAATATTACTTTTTGTATATTTCCAAGAGAAAAGGTACACTTTAATTCAGCGAATTAAAATTTATGAGGCCAACTCGCAGCACTCTTTGAACAACAAAAAACAAAAACATAATTATTACAATTGAGTCTGGATGAATATGACTCTCAACTAAAAAATAATACCTGCTACGGAACCCTACTGCGCGTGGCCCGACACGCACTTGGTTTGTTAGAAGGTAAGTCAAACTCGCATTGGGTACGGAACCTTCAAAACAGATCTCCTTTCTATGTATTTAATTATCTTAATTTATATCAGGCTTACTTATGCTATAACGTTATCATAATGAATGCAAGTCTTTGACCCCAAAAAAGATTAGCTTACTGTTTATCTTTAAACTCGGTGTATTTTTAAATTAGGTTATAGGTGAACGGTCCAACAACGAGCCGACATATCAGTTATTCACAAAAGAATAATGTCTAAGTACACAATGCTATCAGACATAACAGTAGCGTTTATTAAGTGCATTAGCATTCGGTCGTCGATAAGAACTAAGGCAAAATTCGACTAAGATAAAATTTTATTACATCAAACCGAATTTTTAAGCGAAACTTTTGTGTGACACTAGCTATACCAGGAAACTACTTATAAACGTACCTGAAAAAAAAAGTAGTCGATACACATCTCCAGGATCTATCTAACTCTATTTCAACGTTCATCTACATCGGTTTTTAGTGATCAGTCAGCAAAAGCGCTAATCTGTAACATACCTTTTAAATATTTTTTTTGCAAATCGTTAAATCGTCGTTAATCGTTTCGTGTGTCAAACTTTTACTGACTAAAACCCAACCCTTTGTATTCTATAATAGTAAGACACTGCATTGTCAGTAGAAAGCAATAAATATTAAAGTAATTAAAAAAAAAAGTCTTGTCAGGTTTCTGCAAACAAAACAATATCTACAGATAACATAACAAAATATCTACTGATATTTTAGTAGTAATGCAATTTTGGCTTATCAATTAAGTACGAAAATCTTGAGATAAATTGTAATTTTATGTGTCAGTGTAAACGGCAGATAAAATTGGCGTATCAGTGTCTGTATTTAAAATTTAATGATATGATATAGGTAACAAAATCATTGCATGAATACAACAGTGATAATAAAATGGTACAAGTACTTGGTTATATTAAAAACTGCCAAATTATAAAGTGCTCATCTTTAAAAAAATCTTAGTAAACTCCATAGATCTAAGAATGAGTACCGTGCTGTGGGATTCTTCGGAAGAGTTAACGCGGCCCTGGGACATAAAGGGCGAAGGAAGTAACATCGATGGGCTTTAGTTAGTATAAGTCATTTTATGATTCCCCATCTCGAAAAAAAAAAGAAAAAATAAATAAGTAAGACACAAAATTTCTCCGTCAAATAGCTCTAAAGCGCGTAAAAACTTTTGTGTTCATTTATTTTTAAATACCCTTTTCATGTCGTACTTTTAATAAGGTAAAATTCTTGTCGATCTATAAATAGGCAAACAATTTTAGCAATACGTTGGGTTACTCGTGAAGCACACGACGTACAACGTGACCGCCGCAGGCTTCACCGGTGAAGATGACGAAATCTTGCGTCTCCCTTGGCTTATTCACTCTTCTGTGTGTTACCATTGATATCGATTCCTTTATAAATATTTTTTAAATCATGTTGGGTAAATAATTATTATGAAGGCACGTTTCGTATAGTGGCTGAGCAATGATTGTGTGTCGCGGGTTTGATTCATGCACGGGACACCTAAAATTGTTCCTGTTGTAAAACCTACTTGGCTAAGATACTTTGTTAGGTTTTATACTGTCATTTCTAATGTCGAAAAAAAAGGTATTCGTAAGTTTGAATACCAACCATCGTACAACGTTTACTGTTTTTTCATTTCGCTATTTCCCCAGTATTTAGAACGTGATTCTTGATTCTGCAGACTACAATTACAACACGTTATCAGCACGAGGCTCTGTATATTTTATCACGATCAAATTTAAAAGAAGATTGGTGGTGAAATTGTTCCTAGTTAACATGTCGTCTGCAGATTCTGGTATGTCCCTAAATGGTATTCCGATACTTCGTAATAGAGAAGGATACACTGTGTGGAAATTTAAAATGCGAATGTTGTTAATCCATGAAGGATTGTGGGAAACCGTAAACGGAGTAGTTATCGAAGGAAATAAGACGTCCGACGATGCACGGAAGGAAGAAAAGGCTCTTTCTAAGATATGCCTTACTGTGGATGGCGCTGCTATTTCGATTGTTCGACCAGCTAAGACCGCAAAAGAAGCGTGGGGTGCTCTTATGAAATCCTACGAGGATCGAAGTTTGGGTCGTAAACTGTCGTTGGAACGCAAGTTGTACAGGTACTCCTTATCTGACTTTTCTGATTTAGAGGCTTACTTAACAGCAATAACTACTACAGCACTAGACCTGGCCGATATTGGCAAAACCATAGAAGATAGTTCTTTAGCAGCTATTATATTGGGAGGTCTGACGTCTCGCTACGAGCCTATGATAATGGCGCTTGAGAATGGGAGCGTTGAAGTCACAACAGATTTGGTAAGGACTAAGTTGTTGAGTGAAATGACAAAGGAGACTAAAGATGATGTGGCTGCGTTGCATACTAAACAGGTTATTTGCTTTCGGTGTAAGAAGCCTGGGCACAAGAGTCCTAATTGTCCTCTCAAAAAGAAGGAGAAAAAGGCAAAGGCGCGTTGCTCTACAGAAAGTAGTTCTGAAGATAAGGGACTGATTGCTTCTAGTTCAGGAAATATGACGAATCGTGTGACGGAATTGGCTTTGGATGGTGTCACGGAACTGGCTTTATCTGCACCTAATGTTCAGATGTCTGAGAAGCGGATTATCGACTCTGGTGCGTCTACTCACATGACTCCACATGCTGAATGGTTTAATAGTTACCGACCCTGTAATGGGAAGATAACTGTCGCAAATGGTAAAAGTTTGCCAGCTGTGGGTTTAGGAGATGTTGCGATTGACACGAAAACCGATTTCAAGAAGATTTTTAATGTTGTACATGTTCCTGACCTAGATTGTAATTTACTCTCAGTCAAAAAGGCAGTAGAGAAAGGTTTCTCGATTGTTTTTGATACAAATGGCTGTAATTTTTATAATTCTAATGATGTTTCTTTTATAAATGGTCCTGTTTTACATGGTTCTGTTTGTGGTGGATTGTATACTTTAGATTGTACAATAAAGTCGCAAAATGTTTCAGCTTATAATGTTCACACTAATTTGTCTCAGTTTCAGCTTTGGCATAAGCGTCTAGGACATCTCTGCCGTATTGGTATGGATCTACTCAGAAAAGGTCTAGCTGTTGGTGTGGAGTATAATGAGGTTGACAAAGAACCATGCGTACCTAGTGTAGAGGGTAAGCAGGCCCGAAAGCCTTTTAAAGGGATAAAGTACAAGAAGGCTTCATCACCATTAGAATTGGTCCATACGGACGTTTGTGGTCCCCTGACCACTGAATCTTTTAAAGGTAATAAATATTTTATTATTTTTGTAGATGACTATACACGTTTTATATCCCTTTATTGTATGTCATCTAAGACAGAAGTTCAGAAGTATTTTTGCGCTTTCCAAGCACTTGTTGAGAGACAGACTGGTACTAAGATTCGAACTCTTCGGTCAGACAATGGTACTGAGTATGTCAACAAGGAGTTGACAGACTATTTGCAGGCTCAAGGGATTCGACATGAAACGTCTGTACCATACAGCCCTCAACAAAATGGGGTAAGTGAACGTTGCAATCGTAGTATTGTAGAGAAGGCCCGTTCCTTGCTAGCACAGAGCTCTCTGTCGAAAGCTTTTTGGCAGGATGCTGTTGAGACTAGTGTTTATTTAAAGAATAGGTCACCTCATCGTGCACTTGATGGTAAGACGCCATATGAAATGTGGTGTGGTAGTAAACCCGACCTATCTCATTTAAGGGTGTTTGGTTGCCGAGCTTTAGTTCACGTGCCTTCATGCCAGAGAACTAAGCTAGACATGAAAGCTTCTGAACATATCTTCGTTGGATATTCAGACGATCCAAGGAGTTATTATTTCCGTAGCGCGTAAAACCCTCGGAGGTTGATTAAGTCAAGAGATATTACGTTCTTTGAGGATATTTTTTTAGGATTGAAGGATAAACCTGTTCAGCCTGAATTTGTTGTGAGCCCCAATGTCATTAATCTTTTTTCAAAAACTTCTTCAGATACCACATTGCCACAGGAGATTTCTGTCTCATCTGCTACTACTTCTTCTTCTTCACCTACTTCAGAAGGTGTGGAGTTGGAGGTAGAGCAAGTTGATGATTTTGTGGACGCGACTGATGAAGCTGGTGGTGTTGGTGACATAGAGTCTCTACACTCGGGTGAACAAACTGATCTGTCCCTGGTTTCTTCAGATGAACCCAGCGATGTATGTCCTGAAAGGAGATATCCTGAACGAGTACGTAAACCTCCTGATTATTATTCATACGGCACTCTCGGTGTTGATTTGTTGTGTGATGATCCGAAAAGTTATCGTGAAGCTATTAATAGCGGTGATAAAGATAACTGGATCTCCGCAATGAAGCATGAGTACGATGCCTTATTGAATAAGCAGACTTGGACATTAGTGGATAAACCAAATAAAAAGGTAATTCCATGTAAATGGGTGTTTAAGATTAAGAGGGACGCGAACGGTGCAGTAGTCAAGTATAAGGCGCGACTAGTTGCAAAAGGTTTTAGTCAAGTTTGGGGGACTGACTATAACGAGACTTTTGCCCCTGTGGTTCGAAATTCATCTCTGCGTACCCTTATAGCGTTGGCGGCAGAAATGATTTGAACATCCAACACATGGATGTAGATACCGCATTCCTCAACGGGGACTTAGAGGAGGAGGTGTACATGCAACAGCCTGAGGGATTTGCTGAGCACGGGGCAGAAGGTAAAGTCTGTTTGCTCAGAAAATCCATTTATGGTTTGAAGCAGGCAGCTCGAGCCTGGAATATCAAATTGCATCAAACTCTATCGAAAATTGGCTTTGCACGAACATCTGCGGAATCATGTATTTACTTGAAAAAGTTTGGTAATGAAACCATAATACTTGCAGTCTATGTCGACGATCTAATTGTCTTTTACAAAGAAAAAAGTTTGTTTGACGCGGTCAAAAATGACTTGGAAAAATTTTTCTCACTAAAAGATTTGGGTGCATTGTCGTATTGTTTAGGCTTAAATATTAACCGGGTTGACGATACAATCGTGGTCAGTCAGAAGACCTATATACAGGCGGTATTGGAGCGGTTTAATATGCGAGATTGCAAGGAGATGTCTACACCTTTGGAGAATAACAAGTTGGAGAAAGGTAATCCAACATCTCTTGGTGAATATCCTTACCAAAACTTGATAGGATGTCTCATGTACCTAGCTGTGAATACGAGATCCGATATAGCTTATGCCACAAGCTATTTAAGTCAGTTTACTAACTGTTACGATAAAAGGCATTGGTTGGCCGCTAAAAGGGTGTTACAGTATTTGAAAGGTACTATGGATTACTGTATTACTTACAGGAAAGTCGGTGGACGTCTGTGTGGATACACGGATGCTGACTGGGCGAACTGTGTACATGACCGTCGGTCGTACACGGGTTACTACTTCACGCTAGCAGGTGGACCTATTAGCTGGGAGTGTAAGAAGCAACCGACGGTAGCCTTATCGTCTACAGAAGCTGAGTATATGTCCTTGACCAGTGCTGCTAAGGAGGCTATTTTCCTAAGACGGTTAGTGGGTGACATTACTGGTTTTGCTGATAGGGTGTTGCTATACAATGATAGTCAAAGTGCACAGAAACTTGTGCTCAATCCAATCCACCACAATAGAACCAAACACATTGATACGAGATTTCATTTTATTCGTGAAAAGGTTACTGAGGGTCTTATAGATATAAAGTTTATACCTACGGATAAAATGACAGCCGATGTATTAACCAAGCCCTTAAGGCGCATAGCTCATTTAAGGTGCGTTGTTAGTATGGGTTTAGGGATAAATAGGTAGAATAATTTTCTATTTATTTATTTTTCTTCGGTTTATGTTTTGTATTTCTGTTTAGTCTGGTAGTAATGTTTTAGCCTTTTCTATTGTGTTAAGCATTACTACTTTATCTTTTTATTCCCATTAAGGGCGGATGTTGTAAAACCTACTTGGCTAAGATACTTTGTTAGGTTTTATACTGTCATTTCTAATGTCGAAAAAAAAGGTATTCGTAAGTTTGAATAGCAACCATCGTACAACGTTTACTGTTTTTTCATTTCGCTATTTCCCCAGTATTTAGAACGTGATTCTTGATTCTGCAGACTACAATTACAACAGTTCCAGGTCTAGGTGTTTGTGCATGTATAATGAATGTTTTAAAGCGCACCTACGATACAAGAGTAATTAGGTAATAGTGTAGGGAAAGTAAAAAAAAATACTAATAATTATGATTTGCACTTGGTGTAAGCTGCAGTTTAGTTTGCAAGCAAATGGAGGTTAGGAGATGACATATACACTTTGAAATTTGTCTATCTGTTATACTATATCTAAAATAGGTATAAACACTAATATGATACTGAAGTGATCGATTTTTAATAACATTGCAACAAAAATGGAGGCGCCAAAACAACTCTCGACTCGGTACGGCAACTCTGCACAGATGATTAAATTGCTGCAAAGTACGCTGAAATATGTCTAAAAACCACGCTTATAATACTTCCAGCATATCTTACACCTACATCCACAGCGAAGCCGTATAAACCTCTGGTATTCACGTGAAAGAATTACGTGCAATGTCTACGCATCTAGACCACCCCGTGCGGGAAAACATGTGCGAAAAGCGTTTCATTTCACGTGACTCTGAGAGTTGGGACGAGTGTTTTTAATTAGAAAACATGTTGCTAAAAACGTGCCGTAAACGTAGGTTAAATGAGTTTGTACCTAAAAATAATTCAATGTCATACATATTTCTGATAAGATTTACTCCCAGGGAGAAATGGATTATTGAGGTCCCGTTATTTTTTTTTTGAGAAATAGCCTGTACTCGGGAAATAAGGGCCTGCTAAAAGAGGTCGTGTTGTAGTCAGAAATTTAGTATGGAGATAGATTGGAACCGAGGAAAAGACATAGTTTTAAACCGCGTATGCAAAGTACTTCTACCGGGATGCTAATGAAACAGTGGTATTCAAATATTTAAGTCATCTATTATAATAAATCGGTAGAGAGGTCAATTCTGTACATGAAATATATTTCCAAAATAACTATCAGGGGGTGATTAGGGATACATACTGATGCCAAAAATGCAATCAGTAAAATTTTTGTCTGTCTGTTTGTATAAACGGTATAGAAACAAAAACTATTCGACGGATTTTAACGAAACTTGGTACAATTATTTGTCATACTCCTGAGCTGGTTATAGTATACTTTTCATCACGCTACAATTAATAGGAGCAGAGCAGTGAAGGGAAATGTTGGGAAAACGGGAGAAGTTACTCCATTTTTTAAGCTTCCGTCGCGTGTGCAACCTTTATGGTTAAAGCTACACAGAAATCAAGGCCTTAGGCTATATATCATCACGCTTAGACCAATAGGAGCGGAGCACCACTATTCCACGCGGACGAAGTCGCTGGCAGAAGCTAGTGTTAAATAAAGATCACAAACAGAGACGTATGAGTTAAAATAACTGATAGTTCTCATACTAAACTCTGGAAATAGAAATAGAACAACAGCCCGGAATTACTGATAAGATTTCGGACGTTTGAGGCTATCTTTGATCGTAGACACAGGATTAAGGGCCAAGTTCACCGAGAGATGGTTACCTAATCGGCCCGTTAATAAAAAGTTTTTTAACCACGAAGCGGGAATTTTCATGTTGTCAACTTCTTGTCCAATCCCGAATCGGTAGTCGACCATTTTAGGAATAAAAAACCCAAATGATAAGGTATCCATCGTAAGACAGAAGTTTGAATTTGTGGTAAACAGCTGTTTTAAGTTGATCGGACTGTTATCTTATCGGTGAATTTGGGCGTAAGTGTCTGTTGTTTTGATAAACGTCTGTTCAAAGTAGTCGAGTTACGTCTTTGACTCTGTATCTGTCTTCAGCCTCAGAGTCCACGACGCTTGTCTACCATCTGCAATGCTAGTATTTAGTGCTACATTTGGATGATACCAAATTTAGCTTTTATAGATGTCAGATTTGAAAACGCATTTAATTTTATTTAGCAATATTTTTCAATTTTCATTTTGTCTTCTATATCGAAATAGGAAAGTGTTTAGTTGACTTCATGTGTCATTAAAAGGTTGGCCTATATTTCGGACAAAGAATCAGCATTGCCATCCAACGTGGCAATGCAGCCAGCCTTTTGGGTACGATTCCCGTTTACAGCGCTGCGGATGAATATTTTGATGCCTAATTTCTTTAGTTTATTTTTATATTTTCACTATCCGTCCTACTTATAAAGTCCGATTAATTATTAATCTGCTGCTTAGCAACGGATTAGCAAAAATCAAAATTCAAATCATTTATTTCAATTAGACCATTTACAGGCACTTTTGAATTGTCAAAGAATAATGAGTCTGTCAGTTAGTCATAATGGAATATTAATTGAAGCTATTTGCCCATTCCAAAGCGTAGTCCCATGGAGAAGAACGGGCAAGAAACTCCATGGTTACTCTTTTAAACATGTTTACCATAGCTGTTTTTACAATCCCACTCATAAATGCTGTTTAGAGTTAATCCGAACTTAAGTTAGTAGCTTAATTCTGGATTACGACGTTAGTATTAACTAAGATTAGGTAAGAAATGGTTAAACTTCAGATTACATGTTTTTATAAGTAACAGTAAAAGTTTAACTTAAGATTTATAATTTTTGTAAGTATCTACCTCCTAAGACAAGGACTTGGGTTAGCGACGATTAAATACATAATTATCTTGAAGGTAGAGTAGAACCAAGAAGTTTATGGGTTGGGGGTATACAACATAACTTATCTACTGTAGCGCCTGCAAAAAGAGCAATTTCTAAAAACGCCATTGGTGTCTTGCCGTACAAATCGGTCAGGCGTTTAATCAGTACCCATTCATGGTATTTTAAGTACATTTGGAGGTTTTAGGTTGTATGAATCTTGGATCAGGTTCATAAGCACCAATTTTGCGTCCGCACATTGAGGCAGAAAAGTGAGAATGAATTTCTCAATTATTAAATACAATAAAATACAAATACAATAAAGGTTTCAAATTAGGCTTCACAAAAATTCTAAAAAAATGTGTTACAATCCTTGAAACATAATTACTTATTTACATATAAAAGCGTAATAAGTTAAAGTGAAAGAGTTAAAATCTTACAAGTTATTTACCTACCCTTTAACTTACACATAACAGTAACTTAGAGACACCTCTGGTGTGATGTACAATAGTACATCACACAGTAGGTTCACAGGTGTTTTAGCAGAAAATGAATTTATTTTCTTCTTTTCAGTCTCTTGTTCTTTTTTTTGTAAAAAGTTTTTAATATCAAATCTATTATATATATTTAATCTTATCTTCTGTATATATCAAAATGAATTTCTATTTCCCTTGGTCACGCCATAACTTGAGAACGACTCAACCGATTTGGTTAAAATTTGATTCGTTGATAGAGGGGACCCCGGAGAAGGTTACTTTTTATCCAGGTGCGTGATGTACTTCCCTGGGGACGCGAGTCAAACAGCGGGAAACAGCTAGTTTCAAATAAATCATTCTTTTACCAAAATCGACAAATTTAAGGAGACTCAGGCTTCATTCATTTTTTGGGCCTTTAATGAAAGGCCTGCCAACAAAAAAATGGCACGTATCGTAAGAACTAGCCACTTGGTGCAATTAATTAATTTGCCACGAAAATTGTAGCATTGCTCTGAGACAAGTTTTACAGGTTCGATGATTTTGATATATTTTATTGATAAGGTAATGATAAAAGTAAAGAATCTGGAGCAATTTTAATAATTTTGCGATACCTGGCCATTATCTGTTCTGTTATAAAAGTTACAAACCCGTGTACAATTGATTATGCTTATTTAATGATTAGATTATGTTCATAGATTATTAAAAGACTGGATACCTGTGATACTACTAGATACCGCCAGTGTATTTGTAAACTGCAGCAACAAATACTATACCAAAGTTTTATTATATACTGTACATATGTTTATTATATACCCGAGCCAGTCCGAAGCAAATCCCATTGCAAGGAAGGCTTCCCGAATGATTTTAGACATAATTCAAAGTAAAATGCCAGTTTTTGCAGCGAAACTGTGTAAAAATAATACTTCAAAAAGAAAAACATTGCGGTCAACTCACACACTCTACAGTAATAAGTTGCCTCATTCACGGAGCTATTATTTTTATGAAGCGCGGTATCTAGTCGGAGCGGCGCGAACACTTTTATTAATCTTCCGCCAGCGTGGGCTCAAATTAAAAATTACAGTTTCATACAAACTTTACAAACCCCCCTCTTTTCACCCACTTAGTGGTAGAATTGCGGAAAATCCTTTCTTACCGGATGTCTACGTCATACAAAGAACACACCCTCCAAGTTTCAGGCCTCTACGATCAGCAGTTTAGGCTGTGCATTGATCCGTCAGTCATTCAGTACAAAGCATTTTATATTATAGATGTACTGTGTTACTATTCTTATTATTTGAACAATAATGTTAGGTAAACGTTAGTGAAATAAAACATCTATGAGTTAAGTCATATCGAAGCCTAATGGCCAAAAGGGGATAAGCGACATTTTTTTTTGCGAAATTGACCCAGCCCAGTCAAAGTTACCCCAAAGTTAATTTCCTAAAAATATGTCGCTTATCTCCTTTTGGCCGTTAGGCATCAGTACGGTCGCATCATAGTGGCATATTGACGTCAATTGTAGTTTGTCTGTTTGTCAAGTTTCCATGGTAAAACAGCTGAAACAAGCAGTATAATGTATATGCAATGTATAAGTGTAAATAAGCTCCTAACAATGTATAGGTAATTGTATATATCTCATTCATATGTGAAAGAGATTTTTATTTCGATGAAAAAAAGTGTAAAAATTAGCGTGGGTCAAGAAACTGCGAATCCGTGAAAACTGTAACTTAATATTTTTTTTTAAGTCTGAAGGATATCATTAATATAATAATATTAAAGTAAGAAAATTGTTTGAAATCGTTTAAGAAAATTTACCATTTAAAAATTGTTCATTCAGCAGCATCTATCGCCATCTTTACGTATTTATTCCCTTTCAGGAAAGCATCGTGTATGTCCATGTCCAACATCTACCCCTATTCTCAGTTTAACACATGCCACAATAGATGGCTCGCTATTTTAAGGCGAGTGATATTTATGAAAATTGCTTATCTTCCTGATATTATAATGCGAAAGTTTGACACGATGGATGCTGAATAGGTTTGGATAAAATTTGGGACACACATAGGTAGTTTATAACCTGGTTAATGCATAGGTTACACAAAGTTTATCCAGGTATCTAGACCGCTGAAATCTGGAGCAGCCGCTAATATATTATAATTATAACAAAATTGAAATAGACATGCCATTTTATTGCATTAACTATAAATATGTATTTGAAGTATTTTACAACACTAATAATTACAAAAAATATATATGACTAGCTTCTGCCCGCGTGGAATAGTGGTGCTCCGCTCCTATTGGTTTTAGCGTGATGAAATATAGCCTATAGCCTGCTTCAATAAATGGGCTATCTAACACTGAAAGAATTTTCAAATCGGACCAGTAGTTCCTGAGATTAGTAGCGTACGCAAAAAAAGTAACTTTTCTGGTTGATTTCTTACACCTTGTTTCCGAAAAACCCAAATATCTTACGGAACCCTATTTTTTTTCCAAAATAAAATTTTGCCTATGTTACTCGTGGATAATGTAGCTTTCAAATGGTGAAAGAATTTTTAAAATCGGTCCAGTAATTTTTTAACCTATTCATTACAAACAAACAAACAAAGTTTTCCTCTTTATAATATTAGTGTAGATTAACGATAACAATTATCTTTCAAGAACATTTAACCCTTTAAGATTGTGTTTTCAGCAACATCTATCGGCAGATTTACGTACTTATTTCCTTTCAGAGGAACATCGCGTTTCAACACAGGGGTGGGCCCTGTGGGGCTACTTCACATATGCCATGATAGATGGCTCGCTATTACATTATAAACTTTCTTCAATTTCAACTATCCAAGCGTCTGTCTATATGTATGGTGGCAATCCTGCAAGTCTATATCTGTATTTTACATGGGGCGACTGCCTATCTGACCTCCACAGCCAGCCAGTTACCGGGTAACACGGTACCCCTTGGTAAGACTGGTTGTCAGACTTTCTGGCTTCTGACTACCCGTAACGACTGTCAAAGATATACAAATGTCAAGCGGGACCAACAGCTTAACGTACTTTCTGAGGCACGGAGGAGTCTCGCTATGACAGAGAGTGTCACTCATCCACGGACTGACCGCGCCAAGCGCAGCTTAACCTTTGATCGGTCGAACCGTGCGGCTGTTACTTAGCCACGAACTCCTCCGTGTCTCTGTGTGTCTGTGTTAATAATAAAATAAATCTATGTTATGTATCTTAAGTAAATGTTCAAAAGTATAAATTAGGCGTATTTTGATGCACAATTTTTATCTAAATCGTCCTTAATCTCATTTCTATGAGCCAGACTAACATTTATTATTGACATACATGTGTATAGACATACATTTGTTATCATTACCGATGATTATCATCAATTATAAATGATAACATAAATGCACAAAAAATCTACTTCTGATAGGTTAAGATAAAAAACCGGCCAAGTGCGTGTCGGGCCACGCGCAGTAGGGTTCCGTAATAGGAGTTAGTTAGTCGACTATAACTCTGTAACCGATTAAGTCTACTTAGCCGGGATAGTTTTCCTTGTAAGTTCATTACATGTGCTACATCTGTGATTTTTTTCACATTTCTAGGTACAGCCATTCAAAAGTTAGAGGGGGGGGGATGCTCGTATCGAACAAAAATTTGCACTTAAAAGCTAGATATTTCCCAAATGGCTCACTTAGCCGGAAAATGGTCTGTTTACACTCATAATATTTTTGAAAGACCTATCTAACAATACCCCACACGAAGGGGTACGCGAGAAAAAAACATTCATCCCCACATTACGTGTTTGGGAGCTACCTTAAATTTTTTTTTTCTAAATTTTATTTTATCACTTTTTCGGCGTGATCAATATACATATCCTTACTAAATTTCAGCTTTCTAGTAACAAGAACCTCGGAGCTATGCCGCGGACAGACAGACAGACGGACATGGCGAAACTATAAGGGTTCCTTGTCGGACTACGGAACCCTAAAAATATATAAACCAAAATGACTATAAATGGTTCCGAAACAAGATTTCCCGTTTACTTTTTTGAGTATTTTTGACTTGTATTGACACTTTTAAAATAAAAACCGAAACATGTGAAAAAAAAGACGGTAATCTTGAGATGATATAATGGTCGTTTCGTTGACGTAAAACTTTGCCATTGTGAATAATATTATTGTGGATACACTCATGCATTTTCCTGAACCTGTAATAACAGCCGCCCAGTACCTACATATCCAAGTGCCAATTGTTTTTAAAGTTATGTTAATTGATTTCCCATAAACCAATCGTTAGTTCTCTGTGAGCGGTGGTAAACTATCAACTATCTAAACGTGTTTTTTTTAAAATATAATATATTATTAGCATCGCTGTAGGTTTACTAGAATATAAATCAATCATAATGTCTGATGTTAACATATCAAGGGTCGCGTCCTTTTATTCTGGAAAGTCTGTTTTCATTACTGGCGGTACAGGATTTGTCGGGAAGGTAAGAACATAAAATATTTATAACTAGCTGTTTCCCGCGGTTTCACCCGCATCCCGAGGGAACTACTTAGCGCACCCGGGTAAAAAGTAGCTTATGTTGTTCCTCAGGGTCTATTCTATATCTGTACCAAATTTCATTTATATCGGTCCAGTAGTTTTGGCGTGAAAGCGTAACAGACAGACAGACAGACAGAGTTACTTTCGCATTTATAATATTAGTAAGAATAGTAAGGATACAATTTAAATGTTGCACCTTATTAAAAAAACCTGTATGAAGGTTGGTGAACCCTGTGAGAAAAAAACCAGTGCAGGTATGCTAATTTTAAATCCTAATACCTGAGAAAGGGACACAAATGAAGAATCCCAACTTCGTGCATGAGGTTGTTGACACGTGGAATGTGGATTCTGGTATCATTGTGTCGAAAATCGTGTCGGCCAATGGTTTGACCAACATCTCAGGAGGCTATGGTTTGCAAGAATTGTGAGAAGATTCTTCTATTTATGCCATAGCCGCCGGTAGCATGGACCCTGTTCCTTATATCGGTGGATCCACAATTATTAAGAAAAAATACTTCCTACTAGTGTCTTTACGAACGCATTGTGTGGACAAACGTTAATAGATTATTAGGCGTATAGACTACTGTTTCCCGCGGTTTCATCTGTATCCTGATGGGTGCGGTTTCATTTGTCCTTCTACAGGTTTCAATTTATGTCCATACCAAATTTCATCTCAATCGGTGTAGCTGTTTTCCCGTGAAAGCGTAACAGACAGACAGACTTATTTTCACTAATATTGTAAATACGAAGTAAAGTAGTAACTCTGTCTGTCTGTCGCGATTTCACGCTAAAACTATTGAACCAATTTAAAAGAAATTTGGTACACGGATAGTCCAGTCTAGAGCCTGAGAAAGGCTAGGCTTTTTACCCGGGTGCGCGAAGTAGTTTCCCCGGGATGCGGGTGAAACCGCGGGAAAAAGCTAGTTTTAATATATAGTAAATATGAAAACACGTATTTAGCTTCTAAATACATAGTATTCAAAACACCAAGTTTAATAATTCCAGACTTTAATAGAAAAGTTGCTGTACAGCTGCAGTGGGATTGACAAAATTTATGTCCTAGTACGTGATAAGTATGGCAAGCAGGCGAGCGAGCGACTGGCGCGTATTACTAGCATACCAGTAAGTATAGGTTTTTAAATATGAGTTTAATATGTGAGGCCCACCATGGGCAAGCGTAGAATAGGCAGTATTCCAGCGTAACAGCGCGGTTTGCACTGCCAAGAAGTACCTAGAGATATTTGAATAAAACTCCTAAATATTTTTGAATAAAAGTCTATAGGAACACATAATATAAGTCAGTGTAATTAATTACATTTCTAAAGGTTTGGTAAATATGCTATCGACTCCGTGAAATACTGCTGAAAGTTTCATACATTAAATTCCAAGTACGACTAGTCTAACAAAGCAAAAAATATGGCAGGACTGAGATAATTTCAAGAATTGAAAATCATTTGAGTAAAAATTTATTGAATAAAGATTTTTGCAATCGTATCTTTAAAGTATTCAAGTACCCCGTGATTTCATTCACTCATGGCCTCTGACCTATCGCGTGGTATCGTCCATCCATACTTTTTTCTTTTCGCTCAACTCCTAAAGGCAAAATAGTAAATAAGCTAAAACTTTTCTCAATAATTAGGCTTTCAAATGCAATTTATATTTTTTCAAATCTTTCAGAGTAAACACACTCTTCACCTTTATATACATACTAGCTGTTTCTCGCGTTTTCAACCCTGCCATCAGGGAACTACTGCACGAACACGAATAAAACGTATTATATGTGTTAATCTACGTTGTAAGCTATGTGTGCACCAATTTTCATCCAAATCCGTTAAGTAGTTTTTGCGTGAAAGAGTAACAATATCCATACATACTCACAAACGTATAATACTCGTATTATAATATTAGTAGGATAAGTATGAAGTATGACGAGTATAGTATAGATAGATAATACTTCGACTGAAGATCTGTTGAACATCAAAATATCAATCCAATGTTTTCAGGCTTTCGACAGATTAAAAGCGAGCCGAAATGAGGACCTCAAAAAAATTACTGTCATCACTGGGGACATTACCTGTGAAAACCTCGGATTGCCGGATAATGTTTTAAAAATATTGGAGGACGAGGTATGTTTTTTATGCGTATTTAAATTTTTCGATTTCACAGGCAACGTTTTTTATTACTTTTAATATCTGGGCCATAATTTGGCAAATAATTACCACCGAATGCATCTTATTTAAGTCATTATAAGCAGTCTGTACTGTCCCACTATTGGGAGCAGGCCTCTTTTCATACAAAGAAGGCACGAGCATTTAACACCACGCTTGCTCAAATTTAGCAAATGTCACATTGGTACTTGCCCGGTCTGAACCCGTATGCTTGAGCTTGGGATGGATTCGCCTTTACCTCTTAGGCCACTACGATTCTTACATAATAGCTTTTATTATTGAAACAGGTGGAAAAAAAAATTTTTTTAGTTAGCAAAATTACTTAATCAATTAGTCCTATTTTTAAGTTTTTTCTAAAGACTAAAGTTGAGTTTTAATTTCAGGTATCTGTTGTTTTCCACTTAGCAGCGACGGTGGCATTCAAATTGCCACTAAAAGACGCCATTAGGATCAACGTAAATGGAACTGAAAATGTAATAGAATTATGTCGCCGTCTGAAAAAATTACAGGTACGCAAACCATTTATCCATTAATAATTTATAATATTTATTATAGATAGAATATTGTAAAAAACGAGGTGAGGAGCTCGTGGCTAAGTAACAGTCGCACGGGTCGATCAATCAAAGGTTGAGCTATGCTTGGCGCGGTTGGTCCGTGAATAGGTGACCATCTATGTCATATCGAAACTCCTCCGTGCCTCGGAAAGCAGGTTAAGCTGTTGGTCCCGACTATCATTTCTAGATATTTAACAGTCATTACGGGTTACGTACGACAGAAGCTAGAAAGTCTAACAACCAGTCTTACTATGGGGTATCGTGTTACCTGGTAACTGGGTTGTGGAGGTCAGATAAGTAGTTGCTCCATGTAAATCACTGTACTCATCTGCATCCGGTTTAGACTGGAAGCCGACCCCAACATAGCTGAGAAAAGGCTAGGCAAATGATGGAATATTGTAAAAACAAATATGATAATTATATTTTAGAATGTACCTCATAGTTTTGTACCCGCGATCTCGATTCCACGTTTCCTAAATAAATCTCAACTTTTTTGTAATAATATCGTCCGTAATAATGAGGAATCTTGTAGCTATCAATTATAGTGAATCGATTAATTATTGTGACTGATTTATTACGTTGTAAGTGGTAATTGTGTATAATATGTGTATATACACGTACAATATCATTCAATATTTCCGTAATTTTCATGTTTTTTTTTAAAGATAATGTATATTATTTAATTTATTTGAAACTAGCTTTCCGCCAGCCGCTACGCCCGCGTGGTCTATACAAAATCAAATTAAAAATGCCAACTTCAACCCCCCTTTTCACCCCGTCAGGGGTAGAATTTCGAAAAAAAACCTTTTTTATCGGATGCCTACGTCATACAAAAACACACTCTCCAAGTTTCAGGTCTCTACGATCAGCGGTTTAGGCTGTGCGTTGTGACGGATCAACGCACAGCCTAAACCGCTGATCGTCATTCAGGATAAAGCATTTTATATGTATAGATGTAAAATCCACTTTATTAATTTAATCAATTCAACTATGGCATCGTATTTAAATTTCTTATAAATTTTATTAGAATAATCTTATACTATTTTTTAAAAAGTCTTTTTGCAAATTAAATTAGCCTTGATAAACATTTTTTTCAAAGAACAAAAGTGGTAAAACGTTATGTTCCTTTGTATCACTGCTCTCTGTAGTTTGTGGTATTACTGTGAAGTCACCAATGTTCTTGAACAAAAGATGTTCAAGAAAGTTATTATTTCTTTGAGAGGATATTTGATAAACATCATCTACTTAAGTAAGTACCTACTTTGTATTATGTCAGCCTCATTGAGTTGCTGTTATATATACATACGTACAAGAAATACCAACTTTTATACAATTATATCGATGATGAAAAATCATGTAATTTATACTGTTACGTTTGTCACTTACTACAAATTATTGATTTGTTTATCATGCTTTCAAGGTTTTTTTTAACACTAATGAAGTGATAGGGGTATTATACTACCCTGAATCACAGCCCTCAATTAAGGGTCTCCTATGTTCACTGTACAACATTAGGTGCATTTCTCTTATTACACTTCCCTTATTAAGGGGTTAGGGATTCTGATTTCGTGTAGTATAACTCCTGCTTAAACATTTATCATAAATCGTCAGAAGAAGAAAAACATAATTATTTAGTTTTATCATACGCTTTGGCTGATTTTGACTAACAGGTATCATAATAATTATATTTTTAACCCCCATATGTAAAAAGAGGGGTGTTATAAGTTTGACGTCGGTTTCTGTCTGAGTGCTGTAGCTCTCAAATAGATGGACGTATTTCGATGCGGTTTTTTAAATTCAAAAGTCAGTTTCTTTGCGGTGGTACTTAGCTATGTTTTGTTAATATCAGTCCAGCAATGTAAGAGTATCAGCTCTTTTTAGTGCAAGTGGCTAACATTTACCAGGATTTATTTTGTTTTAAACAGGCGTTTGTGCACGTTTCAACAGCATTCAGCAATTCAGATCGAAAAAAGATTGATGAAGTGGTTTATCCCATGCCTATTAAGTTAGAAGACGCCAGAAAAATTGCTGAAATGTACTCGCATAATGACAGAATTATCAGCGTTTTTATGGGTAAGTATTACTTGCATGTACAGTTGTACACTAATGGCCTGTTTCATCAAACTTAACACTATTTAAAAATATATTTTTACGTATGTCACATAACTTAATAGGTGTTATATATAGTATACGTTTATGATGTTATTTAGACATATGTAATCATAAGGTACGTAGTTAACATTTATCATATATATCACGACAAAAATGATAGTTAAATTATGTGAATATTGTCTCAAAATCTGTTTTATACGGAACACTCTTACGTTACGAACCAATTTTCTATCCTTTACATAATATTTTTTGGTGTATGAGAGTTTAATCAATCTGGCAGTCCTACAATTATAAACTCACAGAATTTTTTGTTTATTTATTTTTTTGCATCACTGCAATGTTTTGCCCGAATAAAAGAAATGGTTCGAAACCATTTCTTTTATTCGGGCAAAACATTGCATTTATTTCAGGAAAAAAACCCAATACGTACACTTTCACAAAGGCATTTGCTGAAGAGCAAGTTATGAAGCAAAGTGAAAATTTGCCTGCTGCCATCGTGAGGCCTTCAATAGGTAAAAATAACAAAAAAAAATATTTGTTTTTAGCCTTTAAATCTAATATCTTCGATTCTAATTAGGATTTATTTCTTCCCAAATTGACGACCTGAGTGGTTTAGTGGTCTAATGCCACACAAGAGGTCCCGGGTTCGATTCCCGGCCGGGCACAAATTGAAATGATGAATTTTAATTTCTGTAACGGGTCTAGGTGTTACTATGTATAATATGTATGTATTTATAAAAATATATAAGTAGTCATATCCGTTAAGCTAGCACCCATAACACAAGCATGCTTGCATTGCTTACTTTGAGGCTAGATGGCGCTGTGTGAAATTGTCCAAAGATATTTATATTTATTTATAAATGGTTAATGTCCAACTCCGATTCAAACTTATTTCTTGTAGACCCATTCAGTGGGTCTACAAGAAATAAGTTTCCCTGGTGAACAAAATTTTATGAATAATTAGGTACAATGGGATCAGCAGAAATAGTCCTCCATCGTGGTCCCATTAATGAGAAACATAATGGGATCCACGAGAAAACAGTCGAGTTTTGAATGTGGTATTTGTCTATCTATTTCTAAAGAATCTGTCGTCCCCTATTAAAAGGAATTTGCCATAACTTTCAAAATATTGGTATTGGTACTATAGTTATATCTAGCCCTTCGAGCAAAAATAGAGTTGATGCTATGGTACAGATGAGATTGAGTATTTTTAGGGTTCTATAGTCAACAAGGAACTCTTATAGTTTTGCCATGTCTATTCATCGGTCTTTCTATCATTCTCTTATTTCTAGAAAGTTGCAATTTGACTTTCGTAAACACAATATTATCTATGTATTATTCACGCCGATAAAGTAGTAAAAGAAAATGAAAAGAAAAACATTTTTTTTTCTATTTTTATCCATAAAAATTAAACGTACTCCAAATAGTTTTATTATTCACAAGGCTAACATTAATAATTCAGAAAGTTAATGTCTTGTAAATCGGGTCACTATTATTCATTGCTTGCAGACATAAGTATATAAGTCTTAATGGTTCTAAGATTTCTCTTAACTTCCAGTGATGTCTTCGCTCAAAGAGCCGTGTCCCGGTTGGATAGACTCGTGGAACGGCTCCACTGGGTTGTTCGTCGGCATGCCTGCGGGAGTGTTGAAGGTAGTGAAAGGCAGGGGTAGCAACATCACTGATTTAGTGCCAGTTGACATTGTTACCAACCTTGTTATCGTAGCTGCAACAGAGTGTAAAAAGTAAGTAAGAATTTGGCCGAGGAATCGTTTTTTTTCGGATGGGTAATCATCAAATGATGATATCCCGCCATAGTGTCAGACTCTTACTGACTAAAACCTATCCATGTTCCTTCCTCAGAAATTTGTATTCCAGGGGCGCGGTAACTTTTTCGAACGTCCCGCGGGCTATGGCCCGGCTATGACGAGGCCCTCCTCGTCATAGCCGGGCCGTTTTCACAGTAAAAGAACTGAGTTGATTTGGATGAAACTCTGTATAGAAATAGATAGAACCCTGAAGACGGTTAAAGACTTTTTAATTGGATGCGTAGTTCCGTCTGGATGTGGGTGAAACCGTGGGAAACAGATAGTATTTTATAATTTACTTAACTAATACCATTCCTTTAATTTTTACTACGTTAAAAAACTTTTTTCTACAATACATGAAGTTTTTTTAAAAACATTAATAAGGAACTGTCTGTAAATATTATAAGGCCGACAATTGTGTTCACGTAAACTGTCGTAACTGGCACTTAATCGATATTTCCTTCGATTTTATTTCAGATCAAAACAAATTAAAGTGTACAACTGCTGTACTGGACCTTCGAATCCAATAACCTGCAATGGAGCCAGTGCTATCAGTAGAAGAGTGACATTGAAGTACTCTTTGAGTGAGTTTTTTTTTAATTATTACTGCAGTAGGTTATGACTTCAAAAAAGGAGGAGGTTTTCATTTCGTCGGTTTTTTTACACGTAGCTATTGAAGTGCTCATACGCGCTTTTAATTTTTTTAAACAACTGCCTACAAAAAGGAGGGTTGTTTTTGTTTTCAGTGTTAATGTATGTAATGCACAATAACTTCTAAATGCCTGAACCGACTTAGACTTATGAGGTATCGGGCGTCATCCCAAGTAGCATAAGCTAGAAAAAAAAAATGATATAAAAACAAATTTAAAAACACGACTGTCATGTGAAAAAAAAATATATTTAATCGCAGCCGGAAATTATTCTATAGAACTCTTTTTTCTAGAGAAAGTCCCCCGACTGTGATTAAATTTGTTTATTTTTTTATATTATTTTTTATTCGTTAATTTTTATCAAAAAAACGAACATTTAATACTCCTGAAAAAAAACATTTCATAAAAATCTTTATAATTTTACTTTCAGATGAGTTGCCGTGCCCCTTCCTAATTTTCACCCCTAGCGTGGTATTATACAATGTACTGACTTTCGTTCTCCAAATTATACCTGCATACTTGATTGATTTATGGTGTATATTAACTGGAAAGAAAGCGACGTAAGTGGTGTTTTTACTCGACTAATGGAATAAAGGAGAGTAATGTTTCTCCATTGTATCGTACATATCTAATTTTTTGGCACGCCTAAACGGTTTGACGGATTTTGACAGGGACATATTCGTCTTAGGTGTGGGAGTGACAACTATATTATTTTAATTTAGGATTGCACCGTAGAATTAAAGTGATAAATAAAATAAACGATTGTTTGTCTTTGTAAAGGGGTGACGTTTTTGGGGAACTGATAAGGATAAACTGATAAGCTTTGTCACTTTTTGATACCTTAAATGTAGTATTTAGTACTCTTTGTATTATATCAAAATTATAGTTTTTCAAGCTTTCAATGTAATTAAAAAAATATAAATCAATTCGACTTTTTATCGTTTATTCAAAAAAATATCTTAATTTTATTTTCAGACAAATGAAACTGCAATACCGATTAAAGAAAGTCATAGATGCTGTGAAATTCTTTTTGCTTAACGAATGGAAGTTTTCTGATAGAAATGTGAGAATACTTCTTCAAAGCATGTCAGCTGCAGATAAGGAAACATTTAATTTCGACGTGACAACGATTAATTGGGAATCCTGCCTCGAACATTACGTATTGGGAGCCAGGAAATATTTGCTGAAACCAGATAAATAGACTTCAAGAAAATATAGCATCGTATCGTATTGATAGTGTATTACAATTGCATTTAAAGATTGAATAAACTTGGTGTGATTGTTGCGTACATTTTCTGTTTTTTAACTAAGTATATTAAAAAAATATATTGATACCTTTTTTCATTACCATATAATATAAGTATTTAATAACTCTGTCTCATAAGTCTTGTTGTCGCAAATGTGACTGCAAGGTATAAGGTCCTTGGTTTGATTCTCGAGTCAGGTAAAGTTTTATTGGGTTTATCCAGGCCAGTTTAGAGACTGGAGTTGTGCCTGGTTAATTATAATACCAGCGTCACCAAGAAACCGTTAAAGTCTGAATGGTATATATATTAACTCACAATCATTGAAACACTGTGATACATTATACATTTTAATTAATTTAATTACCACTTTATTCAAGAAATAACATTATGTACTTGTTCTCTAAATAACTTCCTGTACCTATACTAAAATTTTCATCATAATACCAGTGCCTCTAAAAAAATAAATTGATCCAGACTCTCCATCTTGGTAATACAACACCTTTCACACATAACAAAACAAAAACGTAACCAGCCAACAGAATGACACAGTACTCACATTTACGTATTGATCTCAGCTAGCCAACTAACGAAGCGGAATGCTCACTAAATCATAGGATTATACGCACTATCTCACTCATGCAGGTAACACAGTTAAAACAAATGAAGGTTTAGTACCTATAGCTAGTGGATAGTTCGTGCTGTGGTCTATTGTGTGATACGGTGACAGATTTATGTAGGTATATATCTGTTCCTTTCTGGTTATTGCTGAAGAGTAATGTAAGCTTTTAACGAAGAGGCGAGGAAGTAAGATGGAAGCTGTGTGTAATAGAAATGTTTTTGCCCGAAATTATAATGATTCTACATTGTTGCTCTGTTGACATACATGGCATTACATATTGCCCGCAATCCAAGGCTACTACTTCACGCACCCGGATAAAAAAATGTCCAATGTCCTTTCCCAAGTTCCAGTCTATCTACATACCAAATTTCGTTTAAATATTGTCAAGATTTTTAGCGTGAAAGGTTACAGACAGATAGAGATATTTTCGCATATTTTTTACTAGCTAATTCACGGAGTTTCACCCGCTTCGTAAAAGATTTTTGAGACTTTGCACACCCGGATAAAAAGTATCTTATGCGATAATACAGATTCTAAAAGTTTGGTCTAGAAGCTTTATAAAAAAAATGTAATTTCGTGTTTGATAATAATGTGTCTATTACCTACTAACCAATCAAGAATGCGCAGTGCATTGCAATAATTAGATTTTACAAACTGCTCACGCCCGCCACAATATGAATTTAGCATCTCATGCAGCTTAAGCCATGTCTGCACCAACCTTTAATACTATTGCTGATACCAAACACGCTCACTGCATGGTAACGAGATAGGGGTATGTCAAATAAAGCACTTAAGTAGGATGAAAGAGGTTGAAATGTGAACTCTAAATAGATCAAATCCTTATTGGTATCCTACAATTATAAATGCGGAAGTTTTATATGGATGTATGTATGTTTGTTAATCAATCAAAAACTACTTTGTTGATTTGGATGAAATTTAGTATACACATGGTTTATAACCTGGATTAATACATAGGATACTTTTGATCCCTCTATATAGAACAACATAGATAAAGTCGCGGGCAGAAGCAAGTAGTATACATACTGGATTTTGTTGACAAGCTTGTATTTGTATTTACAATGGAAAACCAAAGAGTACCTAACCTATTGACCTAACCCAGGAAATTCTTAGTAGCCACCCGGAGTGTGGATTCGACTCGCCCGTAGTGCATGGCAAGTTTTGTGGTGTATGTATACCTTCTCTATAAAACCACACTGCAAAATTAAAAAAGAACTAAAAATTATGCTGAAAATCAGCACCTTTGAACGTTAAAATCATGAAGACAGCCCCAAAACGCCGCGCTTCGCCACTTCCTATGTTTTTTTCTGGGAAGAAGAGGCGAATCCCAGCAACACATCTGTCTTTCATGTTTGAAGAACAATATCTATATACAATAAAATATTGCCAAGGTCTTATTTCTTACTAATATTATAAATTAATTAATCATTTATTCTCTCTTCAAAAAATGTGTACAAAAAAATCTCAGCTGTATTCTACTTTTCTAAGAGACTGGTGCCTAGTTTTTGGAAAAAACCTAGGTATCTTACAAGTTAAAAAAGGATAAAAAAAGAAAAAAAAAGTTATGTGTGTTTGTTTAGTGATAACAAAAACCGAATTGATTTAGATATACTTTGGTAAAAGTCGAGTTCCTTGTCTTCTAATTCATGTAAACAGATAGAACGGCCCGATAAGAGATGACTCAACCTTTTCTAAAAATAAAACGAACCATTACTTAAAAACCCATAGATAGTATAAAGAGGAACCCTTTTACGGCTAGAGAATTTACTCGCCATTCATGGCAAAAAGCATATTATGTAGGTACATAATATTTTTTCTCATTTCACAAGGAATCAAAGGACAAATACACCGAACCAAAGGACCGAGACCGCGATTTTAAAAGGTCCTTTTATCGAGACCTTAGGTAAAGGTTGTGTGTATTTAATATAGAATATAATGTAGGTCAATAAATCGACTACTTAAGAAGGTCACCGTAAACATTCAAGTTAAGAATCAAAGTAATTACGGTCTCTATCAAGCGGGAAATGAAACCATTAGGCCTTTTATACAGTGCGACTTTTTGTAGCGATATAAACGTGTTTCAGAATCGTTAAGTATCCACATTACACTACGACAAAAATTGCGACAAAAATGTCAGAGATTTTTTTATACTGTACATTCAGTTCCTTTGTGATGCCGCTGTCCGACACTTTTCACATGTGACAGTAAATGTCTTACACCTGTTAACACACGTACACTCGCTGTATACACTCTACGTGTACGGTGTTACACTTGTACAGTGTCATAGTGTAAAGCATGTAGTGTAAACTTAGCTTTAAAGTCGCAAATCGTTTACCTTTCTATTTAAATTAAGTAGCTGGTGCTGTGATACAGTCGCGCAGTTGTCAAGCACGCGTTTGTATTGTGGCGAAAAGTCGCAGTGTATAAAAGGCCTTACCCTTCATGCATGGTCGAGTCTTCGTATGATATAATAATACGTAATCTGTAAATTGGCAATATCGTTGTTATTGACGAACGTACGTTATTATATTGTTGATATTGAATTCATGGATAACGATCTTTTGTCTTTAAGTGCTTTGATAAATTGATTTATCTGAAATACCTACAAATAAAATTCTTCTTCAAGATTAGTAAGATAATCGTAATTCTGACTTGTATTTAAATGCGAATGTGAGTTTATTTCGCTTTCATGGTAAAACGGCTCAACCGATTTAGATGAAATTTGGTATAGAGACAGCTTGTACCCTGGCAAAGGATATAGGGTAGTTTTTATTCGGGTGCGTGAAGTAGTTCCCTCAGTAACAAACACTCTTTCGCATTTATAATAAAAAGTTGGGATTTCAAAACCTATACATACTTAAATTAATACAAGACTAACAATATAGAATTATTAATATTCAGTGTAGTTACCTAGTACTTTAAAAATCATTGGAAGGTCAAGGTTTTTAATTTAGACCTGTTCATTTTACGATAATAATATTTGATGTCATTATTACTTTCCAAAGAAAGTTCTACCAATGGTTTTCGTTTGATTCCGTAAAAAACTCACCGTAATTCTTTTTTAACAATGTCACTGCTTGCGTTAGTACCACTGTATACGATGTCTCTCGGTCACACAAGCTCAATGTCTCTCGGGCACACAAGATCAATGTCGCTCGGACACACTAGATCAATGTTTGGGTGTTCTTTCATCTGAATTGTAGAATGGCTTTCCTTACTTGTATTATTCTGAACAACAAAGAATGTGTATACTAAACTCCACAAAACAGAGTGTAGGTAAATGTTTTTTTATGTGTGTGTTCTTAACTTCAAAATGCCTAAATCGATTTAGATGTATGAGGTATCTTTGTTTAAGGGTAGGTAATCTTCAAATGATTATTCCGACTATGGGCGGAGCCAGAGCTAGTGTCAGACTCTTACTGACTAAAACCCATCCATGTTCCTTCCTCAGCCCTTTGCGGTCCGGGCCGTGGTAACTCTGTCAACACAGATGATTAGAGTCCTTACATCACCCCTGCCTCTAACATCTGGGGGGTTAGACAAGTGGCAAAAACGCTATAGAATAGAAAACAAAATGTATGGGAATGACATATAGCTAGTCGTAAACGAATGTCACTCTCATACATTTCGTTTTCTATTCTATAGCGTTTTTGCCACTTGTCTAGCCCCCTGAATAGCTACTCCTTAATTTATGAAAAAAAAACACAGACTTAAAACGAATTTAAAAGGAAAACTATCACTGCTTGGCAGACTATTTACTTTCTAGCATTGCAATTTATTTTTAGTACCAATTTAGTGAAACCTACTCATACTATTGTTATTAGAAAAATCCAATTATTTTGTTATTAATAATTGCATGTTATCGTGTAATGATATTCGTGGAACTAATAAACTGCGTATGCTCCTACATGTATTAGTTACGGCAGTTAAACTGTACTGTATTAATTATCGACATTCACAATTCCTAGAATTTACCTAATTGTAGCTCATGAAGCATCCGTAATAAATTATTATTCTATTAAAGACTAGCTGTTTCCCGCGGTTTCACCCACATTCTGCGGGAACTACTTACCAGAAAAAGCCCATAACCGTCTCCAGAGTTCTATCTATCTCCGTGCCAAATTTCACTAAAATCGTTTCAGCCGTTTTTCCGTGAAAGCGTAACAAAAAAATAAACAAACTCAACTTCGTATTTATAATAATAGTTAGGAATTATGATGCTAATATCGATATTCGTTCTCATCTGTCTAGCCTTTTCCCAACTATGTTAGGGTCGGCTTCCAGGGTAACTGGATGCAGCTCAGTACTAGTGTTTTACGTGGACTGAGTGCTTATCTGACCTCTACAACCCAGTTACCGTGTAACACGATACCCCTTGGTAAGATTGGTTATCAGACTTTCTACCCATACCGACTGTCAAAGATCTACAATGACAGATCTCTGCTTACAATAATATTATAATGTGGGTACTATTAATAAAGAAAGCAATTATAATTGCATTTTCTAAATTTAAGTAGAAAGAAGGATGCACAATGAAGGAGGAATCTTTTCATAGAGAATCAATTTCATAATTCGCTATATTAGGCTTGGTTGCCATTGATATGATCTTCATTCATTATATTCCCCCTTCTTTTGTGTACAATCAAAATCATATTATAAGGAATTACTATTATGAATCCCAACAAAACAAAGTGTATACAGTTCGCACAACTATCATTATCTGTATTATATTACAATTTTCAATTTGGTTCCACGAAAAATCTTGCTGAAACAAGAATTCTAGTGATGCGTATAAATCTTTTGTCTACGAATATTTTTCTTTGAAAACAGTACCTAACCGATACATATATTCTCAAATAAAGGCCCGCAAAATAAGACCAAAACAAAAATATACATTACTATTGGAGCGGGCCAACTTCCTTTTGCGCGGAGTTAGTTCGTGGAACAAAGCGAAACTACCACCTACACTTTTCTATCAAGTGTCTGTCTGCAGACTTTGTGCCTCTGTTGCTTTACCCCTCAGGATCGCGACAAGTGGGACGCGAGCCAGTATTATCTTGCATTGTGCGACGAGAAAACATATGGGATACATTCTGGTCGAATGTGTATTTCTTTTTTAATTATTGGCTGTGACCAATACAGAAGTAGTTTCTTTTGCTTACATTAGTGGTTTTGGCTTTAAATATTTTTTTGCAAAAGTATAAGTGTACCATATTGTTGTCATGACATTGACAAAAACGTGGAGAGGCATGCTTTGATAGCTAAAGTCTTACATTTATATTACCTATGTAATTTTAAATGTATTCTATATATTCAAAATATTTTACATAATTATATCTTTAAAAATATCCCTTTAGTAATACCACTAATATACACAATACTGTGTATTCTTTTCTTTGTGGATAAATAAAGTGTCACAGTTTAAAAGTAATCAGCTATTTTTCTTTACAAACAAACTCAGCTATGGTTCTAAAAATTCAAGATAATTGCGACTTTATTGCGTACTAGCTTCTGCCAGCGACTTCGTCCGCGTGGAATAGTGGTGCTCCGCTCCTATTGGTCTTAGCGTGATGATATATAGCCTATAGCCTTCCTCGATAAATGGACTATCTAACACTGAAAGAATTATTTAAATCGGACCAGCGGTTCCTGAGATTAGCGCGTTTAAACAAAATGACAACATTTCCCTTCACTGCTCTGTTCCTATTGATTGTAGCGTGATGAAAAGTATACTATAACCATCTCAGGAGTATGACAAATAATTGTACCAAGTTTCGTTAAAATCCGTCGAGTAGTTTTTGTTTCTATAGAGTTTATACAGACAGACAGACAAAAATTTTACTCATTGCATTTTTGGCATCAGTATCGATCCCTAATCACCCCCTGATAGTTATTTCTGAAATATATTTCATGTACAGAATTGACCTCTCTACAGATTTATTAAAAGTATAGAAGATAAAATTCCTTCCAATGTTCAAAAGCCTCGGTGCGTGAAAATACATTCACTGTACCTGAAACCCGAGATTTTCATGATTTTGACGTTCCTCCCGACATTCAATATCTTTGGTTCTCCGTATACACCGGAATTATTGCAATAAATCTGAACAGTAAATTAAGTTTTTTTCAGATATGTTTTAATTAAGATTAAATAATCGAGACTGTTATTTTCAAAAGTTATTTTGACGAATATTCAATTAACACAATTCAAATGTTAGTATGCATGTAATTGTGTAGCCTCTGTTGGCGATCCAATAAATAAATAAACACTAGGCCCAAACAAGGTAAGCATGACTGACATGACAGATCATTAATCTGTGCTAATAATTGCAATTACTGCAATGGATCAATGATAAAAAAATTATACCATAGTGCCGAAGGTAAGTTGTATTAGCGTATGGTCTCTCTAAACTAGATATTGAATTTCTAACTCAAAATTTTGGGTCCAACATTTAAATTGACTAATCAATAAATACTACCAACATTTCAAGTTATTTTGGGAACAACAAATTGTATTAACGTCTTTGAAAAATTACAACGATGACAAAAGTTTATCCTTAGTCTTTTGTGAGCGACCAACTTCGGTTACGAATTTTGCCAAAAGTTTTTTTTTTATGGACATAATCGAATATTCTATTCATCAGCACATTTGTTAGGCAATATTTTATTGTTTCAGACTTTAATTGAAAAGTTGTTATACAGCTGCAGTGGGATTGACAAAATTTATGTTCGCGTACGTGATGCGACCGGCAAGCAGGCACGCGAGAGACTCGCGCAAATAACTAGCACGTTGCTGACTTTATTTATTTAGACCTAAATGTAGTGAGGTAAAAAAATAGAATAAATTGCAGACGTGACGGAGCTGACGCTGGTAAATATTCATGAATAGGGAAGATTGCTTCAGTTCAAGTTACGAAATTCATATTCGTCACTGCTGTTACGTTTTGCTTTTGTTTTGGGCTTAATTGGGTTTTTCTATATATGTATATGTTGTCACTATATGTATATTTTTATAAGACATTCATAATCAATTTATGATAAGATAAGCTACGGCGAATAAGCAAAAGCTATTATGAAAAACTTGATAAATACGCTACGTTTCGTGAAAATATGAAGAAGAATTTGCTTTACTTCTTCATATTTTCATAACGGTTTACTGATTCATAGGTAATACTGCTTTCGACTTTTCCATCCACACCCCCCTTGTGAGCACCCATTGACCATACTTAAAGGGGAAAACATATAATTTCTATCCCCCGTTTTTTTTGGTAGTTTTTGTTGCTATTTACGTACTTTTTAATATTTAATTAAGGTTTTATAATTATTTCTTTACTAAAAAGATATCCCGAGTCACAAGATAAAAGCTTTCGCAAAGATCTTCTTGTTATGTGACCTTTTGAATTATCTCTCGTCTTAAATCCACATTGTCACTTCAAACATCCATACGTCACGTCCATAATGTAATCTCGAGGCTAGACTAGTTGGAGTCGAACAAATAATTATGGCCTTGTCTGAATGTGTTGCCAGAAAAGACCTTGGACTGAACGATGTTTGTCTCAGAGAAGTGTATTAATATTTTACGTAACATGTACTGAAACATATCTTAAATGAGGAAAGCGAATGAAGAGATTACCTACTTAAAAATATTATTAACTAGCTTTTTCCCACTGTTTTATCCACATTCAGAGGAGGATTCTTGACGCTCACGGATAAAAAGCCTTCTACAATCTTTCCCAGTATTTAACCTATCTCCATACCAAATTAAATCCGGCTGACGGCCTCTGACATGGAATAATTTAATAAAGATTGAGTCATAACAGTCATCATCTGCCTAGCCTTTTCCCAACTATGTTGGGGTCTGCTTCCAGTCTAAACCGGATGCAGCTAAGTACCTGTGTTTTACATGGAGCGACTGCCTATCTGACCTCCACAACCCAGTTACCGGGTAACACGGTACCCCTTGGTAAAGACTGGTTGTCAGACTTTCTGGCTTCTGACTACCCGTAACGACTGTCAAAGATGTACAAATTACAACCGGGACCAACAGCTTAACGTGCTTTCCGAGGCACGGAGGAGTCTCGCTATGACATAGATGGTCACCCATCCACGGACCGACCGCGCCAAGCGCAGCTTAACCTATGATCAGTCGACCCGTGCGGCTGTTACTTAGCCACGAGCTACAGTATAACATAATATTACATCTGTTTATCCTTCAACACCATTTTACCAATTATAAGTATTAAAATCCCACGCGTTAGATGGCCTGCCAGATCCAAGCTCCGCTTGACCACTGAGAAATTGCTCATGAAATAACCGAACATTTGGACCAGAGCGGGGATCAAATCCGGGATTTCATGTTCAGCAGTCGCGCTTACGACCATTAGACTAATGACGTAGTCGATACCTACTGAAAAAAAAAACTGGCCAAGTGCGTGTCGGGCAAAGTAGGGTTCCGTAATATGTTTTAGCTGGTCGACTATAACTACTAACTAAAGCCAAATATTTCGCAAATGGTTCTCTTAACCGAAAAAAATTGTGACTACGGAATCCTAGAAAGGGGTTGCTGCATATGGTATAACACTATCAGCGTGTGTTTTTGTTATCCCACTTTACCATTCCAACATAGAATTAAAAATATTCAGCTACAAACAAAATAAAATAAATAATTCAATTTTGACATGTGAATAAAATCGACACGTTTGGGGTGGTGGGTGTGCAATTGGCTGCTGCGCTGCGTGTCGCGAGTTCGATTCCCGCACGGGATAACTAAAATTGTTCCGGGTCTGGGTATTTGTGTATGCGTAATGAATGTTTGTAAACGCACCGACACAGGAGTAATTCCTAGTGTGAGGCAACGTTTTTCTAAAATAAAAATGAAAAAATATGATACCTCTTGTTAACATTAACAAATATAAGCATGTATGCTATGCTATAGCATTTTAGCATATTGCTATGGTCTTTCAATATTATAACTGCATTCCGGAATAATAACTTCGCATATCCAGTTAAAAACTATTACTTATCCTATCTCAGTATTCAAGCTATCTCCATTCCAAATTTTATCTAAATCCGTTCAGCCGTTTTTCCGTGAAAGCGTAACATACAGACAGAGAGAGAGAAAGAGAGAGTTACTTTCGCATAATAATAAGGAGTAGATAAGTACTTAGTTTTATTGTTTTTTCTGGTTTGTGTTGGTATGTTTTTGTCAGCGGCTGGTACGAGGACATCACACACGGCCCAATCAATTATTCTGTGCTCTTTATGCAATGTTTTCGAATCTTTTCCATCACCAGGAATGTCGCCAAAAACATTTTTGGCAGGCCTTTGTGCATATTTCGACAGCCGTTCCGATTCAGCTCAATATAAAACGCAGTTCTCTCTGTGCGTGGCACACTGGACAGCACTGACGTCTGAATACAAGGCAAGTTATAATAAAACCTGAATGGATGTGCTGTGTATACATACACGTTTTAATTAACGATGACATATGTGTACTAGATGGCAGTGACAAAAGACTGTTCATTATAATGTAAGAGACGCGCAAAGAGAGACAGTGATGTTTCTGCGGCTTTAAATATTATTATATTTGTTTTAGAAAGTACTTTTTCAAAAATACTGTGTACTGTAAAATGTTCTATTGAAAATCTCGTCGGCCATTACATTTTTCTTGGAGTTAGTGTCCTACATCAGGTTGCTGGTTTTTCTTCTTTTTTTGTAGATATATTTTTTTTACAAATTATCCACATGCATTCGATCGTCTACAATAGTCTACATAGCTAATTAAATCTAAATACAATATAAAAATGAATCCCTATTTCCCTTGGTCACGCCATAATTTGAGATTGAATTTTTAGTGCGAAGATAGCCTTCCAAGGGGTTCCGGTACCGGAGACACAAACCTGGTTTTACACATTAGGATACTTTTTATCCGGGTACGCAAAATAGTTAGACCATCAGAATGCGGGTGAGACTGCGAGAAAGTAAATAAAGCTTTTAATTTATATCCTATAGGACGTAAAGTTAAACCAGTAATACTTTAATAGTGTGAAAATAGCTAGCTAATAACTTATTTAAACAATTTCCCCTGTTTAAATTGAATACATGCCTTTAATGGACTCTTGAAAAATGAAACCCATTAGATGTGCACCGAAGCGAATATAATTAATCGGTTTTACGCATCACTAATGAATCGTATCGACATTAAGTATGATTAAGCCAAGCTGTAACTAATAGATGTTTTCAAACCAAAATCCTTACTAATACTACTCTGAATTTCGGTCTTTCTGTCCGTTATGCTTTCATAGCAAAACGGCTAGGCTGAATTAAATGGAATTTGTAATAGAGATAGTTAGATACTTACGGAAGGACATACGACAGTTTTTATCTACTTCCTGGAAGAAATTCCTTCGGGATGTGGAACCGCACTAAAAGCTAGTTGAAATTAATATTGAACCTAATGTACGCAGAGTATGTAGATACTAGATACCTACCAATAAAATAAGTAGGTTGCTGGGGCTGCTGGATGTTCGAAAGAGTTAAGAAGAATCATGGATGGGTTTTAGTCAGTAAGAGTCTGGCACTCCCTCCCGCTCAGCCCACAGCGGGATGAGTCATTTCATGATTTCCTAACCAAAAAACGGTATCTAATAGGTAAAAAACACTATCTCATATAGTGAAATCTTTATTGAAATTATTATATACTTAATCTGAGACTCGCTTGCGACGTATTTAGCTTATAAACCCGGGATAGTAAAACCAGAATTAACTAGATTTAGTAACCAAGGGATTTATTTAGTTATCCCTAGACTATTGCTTTAGCTCAATAGACTCAATTGGGCCAAGGATAATTGCTATTACAAACAGCTATTTGGTTAAAATCTATCTTGAAGGAATAGTTAGTGCGGGAAATTTTACGATGAAGGAGAATATGGTGAGGAAATTTATTGCCAATCGTCTTGTGAGCAAAGTTTGTACTTTCTCTGTGAAAAAAAGCTTTTGTAAAGTAATGGACAATGAGGATCAGTAATGTAATAGCAAATTCAATAAAACTAGTATCTATGTTATTCTTTATGACATAAGAATGATATATCTTTTTGAATTATCGAAATCGGACCATTACTTATGAAGATATTAAGTAATAAACATTTGCCGTTCCGGCCGCTAAAAATTAATGTCCGCGGGAGCGTGTGACGTCACTCCAACGGAACCGAGCGCAGTCTGCATTCATATTTCACTATTCGGCGGAGCTGCGACGCGGTTGGTCAGTATATTTGGCAATTTATTTTACGTAAAGTGTTGTTAGAGTGTGTTTTGTGATATTTGAGTATAAAACGTCCTAAAATATGAGTACTAATAAAGTAGAGGCTGGTTTTGTGCGAGCTCAGTCAGATAATCTTCCAAAGGTGGATTCTTTCATGACATTTGATTATCTCAGTAATCTAGTTCTAAGTTAATCTACGTTACTTATTAGTAATCTTAAGATATTGATTTAAAATCTTTAGGCCTCCACACAATCGGCTATTATCGCGGTGAATCGCTGTACATTGCTGTGAACTCTCAAAAACTCTTGAGAGTTTTTCATCCAACGCAGCAATGTATAGCAAATCACCGCGATCATCGGTGATTGTGTGGAGGCAGCAGTAGGTAGGTGTAAAAAATAATGAATATAATGTATTGGTACAGAAATCTTGATAAACAAATGTTGTTTTCGTTCATTCCTATGCGGATCATTTCGCTGATGGCTATTTAACCAACTTGCGCTTTATTTAGTTCATAGTTCCCTATATACTTGTCGATCTATAACGGAAACCTTAATATTGGTTTTCAATGGCTATTTTTTGCCACCTCGTTCATTGTTACAAATAATTCATTCAGTATGTACCTACTTAGGATGGCTTGAAAAAATCATCATCAATCATCTCTTTACAACAGGATACCATTTTGAAGAAGTTTTGCGTTTTTCGGCACGTTAAAAATAATTTTTCTAAGGTAATAATAGAAGTATTTGTACATTTTGGCACTATACAATATTAATACATGTTTAAAAAGGTGAATTAGACACAAATCGGACACTTAATTTGTTTGAAAGTCACAATTAATCAAACAAAACACTGCGCGCCATACTGCTGCCAACGGCTAACCGTTGGAGTGACGTCACAGCTATCGCGGCGACCGCTCGGTGAACTTCGCTAGTAATTTGGTCATAACTTCGTCAATTTTTATCGTAGATCAAAAATTTTTGCACTGTATGTTAAGGATTACTTAGCTCTACAAATCTGCATTGTCAACTAAAAATGTTACGGATCCTCATTGTAATTATGATTATGACTAAGTAAAAAAAACACTATAAATTACATGCTATAAGATTTCACTTATCAAAGGATTTTTTTAAACTTGTTTAAGACAATTTGTCGTCAAAATTTACAAACTATTTTTGACCATTTGCTGATATTTAATTATGCTGTATATTTATGTAAGTTCGGAGACAATGCAATTTTCTGGTGAGCTAGACCACGTACTGTCCTGGCATGTGGTCTTGTTGTCCAATTGCTGGCCACCTAACTCCTCACTAGCTTATACCTAACTTGTATGTGTCTCCAGTTGACTTCAAATTACTAAAGATTAAAAGTTTATTGTCAATTGCTTTTTTTCAAATGTGCGTTAAACAGAGTGGGGTGTGTTTGAGGGTGAATAAATTAATAAATCAGGCACAGATAAATTAAATTCGGTTTAATAAATCAAACTGATAAAAACATTACCTCGTTATTGTAAGGTTCGATTTTTGTTAAAATAAATAATATTACTTATATAAAAGATCATTTGGATTCTATTTATTGTATCAAAAATATTTGTTAAAATTATTGCTTTCTACACATAAAATTAAATTTAAAAAAAAATGTTTAAGGCGATTGTCACTGGCTTTTGTTTAACTACTTATACATCTACGTATAGCATAATTATGTATATTATATTATAATTACTTTATTATACACTGGGCTACAACACCAAATTCTGAACAAATATTGTAAAATGACAGTAATTTGATATGCAAAACATTTTTAAATTATTTTTTCGTGTTAAGTTTTAACAATAACAACAAAGTTATTTTAATCAAGATCTCTCATTCAGCCAAGCTTGGTACTCGTTCAATCAACTTCCTTCAACCGCCAGCCATGTAAAATGATGTTTGAATATGATTATACTAAAACATAATTTTAATATTAGGTAAAAATATCCTTTACCAAGAGTCGTTGTACAAAATTATACTTAAATTTAGATCCTTTATAGAACTTTTTTCATATTGCCTTGGCCCCATACCATGTCGACAATTAACCATTGACTTGTGTAGTAAAAAAGGTTTTCAATAAATACGTATGTTACTAGAATTGGAAACTTGAATCCTGTGAACAGCTTGAGGCCGGGATAGATGTACTCGCCTTTCAGAAAACTTTGTACACACCTGAAAATTTTAGAAAGAATTAAAAATACCATTATTATAAGAATGCAACTGCCTGTTTGTTTCACGGTACAAGTAAAGATATTAAATACTAGCTTTCCGCCCGCGGCTTCGCCCGCGTGGACATTTTTTTTATACCATGGGTTACATTATTCAAGTTTTAGTAGGGATGGCTAATTATTTCTGAAAATAAATATAACCTATGACACTTCGTAAAGACGTAACTTTCTAACGGTGAAAGAATTCAGAAAAATCGGTCCAGTAGTTTTTGAGTTAAAACCCTACAAACAAACAAATCTTTCCTCTTTATAATATTAGTATAGAAAAAAAACACATACGATAAAAAAACAAAGAATATATGAAATTGAAACGGCTGAATCGATATTTTAGCGGTGGTTAAACATGTTTTATCAAGTTTAAGGGCCGCCAAAAAACCTGCTTCTAAATAAAAAAAACTGAAACCAAATCGGTTCGAGAAGGACATGGGATTATTTTTATATGAGTGCGTGAAGAAGTTCGCTCGAGAGGCGGGTGAAGTCACGGGAATTAGCTTGTACTTCTATATATGATAGCATCTGGTCAGATTGATAACCTACGATTACATTGAGAAAATACTTGGCTAATGATTTGTTCCGCAGACTTCAACTTTGAGTTAGCTTGGCGTACAAGTAATGTCTGATGTAGTTTTTTTGTACGAAAATAGTTACTGTTACATTTTGTTAGCTGAAAATTTATTTTTTTATATTATAGCTATTTCCCTCATCTTCACTCGCATTCTGACGAAAATTCTTCACATACTAAGATAACAACTCCCACCTCCCAAGGTTCCAAACTATCTCCATACTAAATTTCCTCTAAATTCAGTTCTGCCAATTTATCATGAACAGATAGATAGACAGACACAATTATTTTCGTATTTATAATATTATTAACGACATAAAATATACTGGGTTATTTAATAATATGTAATCTACCACTTAGGTTAGGGCTTACTCTGCTTTTTAGTTTTTTTTTTTTTTTTTTTTCAACTAGCTTCTGCCAGCGTTCGTCCGCGTGGAATAGTGGTGCTCCACTCCTATTGGTCTTAGCATGATGATATATAGCCTATAGCCTTCCTCGATAAATGGACTAACTATCTAACACTGAAAGATTTTTTTCAAATCGGACCAGCGGTTCTTGAGATTAGCGCGTTTAAACAAAAGTACAACATTTCCCTTCACTGCTCTACTCCTATTGATTGTACCGTGATGAAAAGTATACTATAACCAGCTCAGGAGTATGAAAAATAATTGTACCAAGTTTCGTTAAAATCTGTCGAGTAGTTTTTGTTTCTATAGAGTTTATACAGACAGACAGACAGAAAAAAAAATTACTGATTGCATTTTTGGCATCAGTATCGATCCCTAATCACCCCCTGATAGTTATTTTGGAAATATATTTTATGTACAGAATAGACCTCTCTACAGATTTATTATAATAGCATAGAAGATAGATATAGATAGATAAGTTGAGAATATCCATTAAATCTATATGCGCAAGATGCATAATAAAAAAAATCACTTACACTACAATGTAGGCGACGAGAAAGCACGTCAGTATCCCAATATTTAACATGTTACTTTTTGGCCTCTCTCTCCGTACCAGCACTAGGTCCATTAGCACGACCACTAAGGATACCGTGTGCATACAATGCTGAGACCAAAACGGTACTACATTATGAATGCTAGGCGGTGCGATCAGCTCTCGATGAGTATTCCAAACTCGCCAGAATAGGATGTCACCAAACTGAAACAAATGCCACACTATTCATAGGTGTTTCATGTCACGTTTTTTCCTACAGGAAGAAAAACGCCATCTGCTACGATCTTTGCTTGATCCACATTCATATATGAAGTGAGAAAGAAAAGTAAAACTAATTCTCATTTTTTTACCCAACTGCTGAAGGCAGGTCTATCATAAAGGTAGCGGTCGAGAAAAAAAATGTGTGACTATTAAACAAGTGCGTGTCGGGCCACGCGCAGTAGGGTTCCGTAGTAGGAGTTAGTTAGTCGACTATAACTCTGTAACCGGTTAAACCTACTTAGCCGTGATAGTTTTCCTTGTAAGTTCATTACATGTACTACGCCTGTGATTTTTTTCACATTTCTAGGTACAGCCATTCAAAAGTTAGAGGGGGGGGTAACTCGTATCGAACAAAAATTTGCACTAAAAAGCGAGATATTTCGCAAATGGCTCGCTTAACCAAAAAATGGTCTTCACACACCCATAAAATTTTGGAAAGACCTATCTAACAATACCCCACACGGAGGCGTACGCGAGAAAAAAAATATTCATACCCACTTTACGTGTTTGGGAGCTACCCTAAAAAAAAATATTTTTCAAAATTTTATTTTACCACTCTCTCGGCGTGATCAATATAAATATCCATACCAAATTTCAGCTTTCTAGTATCAAGAACCTCAGAGCTATGGCGCGGACAGACAGACAGACAGACAGACGGACATGGCGAAACTATAAGGGTTCCTTGTTGGACTACGGAACCCTAAAAAGTCTGACAACCAGTCTTACCAAGGGGTATCGTGTTACCCGGTAACTGGGTTGTGGAGGTCAGATAGGCAGTCGCTTCATGTAAAACACTGGTACTCAGCTGCATCCGGTTCAGACTGGAAGCCGAACCCAACATAATTAGGAAAAGGCTATGCAGATGATGATGATGATTAAAAATAAATTATGCATATTTAATACATTTAATTACTGTCTTTGTTCATTATCATAATGATATAAAACTCTGTTTATTTCACAATGATCTCTGGTAGGCCTGGCAGTGAGAGAGCCCTGGCACCCATAACACAAGTCTGAGCATGGGTACCATAGATCTAACCATCAGTAACTTGTGAGAAACTTACGAGACTACTAGCTATTTTTCGGTCTCACCCGCATTCTGAGAGAACTACCTGAGGTTCCCATAAAAACTAGGTATTTTATGTCCTTTCTCAGGGTTGAAGCCATAAAAAATGATATCCAAATCGCTTCAGTCTTTTTGCCGTGAAAGCGTAACAGATCGTTAGACATGCAGAAAGACAGACTTACACACATGATGGGTATTGGGAACGTGTTAATATCAATTACCTAAATATCCCTTACTAACATTATGCGAATTCGAGTTTGTTTGTTATACTCTCACGGTAACACAGCTAAATCGATCAATATGAAATTTGGTACGGACATAGCAAGCTATGTTATTATATATTCTTGGGAACCGTCATCTAATTCACCCAGGACGCGAGTGAAATGGACGTCTGTTATACTAGGTATAAATTAATATAGGTAGGTAGAGATATGTGGCTCTTTCGCGGACATTTTTTCTCTTTGGAGTACCTACCTACATAAAGTTATAAACATCCTTAAAACCTTACTAAAACATCAAAATGCTTCAAAATACCATAAAATATGTGAATGTTTAAGGAAAATAACCTTTTTTTATTGAAGATATTGATTAGGTTCTTAGGAATTATGGTTTAAATAAGGAAAATATTTTTTTCCTTAACACGACATTATTATATTTGAGTCAAGTTCAATAAGTGCCAAGGTTAGACCTTAAAGAGAAGAACTCCCAGCAGGTAATGACTTCATTATGTGTCACCGTAATGAGCATTTTCATTCACAGTTAACATACAGGCGGGTATTATGGCCATTACAACGTACTGTAATTATACTAAAATATTCGCTCAATTTAATTTGGCATGTCTTACTTAAAAAACCTATTCATCCCCACTTTACGTGTTTGGGTGCAACCTACCCAAAAAAAATATTTTTCATAATTTTATTTTACCACTTTTTTATCTTTAGTTTATCTTTACTAAATTTCAGCTTTCTAGTATCAAGAAGCTCTGAGCTATGCCGTGGACAGACAGATAGACATGGCAAAACTATAAGGGTTCCTTGTCGACTACGGAACCCTAAAAAACAGAGTAACTTTAATAATTTACGTTGTTTTGGTTTGTTGTAAAATTGTAACTTCTGATTGTTGATGCTTGAAGGTTTCATATTAAATCAATACACTGCCTTACCATCTTGAAGAAGTACAGTCGCGAACAACATAACAATGTTTAATTGGATAATAATATGTTATTTTAATATTACTCCATTCTGTATCTTCAAAGTTAATTGCATGTTTTTCGGGTCACTTCCAAACAAGCCAACCAAGGATATGGCATTGTGAAGTAATTGCGATCTGATGACATCTCTTAAAATCTTCCACATTTTTTGACAGCTATAAGGCCAAAATGTAAGTAGCTATCTTTTTACTTCAATATTACTTTAAAACGATGCTCATTTATTTTTAATTAAGGCTGGACCGGTCAATCGATTATAAGGTTCAACGAAAAAGGGTTTTATTATACTTATTTAATTAATTTCATGATCAACATAGTTCTTGAAAAAAGTTACTTACTTGTAAGTAAAGTTACTTAAAAGTAATAACCGGATCAAGGAAGGAAGCAGGGAGTAGGAAAGTCAAGTAAATTACTTTATGTTGACCTATGCCTATTTTTTATAAAACTTACAACAATTATTTTTTGTTCACTGGGATAGGCAGAACATATCGAAAGCTAATTTAACAATGACAGAAGTTTTAAATATTATTATAGCAATTATTGTTGGAAAAATGTTATAAAATATTACTTTACAAGTCGAAGATAATTTTTTAACTAGTTTCCGATGATGATCTCTTAAAAGACATAACTAAACAAACTTGAGTGTCATAAGTACTAAATTATTATTTACAATGAATAATGATAATTAATTTAAACTTTGCATCACACTCAAAGGCACAATTTTGTTGATTCAGATAATCACAGCCAGCAGTTTATTTATAATAATGGTTATTAAAATCCTAATAAAACTGCACAGTAATTTTATTTAATACAAAATTATTGCTTTTTAATTTATAAAATAAAATCTTGAATAAAACTGTTCTATTCGACTGTATCGTTATAATTGTTTACAGGACCGCTTAGTGGCAATTTGTGTGTTCAAACTTACTGCAGTGGTCGGCAGAAGGATGCTTGTGAAGCACAAGTATCTAACTTGATTGAGAAGTTTCACATGATTCCTCCCATGTTCCCCTCTAAGTTCCCTCCAATCACAGTAGAAGCATATCGGGAAATACACCAAAGTGAAGAGCTGTAACAAAACATTACATTTTAATTAATTTCTTGAAAGTTAAACATTACCTTGTTTGAGAAATTCGGAGATTTTATCATATCGCAACATTTGCCGGTCGTGTTACATTGAAAACTTCGGTTAAAATGTTCCTCCGTAGAATGTATAGGGATGAACGCGGAGAAATAATATTTTTTGTTGATTTGTACGCACGTCACGTAAACAATACCGGATGGGTTTTAATGGGATTTTAATCTGCGGAATCCTGAGGAATAGTGATGTGGATACCAGCTACATGATACCGTTTGCCATGGTGAATACATATGTATATAAAGTATTATCTTTACTCGGTTTAATATTATAATGTTTTAACTTTATAATTCCGATTGTTTATTTGTGTAATTAATCGCTTATTTATTTTTAAATATTAACCTTACATAAATAAGTACCTACTTCATTCATGAATCTATTACTTATAAATTTTGAGGTCTTTAAAAAAACAAGCATGATGCTCGCAATTACTTGCAAAAATAATTAAGTACTTATAATATGAATATGTATCAACGCTCGTTTTATATTCCACCGATTTACCTTTGAAGTTTATAAAATGTTACCCGTGATTTTCATTATCATAACCAATTCAGTATTACTATGCCTTTTCGTTGATGACATCATTAGAAATTGGAAAATTACGATATACATACTAGTAGTTTATTCGGATAAAAGACACCGCTTTACTGGGGATTTTGTTAATAGTCCGGTTAAGTATGTCGAATGCTGCTAGAAGCACCCTGCAAGAGGTCATGTAGAAAAAAAGGGGAGTTCTTTTTCCCATCAAAAACACATAGGAAGTGATGAAAGGCGGGCGTTTTGGAAGCTGTCTTTTGTAAAATTGACGTGCAAATAGATCTTTGATAATTTAATATTTTTGCCAAACGTGATGACCCTACAGCCCTACACCAAAATGTATAATAGATTTTTATAATATGCCCAAAAACATCTTTACATGCTCTGTTTTTGGTTTGAACTAAATTTGATTAGAATATTTGTTGAACGAAGCCATGGTTAGAATACTAGTGGTATATGGTTAGTAAGAGAAGGAAGACTTCGTGAAGAATCCTGATTGTAAAAAAAAAAGTGTGTTGAGCATGCATGGCAATACTTTGTGTGAGAAGTTTTTTGTGGGAAATCTTCTTTGTGTGAGAAGATGCCTTTACCCAGCAGTGGAACAATATATAGGACATTGTTCTTGTTGTGGGTTAGAAATCCGCCCAAATTGTAGTTTTTTCCTAGTTTTAGAGTAAACTGCAAAAATCTTAGGGTGTCCAAACAGTAAAAGTTAGCGCTGATTATTAGTTTGATACCTAGGCGCTAGGTACATATACAGCGTGTACATAGGCTAAGTAAACTATAGCATAAAGGTCAATTGTTACGCACATAAGGACGGATCCTAAAGTGTACTGAGACAACTTGGTTATTGGTTTTACGCTTTTGTCATGACAATTGAATCAACATTCGGCTTCGAATAACCGGTATTTGACCATTCAGGTTTTTTGCAGTTTGGGACATTACCTTCCCATTTTTTTTGTATCTATGGTCTGTTATTTTTAGCGGTAAAATTGTCTGCCTTGTTGGATTTGGTTCCTGGGTCGGGCTGAAACAACTGTGTGGGTTTTTCAAAAAATAAAAATAAAATCCGGAGTCAGTTGGCTTACGGCCAGAATTTTGACATAAGGTTCATAGAAATAATGTCAAAATCTATCTCTAGTAAGGAAATCTACGGATTGATGGGATATTGAATCTGGCCGTTAGTAACATATATATCTATGGTTGGCAGTGTTACACCTCCGTACCTAGGGCGCGTTAATTCGTTGTAACCCGCCTCTGTATTGATAGCAGTTGTGGTTACAATTCTATGTCAGAGGCTGCCAGACAGATTTGAGAAAACTCGGCACTCGAGCTTGTTAAGTTAGTATATCTGCAGTCCCCAAGATACAAACATGTTTGGGACCTACCCTAAAAAAATATATTTTTCAAAATTTTATTTTACCACTTTCTCGGCGTGATCAATATACATATTCATACCAAATTTCAGCTTTCTAATAACAAAAACCACGGAGCTATGCCGCGGACAGACAGACAGACAGACAGACAGACAGACAGACAGACAGACAGACAGACGGACAGAGCGAAACTATAAGGGTTCCTTGTCGGACTACGGAACCCTAAAAAGATAAAAAGCGCCAAAATTTAAATATTGAAGAAAACAATTAAAAAGAAAACCTGGAGTGATGTGAGGTAAGTGGGTGGGAAAATATAGACAGTAAAACTAATACCTAGGTACTTGTTCGAAATGATAATTTTTTTGTACTTTTTTTTTCTAGTATTGTTACTCGGAGCAATTTAAATATTCTAGCGATACCTTATATTTTTAAATCAGTCCAGTCATTCAATTATATATAGAATGTTATGGTGGAATGAACAAACTCACATACATACATGAACTCTACTAACATAACATTCCTTTCGTGGGCTATCTAAAAAATGTCTGAAATCACTATCCTGCCCTAGTCCATTATCGAATTCACAACGATGTGTTCATTTTTTATCACAGATCCCATAGTGGCAGAGAGTTCTACCTATTTTGTGGGGAATTCTCCCCAAGTTAAAGCGCTTAGTCGTTTTCTAAATAAAACTATAAATATAATAGTTATCACCTTTGTCTGTATTCTAGAGACGATAAGGTATTTTTGTAGTCTCTGCCATGCACGGGGCAACAGATTCCCGGACCTTTAGGAGGCGAACGTCGGGTGGAAGCCAATACGCAGAAGCCCTTTGAGAACAACTTTTGTGAAATATGATGTTGACACATGGGCGGGAATTGTCCCTGTATACACTATAGAAATGCACCTAGGGACAATTCCCGGTTTGTGCAGCAATATTGCAAAACTTTAAAAGATTTTTTTATAGTATTGGATTACAATGGATTTTTTGTTTACCGAATAAATAAATATGCTTATTTTTGATAATAATAGTAATCATAGTGTAGTAAAGCGAAACTTTCCACCACCAATTCGTGTCCTGTTAATTCTACAAAGGAAAGAAGCCATTTTGTTCCTCAAGTTATTAAATTAAGCCCTGATCTCTGACATCATTTTCTGTAACGTTCGGGACGTTGAAGGCTTAAATCTCTAAAAACTTTGACAGAAGGAAAGTGGGGAGTTTTGAAATGGGGGAGACAGGGCCACTATAATCGGTTTTGTTCTACGAACTTTGGTGCACGATAAGTTTATTTTAAAGTTAAAATACAACGTTGAAAAAATTATAATGTTACTAAAATTACTTGAGCGTAAATTGGAATACTAAACGTTTTTCTTCGAGCTGTTGTAGTTTACAAAGCAAATATAGATGAGAAAAATATTTATAATCTACATATTATTATGTGTATCTATAAGTTTCGAACCCGCACACTCATATAAAGATGTCTTAACCACTAGACCACCATGACACAAATTTTTTTTCGCTTACTTGTAAGAATGTTTGCTTGAATTAAGCAGCGTTAAAGCGTTTCATATAGAGATGTTAATTGTCCAGTGAAATGTTTACTCATAACCACATTATTAGGTATTATCATTTCAATAGTGTGAAGTAGTTTTACGCCAGAACATGTTAGGAAAATTTCCATTAGATATATAAGATAGCTGCATGCTTATCTGTGGATTAAGTGTGAGTTAAGGCATTTAGTTATAGAATAAAAAAAATCTCAGATTTCCGCTAATTCAAAGCAAGGGTTTTTTTTTCAATTATTTGACTCAGTCAGCACATCCGATTCAGTTTTATTTATTTACGAATATATAAATATTTCAACGTTCAATAAATTTTCAAATCATTAAGATTTAGTGCATACATTTTTGTGCGTTTAACGTTACCTGTTAGTTAAGCAAATTACTATTTTTGTCGTTAGGAAATTGAGACTAGATCGGAACAGAACTCTGAAGAGTTTTTATAGTGAAAATTAGTCTTTCGTGTTAAAACAAGAAAAAAATACTTTCAATTTTGTTATGTACTGATAGATGAAAAATTATTCAATATTCAATCGTTTATTCCATAACGTATGAGGCTTAGGTGGTAAAAAAAATAGTGACAATTGTGGACCCTGTTGGGCACAGCAAAACATATTTGTAGGTAAGATAGGGAACACTTACATTAATTAATTAATTAACAGAATAGTATTTTATAGCAAAATAAATTCTATCTGTTTGTGTGTCTGTGTCTGTTACGCTTACACGAGAAAACGGCTCAATCGATTTCGATGAAATTTGGTACCTATAGAATTAGCGAGATTTTATCCGGGTGCTTGAAGAAGACCCCTCATGATGCAGGCAAACCAGCGGGAAAAATATAGTGAAAAATATTTGGTAAATACTATCGGTCCACGGAGACCACTGTTCGGTTATCTCTCACAATAAATTGGCATTGGAATAACTTTTATGTAGCAATACAAACCTGATTGGTGTTTTTATAAAGTTTTTGTAGCACAATAATTTATATGTTATCAGTACGAATTTGTCTAATAACTTCGATCTGTCATGGTATTTACATTAATTTATTTCAAGAGTTCCATAGCCAAAAAGTGCACGGGACGGGATGGGAAAAGAGCGCACGGGACCATATCACTAAGATTCCGCTCACACATTTACTTCTGTTACTAGTAATATCCCGCCATTTTACCCGCATTCTGAGGGAACTACTGCGCACCCGGATAATTGCAGCTATCCTATGTTCTTCCCTAGGGTATGATTTATCTTCATACGGAATAAGAGCTGAAGAAGATACATGGATGGGTTTGAGTCAGTAAGAGTCTGACACTCCCTCCCGCCTCTCCCACGGCAGGAGGAGTCATTTGATGATTTCCCATCCGAACAAAATGATATAGTTATCATAATTATAATAAAGTAGATAAAATAATCCGGGTTTATCACTTAGATGCACTATTACCAACAGCTGCTATTGCTACCTTGTTACCCGACTACGTCGAAGCAAAAAGGAGGAACTTTTGACCAGTGAGCATGTAATTTTATTTATCTGTCCAAAAGTAAGTCGCCCCTTCTCTTATCGGTTTGTTTTTTTTCAACAGTGTTAATCTAGAGGAAGGTCAAGTCCAAAAGTGACTCAATGTTTGCAGAAATAACTCGCTCGAGTTTTGCGAAATCCTGCCACGTGAATCCACCGGATCAGGCTACGATTGTGAATGAAACATAATAAACACACAATAGCACCGAATATGGTCCGGTGACCTGCCCAATGAGTTTGTCAGACTTTAAATCGGAGGTTATTTATGTTCGTATTTAAGTTATGCGACAACACCTTTGTTGTCGACTGTATTTTTGGAAAACAATGTGTTAGGTAGTAATTAAAGTCAAAATTGTATAATTTAATGGTACGTTATTTCGATGTATTGTAAACAGACACAGTACCTATACTAGCTGTTTCCCGCGGTTTCATCCGCATCCTGAGGGAAGTACTTCCCGCACCCGGGTAAAAATATCCTATATAAATTTCATCCATATCCGTTCAGTAGTTTTTGAGTGAAAGAGAAACAAACATACATCCATACATTCTAACAAACTATCGCGTTTATAATATTAGTAGGATTAGCTGTTTCCCGCGGTTTCTTCCGCATCCTGAGAGTTTCTTCACGCAGCCGTAAATTGATTTTATGTTCTTTTTCAGGGGTCAATCCATCTCAATATCAGTAGTGTATATTGAAATAGGTTAATGACGCAATATTTTAGTTAGATTTATATTAGAATATATTTATACTTACTTTTTTTTATTTTTCGTAATGTAAATAATGTTAATACTTTCTTTTAAATAATTTATGGTTATACTACATATTTTATCTTAAAAGCATAATAGATGGAAAGACGCAGAACATTTTATTTTAAATGTAGCAAATTTTAGCAATAATAAATTTATAAATGTATTTTTTTGTATTATCTATGTTGTACCATAAGAAATAATAAATTTATTTTATTATTTTTGTTTAATGAACACAATCAAAAAAGTTATCCCTATTTTTATAATATTTTTTTATGTCACTATAAATAATTCCACTTTAACTCACATTAAACCATGCCGTGATCAGTTTAAACCTGATCTTCTGGTACATCTGGATATCCGGATCATCGTGAGCACCAAAGTCAATAGTCAAAAGAGAAGTCGCGACTGCCACTAAATGGAAATAGGAGAACCCGTAGAACCACAATCTCACTTTTAACAATGTTCTACTTTCCTTCATAAAGCCTGTACCCAAAATAGGTGAATCTAAACTCAACATGATTAAAAAAAATACACAATTAAATTTGGAAAGTCGTTAAAAAATATTATTGAAAAAAAATGGCCGCCCGTTCGCAGCGGTCAGTGCGCGCGTATTCGAACTTTAAAGGATACCAATGTACTGTAGTTTGTAGGTACTGTCAAGTTTAATGGATGAGACGTAGCTATATATATATCAGTATATACAAGGAGTGTATTTACACGTTGAACGACCCTAAAGACATGTGGTTTATTTCGGATTCGGATAAAAGAAGTTTGAAACCTTAGATATTTTTTAGCAATTTCGGTATTTAATTCTATCGTAATAATTACAGTGTAATCTTTAAGGAGGTCATTATTTCAGGTGTTATACCGAAACAAAATTTAAACTGCATGCGCAAGAGTCATTATGAAACTCTGGCAGCTCTTAATTCATACCAGTATTTTTTATTTAATAGGTAAATAACCTTGATTCATGCAACCATGCATCTGTCACTGAGTCATTGGCCTCTTGAAAAAGCGTATTTTTTGCTCTTGTTTGCTTTGAGAGGCTTGTAGCCAAGTAAATGCAGCACGGGTCGATTGATCCAAGGTTAAGCTGCACTTATCGCGGTCGGTCTGTGGATGGGGACCATCTATATCATATCGAGACTCGTCCGTGCCTCGAAATGCACGTTAGGTCGTTGGTCCCGGCTGTTTTTTTTTTTGGGGATTTTTGGCAGTCGTTTCGTGTCAGAAGCCAGTAAGTCTGAAAACCAGTTTTACCAAGGAGTATCCTGTTACCTGGTAACTGGGTTGTGGAGATCAGATAGGCAGACGATACATGTAAAACATTGCCTAGTCGAGAAAATTTTGGCTAGGTAGGTGGTAGGTGACTTTTGTTTATGTGATTTTACCACTGTTAAATATGATTTCTCAGGTTAATCATTAACATAGTAAAAGATGAAGTCCCACCCAAAACCTATTATTATCTATACATATAAAATGCTATGTCCTGAATGACTGACGGATCAACGCACAGTCTAAACCGCTGATCGTATGAACCTAAAACTTGGAGGATGTGTTCTTTGTATGACGTAGGCATCCGATAAGAAAGAATTTTCAAAACTCTACTTCTAAGAGGGTGAAAAGGGGGGGGGAGGGGAATCTCTGTCATTTTTAATTTGAATCGTATAGCCCACGCGGGCGAAGCCTCTGGCGGAAAACTAGTAGGTAATATTAAAATACATTAACACCTATAGCATATATATGAACGGCTGATAATCAAGTGCATTGTTGACCTTAGATAGCAGTTAGTCCTTACCGGTGCGGATAATGATCAAGCAATTAATTAGGCTCACGCAAAGGACAATAGCTAAGATGACTAGAACTATCTAAGAGAAGGGAATCTTAGATGATGCATCAAGTGGAAGACCGGGCGTAGTGGCACGTCAGTGGAAGACTATGTTCAACATCATCAGCCTAGTCTTTTCCCAACTATTTTAAGATCGCCTTTCAGTTTAATTGTATGCAGCTCACTACCAGTGTTATACATGGAACAAATGCCGATATGACCTCCACAACCTAGTTACCGAGTAACATGATACCCCTTGGTAAGACTGGTTGTCAGACTTTCTGGGTTCTGACTACCCATAATGTCTATCAAATAACTATAAAAAACAGCTGGGACCAACAGCTTAACGTGATTTGCGATGCACGGATGCACGCAGTCTTGGTATCACATGGTGGTCACCCATCCACAGACTGACCGCGCCAAGCGTAGGTTACCCTTTAATGGATCCGTGCGGCTTTCTTTTAGCCACGAGCTCCTTCTCCTGTGTCTACCAGTAAATAAACTAAAATATAATAAATAATAAAATAAATAATTTAAAATTTATTGAATTACTAAGTTCACAAAATGTACAATTGTATCACTTGTTGTTTTTTTAAATGCCTACAGTATAGGCTTACTGTGGACTTATACTAAACAGGCTACTAATGAAGATGCAAAAGTGGATCTCCTGTCGTCACAAATATAATTTTCTAGGATATACATATATATTTAGGTACGTTGTGTTTTCCTAAGTTATTTTGCAAAAATAATGACAAATATATAAGGGAGCAGAAAATTCGATGTGACCTTTAGGTCACATCGAATTTTCGACATGTAAAGAACTTAAGTTGCTGGTATTTTCGTTTATCTATTTATATCATATCAAATTCGTGGTGGCCTAGTGGTTAAGGTACCTGCTTCTCGTGTACGAGTGTGCGGTTTCGAAACCTGGCAAGTACCAATGTGACTTTTCTAAACTCATATGTATTTTCTAAGTATATCTTAGTTACTGACTAACGGTGAAGGAAAACATCGTGAGGAAACCTGGACTTAAAAAGTCTGAAATCGCCAATCCGCCTTGAGCAAGCGTGGTGATCAATGCTCATGCCTTCTCTGTATGAGAAGAGGCCTGTGCCCAGCAGTGGGACAATATATAGGCTGATGATGATTTATATCATATGGAAACAGAAAACAAGGAAAGAAAATATACCTACCATTTCTCTGTCCTTTATTTAAAAGAACTAAATATCATATGTAGGTACTAAACCACAAAATTAACCATTGATAATACAGATTTTCAAGATTATACCGAAATTTGTTTTACCTTATACTGCTATTACAACTCTACTTAGAAATATGAAGTTATTTCGTCTTTCTGTCTGTTACACTTTCAAGGTAAAATGTCTGTACCAATTTAGTTGAAATTTGGCATGGAGGACATGGAGGTACATTAAATAAACTAGGGAAGAACATATTTTTGACTCATTGTATACATAGACATATTTTTATCCGGTTGCGTGAAGTAGAGAATACGGGTAAAGCCAGTGAAAGTGAAATAAGGATAGTGATCTACATACTATATGTATAGTAGTGAGCCTCGAACCTATATCTCTCATCTGTAAGTAATTATGTAACATAATCAATTAAGGCGTCAGCAAGTTTAACCACTTATGGCGTTTAGTTAGTTTACATAGCTAGTATAATAACATTACTGGGTTTACTTAATTATTTTGGGTGACTGGATGATTCGCATAAATTAAACTAGCACGAAATGTGCGAATCGTCAATTTTTAATGATATATTTTTTTCTGTTTTAATTAATTTAATTTATTGTAAATAATGAATATTTTTTCAAATAAACTGATATATGAAGAATTAATCGAATATTAAAGAATTGAAAAACATAACACTCCTTTTTGTGGGCAGTCGGATCTATAATAAATCCAGTCTCAAAAATAAACTCTACACCACTTTTTTTATGAATGCGGCGAAGCTTCCAATCCTATCTGATTAGTGTCAAGGTACACTTGATAATGAAAAGAAGACAGGTGAAATATACCATTATCGTACCTAGCTTTAAGTCAGAGGTTCTCAATAAGCTGTACTTGTGGCTAGTGACCTTTATGCCTTTTACTTATGTCGTTGTCTCGCTCACACGTTGTGAGTAATCCAGTTCTTTGGAAGGCGAGGACAAGGGCTTATGACGGGGTATTTGGGGGTATACTCGATGTTTTTATCGTATGGAATATACAAATACAGAAATAAATTATGAATTAATTAATGAGGAATATTTGTAGTGATTGTATTCGTTTCTCATCTTTGAATATTTTGTTATTTCTAAATGTTTTTTGGAACGGTTGAAAAGGGTGGGGTTAACAACGATTTATATTTGCTGTAGGTTTGTTCGGTTTGTGATATTACATACCAATATATTTCCTAGAATTTTGCTATTTATTCCGAATCTATATTTGTCTTGCGTGAACTCTCATTGACGTCAAAGGTCGAATGTTTGTTGTCAATTTGTTCATGTGAAAATTTAATTATATTCGTTGGAAAATCGGAAATATGTTATCGTGTTTACATAATTGCATTATCATATAGGAAGTTTCAGTACATTGTTGTTTCTATTTAATGTAATAAATGTACAATTCAAAAAAATATATTTACACAAAATTAAAGATATTCTTAATTTTTAATCAAAAATGGGTTATTCATTGGAAAAGATACGTATTTTAAAATAGGTGAAAGAGTCCTAAATTTTTTTAGTCATCTGAATTTACTAACTGACTGATGCACAAAGAATACGAGCGTTGATATTAACTTAGTTAATCAAGACTATACTTTATTTTTTACTAGGTTTTACCTGTGGTTTCACATGCGGTCTGGGGCCCATTCTATCCCCATCATCCCCACCCCCTCTCTCTCCATATAAAAATTTGATCAGCTGATTTACCCTGAAAACAAATCAAAGAAACAAACAAAGAATGTTCGCATACACAGTGTTAGTTAACATTAATAAATAAAATATCTCGACCAGAAGACCAATAATGTACGACATAGGTCTGAACAGAGTACCACAACAAACTCCAGGCTTGCATTCAACCTAGGTATTGGCAATATAAGCCAATAATCCGTGCTCTTATAGTCGAGTGTCATTACTGTGAATGGTTGGCACACAATGCACGTAGATTGCGCCGATAGTTCATATTGAAGTTGACAGGTAGGAGTGAAGGCAATATAACAGCTTTTGTTATGATTACGTACTCATGGAAGCAAGAGGTGACTAGGGCTTTTGTCGGAGAGTTCGAAATGCAGAGCATTATTCTTGTAAGTCTCGTGGTAGCCATTCATACCTTGACAACCAGTTCCCCGCAGTTTCACAGTCATCCTGAGGAAACTAATGCACGTGCCTGGATAAAATATATTTTATGTCCTGGCCTAGGTTTCAATCTAGCTCCATCCCAAATTTCATCTTAATAGGTTCAGCCGTTTTCCCGTAAAAGCGACACAGAAGCAGATATAGTTACTTTCATATTTATTAATTACTAGCTGTTTCCCACGTTTTCGTCCGTAACCCGAAGGATATACTTAACGAACCCGGATAAAAACTATATCCTTCCCCAGGGTTCAACTTACCCCCATATAAAATTTCATCTAAATCGGTTCAGCGGTTTAAGTGTAAAGAGGTAATTAACAGACAGACACTTTCGCAGTTATAATATTATAATAGTAAGTATGTATAGTATTTATTATTATTTACTAAAAGCGTTTTTATTTTCACCTTTTTAGTTTGCGGTTATTAGTTAGAGTAGCACATGCCTACGTTATTATAATGGTTGAATATTTTTACTTTTGAGCCGTTTTAGGTCGAAACGCTCGGGCCATGGGGTCCGAGTTCGCGTCTCCTGTTCATGGAAATCGCGAAAAGACTGGTCGACACTTCACAAGACCAGAGGGCTGGCATATTTTTTGGACAGCGAATAAGAATAGAATAGAATAGAAATATGCTTTATTGTACACCAAAAAGAAATGAAGACAGATACAATTTAAAACTTAAAATATGGGTACAACGGCGGTCTTATCGCTAAAAGCGATATCTTCCAGACAACCTTTGGATGGACAGGAAAGATAAAATATTTAGCTAAGGGTAGTCCGTGGTGTACAGCTATATTTATAAGAATATATGTATATACGTTTATATAAATATCTATATAAAAATAATAACATATTAATACATAACATATAAATGAAATATATAAATAAACAAAAACTAATACATACTATATCAAATACACATACATGTTAAATATATTTAATAATTATAATATATATAACTAGAAATTTTAAAAGGAGTCAGTACCTATCATTTTTGTCGCAGAGAAAATTAGCTTTGACTAGTAATAAGCATTGCCATTCAACGTGGCAATACTGCCAGTCTTCTGGGCCCGTTTCCGGATGACAGCGATGAGGAGGAATACTTTGACGCCTAATCTCACTGTCACGCATGTCTGTACAGTTTTGTTTTATTTTATTTTTTGTTTGTATATTAAGACAGTAGGTATATTTAAATGTTGTAAATATAATAGAGATAAGTTTCTGAATAAATTTTATATTAAATGTTTTAATAAAGCATGAAGCTTCACTAAAAATGGAAAAACGATTTTCCTTTAAAATGTTTTACCGTTGACCCAGTCGTTTTCATAAAATAGTTTTCTGGTACTCAGTTCACTACTTATTAACTTTTCAGTTTTTTATGAACACCAACGACGATATAAAAGGCTTAATTAAAATTCCGCTCATAAACAAATGCACTAAACTATCTCATTATGTACTAAAAGAGACTTTAATTAGTAATTCTACTAAGTTTGGACGTAAAGAAGTGCTTATAATTTACATTCTTTGTTTTGTTCGTAACTAGAGCGGAACTTTATTTCATTTTGGACGGCTGTTTGTGTAAGCAATATAGGTAGTAGGTACCTATGATATTAATCGTAATATTTATAGAGAAATAATAATATATTTTGGTGCAAGAACGAACTACATTATTTCAAATTACATTTGACTTACTAGGCTGACTTTTCCTTTGTTATGATCATGAAACAGATTTGCTCCATTATTTTGACCGTTTGATGTCAATTCAGAACTGACTGAGAGTTATAATCCAAACATCATTAGAAGAAAGGCCGTAACTATTTTTTTTTTCGATATTGAGTTAAATACGTATTCGTAATCAGAATCTTTTCCTGATTTCAAATTAACTCAATAACGAAAATAAAAATATATACTTCCTTTCTTTTAATGACGGCAGATAAGGCATTTTCTTACCTAGTCGTAATTTGCATGGAGATTGCATTATTTTAACTAGGTTACATTGATATACAATGTTACTTAACTAGATCTGCAATCGCCAAGCAAAATGCGTGCCATAAAAGTTTGAGCCCCCAGCCACAATTCACGTCATCTGTCGGATGACTTCAACTAAATATCTGGAAAAACTGACTGTCACCGTCTTTGTCGAACAGATGTCACGTACATAATGTTTCGGTTAGTGGGAAAGAGATAAATAGAATGTTGCATCAAAGTGGTTAGTTCCAAAGCTACGTCTACGGACCAAAAAAATTGGTTACGTTTTTTTTGACGCGTAATGTTTGGGATTGCGTCTCTATTGTATACTAGCTGTTGCCTGCGGTTTAACGCGCGTCCTGATGAAAGTTTCTCCAAGGAAGAACTTTCTCCCGGGTCCCCTCTATCTCCGTACCAAATTTCAGCCAAATTGATCTAGCCGTTCACGCGTGATGCGATGACCAGGGGAAGAAGGGATTCATTTTTATATAATAGATAAAATATCTCGATGCTAATTCATATTGAATCAATACTAATAACACTAGAATATAAGGTATTTTGTATTTCTAACACAATATGGATTCTTGCTGTCGGATATAAATTAAATTGATTGAATTCTAGTAAAAAAAATCATAGTTTATTATTGAACGGCTTGTGACTTGAACGCCATTTGTGAAAATCATTAAAGGACTTATTTTATTCTGCAGTTTCGCGAATCACGAAAAAGCTTTCGAGATAAATTTTATTTGATACCAGGCTTCGCTTTTTAAGTTTTCTATATGGATGTGGTTTTCTGAAAATCCCGTTCACCTAGGAACTTTTTATTTCTAGAATGAACGGCTATAAAACGCCGAGAGCATTTTAATTAGTCTTCAAAAATCTCTCAAGGAAATTATATCAAAACGTGAATATTTATCAAGCCTTTAGTCAGAAATATTTTGGAAACACTGGTTTAAATTAACTGAAATTACAACCGACCGGTTTTACGCGTTCGGCGGCAAATAAACAATGTCGCTTTACTTGAGATGAGTTACAGAATATTGCAAAATCTCAGCCGATCAAGTTATTTGGCGAATGTTTCGTAAAATAATAGTTCATTAAAATTGTTCATCAAGGTGAATTAATTGTGATGATTTTTTGTTCTCCTTGTGAGAAACGGTATTTGGGGTTACAAGGTGTTGAAAGATTACCAAATGCATGTCTTTTTTATGGTTTTATATTGAATGAGGTTTATTTGGAGTTAATTATCAAGTTTTCTGTCGATCGATTTTTTATAATTTTATCATTTAAAAAAACACTCGGAATTACTCCTGTATTGTGGGTGCGTTTACAAACATTCATTACACATGCACTAACACCTAGACCCGGAACAATTTTAGTTGTCCCTTGTGGGAATCGAACCCGCGACACGCAGCGCAGCAGCCAATTGCTCAACCACTACACCAAAATATCACCATTCATACATTTTTTTTGGATCATCTCGGCATGTATTTAATTGCAACTATGCAATACAGATTGCGTTTGTTCATGATAAATAATGTTGTTTTATTATTTATAAGATATTTTTAATAGATATCTATTCTTCAACTTAACAGTACCTACTTTTTCCTACTTACAATGTAAATAAATAAATAAGTAATTTACTATCCAGAATAAATCCACATTATTTATTCTGAATAATAAAATAATTGATGTAAACAGAATCAAATAATTACATTCCATATTGTTGCATTATACTATAAATTATCCGTAATTACATTATCATTTAGTATGCTCTATTCGAATACCATTATTTAATTAAGGGCATCATCAAACCAAACTCGTCAAGTAAGGGCCACACGTCAAACTAATCAGACTCTACTTGACATTGATACTGACACAAATCGTTCAGTTTATTCTTATCATTAGTTGTTTCCCGCGGATTCCCTCGCATCCTAAGGGAACCACTTCACGTACCCCAATAAAAAGTACCCTAAAACCGGTTTCAGGGTCCCACCTTTCATCGCCTGCCAGGGCTGCAGGATGTTCGAAAGAGTTACCGCGCCCCCGGAATAAAAAGGGCTGAGGAATGAACATGGATGGGTTTTAGTCAGTAAGAGTCCGACACTCCCTCCCGGCCACCCATAATGAGGGGTCATTTGATAATTTCCCATCCAAAAAAAGGGTCTCACCTTTCTCTAAATTTCATTTAAATCGGTTAAGTCGTTCTTCCGTGAAAGCATATCAAACAAACATACTAAGATTCTTTATTAGGATTACTCATATTTAATTAGGATAACAACGTAATCGAACCAAAACGGTCCAATCTTTTCCATACCAATACATGGGCCGTCTCCTTATCCCCGTATTCATGTGCGACCATATCCGTACCATTAGGGAACCATTAACAAGGAGTTTCAATCAATTAATCAATCATACCACGTCAGGGCAACACTACGTGACATGTATATGATTTATAGAACCTTATTTATAGCTGGTGTGGGTGATAAAGCGGCGGAGTTATTGATTGTTGCTATTTTTCTCTGGTTTGTCTCCAATCTTAATGGCTTTAACACCATCATGTTTATTTTAGTGAAGGGTTACCAGAAGTGTGCCATATTGCGAATCGATATTTATAGGAGATTTTATTTAATTGTTGCGGCCCAATGCGTGGCCACTTGGATGGTGGAGTGGGTAGCGGAGACGCTTGATGGATCAAGCCAATAATGGAACAATCGTAATATAGTGCGAGATTACTACCATTAATTTAAAAACAATTTAGTTATTCAAATTAGGGTGAAATTTAAAACTTTTTGCCGTCAAACGATAAGAGTAAAAGGCAGTTCTAAAACGCCCACCCTTCACCACTTCCTATGAGTTTGCTGGAAAGAAAAAGTGGCGCAACAAACTCCCCAGCAACACATATCTGTCTTTCATGTTTGAATAACAATAGAATCGGGTATAAATCCGTGTTTCAAGCCACAATACCATACGAAATCTTATCATTTCAATATTACAAGTGGTTTCCTTTTAACTAGGTATCTACAGAATGAAATTCATTAGCCAAGTATTAATAATTTAATTAAATTTCAAAGCAATAACAATGCAGACTTGGAGTAACGTGGCTTTGTTTTGGACGTTCACGGCATTATTGTTGATATTCTAGATTAAATTAATTAAACTTAGTTCCTTGAACTTGTTACCAATGTAAGTGTTCAAGTCTGAAATGGTTACTAATTCAGAAGACAGATGTTTTTAGATTGTGCCTAGAATCACAAAATCGGTCTCATCTCAGCGGCCCTTTATCTATACTAATAAATAAAATTTGTTTGTTTGTTTGTAGGGATTTAACTTAAAAACTAATGGACCGATTAAAAAAAATATTTCTCCATTAAAAAGCTACAACTTCATGAAGTATCATAAGCTATATTTATTTCCAGAAATAATTAGGGTTCGGTACTAAAACTTGAATAATGTAACCCAAGGTGTAAAAAAATTGTCCACGAAGGCGAAGCCGCGGGCGGAAAGCTTCATATTTATTGCTAAAATTATTCATTTTTGAACTTTTTGTCTAATGCAATAAGAGCCAAATTATCGCTTACAAAGGGAAACAAACCCACAGTACAGCGCACCCAAGATATTCAGCCCCGTTTCCACTCGCCGAGTGGCTAATGTTTTCAAACGATATAAACTAGTTTTATTAACTCCATCCGTATGAAAAGTAGGAAAAAGAGAAAACTTTGAAATCTACACTAACCACAGTAAAAATACTAAACCGCATTAACTTTAAACTCCACTTAGAACAGGAGCACATAGTAAGCTAAATAAAATAGCAATGGTAGCAATACTGCATCGCGCCAGGCAGTTGGCCGGCCACCTAACGAGTTCAATTACGCGCTGTACTGATGCTCGAGGGCCACGGAGTAGTGAGTAAATGGAATGATATGACCGTTGACAATAAGTGTTACGATATCTACGTACATTGTCCTCGTAAGGTCCAAGCTTGGAACTCAGAACTTTTTGTTAGTTCCACCTGGCCACGTGGCACGCGGTCATGATTTGCATTTGCAGACATTCAGTTTCATTGAATTTTGGATTCCAAAATATCTTCTATGATAATATCTACATGCATATCTCTTATTAATTTGATCAGAGGTTATAGTTAAATTATTCAGAAAATTGGTTTTTAACTGACTTCATAATTAAAAGTCTATTTACGTTCATATGAGAAAACAAATCTGTAATATTTTTAGAACGTAATGTCATGGTGCGTTGAAACTCATTCACTTATTTTCTGTGTAAGCATTCTCTATATCTTTACTGCTCCGTGACTTTAGTCGACGTGTTAAACGAGGCATACGATGGAACTTGAATGAGAATACACGAACTGACTGAATATTGACTTGACAAATGTAAACATTGCAAGTTTTACATTGGTACGGTTTACGAGTGAAAGTAGGTAGGTAGGTACTCTATCTATCTGTACAAAATGAAAACCCGCATGCGTTAATTGCTGAAAAAGCACTGTAACGTACTCAGAATTTATTCAGCTCTTTTTAGCGATAACATTTTTTTATGGCCATTTATTTCAACGCGTTTTTTTTCGAATGCGTAGAATCATTGATATTATTATTTTTGTAGGTGGATATAAGTATAAATATAGAATTATATTTTATGAAACATGGAATATTAGCAGTACTTATACATAGTTATGATCGTCCATTCGAACCCTGAAGCCTGATTTTATTAAGGAATTATTCATTGCTATTAAATTGAAGCTTCAATGCGAAAAGAGGTTTGATTCCCATCACTGAAGATATGCTTGGTAGGTCACCACCATCGGTTAATTCATTGCCCACAGTTGGGCGAAGGTCTCTCCTCATGCACCAAAAGCAAGAGCACTGATCAGCACGCTTGTGAAATTATATCATCATCATCATCATAATCAGCCTATGTATTATCCCACTGCTGGGCACAGGCCTCTTCTCATACAGAAAAGGCATGAGCATTTATCACCACGCTTGCTCAAGGCAATTGGCAATTTCAGACTTTGAATTCCAGGTTTCTTGACGATGTTTTCCTTCACCGTTAGTCAGTGGTGTCTAAGATATATCTACTTAGGAAGTACATATGACTTTAGCAAAGTAACATTGGTACTTGCCAGATTTCGAACCCGCACACTCGTACACGAGAGTCAGGTGCCTTAACCACTAGGCCACCACGACACTAAATTATATAGAGTTACAGATATATTTTTCAATTCCAGGTTATCTCGCGATGCAATGCATATTTGAAGACAACTCGAAGCAAGGGTAGCATCTATTTCAGGAGTGTCTGAACGTCGATATGCATTATTCCATCTTGCCCCATTGTCTGATAGCAGTTAACTGAAAGATATAGGTTACTAGGATGCGAGGCGCTACCGAGTGACACGTCATTATTTATACACAATTGTGATCGCTCATCCAGCATTTGCTAGAGATACGAGGCATTGAATAGCGAATATTGACGAGTGAATCTGTTCAAAGTAAGGTTTCGTGTATATCGAGGTATGACAAGAAAATTTGAGATAATGAGGTCGGACATGGAGGCTAAAATATTTTTTTTCTCGCCTTATTCGTGGATTAAATCTTATCTATCAAAGCTGATTAGGTTTTATGTGTTTGATCATGATTGCTATCCGGCCCGGCAAACTTCGTACCGCCCCTGAATTTTTTATCATCAATTTTCCAATATTTTTAGTAGTTATTCTGCTATTCGAGACAAATACAATAAATCAAAACCATGAAAAGCGGTCAAGCTGTTCTCGAGTTTTAAGTGTTCCAACAAACCGTACTTTGTTAAATATTTTAAGATTAAGATTATTTATTTAAATAATTAATGTGTTTGATTTATAATCCATGAAAATTCAAAGTGAACGTTGATGCCGCTATTGTAAATAATGCAATAAAATAATATAAAGACCTCCATGTTCGTGCTTTTTGTCTATTGCCAGCAATTCATCTTACCTGCCTAGCCTTTTTCCAACTAGCCTGTTGGGGTCGCCTCCAGTCTAAACCAGATGCAGCTGAGTACCAGTGTTTTGTATGGAGCGAATGCCTATCAGCGGATAAGATAAGACTGATTGTCAAACTTTCTTCTACCTACCGTACCTGGGACTTCTGACTACCGTAACGACTGTCAAAGATCTACAAATAGCATCCAGAACCAACACCTTAACGTGCTTTTCGAGGTACGGAGGAGTCTCGCTATGACATAGATTCATCCATCCATCATCATCATCATTCATCATCATGGTCATCCACGGACCAACCGCGCCAAGCGACAGTTGAAATAAACCACATTAGTGTTTTAATAAATAAAATAAACCTGTACAAAATATGCAATCAGAGTGAGTTGAAAAATATATTATGTTACGTACACAATTTTTGCAATAATCTACACTAATATTATAAAGAGGAAAACTTTGTTTGTTTGTTTGTTTGTAATGAATAGGCTCAACAACTACTGGACCGATTTTAAAAATTCTTTCACCATTCGAAAGCTATATTATCCACGAGTAACATAAGCTAAATTTTATTTTGGGAAAAAATAGGGTTCCGTAAGATATTTGGGTTTTTCGAATACAAGGTGTAAAAAATCAACCAGAAAAGTTCTTTCACCGTTAGAAAGTTACATCTTTACGAAGTGTCATAGGCTATATTTATTTCCAGAAATAATTAGGGATCGCTACTAAAACTTGAATAATGTAACCCAAGGTGTAAAAATAATGTCCACGCGGGCGAAGCCGCGGGCTGAAAGCTAGTAAATAATAATGAAATAGTCATAGACCAAAATGTATTAAAATTTCCGTTTTTAATACATTTTGGTTTTTTTTCTGCAACAAACCATGTTTGCGTTTTAAATATTTAGGTACGAATGGATAAAATAATATTTTGTCGGAACACAGAACTGAGTGGTAAAGTATTTGCCCAGGCAGGAACAAACAGAATTGTAAATGTATTGATTTTAGTGGGAATTATAACACATACCTATATTTTTTTTCTTTCATAGCTCACACAGATATTTTCTGCTAAACAACTAAAAGATTTCCATGGCATTTATATAATTGTTTTGAACACAAATGATATGGTAAACAGCCATGGCTACTAACACTAAACCGAGTTTAAGAGCGAGTTTTAGAAGCAAGCAAACAAAACTTGACTCTGTCATTTAAGAGGTAGAGAAATTGACTAGATACATTTCAGTACAGCAACCCAATTAGACGCAGTTTGCACGTGTATTCAAAATATCACTAACAATCTTTAAAATCTAAATTCACGGGAAAAAAACATTATTAACTGGTGCCGACTTTGCAAGGTTGAGGCTTATTGTACATCGACAGCAAGGCGCTTATTGTTGATGATCTGAAAAATAATTAGAACTCTCATGTAGAAAAAAACGTATGTAAGAATTACAACCTTTTTTTTTGTAAAGAAAACGTTGCCCCACATGTGCATTGTTGTGCATTTTTAAAAAATTGCAGTTAATATAATCCTGCATAAACTGTACATCGACTTACAACGACGCCGGCGCTTACACTAACCCGACGACGTAGACAACGCCGACACTAACACCGGAGCTGTCGACAAACCCGTCGCCGATACTAACAACAAAGCCGACGCGGACCCCTGTCGTCAACGCCTACCAGAGACAATCCAAGACGACGACGTCACGTCTGAAGCCGATGCCAACACCAACCCCATGCCGACAACAACTCTGAGGCCGCCATCGAACAGCTTCGGGTAGCTTCACAAGTAATTTATCTAACAGTCGATAAACTTGTAAGGTGGAAAATTTTGTTCGGTAATAAATAAATAGAATTTCCTTTCTTAGTCCGCATATTGAGACGTACTTAGCTACATAATTATCTCAGTATTTTCGGACGCAATACCACTTATTGCTTGAATGTAATTTTAAGGCGCTTGTGAAGATTTTTTTATTTATCAACAAGCCGGCCCGGCGAACTCCGTACCGTCATTTTTTTTTGTTATTTTTCCGATGTTTTAATAGTTATTCTGGTATTTGGGACGGAGACAAATACAAAAATCAAAAACCATGAAAATCAGTCCAGCCGTTCTTAACTTATAAGTGTTCGAACAAACCCGACTTTGCTTCATATATAAAGATAGAAAGATAGACTAGATATTTTCCATGGCTTCGGATTTATAGTAATATTAGTATTGGTAGTAAGCGTAAGGATAGAAAGGATACATATGTACGGAGTCAAACTATTCAGTCAAGGTTTTGGTAGCAAAAAATATTTAGTGTAATTATTCTAGGTCCACAGTAGATAGGTACAGAAGAGAAGAGAAGGGAGAAGAGCTACAATGTATAGATGTATGTTTGTTACTCTTTCACCCAAAAACTACTGAACTGATTTCAATGAACTTTGGTAAACACATAGTTTATAACCTGGATTAACATATAGGATACTTTTTAATCGAATGAGGGACACATAGGTTATATCCTTAATTAACATATATAGGCTACTTTTAAACCAAGAGCGCGAAGGAGATCACTCGGGATGCGAGTGAAACTGCGGGAAACAGCTTAACAAAATAATTAGTCATGACTAATTATTTTGTTAAGGTACTAATTGCGATATTTAAACATAGCAACACCCTTTGTTTTAAACAAAAATCACCCTTAGTGAATCGACACTAGAGGTAAGTTGATCGTTATAGCTTCTAAAGTTTCCACTTATAAGGTTCAGTGACCAGCTAACAGGCATTAAGTGAAATAAGTAAGAAGCCTCGTTAAGTGAGTAAACTTATCCTGGAGGATTAGCTTTACGGTTCATTTACACTAGTATCTAGTCTGTAATGGGACCTCTGAGGTAGGCCCCAGTTATCTTTGGATTGGTTAAAACTTTGAGGAAGCAAACATTAGCCTTATATGTGCCTTATATGATTTCCCGCTAGATTTTATTTGCAAACAGAGCTAAGAAAAATATTATTTGCATTTTTGGGGTTCCGTAATCTACAAGGAACCCTTATAGTTTTGCCTTGTCCATCTGTCTGTCCGCGATATAGCTCAGAGGTTCTTGGTACAGTCAGAGTCAAATAGTTGGTGACACTCAGGGTATTCAAATAAATAGACGCATTTTTTCATCTTAGAAACCATTTTTTTCTATAACATGCTGGTTTATTTTTCTAATCTGTTCCATATTTTTGAATACTTAGAATGCTTGGATACCATTGAAGCGATGACTGTTACCATATTTATGGCGCTTTGATTGAACCTATCTATATGACATTTTAAACGTCTCGACCTTTTGAGCGACTAAAGTGCTGACAACAATATGGAAACTTTGTGTGTACCGATATTATTGACTTTTTGGTTGCGTCTATTTATCTGAATACCCTGAGTGTCACTAACTATTAGACACTGACTGTACTAGAAAGCTGAAATTTAGTATAGATATGTACATTGGACACGCCGACAAAGTGATAAAATAAAATAATTGAAAATATTTTTTTTAGAGTAGCTCCCAAACACGTAAAGTGGGGATGATATTTTTTTCTCGCGTATCCCTTCGTGTGAGGTATCGTTAGATAGGTCTTGTGTGCAAACACAAATTTTCGGTTAAGTGAGCCATTTGCGAAATATCTTACTTTTAAGTGGAAACTTTTGCTCGATACGAGTGTTCCCCCCCTCTTAACTTTTGAATGGCTATATCTAGAAATGTGAAAAAAATCCCAAACGTAGCTCATGTAATGAACTTAAAAGGAAAATTCAGGCACTTGGCCGGTTTTTAGTATTTAGTATCTATTCTAGATCTCTAAATACAAAACCATCTCAAAGCATCTCCATCAACACACTAACCAGTTGACTTATAATAAATGGAACGTTTGCTTTAACTTTTGATTAAATCAAAAAGTTTTCAGTATCCCGGCGCAGCACTGCTTCAAAGTAAAATGTAAGAAATTGTTCAAAGTTATTTCAACTACTGTGAAGTAAATTCAGGGCTAAGAAGGTTTCAGGATTTATTGTGTCATCAGCTTTAATAATTAAAACGTCTGGCTTAAATAAAATGAAAATTGTTAGTACTTGTTTCTTTAGAAACGCACAATTGTAACTTTATTTAGGGTTCCGTAGTCGACAAGGAACCCTTATCGTTTCTCCATGTCCGTCTGTATGTCTGTCTGTCTGTCCATCCGCGGCATAACTCAGAGGTTGTTAGTACCCTACTAGATAGCTGAAATTAGGAATGGATATGCGTATTGATTACACCCATACACGTAAAGTGTGAATTAATATTTTTTCTCGCGTATGCCATCGTGGTGGGTTTCGTTTCAAAAATAAGGATTTGTGAAAACCATCAGTAGAATTCAGCTATATTTTCTAAACTTCATTTTCCTGTAGATTTATTTTTCCTGTTGCTATGCTATGTAGCAAAAGCGAAATATGCCTAAAAATCACAGCAATTTTAGAGCAATAATGAGAAATCAACTGTTCTGATGTGTTTGTCTACAATTAAAGTGACTAGCCATAAAAACAAAGTTATCAGCAGATAATCAGTTTATTTTTTTACAAAATAATATAATTTTAGAACGGATAATTTCTTCGAGTGTTGATCCTGTAGATTCTGGAACTGTAATAAAATAATCAAATTATTTTTCTACTCTAAACTGTTTAATCAGTAGTAGAAGTTTTACACATTTCAGTCAAGATTCGTACTCATTTGTTAGCGCACATTGCACTCCATTCAATCATTAGTTTAGCCCAAAAAATACTTTTAAGAACCTTGGTCCATCATGCAACATTTTCAAACAAACGCTTTCTTGAACTAGCTTAAGAATTTATAATTATTTATTCATGGGTTTTCACGATTTAAAAATAAAATAATGGTAGGTACGTACCCAGTTTTAGATAACCGTGTGCCACCAATTACCAATGGATTTCCACTGCACCTGTTGAGGTTCAGTTGGAGAGTTGAAGAGCATGGTGCTCCTGTTAATTCAAAATTGAACATCGACGCTGCAAATAGTTCATAGGCGCGTTCATGGCTACAGGCGTGGGTCACGCAGCCTGGTTGGTTGCTACCGCCGTTTGCGTAGAAGTCTATGTCACCAAGAGCAGTGCCGATCCCGTTAGCTAATAGACCAGAACCATCAGTGTGGAGTACTTCGACGTACAAAGCATCAGTTCTGGTCAACCGGTCTGAGGTGCTCCCCCATTGACTTCCAGATGGATCCAATCCTGTAAAGACGGTACAAGTATGGATAAAAACTTAATTTTCATTGTAAACTATGTATTCGGTATAATATGTATGTATACATAATCTGATTAGGCCAATCTTGTGAGACGTGCTTCGGTTTTTTTTTAATTGTGTGATTAAGGCAGCTTTTGTATATCACTGATAAGATTTTTAAGCATCTCTACTGTAAGAACTATGTACAGATTATAATAGAAACTCATGACATTTTAATAAAAAAAATGTTGCATTCACCGGTGATTCTTCCAATCCATGCAGTCGAGGCTCTCACCCGTCTACCGGCAATACCGACAACATGAGCTCCAAGGCCGAAGCCTACCACATGCAGCTCAGCTAAGACTGCAGAAGTAGGAAAGAACTTTACTATGAAATCTGCCAAATTTTCAGCAACTAAAGGTACACTTTCCACTGCGACTGAGTAACTGTAGCTGGCTTCCTTTGACCAGTCCACCACTATGACGTTTAAAGTAGGATCTTGGAACTTCAATATTGCTGAAAAAAAAAAGAATTTTTAGTAGGTACCTATTATGAGTTTTTGGTTAACACTATTATGAAGCTTGTGAAAAATTTACAAGTTTTCAATGTATTGAGGCATTTTAGTAAACCAATATAAAAATATGCGTTCTGCCACCCATTAATTTGTATTGTAATTGATAAATCAATTCAATGAATGCAGAATTAATTAATTCAATTAACCACTTTATGCAGGATTAATTTTAAACCTGAAGTGACGTTTTTATTAAAATATATTACGAGTAATAATAATTATATAATTACCTTCTTTGACAAGTGGATTGAGTGATGTGGTTGCGCTTCCACCATGCCCATGGACTAATATTATAGTACGGACGCTTGAATCAAAAATTGCTGGTAAGGAGTTCCCAGTGGGGTCTATAGTCTGCGGTGATTCCATGTTTTTCCTAAAAAAAAAATAAAAAATATAATGAACAATAGTCATACTGACGCGTTGGTCCTAAGATTACTCTAACTAGTAGCAAATTCGATTCTTAGGTCAAGCAAAGTATTAGTGGGTTTTTTTAAGTGATTATTTTTTCAATAGGAACTCGCTCAATTTTCTGATTAATGGCATTCCGGTTGCAAGGAAAAGAAGCCAAACACTTTGAACAATAGAAAAGTGGCGTTATCTTATGTACATAGCAATATTGTAACTCATTATATGTTGTTATCTATATTTGTACTAGCTTTCCGTCAGCAACTTCGCCCGCATGGGCTATACGTATTCAAATAAAAATGACAGAGTTTAATACAAACTTTGCCCCCCTTTAATTTTGGAAAATCCTTTCATATCAATTTCTTATCGGATGCCTAAGTCATACAAAGAACACACCCTCCAAGTTTCAGTTTAGGCTGTGCGTTGATCCGTCAGTCATTCAGGACAAAGCATTTTATATGCATAGATTCAATCATTTTGTTTTCTTCCTTCAATGTAAATTCCTAATCAGGGTTAAATTAAGCTTACAAATATGTTTTGCTGTGCCCAACAGGGTCCACAGTTGTCACTAAACTATATTCTTGATACCTCAGCAAAATTGTGAAATGCAATAAATAATTGAGTATTGAGTATTAAAGTTTTTGTGTACAAAAATAATTAATCTTTGTTTTAGCTACGTATATCTGGAGTAGACAAAGCCATTGCATTGGAGTACTTACACTGTATATAGATAATATGTATTTGTCAATTTCGCTTGTCCATAGCTCACTGAAAATAAAATGACTTGAATTATCGAGATGAAGAAACAAAATTTGTTGAACAGAAATTAAAAAATCACATTATAAATTTAAATTGGTAGGAAAAATCACCATATTTTGCCTTAAGTTTATTATTGAAGTATGTTCTATAAGTATTATAACCTCTCTTTACTCTTAGATAGGCTACGAAAAATGTATGAGAATTCAATATTTTCTCAGACTGAGCCACTTTGCTACTCGCAAATGATTTCACGAAGTCGCAAAGAAATATGACCCATGCAATACCTTTTATTTTGCTATATTGTTATTTTGGGAACTAAATCGAAAAATATACCATTAACGATTTTTTGAGGAAAAATATTCAATTCAAATAAATATTTAATGTAAAATGCCTTACCTGCTACAGCAGCCAAAATAATGGCTAACTTCCACATGACTGGTCGATTAACTGTTTGTTGACTATGAATAATTTGCGAATGCGTTTGTTTTTATAAACACCTGAATATTAGTCATTGTTAGTCAAATCAGATTACAAGATACGATAAAATAAAGTCCCATTTGACTCTAAGTATTGTGATAAAGAAAAACTATCTCTTATCATCAAAGGTCATTTATTTTTTTGCCGAAATAGGTATATTCGATTGTTGATTGTTTTAAAATAGGTTATCTATAAATTATCGATTTGATGTGTATCAGTTTGATGGAATATCAGTGTAATTTAGCAAGGATGGTAGCGATGTTATCTTTTTTATACTACTATTTTGTACAATAACGCATTGAGTTTCAGACGTCATTGATGCACACTAATTAATTGACGCAATAGCAGTTTATCTCATTCCCAAGTTTGATTTGGCGAACACTTTTGGAAACATTTCTGTAAAAATATGGATATAAATAATACCTAACATATCGATTCACGATAATAATATCCAGAACTATTATTTGGCCTTCGTACTCGTTCAAAAGTGGAGGTAATCTTTAATGTACCTATCCCACTGCAACAATATAAGGTCAAGAAAATTAGATACTAATAATAAATTAGATGTTGGTGTCTGTTTAATTTTTTTCAACAGTTGATTACGATCTGTTCATATGCGGCGAGGAATCCCTTTCCACTTCACAAGATGCTATTAATATTAAAAATATGAAAGTTTGTGAGGTTAGATAGATGTATGCACAAACTATTGAAAGATAGTTTGCAGTCTGGATTTACACATAATAAGTTTTTTTCTGCACCCAATCTTAAGTCTCCGCAGACGAAGTCGGACAGAAGCTAGTATACCTACATATAAAATGCTTCGTCCTGAATGACTGACGGTTCAACGCGCAGCCTAAACCGCTGATCGTAGAGACCTGAAACTTGGAGGGTGTGTTCTTTGTATGAGGTAGGCATCTGATAAAAAAGGAATTATGCTTCCGAATAACTGCTGCTGCTGCTAATAGAGGTAGTGAAAGAGGGAATAAAAGTTAGTATGAAACTCTGTCATTTTTAATTTAAATAAGTATAGCCCACGCGACCGAAGTCGCTGGCGGAAAGCTAGTCTATAATACATTATAAATGGGAAAGTTTCTGAGTATGGATTATTGGTACTCTTTCACGCAAAAACTACTTAATGGATTTTGATGAAATGTTGTACACACATAGCTTACAACTTGGAATAATTCATAGGTTACTTTTTATTCGGGTTCGTGCAGTCGTTCCCTGAGGCCGCGGGCGAAACACTAACGGACTAATAAACTGCATCAATGTTCAACACGCACATACCTTTGAAAAAAAAAAATGTTAACCAAGTATTCTAACTTTTTATACAAATTTAAATTAAAACCTATAGTTTGGTTCGTTAACTTCATAACAGCGTAGTATCATTATCCCTAAGTGTATGTTTGTATACTGGAAAGGGCCATTCAATTTTTTTTAACAAAAACTTCGATGTTTGACGAGTTTCTTTGTCTGGGAGTTGTCCAATGTAAAATGACCAATTCGTCAATAAATAGTAGATATTATTATTCTATTCAAGAACCGCTTAAATTAAGGTTACGATTATATGGTAATGGATATTCAGAAAATTACCCATACAACATACCTTTCTTGTGTAACGATCAAAGCCATTACCTATGCCAGCGTAGCCCATCTAATGACTTACCTGTAGCAACAGGCTGTGGTTGAAGCCCTATAAAAGGGTCGCAACCCTTGAGCAATTTAGCCTCATGACACCAAAAAGGGGGTGGAAGTCAACCCAGCACTAATTGCACTTAGATGTACATTAACGGTAACATTCTTGGTACTTTAATGTTTCAGAATATGTTCAGCCGTTTTAAGAGATAATAGTGTGCAATTTTGTAGTTATGCGAGTTAAATATAATATGTACATGCTACATAAAAATATCTAAACTAATCTATTATCTAATAGCTGCTATCAGAGGTACATTAGGGAAGTAGATAACGCATCTGAAAAAAAAAATGTCTTAAGCCAAGCAACAATTTCACTGTAAAATAAATATGTAGGTAATATTAAAGAACATCAGGATTAAATCAAATTAATTCAGTTTTTAATCGAGTATTTTTTATCCTAAATAATATTATACATCCGAAAGTGAGTTTGTTTGTTTTTCTTTCACGGTTAAACGGCTGAACGATATAATGTAGTAGGTAAAGAGATAGATGGGATCCTGGAAACGGTTATAGGGTACTTTTTATCCAGATACATTAAGTAGTTCTGTCCGGATGCAGGCAAAACCACTGGTAATAGCTAGTTCTTAATATTCGTATAGAAATTCAAGAAGGCAACAAAATATTGCTAGACGTCACTATCGACTGGAAATAAGTTGGCCCTTTCTTTGTCATAAATGTTTCATGACTAATTTCAACAATTAACTAAGAAATAACCTGGAGCAACCCTCGTTTGAAGCAGACACTCTAGACACCACACTTTTCAAAAGTTATTTATTCAAGTTAGGCTGAAAATCAGCACTTTTTGAAAGTCACATTTACAAAAGACAACCTCCAAAACGCCCGCCCTTCACCACCAAAACCAGCCCCGAATTACATAACTCATGTTATTCGGGCACACAACGCATAATATTATGCCGTTAAAGTGAGCAACTATCTTGGATATCCTCCGTTGTAGGTCAGTTCGGTCGCGATTGACGCATACAGCAAGAAACTTGGCAGTCACTTGGTGTAGCTCTTCCAAGTGCTATAAGTTATGAGGGCCACTCACTTGCTGACCCAAAATTACTTGGTAGACAGTGGCGTTGCTTGAAGACGGCTCAGCTCAGGGACCTAGCACGAACGCACTGATGTAATCGTAACGTAATGTAAGCGATTTTCGAATCATAAATACAACAGTATCAAAGCAAAATTAAAGTTTAAAATGCATAAATAACATTTTGCAATATCCAATGATAACATTAAAGTCATCAATTTAAATAAATAGTATGTGAAAAGTATTTATTTAATATTTCATTCACAAGATAAATTAAAAAAAATTAAAATGACCTATGTAAAAATGCCTACATCATTTTGGAAAAGAGCTGATACTCTTACACTGCTGGACCGATATTAACCAAACGTAGTTAAAAACCACCGCAAGGAACTGGCTTTCAAATGATAAAAAAAAACCGCATCGAAATCGGTCCATCTGCTTTAGAGCTACGATGCCACAAACAGTTACACACAGGCAGACAGACGGACATCGACGTCAAACTTATAACACCTCTCTTTTTGCGTCCGGGGTTAGAAAATCGCTTTCGATAAGAATACTTTTTTGAAAGTGATTCATGCTACAGATCGGAAAATAAGGATAAATAAGTGAATGGAGCATTTATAATCCAACTAATTCCTGACTCATCGAATATTCTAAGAAGATTAATCTATATCTTTATAATATCATAGTTTATAGGTTAATGAAATAGATATTATTATTTATGCAGTAGAATATTGCGTTAATAGCTTTGTCCATATCAAATTTCAGCTTTCTAGTACTACGAACCTCTGAGCTATACCGCGGTTAGACAGACAAACAGACGGACATAGCAAAACCATAAGGGTTTCTTGTCGACTACGGAAACCCTTAAAAATATGAGAATATTTTCATATTCTCAACTTTTGTAGTGACTGGGCGTAGGTTATTAATTTTAACAACGCTAGATTATAATGTACTAGCTGTTTCCCGCGGTTTCACCCGCATCCTGAGGAAATTACGCCAAGCACCCGAATGAAACTTACCTTATAAGTTACTCCATGTTATAAGCTACATGTGCACTAAATTTCATCCAAATCCAATTAGTATTTTTTGCGTGAAAGAGTGGAAACATCCTCACGAACTATCGCGTTTAAAAAAATAGTAGGATGAACTCAGACAACCTTTCTTTTGTTCTAGATAGTTTTACACATACCTACAATATTATTTTGTCTCGTAATGTTTATATTATGTTGATAGTCATCATGTTTTGTTTAGAAATATTTAGAATAGTAACACTTACGACTAAGAACCTATCTTTAGAGATGTTATCTAATTTTAATCTCAACCCATTTATTAATAAATTAAAGTGGTATCTATTAACCTATCTGTTGTTTATTGTTTTTTTTTGTAATTAGTCTTAACGTGTTCTATCACCAAACAATAGAACTTCTTTTTATTGTTTTATCTAGGTTGATAGGTTGCTTTTACTAATAAGGAAATATAAGCAATTAGAATAAGAATTTTTACTTTTCTAAAAATACACAAAATATGTTTTACACATTAGCCCCAAACTAGGCAAGCCTGAGAAAGAGGGTTGGAGATTGGACCAACAGTTCATAATAGGATTTAATTTGATAATCCTATTTTCATGGCTTACTTCATATAATATTATGCGTATAGGTTTAATACTGAATAACAGGACAAATCGATATAGTTAAAACACAGTAATCTATTCAACTCGTCAAAACGATATGAACCCAAATTCGAAGGGTTCACTAGTAGCTACTGAAGAGCTCCACTGACCACCTACTGGTTCCATCATCAGCTCCGAGAAATTATAGTATTGTCATCCGAGGTACAAATACAAAGGTATACATTTTTTAGATTTTTAATTAGTAACAAGTGGTGCTAAGAATATGTCTTGGTCGCCCAGTGGTTAAAGCAACTCATGTTCAAGTATGCAGGTTCGAAACCTGGGGGGTTAGACAAGTGGCAAAACGCTAACGCTAACGCTAACGCTCAATGTATGGGAATGACATTCGTTTACGACTAGCTATATGTCATTCCCATACATTGAGCGTTAGCGTTAGCGTTAGCGTTTTGCCACTTGTCTAACCCCCCTGGTAAGTACTAAAGTCGTATGTACTTTCTTAGTATATTATAAGATGTCACAGACTAACGATGAAGGAAAACATCGTGAAAAAAACCTGGACTTAAAAAGTCTGAAATCACCAATCCGACTTGAGCAAGAGAGGTGATCAATGCTTTCTATGTATGAAAAGACGCCTGTGCCCAGCAGTGGGACCATATAGAGGCTGATGATATGACGTGCTGCTAAGAAAAGCGTGTTATGTCATAAAATATATGTATAGATATCTATTAATATGAATAAGTTTTATAGTCTTTAAATTGTTAAAAGTTAGTCGAGACAGTGAGGGTTCATATTACGTACAGACTTCAAAGAAGCCGCTATTGTACTGACGACTAACTTCAGTTAAAGTTTCATGTAGGTAGTTGTGGCACACGCTTTTCCGAAACACAGTTATTGTACAAGTACATTCTACTCATATTGGAGGATACTATTATATGGATGAGCTCGTCGCTAAGTAACAGCCGCATGGGTCGACCGATCAAAGGTTAAGCTGCACTTGGCACGGTCGGTCCGTGGATGGGTGACCATCTATGTCATAGCGAGACTCCTCCGTGCCTCGGAAAGCACGTTAAGCTGTTGGTCCCGGTTGTCATTTGTCCATCTTTCACAGTCGTTACGGGTAGTCAGAAGCCAGAAAGTTTGACAACCAGTCTTACCAAGGGGTATCGTGTTACCCGGTCTGGGTTGTGGAGGTCAGATAGGCAGTCGCTCCATGTGAAACACTGGTACTCAGCTGCATCCGGTTTAGACTGGAAGCCGACCACAACATAGTTGGGAAAAGGCTAGGTAGATGATGACATTCTACTTATATAATAAAAGCGAAAGTTTGTGACAATCTATGTATGTTTGTAACTCTCTCACATAAAAACTGCTGAATGGATTTGCACGAAATTTGGGATTCACATTGTTTAGAACCTGGATTAAAACATAGGTTAGGTTTTTTTCCGGTTACGTGCAATAGTTCATTCGGGATACGGCTAAATCCGCGGAAAACAGTTACTATAGAAATTTAAACCAAATTTTTTACGAGTAGATGCATGCTTCACTGAATTTTAATGAATTGCTTTTGTTTTCTATAAAAATAATTTATTGCAGGATAATATGCGTAAAATTGTATTTAATAAAGTATGCGAAAGATGTAATAGTTACTCCAATTTAGATGCAAACGGGGGATATTATTTAGCTCATCTTGTAAAATTACTGTTAAATTTCCTCCGCCACCAAACCACAATAATATTCAAAATAATTGAATTTTCAATTGACTAATACCCAACTCTGATATTAGTCAATAGAAAATTCAATTAATCAATCATATCAATCAATAAAATTTTATTTACCATCAGGAATTTAAAATAAAATGGATCCACGAGAAAGAGTTATTCCTCGCTGTCCCATTGATGGGACAAATTAAAGGGCTCACGAAAAAACAGCCCTTTTTAGGGTTCCGTAATCCGACAAGTACCCCTTATAGTTTCGCCATGTCCGTTTGTCTTTCTGTCTGCGGCATAGCTCAGAGGTTCTTGTTACTTAAAAGCTGAAATTTAGTATAGATATGTATATTGATCACGCCGATTTTTTCTAGGGTTGCTCCCAAACACGTGAAGTAGGGATGAATATGTTTCTCGCGCATCCCTTCATGTGGGGTATCGTTTGATAGGTCTTTCAAAAATGTTATAGGTGTGTGAAGACCATTTTCCGGTTAAGTGAGCCATTTACGAAATATTTAGCTTTTAAGGGCAAATTTTTGTTCTATACGAGCGTCCCCCCCTCAAATTTTGAATGTCTACCCCTAGAAATGTAAAAAAAACACAGACGTAGCACATGTAATGAACTTACAAGGAAAATTATCATGGCTAAATAGACTTAACCGGTTGCATAGTTATAGTCGACTAACTAAGACCTACTATACTACGGAACTCTAATGCGCGTGGCCCGACACGCACTTGGCTGGTTTTTAATGATTATTTTATTTGAAATATTTGTTACTTTATCCGAGCTCTGAGATTTGCAGTTATCTTATAAAATAAACAAATGAAAGTCATTTAAATGTCAAGATGATTAATGTTTTTTTCAGATGCGGTTATTGATAGCATTTGTTTATTCTAACTCTAATACCTACTTTACATCAGTATGTAATGATTAAACACTATTTAAAGTAGTTTTATTATCATTTTTAATAGGGGGAGGTCATAAGTTCGCGCATGCGTGTCAAAAGGTTGCGAGTTCGTTCCTACTGGATGACCGCGGTAGTCGGTAGTTCATCGTGTGGTACCGGCGCAGGCTGTCGCATCGGGTCCCTCTCCGTACTCGTCCGCGTAAAAGTTTCTTTTTGTATAGAAAATAGTACAAGTTCGGTAAAAGGAACGTCGCTGAAGTTCTCTATGACGTGTATTGTGTAAGTTACGTGGAGATACGTCAACATGCGGTGGTGTTTGACTGCAGTTTTGTTCGTCGGCTTAGTTTGCTCAGGTAAGTTAACTTTTTATTAGTAGGTAGTTGATAATCTAAAGTCTATTTAAGTTTCAATTTTATAAAAATACGAATAAGATTTATTTTGATTTGTCAAAATATGGTTACGGTAGGTTCTTAAGTGTATTAGCTTACGTTAAACGGAAAAAAATACAAATTGAAAAGTATTATTTTAAAACAATTATGGCTATACTAAGAAATCTTACGTCTTTATAATACTAAATCAGTCTACCCACATATAATATAGGATTATAATTGATACGTTTTTTCCTTATAATCAACCATAAATACTTAACAACTCTCTCTTAATAAGAAAATTATTGGTACAATACTGTAGGATCTGTCAGTAATAATATTACTTGTACGTTAAATTAGTAACATAGTATTATATAAGCAACATACTTATAAAATATTATGTTAGTCTCAAGCTCTTATATAGATTAACTTACTCTAAAAATAATACACGCTTTTCGTAAAGATAACATCATCATCATTTACTATCCCACTGTTGGATAAAGGCCCTTTCTCATACAGAGAAGACATGAGCATTGATCATCACACTTGCTTTGGATTGGCGATTTCAGACTTTGTAGTCCTGGTGTCCTCGCAATGTTTTTCTTCACTGTTAGTCATTGGCGTCTAAGATAAACTTAGAAAAAATATATGAGATTACAAAATGGTACTTGCCAGGTTTTGAACCAGCACACTTATACACGAGATGCAGGTTCCTTAACCACTAGGCCACCACGAGTCTACAAACATGTTTCTACAAAATGAACAAATATCCTACTTCGAGTACCGGTGTCATTCGAGTCACGTATGTTCACGAAGGAAGCCTTTCAGTGCATCCATCAGCGTCTGAAACCCTGAAAGAAATCATATTCTGACGTAGTGAACCTTTATTTTATCTCTTCAATATTTTAGCTCCAATACATTATGTTCCTCTAGTAACCTTAGGTTTCTCTCAGAAGATTGAAGACGCCTATATTAAGTATTTTTTTAAGTATAGAATACGACCTTACAAGATTATTATCGTGGCAACACAGAATCGTATCGGATGAAACAATTAGAGCTGGCGTGTATATGTATAACATTTCAGAATTAACAAAGCCATTAATGTATGACCAATTTAATGTACAGTTAGCTCAAAAATTCGAATGATAGAAAAATATAATATTATACAATTATCACATTAATATTTTAAAAAGCTTGGGACAATCTACTTAATATGTATATTACATGAAATTCTTTTAAGTGACCCCACTTAGGTGTACCTGTCGATTTAATTGATTTATTATGTTATAGCAAAAAAAAATTTGTATGCTGACCATACCAATGAAATGAGATATTAGGTATAATATGTTCTTGAAACTAAACATGTGTGAACATTCAACGCGTGCGTTAATTAATTTTATGATTAAAACTATCGCACACTTTTAAATATTAATAAAATCATTATTTAAGTTTTAAAAAGCGAACTCTGACAATATGGCGTCCGAACATTTCAGTAGAGAAAGAACGAATAACCATGAGCGCATTTAATTGACAGGTCAGCCGGTGTGTCAATTATAGTTCGTTCAACTAATGAGGTTACGCACCAATAAAATTCATGGTGAATGACGCGACAACTCTATAAATACGATATGCTTTCAAAATCTTTGTCATCGTTGCGAATAATGTTGCCATTATGATGTTTTTGTTTTTATGCCGGACCTTACGTAAATCCCTTAATTTTTATCGGCGTTGTGTAGCGGGCGTTGGGTAAAACCGTAACCCCGCTATCACTTTGGATTGCCCTAAATAAAGTCCCAGTAAATAGGATTTTCTATTTAGGATTTCTTTAGTCGTAAAGTGGAGTTGGAACTAAGCCTATTCGTAGTCATTTTGTGTGAGGATCAACTCGATTTTTTCGCATAAAAAGGATTGTCATAATATTGATGTTATATTTTTTAATTATTGCTTTTATTTTACCTAAAAGCATACGGCTTAAAAACCTGGTAAAATATTAACCAGAACAATTGATGGTATCTTGCATAGATATATATGTTACTAAAGTAACTAGATGTGCAATCACCAAGCAAAATGCGTGCCATAAAGGTTCTGACCAGTCCTAATTCATGACATCTGTCACTTGGAAGCCAGTTTGAATCTATCAGAGTACAGCAGGACGATTTTAACAATAATATGGGCAAATTTGTAGTAAATATATGGGCAAATTTGTAGTAAATGCCATCCTTATCATACAGATGTCATGAACATTACGTTTCGGTTAGTGTGAGAGAGATAGATATAATTTTACATCAAAATGATTACTAGTTTCAAAGCTACGTCTGCATTCTAAAAAATGGTTACGTTTTTGTGACCGCGTAATGTTCAGGATTGCATTTCTATGGATATATCTCGATGGTATCTTGGCTTCGGAATTAGTTGATAGATTTACCGCACCCTGGAACGCAAAGGGCGAAGAAGGAACATGAATGGATTTTAGTCTGTAAGAGTCTGACACTTCCTCCCGCTCCACGCTCAAAGCATTAATTTGATGATTTCCAATCACTAAAAAAAAAACAAAAAAATATATTATATGATGGCTTATTGCTCAAGGTACGCACAACCGGTAAGCTTTAAAACTGCCGTTGTTTTTCCGTAAAACAAAGGCAGTATCACACTATGGGAGTATCTGTGACTGAATATAGAATTGAGCTACTAATAACAATAGTGGCTTCAGGAGTTTGAGCATAGTCTATACAGTCACGCCCCAAAGTTACGCAATTAGTGGTATTGACTAAGAGGTAAGGTTAACCGCGGTACTGTCAGCAACGTTACAATTAACTGCTATCTAAGTACAGTCAACCACGACATCCCACGATATTTACGGGCATAACAATGTCATCATCAAGTTCGGCCTATTTGCTATCCCATTGTTGAGTAAAGTTCTCTTTTCATACAGAGTAGATATGAGCATTGATCACTACGCTTGTTCAAGATGGATTGGCGATTTCAGACTTTTTAGTCCAAGTTTCCTTACGATGATTTCTTTCACCGTCAGTCAGTGATACATAATTTTAGAAAAGTCACATTGGCACTTGCTAGGTTTCGAACCCGCATACTCGTATACGAGATGCAGGTGCCTTAACCGCTAGGCCACGATGACTTCGCATTAAATAATAATGTGCAAAATAATAAACGTTGATAAAGCATATTATGCAGGACCTACTACATCATAAGGGATTCATTTGTTTTCTGCATAAATAGACACATTATTATGCTGTGAAAATTATTTATACAGGCGATGTACCGATGATGATGTCGATACGTGGTGAGTAAATTTTGACTAGTTTTTTTAAATGGCGTCAAGTTAGCATGTTTTAGTCATATTGCTGGTTCAAAAAATTATACCTATAGTACACAAATATATCAGTTTTATTGGTAAATAATTTCGTTAAAAATTTACCAAAATAGAAACATTTTTTTTCTTTTATGACTTAATAAGTTGTAAAATTACTACTGCTAATAACAAATTTTGATAACATACCTAACACCAGCGATAAAGGGAGCAACAAAATTTGTAATCAGGTCACCATAAAAGGACATAAAGCACCCTTAGATCTCGATAAGAGCATTTATCACATTATTTTATCACATTTTTGCCGGCTTCAAGGGAATTAACTTTAACATGATATTTCCCCATCAGTCGTAAAATGGGAGTGGTGTCGGCCAAGCCCTAAAGATAATCTTCCTTTATTGCCGGCTGGGTCAATGTAACTTGCCGCGCTGCCCGCGTACATACCTGAAGTAATTGAAGCTTTCATAATCCCTTATTTGCATACCAACGACATTACAATAAGGTACATAACATTTAATACAAATTTCAAACAGAATTCATTTCGAATATCATAACACTAAGCTTTCTATACTTAAATATAAATGTTGTTAAAGGAATTTATGTTCTATTATCTCGACTATTCTGTTCGTTTTATAAAAGCTGTAAGCCGTTAAATTTTACGACGGCTATGTTCAATATTTTTATATTTTTCCTACCATTCAACGCACGGTAATCTGTGAGGCGGGCAGCAGTGCGCGTGCGGCGCACTACGGACAAATTGAATTCATTTCAGTTGCCACACTTGTAATTGGTGACGTGTATTGAACAGCACAAGTGTTCACTATCTGTCTGTTACTATACGAACAATAATACAGATTCCAATTCAGTAATCGTACAATTTCTCTGTAATAACAAACTAGTTTTCTTCACTGAAGGTTTATCTAATTATTATTTTTACTTGCTAGTAACTGTGAGGGTACATTTTATGATTGAGTATACAACTTTTGCGGATAATGCTCGCTCAGACAGAGTCATTTATCTTTTGCTATGGTCCTGTTGGGATCCCGCGAGAATATAAAGGATGAAGTCAACAATCAAATATATTTCCTTCACTTTCTTTTGGTTTCGTCTGATTCATCAATCATGGTGTGATTCATTCATTACGTGTTACACTGCGCTCTCGCATCAAAATTTTGTCAAGGAATAAATTGTTTAAATTGAAACATTGGAAGGATTTAATATTTAATTAATGAAAAAAAACTTACCTAGACTACTACCGTAAATAAAATACCTACCTAGCTCCCATAATATGTACATACCTATCATAGCAAGGAGGTTATATTATTTCCAGTGTGAAAGAGAGACGGAGTAATACATGACGTCGACATCTTTTTCAAGACCTAAACTGACATAGATCACTAGAAGTCAAAAGTCCGACTGTTTGACACATTTTACGGTAAAAGTGTGCAGTTTTTTAAATTGAGAGGAAAGTAGCATTATTTATTTTGTTCCTAGTGAAAGCACATTTTTAACTTGAGTGTTATTTATAAAATTATATGAAGTTAGTTCGTTATCTACGCTATTATACTCATATAATTTAAAGGAAAATTGAGAGCTTGTTCGCCTTGGAACATTCCTGGAACTTAATTTAGCTCTTATACTAGAAAGTCACTGTAAATAATTATGTTTTTTTAATATGGAATACCTACTAACACTGTATTTATGAGTTTCTTTTAAATATTTAAGACTGACAAGAAATACCAATCTCTTAATGATTAAATTTCCAAAAACTCTCAAATGGTTTTTTTATCAAAGGATAAATTTTAATTTAATGTATCTTATTTTATAAATGACTTAAACCCTAATAATCATTATTTTCTATATTAGCCAAAGATGAGTGATTTTTCCAAAAATACAACTAAACTTGTAAAATTTACTTTTTTCATCATTTAATTACACCATTTAATAACGTAACTCGAAAAATACCATATTATTATTTCACACCTTTAGATGCTGTATTTCCTAAAAACTTTTTACAAAAAAATAAAACCGACTTCCAAAAAAAACTGAAAAGTAAAAAATAATTTTATTTAAACGCTTTACGACCAAAACATCGCTCTAGAAGTCGGTGTCTTGTAAGTTACTATTGTTAGTATTTCGCCACCGACTTCGAAAGCGATGTTTTGGTCGTAAAGCGTTTAAATAAAATTATTTTTTACTTTTCAGTTTTTTTTGGAAGTCGGTTTTATTTTTTTGTAAAAAGTTTTTTATTTTTTCGCTTTTCAGTGTCTCGGTCTTGCTATCTTAACAAAATAAACACACCACTTTTTTTTTAGGTTGTAATAAGCGTAAACAACCAAATCATCTAAGTATTTGGCATATCAGCAGGTAGAGATAAATCGTTATTTTTGATATATTTATAAAACGGCTGAACCGGTAGTGATAAAATTTATATGGGACCACCTGGAAAGTATACCCTACCAAATAAAAAAACAATTTTGCAAATCGGTCCAGGCGTCTTCGAGTAATCGGTGAACATACATAAAAAATAAAATAAAAAGATCCCGACGAATTGAGAACCTCCTCCTTTTTTTTGAAGTCGGTTAAAAAAACTTAAGAGATGTTCGATTATATTCAACTAGAAACTTTTATTTCATGTTTCAAACTTTACTTTACTTCTTTATATAGGTACATAGATAGATAGTGTATAGTTTATATCAAAGCGGAATGTGATTCAGAAAAACTAGAAAGATCAAATAAAAATTATAACTTAATATAAATAGACTTAGTCTGTCAATAATGTCCAGAAGTTGTTGAAAGGCTAGGTGGAAGCTTGGTTCATGATAAATATTGTGTCGAAAATTATTCTTTCGTTCTAAAAATAGTTTGTCCTACAAAAGAAAGACCAAACATTTATAATCTGCAGAAGGTTAACCATTACTTAATTTAATGCGAGGTCATGAATTATCACAACAATAGAAATGGCTGAATGAAAATCTTCCCTTTTTGCTTCAAAGACGAAATTTATTGCGAAAATGATTTCAAGTTTAAAAACCGCTTATGTTCAACAGTATCTGGTCAGTAGGCTGGGTATCGTATTTATAGTCTAGCCTGTCTATAATCTCGGCCAATCTCTCTTTTCATATATCTTTCTTACCTAAATCTATCATCGAAAACCCTTTGATTGGTGAAATGTAAAAGACGGAAAAAATATTTATATACAAATTTCAGAAAACCAAGTAGAACTTTGTATGATTTTTTTTTTAACAAAAGATAAGATTTTAAAAATAACATCAATCAACTATGTTAAGTCGATTATTTTATCAGTTCATTAGAAAAAAAATATTTTTTTAGAGCTTTATATGTTTTAACATAGATATAAAAAAACTGATAATTTTAATTTATTTATAAGTTCATTATTTAATTTATAAGGCTATAAGTCGCCTTTTCTTTAGGGGTTAACTTTTTTAACTAAAATCCACAAACACTTTCATATAAATGTTCTATTATAAGGTTACACATATCTTAGTAGGTACCTACAAGATTCTTAGAAGTAGCATAAGGAAGTCAGCAATCCTGTACTTTTTTCTTTCACTCTTCGTCTGAAGAAAAACTTACAACAAATCGACACGAACTTTCAAGATTAACGTAAGTACGGACAAAAAGAAGTGGCTACACTTCCTCCTATAGAGTGATTACTTAGCACAGTCAAACAACGAAGACTCCTCGACAGAAACAAGTTCGTATGTCAAATAACATATTAAGGGTTGGTTTTACGACTATTGTTACGGAGTTAGGGCTTATTTTACAGTTTTTGGCAGCGTTCCCCCGTTTCACAGCGCGAAAATTAATGGCGGACCTGCATTTGACATTTCCTACCATAACTTCGTATTCTGCCTATATAGCCTTTGTGGTTTTTAAAATATTTTTTATTTAAGCATTGAATTCGAGCTTTCACGGAGTATTTTCTTCTATCTAGCTGTTTAGCTCTATTAAATTCATTTCAATCAAAAGAACTAAGTCAAGTATTCATTAGAAGAACCCAACACTGCCAGTTTTATTATAAGCATTGTTTCAGTTTCTAAAATACCTTGATGTTTCTCAGCCTAGGGCAATAGAGTCCTAAAAATGTTTAAATCATATAATTCTAATTAAGATAAAGGAGCAAATGTAAAATGGAGTTCATTTCGTAATCTTTTTATTTGGTTTAGTTCTAATAACAATACATACATCTTTTTTGAATAACTAGTGCCTAAAGACCAATAATATTTAAAAAGAAAAAAAAATGAAAAAAGTTTCATAATTTTCGTTGGTTTCGTATAACTTTTAACATAAATATCAAACGAACGAGAGCATGATATGGAATCGGAATAACCAAGCTAGGAATATAAAATATATTAGGTGCTTATTCCTTATTGCGTATCGTAATAAAAACAGACCCAAACTTTGAGGTACTCATGCTTTTCTAAACTGATCATCTTTCTATTTTTATCGCGTGGGGTGTTGGTTCACCTACTAACCTAAGAAGCTCTAGTATCAGAGTATTCTCTGGCCTCTATCATGGAATTGTAACAATGACTTCTATTAAGGTACGGGAAGTCACACCACCAACTACCTGACATCGAGAATCGAATCCGAGACCCTGTTCATAGTAGTTGCATTCGCGACCATAACACCAACGAGGCAGTCTTAGCTGGGAATATCATTAAACATTAAGTGCAAGAAAATTAAAAAAAAAAACAGTAGTTCTGTGTTAGTGTACAAATAAAATTAATAAAATTAAAAGTTGGTAATCTGTTGTTTTTTTAACTTGATCACACTGCACCTTTATCAATTTTAAACATACGTCACAGTCCAAGGCCATTACTAGAGGAATGTTATAGGCACACCTTTAAATTTGTTTTTTCTTCTTTCTTAGTTATGTTTCAGTTTCATATCATCATCCCAAAATATTTGGGGCCTTTATCTTTTTGGGCCCTTATCCCAAAATATTTGGGGTCAGGGCAATGTGTATTTTTCTTCTATACATCTCTATCACCAATCATCCATCATTCACCTGCTTTCTAGTCATATCGTCTTTTACATAGTCGATCCAGCTCTTTGACTGTTCTCTTGTCCTAAATCCATTTACATTCATGCTCAGAATGTGTGGCTTCCCTGGCGACTATTGAACAGCCCTATAATATGACATTTGAGTACATTTTCATCTTCCACTTCTTTGTCTTTTTTTATTTTCTTCAGTTTTTGGTTTGTATAACTGAGTAGCGTACCTTGTATTATATAATTTTCTTAGCTTATATTATGTGACCGAGTTATTGTGAACATCATTACTTTTTTGAAAAGAGTATCCATGGAGTTTCTTGCCAGTTCTTCTCCATAGGTCCTACTCTTTGGAACCGTGCAACTAGTGTGACTTTTCATAAGAGCCTGCAAAGGCCTATTTGAAATAAAAATTTTGACTTTTGACTTGAACCTTTTATGATAATATATGTTATAATTTCATGTATAATGCGTATAGGTATAATACAGATGCTGACAAGTTCCACATGTAAAATCCAAATAAACAATTATTTGGATAACATTAATTTTATCGTAACAAATTAAAAAAAAACATTTATATAAAATAAATGAATATTCCGAGAAAAACTTTAAAATCCAGCCTCAATTTTAAAGTCCAATATTTCACTCAAAAAACTTAAGTTTAAGTACTTTTCCACGGACTTCTCTCAACTCGTTAATCTCATTGTTCTTAAAGACGTAAACAAACAGTAAATATAAACCCAATTGTGTCTCAGAGTAAATCCGGAAGGACTCAAACAGATAACGGACCTTTTTTCCCAGAAAGAGTTATTGCTCCTTAAGTTTCGTATTTATCTATTGCATGTTATGGGGAAAAAAGTAGGTAAGTATTGACCATAACACGACGTGTATTTTTCTTGGGATATCTTGAAGCTAGTAATGATTATTAGCTTTTCGTCAGCGTCATCACCCGCGTGGGCCATATGAATTCAAATTAAAAATGACAGAGTTTCATACAAAGTTAGCCTCCTTTTTCACCCCCTTAGGGGTAGAATTTCGGAAAACCCTTTATTATTGGATATCTACGTTATACAAAGAACACACACTCTTCAAGTTTTAGGTCTCTACGATCAGCGGTTTAGGCTGTGCGTACATCCAGACAAAGCATATTATATGTAAGGATGAGGTCATTATAGGAACGTAGCATCGAAGACGATGTACGTTATAATTTTATTTTTGTAACAAAAATTATTAGTAGATATTACATGCTTTTACCTTAAGCAAACCTTGGCAAACAGCTAGTCTGTTCATAATCCCACTCTATTAACCTCCCTGCTACCATAAACCATAAAATAATATTAATACCACCGAATAAATCTTAGCCATCTATTACCCAAGACTATTCCTCTAACAGAGATTGAACAACCTGTGCGTTTCAAAGCTATTAACAAGTCACGTGTCTCTAACGATACTTTAATAAGTTAAGTCATCGCGGGTCCGCCTTCGCAGCTTACTAATGAAATTCCCGTCTTCCTAACTTTATTACAATGGGTCAAGAGGTTAAATGGCCGATCTTCGGGCTATGCTGGGGCGGAATACTCTCGCTGCTATATTCCTTTTAATTATTGCTTTTAGAAGCATGTTTTTGATCTTTTAAAATGGTGAAAATGATAAAGGTTGGGTAGGAATGAAGTTATTTTGTAAAGACCCTGTACTATGAAGGGTCTTTCCTATGTTGGTGATGCTATTTTTGTAATGAAATGCAAAGCTTGTAAATGATCATGTTCAGTACGATAAGTAGTAAGATAATATATTGCTGGATACTTCATGAAAGACCACATCAAAGAGCATGATTTTATAATATGAAATTTAATAAAGATTCGTAAATTTATTGAGCATCGAAATATGTTTTCCATGAATTAAATTAAATTATGTCATTCATTAAGAACAATCAACATCAAGTTGCGACGTCAGTTACGAAGCTTTTGTGAGGATCAATGGGTTGGATGAGTTAATATGTGTATGCAATTAAAAATATTGAAAACTTTAATGCAATTTCAAAATTTACTCGTAAAACATTTCGGGATCGTTTGAAGGAATTCAAAGTATAACGTGGAATGTTGAAAACTATTTTAATTGAGAGCTTAATATTTTACGATTGGCATCGAATTTAACCGAAACAATGTATGTTAATTTTATTGCAATATTACGGAGGGAAGTTGAAATTATGTAATTATGTTTTTTTCATATTCTTCCACAATTTTTTTTGATTACTAGTATGTATATGTGAAGCTATTTTATTTAGATTCAGAAATAAATTATTTTCAGTTCTCTCACTTTGATAATCTTAAGCAATAGCATTATTTTTTTGCGTTCGACTCTGGGGCTTTACCATGATATGCCAACGCAGGAAAAGTTTCGTTATGAAACAGAGACAGTGCTATATGACGTTAGTAGCTGTGTCTCGCGCTCACACCTGAACAGTGATTGCAAAAACACGTAGTGATATGGCCTGCATACATAATAAGCGTTTACCAAAACGAATGAAAAGTATATACAAAGATTATAATTAATATAAATCATACATAAACTAAGTTAAAGTAAGTAGTGAGAGAGGAAACTCCAATAGAAAAGGTGAATGAAAGTACTAAGATTTAAGGCAATAGCCTCGAAGAACATTTTACTTCGTCACTGAAGAAAAGTTGTATTTTCAACTTTTTAATTCCTTTATACAAAGTTAGTTGGGTAATCCCTCGACAATTTAACTTGGGAGTTCATAGCAAATTACAAGTCACTGTAGATATAACGTATTATTATAATTTTAATTTATTCGAGTGCAGCTAGAGTTGAATCATATACAACATCATTTTACAACGTGGTTTATGCTTTGCTTGTATTCAGAATTCAACCAGCAATAACTACTACTCGAGTTAGTTTAATCTAGGCATAAAGTGGTGAATTTTGAAAATCATATGCCTGATGGATGATCAGTAATTAGTAGGCCGATTTATGAAGCATAAATGGCTTTCGCTGAATACCAATCAAAAGGGTTTATTCCCAGCAAAATGCTGGATGATTCACAACCAACTGACACTTGGGAGTAAGTAATTGACTCACTCAATAATAATTAAGGGTAGTACTCATACGCAATTAATGCAATCAAGCTACACTTTCTTATACTATGGGTATGCACTGCGTAAGAATAGATCTATCATAGTTGAAATGTTAGCATTAGTCTGGATGGTGTTGTAAGTTGGACTACGCTTAGAATCACCATTTTACCTCCTTAAAAAAACGTTGCCCCAAACTAAGAATTACTTTTTTATCGTGGATGCATTTACAAATATTTAGACTCACATACACTAACAGCCAGACCCGGAACAACTAGCTGTAGGAAATACAAATCCGTGCGGGAATCGAACCCTAAACAGCGCAGTATAGTCGATCGCTCAGCCAGTGCGCAAACCGTGTCGTCATTCATGGCGATTATTTGTACACTAATCAATTCTAAGTTTAGACATCTTATAAGCGTAAGGTTCTTGGTTTATTTATGTATGAATCTCCACATCTCTCTTTCTCTCTCTCTTAAGAATCAATGGGTATAGTGTCTTCATTCTACAGCTTGTACAATAGGCTTGCTTTCACGGTAAAAAATTGTGTGAAGAAATATTGAACCCTAGAAAAAATATCTGGGTGCGTGAAGTCGTTCTTTCAGAACACAGACAAAATCGCGGGAAATAGCTAGTAACAAACATATTAATGACATTCTTTCCTCATAAATAATAATAAATAGTTACGCTTGTACCCTCTGTCTGCGAAGGGTACAGAGTTGCGTCAGACTTCTGCTAACTAAAACCACACTTTGGTTATACTTGCACTATGTTCCCCAAAAGTTTTCTGGCGTATGCGGTTATTGTTTTGCTACTCGTTTATCACGCGAGTAAACAATGTGAGGCTGTTTGATCAACGTGTTTTTTTATTACGCAAGTTTTATCAGTTTGTGAAAAAAATACGGTTATTTTAATAAAAGTTTTCAACATTTGAAAGCTAATGTTTATTAGAATTATGAAGATCAAATTGAGCACGTGAAAGATAGGTAGAAGCTCAATTCAGAGCTCCGTACATCTATCTATATCTATCTTCTTCTATATCTTCTATCTATACTTATAATAAATCTGTAGAGAGGTCAATTCTGTACATGAAATATATTTCCAAAATAACCATCAGGGGGTGATTAGGGATCGATACTGATGCCAAAAATGCAATCAGTAAAATTTTTGTCTGTCTGTCTGTCTGTCTGTCTGTCTGTCTGTCTGTCTGTATAAACTCTATAGAAAGAAAAACTACTTGACGGATTGTAACGAAACTTGGTACAATTATTTGTCATACTCCTGAGATGGTTATAGTATACTTTTCATCACGCTACAACCAATAGGAGCAGAGCAGTGAAGGGAAATGTTGTCATTTTGTTTCAACGCGCTAATCTCAGGAACCGCTGGTCCGATTTAAATAATTCTTTCAGTGTTAGATAGTCCATTAATCGAGGAAGGCTATAGGCTATATATCATCACGCTAAAACTAATAGGAGCGAAGCACCACTATTCCACGCGGACGAAGTCGCTGGCAGAAGCTAGTAAGTAATATTTCTTTAAAATTTACCTAAAATTAATTAAAATAGGGGGCACGGCAGTGCCCTCGCTAAGACGATCAAAGGTTAATTTCCTTTTCTAGAAGAGGTATGTCGAATTTTCAAACTGTCTTAGCTCAGTTCCAGATGATGCTAGAAAGCTGAAGTTTTCAAGATGACATGTCTTCTACAGACTCACCAAATATACTAAGACCCAAGTTCACCAACAGATGGTTACCTAATCGGCCCGTTAAATAAAACCGTTTTTTAACCAGGAAGCTGGAATTTTCCTGTTACCCACTTCTAGTTCAACCCTGGTTTGGTAACCAACTGTTTCAGGAATAAAAATCTCTAATAATACGTTAACCATCGAAAATTGGAAGTTTGAATTTATGCTAAACAGCTGTTTTAAGTTAATCGGACCGTTATCTTGTTGGTGAACTTGGGCCTAAGTATCAATAATCTATATTTTATGGTTTCGGATTTGTTGGCATCTGAAACGCGCCAATTTCGATACCGATTCTTCGATACTGACTCACTGATGATCAGCAAAACCTCTAGGGTACTTTCTAAAGTTCTATCTTTTCCTCTACACTCCTATATCATATATCGTATAGGTAATGACTTTATTAACATTCAGTCTGTAGGTAAAGAAACATTATATACTATGACTTATTTAATGACTACTTTCTTTAGTAGAAGGGCATTTTATTTCGCGCGACTTCGTCCGCGTGGAATAGTAGTGCTCCGTCCCTATTAGTCTTGAGCATGATGATATGTAGCATATAGCTTTCCTCAATAAATGGCCTATCTAACACTGAAAGAATTTTTCAAATCGGACCTTTAGTACCTGAGATTAGCGCGTTCAAGTAAACACAAACTCTTCATCTTTATATATTAGTAAGTATAGAATAGAATAGAATAGAATATTCTTTATTGCACACAAAATAATGGACAAAAAAACAAGTATCATACAGTAACAGTGTTACAATGGGCGGTCTTATCGCTCGTATATATAGATTTTGTTATAAAATAAATGTAATAGGTATTTACATTATGAAGAGATCTGTTACACATCAGAGTTCATCCTAAAAACTACGCAGTTTGACGTATGTCAGTAGTACATCCCTCGCTGAGTAATTAACCTAATTACCCTACACGTTCAGGTGCATGTTGGTATCTCACGTAACTCTGTATGAACCAGCACAGTACAAATGTACTTCTAATTGTACGTGTACCATCTCTGACTGTAAAGCTTTATGATTAAACTTGCTGTTACCCGCGGTTTTACCCGCGTCGAGGAAACCATTTAACGCACCCTAATAAAAAGTAGCCTATAAACGGCTTCAAGATTTTATCTATCTCCGTATTAAATTTCAGACAAATCGGTTCAGCTGTTCTACTGTGAAAGTGTAGCAAACATACACATATACATACACTCACAAACTTCCGTATTTATAATATTTGTAGGATGACCATGGTAATATTTAATACTCAATACTTTATTGCATTCCATAATATGTGTAAATGTAACAGTTGGTATTTTAGAGTTTAGAATCAATTATGGACCCTGTCGGGCACAGTAAAGTAATATGTAATCGCAGTCTATTTAGAAAGAGCAACAGTGACTATAATGAATTTGTAATACCTACTTATTATATCTTCTCTTCTTCTTAACGTGTGGTCTACTAACCTAACAAGCCATAGTGTCAGAATTTCCCTCAAATCCGCCTGACGGCCTCTCACATGCAATTGCAACACCAAGAAGTCCTTCACGCAAGTCAAAAAGACCTATGTCCTTCTCCAAGTTTTAATCTATCTCCTTAAAAAAATTCATCTTAATCACTAGCCATTTTACAGGAAAAGAGTATTAGACAGACAGACAAAGTTGCTTTCGCATTTATTATATTAGTAAGGAAGTACGATATTGTAATTTCAGAACATTTTGGTTTCACCACCGTCATTTTTATGTTCACTTCACATTATTCGGTAAACGATTCCTTGGTCTTTCTTTATTCCTATATAAAGTTAGTAGAAATTTCAATAATTCAATCTCCAGAGGTTTCTATGTTAACATGTTATGTAAAATGTCCTTATTCGGTGTGTTATTTTTAATTTTATACGAAGCAATTTTAATATTATACTTTTATTAAAATATGCAAAGATGGTTTTGTTGGTTGTACGGAAAATAGACTTTGTTTTTGGGTCTAATGTAATAAAATTAACCTTCGTCTCCCTTAACACCAATTTGCTCATAGGTACAATGTTTTATCTTTATTTCATTATAACAACAAATAATAATATTTAGAGAGGGTTCGTTCTAAAAATATTACCTTTGTTAAGTAATGAATATGTTTTAAAAATTTGTTTAGTCGCTCAAAGCAAACAAGAGAATAATAATATAATTTTAAATATTAAACTTCATAATATCACGCTGTTTCCTAAATGGTTTGGCAGAGGTATACAGTGATATAATAAAAAAATATAATTTATTATTATTATTTATTGACCAATAAGCACGCAGCAATCAATCGCACCGTATCTAACGATGTATAGTCATCTCTCTCTAACAACAGATGCATCGTAAGATGTAATTAATTTTCTTTTAATTTCTTCGCGCGTATGACTATACGTATATAGCCAGGACAGTTTTTTATTCAAATGCGAAGACAACAGCGGCAAAAAGCCAGTCAGATGTAAATATCTAATATTAATACCAATCGAATCTATTATTGAAAGTTTGTTCAATAAAGTACCTATAGCAGTCATATTTTGTTCCAAGAAATGCCTACAGTTTTATGCGAAAAAGGCTTCTGAATCTGTAAACAGGCATTTGTTCAGGTCGTGGGGGAATTACAAAGAGTTCGAAGTCGACAGCTGTTGCGCGGTCCGTGACGCCAGATGTCACCATCATCGATAATAATAAAAACACTATTACACAATGATTTACAATTTAACTTCATACGTAACATGCGTATCTCCATATTTCTTGTAGGTTAACTTCTTGAGTTAAGCTAAAGTATGAATAACAGTACAAAAGAAATTGCGACAAAAATTATAGAATATTTTTTTGTTTTGTTTGTTCACACTTCGACAGTTCTCGCACGCAGACACCTGCCGTATGCACTGAGTGTACGGTGTATGGTGTTGTTGTGTAAACCTAGCTTAACTTAAGTATGACATCATATACTCTACACTACTGAGTACTACATACATACAGTAACTCGGTGTGTAATGTATACTGGTACACATCAGTATGTTGATATTTATTGATACACAATACCAAGTGTCATGGCATTCATTTCTGTCGTCGTTTTGGTCCCTTTTTAATCCCCGATGCAAAAAGAGGGGTGTTACAAGTTTGGCGTCGATGTCTGTCTGTGTGTGTATCTGTCTGTGGCATCGTAGCGCTCAAACGGTTGGACCGATTTCGATGCGGTTTTTTTCATTAGAAAGCCAGTTTCTTGCGGTGGTTCTTAGCTATGCTAGCAGCTATGTTTGGTTAATATCCGTCCAGCAGTGCAAGAGTATCAGCTCTTTTCCAAAATGATTAAAGGCATTTTTGCGTGGGGGTTTTTTAATTTTTTTACTTAATACATGTTACGAATACTGTCTGCACGGAAAAGTTTGAGATTTTGCATAGTCTTATTTTATATGGAGAAGGAATCCAGAAAGCATTTTTTTACTAAAAACTAGTTGAATAGATCATAGAATCACCAGCGCGGCTGCGGAGCATAAGATCCATTATACGAGTCCTGTGTTGGGCAATGTTTTGCTAGATTTTTTTCCATTTAAAATTTCATTTTCATTCATTACCAACCCGGAGTCTGGTTTTATGCTCAGTTAAAAGTACTAGCCAATTTAATACACATGGTGCTTACAATAGCTTTTACTAATCCAAAATAAAATTCTCTGCAACAAGAAAGCCTTTCACAAAGCCTTTTATAGATCAAACAGAATACTAGATAACTGTCTGTATACTGAATTTACAATAGAAAAAACAGGCTAAGTATGAGTCGGAGTTATGCACCGAGGATTCCGTACATTGGAAGGATACAAGTACAATTCTTGTTTTTTCCAGCCTGCATAATTAAGTTTATATATTTTTTATTTGTACTACCGTACTCTCTTAGACTTTGCTTTTTGTCCGATTTCATGATTGTAGGTCAATTGGAATTAACTAGATTTTGATTTACTTTGCAAGTATCACGAAATGTGGTATAAGTAGGCTAGGGCAGCGCTTAGGGACCTAAGTTTTTTGTTATTAATTTTAACTTAACACCACGTACAGAAGTACAAAAAAGTGATCATTCAAGGGTTTGCTTTTCGTTTCTGAGTTACGGAACCCTAAAAACTGGCGACCTATTTTCAATAACAGCCTCGTTGATGGAATGCATTCTCTGGAAGGCTGCAGCTTGGTCTCCATCAAGCTGTATTCGAAAATGTGATCAAAAACATAATCCCGACGAACTGTAGCTTTCATCCGACTTTGGCAAAGCAAAAAGACGGGTTATGATGACCGGTATTTTTGTATGTGTATTTTATCTATTCTCTTATAACTTGTATACTACTTTTTATCATAATTTGACTATTAAGATATATTAGTCGAAGATGAGGAGCTCGTGGCTAAGTACCTAAAAGCTGCACTTGGTGATCGCCTACCTTTACATAGTTGGGAAAAGGCTAGTCGGGTAATGATGAAATGAGATGACTCCTCCTGCTATGGGCGGAGGGGGAGGAAGTGTCAGACCCTTACTTATTCCAACCCATCCATGTTTCTTCAACCTTTATGTTCCGGTGCCACGATAACTCTTTCACACTATCCCAATTCAATTCAATCCGCAAAATAGACACTGTTTGAAAGCATAAATAGTTATGGCGGTGCTCCTTCCCCGGACATCTTTCACAAAGAGCTGCCACACAATATAGTTGAAAGCCATGCTGCAAATACCACATTAATATACATATACGTAATTCTTAACTAAATAAATGGACAAACATCTGAATTCCAGAGGTTAGTAAGCTGCATTCGCCCGTTTGCCTGTCAAAGAGCTCGTAGCATTGAAAATTATTAATGGCTGCAAGAGAACACGTCAAAACGATACAGTTCAAATAGCATTTTGAATACGAGGTATAATATCGAAATGTGTATTTCATTTATTTGAATACACTGAATGTTACATACCAATACATTACATTCAATTATTTAATCAATGAATACTGGTTTGATTCCCTCAGAATATAAGATACATATACAAATAAATCAATTTTTGCGATTTGTAATCGGGATTTCATAATTATTAGCTTCAAAGAAAAATCTTACGGGGACTGTAATGACATATATAGACGTCGAAAAATAAGATTTACAAAAGCACAATGATGTAGAGAGAAAGATTAAATAATAAATTAAATTCAGATAAGTAAATCTTTGTGTCTGCAACAGGTGTAAAGTCGATCTGAATGTGATCTGTATTTTTTATAGCCATTGTATGGAAGGTTGACAATAGATGAGTAGCTGGTTCTACTCAGATAAAAAGTAACCTATAATCATCTCCAGGGCCCTTCCATCTCCGTACCCAATTCTATCCAAATTCTTTCAGCCGTTAAACCATGAAAGAATAATAAACAATGTTAGTTAGGATTATCCCTGTAGGTAAAATATTTGTGTTGATACAATCGTTCTTTTTTACACTTATTATTTCCTGATATTTAAACTAAATATCAGATAATATATATAGTTCGTGCAATCCCGCAGCCCAACTATACAAATAAAAAAAAACTTACATTTATTATTATAATATATTGGATGAATGATAATAAAAAAAAATACAACAATAAATGAAAAAAGGTTTATATAAATAACGAATACAAAAAATATTACAACGCTAGCCAATTATAACCATTAACCATTGCTCATTTATTTCGAAATAACTCCCGTTACAATAATGACAGGCATATAATAAACCAAGACATAAGCATTGGTCGGCCAACATTTGTGATCTAAGGAAAGCCTTAAAGGCATACAAGCAAGTGCTTTGCTTCGCCCGAGGACGAAACGTGATAGGTTTGCTTGGATATGTCCATACATTTCTGAATACAGATATTGTTATTGCAGGTCTGCTTTAGACAGATCCTGAGGACCGGTGGTCCAATTTGATTCACAGCAACTCCTTGATCAAAGGACTGGACTGATTGTTCGGTTCTCAGGATAGGTTATATCTTGGTTATATCAGAATAGTAATTTCCTGTTCGTTATCAAACTTCATCAGGCCGTAACATGCAATTAGTTATTTAGAAATCCTTTACGTCGTTGTTTTTTTTAATTTCAGTCTATTGGAAAGTAATGAAATAATTTTATTTTATAAAGGAGTAGTTTCATCAGTCATGGTGGCTTAGTGGTTAAGGCACCTGCATTTGTACGAGTGTGCCGGTTCGAAACCTAGCACGTACCAATGTGACTTTTCTAAAGCCACTTTCTAAGTGAAGAAGTGAAGGAAAACATCGTGAGAAGCCTGGACAAATAAGTTTATCGTCGTCAATCCGCCTTGAACAAGCGTGGTGTCACTCAAGTGTTCTTGGTATGAAAAGAGGTCTTTAACCAACAGTGGGATAATGACGATGAAAGGTGTAGGTTTACCCGTGACTTCATTGATTCATATCTTCCGGCCTATAAACTATGCAAAAATACAATACAAATAACTAGATTCCCGCCAGCGGCTTCGCCCGCGATATTTAGCTAATGGATACAAAAACTTGACAAATTATATACTAAATTCTTTCTCATTAATCACTCTATCTATTAAAAACAATCGCATCAAAATCCGTAGTTTTAAAGATTTAAGCATACATATGGACAGTTTTTTTTTTTCTACATGACCTCTTGCAGGGTGCTTCTAACAGCATTCGACCTGCTTAACCGGACAATCGTATGGACAGAGAAAGCGACATTGTTTTATAGTATGTAGTGACATAGCATTTCATAGTTTCTTTACTACGGAAGCATGAAACATTTTCGCATTCATTAGAGAGAATATAAGATACAATGCAATTAAAATGTTCTACATACGCTGTTCTTGTAATTATGAAAGACTAGTAGTTCCCCGTGGTTTCACCTGCATTCTGAGGAAACTAATTTACGCAGCCGGATAAGAAGTAGACTATAACCTCTTCTTGGTCTCCATACCGGATTTAATCTAAATTAATTGAGCTGTTTTATCGTAACAAACAAATTTAATAAATATTAGTTACCACTGCTTTAGATCAACTTTTTATAAATCCATTAAAAATGAAACTCAAAACATTTTTATGTCTAACTTCAAAATGATAAAACATTTCGTCTACTTTGTTACTGTCTCGATTATTCTGATATTCTTGCTACTTCATTCAGTTGCCGGTTATTAGGTTCAACGATAAGATTAAAAAATAATATTGCCTTTCACGAGTAGATGCTTAAATTTCATTGTACCTTCCCGTGTTATTAATGATATTATTATTTGAAATTGTAGCTCGATAAATTGAATTTGGTTACCAAGCTCGTATTACAATCTCGTTATTATATTAAATTCAATTATATTTTTCAGAAACAATTTTGAAAGGCCTTGCTACAAAAGATTTTTATTTTAGTTTTCGTGACGACTAGCAGAAATTATGATAATCTATACTTATAATAAATCTGTAGAGAGGTCAATTCTGTACATGAAATATATTTCCAAAATAACTATCAGGGGGTAATTAGGGATCGATACTGATGCCAAAAATGCAATCAGTAAAATTTTTGTCTGTCTGTCTGTATAAACTCTATAGAAACAAAAACTACTTGACGGATCTTAACGAAACTTGGTACAATTATTTGTCATACTCCTGAGCTGGTTATAGTATACTTTTCATCACGCTATAATCAATAGGAGCAGAGCAGTGAAGGGAAATGTTGTCATTTTATTTAAACGCGCTAATCTCAGGAACCGCTGGTCCGATTTAAATAATTCTTTCAGTGTTAGATAGTCCATTTATCGAGGAAGGCTATAGGCTATATATCATCACGCTAAGACCAATAGGAGCGGAGCACCACTATTCCACGCGGACGAAGTCGCTGGCAGAAGCTAGTACATTAATATAAAACACATTATATGATAAAAAACTCAATTACTTACCAACCAAATTGAATACGCAGTATTACCCAATTAGTGTAGAGTAACTATCATCATAAAAAAAACAATAATGTGCTATTTCATGGCAATCCATTATCAAACTATTATAGGTCGTGAAAATCTATCATCCAAACATCCATTTCAAAATGAATGCTCCCCTATTTGTATGTTGTTTACTTCCGAGATCTCATTATAACTCACGCAATATAGTTGCTAAAACAAAAGTGTCATGGCGGCATGTGTTGACTTCCAATATTAGTTTCAGCTTTTATTCGCTTTTATGCATTTGTTGTATATATATATAGTGTTATTGGTGATGCCTATATATGTAGGTACATATGTATATTAATTTACAAACAAATAATAATTAATAATTTTGTCAATGTTTAGATAACATGAAATTTTGTAAAAATAATATGCAATAATTGTTAACAAGTGGCTTTTATTCTGTAAAAAAATAGGTACATGAAATTTGATGCAATTGCCCACATATTATGTGTATTTACATAAGAATTTTGTCTTTTTAAGAATAAAGTATTTAAAACATGCCAGGGTAATTCCTTATATTTTTATTTTGTACTTTTAGTCTACTTCGATCATTTATAGCACCCTTTATCATACAAATTGATGTCGCTAATAATATAATCCTCTAACCACCTCCTACGAGCTTCTTGAGGAATAATCGACTCGTCATTTATTTTGATACTGATAAGTAGATATTTAATAAAACCATTTATTCTGGTATTACTTTGCCACTTAATAATAAATGACAATTATTTTCTTATTATTTATTTTATACCTACTTGGCTATATTGAAATAAGGCGTAATAACGAATATCCATTTTGCTATACTAAAAAAATATAATATATGGTATTTAAATAAGAATAAGTTTAAGAAATAAGCGAACAAAAAGACAGACAACATTTTTGACTTAATTTTATACAAGCTTTTGTCTACGGCGTAGCTCATATTTTGTTATAATTTAAAAATACCAAGTATAAAACATAACCAGAATAATGAAACAGTGTTTTAGTGAAAAAGAAAACAAGTTGGATCACATATGATCATATACTAGTATTCTATTTTTACCTGAGGGCCATGTCGTGCTCCCGCCTTTCATTTATATAATACTCACCTCCATCACTGATGATCCCCAACAAATACAATCTGCAAATCTTTAAAGAAAATTAAATAGGCATTTTCTGGTTACTACTCCACTCTAGACCTCATATTTAACGACCATCATTTGAGATCATGGTCGATAGTGAATCAATTAATTGTCAAAAAAATAAATATACAATAATTATACTAATTACGCATTTTATTATGACGGTAGTATTTTTCTTATGACAGCAGAATATTGTGGTAAAAAATCATAATATTAGAATCATTCATATATCAAGCAATCCATAAAAAATGTGCCAAGCTATAAACAGAAATCGGCGGAAATGTACGCAATCCGGCCATAAATCAGGGGTGAAACACATTTTCTTTTTTTCGGTTTTAGGCAAAGGCACACTCTGTAGAATGCCAACATATCATTCAATAAACTTTTTGGACAATCGCAATATTAAGATATATTATGTATGTTTGTTTATTATTCTCATTAGATGTTGAATTATTTATTTTATGTTTTATTTTGTTACGTAAAAACTTTTACATTGAAAGCTAAGTTGTTGGCGTGAAAACTTTTTTCGAAGCTTTGATCGATTTTTGGCTAGAAAAAATCTTAATGATAAAAAAATTATCCTCTTCTGGCAGTGGGGTAAAAAATAATCGCTATGACAAAATTTATATCGTGTTGAACGAATAGCATTTTTTTTGTGTTTTATGATATTTTGAAAATTTGATATAATTAATAATAGGTACCTATCTTTTAATAATGCAACACAGTAAGATTTTTTTTTCACAAGAAGCTAAAAACATATTTAATTTAATTATCTTTTCAAGACAAACCGAAGTTATATTAGAATCTAAGTTTCAAGGAGTTTCTTAAACTTAGGTACGTATAACAATGAGATGAAGGCGAAAATAGAAAAACAAGTTTTAGGTAATTTATTTGTTTGTTTACTCAGACCATCTTGTGATGGTTTATTTGTGAAACTTTCATATGTGTTACGTCAGATATGTGAATACATTCGTAACTAATAAATCTTTTATGTAACACGTATATTTTGGTAAATATATCTTAATGCTGCTAGGTTCTCGGTGTCGAAAAAAGTAATAAAAGATTATGAAATAATTCTTATTCCCAAAATAAATATAATATGTTAATTTTATATTTATACTTTTAAACATATTATACTTTTAAACATATTATCATCCTCCTGCCCTTATCCAAAACTATTTGGGGTGAGCGCAGCATATTTTTACCTTCCATACATCTCTGTATGCAATCATCTCATCATTCACCCTCGTTCTAGCTATGCCATCTTTTACACATATCATCCAGCGTTTTTTGGCTTTCCTTTAGCCCTAAAGCCATCCATCCACATATTCTCAGAAGTTTTTTGTCGTAGTTGTCATAATATGCTCCACTGCTCATTTTTTTTATTATAATAAGTGTGATGCAAGCTTATTTGTGAAAACAACGGTACGCTACGGTTAGTGCCAGTGGGTATTTTTCTAATTCATTATTTCAAAGAAAATTAAATTTTATTTATAATCAATAAATCCATTAAAAATATGGATTATATGTACGTTATATGTTTTATAATTTCAGCATCCTAATTATATTGTTTAGCATTTCATAAGAAAATAAACATACCTAATCACAAAATTCCAATGTATACCAGCACGTATCAAATATAATATATTATACATCTTTTTGACAACGTAAATCAATTTCAATACCTATTTCTGTAATTAAAATTGTTTATTTATCACAAACAACATAATCGCATTATGTATGTTAAAGCTAAATTAATTAATTAGACGATACCATTCCCTCTCCAAATATAGCGGGAATACAATCTTCCAGCTCCAATCAACCCTTGCCGTACGTTGCTTCTCGGTGCTCTTCAAAATTCTAGTACATACTTGCTTACGTTTAAAGCACTTTACATACCAAGCTACATTTAGTGCAGCATAATAACCGGGTCTTACAGCAATTAATTTAATTAATCTGATTGCTTTGCAAAGGAACGTTGCTCGTCATGCTTCTATTATTACGTTTGTATTTTGGTTTTAGAAGGCGGTATTTCATTGTATGCTTCGGGCGTCTTAAACAATAATATTATGTAACTATCTTATGAAGAGGGATTTAATTATAAAGTTATTTACTCTATATAAGTAAGTAATTTTAATTTTCTTTATCAGCCTAAATAATTGTCCCACTGCTGGGCATAGGGCTCTTCTCACACAGAGAAGGCATGAACATTAATCACCACGCTTGCTCAAGGCGGATTGGCGATTCCTTCACCGTTAGTCAGTGACGTCGAAGATAATTATAATAAAATTATACTTAGTACACATGACATTAGAAAAGTCACATTGGTACTTGCCAGGTTTCGCTTTACCCACTAGGCCACCACGATTTAGACTTGTAATATTCGTACAACTATTTTACTCTGAGTCAAGTAAAGAATAGGTACCACTAGGTCGTAATCTTACTTTTAGATAAGTTTTTTGATGTTTTTATTTTGAATTCTACATTGAAAAGTAAATGGGTTTTACTAGATTTAATAATTAAATTCTTGCACGGGTATTGTCGAAATGTCTCTAACAATTATCGCGCAATTTAACTTTAGTATTTTAAGCACAATTTACTTAACATTTAGAAATAATTTTCCAGTGTATTAAGATTCAAAGAAGCCTCTTGACACGAGTGGGCATACTGAGTACCACGCATCTGTCAAACCCGGTCAAATTGCACAAAAGACAGTTTAATATGACCTACATTTGAAATTCAACGCGGTTGATGCTTTGCTATTACAGTGTTAGTGAGAACTATGGGATATTCCATATCTACGATTTCAATATAAAACCCAAAAATAATGTTACCTCCACATACGTAAAACCCGCGGGATTTGATAAAGAGTATACTGTTTTCCTTGGAGATTTAGGCAAATAGCAAAAGTATCTCTCTGGTAAGTTTAAAATCCGTGCGGCCCGCACGGATATTGATCGCGAAACCAGACTCCAAGAAGACAATCCATTTTACTCGACCTCAGAGTCCAACTCACCTCATAGGACTCAGCAGTCGTGCATGTGACTACTAGCCTAATAATAAATGCGAAATTCAGTTTAATCGTTACGCTTTCACGGCAAAACGGCTTAACGATATGGATAAAATTTTGTTATGGAAATAGATGGGACGCAGGAGACGATTATCGACTTTAAGTCCAGGTGCGTTAGGGAACTATCCCTAGGGACGAGCGAAACCGCGGAAAACAGCTGGTGTGATATGAAAACGAAGAAAATGTATTTTTTATTGATCTCAAAGCCTCTGAGCCCACTTTTATCAAATAGAAAAGCTTTGACTAAATGCAAACTTTAGCTGTGGCGAAGAGAGCGCTTTTAAAACTTAAAAGTTTATATTACAACTTAACCTTCCCGACCTGTATAAAGGTTTCAAACTTATCCAATAAGACCCTACAACTTGCTACCCCCGCCTTATACTTTCCTAGTTTTATTTGAGAATGGTTGGAAAACCCACGGTTAAGCTATTTTAGGACCATCAGCTATACGCTAGAAACAATCAATTTTTATCTGAAAATATTATTAGGTTTAGTAACGTTGCAAGATATCTATTTTAGTAGATAATATGAAAGCTTAGAAGACTCCCTATCTTTATCGATACTAAAGTAAAGTTATTTTGTTTCGTTCCACTCTACAATATTATTTTTGCTTTTAGTTGATAAAGTATAAAGTTCCGCTTTCATAAAACGGAAAACAAATCATGCGTGTACTGAAATAAAAGATTTAAATTCTACTCGAACGTAAATGCTTTTTTAAAAATCTGCTATAATTTATTATCCACGTTTTCGACCATAGTCAACGCCATTTTTGTGCGGTATATTTTTAATGTATGATTAATGGTAAAGTCCACTTGTACAATATGAAAAAAAAAAAAACCGGCCAAGTGCGTGTCGGGCCACGCGCAGTAGGGTTCCGTAGTAGGAGTTAGTTAGTCGACTATAACTCTGTAACCGGTTAAGCTTACTTAGCCGTGATAGTTTTCCTTGTAAGTTCATTACATGTACTACGTCTGTGATTTTTTTCACATTTCTAGGTACAGCCATTCAAAAGTTAGAGGGGGGGGTAACTCATATCGAACAAAAATTTGCACTGAAAAGCTAGATATTTCGCAAATGGCTCGCTTAACCGAAAAATGGTCTTGACACACCCTTAATATTTTTAAAAGACCTATCTAACGATACCCCACACGGAGGGGTGCGCGAGAAAAAAAATATTCATCCCCACTTTATGTGTTTGGGAGCTACCCTAAAAAAAATATTTTTCAAAATTTTATTTCACCACTTTCTCGGCGTGATCAATATACATATCCATACCAAATTTCAGCTTTCTAGTATCAAGACCCTCGGAGCTATGCCGCGGACAGACAGACAGACAGACAGACAGACAGACGGACATGGCAAAACTATAAGGGTTCCTTGTCGGACTACGGAACCCTAAAAAGATTTCACAGGGATTACGTATTACTAGTAAAAGAACCTCTTCCTCTTTTGAAGTCGGTTAAATATAATGTTTTACTTAAAAATTCTGTAAGTTATAATTATGAAGAAAAGGGTATGCAAAATAAATTGACCAAGTACGAGTCGGTCTCGCGCACCGAGGGTTTTTTTTACACGTAAAACTGTTTTGAATGGCAAGAAAGTATGAAGTGTAATATAATTTCACAATTTTTAAATTAAGTCCCCTAGCAACCCTGTATGCTCTTGCTTTTTGCCAAATTCTAGGTTTGTAGCGTTTGAAGACCTAAGTATTAATATGAATTTGAATTCATTGATATCACCACGCGTTCCTGGAAAAAGGTCGTGATAGACAGACTGAATGATTGTATATGAGTTGTGTTTTTCTTTTTGAGTAAAAAAAATGAACACTTAATACCCGTATTAAAAATTATACCGTATCCACTGGAGACGAGTAGATCCCTCACAAATTTCTTAATTAATCGTGAGGGGACTACGTCCGCGATGCTTTCAAGTACCAAACAGTTCTTAACAAAGATCTCCAGCCCCAAATGCAATACGACTTTTAGTTTGACAACTCCGAATGCTTGTAAAAAACTTCGCTCTGTATTCTCGGTTACTAATTTCAAATTGAAAACATTCGCCGTACTTTTTAATTTATCACCTATGGTCTGTATTAATTGATTTTACGAAAAATGTAAACAAAGTCGTAACCTAACCTTTTAATCTATTCTAATTCTGCCACAGAAATTAACAAAATGGCGTAAGTAACAAGGTGGCGCATTTATGTCAATTTCATGTTCTAAAGATCATTTAATGCTATTTTATTTATCTATTTGGGAAAATTAGACTAACCAAAATAGGTTATAATTTTGTTTGCATTTATCGTAAACTCAATTGGTACAGCAGACTATACCAACAGTACCTAATTAGTGAATAGGTATAACCTTAATTTTCTTCCTTAAAATTGCATCAATAAAAGGGAAAATGTAACTGGCTGGTCACGAGAATAATCCCACTAATCAGAGTGTTCTTGAATTTTTATTTACTGATTGGTTCTAACGAATGCCATAATTGGCGAATTTAAAGGAGGTGGGTGGCAACATGCTGAAATTAAATGTAGACTGTTTTGACCAGAATTAAAAGACTGGTTTAAAGGTTCATTAGGTAGATGTAGATTAGAAAAATATATGCTGAACATTTAAGGACAAATAGACGGACGACAGATAATTATTAAACTGACAGAAAAACTTAATACAGTACCTTGTACGTCTTTTCGGAGATTTTATGACAGCAATTAAAATAGTTATAAGGAAAAATGATGCCGTAGCATTTTTAGTCTGGTGAAATGTGACTGGTCTAATAAAGTTAATTTAACTTAATGTACGTATGTAGGTACGTATATTGATTTTAAGACACTTTGATGCTTATAGATAAAATATAAACTGAATTACTACGCTTTAAAGGAACGAGTACATTCTTCGTGTTGTTGACAAGTACCTAAATAATAACTCGACTGATTTAAAAAGTCACATTATCAGCACCAAGTTTTACGCGTCTTGAAGGAACTTCTTCACTAACTCGGATAAAATATATGTTATATATGTTACGTAATAAACCAGGTCATAAACTATGTGTGTACCAAATTTCATCTAAATCCTTTCAGTAGTTTTTGCGTGAAAGAGTAACAAACATACATACACCGTCACAAACTTCGGCATTTATAGGATTTTTGTGTTTTGCGTATCGGCAATGTTTAGCTTGCATACCCGCACTAAGCGCTCAGTACAGCTGCTAGCAAGCACTGACGCTCCCTGTATACTGCTCATATACCCGTTTATGTACCAACATGGCGGCCGTAAGCTCCACCCATGAGCGTCATGAGCATTACCATAACTGATAATAGAACTTTACGATACCATGGAACTATAGCAATGGAGCACTAGATCGTAGAAGTAAAAAGTAAAGCCAAGACATTAAGAAGAACTTGTATTTTTTTTTTCCTCCACAAGCCGCTATTTATTAGAACCATCATCAGACATCAGATTAGACTACGGTCTATAGCAAAAGTTGTAGGCACACTAGTGTTAGTGTAAGCTAGTGTTTCCCGCGGTTTCCCAGGCGTTCTGAAATAACTACTTCACGTAGGATAAAAAGCTTATAACTGTCTCTAGGGTCCCATCTGTCTTAAAAGCAAATTCCATCTAAATCGGTTCAGCAAGTTTATCCTGAACACGTAGCAAATAAACAACAACAACATTTCAAACTCAAATTCTTTTTTTTTTCAAATAGGTCTTTGCAGGCACTTATGAAACATCAAGCTAGTTGCACGGTTCCAAGGAGTGGGTCTTATAGAGAAGAACTGTCAAGAAACTCCATATTCACTCTTTTCAAAAATAAATGTTTACAATAGGCTGTTTACAGTATTTATCTCTGATAAAAATTATGCAATTCAAATGATGATTGACAAAAAATAATTAAACAATTAAATTACAAGTTAAATTCAGCAATATAATTAATGTTCCTAGTAGTTTTCTATATAGTATGGATGTAAAGTGTCTATGTAAATACTGTTTCTACTAACGTATATCTATCTATATCTATATCTTCTATATCTATATCTATATCTATACTTATAATAAATCTGTAGAGAGGTCAATTCTGTACATGAAATATATTTCCAAAATAACTATCAGGGGGTGATTAGAGATCGATACTGATGCCAAAAATGCAATCAGTAAAATTTTTGTCTGTCTGTCTGTCCGTCTGTCTGTCTGTCTGTCTGTCTGTCTGTCCGTCTGTCTGTCTGTCTGTCCGTATAAACTCTATAGAAACAAAAACTCCTCGACGGATTTTAACGAAACTTGGTACAATTATTTGTCATACTCCTGAGGTGGTTATAGTATACTTTTAATCACGCTACAATCAATAGGAGCAGAGCAGTGAAGGGAAATGTTGTCATTTTGTTTAAACGCGCTAATCTCAGGAACCGCTGGTCCGATTTGAAAAATTCTTTCTGTGTTAGATAGTCCATTTATCGAGGAAGGCTATAGGCTACTTAACATCACGCTAAGACCAATAGGAGCGGAGCACCACTATTCCACGCGGACGAAGTCGCTGGCAGAAGCTAGTTGAACAATAAATTGTCTGGTCAACAAAATGTTTACTATTCATTAATTTCATTTGTGTTATTGATATTTTATATTTTGATGCGTAACTTCTTTTTATAATAAAATTCTTGTATTATTATTATTTTATATTGTAATGTTGTAATTCTAATTGATTAATAAATACATATCGAAAATTCGTTAAGAATATATTATCAATTTAAAAAAATATTAAAATGCCTACTCATTGGATGAATTTAACGAACCCTGTATGAAATACACTGGAGTGAGTTAAAAACAGTAAAACCTTATTTCTTTTGAGGATAAGATCTCTTGCCAAATTCACGAACTAGTTTCATGGGATGTATGATCATCTGCGCTGGTATCGATCCTAGCTCTGACGTCACAGGCGCCGGCGGGACGCGACACAGCGTCGCCGACGCACCCCGCCCGATAGGGGTTGAATCCTTTAACCTCAATCCACAACATCCATATTGGCAGAAGGCTGTTGTTTGTAAATGTTATGATCCTTTTTATGTGGTTTTAAAAAAGTTTTATTTTCTATATCGTCATGACAGTTTTATATTAGGTAATAAGCTTATGTAAGAACAGAAACGATAGAAAGTTGCGTAAGACTTAAAACGTCTGTGGGATTGATCGAAAGAGTAACCGTGGTTCTGGAACGCAGAAGGGTAGGAAGGAACATGGATGGGTTTTAGTCAGTAAAAGTCTGATATTTCCTCCTCCACCCCCACCCCCCACCACAGCAATAATGTCAGTCTTTGATGATTTCCCATCCCTAAAAAAAGACTTAAAACGTTAAAAACATTTTTTAATTGAACACATTCGAGAAAACTATGTTGATGGATGGTATGGATGACTAGATTAGTGGGTAGGTATTTGCTTTTAATTCTAACATTAATGTATCGGTTATTATATGGACAATATTAATCACAATATCCAATTTTTTCCTCAGTAGAATTTGCCGCAAGGAAAGCCACTCGCGCATTCATTTCATAATAGAAAATAATTTATTACGATTAATTAGATAGATAATGAGGGTGGGATTAACATGATCCCGTAATAAGATCGGCATGGGCTATCTAATTTGGCGTTTAATATCACAACAGACTAGCTTCTGCCCTCGGTGTGGCCTATGTTGCACATATATAAAAACCAGCCTATTTAGGGATTTTATGAAAAAAAGCCTGGAGTATGGAGTCCGGTACTTTTTTTTTATTTGTGTGTGGCATCTCGCAGGCAGCCTAGAAGGTTGTCGACTGCTTAACCGGGCTTGCCTATGAAGTGCCTTGGAGTCCGGTCCAGTGGTTTCAGGATTAACCCATTACAGTCACTGTCGAACTTTAAAATACCTTTAAAACCTCTTAAAAAGAGTTTTCAAAAATCCTTAAAATTTCAAATAATACCTGCCCCGCCACCATTTTGAAGAAACATATCGAATTTGCGGCCAGAGACGAAACTAGTGACATTCGACAGTTGTAGTTGTTAGTAATTCAAGGATTACTCTAGTTTTCGAAATATTTCTAGTTTCAAAACAGGTATCAATGTTGGAATCTAGATATTCTATATTTCAGTTATTATGAAATTATTTACTTAAACATGTCAGAGAGTTATTTACCTTTTTGCAAATAGGTACGATGTTACTCACAGTGTAATGTCATACACGTACCAGTATATTCCTAGAAACGATGCATCTTTATAATAAGTGTATGAGGAAGAAACTTCTGTGAGACGATACTTTATTAGTAAGCAGACATTCTGCCATATGTCGTAGCGTTTCATGAAGATATTATTAAAAATACACTGCGTTCAACACTCTTGAATCTATCATTCTATTTTGCACCTTACCTGGTATAAAATATAGCACTAAATCAATTGCATTGACTATGTCAATTCCAAAAGCAAGTGTTCGTTTAAGGCTACATTAAAAATGTAATTACTGTCTATCAAACGGCGATACGCGGTTTCCATATTAGTCATTATAGTCTCCCTCTTGTTAAATAGCCATATAGTTTAGCTAAACTAAACGTTTAATATAAAAACTGCTTGAGTACTTACCTACTTAACTATCGTAGCTATCATTAAGATTTATTTATTTCAACTTTATGTATAGTATTACATAGACGGACTTATACAATAAGGCATTTTCCACCCGTCAACGTTCAAATCTCAATCTCTTTTCATTATTTCTTTTATATATCACATTTGCACTATGAGTAGTAAGTTAAAATAAAGCCAAAACTATACTCCTATACGTGAAACATACCTACATAAATAATCCACACAATCTCATTGAATACTCTAACGGCAAAATTCAATTCACCTCCCGTTTAGTAGCTAAGCTTTTAACGTAGGAATAAACTTTGAGCCAAATTTAACGCAATCAGTATAGGCAAGCTCCAGCGTTGTTTAATCACTATAAATCATCTAAAAGCGTGATTTAATTACGTCATGTGTTGACAACGGCACCGATGCGACGACGCAGCACTATGCAAATGTTATGTAAATCCCTCTAATATGCATTCAGTTAATGACTCACTTTTACGCCATAATAGCGGTTTATAGCAAACGCTAAACTGTAATTGTTTACGCGGTAATCTAGTTTATGTAATAACATTTATCGATTGTTAGTTGTGTCGAATTATTATCTATTGTATTAAACCGAAAAGCAGATGAAGTGTTGCGCCCGTGCAGCGCTTGCAACTTTGTAGCATGCTACAGTAACGCATGCATGCTTAGTATTCATAAGCGCATGAGAACTAGCAGCATATCACTACATAGTATAAAGCAAAGTCGCTTCCCGCTGTCTGTCCCTATGTATGCTTAGATCTTTAAAACTACGCAACGGATTTTGACGCGGTTTTTTTTAATAGATAGAGTCAAGAGGAAGGTTTTAGGATTAATTTGTATCCATTGGCTATAATATCGCGGGCGAAGCCGCGGGCGAAAGCTAGTTGTATTATATAGTAATGATAAATATCATAGAATTGTTTGAGTGGTCTCAGGAACTATGATGAGGTGGGTACAATAAGTGCTTGAAAATTTAAAAGTTTATATGGGATATTGAAGAAAAACTAATATTACCTACCCCAATATTAGAGCAACGAAAGCCAAATCCACAATTTTTGTCTGTCTATCTGTTTGCTTATTCACGCATCACGCAAAAACTACTAAATGGATGCCCGCTACGAGTTCGTTGTGGCTAATATCTGATTTATATATTCTATCAAAATCTGAAAGATAGGCAAACATTTTAATTGGATTAATTTAAGTTTCGGTCCCACATGTATAGATATTTCTATTTATATATAATTTGCGACGTCATGTTATTAATATTCTTGTACCACGACAAAATAACTCGATATCATTTTTATTATATTGAAGGCCGTATTGGGCATGAATATATTAACTCCAATATACAGTTTTTATTCCTGATACTCACAAAGTTATTGGATGGTGAATGCGTGATGAAAGGGTTCCGATATCAAATTAAATATTAATTTTTAATAAGTTCCGTATACATGTAAGAAATATACCCTCACAAATACGATATTCCTTGCGATGCCTTACAAAATAAGCAGAGTACAGAATCTATACATATACAATGCTTTGTCCTGAATGATTGACTGACTGACGGATCAACGCACAGCCTAAACCACTGTTCGTAGAGACCTGAAACTTGGAGGGTGTGTTCAAAGTATGACGTAGGCAACCGATAAGAAAGGATTTTCCGAAATTATACCCCTAAGCGTTTGAAAAGGGGAGGTAAAGTTTGTATGCAACTCTGACATTTTTTAATTTGAATTCGTATAGGCCACGCCGGCGGAGATGCTGGTGGAAAGCTAGTATTACATTATATAAAGTAGGTTACATCATAATAACTTACTACAGTAACTGACTCAGGACCCGATATTTGGAATTAGAATAGAATAGAATAGAATAGAATATGCTTTATTCTGTACACCAATTAGATATCTATGATATCTCAAAATCTATGTTTAAGACATGCTCTATGCGTTTTGTATTTCGAACCCTATTCTTTTGTTATGCAATTTATCATTTTGAAATTCATTCTGGGAATAGCAACATATTTTTGCACGCAACTGTAACACTATAGGTTCATAACATTGTCCGCTCCATTCAGTATACGCACTCTAAATTTCGTTATCTATGACAGCAAACGTGACGGCACGATACGTCACGATGCGATGCGGTAAAGTGTAAACCGATGACATCCATTTGTTACATGGTGGACAAGCTCATGACGCGATACAAATAACTTGGTGTCATGTGTTAGACATTTTTCTCTTATACAGTGTACCGCCTAACATCTGTTACCCCAGCGGCGTGTCATTGGAAACCATTATAATAAATTATGATTTTGTTTGTAGTTACTTATTACTAAAATAATAATATGAAATCGATTCAGTATTTGCAGAAATTACTCCCTGTATACAAACTAACAAATTTTAATATAGTTTCATCACTACATAGTATAAAACAAAGCTCGCTTTCTCTGTCCCTATATCCCTATGTATGCTTAAATCTTTAAAACTACGCAACGGATTTTGATGCGGTTTTTTTTAATAGATAGAGTGATTAATGAGGAAGGTTTTAGTATATAATTTGTCAAGTTTATCTATCTATTAGCTAAAATATCGCGGACGAAGCTGCTGGCGGGACGCTAGTTAATAATAAACTCGAAAGAAATTGTTGCATACAGAAAAAGTTTTTCCAGTTTAACAGACAGATACAGACTGCAATAACATTGTGCAATAAAAGAGATCTCAAGTTAAGTTCGATATGGCACACGGACCTTTACGTAACAGTGGACCAATATTATATAGAGTGATGATAAAGATGTGTTTTTAATGTTTTAATGTACCTATGTGCATTATAATTAAATATCATTGTATCATGTGATGTGATCAATCATTTATTACAATCAATTCTATTGATTAATTGCGATAAACTGATAATATGGTCGATCATTCCCGTGATTATTAGACAAAAATAGATAGTATGCAGTATGCAGTACTTCCCCGGAAAAGGGGAACACCTGTAAAGGCCTTCACAGAATCTGGCACTGAAAACAAATATAATTAAATGTTAGGTGATAATGAAATACAAAATAACCTTATCGGAATGAGAAATCAAAAATTGACTGCGGATATTATGTATCGCTAAGTAATAATCAGAAACATTTGACTGTCATTACCATGATAATAATCATTAATTCGCAACTGTTTCCTTATTGTCGCATTGCTGTCTAAACGTATCTTCTTATTCTGAGAAGGCACGAGCACAAGGTGTGATCACACTACGCTAGCTTATCTAATTATGATACAATAGGCGTTCACCGGTAACCGAAAAACTATGTAGAATTGGGCTGTCATATAGCTATGAGTATGGGCTTGGAGGAATGAGGAATGTAATGTGAGGAAGGTTCTGAACATGAACGTGGATGGCTATAGAGGAAGAGGAAGACCAAAGAAGTGAAATGGATATAGAAAGCAGGTTACTAGTGAGATGACGTCAGATAGAGAATTATGAAAGTAGAAGACGTCCCGACATCAAATGCGCGGAAGATGATGAAATGTGGTTTCAATAATTTTTCCTTTGACTGTAACTCGAAATCGTGACCAATATAACTATTTCATTTGAATTTGTAGAAGTCATATTGGTACCAGCCAGTGGTAAAACCAATTCCGAGCTTGAAATGTCTTTAGCTATAAGATACAGTAATAGCTCCGATATAAAATTTTAGGGATTAAGAGTTCAAATTAGTGTTACTAAAAAGCTCTATTTTTTCTAAATTTTTTAACACACTTATCGTAATACATAGTTCTACAACTTCCTCATTTATTATTAATATATTTTTCTTATTTCTGCAAAAGATATAATCTAAGGACATATTCTTAACCTCCACCTTAATTAGATTACCTAGGTCATCGAAAACTATCGTGAATACAATCAAACATTATCAGATATCGTCTAATTATTTAGCTATCAGTAACTATTTCTATCAAATCTATGAAACTTGGCTGATACCCAAAGATAAAGATATTTATTCGCTAAGAATATGGTACAAAAGTTAGTGGCACATATTGGTATAGTTCTTAGACACTTCCACCTCTGTAAAAGGCAAATTAATATTTTACATTGTTAATTTGTTTTTATAATTTTGCATAATTTTGTTGCAATATTATACATTTAAAATTTTTTTTTATTTTTTTTTCCTCTATGGCAATCTGCCGAAGACTACGGCAATTTCTGCCAAAGACGCGTAGTTAGTAGCTTCTCATGTGTATTTTTATTAATTAAAATTTTACATTATTAAAAAACCAAAAAAAAATGTTTTGTGGTGATCCTATAAGGCCTGAAACAACATTTATAATTACAATATTGTCATCAAGTACTATCCCGGTATTGGCTTTGACAACGCATGCACAGACAATTTCAAGCTTTATTTTACCCTGGCCAGCATGTATTATGTTTTTATAAAACGAAGAATTATTTTTTATTAGTTTAATTTACAAAACCAGCAGCTAAACAAACAAAAACTAGTAAGGCAATTGTGTCGACACCGACAATCAATTGACATACTTTTTATTAGCAGTCAAAACACACGTCTCCTTTCATTTTGTATGACAGCGTGTAGAAGTCACATCACTAATTTAAAGAATCAATCGACTCGGTCGATATTCAAATGTATAATTCTGAATAATAAATTGTCAATAATCAATATTGTTTGAAATGCTTATTCAAAATTAATCGAGTTTTCGGGTCTAAAATAAGATTAGTCGTAATTAGAGAAGTCTTCACTTGGAATTGTTTGTCACTGATGTCAACTATCCAAATAGGCAGGCTTCAAATCAATCCTTTCAAAAAATATTCATGTTGTATATAGTAAAGTGCATGTATTATACTATTATCTTATAATATTTGATACAAAATATCTGCTTCCTATACAGAACGTATGCATTTACAAGATTACTCTCCATCATGACATATCAGAAACACGAAACAAAAAACGCGATATCCTAGATGGGCCGGATCCATCTGACGTTAATCTCGTCTGTGACTAAAACATTACCAGATAGACTGTATCACGGAGACGTCAAAGCTACGTACGTCTCCCACTAGATGCAAATGTGGCAAACGTTCGTGAAATCAGGGAGGCGATGCGATGAATTCGAGTGCGGTCTTTGATTCCGAATGCTTAATTGAAATAGTTACAATTGGTTCCATTTCAGCTTTGAGTTTAAGGAGTATCAGTCGTACACTTTGTGATATGAATCGCAATTGGTATTGTTAGTTACATGTTTCGTTTCTGGGTACAGTGCAAATTCAAATATGAGTCTCTAATGTCGGTCAATCGTATAGATATTTATGCGAAGAAAATTGTTATTGGTTTTCTGTTGACTAGACTTGTATCATCCTCGGTAAAAATTTACAGTTAAGTAAGTCTAATGTTTCTGAAAAAAACAAATTTATAAATATCTCTCAAATAGGAAACATATGAGATTTGAGTTTGCTTGCGATAGGATCTCGCGACATTTAAGAGGTTAATGTGGGTCAAAGCAAATTTACGAAACAAGGATAGATTTATAAAAAATATGACTGGTTATTATAACGCTATGGTATCGTCAACTTTTTGAAGTCTCCATTAATTCAAACGCATTAGTTTTCCACTAGCTGCATCGCCCACGTGGGCTATACGAATTCAAATTCAAAGTCCTTTCTTATCTAATGCCTACGCCATACAAAGAACATTCCCTCCAAGTTTCAGGTCTCTACGATCAGCAGTTTAGGCTATGTGTTGCTGCGTCAGTCATTCAGGCATTTTACTCGTATTTGTACAGATTAGCAGTCTTCTGCAGGAAGTAGAACTTCACTAACCTGAATAAAAACTACCCTTCCTAACTGTCCTTTCCCAGAGTTCAAGCTTGGCATGGAGATAGCTTGAACTGTGAGTAAGTTTAAAAGATGCTTGGATACTTTTATCCAGGTACATTAAGTTGTTTCCTCAGAACGAGGGTGAAATCGCGATAAACAGTCTCATACATACAGACAGAGTTACTTACGGATTGAATATATATATTAGTAAGGATTCAATATCATAGTTCGCATCACATTTAGCCGCGCAGTAAGTAGCACGACGCTTGGATATTCCAAGCGCGCCACTGCCGTTACGTTTCAGAACGATATTCGACAGCATTACAGGCGGGACGTGCTGATGCATGTAGCCAACGAGTAATCCGACGAACAAGGCCCCATCGTGCCCACATTAACGCTTCGATTCCTAACGTATACTTCTGTTCCAATAACATTAACGAGGTGCAGACAGTAACGTGCAAATGCGTTTGAAAGTGCTTCTAACGTACCAACATTGAAATGTATTGCTTTTGAAACATGTTGCTAAAAGTTATTGATTCAATTGTTATCTCTGAACTATAGAGTTATATCTAAATAAAGTGTCTTTATTTACTTACTAAAATATACCAGATCTTCCTTCAATTCTTCCAATCTACATGTTCGCGATTCCAATGTTTCCTCGTACGATATTCTCTTATTGTCGGCGAATATACGTATATTGTACTAGAAAAACCAATTCCGCTTTACAAAGGCTGCCAATTTATGACCCGGCACACGCGAATTCCGTGGGGAACGAATTGTACCTCTGCACAGGGACACCAGCCCTAAATTTCAAATTAATATCAAGATCTGAAAATGATGGCCGAAGCTCAAACGTCAATATCGAATTATTATTTTCGAACAAATTGTGTTTCGTTGTATGGATGTCAAATATAAATCTCTAAATTTATTTACCCTTGGGCGCCCACTGTTTAGTCGATATCTACGTCAGTGTCAGGCCAATCGTGTCGGATTGAGTCGGGTCGCGTCACAACGCAATGTGAGTCGTTTCCAACACTATTGGGAGTTTTATTAGCTGTCAAATCATGTTTATTTTTTCATAAAAGTCGATGCGAGTCCGAGCTATCGATATCGTTAATTGAGTTTCTCTGTCGGCAGTCCTATATTCGTACATTCGTCAACGTAAACATCAATATTAATCTGATTTAAGAAAGTCACTGGAGCTTACGTTTCATTACGAATTTGTATCAAAATATTGGCATATCTGAGATACTAAGACCAGTAGGCTCAACGTCTTAATAACTTTGAATTGTATTTACACAAACAATTAAATGAAATAATTTTGCAGGACGTCTACGTCTGTGAAATTGTATTTGAAATTGTTTATTTTACATTAATTCACGCATTAGTTAAAATTAATTGAACATTTCTTTATTTGTTAAACAGATTATTCGGGTCATTGAAATTGTTTAACCCATCATGTGGCTGGCTAAATGAAACCCAAAATTCGTCATATTCCAAATGCAGAATTTAGCTTAGCATGCACTTACTAACACTTGCACGATGCAGTATTGAAGTAAGCCCTGAGTATATTCAACATCTTCAGCTGTTTCTACTCAGAGGTCTTGACTTATGTGGTACCTAGTAGAAATCTTACATAGTTTATGTTTGTGCATATGAAGAACTTGAACAAAAATCAACTAATGACTATTAATGACTAATATAATTTTTAATATATTCTTCATTTACATGTCCGATTTTTGTAGGTCTATTTTTAAAAGGCAAATAAAATAATTTATTACAAATAATATTCCAGTAGGCGATTCTCGCATCAGTTAACTTTAACGACGGACAAATAAGTTCGCACCCCTCCCGTTCGTCTGTCGAAAATATCAAAATAGAAATTATACCTACCGATCAAAATCCAAAACTCTCGAACTTATTCCTAGCTAAGCAAGCTTATGTAATCCGTTATTAATGGCTCAGAGAAAGGACGAAATCAGATTAACACAATTAACAGCCACCCACCTACCTACGGAACCCAGCTGGCAATAAAGCAGAAATTTAATTAATAATAAAGTATTTAATCAGGTTAAAATCGACTCGTAATTCAAATTGTTTGGGCAACAGAATTTCAATTATTCAAATCACTGTCTTTTACTTACATTTAATTCAAGGTTCTAGTTTAAATTCATGAAAAATACCAGTAGGTCTTTCGTTACGGCTGTTTGTCATAGTATGCCATACATGGTTTTGCAATCACTCTTCGATTTTGAGAGCGTGACACAGCTACTAACGTGGTATAGCTCCGTCTCTTTTATAACGAAGATAATATTGTTTTAGCACGTCATGGTAAGGTCCCAGTTCATAACTTTAATATTTAAGTTTTGTGAGATGTCTATGGGGTTTTAAAAGCCGTAGGTTATCTGTGTGAATACCTACTCTACATTTTTATAAGCATCGTTTTTTTTACATAAATAAATTGAGCTTTTTAAATATAACTTTACTGTAATAGTACTTTAAAAATATATTTCTTACGAGTAATTTATAGAGAAATAATTATGGCAAATCGATTATGTTTGCAAAAATAGTAAAGTCCACGAGGCCACTTCCTTCTAAAGACATTGATCACCATGGTTGATCAAGGCGAATTGGTAGTAAGTATCGATAAGTGCTGAAAATGCCTACCTTAGTAGAAGACAGAGTGAAAGCAAAATTTCTTTTATGCTATAATTATTAAATATAGCATGATCCTCTTCCTTTCATTAGTGTAATCGGATCTGACAACAGCTGTGTTCAGCATCGATAAAAAGCGTCGTTTTTAATTAAACTCCACCGACAGAACCCATACATAAAACATATTGTATTTATTTGCGGTAGACGTCTTAGAGTAGCATGCGCGGTTAGCTACAGTATTTTAATTAGTTTCCATATCTTCATTACGGTAAATTATTATTATATAAATAAAGGTTTATTTTAGATAATTAAAATATAAAAATTCTGAATTGTAATATTGAATTCGTATAAAAATATAATTTAATTTTGTATTATCATATTTTTATGAAAATATTTTAATTTAGGTGATACGGGACAATGATGCTGCGGGATGTTCGTAAGAGTCACCGCGCCCTCGGAACAATAAAGGCTGAGGAAGGAACATGGATGGGTTTTAGTTAGTAAGAGTCTGACGCTCCCTCCCGTCCCACCCACGGCGGGAGGAGTCACTTGATGATTTCCCATCCGAAAAAAAAACAAAAATAGCGATGACATCGAGTCTATGGAGCTGCGTAATAAGAAATTTCGTATCATGTCTTATTGCACTATGTATTTTATCTATCTATCTGTCTATTTTTACTATGATAATATCTTCAAAGACTTTGAAACTAACATAATATGCAAACTAATTTTGATTATGCGGATAACCGTCATTGTGTTTAATGTTACGCCACAAATTAACTTAATTTAATTAGTATACGTTAATTTGAGTGTTGTACAAACAATGAAATGTTTAATTGTAAAGCCTGTCAAAGGTAGCAATGCAGGAAACTATGTGAGTAATCGATTCTGTTTGTATTAATAGCTGTTCCTCCATACAGCGTCACTGTCGTATGTTTATCTTGTATTTTTTTTTTGTATGGCATCTCGCAGGTCAACCGAGGAGTTTGTCGACTGCTTAGCCTGGCTTGCCTGTGAACTGCCTTAAAATTAATTTAGGGCCTCCAGCCAGGGCTTAACTTACAAAACTAAGCGACCACTCTCTAGTGGGGTAGGGGCCTCCGCTTAGGGCGTCGCTGGGAGAGGAACCCAAAAGGGACGGACTGGATCTGAATATATATGATTATTATAATCGGGAATTTGAAAACTACTGGCTCAGCTCGCGGGCTGGCTCGTCGAGCTAGGGTCGGAAGGGCATGAACGAGATCGTCACGACGGCCCTAGACGGCGAGGATTTATTTTGTAATTATAAAATCTTGCATAAATAGTCCTTATGCTGTCATGTAACACCATCAAAGTGTCTTACTTATAGGACGTCAATAAAAGAAGCTAGGTTCCAAAAAATGGGGTCTATGGAGAAGAATCACTTTTAAAATAAATTATTCTGGTTACAAATAGTAGTGTAATGTGAGGATCACGTAGCTCATTGTATTTTTATGAAAACTTAAAAAAATAATAGAGCAATTAGAAATAGCCTAATTTGATAGCCATGGTAGTTAGAAGCTGACCAGTCCCGACTGAGGGCACCCGTTCACGGGCGTGACGAGCGCATCAGCCTCATAGTGTTTATATGCTCTGTGAGCCTCATCAGCCGATTTACTACCACACTGTTGTGTAAAAGCCTCCTCTCATACATAAAATGCATGAGCATCGATCACCACACTTCTGAGAATTATTATAAATTTAAATACGTCGGAAGACAACTCTTTGTTCAGTGATTATTTAAGCCTTTAATCTAATCTAAATATATATAAAACTCAAAGGTGACTGACTGACATAGTGATCTATCAACGCACAGCCTAAACCACTGGAGGGATCGGGATGAAATTTGGCATGCAGGTAGATGTTATGACGTAGGCATCCGCTAAGAAAGGATTTTGATAAATTCTACCCCCCCCCCCAGGGGATAAAATAGGGGATGAAAGTTTGTATAAATCTTCTTAGAGTTTCGAATGATTGAACTGAAATTAAAGATTGGAGCTACTATGATGAAGACGTCCACTTAAATAGGATTTTGATAAATTCAACCCTCATGGGGATAAAAACTTTGTAACGGTACGAGACTGCAAGTGAAAGCGTTACATCGCAATATAGTGGAAGCCACTATATTAACTGGGTGTGCGAAAGGGGAAACTGTATTTATACCACGAATCCCATTAATACCGAATGATACGTGAGCGAAGCCGCGGGCAAAAGCTAGTCATGGTATATTTTCCATAAAAGTTAAAGTTTTGTTTTGCTTCTGACTATGTTCAAGAAAAATATCACAACATTTTCAGTTTATTACATCTTTAAAGGATATCGATACTAGGTGTATTTATATACAAAGTCTATATAGACTTTGTACATTATATCCTTTACAGTTAAGCGCAGTATATAACTAAATATAGATCAGTTTTGTTACAACAATGTTACTTTATAGAGCTCCTTTTAACTCATCGGCCACAATTTTGAGGTGCACGTTACTATAGCCACAACGAACCGAGTTTTATAACACAAGGAGATTCAAAATGTGTGTTAGAACTGACACTGTAACATAATACTGCAGTAAACATTAGTCGAGAGGGTAGTGAATGAATTTCTACGTATTTTTAAGTATTCTGTGGGACAATAAGTCATCAGCAGCCTATATATTGTCCTATTGCTGGGCTCAGGCCTCTTCTCATACAAAGAAGGCATGAGCACTGATCACCACGCTTGCTCAAGGCGGATTGGCGATTTAAAACTTTTTAAGTCCAGGTTTCCTCACGATGTTTTCCTTCATCAAAATAGGTACTAAACATTACTAAATAAAGGTAATTCAACATCGTGATGCGTACCGCATGATTTAAGTCTAGCAACCAGTCTTACCAAGAAGTACCATATACCGCGCATATCACGCGATGGCTGGGTTGTTGAAGTCAGATAGGCAGTCACTCCATGTAAAATATGGTATTCAGCTGCTACTGGAAACCCAGAGATAGTCGGGTAAAGGCTAGGCAGATGAGATGAATTTATTATTTCTTATTGTACAGTAATATTTCCGAATGTTACCAAATATTCCGGATGGGACAAAAAGGGGTTCTACGTTATCACCTTACTATATATGTACTTGAGAAAAAAGAAGTTTGAGTGGGAGCAAAATACATTTCCATTACTTTATGATTGCGTCATACGTCTAAAAGAAACTTGATACGTATAAGCCACTCGATTTGTTATTGACTCAAGCGTTTGTAGTACCTTATAATAGTGTTAAATAATAATTTTATTTTGTACAACTTAACTTTTAGAATTTTGATTAATTTACATTTCTATTGACTGATTATGTTATACCTTTTATAAATATTTTTTGATTGCTTTTGTGTTCAAATTGCCTAAATTTAAAATGCTATTGATATTTTATTACTTTCTGCGCATGGTTTTTTTTTCTGTTAGCTTTAAGGTCTAAGGACTATCTGTCTTCTAAGGACTGTATGAAATAAAATAAATAAAAATAGCATATAAAACTTATAATATTTTTTTTGGTACTTAATTAAAATAAATTTATCCGTTTTATTTTATTTAAATTAAATTCATAAAACACTTTTGTTAAAAACATTTTAAATAAACATTATCTACAATACTTTTCCGTGCGCCAAAATCAGTCAATAAAAGTAAAAATCAAAAAAATATTTTCTAAATTAATCGTCTCTTTGAAATGTAAAATTAAACAACTAGATCATTCTAATAATGTCAAAGTAACTTTGAATTGGACTAGGCCCGGTAAAAGACGCATACGGACACATCATAAAACATAATTATTATGTACTTGAAAGATATAGGACCAATTCTTAACCTCGATACCTAAATGAATTAGTTCTCGAAGCACGATTGAGTACAGTCTCATAAAAAATATTATGTCGAAATTAGGCAATGAAATTCACCCTAATCAGTGGCCATTGGTACCTAATACAAAGTATTTCCAAGCACTACGATGCCTCAAGAAGTACTCGCTGAAGCAATAATCCGTAACGGCGACACCAGGTGGCGCTCACTTCGCTGCATAATGTGCTTTTTTCCGACTCTTTCCACACAAACGGAGCAGTTTCCAACGCAATATTTCAAAGATTTATTGCGTTGGCAACCCCGTTCGTAGATTTGTTTAATTGTTTTAGGTGGACTTTTTAAACGTTGAGAATTAAATGGCGGCGTTTGTGTGCAGTTACGCCAGTAAGGTTTTACAGAACGCAATCAGAGTCTGGCTATTAATTCTTTATTTAAATAAATGGTATGTATACTGGCTATAGAACCCATTGAGCCATATTTCAGCAGCCATTTCTGACGTAAGATTATCTTAAACTCGTACTGTTGAAACGCAAAAAAAAATATGAAAAACTTTTTTGCCTATTTTCTTATTTCTATAATTACCTATTTGTTACCAATCTTTCACATTTTTGTTTTGTTTATTAAAAAATATTTTACTAACATAAATAATGATTTACTTTGCACTATAAGAATAATATTGGCCAGGTATTTTTCTTAAAAAAATATCTGCTATTTGTATATTAGACATTTCTCCATAAAACAATTTACTGGCCATCAAACAATGTTTCGGAACTAACCCACTTTGAAACTAGACAAAGAAAACCTTGAGAAATCTGTCGAATAACAGATAATATTAAATTCCAAATGTAATTATTATCGATACCACAACATTCCCTCGCCGACACAACCGAGCTATCTAATAATACAAGTTCGAAAATTGAAATAGAGGCAATGGGGAGGCACAGAGGCAATAAAATATGGAATATAAATTCACGCTACAAATGGCGTTGCTGGTAAAATTATGAGTTATAACTGCGGACAAAACGAACTAAAGTAGAGAGAAAAAATCTCCATTTAGTCAACTAACTGAACTGAACTATCGGTAAACAGTGTTTCGGTGGCGTATTTGCAAATTTTATTTTCAACTTTTATTTATACTCGGATTTTGAATATAAAAATGAAGAGATTTCCTGCTTCGATAGAGTATCGGGAAAAGATAAAATAAAAATATTGAAAAAATGTATGTTGCTTGCTTTAGCTTTAGATAAGTGGATTATCCCGTAGTGAACCATAACGAAATGCATGAAAGGTTGAATTATTCTTATCTAGTTGGTTGCTCGGTACCAATTTTTTGACTAAAAATGAAATATGTTGGTGACTTTATGACGTCAACTCAACTTCGTCAGAAAAGCCTTGCTAAATTAGGCTTTTATGGAAAAACGGTTGAACAGATTTTAATGTTTAGTAAGGAGACAAATTGACAGAGTGACGGCACGTTTGGCGTAGTGGCTAAGTAATAGGCTGCTACGCTACGTGTCGCGGGTTCGATTCCTGCACGGGACAACTTAAATTGTTCCGGGTCTGGGTGTTTGTACATGTGTAATGTATGTTATTAAACGCACCCACGATACAGGAGTAATTCCTAGTGTGGGGAAACGTTTAAAAAAATCCCGGGGAAGGACATAGGATAGTTTTTATCCTGGATCGCGATGTACTTTTGTCACGATGTAGTGGAGCAACCGCGGTTAATATTTTACATTTAATATAACATTATCTACCTATTTTGTCTCAGGATTTTTATAAATAGTAGTTAGTATTTTTGTCCAGAATAAAATAATTACAAAAGAAACATATTTAAAGAAGCTCTTCACAAACACAATATCAATTAATATAGCAACAATCTTTTTCTAGAACCAACGAACACAGCTATGTCGTGCCGTTGTTCATCGCGTAAAAAAAAAGAAAATGGCGGTAACTAAGAAAATTGCTCCAATTCCTATCTGTTGTTAATTTTACAACGGATTTGCGGAGTTGCAATGTCTTACGTTTTAATAAATGTCCGCCGCACCTGCGATCCGATTTTTTTTTTATTAAAATGCTAATTTTATATTTAATACGTACCAACCTTAAATAAAAATGTTTTGTTTTTGTTATTTACAATGAAAACAAAAAGGTTTTATTAAAAAATATTTTTACGAGAAATATAGTTACATTCCTATTAAAATAATGATTTTAATAGTCTAAAGGTAATTGCAAAGTAGGTAGACACAATTGCTCACTATTTTAGAATAGGAATTTATTATCTTCGAGTAGATGTTCAAATAAAAATGAGAACTTATTTAATTTTTCCAACATTAACATTATAGTTACAACATCGAAATAAGTCTTAAGTGATGTCTCACTCACTTCCTAAGGATAATAAATATTTGTTTTATTTTAAAATAAAAATAAAGAATGAGGAATTAAAACACCAAGTTCAGATAATAGTCTGTGTAGTTGTGTCAAAATATGCAATATTTTTTGTTATTTAAGAAGAATATCAATTTATTATTTATTTAATCAATCTCAACAGTTGAAAACCAATTACAGTAAATAAAAAAATATATAATTTATTTAAAAAAATAGAGCCTTCATACTCTATTTTTTAAATAAATTATATTTTTTTTATTTACTGTAATTGGCTTTCAACTGTTGAGATTAATAAACCAATTCACAAATTGCGCGTCCTTCCAATTTTTCTAAATGTGAAACAGTAGATTTTTATATTTTTCTTTTTACATTAACACATTTTATTACTTTTCTTTGTCCTTTGTGACGTGTGTTACATGTTTAAGGAAAAATAGGATTTTTCTATAATTTATGTAACAAGGTGTTCAAATTCTCTCCGCGTGAAATACGACTGTCCTTAATATTAAGATATAAACATATTTTACGCGCCTTATGCTTTTCTTCTGACTTATTCGTTTTCTTCTCTTGCAAAACGTTCGCAATTAAATCTTTCTTCCTATACATCTTTCTCACTTTGATACTTAATCTTAAACGGTATAAATAGAGATAACCGCACACCTATTGCCCTTATTATAAAAATAATTAAGACTATTACATACATATGACATAAATGACATAAATTAACTAAGACTATTTCAAAAATACGTCCGTAGAGAAATGAAGAATATTATTAAAATCGATAAATTACGCACAACGTGCCTTTTCATTATGTTTAAAAACTTTATTTAACTTGGACTGGACCTACCAAAAGTAGTTTCAAAAAGAATGGGGCGATGACCCACTACATTCATACTATATTCCATCTTTGATGAAACACAAACATATACTAATATTCTACCCAAACCTAGTGTCCAAATACGTCTGAGAAACGTATTTCTAATGCATATGCAGCGTCAATCCATATTGCATATGCGAACTGTTTGCAGAAGTCAAACGGACCTATGCCCGGCCGTTGTGGCGAGCGTATAACCCTATCTTGGGTAGTGCACTGCTAAATGGATTGATTGATGGATTTTGGAAATACAATCCATCGAATGGAATATATTCGGAAAACAATACATTTAGCCCCTTTGTAAACACCATTAAAGTTTTTAATACATCATGAAATGTATAGTTACACTGGAGTTTTTCAAGTCAAAGCTTTATACAGCAACTAGCAAAAATATTTTAAGTACGTAGATAGAAAAATAATACGGATTAATATATTATACAACATTGGAAATACCTGAATATAAAACGCTAATGAAATAAATAGGTCAATTTGTAAACCGTTTCAATTGTACTTTTTTAAATAGTTTTTCTTTTAGAGTTCCATTTTTAGCTTGATGTTTTGTTTCACTATACTTACACTATGAATATATAACAATAAACTTATTTACACACTTCTATGATATACCTATAGTCTTAAATGGAAAAACCCAATATGTAACTTTTTTTTCTGATGGAAAATCATCAAATCTCCTCTCGCCGTGGGTGGGTAGGAAGGGAGTCTCACACTTACTGACTTAAACCCATCCACGGTCTTTCCTCAGCCCTTTGTAGTCCGGGGGCGCAGTTACTCTTTCGAACATCCCGCAGCGCCGGACCAAATATGCGACTTGAGTTGCGTGCCAATGTGTAATTTCTGCCCATACCACAGATTTCTTATGCAGAAGTTATAGCCTTATAAAATATCTATATTTGAAGCATTCCCCGGCAATTACTTTTCAAAGGCTGCAATAGTTTCAAATTCTACTAATAAAGGTCGTGCGCAGCAAAATCTCCAGGTTCAACATTGACTGATAAAAACTTCGAGATAAAAAACATGATTTATTTTCTACTTCAAGTCTGCGGAGCATACTAGACTTTCATGCGGCCATTATTCATTGAAAATTCTAGACAGTTATGATATGTGTTTGTATAATATCCTATAACTCTTATTTATAAATTGTCGTAACCATTTCTATCTGTTACTTACTTTCTTTTAGGCCGAAGGATCTAAAGATTGATTGATTCATCAAGTTAAACATTTCCATTGAAATGCTTTTGTTTGAAACTCTTACGCAGATTCATAAAAACCTATATTTTCTAGTAACTTACAACAAAACAAAATATTGTATTGAGTCACATGAATATAATAAATAAGCTTTAAGTAAATAAACATTAAACATGGCCGTAAGTCTAACTTGAAATGTCTATGGTAGCGATTTAGGGCTTTGTAGCTAAACCCTGCGAATCAAATCAAATCATGAATGTTATCGTTTTCTGAACTTAGCGAGACCCTTCCGTGCCTCGGAGAGCACTTCAAGCTGTCAGTCCTGCGCCTGATCTCTCCCCGTTCGTCTCGGATTGACGATCCATCGGACTATGAGAGTGGGGGAATAGAGAGTTCACCTGTGTCTGAGTAGGCGCTTGTGCACTATAATAGCTCCTGCGTGCCTAGTCTACGTTGAGATAGACCGCCGTGACCGAAGTCGGTCTGGGGATTATTATGGTAGCGATAGCGAGCATCATCGTTCCATCCATGCTCTTCATGGTACGAAACGGGTCCCTATATATTACAAAAATAATCAACATGTATTGGCAAGGACTAGTACGGCTCGACCTATTTCATATATCAGTCCGCATGGCTGAAACTTAGTTAAAGACCCATCATTACTCGTATTAGTAGCCAATTACTAACAGATGGACATTTAGATTTTTTCCTGCCTATCTAAGATACTTATCTTGTCCAAGTCCTTTAAAACCTTAAGTGATTCCCGTAATGATGTAATAGGTACTTAAGACCCGTCCTTTAAATTTACAAGAAAGTAACTTTGCAACCTCCAGGCAGAGTTTTGCCTTTTTATTTGATTCTGAAATCCGTTCAGTATTTTTCCCCGAAAAGTTAATGTTCTGTTACATACATCTTATTTGCTACCTACACGTTTATTCAACTATTCTATATTGTTTTTACGTGTCCTAAATAATACTTTAGTCACGAGTTGTAAAACTTCTAAGAAAACTAATAACAGTTTCGGAATATGTATTCCAACTTTGTGTGTAGTGAAAAGATCTACACTATGATGGGAAAAAGCAACTGACAATTTTATTTTATTTTTACAAACGTTGCCTTACTCTATTAACTCGTATGTACATCACAATCTCAACAACCGTGATGTATAATAATAAAAGAGAGAGAGATAAGAATAAAAAATATGTAAAATAAAATGATTGATATTCCATCTGTGAAATTTATTTACATTTAATTAATCCGTTACAGTTTAATCCGAATAATAATTTCAGAAAATAAAATTATGTTCAATATTAAAATTCATTATTTTGGACATTCATTTATTTATTATACATATATTTACATTTTTAAATATTAAATTATAAATATATATAAAAAAACATTTAAAAATATAAAAATAGTACACCACCGGCAACGGGAACATGGTCCAAGCTACCGGCGGTCATTATTTTGATTATTAATGTCTGCATCAGATTCGATCTTTTTAATTTTAATCAGGGTTATCGTCCCAATATCCACTTATTAGGACAGTGTTGATTACATTATTTAACGATTGTGTTTGTTTGGCGGTCACTGAACCTTTTAGCACTTCAGTATGCTGAAGCGTGCATTGACTATAGGCATTTAATCAGCAATATAATACCTCAAAATAATTGTATTTTATTTTCTTTACAATTTAAATATATTAAAGTAACTAATGCATATTTATATTTATAAAACTAGTTGTTCCCGTTTCACCCGCGTCCCGAGGGGCCTATATTACGAACCTGGGTGAAACCACCCTATCTCTTACCCCATGGTTTCAAATTGCATCTGAATCAATTCAGCCGTTTTACCGTGAAAGAGTAACAGACACACACACAGAGTAAATATTCTAATGAGGATGCGAAAGCAATACTTTCTATCAGTCTTTTACGGATAGATTGAAATCTGTTCAAGGATATATTGTATGAGGGAACTACTCCCTCAGAAAATGGGTGATAATGTGGGAAACAGCATCATATGAGACTTTACGAATGTACACACTTAAATTTCACAACAAAAATTTATTCCCAACGCAAACTCCTATCTAAAAGCATAATAATATTATTTATAACAACAAAAGTATTTTCATATTTCTAACTCCGACGGCTACTTCGATACTGATATCCGGATAATAAACTGTACAAGTGTACCGACGTGTATTCCGGGTATAGAGCAGTACTTGTGCATGTGATTTGAATATCTAATGTTGCCTACGATATATAAAATCCTATTGGAGTACAGTGTGATTCCATTTATTGAATTCTCTAGTAAACGAATGTTCAGGCAAGTGGATAAGCAGCATATTATATTATCTGCATTTGTTTAAAACTAACTCTTTCCCGCGGTTTTACCCGCGTCTTGAGGGAACTGATTTGTGCAGCTGGACGAAAATGATCCTATGTGTTAATCCAGGTTATAAGCTACGCGTGTACTTAATTTCATCCAAATCTATTTAGTAGTTTTAGCGTAAAAGGGTAACAAACATACATCCTTGCATACTTTCGCATTTATCATACCTATTAGTAGAATTTGAATTTTGCATGGGTTTTGCAGTTCTTCTGTACCTAATTAAAAATTAAAGTGACTTTGGTCTATAGCAACATTTTATCATTTATATTATAGGTACTTTTAAATTTTTAACTAATATTCAAAGCTGTAGAGTTTGTTTGTTTTCCAAACGCGCTAATCTCCTGCCCGAGGAGTTCGAAAAAATATTTCTACGTTTCATAGTCCATTTTTCGGGGAAGGTCATAGACTATTTATGATCACGCTATCAGCTTTAGGAGCCTAGTACATAGAACAAAAATAAATGTAGCGCGGTAGGTCGGGAGCTACGCGGGCGAAGCTGCGGAGCACAACTAATCCTACTTCATAAAATAAATGGGAAAGTTTTTGAGGATGTATGATTGTATGTTTGTTACTCTTTCACGCAAAAACTGTTGAATGGAATTGGATGAAATTTCATCCACACATAGCTTACAACCTGGAATAACTCTTAGGCTACTATTTATCGGGTAAATACACTTCTCATCAAAAAAATCGAAACACTTTCGTTTTTATTGTTTTTGTCCTAATTTTTTACAAAAGAGAATTAATTCCATGAAAAAAAAAACATTATTGTGTAGCTGGCAGTTTGGTCATTACAGTAAGAAGAAAAAAATCAAAATTCGAAATTAGAATTTCATTTGTTTATCCTATAAATGAAATTAATCACTGTTTTGAGACAAATGTGTATTTAGGGTTGGAGTACGTTTCTCGTTTAAAAACTAAAAATTAGCGCTTGTCTTTAAACTTTTTGTTTCTTATTTCATTTACTGTGACTTTGGGACGTCTGAAAAAACTTTTTTTTCTAAAACATATGGATACTTCGCCCGCAGAAGCCGCCTAAGTGGTGGCATTGCTGGATTCTGGACTTAGTCAGCGTGTTGTGGCTGCAAGATTGCATCTAAGCTTATCATCTGTTCATAGAGTCTACAAACGCTATCGGGAGACTGGTTCGTTCACGCGCCGTTCAGGATCTGGCAGGAATCGGGTCACTTCTGAGCGAGATGATCGATTTATTGTAACAACTTCTTTACGAAATCGACGCCTTAACGCTTTTCAACTGCAGCAGCAGCTTCGCGTTGTACGAAGAGTAGCTGTAATTGACTCTACAATAAGAAGAAGGTTGAAGGAACGCGGATTGGCACCGCATAAGCCAGCGAATGGGCCGAAATTAACTGCAGACCATCGAAGAGCGCGCCTTAACTTTGCACGCGAGCACCTAACTTGGTCATACCTTCAGTGGAGCAAAGTACTGTTTTCTGATGAGTGTAAAATTATGCTGTATGGTAACGACGGAAGGAACAAGGTCTACAGAAGAGATGGAGAACGCTTTGCACAATGCTGCATTGAAGAAAAGGTCAGCTATGGTGGCGGTTCGTGGACGGTTTGGGGAGGAATCAGCGCCGACGGTAAGACAGAACTTGTCTTTGTGTCTGGGCCACGGCTGCCTGCACTAAACTCTCATCGGTACATCGAACAGTGTCTTGAACCTCATGTGATGCCCTATGCACATTTTATTGGCAACGACTTCATATTCATGCACGACAATGCTAGAGCTCACACCGCGGGCGTCGTACGAGATTATCTTACCGAAGTCGGTATCTCCATTATGGTATGGCCAGCAAGAAGCCCGGACATGAATCCCATTGAACATCTATGGGATGAATTAAAGAGACGAATTCGAGCAAGAGATCCAGCCCCAGAAACACTTAGCCAGCTGCAAAATGCAATCCAAGAGGAATGGGATAATATACCACAACATGTGATCGTGACTCTCATCCGATCGATGAAGAACCGTATGGAAGCAGTAATAAGAGCTCGCGGAGGGAATACAAGTTATTAAATAAAAGTTTCTTAATTTATTTTTTCATTTACGCGTGTTGTTTTACCCATTTCCTTCATATTCCATACAGGGTAAAAATTACTCATTATACAAAATACGAAATCTATGAAGACTTAATTTGAATTTAGAACAATAACATTAGGATTTAAAAACCTCATACTACTCACTATTAAATGACATTTTACATTTATTCCTAAATATACACATTTTTCTGATAATCCTTATCAAATCATAAACTGCGAGGTGTTTCGATTTTTTTGATGAGAAGTGTAGTTTCTTCATGATGCAGTTGAATTGCGGGGCATAGCTAGTATTTAATATGTGCATAATTCTAAACAAATATGTGATAAATTGCTTATCCAAATATATCTTTATTTTACCAAACATTTCAAAAAATCAAGTCTCAAGGTGTAAAATATTAAATTTTCGACGTCATACGAGAATTGAACATGAAGTCGTGTTATTAAATGGAACGGGTACGGCAGGTGTGCCCCCAATATTACGCTGTTCGTCTATGATTTAAAATACACAGTAATATCGACTTGTACACTTATGTCGTATTTTATTGAAACTTTCAAGAGTGCTGCCGTAAATTCAATTGAGAATATTTTGAATGCTTAAATCATTTTTACCCAATCAAAATAGTTTTGAATTTTAAAAGTGTAAGTGAAGACCGATTCCCATTTCAAATGGTAAATAGAATTTCTTGCTTTGTCGTCATTGATAAAAAACATCAGGAAAGATACAATTTACATTTAAGTAAAGGGTACAACGGCGAATACATAATGTAACCATACATAAGATAAGTTCTTGTTATACTATATAATATAGAAGTATATATATAATTATATAGCCCTTTTGAATTTAATACCAAATTCGGAAATATTGACATATTTTTGCGTAAACCAAATTTAACATTTTTAGATCCGCTTGAGCTTATAAAGTTCCATTTTTTAATGTCAAAATAACTGTCGTCAGCATAGTCGATGATTGTGGGAAGGAGAGATTAACTAAGCGCAGGTTTGGTGTCTGTCTGAAGATTTACGTAATTTTCGTGCCGATGTGAACAGTTTGCGACTAACTTACCTATTGCAAGTGAGAACTCAACTAAAGATCTTCATCTATGTAAGTACCGCGATCTTTTACGGAGTTAATGAAAGGCATTACATTGCCATCAAAAGCAATCTAAGGAAGCTACGACCAATTGATTCGTGAAGTCAGCCTCAAACTGCCAACAACTAGCGACTTGGACCATAGGATTAACTTATAAGCCACATGCCTCCAGTCGGAGATTCGCGCCAAATCCTTATTAATTAAGGTAATAGCTTCTGACAGCTCTCCCAAAGGGGCTCGAAAATAAATCTGCAGCTCATCAGCATAAAGATAGGATAAGAGAAGTTGATTGAAGATCGAGATAGTAAATATTGCAAAAAGGAGAGAGAGATAGAACGGCCTATGGCACACTAGCAGAGACTGAATGTACCGCAGGAACGTTCATAGTAAGATGTCACATAAAACGGTTTTTTTAATTTAAAAAAATATATTTAAGAAGTAAAAAATGTTTGAAGTAGTTCAGGAATGGTATGTCTTACTTATTTTTCGAGAACATTTTTTTCCATGGGGTATAATGGAACTATTATATGTTTATTGAGTATTTTATTTTATACTAGCTTTCCGCCAGTGGGTTTTACGAATTCAAACTAAAAATAATCTTATCGGATGCCTACGTCATACGTCATTTCAGGTCTCTACGATCAGCGGTTTAGGTTAGGTTCATGCCTCAGTTATTTAGGACGAAGCAAAATTTTTGCCGTGGATCACCTTGGGAGTGATTCATGCAGTGCTTTGGAAACAACCCGTTATTATAAGTTTTGTTTTAACTTTGAAAGTTTCCTTCAAACTTACATCATGAATTCTTAGTAATAGGATAACAATATCCGCTATTTAAAGAGCTTTTATTTACCCTACTTTGTAGAATTTTCAAAGGAAACTCAAGCTTGTTATTGCAACAGACAGGCAGTAGGTATTATCAGTTTTGCTCAAAGAACGGGATTATCGTCATTATCTATGGAATGACGTAAACGGAGGCACGAAGGACGAGGCGAGGGCAGGTTGATACTTTTTTATACATCTTGTTAACAGGACTGGGGTAGGGAGTTCTCAATTGGACTGAATGTTATTTTTGGGAATTAATCTCATACCGTTAAATATTTTATGTCGATTTTAATTACTCATGCAAGTCAATTAATTGGATTAAATGGCAGTGATGAGTACAGATATTTATGTTTAAAATATCTGCTTCAACATTATTAATTTTATAAATGATAGTTAATATTAATAACAGTAACTATAGTGCAAAAAAAGTTCATATTGCAAATAACAGTAACCATAGTCGGGTTTCAACAATTTTTTGTTAAACAAATTCTTACTTTTTTATTAACTAATAAAGACTATCTTAATCACTTCACCTAATGCCTGTTTGTCCTATAATTAGATCCCATTCAGATCGCGAAATTATATTAAAACATAACGCTTAACTGAAAATTCATTTCTATCATCCAAATTCATTTTGTCACCTGCCAAACGTTAAGTCCAAAGGGGAATTCGTCGTTCTATAAAAAGATTCCAATTATACAGTGTTAAATTTGGTAGCAAAGTCAAAAGCGGGCAATTATGAATAATGTTCGCGCGCCCCGCCCCGCCTGCGACTAAGTGCAGCGACGGCTGGCTGCATCGAATGCGAAACCATACAAAACGTAATGCAGAGCCGTACAGTTTACAGTAAATATACTGGAATAGGCGTATTTATCAATATATTCTTAGAAACAATTTTGTGGAAAAAAATTGCCGGTGGTAACTGGCTTTGGAATAATGGAGGAGCTCGTGGCTAAGTAACAGCCGCACAGGTCGACCGATCAAAAAGTTAAACTGCGCTTGGCGCGGTCGGTCCGTGGATAGGTGACCATCAATGTCATAGCGAGACTCCTCCGTGCCTCGGAAAGCACGTTAAGCTGTTGGTCCCGGCTGTCATTTGTAGATCTTTGACAGTCGTTACGGGTAGTTAGAAGCCAGAAAATCTGACAACCAGGGTTGTGGAGGTCAGATAGGCAGTCGCTCCCTGTAAAACACTGGTACTCAGCTGCATCCGGTTAGACTGGAAGCCGACCCCAACATAGTTGGGAAAAGGCTAGGCAGATGATGATAAACTGGCTTTGGAATAAAAAGGCTTGAATATATATTTAGTCGGACTAATTCAATGTTGAATTTATATTTGTTCTAATTCAGCATTTCTGTCAATTAGGCCCTCTGTAAACTTCGTAGGCTGATCTGAATTTTAAGTTAGTTTCTGAACAATACCATTTTTTCGTCCGAAAATCATTTTTTTTAAATATGAGTTGGTTTGTTACGCTTTCACGGTAAAACAACTGAACCGATTTAAACGGAATTTGGTTAAGATAGAGATTGGGGAAGGTCATAGGATAGTTTTATCCGGGCGGTTAAACAAGTTCCTTGCAGAACGCACGTGAAATCGCGGGAAATAGTAATATTACATTATAATGGACTTCTTAGCTACTTTATGTTGGTGTCGGTCCATCCGTTTGAGAGCTACGATGCCACAGACAGACACACGCACAGACAGGCAGACATCGACTTCAAACTTATAACAATCCTCTTTTTGCGTCGGGGGTTTTAAAAAACGACTTTATCATAATATCATTTAAAGCATAGAGTTAAAATCAAATTTTAGTCTTAATTTTATTACATCCCTTGCCACTGCTACATATTATACATCTTCGAGTATGACAGACGAGCCCCTCATAATACCTGGATATATTACACCTGGCTTACGTAGGTGTAAACTGGAGCAAATACTTGTTAATTTCATGCCTCACTGAACTAATCGAGGTCAAGGAAATGGTGAATAACGAATTTGTCAAAATAATTATAAATCTATTTTTAACATTGTTATTTTTAATTTGGAACGCCTACGACGACGGAAAGAAGAAGGTAAACACGTTTAGGATAATTGAGAGTTGTTTTGTTGTTTTTATTTATTATTAACTATTAATAATTTTCACAATGATTTGTAATATAATAGGTGATCTCCAGCTCCTCATCTATATCTATACTTATAATAAATCTGTAGAGAGGTCAATTCTGTACATGAAATATATTTCCAAAATAACTATCAGGGGGTGATTAGGGATCGATACTGATGCCAAAAATGCAATCGTGAAATTTTGTTTGTCTGTCTGTCAGTCTGTCTGTCTGTCTGTATAAACTCTATAGAAACAAAAACTACTCGACGGATTTTAACGAAACTTGGTACAATTATTTGTCATACTCCTGAGATGGTTATAGTATACTTTTCATCACGCTACAATCAATAGGAGCAGAGCAGTGAAGGGAAATGTTGTTATTTTGTTTAAACGCGCTAATCTTAGGAACCGCTGGTCCGATTTGAAAAATTCATTCAGTGTTAGATAGTCCATTTATCGAGGAAGGTTATAGGCTATATATCATCACGCTAAGACCAATAGGAGCGGAGCACCACCATTCCCCGCGGACGAAGTCGCTGGCAGAAGCTAGTTATAATATAAAAGTTTGAGTGAACGCATGGAAGAATTTACTTACATGTTAATAAAATAATTAGAGTCAAGTCTTTTGAAGATTTTATTGAGGTAAACACAAAAATCCGCCATATACCTGCATATTGAAATGTATTCACGCCATCAATCCAATTTTAAAATAACCTCAACTAAAATTACATCACATTCAAAATTACGTTAAAATTTTAATCGCTTACAGTTTAAGTGCTTTGCTGTCAGCACTTACAAAGAGCGAGACAAAGGCATTTCCAATTTATCCTTAATCCGATCTTCATTAATAAATTTAAAGGAATAAATACTTGAGGAAACCGCCACCAAAATATTAAAACGTTTTATCAAAATCTTTTCACGAAACTCGAGGTGCTAAATAAAACACAAAAGTTATTAAAACTTCCTCAGCAATCTGTGGAAAGTTTAAAAGTAACACGATGAAAATCAATAATTTTAATAATAGTATTTGTTTTATTGAAATTACAATTTAAAATTAACGATAAGGAATGTCGTAACAATGAATCGAAACACAGCGAGAATAGTGAGTATCAAATCGATATCGGCTAAATTATTCGCATTGTAATCGGGAACGTTCGAATCAGCATTATTGAAGGCTTATTTTTTCCTAACTTTGAACCTTAATTGCGTCACCAGCAAACCTTCCTTTAGGTAATAAAAAATCGATTACATTTCTCGATTGCCGTATTTCGTTTCAATAATCACAATAATTCCTTTGAAACTTTTGTGGCTGTTACAAGTCTAATCTCAGCTACTAACGATTAGGAAGCGATTCTATACTGTCTGTGTCTATAATGAGTCCGATAAAAAAGTATGCTCCAACGAAAATGCTTTTAAAATGCGATTTTCTTGGGATATTTTACGTAACAAGCGTTATCTAGTATCGGTTTTACGTTTACATATTATCCCGGTTTTATATAAGATCATGGTACAGCAGATTGTCTACACGAGGCGTAGACTTCATAGATTCTACTAAGTATATTTTGACGATAAGTAGCTGGGTGTTTTTATGTCTCCAGATTAATAATTCTTTATTTTATTCTTTGCAGGTACGGTCGATTATATATACGGCTTTGGATAAACATACGAACATTAGTGAGAAGATAGGTCAAAAACTCTACAGCCTTTCATGAGAAGATTATGGTATACCATGGCTAGATTAATGTTGGAATACTAACATACTGATGAAAAGTAATCACATTTGCCATAAACATGTAGGCACCTAGAAAGTTAGTCTAAGGGTCAGTTTCATAATTCTTGGATATGTATTGTTTGTAGATGGAATATTGCTTGTATAACATTATCTGACAGATAATTTTAACCAATACTTTTTGGGAAAACTGGTTATAAGCCTGTCAAAAATAATGAATGGGGGCAATTATGTTCTCATCGGTTTAATCATAACTATAAAAGAAATAGTACGCATTAAGCAAATGTGCATCGAATCATTCATACCTACGTAAATAGATAATATCATTAGATTCTATATGGCGTTAAGGGAACTACCCCTAATTGTATTAACAGTGTCTTATCTTATCTAACACAGCATCAGATCGCACATTTGCAATCAGTAGTATGCACCTAATCATGATATAATTAGCTATGATACATAATTAACTTTGACTGATAATAATATATTTAATAACGTTTAGTTGTCGATTTAGGTGCACTGCACTAATATGTCACGCGCGAAAGATACACACTTGCGTTATCCATTTAGATAAATATCTGTGTTATCGTTTCTCTAGGTGTTCTATACTTGGGATCTTGTATGTTATTTAAAGAACAAGTCTTCTTAAATTATTGGAGGTTCACTGATTCAAAAAAATTAAAAAAAAAGTTTTATTTTAATTTAAGGTTATAAGAAAAGGAAAGAATAAATCTGGAAAAAACCATCACTGGTCGCTCGGCATTTAAAAGAACACACACATGGAGATATTACGAAACATATGCACCACGTGCACATACATAAAGCAGTAGAGAGTTGAAGATAGCATGACGGCCGTGTAAGCGACGGTCATGCCGTCTGCTATCACGGCATACGGTCTTACGCCCAGGAGCGCTAATAGATGAATAGATGTTTAACAAAATAAAAACACCTGCGGATGGGAAATCATTAAATGACCCCTCCCGGCGGGGGGGGGGAGGAAGATTGTGTAAGGCTCTTTATATTCTTTATATTCCGGGCTAAAAAACTATACACCTAAGGCACCCTTAGCCCTAAGTTCAGTCTCATTATATTCGTTGCCGTCTGTCTGTCACTGTCACTCACTATCAAACGTGCATGGCTCCGTGAAGATAAGCGTGTTACCTGTCAGCTGAACGCTCCCAATATAGTAACGTTACTTTAATGTCGAACGCCATGGATTTCGCTTGTCATAGCGAGGTTCTTGAGCGAAAACCATTTGAAAATCTCACTGAGTTCGACGACGATTGCACGAGTTTCTCATTAAAAGATAATAGTCTGTTATTATATTTAATAGGATTTATAAGACTAGAAACTGTTTTTTTTGTGAATGTTCTTGATTTAAATAGATGCTTTTTTCGTATGGGAAATCATCAAATGACCTCTCCTGCCGTGGGTAGGGTGAATGCGAGTGTTAGACTTTTACTAACTAAAACCCATCAGTGTTCCTTTCTCAGCCATTTATGAATATTTCGGGGGCGCTGTAACTCTTTCGAATATCTCGCAGCAATTAAATAGATGCTTAATACTTGGTTCATGTATTTTATCATTGTACCATTTTCGGAATCAACGCATAGGTGACTTGTCCCGGTATATAGATCCAATTCTGCAATCCACGTAAACAAAGTCGCTGACTGAAGCAAGTATGGTATAAAAATTACTAAATATTTACTAGCTTTCCTGGAACTGAGAACACTTTCACATGAATTGGCTTTCCGAGAAATATTAAATTCACAACCTTTTAAAAGGATTACCTTGAGAAATATAATATTTACATATCCTAAGAAACATTTTATAAATATTTCAAAACTAACTCAGCTCAGAGAGCATTTTAAATCATAGTCGGCCGGGCTTACCGACTAGTTTTAGTAAAAATAATAAAAATGAAATGACCGTAGTCCGTAGCAGCTCGCTTTCGATAACTTATGCCGAGGAAGTTAGGAAAAATGTTATAATTCAATCAATTCTGCGTGCTACCAGTTCTTAGCTTAAATGCTAGGGTTTATTTGCCTCGTTGGCCTTGTGGTCGCTAATGTGACTACGGTAAACGGGCTCTCAGGTGCGATTCACGAGTCGTGGCGATATAGCTTTGTGGGTTTTGAAATGTCACAAAGCAGCCCGAAGTCAGGTAGTTGTTGAGGTTTTACATACCCGTACCCGGGAGAGCGCGTTAAGCTCTCGTTCCTGATTACTATCTTGATGGCAGTCGTCCATGTCTAATAAAAAAATACAGTTATTACTTTATCTTCTTCAAATATTATTCAATGCTGCAGTTTATATCCAAATGAAATCATACATATGGACGAAGATTCCCAAAAAATCCTCATAAAAATAGTAATTTAATTGTCATATTCACGGTAGCCAATATTTGGATTGCAAAACGTGCACAAAAAAATAACAGATAGGGAATAATATAAAATTGTGAATGATTTATTTGGTCTAGTAATCGTGCGCATGACTGATAAATTCCTGAGTTTGATTCGCAGGGCGGGCAAAATGTATTAAGTTTTTTCATGTTTAATATCTCCATGTTCTAAGTTTTTGTCCGATAAATGTCCAACTCACTCTCCTATAACTAGGTAATCTTAACTCACAAATTGTGGATATACTAGTATTATTAAAAACCCTCCTGACCGTTTGCAAGAAAAATTAAGATATTTTTTTTTACACTGAGGAATATTTCAATTGAATTTCAGTTGATTATTATTTTTTCTAGCATACCTTAGAAACCTACATAATAATGGACCCCGAAAATATAGAACAATCTATTCATTTCGTTTAAGAACTATCACGTCATTTTAATTTAATTACAACTACTTAAGAGGAAGACTATGCTCAAATTAGTGTAGCGGGCTTTTAGAAAGTTACATTGTCCCAAGACATTTCAGTTCCTACTCTCCCTTGAAGCATGTTAAAAGCTTTTTAGTGCATTAACTAATTTACTATCATTAGCCAGTATTTAATTTTAGAATGTACTTAGGTTTTTTTTTAATTTTCACTTAAAATAAATTAAATAATCTCTCTAAAAAATAAATTGTTCTAAATATTACTATTTTATTAATTATTCAATTCAATTCAATAATATAAGTAGAAGGAGAATAGATATATTTTTTATTGTACACGAATAGGACAAACAAATATACAACAGTACAGTAGGCGTCCATATCGCTAAAAGCTAGATAGTTGCTAGGAAATCCCTGGCAACTACCGTTGCACTACTTCTTCTCAGCAAAAAAAAATGGAAGTGGTGAAGGGCAGATGTTTTGGGGGCTGTGTTTTTAATTTTCAGCCTAGTTTGAATACATTATTTTGAATTTATAGTACCTTGGACATTCTTTTATTTATCCGACTTACATTTCCAGCACACATAACTTTTATAGGTTATGTTACTATAAGTAAATCAAATATTTTAATAGTTTAATTATTCTCTCGTTTTTAATTCTATTTTTAATTAAATATTTGTACTGAAGCAATAGTATTCTTCTTAATCTAGATCTTGATAAGTTCTTGAATTAGATCAAAATATTTAGGTACCTACCTATAAATTATTTTAGCAGGTACCCTAACCCTTATTAAAAACAGGAGTCTTGAGCGAAATTCTATTTATTAAGAAAATAAATGTTTATGAAAGGTACTAATTTAATTATTAGGCTCTATTTATTATGTTGAACACCAAAAGTGTTTTGTACTCTATGATTAATGATTTTAATATTTCAAAGTCTCGTAGTAGATAAACAGTTTGTTTATAGAATTTCCTTCCACCAATCTTTACATAAAAGGTATTTTGTTTTACTAAATTTAATTATTCTAAAGAAAATTACGTATGAATTATTATTATGAGTTATATATTTTATTATTTATTATATTTTATTATAGTATTCTCTAAAGGAACGGTAGAGGTTTACCTACCTGGTACACATACAGTTCTCCAGTTGAAAGCTCATGATAAAAAGACGAGCTTATTGGCATTACTACATTACATTGATTGCAAATATCAGTGCAAAGGTAAAAATAAAATGCAAAATTACTTTTAAAAACGAAACATATAATGAAAACTTAAAAAAAAATGATAATAATAAAAAACCATGTAGGTACATTGTTAAACAAAAAAAGCACAAATCACTTCAACAATTACTTAATTTTGAAAAGATTTATTAAACAGCTGGATTTTAGAGACAAATATTATGTTCCGGTACAGTTGTTTATGATCAGTCTAACGGTTCTCCCCGCTGTACGTGTTCCGATTTAATATTATGAGATTTTGCGTTAAACTACGGTATACTTCATAGATTACACGGAGGATTTAGAAAGTTTTGCACTAGTTTATAAATACGATTATATTTGTTTTCGTGAGAATAATTTAATGCTGCCTTGTGAGAGAGTTATTAACTTTCAAGATTTTGTTTGAATGATATCTTTCAACATACGACGATATACTCTTTACTCTATCTACTGCTGGGCAATTATCTTTTAAATATCGAATCTAGATTAAATTCAAAACTAGCTGACTTGGCGAACTTCATACCTTGTTTTTCGGTATTTTTTCCCATGTTATTCTGCTATTCGAGGCGATAAAAATCCACCAAATCCTTACTTCCTTACTAATATTATAAATGCGAAAGTAACTCTGTCTGTCTGTCTGTTACGCTTTCACGTCAAAATTACTGGACCGATTTAAATGAAATTTGGTACAGAGATAGAATAGACCCTGAGGAACAACATAGGCTTCTACTTTTTACCCGGGTGCGCTAAGTAGTTCCCTCGGGATGCGGGTGAAACCGCGGGAAACAGCTAGTCAAAGATAAAATAATAAAAATCGGTCTAGCCGTTCTTGAGTTATAAATATTTTTACTAACGTGATTAATTTTATTTATTAAAAATTCAAAGCTACAAAGAATAGAAACAAGAGTAACACATCAAACTGAACAAAAAAAAATATTTTCGAATTGAAATCTCCTTCGAAATCAGTTTAACGTTAAATCGGGTTTACGGACAATTTCACAGTGCTATCACGATCTTTAACAATAGCCTACCGATTTATCGACGGTATCGATAGGCACTTATTTTATCGATAAACTTTAACATTAACGTCAACGAAAGAATTCGATAATGATCTAAAATTAGGCTTGCAAATGGTGTAACTATGATAAGTATTTTTGTAGGACAAAAAGGTCCGTATTATCGTATACAAAGCTGACTCAACATCCAAGCACTACTTAAAATTAAATTATTTTCAATCAATTTAATAGCTAAAAATCTATCTTAAAGACAAGATCGATGCTTGCGTTCTAAGTACGGACCTAAGACTCATAGATATAAATTTATCTCCAAGACGGACGAACATAAGCAGGTTCATCCATTCCATGCCCGCGCCGTAGTCGACTTAAGAGGCAAGCTCAGTTTGTACACACTAATCATGGTACTAATCATAATGTCCTCTGGACCGAATTTCGGTTACAGTGACCAGTTTCGGTCAGACCAGTCATCTGCGCAGGACATCTATACATATAAAATGATTTGTCCTGAATGACTGACGGATAACTTAGTTTTAAGCCTTGGCTGGAGGCCTTAATTTAATTAATTAAATTAGGACCTCGCCATATTGTCCGGTTAAGCAGGTCGAATGCTGTTAGAAGCATCCTGCAAGAGGTCATGTAGAAAAAAAAAATTACTGACGGATCAACGCCCAGCCTAAACTGCTGATCGTAGAGACCTGAAATTTCGAGGGTGTGTTCTTTGCATGACATAGGCATCCGATAAGAAGGCATTTTCCGAAATTCTACCCCTAACGGGGTAAAAAAGAGGGGCAAATTTTATATGAAACTCTGACATTTTTAATTTGAATTTGTATATCCCACGCGGGCGAAGCTACTGGCAGAAAGCTAGTTTTATAATAAATAAATCCCTCTCCCTCAAAATTCGATGGGATGACAACCCATGGACAGAAATACTAGTTAAACAAGTCGGTCCGAGCCTATGCTACATTTGGCTTTTGTACATAATGATATAAAAAAACTGTTTTTGATAAAAAAATACCGCTAACACTAACTTGGTTTCAATAAACTCTTCCATTCTATACGATTATCGATTTGTTATCAGTTTATCTAGTTACAGCAGTAATGAACATAAATAAGATCCTGTTTTGTTTACCATGTAGGCAGCTAACTACCTGTAAAGTAAACTAGCAAACATTGTTCTCAGTACGGACGAATGATATCCCTTTTCAAGTCACGTATGGAGGCCTGTTGATTTTGGGTATTATGTGTATTTTTATATCCTATAAATATATTTATTAAGCTCACGTTTTCGTCATTTCGAGTGAGTGGAGCGTATACAGTTTGTGAGACAAATGCGGAAAAAAGATTGGAGTTTTAGAATATATATTACTGGCTGTTTCCCGGGGTTACACGGGCTTGAGGGAACCCGGATAAAAAGTTGCCTATAACCGTCTTCAAGGTTACATCTATTTCCATACGAAATTTCATCTAAATCGGCCTATTTATTTTACGGTGAAAGCCTTAGAAACAAACTCACATTCGCATTTATAATATTAAAGTTAACATTAGGATTTTGTTGAGGTTAGCTGTTGGCTACTTACGCTTATAGCAGTTAACACTAGTACTTACGTGCCTTCTCAGTATAAATATCGTTAAGACCTCATCTAGTATCTCACAGCGTCAATATCGGAGATAAATATTCAAATTATATGAAAGAGAGAAAGAAAAACGTTATATTTTTACACAAACAGGGTACCCCTGTTAGGACGCAAACAAAAACATGCACACTGAAAAAATATCAAAAACATAAAAAATACCATTAAAACCAAAACAAAATAAAAAATAAAACCTCACCTATGGTGCTATAGTTTGTTACTAAAAACTGTCTGTCCTTATTTAGAAAACCTAAGCTCCCACATATTCGACATTTTATAAAACATGAAAACAAAACCAAGTTACATAGTACACTAGGTAATATGTAGTACACTGTACATTCTAGAAACTGAAATAGAATTCCCACTAGGTAAAGTTTTTAATTCAATTATAAATGTCTGTGAACGACTGTACTCGGAAATGTTTAAATACAGTTGCGATTTGCATTTGTTGATATTCAACTTATTTAACGTAAATTAGATGTTTGTTGTAATAACAAATTGATTCACCGGAGTTGTTTTATTAAATGGCTTACATTGAGGCATACAGATTTTGGATTCTTCGCAACACAGGTAGAGACGTATTTCAGACCGATGATCTTGATTTAAAACTCGATCCAACCAGTTATGTCTTCAACTCGATACTCATGTCTAGTTACTCTTGTTGCTGTGGGTGGAGCGCGAGGAAGTGTCAGACTCTTACTGACTAAAACTCATCTATGTTCCTTCCTTGGCCCTTTGCTTTCCAGGGCCGCGGTAGCTCTTTCGTACACCTTGCAGTCCCAGGACTAGATCTATGCTTGAATATAGTTCTAGAACATCGGCCTTAGTCCACCAGCTTTTAGACATAGGTGTGTCTGGAATTTGATGTCGTACTTATCGTTTGCAGAATAATAAGTCAATAACCAACATACATCCGCGTCACAGAGATATCAAAAAAACATATTTTTATGCAAACATATTAAAGTTTTATATGAAACCGTTTAGATTCATCTCTTATGACACATTTAACTTCATATGTCGCAGCCGTGCCTCCATTATTTCATCCTAGACAGGCGTCCTAAACCTTTTCTTTATTGTCTCCCTTCCTTTTTTTCGCAGACCGAACAAGATTTTCACTTAAATCACTGAGTTGTCCCGATAAACGAATATTTATGTAAATGCAGAGTTTCCCGGCGACCGCATAAAACTGTGCGATATTCCACGCGATCTCTGCACAATTTCTCATTGCGAAGTCGTTTATGTCAGGAAAAGGCGGCCAGGGGTTCGATTCCCGTCGGGCGATTTGTTTTGTCTTGTTCACGCTTTGGTATAGGTATAGCTTCTTGGAACTTGTATAAAGTTCTAAATTATTTGGAGAAGGTAAATAATACAAAATTACTTTGCACTTCTATTCGTGGTTTGCTTGCGGATTTTTAAACGTTGAGATGGATTTAACAAAATAATTTTGAACGTGAAAGATACAGAAAAAAAGAAACCCAAACGTAGTTCGACCATAATAAAGATACAACGTTCTCAAATAGAATTCTCTCAAAGCAAGTAAGCAAGTGAAAAATAACTAAATACACTCCCAACTCACCTTAACGTGAAACATTTTTGCGAAGTGCAATATTTCACACGTTGAGTAGCTGCACGCTGTGTAAGAAAACCAAGTTATTTTAAAGAGACTCGCCATTAAGCCAGCTATCCAAAAGCGCTTAGCTTCAAGTACTGAGGAAAATTACGCAAAGCTGTACGAATAAACGGTTCACATTATGTAACCGTTAATGATTAAACTAATATTATAAATGCTAAACTATGTGAGGATGTATGTATTTTAATATTTTACGCAAAAACTGCTGAATAGATTTTGATGAAAATTGGTATTCAAATAGTTTATAACCTGGAGTAATACATTGACTACTTTTTATCCAGGTAGGTATCTGATCTCAATTCTAAGTCTACGCAGATGATTATAGTCGCGGATAGAAGTTAGTATGAAATGATTTGAGTATGATACTTCATCACTATATTTGTGACTTTTCCGATTGTATTATTTTAAAACAGGGAAGAACTTTCAGAAAATGTGTTAAACTAGAAAGGGATTACTTGTGTTTGTCTTTGGTAAATAAATTAGGCCAGTTTACCTGAAGAAACCCGCATCTTTATCTTTAACATAAACAAAATGGCTTTCCTTATCATTATTATTATTTTGGGCTGGTTTCCTTTTATATATAAACTAGTGGCCCGCCCCGGCTTCGCACGGGTAGGTAGTCTTGGTTTTTTAACCGATTTCAAAAAAGGTGGTTCTGTATTTGACCGGTATGCATGTGTTTGTATGTCCCCGATTTTCTCAAAAACTACTGATCTGAATTGGATGAGAGTTGTCGTTCTTCAAATGCATAGTTTTCAAGAAAGGTTTTAGTACAATATATACAATTATTGGGATCTGTTGAATTTCTTCGTAAATAACCAATGGAACTCTTCAATTACTAATAGCAAAGGAACCACGATTGCTGCGATCGTATGCCTGTGATTGTTTTCACTGTTCTATAACAACACACCTCTATGCTTTAAAGGAGAAAACCAACTATGGAGAAAACAGACATATAGAGTTCACCCTTATTAAAGGTGATGAACATTTGTCTAGACATTAGGATATTGTAATTTATCTAAATTACAAACTGAGCCACTAAAAAGAGAACTGAAAAACTTTTTTTCAAAAAACAACTGGCTTGGAACACAATACAAATTTAAAAATAACTAATAGACATCATTCTAGAAGTCGGTGTCTCCAATTAGGTATTGTGTATTTGCATTCTATTTTTGCAAAAAAAAATGTTTTCTTTTAGGAATGAAAAATCATGTCCCGAGTCTTCCCGCTGATTAGGCCCGTCCTAATCCTTACCGGACGGTTAGCCACTTATTGCTCAAAGTCTGCAGGCCGGACCTACAGTGGCCTGGAGTCGATTCCTGGCTCCAAATGTTGATGACGTGGCTGGGGCGTGAGATTTGTCTCTCCCTCACGCAACCCGCTATCTCCTTTTCCAGCATGACTGGTTAGCATTACAAGGTGACTGCTTCCTATTCCCACTCTCTTTGGACCATGGTTTGAACCAGGGCCGAAAGTGAGAGATCACCGCCGCCCAAGTGGGGCAGACCTCCACCGTATGTTCCACCGTGACCTCCAGGTGATCCTCACAGTGTCGACACCCCGACATTTCCACTCGCTTGATTCGATCCAGGAACCTCCCAAAATAACCGTGTCCAGTGAGAACCTGCGTCAGGCGTAGGCATTGGATCTGCGGTAGGTCAAGATGCCGTGGTGCCTCCTTAGCCACTCCGCGAAGAGAGGATTTAACGCCACAACAATCCCCACGCAGGTTCATCCGTGGCCTTATGATTTGTTTATTAGCAAAGGGAATTCTAGATTCTTAATTTCTGAAGTGTGGAATAGAATGAATTCAATGGAAAGCGCAATTTTATTTTAGTTTATAATTATCCCGCTCTTATGTATGAAAAGAGGCCCTTTTCATACATGGAACGCATGGGCATTAATCAGCATGGAATAACATCTACACATTATGACTTGAAAGCGCTTACTTTTAACAAATTCGTAACTTAATTCTTGAAGCCGTTAAGGTGAAAGATATTATAATATGATATCAACCAAAAAAAAAAATAGTAAATACCAATCTCAAAAAAAGAACAAAAATATGTGGGATTTGAACTCGATGTAACCGATTCGCAAGATCATGAATACAGCCCCTCCACTACAGCGCTCCTTGACATTTTAGGTAAAATTGACATTCTAATACAACGTGTTTTCAATTTGAATTACTGCTTATCTTCTTTACAAACGGGCGTGATGATTTTCATGTCAAAGATAATAGCGAAAATGCATATAGGTAATTATAAAAACTTGATAGGTCATCCAATTACAAACTTATTTCAATACCTCACTGCTCATTCCCCATAATATTTAGTGTGATGATTTGTAGCCTAAAACTTGAACCGATTCATAACAAACATCTTTGGTGAATTTCAAGTATAACTGTTCAGACCTTTTGGCGTAAAGCTAAAACAGATTTTTTTTCTTACAAACTTAAAATCATAATTTTGCACCCTAGGGCTAAAATCTTGAAAAACTGTGAAACACGTGTTTAATTATTTTCATTTTAGAGTGTCCCTACAAAATTTGAGTTTAATCGAATAAGAAATAAAACTTACTCCATACAAACTTTCAAGCCTATTTTAATATACTTAGGATCGGAATTTCCAAAAATCCTTTCTTATTACTTGTCTAAGACATAAAAGGTACCTCCTGTCCAAATTTCATTACTCTAGGTCCAGCCATTTCGGCTCCGCGTTGATGAGTCAGTCATTCAGTGTATGAGGTTGTCATTTTATATAATAGTATAGATGAATATAAAAGTTTTATTTAAGGCAATATTTTTCCCTTCAAATACTTGATCTAAAGTAGGTACGAATTTTATTACTGAAAAAATATTTTGCTGCATCAAAAAGTTGAGAAGAAGTAATTATTGCATCAGTGTTAATATTTATGGAGCTTATTAATATAATATACTTAAATATCATTATAAGAGATTAATTTGGAGCAATCCTCTTTTGTCAATGTTAATCCTTACTTACTAATATTATAAATGCGAAAGTAACTCTGTCTGTCTGTCTGTCTGTTACGCTTTCACGCCAAAACTACTGGACCGATATAAATGAAATTTGGTACAGAGATAGAACAGACCGTGAGAAACAACATAGGCTACTTTTTACCCGGGTGCGCTAAGTAGTTCCCTCGGGATGCGGGTGAAACCGCGGGAAACAGCTAGTTAACTATAATTATGATAACAGTTTTAGCTACTTGGGTCGACATACCTACCCGGGAATTTGAACCCAGGTCCCAAAGTCGCGCTTACGACCAGTCAGTCAACAAGTACAACTTTTTATATGAGTTTATTCAAAGTGAAATTCATGAATTTGCACAGAACCGAAGTTTGATTTAGGCATACTAGTTCAAGCCAATTAATTGTTCGATCCACCAGACTGTGAGACTGCCGTGTAATACCTACCGATAATGGGTTGTTAACAAGCTGATAACTCGTGATTAACAACCCGGTTACAACTCCTGAACTGAACTGAATTAGAGCCTAGGCATTTAATCTCATCTAAACTTAGGACTACCTTTTACTAAATTTGGGACTGAAGCTACTAGATTAAAAGTTATCCGATTTTATTTAGAACTTGCAAGTATATGCCAGCTGTTTCCCGTGTTGTGAAGGAGCTATTTAACGCACCCGGACATAAAGCCTATAACCATCACCAAGGTTCCCTTTCTCCATCATCATCATCAGCCTATATATTGTCCCACAGCTGGGCACAGGCCTCTTCTCAAACAAAGAAGGTATGAGCATTGATCCTTCTCCATACCAAATTTAATTTGAACCGGTTTAGCCGTTATATTGTGAAGCGTATTTGACAGACAGACAAATATACAGATTTACTTTCATATTTATAATAGTAAGAATTAAAAGCAGCGCAAAAAAATACTGTAGAATCTTACTATTACAAACGCGAAAGTTTGTAAGAATGTATGGATCTAGGCTTGTTACTCTTTCACGCAAAAACTACTGAACGGATTTGGATAAAATTTGGTACACACATAGTTTATAACCTGGATTAATATATTGGATACTTTTTACCTGGGTGCGCGAAGTAGATCCTTCGGGATGCATAATTAAAATATAGTATAATTATATTTATACAAATTGATGGAAGAAAGAAAATATTAAATAATATGAGTCAGTGAGTGCGCGAATTTATGTCTTTGTATCAACTAAACCTTTTTTAAATACTTACAGGCAGTTTTTGTCAAAATAAGTTGCAAGTTGAAGTCTAGGCTTCAGCACATTGTTTGCGTAAGTACAGCTAAATAGTTAGTATGTGGATAAAGTGGGGAGACTTGTAGAGGTTAAAAGTTTTCACTCAGAGTTCGCTGTTGACTCTGCAACGGAGATCGCGATGTGAAGAGATCGTAACTTGACGCGCGGTTCATGTTTACTTCGAAAACAAAATCTTGCGGATAGGTTTGCGTTTTTAGTAAGTTATTACTGCCGTTGTTTGAGTTGAAGCTGCTGAAATGATTTATTAGTTTTGATTGCCTCAGAATTATTAAATTTAATATTAACCGTCTTATCACTAGATAGTATAAAACAAAGTCGTATTCTCTGCCCCTATATCCCTATGTATGCTTAAATCTTTGAAACTACGCAACGGATTTTGATGCAGTTTTTTTTTAATAGATAGAGTGATTAATGAGGAAGGTTTTAGTATATAATTTGTCAAGTTTTTGTATCAATTAGCTAAAATATCGCGGGCGAAGCCGCTGGCGGGAAGCTAGTTCATAATAAAGCCATTCGCTTAACCAAACCGGTTTTAGTTATCAAACTGTTTTGTCCTTATCTGTCAAGTCAAAATAAAGTTTAACAGAAAGGGGCAAGATAGTTCGAGAGGCTAAAAAGAGAAAAGATGTTTATAAGATGAATGGCATTAATATGAATAAGAGGTGTTATCCGCAGTTTCAACCGCATCCCTAGGTAAATATGTATTAAGCGCACTCGGATAGACCAAAAACTACTCTATGTCTTTCCCTAGGGTTGAAACTATCTCTATATTAAATTTCATTGAAATTGATCCAGCCGTTTTTCTGTGAAGGGTAACAAACAGACAGAGTTACCTTCGCATTTATCGGGAGAGATTGTTTATCTAAATTGTCTATTTTACATTAGAAATATAAGTGACCACATCGACACGCGTTGCATAACACTTACATTTCAACGTGTAGTAGCAACTACAGCAATTGTAAAATTAAAAAAAAGTATTTGTTGACTCTGATAGTCAAAATAAATAAAATTTCGCTATATAAAAATGATAAAAAGCCCCAGCTAAGTTCGATAAACCCAGCATCAAAACGCTTGCGGTAAAAGAAAGCCTCGTATAAACGTCAAATTCTCTCAAATGAGATTTCAGAGAATCTCTTTACCCCACCACGAAACCATGGTAGTACTTACTAACGAAATTCAATTACTGACGACAAAGAGTAAAAATATTCTTTTCTGGGACTGAGAGGGGGGAATAAAATAAAATGGTGTCTAACTACGGGTAGGTATTCAATAGCGGATACGGCTGTCCGAGCCGTGACTCGTGACGGGAATTGTGGAACATTTTTCCGATACGAGTATGAGAGTGAGTGCAATGGAATTTAATCTGGAATGAAGGGAATCATCCCGTTTATTTGACTATTGTTAGCATGTTTTATGCATATAGAATGAGCTCACAAAAAATGTAGTATTTATTCATTGACACGAATTGTGAAGCCTTTTTTTGTTTTATTTGTTGTGTGTTATGTTAGGGGATATGTGAAATGTTTATAAAATATTTTTGAACTACGCGCGGTTGTTATTTTGATAAAAACTAAAAACAATTGACTAGCACTTTCCGAGCCTTTGGTGTGTAACAAAAAATCACTTTCCTCAACGAACTGTAAAAAGAATTAAAATAAATCATTTTATTTAAGAGCGTTTCCATTTAGTCGCATTAAAAATGTAAAACAAACTTGCCACTCTGCTTATCCTGCTATCCTTGAGCGTAAATTAGATACTTGAAAAGGTTAAAAAGGTATACGACTAAAAGTTCTGGAGATAGCTGCTAATTAGTGGGGTTTTATGCTAGTCTGTCGTTACTAGAAGAGTTCAGCATACACTTGAAAAAACTGCGAAACTAATGTTTAGGAAAGGAATGTTCTATGCTTCGAACTTTAAACGAATTTTGCAGAACCTTGACTTCAAAAGTCTAAAATCCACCTTAAGCATACGTGGTGATCCATGCCTTCTCTGTATGAGAAGCAGTAAAACAAAATATAGACTAATGATCTGCCTAAACTTATCGTTATAATAATTTTCACTTTTTTTATTTTAACTACTAAATATTTGCTTGTCTCTAAAATACCGTAGTTTATTTTGGTACATTCTCAAGTTTATAAAAAGTATCAAGATTATAAAAAAAAGCTGTAAATTATAAGGAGAAATGCTCATGACACGGATTTTTGTGTTCGCAAATCTCTCTCCGTTCACACGACTTAGACTATGGCGACGACAAAAATATAAACGAGACACTCTTTAGGGTTTAGAAGAAACTATTCAAGAATGAGCTACTTCATGTTTCTTGCATATAAGACATTATGGTGATACATAAACTCAGTGAAGTGTTAACGGTGTGGGTGACGGTAGCCGAAGTATAATAGAAAGAGTTCACTTTGATAATGTGCTTAAAATATTGATAGATTTTTAATCCATTCTTAATAGAATTAAGATATGTGTTAAATAACCTTTTTTAGTGGAGAAAATGCCTACGCATACCACACTGTTCGGGGAAATAGAGTGGTTATAATGTATACCTACTCCCACTAAAAACTTTGACGTCTTGACGTACTCCCTTCACGTGAGGAGCCACAAGAACTGCTACACATATCTTTCGCGACATATACGAGTACTTACTAACTTAACTAATCTACTTAATTTTTGTATCTAACTTGAACTTGATATTATCGTATGGCATAAATTAAAATTAAGAAATATACAAATTGAAATTGTTTTTTTTTATTTATTTGTTATTGTACCATAAAAATAATTACACAATTCATTAAGAGTTAGTTACAGTTATCCATATAATAATATTGTGTCTTTAATGTAGCATCTGGTGCTGAACTAGGTTGTAGTAATACTTTGAAATTTCTTCCCTATCTGAAAGATCTTTATGCTTATTTCTTTCCTTGTATATCCATCTTGTTATTAAAATTTTAAAGCTAACTCCTCAACTTCCATGACGTTTAATTTTTTTACATAAAAAAACAAACTATCCTAATAAGAATGTTACATGAAATGGCCCAAAACGTGTTAAATGTCTTTTTAGCCCGCAAGACGACATTGAATAATTCTTGGTTTCCAGCAATCAATCAGGGGATTAAAGTCTAGCCAAGTTTAATGTCAATGGTATTAATAAAACTCGGATTACGCGCTAATTCACGATCCCGAGATAAATGTGTCAAAATAGATTAAAATAATTTAGTTTGTTTTATGTTTGGGTGGATCCATAGGCTAAAGGTGAGCACTATATTATTTGAATCTGTATTTTAGTGTGGGAAATAATTGATGGGTTATTTATTTAGTCAGAACAAATCCTCTTTTATTTATGTCAGTAATTTGAGTTTCGTTTAATATATTTGTTATCTGTACTAAGTGTTTCCCGCGGTTTTACCCGTGTCCCAAGGGTACTACTTTAATGCACCCGGATAAAAAACTTAAAACATCTCCAGGGTCCTACCTATTTCCATACCAAATATCATTGAAATCGGTTCAGCCGTTCAACCGTGATAGCGTTGACAAAATCACTTTCGCATTTATTTATACGCATACAAATAATAAAAATTTTATGTATAATATATATTCGAAAAATATTGTAAAATTTTATAATATGCCAACTAACTGCACAAAGTGGTGGTACTTGTAATAATTGGATGTTTTATACTTCAATTAAAAGCAAATAAATTGACGTTTCAAATTGCTGATACAAATATCACTCAATGCCGAACCGTTTATATTATTACACTAGAAAGGTACAGAAAATCGGCGTCTAGCAGACAGGCAGTGAATTGAGAGTGCTTTTATTTTCGTCTGAAATATATTTGTAAAGCAAGTTGTTGGTGCTAAGATATTAGGTATACCTCAGATCTTCGTGGAAGTTGCTTTTTACTAAGTCTCTATATAGAATAGTTCGGTTTACATTACAATATAATTAATCATGTTGTGAACACAATACACTACGCGCCATCGCTGATTGATTAATATTAAGTGCTTTGAGACCTATCAATATCTAACTGATAGATTTAGAGCGATGAGTAGGTATTACATAAAAAAATATATATCGCTTTTTTTATCGTAAAACGATTAAGTAATAAATACAATATCATAAAAAGCATTCGTACGAATTAAATTGCAATAAAATTCTACCAATTTATTTGTTAAATTGGAACACTAGCATTGAAAACAAACCCAATAACTAGAAACTTAATTTAACTAGCAATAATAAATAAAGTTTAGTATACATCTCAAAGTTATCATATTAATTTCACAAGCGATTAGTTACTAAAACCGGGCTTTATTCCACAGGACCTGGCTACAGGTGGGGCAATAAATTATACCCCAAGTCCCTTGTCCCTTCCCGTTAATGGGGAAACACATTCAATTTGTATATAAAAAAAAAAACATTTTATTTGTTTACAGCGAGAGATTCCATCCCCTTACCTGTTAAGCCCGCGGCTTTGTTTACGTGAAACTCAATCTATTTTTTTCTACGGAAGATATAAAACTCTGTTTTCAAACAAAAATATAGTTTTATTTTTTAAGGAAAACGGAGCTTAACAGTAGAGTAAAAATAAATAGTAAGTCTTTCGCCGTAATACCTTTTGTGACCGTGTGTGGCTGTATAATAAATTGTGTTTGTTACTAATAAAATAATACAATGTTGTTCAAGCCAATTATCTCATACAAAAAGCTATAGAACTGTGACAGGGTTTTAATTTATAAGAAGGAAAGTTTAGTTAGTTAGAAAGTCCCGTCACGTACCAAGTGACTTTGAATAATTTGTCCGTATTTCTGAGTCCTCATTTAAAACCCAACTTTCAAGACTATATTTATTGGTTCGTCTGTTTAATAGCTTTGGTCGGCTATCGAGGGTCCGATTCGCCCGCTAATTAATAGCACTGTTTACCCATTAAACACCACAGAGTAACGACATCTTTACCCCACTAATGGAATGAAAAGTAACAAAGGAAGTCAAGACCGTTCTTTTATTTCTTATAAAAAATCGGTATATCCAGTAAACAGGATCGTATGAATAGATGAATAAATCGAAGTTGCCCTCCGCAAGTAAATGAGTTTCGACATCCTTCGCCTTATCGCGAAGAGACACAAATTAAGGTCATATATGGGCGCCACTATTATCTCGAAAGTTGGAATGGAATACGCGTTTCAACAAAATGGAGGCTTAGAACTTAAGTCCCTATGAGCGTATGGTAACTATTTTGTATGTAACTACGTACCACACTGCCCGCAGCCTTAATGTTTTAGTTTCGCACAGTTTGTTGACCAAGGAAAAGAACTTTTATTAACATGCTCCCCTTCATGTCGTACTTTGATTACCCAATACACAATACAAAAACCGGAAAAAAAAACATTTATTAAAAAATCATTTTACCTACAATCAAATGGGATAGTCACCAAATGCGCATTTTTGGAAGCCCGATTCCATTTCAAATTCGATTTTTTTATACCAATTAACATCCTGTATCGAGATAAATCGAATGACGCGTCATTTGGCTGAATTGGTTTTGGAGCTTGCGCCCGAATTTTCAAATATATGCGTGTAAACATGTTTTTTTTTTATTATTATTATGTACAGGAAAGTCGTGCTAACCTTTTTGGTTTGGTGAAGCGGGACAAACCTAATTTATTGAGTATTTATTTGCTTTGAAACTGGTTGTATTGCAAACAGTTGGTTGGTATTTTTTTATCAAAAGTTGTTTAGCAGTTTGTAATGATAAACTTACATCCTTAAATTATTTAAATATCGAATGGGGCCTCGAAATAATATATTTAAGTTTACTGCAGGATTTATTTTATTACTTTTAATTGGATTTTTTACCAGTTTTAAAATCTTAGAAATATTAAATTAATTGTTATCCTTTATTGTACAAGTCTAGTTCGTATTCGTGTGTGCTTTATGCGATTAAAGCATTGTAAGCAAGTATCTGAATTGGAGTAGAAACACGCCTAGGACAATACACTAAAAACGAGTTGGCGTAATTAGTTAAAATCTGTGGCCTCGCACTACGCGATGGAACGCGCTGCAGTGTGATAATCGCCTTAGTTAATTCTGTTGTATTAATACACTATTAATTAATAAAATAATAAATTATACAAATTAATAATTCGTTGCTTGATAACGCTTTAGCTGCAAAATATATAAACTAAATTATATAACTTGACTAAACACTAGTTAGACTATTCGATAATACCGAGTAGTTTAATTACCGAATACCGATTAGAGGAGTCTGTAATACCTAATTACTGAAAATCCTAGCTGGTTGGTTTGTGTGGATTTTCACACAAGCATAGTTTAATGCGTACTCCACTAGCCTCACTCTATTTTGTGACTTTCTACCTTCATCATAGATAACTAGAGGTGGAAGAAAACATAATAATGAAACCTAGAAAAATACAATAAATAACTGATATCACTAATTACTCTTGAGCAAGCGTGTTGTTCCACACTCGTGCCTTCTTTGTATGAGAAGAGACTTTTCCTCCAAGTGAGACAAATAAATGAAACATTATAGATGTTGTGTTGTTTTACATCATGGCACAACTAGAAAAAAACAAATATAAATTATTTTTCAAGGCTTTTTGCGAGTATGATTTTTTTTTATTAAAACAAACAAAAAACAAGTCATATTTAATCGCAGTCCAGAAACCTCCGACATGAAACTTTCCACATGATAGTAATTTTTCTTTAGTTCTTTATTTTTATTATTAATTATTAACTAGCTTTTTCCCGCGGTTTCACCCGCATCCCGTGGGAACTACTTCCCGCACCCAGGCAAAAAGTATTCCATATTTTAATCTAGGTTATAAACTATGTGTGTACCAAATTTCATCCAAATCTGTTCAGTAATTTATGCGTAACAAATGTACATAAATACATTCTTACAAATTTTCGCGTTTATAGTAGGTATTAGTAGGAAGTAGGATTTCTTTTCTATGTGTGTCTATGTTAATCGAGATGAGCATCATGCTTCTAATAATATCTCACAATGTTTAAATCCGTTCAGCCATTCAGAAGTTATGGAGGAATAAACAAAGGAAAGTCGCGGGCAAAAACTAGTACGTAATACAATAACAAAATAGTTACTTCGTAACTTATTAAAATAAAACAAATTCCATGTAGCCATTAGAACCCGAAATTCAATGTTTTGCCAACCAAATGGGTCGTTATAATTATTAAATTAATCCTTTAAATACAGGTGTGATCAATTTATTAAGTTTAATTATGAATTTAATAACATACTGGTTAGATATAATTTACGAAATAGATTTCATAAACTAAAATTAACGCACACTGTATGAATTGAAAAATTATTAAATAGGTACTAGTTATTGTCCTGACTTCGTCCACGTGAACTTAAATAAATACTACTATTGGTAATATTGTATGTGTTAATGTAAGTAAGAAACTATGTGTGTGCCAAATTTCATTAAAATACAAACAGCCGTTTTTGTGTGAGAAACAAACCATCAAAAATGCTAATTTATCATAATAGCTCTTCCCTAGTAGGTACTTTAAATCACATCTGGAGCGACTTCAAGCACTCAGCTAAAAAACTTTAATCTATCGATATGCCAAATTAAATCTAAATCGGTTCAGGCGTTTAACCACGAAAGTAAAACAGACGGACAGACAGTCACTTTCGCATATTATAATATTAGTAAGAATTGTGAAAAAAATGTGCTAGAATAAACAAACAAACTCGAAACTCGTGTACACTACTTTTTTACACGGAAAGTTTACTAATGTTTTTATATTGTTTGATGTAGTTTTTGTACTCAACAAAAAAGGTGGCGTGCGTCGTCAGCTCCGCCTTAATTATAAAAGGTGTTTAATTTCAACATGCTACAAAAATGTTACAAGTATGTCCCTAACTTACAAATTAACAGTGAAAACTACTTTTGTTATTTTTCTTTAAACTACTAATAGAGTAGTTGACACTATTACCTACCCAATAATTCCAACACTTCTTGGTTCTTACAGACAACTTTTCTTAGATGTCTGTAAGAGATAGCTTTTATCAATAAAACCACCCATTGTGACATCTACCTTAATTTATATTAAGTTTTAAAGTGGTGTCCATAATAAAGAATATTTTATTCTACCTTGATAAAATCTCTTCAATTTAGGCCTGAAAACAGAATAAATTTCAATCACATTCTGGGTGTCAATTAATATCGATGACTGGGGTGAAACCTACCTATTAAATTTCAACAATGGAGGTACCTGTTTCAAGGAAAAGACTAAAACCTGCTAGGAGACTCCTGGCTAAATCGCCACGGTTAAGCTGCTGTGCAGTCTTTGCTTGGATGGGTGACCAGACTTTACTCATTGAAACACATAGGTAGTTTGTTACATCTATTTTAGTTACAAAACTAGCATACAAAGTTCACTGTAGTCGTACCGAAAGTTTGCAAATGGGGGAGGGCTAACTATTCGGTCTAAATTTAGACCATTCGACATATTCGTCTGTTGGTCTAAATGTATTTTTTTAATTCTGCATGTCTACGTGATGTGGATCTGCGTCTTCAATATATTTATATATAGGCCGTATTCACGTTCTTTTGATACGCAATATTATTTTGCATATTTATATTGCAGTATCAATAATGCGACCCACTCTGGCCAAAGCAGGAAGGAGTATCAGACTCTTACTAACAAAACCCTGTGTTTTTAAAATTACCCTTACAGTAACCCTTTGCATACCAGAGCTCCAGTAACTCTTTTGAAAACCAACAACAAACCTGCAATACCTAGAATTCCAAATAAAATCTCAGGTTACTATAGAGTCTGTAGTACCAGCAGTGGGCATAGAAATAATGTAAGAAAAGGGAAATAGTGTTCCTCGTCGTTTCCCGGAATAATCCAATACAAAAGTCCAATATCACCATTTGAAAAGACACCATAGCCTTTGATACTAAGTACCAAAACGAAATAAAAGTCTACCAAACTCATAACCCAATTGCACAAACAAAATTATTTTCATACTTTTTGATGCAGAACGGTATCCGAGACTAACTTTATGCATACGAGTGTCGTATTTTAAAACTCATTACTTTCTTTGCTTCGCTACCTGTTTCCGCGTTCAATATAGCAGTAGCTTTGGATGTTACAAATATTTTCGGACAAAAATATCAGTTGAAAAATACTTTTATACTAATGTATAGTTTAATACTGTTAGAGTATGTACTTATTTTATTTTTTAGCCAGGGCGTTCCATAAATTATTATTAAACTAGTTACGGATTTCTGCTTGAAGTCACAAACGTTGAGAAAAAAGTTAATTTTACGCATTTAATATATTTAGACCAGATTAAAAATAGTATTATGGTTAGTATAATAATAAACACTATCCAAACAGCAGTTAATTACCGCAGTTAAATTCATAATTAATTCTAAGAGTAAACTAATTAGAACATTAATAACAGTTTCCATTAAACAATGCACGTACGAATTGAATGCGGGCGTGTTTGCGACATGTGTGTCCCATTTAGATCGCAGTGACGTCATTACTCCTATTTATTCCACACACCATGTTTGAAGGCCGTATGTTCACCCCGAACGCTTTCATGCCCTAGCGATATTCACGTGACCAACTCATTAATATAAGATAACCACCAAACCCCAAAAACCGCCAAACTATTGTGAGTTATGTTTAGTAATTTTAAAATTATTTACTAGGCATCATTTGTTTCTTCATTGTTAGACATGATGATAATTTATGAGGTATTAATATTTCTTTAAAATTAGGCACTTGTAGGCAATACTAAAAAAAAACATTGCAGGTATCTGCATCTCGTATACAAGTGTGCGGGTTCGAAACCAGTGAGACTTTTCTAGTCATCTTAAGGACCTCTGTCTAGCAGTGAAGAAAGGCATCGTGAGGACACCTGGACTAACTTGTAAAAAGTCTGAAATCGCCAGTACCCCTTATACGAGTAAGCATGCTGATCAAGCTCATATCTTCTCTGAATGAGAAGAGGCCTTTATGAGTACCTAATTGAGGGACAGTAAAATAATGATCTTAGTTGAGGCGTATCGTCTTTCAATTTAGCACAAGATGACAGAGTAACATTGAAAGAAAACTCGCTTCACGGTAAAGTAGGGCTTCTCTTTATCCTCAATAGATATAGATTCCTGTGAAGTGCGTCGTGACGAAATCATTACGTTTTTCTCACACCTTTGTGATTGAAACGGTAATGTGAAATGTTTGTTTATATATTACTACATTTCCGCCAGTAGCTTCGCCCGCGTGGGCTATACGAATTTAAATTAAAAAAAACAGAGTTTCTTAAAAAAAAATGCCTCTTCTTTCATACCCTTAGCAATAGAATTTCGGAAAATGCTTTCTTATCGGCTACCTACGTAAAGAACACACCCTCCAAGTTTCAGATCTCTACGATTAGCGGTTTAGGATGTGCGTTGATCCATCAGTCATTCAGGACAAAGCATTTTATATGTATACTCATCCGAAAATATCAGTAACCATACATTAAATACATACATGTGGCATCATCAAGTCACACCACCAGTCGATGTGATGGCCGCACACCACTTATCCAGGTATTATATACTAACAATATTGTAATTTAAATTGATTGTACCTACCTATTTATAATTATTTTGTACAATCACACAATAATCGGTAATGGGGGAAAGCAATTTTGTTTGTTTTCAGTTTTTAATGACTTTAAATTGACAAAAGCCACATAATATTTTAAGTATGACCAATTACTTTCGAACACTACCGCAGTGGGTTGTTCATCAACTCATCACGTGGCTAAGTGTGAGTTTAATTTCGCGTCGACATTTTGACACCGGTCGGAAGCCCAAATTGTGCTATTCAATAGTTTGCTTTATCTACATACTAGATGTGCACGTGGTTTCACCTGCATCCTTAAGAAACTAATTCGAGCACACTGGTTAAAAGTAACCTATGTGTTAATCCAGGTTATATACTATGTGTGTACCAAATTTCATCCAAATCCATGCAGTACTTTTTAGGTTAAAGAATAACAAACATTCATACATTACATCATCACAAATAATTCGCATTTATAATAATTTATTTGTAGGATCAGCAGGCATACTACGAGCGTGAACAAACGCAGTTTTCTATGAAACTATTACTAATATAACCCTTTGTGTATGGAAAATGTTGAACAAGTAGACAATGGGTGGTGAAAACGCATTTACCCGCTTCCCATGAAAGGCCTATAGTATGTAATGTATCAAACAATATTATCTAACCGAGCCAATCAAGCCCGCAGCTAAGTAGCAGACATCGATTAAGCAGCTAGGTGAAGCTGCACTAGTTGCGGTCATTCCATAGATGGGAGTGCGTTTTTTTAACGCTTGGAGACTCAGTCTACTCCTTTAGGAGATTTAAAGTCCAAAAAAGCTGTCTTATTGTATTATCGGAGTTAGGGATTAAAGTGCTTGCACACACACTATTATATTCTGCGTAAATGACTCTCGGTCAAGAATTAATTGCTTAAACCGAAATTCGGCCTTGAGGTCATTAATTATGACTGTGTCGTCACTAGTTAGTGCTCGCTCGTGATTAGAGAAGCTCATGGCTAAGTAAAAGCCGCAAGAGTCGATCGATTAAAGGTTAAGCTATGCTTAGCGCGGTGGGTCCGTGGATGTCCTCTAAGAATAGTAAAGTCTAAGGCTATCATTTGTAGTTCTTTGACAGTCGTTACAGGGAGTCAGATGAAACTCTAACAACCACTCTTACCAAGGGGTATCGTGTCGTGTTACGCAGTAACTGGGTTATGGAGATCAGATAGGCAGATGCGTCATGTAAAACACCGGTACAAGTTAACCCCAACACAGTTGGGAAAAGACTAGGCAGATGATGATGATCATCACTGATTACCTGCAGTACCATGTGTCCTCTTTTAACTCCCCCCCCCCCAAAACCTCAAAAGTGGTAAAAATATAACCACCTCTGAAATAACTTTTACCTGTTTTTACGTAGGAATTTTCCTGTAATTTTTTGTTATTGGCTTGTTTATTTGCCCTCAGTATATAAATTACGGAATATCGAGCTTTTACTATGTATGGCATTTTCCTTGTACAGTCAGCAACACAAGTTTTTAACACTACTTATTTCTTTTATGCGGGTGAAACTGTGGAAAGCAGCTTACTATAAATGCGAAGGTGACTGTTTGTAAGGCTTTCACGGAAAACTGATACATGAATTTTCGTATGGAGAGAGCCTAAAGCCTTTTTTTTCTCGGATCGGAAATCATCAAATGACCCCTCCCACCGTGGATGGGGCGGGTGGGATTGTCAGACTCTTACTGAACCCATCCATGTGCCTTCCTCAGCCCTTTGTATTCCGGGGGCGCGGTATCTCTTTCGGTCGTCCCGCAGCCCCGACAGGCTATTAGGAGGGGAGACCCTGTTGGAGGGTCCCGTAATGAGCCTGGGGCCTGGGGAAGGACTAAAGGTCGAGTTAAGACTTATGTAGTTTTTCCCTAGATTCGTGCAGTAGTTGCCACAGAACGCGAGTGAAGCCGTGCTAAATTGCTAGTTTATATTATTAGTAAGGATAATATATATTTGTAAGGTTCACGTAACCCTAAAATTATTATTATATATATAATAAATTATTAACACAAAAATAACCAACACAAAACCTCTTATAATAAAATATTAGTATGATAATATTACTAATTCGGTAGTAACACGACTATGATACGCACCCGAAACGTGGCGCGTGCAAATTTCCTGTCTAGCATAATGGTTTCCACCTTAATTCATGACCTCGAGCTGCTACGAACCGCAAGCGGGTGACTTAATGAATATTGCGTCGCCTATGAAAACCTTTTAAAGACATTTTGTCATGGTTACCTGTCATGTGATCTGGCAAAATAGAATAAATGAGATGACAAGCGTTTATGCTTATTTTATTTTCATTTTGGGTATATACAATTATACTTATATCCGACCTATAAGAATGCAAAAGCGAATTTGCTTGTTTGTTTGTGACGCTTTTACGCTGATCCGATTTGAAATTTGGTACAAATATAGCTTGAACCCTGAGGAAGGACATAGGTATTATTTTATATGGGTGCGACTAGTAGTTCTCTTGTGATACGAGTGAAAGTAAGGACCCCACTAAAACTGAACGTCTGTTTATCTAGTGCCATAATTATATAGAAAAAAAAACATGATAATGTTTGGCGTATACTAAAAACATAATTTAACGAATGTCTATCTCCAACACATAATATTATCCTGAGCCCTCGATGGTGAAAATACGAGGAGTAACTCTTAACTTTCAAATTAATATTAGTAAAATATTCACAGTTGCCGGTTCTCGAGTTAAAATGTGAGTTGTCAAATGTGAAATTCATGAAACATTCACTTTGAATGCCTTTGCTTATGAATGTGAGATTGTCATATATTACTTTCTCTTATCATTGTTTGATAAATGTAATAAGGAGGTTCTATTTCGGAATTCACTACCTCTTATGTTGTATTTAGGGGCGGAATACCTACACCATTTTTCTCACGAAGAAAGCACTTAAGGTTTAAACAATATTAATGCTTGGTCAGCTAAAAGTGCTGCAAGACAGATATCTACTCCAATATACTAGACTAGACTTAAGATTGCAGTAATACACAATTTACTTCTAGTTCAAAGGCGAGACTAAGCATCGACGAACAACTATTTCTGCTCTAACAAGGTATTTGAACAGATAATTGCTTTTTAGTCTAGTTAGGGTTCCGTAGTCCGACAAGGAACCCTTATAGTTTCGCTCTGTCCGTCTGTCTGTCTGTCTGTCTGTCTGTCTGTCTGTCTGTCTGTCTGTCTGTCTGTCTGTCTGTCTGTCTGTCCGCGGCATAGCTCCGTGGTTTTTGTTATTAGAAAGCTGAAATTTGGTATGAATATGTATATTAATCACGCCGAGAAAGTGGTAAAATAAAATTTTGAAAAATATATATTTTTTAGGGTAGCTCCCAAACATGTAAAGTAGGGATGAATATTTTTTTTTCTCGCGTACCCCTTCGTGTGGGGTATCGTTAGATAGGTCTTTCAAAAATATTATGGGTCTGTGAAGATCATTTTTCGGTTAAGCGAGCCATTTGCGAAATATCTCGATTTTAAGTGAAATTTTTTGTTCGATACGAGTTACCCCCCCCTCTAACTTTTGAATGGCTGTACCTAGAAATGTGAAAAAAATCACAGACGTAGCACATGTAATGAAATTACAAGGAAAACTATCACGGCTAAGTAGGCTTAACCGGTTACGGAGTTATAGTCGACTAACTGAGACCTACTACGGAACCCTACTGCGCGTGGCCCGACACGCACTTGGCCGGTTTTTTAGTGATGCTTTTGTTTTTTTACTTTCTTTTACGTTTTTTATAAACATTATACTAAAATAGTGTCGCATTTTAACCTAATTGACATGTAAATGACACGAGCAGAATATTATCAAGCATTTTTCTGAATTAAGTTATGTTTAAAAAAAGAATGCTATCATCTTGATGTACAACGTTTGTCTTTCGTAAAAAGATGAGTAAGCACTCCCCGCTTGAATATAAAATGAATTTTCAGAAACAAAAATAAAGGCTTTCAGTCTAAGATTCTGTTAGCTTAATCCATTTGAAAAGATCGTTAGTTTCACATCAAAACTTGATGAATTTGTAATGTTACTTCCAAAACTTCGAGGAGGTAGCGCTGTGTCATTGTTTTCTTAGTAAACATTAAGTAATTCTGATTAAATCTTAGCCAGGATTCAAAAGACCAGAAACAATTTCTTCAAAGCCTTAATAAATCTCTTCAGAATCACGATGTATTTTGGGATATGTTAGTACGTTCATTATTGCGACGTGGATTAAAGGATTTCTGATTATTACCAACCGGTACTGAGTCTGGGCAAGATTCATTGGGATATTATCTACTTAGGAGTTTATGTATTTTTGGGACCAAACGATGGTAATTGAAATAAATGAATCGCATTTAAAAGCCGTTTTAGGAAGGACTAGCTATCAGCCAGCGGCTTCGCCTGCGTGGGCTATACGAATTCAAATTAAAAAAAACAAACTTTGCTCCCCTTTTGCAAAATTTTGGAAAATCCTTTCTTATCAGATGCCTACGTCATACAAAGAACACACCCTCCAAGTTTCAGGTCTCCACGATCAGCGGTTTAGGCTGTACGTAGATCCGTCAGTCATTCAAGACAAAGTATTTTATATGTATAGATAGAAAGCTACCGTATGTTTAACTTGTAGCTTTAGTATGTTATTCACCATTACAAAATGTTTCCTTTAAGCCTTCTGAAATGTTTACTGCATTAGTTATCACTAAACGTAGTGCACGTGACCCCATGTACAACATACGTGGCACAATAGTCGAAGCAGTCTAGTAGTAATAATCTGCGACCTAACTCATGAAGATAGTTTTATTAGTTTTTTGTCTGAGATGTGTTTTTCCACTGCCCACGTCATTATGTTTCTTGGATTTCAAGACTCGAGTTAAGTAGTGAAATACTTAAACAAGCTTTTCACTCAATTTAAAGAACAATAACTTTTGAGTATCGGTCTAGGGCACATTGAGGTGTCTGTCTAGTTAATATTTTTATCATGACTAATATTTTAATGGCTTTTCTTTTAAAAAATAATAATTACCACCAATATAAAAAGCATCTCCTGCAATTGAAACCTTTTTAGTATTATTAGAAGTTTGCAGAGCGTGACGAGATCCATTAATACTTTGCGATTAGCTGAGCTTGTTCTAAATTTATTTGTAAAAGGTATATTTTTTAATTTCATTTAGATTTACAGTAAAGTACATAATATTATATAATATTTAAATAACAGTACTGTATTTATCAAAATGTTCGTTGCAAACGTATCTCTATCAATACATCATTACAGTGGTCTCCGCATTACGACAGGTCTTTCGTTATTGTTACTTAGATAATTGAGCAACGACCGGGCAATGTTTGTGTCTGAGAGTACATCATCAATTCCTGCCACGTTGCCATTCGAAGATATCTTTGATAATTAATGCTATTTCAGTGCCAAATTCTATAACAAAGGCTTGGCAGCGAGGCGACAGCCACAAAAAATAAGGTTAAGTAAATTTATCATCACCGACGTTTTGTGTGTATCTGGTTTTAATTGTCTGTGAGCATGAAGGGTAGACTACATTATGAAAAAGCATTGTACACAGTTGTTAGTACATTTATGTAAGTTTATACGCAGTCGTTTGTTGCGTATATTAGTTTAAAATATAGGTCATGTTGCCCCAGTATAGGTTAATATATTTTCAACGAAATTTCATGGACTATTTCTTGGCGAGACATAACGTCGCCAAGTTGACCTCAGACTTGGCTCTCATTTGGTATTCGTATTGATATAGTACTTATCCAACAAACTTAAAATCTAGCAAAATGGGTTTTATGTTCCAGTTCTGAACAATTTGCTGAATAAAATAGTGTTTAGAGTACAAAAAAATTCTTTCTGGAAAATTCTGGAGCCTTTGAACTTTAATTTTTTTTCGATTGCATGCCTTGTATTGCGTGGCAAACAACGAATCCTTATTCAATGCGGTGGGAATCTAAACGACTCCCAGTTAATATATTTCGCTATGTCGTAGACTAGTCTATTAGTGCAAACTAAACTAGCAGTTTGTGTTTTTGGCTTAGCTATATATACTGGGCACATGTAACATTGTATTAGACAGAATGTTGTCCCACAAATTGGAACAAAAAATGCGATTGTACTAGTTTTGCTTTTTTCTTGTCTTGTTTGTCTGTTGGTGTCATTTGTTTTGTTGCCAAGAGCTTTTTTCTTGTACACTCAGCCAGTAGTTTATCAAAGCAAAAAGGTTTTTTAAAATGGTTTATTCAATATTTAGATACAAATTTTCTGCACTGTAGGTAATTTTTATTCGCTTCATGATTCAAATATTGACAAGCAAATAAGCTTATTGTCTCAGTCAATCAGCTTATTTGACTTTGATGAGATTTTAACTTCCTCATGAATCAATTGAATTGATTTGACGAAATACATTTACCGTCTCTTGCGAATTATGGCATGACCCATTTTGTCCAAACAGTGGCACAAAAAGGTAAACAGCATTAGTTTGTAAGTACCTAGCTAAGCTCATTGCCAGCTAGTTCCAGTTTTAATGCTTTGCTTAACTTAAACTACGTTGTGTTAGGTAACACGAACCCGTATTGGCGATATATAAAACAATTTGTTGGCAAGCAATAAAGCCAGCACATTGGTCTAAAAGCCGGGCTTTGTAAACAGCCTGGCTATGATTTATGATCAAAGAAATCGGCTTTATTAGTTATTTTCGGACTGTCTTTATTAATAAAAGTAAAGTAAACATTTATATTCGTTATCCTGCTTTATTGGTTGGTGTTAAACCTGTGGGTTATTTACTTTTGCTATTATTTCCTCTTTAGTTACATTAATTTCGTTGTATATGTTTTGACAATGTTCCTTCGTGCAGACTTTCTACAATCACGACAAATTGTTGATACACTATACATATGATTAGGCAGGTCATAATAATCTGTACATTTATTTGTTTTTTTTTTTGTTGTAGATTTTTAATTACGAAAGGTTTTCATTTGAGCTTTTTTACTTTAAGTTTTCTTGAGAATTTAAATATCATGATTATCGTGGTCAACCATCTACGGGCCGACCGCGCCAAGCGTAGTTTAAACTTTGATCAATTGACCCGTGCGGCTGTTACTTAGCCACGAGCTCTTCCATTCAAATATCATGATGTCATTCAAAATTTGTCGTGGTGACCCAACAATAGTCGATTAAACGAGCTCGAAACCACGCAAGAACCGTTTTTATAGTCATATTTTTTCTTGGGGCGTAACTGACTGGTGTTAAAGGAAAACTTAGGAAGGAAACCTAGATCATAAAAAAAATATATAGGTCGAAAGGAAAGAAGAAGGCCTTTGTCCAGCTATAGGACAGGCTGATGATGTTGAAGAATCCGACAACAAGCTACCGAAAGCATAATTCATTGACCTTTTTAAGTGCGGAACTTAGATATGGCGGCACGTATGTCAACCTTTTTAGTACTTGCGGAACCAAGGAATTCTTGATAACATGCTTTTGTGTATGATATCTTGATATTGGTACTTTATAGCTGAAGGAGCAGGTAAATATATTTTTGGAGGTGAAAAGAAAGTTATGAGGGTCCGTGACGTTTCTCTATTATTTTTATTAAGTGTTGTTATGGGTACGAGATTGTTTTAAAAATAGAAGACTTCAAAAAGGAGGGGTTCTAAATTCATCAGTATGCTTTCGGAGCTGTGGTCGTAAAAATGTTTTTTGCGTTGTCGTGATTTACTTCATGTGGCACCAAGAATTTCACGAGGTCTTTATGTGGAGAACTAAAACATAAATCATGAATAAACTACCGAGCCAAGGTCCTGGCGAAAATGCAATTTTTCTTCCGTTGACTACTAAAAATAAAAGACAAATACTTATAAATTGAAGATGTACGAGGAAACGGAAAATTTCCTGTGAAAATGTCCTGTTTTTCTGATTACGCTACGTGAGCTTTGATAAAATACCCACTCATGTGTTAACGGGTTCCCACGTGGGCATTGATATATTACTTTCGGGAACTAATTAAAACATTCGTGTGTGCCACCCATCCGTATCGAACAGGGCGCGGAAGGGCCTACATTTATTTCGGGCTACACCATTTTGTGGTGTGTTTTGGCCCTGTAAACTGACAGTTCGAACCACATATGTATTATCCAATGGAACCAGCTACTTGTGACCGGTCCCTGTGCCCTTTTTGTTTATTGGTGTCGATAGATTTATAGCCTTTTTTAACACAATTTCCTTTTGGCTTAAAATACCGTTGTATTTGTACCTTATACTTTTTGATATCGCACCATCTCAAAACGTTCTTTTTATACACACTTTTAATTCTAGCTATTACTAAAAAAATCGGTAAAGTAGTTTTAAATGTAACCTAAGACAAACAAAGAAATATCTCTCTGTGAATACTTACCTAACAAACATTTTCCTCCTTCGGGAGTAAAAATAGATTTAGATACTCAAGACCGGCAAATTGTGTTGATGTTGATTCTACACATAATGATAAAATGGTTACAGTAGGTACAGAAAATTGCCCTACATAAAATATATTCTAAAGCGGACCAGCGAGAGTATGCGACCATAAATACATTTCAACGTATCTCCTGAGGTGGCGAGCACTTGTTTTATTATTTGAAGCCTCCTGGGAGTACTCACGTTTCGGTTTTAGTGATTCCATTATAAAATACAGAGGAGAGGACAGAGTTTGAACTAATTTAAATTCTCCTCGTGGATAGTGAGCCAATTATCGGACATTACATAGATTTTAATTATGGACATGTTTATTAATTGGATTATTTCCCTTTCATCAAATACAAGCTGTATCCCAAGGGTGGGCAAACCCGTGGCATACTGCGTCATGCGCCTGTGCTTTATCTTATTGCCAAGTTCCTTGGAATCATATCGTGATATTATTTAACTTTTCTCATAAACTGGGCTACCAAATTCAAAATGATTTTTTCAAATACTATCGAATTTGTGGTTTCAGAAATTAGTGCGTTCAAACCAACTTTTAAGCTCTATATTAATAGGTATAGAATAGTATTCGTTACGGATTCTCAACAATCTTAGTCTTCGGTAATTTTAAATACATTGCGATTGGAATATAATTAAAACAGTTTTAATATTAACTCAAAGAACAGAAATATTCAAAAAAGCAAACGGTTTTGATCTCATTAAATAGTTAAAATGTTTTATGCTCGTGTGAAAGTTTTTAATATAAAATAGTTAGTAGAAGTTACTCATATTATTAAATATTTGAACATGTATATTAAGCACCTAACGACAAATAACTTTTTCAACGGGACAATGAAGAGAAAAGTTCCCCTTTTAAAATTTCAGATATAATATGCAAGTTTTAAGAGGATTAAACTCCGCTAATTTAAAGTCACAATGCTTAGCTGTTACCTACTCGGAATTTAGGTTAGGTACTCTTGTTTGCTTTAAACATAGGTACCATAGTCGTAAGGAGCAGGGGTGCTACCCTTCAATTTGTTTTTTGTTTTTTTTTTCATTTAACGTTTAAATGTCAACGGTGTGCAAAACCCAACTACTGGGTACTGAAAAAACTCAACGATGTTTATGTATGTTTCTGCTTTTAATGGAACGCTTCAGAACAGAATCTCAGATTTACCAAGGTAGTCAGTCAGCTCAAAAACTAAACACTTCAGTGGTCCCACATATAATCTGTCAGCGACGCGTAAGTAATAAATCTTGCTCATGCATTTTCGGGTTATTTTTACTGCTTGCCATCAAGCAAGCGTTTTTTCACCTTTTTTGCGTTGGCTTCCAACCATATGCAACTGTTTAACAGTGTTTTACACTAAGCGACGTACACAACCCAGTTTACAGGTGACACGATATACCTTGGTGAGATTAGTTGTCGGACTTTCTGGTTTCTGACTACCCGTCACGAGCCACGAGGTCCTTGCTTGTTTATCACTACCATGATTAAATTAAATACCTAATTATTTAATTGCCAAAATAGACAGTAGAAAAAGATACAGTTCTGTGGCAATCTCATACATGGACAATGATGGCAAAAGCTTCTCATAATTTGTGCACCCTGGTCTTACAACCCTGTATGAATCTGGCGTTCACGTGAACTATCCAGCACGAATTCTGACCACGTCTGTTAATCAAGTGGGTATTTTAGGGACGGGCCTGTGCATACTTAATGAAATAATTTGCATAATCTTCGTTTGTTACCCGGGATTGGTTAGCGGGCTTGCAGTACTCTTAGCTGTACGAAAACAATGTTTAATTGTTGTTTTATCTCTGTATCTCATTCGTTTCGTTCTGTCGCAAAATATCTGGGAGTTGGGAAGTTAATTTCGTTTTATTTTGTAGGTAACATTGTTATTGTTAGAACAGTGCTTGTCTGGTTCTCGGATAATGAAATTGCATGCTGATTTATAATTGGCTAAGGCTGGGTATTGTGCACTGATACTCCGTAGCTTGATCGAGTTTCCTATCATAATTAGCTGTCAACTAGTAGCTGGTAGGTTAGAAAGTATGATTTATGAAAATGAGAATTAAAACAATGTATTCGATACGATCTAAATCGGTTATATATCGATACGATGTAACCTATTAAATTTTTGTTTGCGAAATTGTTGATAATTAAAATCGAAATTCGTTAGTAATAGAACTAGTATATTGTAAAAAGGAGAATTTCAATATTATTTTTTTTCTATAGTAATATAACTATGAATGAAGTTAAAAAGTGATTTTCGTATGCCTTTTCGTTTCAAACCTATTTTAATCGAACAATAAGCATGTTGCCTAAACTTTTGAGAAATTGAATATACCAACACTAATGTATGTCAATAGTCAATCTTCACAAATTGCAGTGCTGAACAACGCACCCTACTGCCAGGAGGAACACGATTCATAAACAGGTATAAATCCATTTGCAGTCACATTGCTGCTCGCAACGGGTGCAACATCAAACACAGGGGCTGACGCAGCAATGAATGTCGTACGTAAATTACACAAGCCGTCAGATATGTGCCACTGGGACGCTGGTCAAAGTAAGTAATGGCTTTTAAGCGTAATGCCCGTGGATTTTACGGACATTGGTCAAGCTAATTAGTTTCGGAACGGTATTCTATCAAGTAGATACTAATGTATATGATATTGTCATGATAGCCCATTAAGCACCTGTACTTCGTGTACGAGTGTGCGGTTTCGAAACCTGGCCAATACCATTGTGACTTTTAGAAAGACATTTATTTTGTACTTTTGTAAGTGTATCTTATACACAACGGTGAAGGAAAACTGAACTATAATCATTGAGTAGGCGTGGTGATCAATGCTTCCCTTCAATGCTGACCTTCTCTGTATAAAAAAAATCTTTCCCCAACTGTGGAATAGGACGATGGTGATGTAATATTGTGTCTATAAATTGAGTTCAAATTCAAGTTAGATATTATTATTTTGTGATTACTGTTCGAATCGTGTTATATTTCCTATTAGTAGCTATTTGCCAGCTTTGTTATGTAGATAATACGCTACTTCTGTCAAATCAATATAAATCATAATACTTAATCATGTTTCTAAACCAATTTTGAAATATGGCAGCAAAACAATAGAGATTGGCACTCACATTTGGCCGTCTATTCACTCATTCTGATAATAAATCTATACCTACATATAAAATGCTTTGTCCTGAATGATTGACGGATCAATGCACAGCCTTACCCGCTGATCGTAGGGACCTGAAACTTAGAGGGTCTTGGTATGACGTAGGCATCCGATAAGTAAGGATTTTCCAAAATTCTACCCCTAAGGGGGTGAAAAAGGGGGGCAAAGTTTGTATAAAACTTTGTCACTTTTAATTTGAATTCATATAGCCCACGCGGGCGATGCCGCTGGCGGAAAGCTAGTTTAATATAAATAAAAAAACTTGAATACGTTTTAGTGGCTAGCCTTACATGCAGTGAACTACTTCACGCACCAGGATAAAAAGTAGCCTTTAACCGTTTTCAGGGTCCCATTTACCTCCATACGAAGTTTGATCTAAATAGTTTCAACCTTATCGTAAAAGCGTAACAAACAAACAAACCCACACTCGCATTTTTATTAGTTAGGATTTACAGAACAATAAGTTCACCGAATTGTCTATAGCACTGCACATTGGTACATAAATAACGGGTTTGTTCACCAAACTATTCGCTGCTACTGAACACCGAATAGTTTTAGAGTTCCGTACTAAAACGTAAAAACAATTTCTAAATAGATTTTGCGTTCGTTCATTTTAGTTCATCTCAACTATTTAGCGAAGGATACGCCTCTATCTAAAAGGAACTGAAAGGTATTTAGGGAAAGCATATAGTCTTTAGTAAGTGTCAATCAATCAACGAATAAGTTGTTGAACATACTTTATAGTCCATTGAAAAGTTACATTTGGGGTTGCGTTTTTTAGAGGACGCAATTTTATTTTTTTGATGTGTAGGGGGGGTCAGTGTAAAGCTAAAACCAAGTTTGTGGGGTCGCCACCCTTGTCCCCCGGCCGCCATCTTGAAAATAGGGGTTGAAAAGGTTTTCACGATATATCTCCTAAATTGTTTATCCGATTTAAAAAAAATCTTGACATTTTTGTTGCAAATTAAATTCTCTACAACTTTGGTCCAGAAACTTTTTGTCATAGAACTATAAATAAAAAAGTTATAAGCGAAAATGTTCAGAATTCCAGAAAAAAAAATATATTTTTCGATATAACTTTTTTTTATCATTTTACGAAAAAATGATATTAGACCATTTTTGTAGATCGTTTTACGAGGAACAACTTTTATGTAAAACATTTTTCATTAGGTCAATAGCTAAGGTTTTACAGCGCTCCGAAGTAATAGGCCAGTGCTTTTAGCCTCTAAAAACGGTAAAAAGTGAATAAAATAATAGTAGGATGAAACCCATTGGAAAAGGAGGAGAATATAATAAAAATGATAGGAAAAATAAATTACGGGCGATCTGATGTCGGGAAGTGGGGGGAGAGGGGGGTTAAAGTTAAAAAACTGGTTTATCTCAATCTCCGGCAAAACTACAAGTCCTATGAAAAAAAGTTAAATGGCAAAATTGTAGGTAATAAAAAGACCTACAACTTTTGTATTGACACTTTTTCACATAACCTCAAAATTTATGTGAAAAATTCAAAAAACCAAGTTTTTGGAGTTTAATTTTTATCTTTTACATTAATAATTTTTTTTCCACGAAATTTGGTGAAAACTTGCCTTTTTATGTCCCAAACACACTGTAATTTATTTTATTTAAAATAATTATTTTTTAACCTTATTTTGACTTAATATCGAAAAAACACCCTAATTTTCAATCGAAAATTCTCGCGTCAAAATATCACTTTTTTAAAAAAAATCGGTGGTCTTTTTGTTTGTTAAAATCTCTACTTTCTGATGGTATAAAAAAATATTTACATTTCTATGGTAAATGTTCTCAGAAAATATAAAGAAACGCTACGAAATAACATGTAGTAAGGCCTGAAGGTTCTGAACATTTTCGCTTATAACTTTTTATTTATAGTTCTACGACAAAAAGTATCTGGACCAAAGTTGTAGAGAATTTAATTTGCAACAAAAAATGCTAACAATTTTTTTTTATTAAATTAATAGTTTAAGAGATATATCGTAAAAACCATTTCAACCCCTATTTTCAAGATGGCGGCCGGGGGACAAGGGTGGCGACCCCACAAACTTGGTTTTAGCTTTACACTGACCCCCCCTACACATCAAAAAAATAAAATACCGTCCTCTAACAAACGCAAGGTTAGGCCTAAAAAATGTAACATTTCAATGGACTATTAGGTAAATCTAAACTAGACATACATTCAAAAGTGTGTTTTGTAACGCTTTCACGGTATTTTGTATGACCAAATTTCGTATAAATTGGTTTAGTCAATAGATGGGACCCTAGAGACGGTGATTGGCTTTTGATCAAGAAGTAGTTCCACGAGACGCGGGTTAACCGACGCAAATAGCCAGCAATACATATTATTATAACTACGAGTACAAGCACCAGACTACGCCAGAGAATTTAATATTTCACCCACAAAATAAAATACCACGAAGCAATATTGATTGAACCGCGGCATTATTACGATATAAATATTAATGCCTCGCCTTTCTATACTATAGTATCCACATTTTATCAGATAACTTGTAACATCCTACAAGGGGAGGAGTGTACGAGCCTGATTAATGGCTCCAGTTCAAGAAGTATGCAACTGCAATGTAAAACGGCTTGATTTATACCTGACTATGTGTGACTTCAGAAACTTGGATGTTCAGCGATCACTTTACCATTCTACACAAACGTGTTTTATCCTAATGAGACTTTTCTTGCTAATGACGAAGACATGAAAAAAGTCCTGTAAATTTTATGGTCATCCTTTTTTTTTAAAACCTAACTCATTGACAGCGATGTGGTATTGAAAATGTTTTTTTTTTTGCTACTTTATTGAATCGACTCATGACCTCAATCTCGCCTGATAGAAAACGATTGATGTGATCTACGATAAAACATACATCCACAGAAGGTAACCCTTGTTTTGATTGACTTTTTCTGTTGCACAGTTTGAGATATACTCCATGTTTTCAAAAATAAGCTACGTAGGTAAAGGTTGCAGATGAGTAGGATTTATTTTTAGAAAGTTTTTATTATTGACCACAAGTCCGTTGAAACTGAGATGTAGGCCTTATTGATTTTTTAGATACATTAATAATGAAAGTTTATTTTTCTAATAATGAATGATACTGTATGTATATGATTTTTCTTTGTACCAGCTGTGCTCTGCTGTACTTTTTTACATGAAGTGACTACTTATCTGACGTCCACATTCACAACCCAGTTACCAGGTAATACGACACCCCTTGGTAAGACTTAAATGTAAGGTTAAGCATATGTATATAAATAATTTGCGACTACTATGTCTATAATTAATAAAATTTATTATATCCTAAGAAAAAAGGCGATATTGTCAAATAGAGCCAAAACGGAGATTCCCGAACTTAAAATGACCAACGAATAATTTTTGGCACCTGTTCCTGAACCCGCTAGTCGTGCGTCCTATATATTCAGGACTATTGGTGACACACTGACTTTTATTTACCTTGTTTTCCTGTGAATATCTTATGGAAATAAAATAAAATATGTAGATTAATAAACCATACATTAAAACATTTATTATTTTTACTTTTGAAACCTATTTTTTTTGTTGGAAATTGTGCTCTGCGCTACAATTTTTCGAACGATAGGTATATACGATTTTTATTTTCGCCTTTTCATAGCAAATTTTATTAAATTTGTATGTACCTATATCGATTACTTGTATCGTACTCGTATGTATTTTTTATGTTTTGCATTTAAAAATTAACAAACAGCTCCCTGGTAATTGTTTACATAATATCCATAATGTTTACATTGGTTGCGCTGGTAACAAACAGGCAAATATTATGCTTTTTATAAACATGTAGGAACTGGTTGGTCTACATCAGAGTCGTCCATATTTATTTGTAAAATCTAAATGAAGTGACTTTAATAATTATGTCGGATAAAAGACGATCCGTCGTAATGATGCAGTGCGCCAGCGGCTCCGTCCTCCAGAATCCCTTTTTCCCGCCACGCCACCGCTCATGACGTTCCGTCAGAATGACAGCTTGTCACTCTTTATCCAACGTATTCAGCCTATCTATATAGTAATGAGTATCGTGAGGTGCGCTAATCTATGGTTACGCCGACACGGCCAGACTGACATTCGCCCGTCCTCGGGCGTATCGGCTAACGCTGTCCTGGAAAGAGAGAGACAACAAAATCTCTATCAATTATTATCTGCTCGTCCAACCTGACAAACAGGAGGATGAACCAATGGGAAGCATGTATCCTTTCGACCATGTGTACAAGATAACACTACAGACATGTACCATCGTCGTTCACATTACATCAACAACATCTCAAAAATACACCCACGAGTAGCCCGCTCTCTAACGCCACGGCTCTCACAGCCGAACGTGTATCCACCACCGCCAGACCTAGTCGCATCGCATCCCACGGACTACGCCTACGAACTAGCATCTGCTTCAGTCAACACGGCCGATAGAGAACCTTACTCGAGTACTCACCATAAAACTCAGGTTTGCTCATCAACACTAATCATTGTGTACTTCGACAGGTACATGACATAGGGCCCATTATTAAGACAACACAACTATATCTAACATAACCGCTGCTAATTAATATAAGCACTGCATACTCGTTAGCTTGTCTATACTGAAAACTCATGTTATTTATCATCAATGCCAATCTAGACTAAATCATAGTAACAACATTCTTATCATGATTGTTCAGCGTCACAACTTTCTTTGACTTACGAGTGTTCAACACCAAAATATAAAAACAATACAGATCACCTCATTGTGCATTAGCATGCGTAAAGATTACACATATCCACTTAAATCTCAGTGCTAGATGCTCCAGCACCGATATTCGCTCGCGTTCGTCACTTATACTGCGAGACGCGATTCTTCTGACTTCACACTTGAATAGTTTCGTGACGATTGCTGGGCTGCTTCACTCGACGTTGTATTTTCTTCTGCTACCACACAGCATGCGTGTGTTCTCACCACATCTCGACATAATTTCCATAATTGAACATGAAAAATAAGAGAGAACATTATTTCGGTAATATTGTCTCAATCGATACTAGAGGCTGGACAACTTTATTGACAAATCACCATGGTTACCGGCCTTTTTCCAAGTTAATGAAGAATTACGAATTTTCCATTGCAATATGATAATGTCTCAATTTTATTATTTGCAACGCAGGTTACGATAGCCGCTTCGACGCAGTTTCATATGTTCTCTTACTGTACACCATGATTTCACAAAGTCATCATCGTGTTGGGAATGTTTAGTGGAAACATCAGTTGTCAAGCATCATTTGAGATTTTTGCTTCTTTCTTCTTCTAGTTTTACTTTAAATCCACATGATTACTTTTCGCTCAGCCACCCCGGCCCAAATAAAGAACTTCAATAGTCTTCATTCTTTTAATATGAAATTGTGATGAAAATCTCCTTAAGTATTTGGGAGAACCCAAGTCATCCAATTATTATTTGAAACACGTGGGGCGTTCAGGCTGCATCCCACTTCTGATGTAGGAACTGGTTGGTCTACATCAGAGTCGTCCATATTTATTTGTAAAATCTAAATGAAGTGACTTTAATAATTATGTCGGATAAAAGACGATCCGTCGTAATGATGCAGTGCGCCAGCGGCTCCGTCCTCCAGAATCCCTTTTTCCCGCCACGCCACCGCTCATGACGTTCCGTCAGAATGACAGCTTGTCACTCTTTATCCAACGTATTCAGCCTATCTATATAGTAATGAGTATCGTGAGGTGCGCTAATCTATGGTTACGCCGACAAACATCTACTGTCATAAATAAATAATAAGGTAGTATAATATGTGCGTGCAACATATATTTTAATGAAAAACTTACATTTTAATCTATAACAGGAGCACACAGGCTGTACTTTCAAGTATATTTAAATAATATCATGTCATCCTCTGTCTAGCCTTTTCCCAACTATGTTGGGGTCGGCTTCCAGCCTAAACCGGATGCAGCTGAGTACCAGTGGTTTACATGGAGTGACTGCCTATCTGACCTCCACAACCCAGTGACCGGGTAACACAGTACCCCTTTGTAAGACTGGTTAACAGACTTTCTGACTTCTGACTACCCGTAACAACGGTCAAAGATCTACTCGCTATGACATAGATGGTCACCTATCCATGGACCGACCGTGCGTAGCGCAGCTTAACCTTTGATGGGTTGAACCGTGTGGCTGTTACTTAGCCACGAGCTTCAAAATAATATCATGTAACTTTAATTGATATAAATATCGATAATTTTTGAAATATAAAATTAAAAATAAAGTGTAAAAATCTTAAAATGGAGTGCCCCAAGTCCGAGTTGTTCTCACGTACCTACTTTGGATAAACAAATAAATACGCCAAAAAAGCAATTAGATAAATGCTGTTCAAATTCAATGACTAGGCCGGAATTAATTGATCCCCCTGGAATGGTATTGGAGGTACAAGCCACAAAAACTCTTGAACAACATAGATTAGGTTGACACAATCGTATTTTGATGCACTTTATATGCTTGCGTATACAAATAGACAGCTAATGACTGTATATCCATGTATAGCTAATTATATTGTGAATCTTTATTGTTTTACTTTATTTAATTGAAGATGTGAAATCGCCAAGAAGGATTGTTGTGTATTTAAAGTGAGGATTCGATTGCCAGAGTTTAGAGTTCTTCTAGCAAGTTGACGAAATAAACCTTTTATTTTTATTTTATTTCAAGAGGATATTTATAAGATATATAAGAGGATATATATTTGAGGATGTTTTTAAACGTTGATGATGGCCACTTACCACCAGGTGAACTGATTTTCATTTAGTTACGTAAAAAATATATGAAATGTTGTTTCATTTGACGTTCTTTTTTTTCTGTACAAAAAATACTTTGAATAGGTACCTACCATAGCAACTAGTTTCGCTACTAATAAACAAAAAGAGAAAATTTTACCTAGAGTACTTTCATAAGTGGCTTAAGCCAATTTTAGAACAAAAAAATAACAATACTGCTTTACTCCGAACAACAGAAAAACGTCGCAAATCCGGATCTACGAAGAAAATCTTGATCCAATCCGTACCACAAAGGGCTTTATAATTATGCTAACGGGCTTAAGTTTGAGCAACTGACTGGTCTGCAATATCGCCGAGGCCTTTCATCTGGTAACAGAGTCTTTGTCAAAGCATTTTCCTGAAACCATTATCATTTCGCTTCATGTTTATAGCCTGAGTCAGACACTACCTGACTCATTCTGCCGGGGCTGCGGCCTGCCGGAGGTGCTGGACGTTCAAAAGCAATACCGCGCCCCCGGAATACAAAGGGCTGAGGAAGAAACATGAATGGGTTTTAGTCAGTAAGATTCTGACACTCCCACCCGCCCCACTCACGGCGGGAGGGGTCATTTGATGATATCCCATCCGAAAAAAAAAGTGCCTGACTGATAGACTGGAGAAACTCTAATCCTTACTCACTCTTCCACTGAAGAAGACTTCTTCATATAACAAGAAGAATAGGCTTAGTTAAAGGTGCATCTGTATTTGTAACTTGCTTTAACAAACGACGACCTTCTTCTTAAGGATGAGAAATCATCAAATGACCCTTCCGCTTTGGGCGGAGCGGGAGAGAGCCTTACGGACTAAAACCCCTCCATGTTCCTTCAATTTCCCTTTGCGTTCCAGAGCCACTGTTACTCTTTTGAACCATCCAGCAAATCCTGGCAGGGCTGGTAGGCAACCCAGATGCGGGCAAATGTGTTATGACTTATGTAAATACATTAAATATTCTCTCTTCTTAATATTAGTAGGTGATGTGACATCTCTGTGTAATTTTTTTAATACAAACTCAATTTACCTGACCTGCTTGAATTTCCTAATCGAATAAAAACTAAATTAAATCGTTCGTGAGACAGCTAAACAGTTCATCGCCTAGTTTAAGCGAGTGTGAAGGTAACGAGCGCTCCAGAAATCCATACGTAAACTAAATCAAACCGCATAAATAAGATCGCTGACGTTCGACCCGGTTCAAGTGGTCACGTTTGGTATACTACGTCGCATAACGAAGGCACAAATATTCTAGAGCCAAATGCAAAGCGTTGCTTCAGCTTTTTAAACAAGTCACGGACTAAAAACTTTTTTGAGTGAAACTATTTTTAAATATATACGTGTACAAGTTGAGCTGAGACCAAAAGTGTTACTAATTAAGAGGTTCATTTTAATCATATAAAATAATACATCATCATTATCATCAGCATATATATTGTGCCACTGCTGGGCACAGACCTCTTCTCATACAAAAAAGGCATGAGCATTGATCACCACGCTTGCTCAAGGTAGATTGGCGATTAGCCATAGTAAAAGCTTAGCGTATTATATATTAAATGAAATTATACATACTAAAATTTGTTTTGGAGTTGTAATATTGTATTGCTTTCAGCATCCAAATGAAATATGCATTTCAAATATTCATTGAATTTAATAGAGATAATATATTTAATTAAACTTCCACCGTATCTTCTTAGCCGACCTAATGCAGACTTCTCTGATGTAATTCTTGAATTTCTACATAGAAGATTAAAATTCATAGAATTATTTGTAATAGAAGGTGCACTAGAAATACATATACATAATAAAATATTTTCAAAATATTTATGGAATAATATTGTTAATTAAAAATATTACAGCTTCAATCACTATATTCTTTGACGTTTAAAATACATGTGACCGATGCGACTTTTCTAAATTCAAAAAACACGTTTTTAGTACGCCACTGACTAATGGTGAAGGAAAACAACATCAGAAAATCTGAACTAAATACTCTAAAATTTCCAATCCACCTTTAGCAAGTGTGGTGGCTTCTCTGTAAAAGATTCCCAATATTGGGATAGGTCGTATCATGCGGATCGACAGTAGGTATAGTGTGATACTTCTGCGTTGTTCTGTGGACGGAATGGATGTAGACAGAGAGTCATAAACGTCTGTATGTTGCGGACGACCGCCATTGTATGTAGTGTACTCGTACATTTTAATGGAAAAACTTTATTTATTAAAATCCTTCATTCAAATAATACTACTTCGAACAATGGAGCTCCATCGCTCATAACTGCCACCATTTTATAGGATTTTTACATGAATATAATCTATGCTGTAAGCTAGGAGTTAAGTATATTACGGTGCATTTTCCTGGCCAAAACTTTATGAGGAGTGTTAATAGCGCGTTTCAGGGTGCTAGTCGCCATAATATTTAGGTTTATCCCTAGAATTATGAGGGTACTATGTGTTTGAATATCTATTCAGCGAGACCGTTATGAGTTGTAGTTGTGTAAGGCATAATGTTTCTGTTATTACTGTTTGCTGGTTTATCCTTATAAAGCTTGTTGAAAAGCGAAGGCATGGCAGTCGTAGATACAATTCCCAATTCCCTTTCATTCGTTAAACAGTGAAAACTGCACCTGGCTAATGAACTCCGGCGCAAATTATCTAAATGGTGTAGGTATGTCTAACTGTCAAGAGAAAATCTTCGCACTCGCAGCCAAAATACCCTGGCAGCTCGTGTAGGCGTTTGTTAACGCAAATGTCAACAATTTGGCCGAATTTAGTAGGTACATTTAAATTCAGTTCTCTATTCCACCGCCTGCGCTCTGTTCTGTCTCTCCAGTCGTTTATCGTGACATATGGGATTTGACTACGCTTAAGCGATTGAGTTCGTTATGACAGTCGCTAATTCCAATCCGCAAGGCTTTCTTCGAGCTTGCCTACTTATTGTTATGGGACTTGTATGTCTTTAATTTGCGCATTTGACTAAAGGATCCCGGAACGAATATAGGTCCGAAGTCGATACGCAGACGCCCTTTGAGACAACTTATTATTTAAATTTTATTATCAGCCGCCGGCTGTTTCCTGGGGTAACTACGCTTCACGCATCTGGTTATAAAATAGCCAATATTTCCTGAGATCCATATCATATCCATCTAAATATTTTTTCCATCTAAATAATCAAACTCACATACGTGTTTATAATATTAGGAAGGATTACTGTAAAAGATGATAAATATAACTCGGAATACAAGGTAAAGAAAATTTACAAAAAAAAATCTAATACGAATGGTAAATCGTGTAAGGTGTACTGGTTTCTTTTTAATAAAAACCTGTAAAGACATTTCAGGCTTAAAACTGACTGCCAGATTATGCTTTGGGAAATGTTTATTTTCCGAGATAAACATTTACTTTTTTATCTAGACAGCTAGCAAATGTAATATTATTTTCAAGGCGGGGAGTTTTTGTGTCGGACATAATGAATGCGAAGACAAAACGTTTCCTTGCTGTCCTAGTAATGAAAATAAAAAATCAAGAGCTGAATCTGTCTCAACTACGCCGGCACTACAATCGTGATTTAATTAATTAACCTAGTTGCAGGATAGATATCTTATACGGGTATTAGGTAGCTAATTAAATATTTATTTTTATTGTAGTCCCGCTTCTGCCTGCATCGCGTATATTGTATGTAAACAAAACATAGTCTATAACACTCAGGGATAGTGTAGCTTTCTATTTCTGACAGTTTTTTTGTAATCAGTCCAGTAGTGCCGGAGATTACACTGTACATACAAACTTACTAATTACAAACAAATATCACCTCTTTTCTATTTTTTATTATTGTAAATAAAGCAGGTATCTGATATATTTTTTTATATTACGAAAATAAATAGATACCTACAATTAAAGATTGCTAATTTGTTTTTTTTTTACTCCATAAATTCAGAAATCATTATTGTTTTTTTTTGATACTTCAAATGCACGGATATTAAACTGGCATTTATTTAATTACAGGTACGTGACGCAACGTGCTCGGGTATGTCCTTGCAGAGGGAGTCAACATTGAGGCTGCAGATAGTACTCATTAATGACAGAGGCAAAGGTCAGGGGCGGGTAGTGCTGTAGCTACTGTTGATCGATAAACTGACCCACTTCTATGAAGAGTTGGAGTTCAACTGCAGCTGGGTTCAGTAAATAGCGGCCATGTTTAAGCAAGTGAGCGTATATCGTTAGCCTCGATGCAAATGGGACTAAGGATTCGAGGTTTTATTGAGTGAGGAACGTAGATTTAGCAGCTGTAATGATTTCTAGTACTCTTTTTTTTAATATTATGGTGTAATTGATAATACAATATTTAATATCACTCATTTTTACTGCTGGAAGAGGGTAATGTTTTAGCCAGTCTTGAAACAAGAGATAAAAAAAACCGGCCAAGTGCGTGTCGGGCCACGCGCAGTAGGGTTCCGTAGTAGGTCTCAGTTAGTCGACTATAACTCTGTAACCAGTTAAGCCTACTTAGCCGTGATAGTTTTCCTTGTAAGTTCATTACATGTGCTACGTTTGTGATTTTTTTCACATTTTTAGGTACAGCCATTCAAAAGTTAGAGGGGGGGTAACTCGTATCGAACAAAAAAATTCACTTAAAATCTAGATATTTCGCAAATGGCTCGCTTAACCGAAAAATGATCTTGACACACCCATAATATTTTTGAAAGACCTATCTAACGATACCCCACACGAAGGGGTACGCGAGAAAAAAAATATTCATCCCTACTTTACATGTTTGGGAGTTACCCTAAAAAAAATATTTTTCAAAATTTTATTTTACCACTTTCTCGGCGTGATCAATATACATATTCATACCAAATTTCAGCTTTCTAATAACAAAAACCACGGAGCTATGCCGCGGACAGACAGACAGACAGACCGACAGCCAGACAGACAGACAGACAGACAGACAGACAGACAGACAGACGGACAGAGCGAAACTATAAGGGTTCCTTGTCGGACTACGGAACCCTAATAACGAAAAGATGACTCGTATTTATAGTTAAAGACTAATACAAGAACGTATCAGTTTTAAAATTTGAACCAGTATATGGCATGTGGCTGGAAAATAAACATATTATCTACTAAAATAAAAAATAATATACCCAATCAATTAAAAAAATAATATACCCAAGGTAAAGATGCAATTTCGATAAAAAAAAATACTTCAAATCTCTAAATATTAAATTAATTTTAGACGACCGCAGATAATTTTCTAATTGCTGTTTAATGGAACATTAATTTTGCAGTTGAAAACATTTTGCTGGAGATTAATAACTGTGTTTTTATTATCTTTAAAGGACGGAAACTGTATAGCTTGATTAATAATAATACTTTGTACAATAGTAGGAGTAATTCTGGGAAAGAAATGTCAATCGAGTGTCAATCATTGCGATGAGTTCACCATCATTACGTCATCAATCATTCAGGCTAGACCGAATTCCCGGTACGCCTGTAGTTCAATCTCCGCTAATACACATTGTTCGTGTAGTTACTAACATAGTTACTAGGGCGTGGTATCACCAACCAGCTTCTGAAGGTCATACAGAGAATTAAATAGTTTATAACCATTCTCAATAAATGGACCACCAACTGCATAAAAGATTTTTCAAATTCCATTAGTAGTTTTCCGAGAATTACTTATTATGTACTAGCTTTCCGCCAGCGGCTTTGCCCGTGATATTTTAACCAATGGAAACAAAAACTTGACAAATTATATACCTATACCTTTTACTTGAATCACTCTATCTATTAAAAAGAACCGCATCAAAATCCGTTGCGTAGTTTTAAAGATCTAAGCATACATGGGGACAGACAGCGGGAAGCGAATTTGTTTTATACTATATAGTGATAAATAAATATTATATTTCTTTATAAATATTATCAAAATGCTCTTAAAAAACGCGGCAATTGTTCCATTATTTATGTCACCTGTCGTACAGATCTTAACCAAAATGGTGTCATAATTTTAGGTCTACCCTCTATTCATTGAAATAGAATACACAGATTCATAAGACTAATAAGGTTAAGGTTATCATACTAATGAGCTAATAAGATGCTAAGCATGCATGAGACCACTTAAAAATTAGTTAAAATGAAATGTATAAATATAGATATATAACGAATATCAATAAATGTACAAAATTCAATCAAATATTGTAGGTAAATTTAAAATACAATTAAATAAAATGTGAATGAGTGAAACGAATCAATCCAGTTATAAAGAATTCTTCGAACTGCACGGAGGTTGTTTATCAGTAACGGATATTATGTACGTAGGTATCACACTTTTATTAATGTTGCGTACAATGTTATGTGTTATATTATTTTACCTACAAAACGTGGGCTTTATTAAAAAATACATGTAATAGAAAATTTAAAGTGAAAAAACTAGCTGAGGATACTATTTCATTTACCTTGTCTATTTCATCCAATCGGTTCAGCTGTTTTATCGTAAGGGTATTACAAACGAGTTATTATCGCATTTATAGCTGTTATATTACACCAGAAAAAGAATAAAGGGTAGTACAAATAAAATAAGTAAGTATATATGTAAGTTATTTGTTTTCAGCTTCATCAGCTACCCAATAAAATCGAATAAAAATAATTCCTAGATTACATGTCCCCAAAGACTTTAGTTTCAAAATGAAGTCTTTACAAACACATTGCAATATTTAGCAAAAATATCTTCAAAAACGGCCGAAGCAAAAATATCGGTGAACAGTCAACAAACGGCGTCCATTTGCCGGCCGATCGTACATTCTAGTTATTGAATACAAATAAAAAGCAGACACCTAAATTGAAAGGCGCTCTTCGTTGCAAATAGCGAAGTAATCAGTACGATGCCAAAGTCGCGGATGTTAAATAGAACAACTTTACAATATACAGCATGGAACACGATGGCGCCTAAAAATAAACTTCGCAAGTTGAACGAAGCTTATTTTTGTTCGTGATGTTGGTCCTATGTTGGTAGATTTTTCTGCAAAGCTTTTTGCCTAATTAATGAATGGAAACTAGTGTTGCTTCGTCAATAGTTGTTCAAGTTATGATTTTGGAAATAATTTTAGATATTTTTTTCTCGGACACTTGGATACGTTACTATTTTTCTGTGATGCTTTAATCTGATAAAATTTAACGTAATGTATTATAGCAACTGTAAGATTTTAAGTACGACTTTAAGTTATGCTATGTTTAAGTATTCAGTCGACAAGTGTAAGAACATCAAATCAAAATTTTGTTTATGTAACAATACTAAATAATTACATAATTTATATCGGCCTCAACCTCTTGAAATACAATAGATGTTATCCTTAAACAACCATGTAATTAAATCAATTAAGTGGGTACACAAAACAATCTAAATTTTACTTGCTAATCTTGCGATCGTATAACGTTGCATTATTAAAATAGCTGCCCTCGATCGCTTTGTAAGAAAATATTTTATTTTCAGCTTTGTAACGTGCCGTATATTTTAAAAAGAGTTCTACATTTTATTGCTCATAGAGCGGCGAGTAATCTCTTCCTGGTGGGATCCGAAGTGCACCCTGCAGGAGGCCCTAGAAATGCTGGCAGGATATCGTAAAGCCGGCCAAAGAGCTAATAAACTCACCGTGAAGGCCGGACAAGATTGCGCTAAATTGAGAAGACGTAGTGGTAAAGGGGAGGCGGTGATACCATAAAGCTAGGCAGAAGGTACCTAATCATAGCCATTGAGACCTTAGGAAAATATTAATTTGACTTGCAAAAAGAGCTAAAGTATGATATAAATCAGCTTATAAAATAAGTAGGGGTATTTTTGGAACAACTAAACAAATTTCTTTTGCTGTATTAGTGTTCCATGCTATGTTATGAGTACCTCGTAATGATAGCAACATCTGTGCACTGGGTCTCAGGTTCGATTACCGGGTCGAAGCATCGATTTGTGGACTTGTAAGATTTCACAAAGCAGCCCGTAATCAGGTAATTTGCGGTGTTACACCCTCGTGCCTGGGAGGACACGTTAAGCCGTCGTCCTAGGCTATTATCTTCATAGTAGTCGTTGTTACAATTCCATGTCAGAGGCCGTCAGGCGGATTTGATAAAATTCTGACACTAGGCTAGACACTAGGGCTTGTTACGTTCGTAATAGAAGTAGTAAAACTTTTAGCCCACATGATAAGAAGAAGATGATTTTAACTTGAGATATGCCATGTACAAAAGTTAGTTTATACGAGTAGCACGGAAAACATTTGCAAGCAAAAGATGAAATCTCTTCAAAGTTAGACTGAACAGGCTTCTTCTGAGTAAGCTCGCTCCATCGTCCACTTTGTCTCTGTCACTTCTGATCTGACAGAGACTAGAGGCAAGAGTGAACCCATATCAAATTAAAAAAATAATCCCAAAACAGACAAGTTTTAAAAGGAAAGTGGAAAAATGAACTTTTAACATAGACATTAAAGCAATAATCTAAAGATATCTTATTCTTAGATTGTATTAATAAGTTTCCAAATAAACCCTAACTTTATTGTGGCAAGTCGTAATTGAGACGAATTCAAAAAGTTTTTGTGGTCTCTGCGGGCGCTGCCTTATTTACTTTTGTTGTAATGAAGCAATTTAGCGATATAATACGAAGCTCCAATGTTTTTCGGCTACGGAAGAGAGGATGATAAGTTTTTGCCCGGTCTTACATAGTAATTACATTGCTTCGTTTTTTACTCGTATTTACTTTGGTCCTTGGTAATCCGAAATAATATCACACAGTTGATCATTATTAGAATTAAACCAAACTGTGTTTTTTTTGCTTATATTTTATAGAGGCGGGGGATGGTTGAATTAATTTATTTGTTATTGTTTTCGAAGATTATCTCTATAGAAATAATTCTGTTTTGTTGTATTCGTACCAAAAGCTACACTTTTTCTAAATAATAAGACTAGAAACTACTTTAGATAAATATAGGTACCTATTGCTGCATCTAATTTAGGTGGAACATTGAAAATCAATGTAGAAAACGTGTGAGCTGAACACAATACGCAGTTATTCTCATGATAAAATGTGTCTAATGGCCGCCAAATTCAATATGTGAAAATAAATCTTATCAAGTATATCATAACGGTAACTCACAAAAAAACAATATTACTTATGCAAAGAAAATCGACACCCTTTAGCCGTAAGCTTAGAACAAAGAACGCTCCAAACAAAAACAGAGAAAAATTGCGTTTTATTCCATTAGGAGACTAAAAAGGGTGTGATACGTTTACAAAAAGATAAAGACGATACTTACACACAGAGTTTAGAGAGGCAAACTGGTTCACATAATGCCTGTTTAATAAATTTAATGGATTCCGGAGTGGATTTAGGCGTTTATAGGAGGGCTTTTGATAAATGGCCGATGAGTTGCTCGATTCTCGAGCCGCTTGTCATGTTTATAGTCTGTATGATGGTAGCTGTTGATTATTGGTTTCAGTTTAAGGACTGGCATGTATTTCATTGACTTCCAAAATGGACGAAATCATTTGCTGATTAGTATTTTGCGCAATAAATTCGAACCAATTTGTAAGTATATGTAATTTTTTACCTATGAGATGGTCTAATTTTAACCCATGTGGGGTGAGGTACTAATAAACTTTGTAAATTGGCAAAACAATTTCTTTTCCACAAAAAGTAACATTACGTCAAGACATTTTACAAATAATTGAAAAATAAAGCAAAGTGTTATCACATTTAAAAGTACAAATAGAAATAAGGTATTAAATTCATATTTTATACAGTCGGTAAAAATAATGTTACAATTACAAAAAAATATAAACCAAACAAAAATGAAGATCACGCACATTACAAAGCCAATAACTTGAAGTAAGCGAGTCATAAAGTAAATAAATTCACTCCATCAATACAGCTTTTATATCTGAAACAAAAGTAATAAGAAAAGAAATGAAAAAAAAACTGTGACTATTGCAAAAAGACATTTCGTTCACACAAAGGCAATAAAAGGTATAAATAAAGATAACATTGAGATACTTAACGTTTTCTGTCTGTTCTTCTATATTGATTTCTAGCTTTCCGCCCGCGGCTTCGCCCGCATGGACATTTTTTTTACACCTTGGGTTACATTATTCAAGTTTTAGTAGGGATCCCTAATTATTTCTGGAAATAAATATAGCCTATGTCACTTCGTAGAGATGTAGCTATCTAACGATGAAAGAATTTTTAAAATCGGTCCAGTGGTTTTTGAGTTAAAACCAAAAAACAAACAAATATTTTCTCTTTATAATACGAGTATTAGTATAGACAATATATATTGTGAAGGTAAAGTGGTTGATTTTATTAGATAATGTATGTAGGTGTATTCGAGTGTTTGACTAGAATCAAGAGGTCTCCTATCAAAGTCGAAGTTTCTATTTTCAAAGCGCTCTGTCAAACTTGACGTACTATTACATTAAGGCCCCGAAACTCGTCTATTATAGAGAGTGTTCTATTCACTATATAGATCTATGGTAGGAAAGAAAAACGTTACTTATGTTAATACTTTCAGCCAGTTATATTGAAAAATATTGCAACTGAGTTTAACTTTATTTTAGTGTCAAAAGGGAAATAGTTTCTTCATGTCCGTCTGTTTATCTGTCTGTCTACGACATAGCTCAGAGTTTGTTGGTACTAGAAAGTTTAAATTTAGTATGAATATTTATTTAGATCATGCAGATAAAATAAAAAAAAAAAAACTAGACATATCAACAACTTAAAACTATCATATCTTAGTAGACTTAACCTGTTACAGAGTTATAGCCGTCCAACTAAAATATATTACGGAATCCTACTGCGCGTGGCCCGACACGCACTTGACCGATTTAAAATATTTTTAATAGTCATTCGATATACATACATAGTAAGTACCTACTCTGTCTGTTATGCAACTTTTATCTCTACCAGTACATTCCCACTCGTTAGTAAATTCCCAGAAATTCTGTAACCTACGTATTTGTTTTCCAATCAGACCTGATTTATTTTTAGAACTTTTAGTACTTGGATACGTTTCACATAACAATGTACATTTTTGTACTCTTTTTTTTGTTGAACATATCATGCGAATTTCAAATCCTACACAACTGTACAAGTTGTTATGAAAATAAGTTCGGTAACTTTAAAACTAGTTAAGACCGCGACTTCTGCGTGCTTGTCGAATTTAGTCCAAGGATAAAATGTCCAGATAATGAGAGCCCCTCATCCAAACCCGTTCGAAGATTTGTGTCTGAGAGTAACAAACATCCATTTATCCATCAAAATACATCATTACCGTTTATAATATTGACCTGCAACCCGGGTGGACATACTGCCCGCACCTGGATAAAAATGTCAATCCTATGTTTTTCAAATAAGCTATCTCCATACTTAATCCAAATCCGTTTAGCCATTTTACCGTATTTTTTTCTCATGGGAAATAATCAAATGACCCGCCGTGGGTGGGGCGGAAGGGAGTGTCAGACTATTACTGACTAAAACCCATCCATGTTCCTTTCTCAGCCCTTTGTATTCCGGGGGCGCGGTAACTCTTGGCTAGGGTAATCAAATGTTTAACTTATGTGTCAGCTTAAACACAGAACGTTCTAGAATGCAGTTTCAAATATAATCAGTATTTCTTGAAATTCCAGTTGCGCCACGTAGCTACGATGGCTCAGTTTAATGCTTGTTTCCCTAAAGTACCTACAGGAGCTATTTAAGCTCACAGCTCTCCAGTTTAGCAGCTATTTTACATAATAATAGAATTGTTTGTTGTTGTGTTCGGTGTTAACAAACACATTGGAACAACCCGTTTTAGTTTGTAGCAAACGTGGTATTAGCTTACTTTATTATTGAATAAAAGTATTTGAAAATGGAATGAAAAAAAAACTGGTTCTTCTTCTTCTTCTTAACAACTGGCCTGCAGGTTTTACCAACCTAACAAACTAGTATCAGAGTTTACTCAAATCCACCTCACGGCCTATGATATTGAATTATATCGACAGCTGCTGGTGGCTGGGTAGCAGCCGGGAAAGATATTTAACGTAGCCTCCAAGCACGGGGGTGTAATACCGCCATCTTCCTGACTTCAGGCTGCTTTGTGAAATTTTAAAACCCACAAAGCGATTTTGGCCCGACCCGGGAATCAAACTCGAGTAATATAGCTTGGTTTGTTGCGGAAATAGAACCCATAACTCAACAGCTGCACACCAGAAAAACTAGGAAAATGTAAGATTTTTTTATATAAACGTACGATCCAAGTTCAGTACCCTCTAGGTGACACAAAACAAGATATTAAATAGTTAAAACATAGCATATCAACAGAGTACTTATTATTAATCAACTAGATGACCTGATGAATCACCAACATCTTTGAATCCTTACTTTTCCTCGCCGTTTAAACCTTTCCTGAACTATGACAAACATTTCCAAAAACATACCAGCCCATCCGTTGTTGAGTTTTAGCGAGACTAACCAACTGCAATTAATTTTTATATGTATAAAAGTAGGTAGGAACTTCTTTGGAAAATATAAGTCAATTGGATGGCCATTTTCAAGTAGACAATTAAGTATCATTTTATTAATAATTATCATTTTTTTTTGCTTTGACTAACCTTAGTCAGACGTCTGTTTAAAAACTTCCAGGTCTGTCAATAACTCTAATGAACTCTAATGAATCGTATGTATATGTTTTTTTGTATCCTCCTTTAATACTTATTATTTAATGTCATATGTGTACACAATTGGTGTACCCTTGGTATACACAATAAAGATTAATCTATTTTTATTTTAGAAACAAAACTAAAACCTATTTAAACGTGACTTTTATGTTTGAAACATTTCCCTCCCTTAAAATAACAGCACAAGCATTGAATGTTCAAACTACTTCTGCGATTAACTATTACTCAGATCGCTAACGATACTACGGCGGGGCCATGAAATAAGCGACTCAGGGGTAATTAAAATCTACTATAACCCGCTCGAGAAGTTTGCTCGAGTTCTACTGAGATATTAATGATACTACATTTTAACTAAATGTGGATTTAACGAACATTGGCTTATATTTAAGATTCAATCTAGTAGATAAATAAAACAAAGTCTGTTTAGTTCTACAATTTATAATTTACTAAGAAGCCGCGGCATCTTTGATTTGTTGAATTCAACTCAGCCTTGAATAGCAGAATAACAATTAAAGCATCGAAAATAAAACACAAAAAAAACATACAGTCGAATTGAGAACCTCCTCCTTTTTTTGAAGTCGGTTAAAAAAGGCGGTACCTAAGTAACTTTGGATTATTAAATCTGTAAATATCTACACAATTCATGTTTTTAGGGTTCCGTACCTCAAAAGGAATTAGCGGAACCCTTATAGGATCGCTTTGCTGTCTGTCCGTCCGTCTGTCGGTCTGTCAAGATCCTTTATCTCGCGTACACGTGGAGGTATCGAGCTGAAATTAAAACGGTATACTCAGGTTTACAGTCTCTCGTTTCATGATGTTCTAACTGATTTCTGCTGTTTCATGCGCACCGGGATAAATATTATTCTATGTTTTAATAATTTTAATTAATCTAGATTATAAACTAACTAGGTTACTAACTAGTAGGAGTACCTACCAAATTTCGTATAAAACCATTTTGTAGTTTTTGCATGAAAGAGCATACATACATTTATATATACATACATATATACATCCTCATAAAGAGGAGTTCTAGTAACAGAGGCTAAGTAACAGCCGCACGGTTCGACCGATCAAAGGTTAAGCTGCGCTTGGCGCGGTCGGTCCGTGGATGGGTGACCATCTTTGACATAGCGAGACTCCTCAGTGCCTCGGAAAGCACGTTAAGCTGTTGGTCCCGGTTGTTATTTGTAAATCTTTGACAGTCGTTACGGGTAGTCAGAAGCCAGAAAGTCTGACAACCAGTCTTACCAAGGGGTACCGTGTTACCCGGTAACTGGGTTGTGGAGATCAGAAAGGCAGTCGCTCCATGTAAAACACTGGTACTCAGCTGCATCCGGTTAAAGACTGGAAGCCGACCCCAACATAGTTGGGAAAAGACTAGGCAGATGGTATACATCCTCACAAACATTCTCATCTATATCTTCTTCTATCTATATCTTCTATACTTATAATAAATCTGTAGAGAGGTAAATTCTGTACATGAAATATATTTCCAAAATAACTGTCAGGGGGTGATTAGGGATCGATACTGATGCCAAATATGCAATAAGTAAAATTTTTGTCTGTCTGTCCGTCTGTCTGTCTGTCTGTCTGTATAAACTCTATAGAAACAAAAACTACTTGACGGATTTTAACGAAACTTGTTACAATTATTTGTCATACTCCTGAGATGGTTATAGTATACTTTTCATCACGCTACAATCAATAGGAGCAGAGCAGTGAAGGGAAATGTTGTCATTTTGTTTAAACGCGCTAATCTCAGGAACCGCTGGTCCGATTTAAATAATTCTTTCAGTGTTAGATAGTCCATTTATCGAGGAAGGCTATAGGCTATATATCATCACGCTAAGACCAATAGGAGCGGAGCACCACTATTCCACGCGGACGAAGTCGCTGGCAGAAGCTAGTTTGTAATAATAGTAGGATGCATGTTTTAGGTATCATTCTGCATAATTATATAGAGGCAAAAACTTTAAAATATAGCTGTTTGCTTGAATACAATTCCCAAAAATTGAAGACAATGTAGAAAAATGGATAACCAAAGTTGATTACAAAGACAGCACTATTTTTCGATGTTCAATTTTTAAACGATATCGAAGGTTTCCCTTTTAAGAGCTTTTAAGGTCCGTCAAAAATGAACTGTAGTTTAAAATGATTTTTAACACCCGAAAAAAGAACAGTGTTACAAGTTTAACGTCGATGTCTGTCTGTCTGTGTGTGTCTGTGGCATCGTAGCCCTCAAACGGATGCATTCAAATGATTTTTAAAAAGCCAGTAGCCTTGAGGTAGTTCTTAGCTATGTTTGCTTAATCGGTCCAACAGTGTAAGAGTATCAGCTCTTTTCCAAATTGATTAATGCATTTTTGCGTGGGGTTTTATTTAATTTATGATTTAATACTTGTTAATTTATATTTAAACATAGTAGCAATCAAAATGATAATTAATAATGAGTATTTAAAGTACGTTAATAACATAAGTATTCATGATTTACAAATTAATCATTTAAGTACACGCTTTTATTGAACACATTGTTTATAAATGGAATAATAATAATTTTACAAACAAATGATTATTGCATTTTCATTAATTAGAAATGAAACTTAATTTAATATTGTTTAAATTGATTAATTTTACTCTAAAATCGTTCACATTCTCTATGTTTATAAGGTTGAAATAGTAGTAGCATTAGTTAGGATAGTTTTCAAAACAGTATTACGGGGAATTTATTACTGTGTTATTAATATAATAACATTTATAGAATGCGTATTCGTTAATCGCAATGAGGAGCTCATGGCTAAGTAACAGCCGCACGGTTCGACCGATCAAAGGTCGAAGAAGTCGAAGGACCATCTATGTCATAGCGAGACTCCTCCGTGCCTCGGAAAGCACGTTAAGCTGTTGGTCCCAGTTGTCATTTGTACATCTTTGACAGTCGTTACGGGTAGTCAGAAGCAAGAAAGTCTGACAACCAGTCTTACCAAGGGGTACCGTGCTACCCGGTAACTGAGTTGTGGAGGTCAGATAGGCAGTCACTCCATGTAAAACACTGGTACTCAGCTGCATCCGGTTTAGACTGGAAGCCGACTCCAACATAGTTGGGAAAAGGCTAGGCAGATGATATTCTTTAATCGCAATTATAGCACTGGAAGCCATACACCGAAAGTCGAATATACCGAAACTATATAAACTGCAAAAGGATAACCAGATAGCATCGATATGTAGTAAAATAATTATTTATAAAAATAAAAAATCTAACATTTGCTTCTTTAGGTTTCTTCTGAGAATCTGTTAATGTGCAAAAATACTTAAATCTAGCGCAATAAAATGGCTCGATAGCTCGTTTTAAAACTTTTATCAATATATTTTTAGGGTTCCGTAGTTGACAAGGAACCCTTATAGTTTCGCCATATCCGTCTGTCTATCTGTTTGTCCGCGGCATAGCTCAGAAGTTCTTGTACTAGTTTATTCCACCATCCTACTAGTATTAGGCATAAATAAATAAATGCGTAAGTTTTTGAGAATGTAAGTATTTATGTTTGTTTTTCTATCACGCAAAAGAGGAGCTCGTGGCTAAGTAACAGCCGCATGGTTTGACCGATCAAAGGTTAAGCCGCGCTTGGCGCGGTCGGTCCGTGGATGGGATCTTTGTCATAGCGAGACTCCTCCGTGCCTCGGAAAGCACGTTAAGCTGTTGGTCCCGGTTGTCATTTGTGCATCTTTGACAGTCGTTACGGGTAGTCAGAAGCCAGAAAATCAAAATTATTCGTTGGTCATTTTAAGTTCGAGAATCTCCGTTTTGGCTCTATTTGACAATATCGCCTTTTTCCTTAGATTATAATAAATTTTATTAATTATAGACATAGTAGTCGCAAATTATTTATATACATATGCTGTAAGGTTAACATTTAAGTCTTACCAAGGGGTACCGTGTTACCCGGTAACTGGGTTGTGGAGGTCAGATAGGCAGTCGCTCCATGTAAAACACTGGTCCTCAGCTGCATCCGGTTAAGACTGGAAGCCGACCACAACATAGTTGGGAAAAGGCTAGGCAGATGATGACTCTATCACGCAAAAACTACTGAATAGATTTGGATTAAATTTAATACACACACAGTTTACGAACTGGATTAACAAATAGAATACTTTTTATCCGATTGTACGAATTAATTCCCTCAAAATGTAAGAGAATCCGCAGAAAACAGTAGTTAATAAACATACTGCCCCGTAATGCCACTCCCTGCTATGTAATGGTGAAACGAACATCAATTTGGGAGTAATCTACGCTAACTGCCTGAAGATCAATAAGTAATTAAGGTAGACATAATTTGTATAGGGAAGTTGCTATATACATATTTATATAGTACCTACTTGTCTTTTATATCCTGAATAGAGTCCGGCCCAAATAGATTAATTACATCGTTAAAGGTACATACCTACCTATTTAAGTACATAATTGTGTAAATCTGTTACAACAAAATTCTGCTTTAAATTGAAGCATCAGTTTTTTTTTTTATTTCTTTCGTTTTGACGCCCTCATTGGTCTACTTGTCGCAAATGCGACCGCTGTCAGCGTGGTCTCAGTTTCGATACCCGGGTTGGACCGAAAAGCTCTGTGGGTTTTTAAAAATTTCACGAATCAGCTCGGAGTCGAGAAACTGGAGCTGTTTCTTTTTTGTATGGCATCTCGCAGGTCAACCTAGAAGGTTGTCTGCTTAACCGGGCCTGTGAAGTGCCTTAAATGAATTTAGGGCCTCCAGCCAGGGCTTAACTTACAAAACCAAGCGACTATACGCTAAGGGCACCGCCTAGTGGGATACGGGCCTCGGCTTAGAGCGTCGCTGGGGGAGGACAGCAAGGGACAGGGTGGATCAGAATATATATGATTATTATAATCGGGAATTTTAAAGCTATTAGCTCAGCTCGCGGGCCGGCTCGTCGAGCTAGGAAACTGGAGCTGTTCCACCCCATGCTTGGGAGGGCACGCTAAGTCGTTGTTAAAATTCCATGCCAGAGGCGGTCAGGTGGACTTGAAAAAATTCTGACACTAGGGCTTGTTTGGTTAGTATAAAACCTGCAGCCACACGATAATGAGGAAGATTACTTCTCATAAGTCAGAACAATGGCCATACCTACTATTTATTTTCTTGATCATGATCAAAACAACAAGAACTCAGATCTTTTACCTATCTCAGTCATTGCCTAGCCTTTGCGTCATATCCTTGCTGTCTATTTATTCTAGTTTCATGTTAAAAAGATTCAGTACTCATACTTATTTATTTTTTAGAGATCTTCATAATGTTTTGTTATTTCTTAATCAAATCTCTCTGAGTTTGTCTGAGCATTATTTATATATAAGCAAAATGTTTATTTACAAATTGTATTTGATGACCTGAAAACCACTCAATCTTAGTTTTGAACTTTTGATTACTTTACGATTGATGGAAGTGATTTTAAATAACAAAATGAACGATATAAACAGTACCTATAATTCCTTTAAAAGCTTGGAGTTAAAGTTACTTGCTGTTTGATGGGCCTATTAATAATACCTAAACTTAGACTTTAAAATAAATACTTTTTATCGGAAACTTATTAATATTTCAAGAAAAACCTCATAAGCGAGCACTTTGTCGAGAAATGTGTCCTGAAATAAGAACATTAAAGTTTAAATCAGTTTTACTTTGTTTCATTTAAATCATTTCGCAAACAATAAAATACTATTTCGAAATATAACAATGCAAAGTTTTATAAAATATGCATAGGTCATTACTAAATATTATTTCTTCATATTATACAACCGTACGTGACGGATTCAAATGAATCCAATCGATTAATTTGGATATTGCCGCAGCTCTAAAATTGTACGTATAATCGTTAAGCCGTGTATCGAATGAGAATGCTAATCGATTCGAATTGGCAGTCGGCGACAATTTATAACGATCGTTAAGAGCAACGAGATGGTAGTTAGTGGAAAAATTGATAGTAGCCTGTATAGGAATACCTTGAGCGTAAGCCGTAATGATGAAGTATCTATTGATCGTATCCACTCAGCGCTCAGTAACTCACAGTGACACCAAATGGCATGTAAAGAGCCCATATATCTTGTTCGGTATTGATATATGTACTAGGATCACAGGTCCATTACCCTATATGCTTTATAGTGATTAGTTGACGACGTACGCCCGTACCGACTAGTTCGGCGTAAAAAGGATCGATCCATGGAGTTTTGTATTTTTTGTTCAATTTCGTTTAAACACTTTTCATTCGTCCCCGGTCGTATTCGAAGAGAGATGCGACGTTTCAAAAGATAGGGCAATTGAGTGGATATATGATTACAGTGGTATACGAGCGCACGTGTAATTTTGAAAATTCAGTTACGTTGACAGAAATGTAATGCAAAACCGAACATTTGACATGATTTACATGATTAAGTCGTGTTAGCCTAGTGGTTAAGGCAACTGCCTCTCGTGTACGAATGTGCCTGGGTTCGAAACGAAACCTGGCAAGAACCAATGTGAGTTTTCTGAAGTCATATGTACTTTCTTAGTATATCTTAGATGTCACTGACTGAGCAAGCGTGGTGATCTATGCTCATGCCTTCTCTGTATGAGAAGAGGCCTGTGCCCAGCAGCGGGACAATTTATAGGCTAATGAAAAAAAGTATTATTAGTCTGAATACTTTTACCTGAAGAGAAAACTTTACACACGTGCATGACGGAATATGGGATTTAACATATTAAAACTTTCTAAAGAAAAGTGTGAAGGTACTGACTAAATTCATATAATAATTCAAGAAATAGACTAATTCTTTTTATTAGCCATATTAACATGAATCCTTATCCCAAACGTCTTATTAATAAAAAATATATTACGAATACAATTTTATGAGTGCATCTACTTAATCCCTTATTTTATAGCAGCTTCTTGTCACCCCTAAATAGCCCCTAAAGCAAATAGCCTACTTCACCGCCACACACACATAATGTCGCCTGATTACCAACAGAAATGGGAACTAGTCTACGCTATACACGACATATTTAGTTGTTTATAACCAGAGATACACGATAACAGTACACGAATGGATAATTTGCTATCGCCTGGAGACCAGGGCGGGGTATTGGCTATTCGCTCGGAACTGTGATACAGTGGCGATTAACATCAATCAATATTACAATGGGATATCGCTTCGCTTGAACAGGCTGCATTGAATTGTTTATAGCGCGATAGGGTTGAATTGCTATGCAGATCTTAATGTTAACATTAAATTGATGGGAATGCAGTATGAATGGTGGTGTTGTACTAAATTTGTACTACTCGAAGTAGGTCAATTCGGAAGTAGTCAAATGTCAATGAGCTTTTTAGGGTTTCGTAGTTGACAAGGAAACCTTATAGTTTCGGTATGACCGTCTGTCTGTTTATCCGCGGCATAGCTCAGAGGTTCTTGGTACTAGAAAGCTGAAATTTAGTATCGATTATATGTGTATTGATCACGCCGATAATGTGGTAAAATAAAATTATGAAAAATATATATTTTTTAATAAATCCCATCGTGTGAGGTAATTAGACGTCTTTCAAAAATAAAAGCAGGTATGTGAAAAATATTTTTTCATTTTTTCTTATTATCTAGCAATAGTTTTCCAAGCTCTGTGTAGTTCTATCGATTGACTTACCACCACAGATCCTAGTACACACAAAGTTTTATCGTACGCAAGCATTGTTTCCCGGTAAGTAGGTTACCTATCCCTGCCAAAGCGAATGGGGACGCAGAATAAACCATCCTCCACCTCAATCATACGTTGTTAGAAGGAAACGTATGAATTTCGTATGAATTATTTATCTATCTGACACGTGTAAATGTAATCTTTTTGTTTGTTTGTTGTGTTGCTTGTAAATGGACGTTTCCTTAATATTATTGCTTTAGAACGAATGGTTGTAGTCTGATCACTGCTGATTAAAAGTTTATTGATTTAAAGCTACGCATCGTGAGGAAACTTAGACTAAAGCACCTCGCCCACGGCGACTTTTTGTAGCGATGCCAATGCGCTACTGCATCGCGACTGAATCGATGCAAACGCGCGACCGTGTTGGACGACATCGGGAGAAGAACGGATTGACGCTGCTTTCGTTGCCTACGCTTCGTACGTCGTTACGTAAAAGCAGCACCAAAGACAACGTGACTAATGTTGCCTCAACGGAGTCCATCTTGCAACTGTAGCGATCGCAGGTATTTGTGCTGTTACTGAATCGCGTTTGCATCGAGACAGAAGCGCGACAGTATCGCTACTGAATCTGAGCCCGTGGGCGAGTGCACACAGCTAGCGACCGCTTCGCAACTGTATCGACGCGGACGCGCGACAGCATCGCTACAAAAAGTCGCCGTGGGCGAGGGGCCTAAACATCTGAAATCACCTTAAGCAATCATGGTGATCGATGCTTTTGCCTTCTCTCTATGCAAAGAGGCCTTTACTCAACAGTAGGATTATAAATAGGTCGATGATAATAATGATGTCTGTCTGTAAATTAAAAGGTAGCCATACTTTTTTAACTAGGCCCTGTTTACGGTCGTTTTCTGTTCTAATGTTAACACTGGTATGATATCACAGTACCTCGGTATATATGTAGGTTGTAGGTAACAATAATTGGGAAGAGACCGTGAATAATGATTTTTTATTATTTTCTAGCTTTCTCGCGTTTTCACGGTCACGTCACGGTCACGTCTCCAAGGTCATTTTCATCCATTTATCTCCAATCATTTTAGTTAGGATAGAAAGAAATGTGTGAGTAAAACTAATAATTAACTCAATTTATGATCCGTAACAATTCCGCTCCAAGTAACGTGGTTTAGTTGTCGCGAAGACTTCTCAAAGTTTGCCAAACTATTGATTGGTATGCCCGGTCAACCGAATACATTCTTAAAATTGTTTCTACCTAAGAAGTACCAAAGATATAGAATCTCATTAATAGTGGAATTATTTAAGTAATCTATACATATAAAAAGGCTTTGTCCTGAATGACTGACGGATCTAGAATTCAAGCTATCTCCATACCAAACTTCATACAAATCCGTTCAGCCTTTTTTTCTCGAAAGCGCTACAGACAGACTGACAGAGTTACTTTCAGAATTATAATATTAGTACCCAACGGTTAATATTATACAGATTTCAGTGAGCGAAAAGAATAATGCTATAAGTCCCTGTACCTATATCTATCTCTCTCCTTTATGCTCTCTCATTTCTATCTCCTGAAATACAGGCACTGCCTAGTTCAGGAGGCAGAGCTTTGTTATGACAGAAATAAAGAATTAATTTATGACTTGTACTGGGATCTGAACCTCTGAATCTGATCTTTGAATTCAATTGATCGGAAGATTATTTTCATGCTAAATCTAATTGTAATTTCCATAAAAAACAGGACCAAAAAAATACTTATTTTGAATTATAATGATGTCGATAAAAATACTCGATAAACTGACAACGCCGTTTGCCCCTTTTCGTTCCCTTGGGGTTGAAATGGGTTCATATCTTTGAAGGTAAGCACCTTTAGGAATACGCATGCATTTCCCTATTTACTTTGAAATACGATTGCACGATATTTGAGAAATATTGCATGATCCGTTTTATTTCTTTTTTTGTTGGGTATTTCGTCAAAGAGACGCGGTACCCATGAAACGAAACTCCATATATGTTGCTGGCAGTTTTATGAAAGTTTGTTGGTAACTCAAAAAGAGTTATATTGCGTAGGCACCTCGATTTTTTTTTACTTTTTTACTTCTTAATTAGACAAGCGCTAACTTTTTTTTTTTTTATATTATTCACAATCAGAACTTTTCTCTGCATCACTGCCTTAGATGTTATATCTGCATTTCAGTGCATTCATTTCAATCTCGTTTCAATATATGAAATAAACAAATTCCGATCACGAAAAAAAAATTAACATATAAAGATGTAACACGACAAAAAAGCGAATAATTAAAAAAGTAATTAACTCTAAAATCCTTTGGGAGAACCCAGTTGTGGGATATTAGGGCCACAAGCTCGACTCCAATATACAGGTGACAAAAACACACCCCTTTGGTTTATAGCTAAACAAAAGTGACGAGAGAAATTGTTATGTTTGACAGGCGAAAAGGGTCTGCAAATCGGTAATAAAATGTCGTAATCGCGTGGTCGAGGGTCGAATTCTTGTATCGTGGTCCTGTTGTTGATTAATTGTACGCATCATATTACGTAAGAATAACATCTGCAATTGCTATCCTAAAGAGACAAGTTTCTTGTTCCGTAATAGGTATTCTATGTCAGCTCCGTTGATATCAGGGGGGTTAGACAAGTGGCAAAACGCTAACGCTCAATGTATGGGAATGACATATAGCTAGTCGTAAACGAATGTCATTCCCATACATTGAGCGTTAGCGTTAGCCTTAGCGTTTTGCCACTTGTCTAACCCCCCAGTAGTGTTCAAGAAAATTAATATTTTTAGGGATCTGTTGTCAACAAGGAACTCATATATTTTTGAAATATCCGTCTGTTTGACAAGAATTAGTACAAGAAAGCTTTAATTTGGTAGGAAAAGGGGTCAAAATAAAAGAGGGGGTCCGCCCCTAATTTCTGGTGACAGATTTATATCCATAAAGTTAATCATTTTACGGAACCTACATCCTAATATACATCGCGCATGGTGCGACATGCACTTGATTCTTTATAACATCTAATTGATAGCAAATTAAAAAACATTCCTTCGCTTTTATTATCTAAAGTCACCCACATATCCATTTCAATTCAAAATGTGTTCCATTACGACCACACCGCAAACAAAAAAACAAAGGTAATTTGGCGCTATCTTATTTATGTAATTACTCTAGTATTGCAAACATTTGACCGCCGTTACGGACCGTCATTTGTAACATGCCGGACTAACTAAGTTTCCGCATCAAATGCTCCTACACACGAGCCGGACTTGCGGAAACAGCCGCAGCAGCCGTTTGAGTACGCGGCCATAAAAACAGCTCGCAAAAATAAATACCCACCACCAGAGTTCTAAGGTTTTAGGGTTCTGTAGTCGACAAGGAACCTTATAGTTTCGCCATGTCCGTTTGTCTGTCTGTCTGTCTGTCTGCGGCATAGCTCAGAGGTTCTTGGTACTAGAAAGCTGAAATTTAGAAAAGACATGTATATTGATCATGCCGACAAAATGGTAAAATTAAATTATAAAAAAAAATTAGAGCTGTCATACCACAGATACACATTAAAGTGGGGATGAATGTTTTTTCTAGTGTATCCCTTCATGTGGAGTATCGTTAGATAGGTCTTCAAATTATAATGGGTGTATAAAGACCATTTTTCAGTTAAGTGAGGCATTTGCAAAATATTTAGCTTTTAAGTGCAAATTTTTGTTCGATACGAGCGTCTCCCCCCTCTAACTTTTGAATGCTGTCCCTAGAAACGTGAAAAAATTCACAGACATAGCACATGTAATGAACTTACAAGGAAAACTATCACCGCTAAGTAGACTTAACCGGTTACAGAGTTATAGTCGACTAACTAAGACCTACTACGGAACCCTATTGCGCGTGGCCCGACACGCACTTGTTTTTCCTATAAATATGGACATCGGAAATCAAGTAATAAAGTTTGTCAAGCCACAAAAATAGCACTAGGTATCGATAAATTGTCGTGTCTGGACACAAACTACCGGAGTTAGACACTATTTTGCTTGTCTGCAAATATGGGTATCGTGTACCGTAATGGCACACATATATTATGTTCAGGGAAGATTTGTTACATTTGTCGCGTGCAATGTGTTTGGTATTTAATTTAAGGTGAGCGTGGGCTAGACTGGACTTGGTAGAAGAAGAATCTGGCTTAGTATTTATTACCTACTAGGTATTTGATGTGGTTTTCCCCAAGGAAACTACTTAACGCACCGCATATAAAGCAGCATATAACCATCTCCAGGGTTCTATCTCCGTACCAAATTAACCCAAATCGGCTCAGCCGTTTAACCAACGAAAGCGTAACAAACTCATAATGAACTGATTTCAATATATGAATCGGAATAATCGAATATTTTTAAAACAAACATTAAATAGTAGTTAAATTACCGTCGGTTCCTACTAAATTCCGGGTCAGACTTTTGCTAATTTAAACCGTCGGTTTCATAGCCGAAAATAAATAGCGTTTACAGCATGTGTGGACCAAAAGCTAGATAAGTATTTACGAGTATTACTCATTATTCGTACAGTTTAAACTCCTCCTAACTATAAGTCTAGATAACATAGGAATAGATGATTTGATACATATCATCATCTGCCTAGCCTTTTCCCAACTATGTTGGAGTCGGCTTCCGGATGCAGCTGAGTACCAGTGTTTTACATGGAGCGATTTCCTATCTGACCTCCACAACCCAGTTACCGGGTAACGCGGTACCCCTTGGTAAGACTGGTTGTCAAACTTTCTGGCTTCTAACTATTGTCGAAGATGTACAAATGACAACCGGGACCAACAGCTTAACGTGCTTTCCAAGGCATGGAGGAGTCTCGCTATGACATATGTGGTCACCCGTCCACGGACCGACCGCGCTAAGCGCAGCTTAACCTTTGATCGGTCGACCCGTGCGGCTGTTACTTAGCTACGAGCTCCTCAAAAGATGCTTTGATACAAATAATATTGGAAATTTAGAAAACGGTGATTTTTAAGGTACTTATTTAAGTTCATGTCTTTACAATGGCATTTTCTCGTAAACTTTGTGACTACATTTTATGAAGAAACTTCATGACATTGGCAAAACTTCACGATGAAGTTTCAGGTAAAGCCTTTGGCGTTCTATATTTGAAGCATGAAAATCGACTTTCAAATTCGAGAATTTTCAATTCGAATAAGCGCATTATTCAGATTGTTTTAAAAAAATAAACTAGTTCGAAAATTGCCCTGTTAAAATGTAATTCAGTAGCAACTTTTACGTAATGCAATAAAAAACGCGTTTCCGCCGGCTGCCAGTGTCACATTAATGTAAAGGCCACTTGGCACAATTTTTCCCAAGTTTGAAAATATTTTATCTCCACACGAATAATAAATCCCGACATTAACATCAACGTCAGCATGGCTAACCTGATTCTTCGTTTAAAATGTAACCTTTTTAACTCGGCTGCTTCAGACCGTTCCTATTTACCTTGATTTGTAAACGTTGAATAATAATTTTAGTTAAATAGGACGATGAAAACCTGCATTTTAGTTCGCTTTTCATGCAATATTTACTGCAAACGGAGAGAGGATGAGACAAAAACTAGTGTTGAACACAAAACTAAGGCGACCAAATGTCATGTTGTTTGAGCTATGAGCGGCTATTTTGCTTTTGTTAAAGTTGGTGCACACAAAAAGATCTCGAAACTTTTGCGTCCTTTAGTTTTTCAACTTCCTGTTTCTAAAAGACACGACTTTTCTGCTAAGAAAGGAAACACTTCTTTACTTAAATAACTTTCAACTTAAGAATACTGCTGTGAATTTTAATATTTTTTAAGTTTTCCTTTTTTAGAGTGCCGAACTATTTTTTTTGGGTAGAAAGTTTATTTATTACGTACTCGTATACAGTTTGAGAAAGACTACAGGACGCAATCTACAACTTTGACGAAAAGAAAAATATAGTGATGATATGAGTCGGTAGCCCGATTTAATTAAATTCAATGTATCTATATCTAGCATTTTTATTGATTAAGAAAATAACTGAAATAATTATGAAGTATTTTTAAACAAAAATAAACCAATGTGAAAAAAAACTTCTTGAAGATATTTTTTCCAAAAAATACTAGGAAGTTACTAAATACACAACAACGGAACATTTTGTCACATCTATTTTGAACACAACTCTATCTTTTATGTAAATACTGAGTGCCTCAATAGTTAGCACCTGCTTAGTGAAGAAAACTTGTTTGTAAACGTTATTGTGAAACTAGTGCGAAGTACTCGTAAGAAAAGTTGATAAACAGATTGCACAATACCTATTGTAAAGAAACGTCCCCTTGTCAGCAACTTGTGTAGTGAGGACAGACACTTCTCTTTTTGCTTGTACAAATGTCCGTGTACTTTGTGCTATAACGCAGTAAAAAATGTTATTTTGTTACCTAGGAAAAATTATATAAGCAGTACCAATAAAATGAGTCTTCTTTGTATGAAAGTTGTGAGTTGTAGTCTTAGTCTACTACAAAAATACGGTGCTTGTTTGCAGAATGTGTAATAATTTTATTCGCGGAAGTACCTTGGTTCCTCATCTTTTTATTCATAAAATTTTCTCAAAATTATCTTATTAAAATATGCAAATTGAATTAATGTAAGTCTAAACATGATAATTATTATTTTGAATCGAATAATAAACATATATTTAACGGGAATGTAATTTTTTCCCAAACGTCTTGCTTTGCCAAGATTAAAATACCTACCTACTTATAAAAAGTCAAGTTACGTAAGTTTTTTTGTCACTACTGTCCTCAAATTATTCATTTAGACTACTCACAACAGGATAATCACGTTTTCCTTAAACGGATTAATCGTTAGTGATCCCATTTTGAAGAGTACCAGTAATAGAACTAAATGATACATAAAGACAACAGCAATTGGCTCATTGTAATTCGTGTTGTGTTTCGTGGTATTCATTTCAGAGTCTAGTTGTGGGAGACAATCAATCATCGGATGGTTTGACCTCTGCGTGTATTGACACCAATCAAAACTAGAACGGAATAACCTGTCTAGTTCAGACGTATACTCGTACCGACATTGATACATAAAAATATATCTCTCTGGGGCCCTACTATGACGTACCAAAGTAGGAATAGTTTCGTTGTGAAAAAGAGACAGTGCTATACAACGTTAGTAGCTACGTCTCAGTCTCACAAGTGATTGCTAAAACACGTCCTGCTACGGCCTCTGACTATCAGACCTGATATGAGAACTAAAACTGAAGTTTTAGAGTATCTTTCCAAAACTGGTTCTATCAAAATCCAGATTATATATTATGTTTATACTAAACTTCATTCAAACCCATTCAGTAGTTTTTGCGTGAATGAGTAATAAACAATCATTCATACATATCCTCGCAAAATTTCGCATTTATAATATTAGAAGAAATAGGACAATCATTTATTTAAACTTAATCGCTTACAGAAAAAAAAATGCAAATTCTTGCTATCCAGATATCAAAGAAGCGATTACACACGATTTGCGATGTGTTTGTTTAAAATATAAATAAAGACAACACAACCAGGTCGTGGTTCCCTTGTATCCCACGAGTGTCTTGTTATTTTTGCATGCAAGTATGTGTACATGCAGGTACCTAAGTGAAGAGCTGTCAGACCGCGGCGCTAACAAGCACTAGTGCTGAATTCTAAAACCTCATTGTGAAGTAACATATGAGCAGTATTTTTTACATAAATACGGATATTACATTGCATTCTTTTCCCTCTGTCCGTATGTCCATGCTTTGTTTTGACCATGCGCTTCGTCTATTGTGTTATTTGTTTTAGAATTTTCAAAGCGTTTTTATTCAAACGTTGCTTTAGGGTTTGTAGAGTGAAACAGGAAATCTGTTGTAGTAACCGTATTGGAAACTCAAAGATGTTTGTGTATCTATTTAGGTTTATTTTAAAGACACAATAATTAAAAAAAAGCTGTTTCCGCGGTTCTTAATGGTCTTGTCTTGTTTAGGTCTTAACGCAATTGGTTAAAAACCCTTAACTATCTTCAGGCTTCCATCTGTCTCCATGCCAAATTTTTTTCTCAATCAGTTTAGGCGTTTTCCCGTAGAAGCGTAAAAATAAATAAACAAATTCATATTCGCATTTATAAATTAACTAGCTTCCCGCCAGCGGCATCGCCCGCGAAATTTTAGCTAATGGATACAAAAACTTGACAAATTATATACTAAAACCTTCCTCATTAATCACTCTATCTATTAAAAAAAACCGCATCAAAATCCGTTGCGTAGTTTTAAAGATTTGAGCATACATAGGGATATAGGGACAGAGAAAGCGATTTAGTTTTATACTATGTAGTGATATTATATGTTACAAATAGTTAGGGTGTACAACAACCTGTACTATTTTTCAGTCCATTACGGAAAAGTGACAAATGTTTTTTTTTTTGCATACCTAAGCCTACTAAAGACTGTACTGTTCGTAAAACCAACAAATACATAGTTGTTTGCTTAACCTGTAGCCATTGGTGGCTTCATGTACTGGGAACGAAGGTTCACATAAACTTATCGAGGTCAGGAACCTCGTGGAAACGCGCCTTGCTCAAATATTGGCGTTAAATATTCACTACTGTTCCATTTTCGTACAGCTTATTGTCAAACTTTTTGGGCTTATTAAATAAAGTACACACTTTTTCACACCACAACACAAAATATGTTATAGCGCGTAGTGAAATTTTGTTTCCGCACGGTAAATGATATTTATTTTGCAAATAGGTTATAAAAAAAACTTTTACACGTCAATCTTTTTTTAAAGCTAGATGAGGCCGGTGACTGAAACAAACTCAAGGGTCAAAGTCCCTTTAAGGTCCAGACATAATGTAATTGTACCTTTTGAACCTTATTTCAATACTGTTGTTCAAAGACTGAAATGTATTATGTTTTTTTCCGTCAAACCAATAATTATCCATTACCATATCTACGTCATGTAATATTGGCAATAGATCCATAATAGTTTATTATATAACACACAAACCTGTTTGATATGTTTTTTTTTTGTTTTAGCCAAATATTTATGTACATTAGAAATAGATTTTGATTCAGATAGTTTTTAGGTATAAAGAAAGAAGAAAAATTTCTTTTTATTCATATTTAAACTCTGGTATATTCGCATAGACGTAGGTATTAAATGACAAAACTTTGATATAGCTGGCATAGTATTTTTTATTAAATTAGTTTTTCATTTTTTTCATCATAAAATATTAAATGGAAAGGTACCAACCAAAAGATAAAATATACCAACTCATGTCCGCATTTACAATATTAGGATTAAGTGAGTATTAAATCAATATTATTTTATGAGGATACCTATAATTATTGTTTATTTTTTTGGTGCTAGCGAGTGGGTGAGAATAATTGAAAACATAGTCCTATAATGATATTGCGAAAAACAACAACAAAGACATCACAAATTTATAATAACTAAACTATAATTGAACAAAGAATGGTTCGCTACCTTTTACCTATTTCAAATTCATTCAGAGCCAGTTTCATTTCGTCCCGGCAATACGAAGAAATAATGTGAATTCAACTCGTACATTCTAACAGCTGAATATACATAAGTGGATAGGTATTGGCAACGAACTAATGTTTTATCGGAACAGTTCCAGATTCATTCCTTTAGATGAAATTGTCCCCTCAGGTCTATTTCTAGGTATTCTCAAAGTTCGTCTGGATGTATGGGCTGTTATCTTGTTAGGTGACTTTTCATAGAGACTCAAACTTGGCTTTCAATAAGACTAGTTTTGAGTTAGTTATCGGACTTTGCCAAGAGTCTGTTTTCAGCCTACGTAACACGCAAATCCTTTATATATTTTAGTGTCTAAAGCCTTTTTTCTTTAAATATATATACCCATATTGACTGTAAAAATATCCGAAGTTTGGTAGTACTTTCATAGAAGTTTATTCATATATGATATACAGGTAAAAAGGGTATCAGATATTCAGCAGCAACAATGTCTTATCTTATTGAATATACATTACATAAAACAAAATCGGGTTAGTTACACCTTCATGTTCATAGATTTTTTGGTTTCCGTAGTCCGTAGATTTTTTTAAGGTGGCACACATAAAGTGTGGATGAATATTTTTACCTTTTTTTTATATTATGGTACCTTTTTGTGCGGGCTATCGTTAGAGATAGGTATTTCAAAATTATTATAGGTGTGTGAAGACCATTTTTCGATTTAGGGATCCGTTTGCGAAATATCTAACTTTAAAGTGCAAAATTTTGTTCGATACGAGTCCCCCCCCTATAACTTTAGAATGGCTGTCTCTTGAAATGTGACAAAATTCACAGACGTAACACATGTAATGAACTTACAAGGAAAACTATCACGGCTAAGTAGGTTTAACCGGTTACAGTGCTATAGTCGACTGACTAAGACCTGCTATGGAGCCCTACTGCGCGTGGCCCGACACGCACTAGGCCGGTTTTTTGGATTTTTCTCAGCTCCTAATTGCAGTACCTTTAAATATTAACACATCGAAAAAAAACTGATGAGGTTAGATACTGTAACAGAGACGCAAAAGAACAGTGCCACAACAATCATTGCTAGCAGCACCAGGCTTCCTATTCAAATTTTGAAATAATCATTTATTTACAAAGATATTACTTTACCCTCGTTAAAAGCACCGCCGTCAAGGGAATATTTCCGAATGTGATAAAATGTGCTTGTTCATTTGCACACCCTTTTTCTAAAGGACGCTGACGAGTGCTATTCCCAAGTGGCATCAATATGTGAGAAGTCAATACGAAACAAAACAATAATGTTTTGAATACGACAGAATAAAGGTACGTTTGTAGATACATCACATAGAAGGGTATATTTTTAATGATCTCAGATAATGGAAACAAAAAACTCGGCTTATAGCAATACGTGGCAAGGGTATATCTTGTGGTTTCCAATTTCTATCCTTAGCCTTTAAATTTACTGGTATTATCCATAATGGATATATATGCAGTCGAAGAAATTATTATGTTTTTATGTGACAATAATAATGTAGATAAAGTTTTAAGTACCTACATAACTTTTTTTTTTAAAGTAACAATGGAGTTTCTTGCCCGTTCTTCTCGATAGGAAATTAATTTTTGGAATGGGCAACTAAATTCTTTCTTTTTCAACTTTCAAAATTACTTGTAAAAAAAAATTGAGTTGAATTACACAATTCTCTCAAGAACTGCACACAGATACGTAACATAAGTTTACAATAAAAAAAAACATGTCAGGTCTAGACATACAAATCATAAACACACTTATTATGATTGCCACTAAAAACAAATCAAACCGACCTATGTCAAGCTTAGCCTTGAATGCAGTCAGTAGATAAAACAAATGAATCACGGCCAGACATTAATATCAATTGCTTCAACACTATCGTACAGAAGACATTCTGGTTATTTGCCAAACGGGAATGGCCTTGCCAAATATCGTATGATCGTATCAATTGGGACGCTACGAAAAAGAGTCGCAGTAGTCACGATGAAATCGATTTGAAAATATTTGAATGGTTTTATAGTAAATGTTTCCCTGCCATGTAAATTTAAGTGAAAATAGTACTTAATATACTTCAGATATTTACCTAATAAATAACAACTTGCCGCTTTGTAAGTATATTATGGCTGTTGTCGTATTGAGAAATTAATAGGATTTCCCCATGAATAGATATTTTTGGGGATTAGAACACAAAACGAAACATGTATGTGGAGAAAAAAAATACATGTTTTTTAAAGGTTTAAACCAGTAATAAAATAATAATGTTGTTACAACAATTAATCAATTGTTTTGTACACCTATAATATACCTACGCTTTACTCAAAACATACAAATGCAAAAATTCTTTATATTTATCGGCACTTCACATTTATATGAAAAATTCCTGCCAAGGGAAATGGATGCTTGAAATTAATAACATCGTTTTTAATAAAACGTACGTATGTATTGTCATGTAAAGAGTTCACGTATCTCGTAAATAATGGAACAAAGCCTTCTGTAATGAGAACAAGTGTGTTGAATGTTAAAATAGCTTCTTTTGTTATAAAAGACTCCCCCGCGAAATCTTTGATTGTCGCAGACACTATGAGTAGCCCAGATATCTAGGATCTTGGAACTATAAAAAAAATGACTCAGTTCTTTGTTGAGTAGATTAAATAGCCTCTGTGAATGACGATACTTATATGGACTCCTTGACTACCTTTATAAGCAATTTGTATACATATTGGACATATTGATCCGATAGCCAGAGAGGTTTCCCAGAAATCCCGGGTAATTAATAAGAGAATTTTTGTAAACCATTTTTAATAATGAATTTTGTAAACAAGTATTAATTTTATTAATGTATATTTAAAAAACATAGGCTAGGATATAATTTTCTCGGTATTTATTTTGTTTTGCTGTTTTTATTTGAATCGAAATTTATTACAAAGTACTGAAAACTAACATTTTTTGAAAGAGTAAACGTATGATACCAATTAGATACCAAGGTTTCGAGGAACACTGATTTAACGAAAAATATGCGTGTGTAGAGTAATTTAAAAAATACGCTTTGCATACGTTCCCAGAATTATGTGCCTAGTTAAATTTATCTTCGTTCACATTTTAAGAATTTTTAATATTAAATACAAAGGCTTTGGAAAGTAAAATTTTATTTAACGAAGTAATCACAATAGAAAAGTTAGCAATCTCAGAGATTTTTTTACCATCAGCCTCGCTAATCAGTCGATGGCCATCTAACTTTATACATATCTCAGCCAATAGTAGTTTACAGCTGACCTCCTCTAACGTTTTTCTATATAATATGTATTCCAATATTCTCATGCATAAGTTCGTTACTTAATGCTTTTCACTACTGTGAAAAAAGTTATGTTTTCCAAAACCTATTTTCGTACGATAAATCATTGTTTTCCAATAACTTATCGTACAAAAATTGGTACGATACCATTATTTACGTTCATGATTCAATGGAAGTTCATTAAGTACATACAAAATACGATAAGTAAAGAACTACCTATTAAATATAAATGAAATTCTAGATAAGAACCACGGACAAGAGGTACAAAAAATGTCGCGTACAAATCCTATTAAAAAGATAGTTAAGTGGCTCGCGAATGTGTGACGTCACGAGCCAACGATCACGTTTCGTATTAGCGTCATTCATAATGACACTGCTTACATTAATGCATTCACATGATCCCCATCTTCCAATTACGTCATAACGAGGTACGTATTCTTCCACGAACAAAATGTAAAAGTAGGTACATAGTTTCTCATTTCACATCTGATTTTAACGATAATAACGTTCAAAAATATTAAAAAACAGCGCTTAGGCCAGCCATAGTTAAACTGTATAGTTATAAAACGAATAGACTGTTTTTTTATGATCTAATTAACAATAAGCTATTATCTTATGCCAATTAAGCTGATACCGATGTATATAAGGTAATTTAATTGCAATATCGAAAATGAGTTTAAACAATTTTTTAATAGGTCTTTAAAAAATGCATTGTCGACATTTCTTTTGTTACTTTTTGTTGGTTAGCTTAGATAGTAGGTATATACAACTTTGAAAAAAAAACACATTGGTACTGGCCAGGATTCGAAATGCACAGACCTTCTTATGCTTAACAAGCGGGCTTCTTAACCCTCTGAGTAGCGGTCAAAGTGTTAAGGAGCCAAAAATGCAAAAGCGTGCTCTCAGCGCCAAGCTTTTTTTTCGGATGAGAAATCATCAATTATGACCCCTCTCGCCATGGGTAGGGCGAGAGGAAGTGTCAGACTGTTACTGACTAAAACCCGTCCATATTCCTTCCTCAGCCCTTTGTATTCCGGGGGCGCGGTATCTCTTTCGAGCATCCCGCAGCTCTCGGCGCCAAGCTACAATTTTATCCTTTAATTCTGTCATGTACTCGTGACTGTGGCGTGCTGGAAATATTTTGCTTTGTCATGTATACATGACTGTGGCAGTGAGTTTTTGAGGTTGTAGGGAGTAATCTCTGGACCTATCTGAACCAATTTAGATAAAATTTTGCACGGAAACAGAGGGGAGAAGGTTATAGGCTATTTTTCGCGGGAAACAGCTATAATTTTATAAATACAACGCGGTTTCAATCGCGTCCTCAGAAGACTTCTTCAGGTCTTCAGATAAAAATATCCTACGTAATATAATACCTAATAGACAAACGGTTAAGAAAAACGCAACATATTTCAGTTTCATGAAAATCTAGGGTTGTCAGTGGCGAAATTGAACGCCACTTGTCGCGCCTCACTTGAATTTATCGGTCCGTTGAGGACATATCGAACGTCAAGCAGCCCTAGTGACTGACAGTCGATATTGAAGGTAGTGATGGTACTTGTATTATCGATGTGTAGATGTGTGTCTAGCGAATCCATACGTTTATGCATAGAAATAGATAGTGAGATTGAATAGGATTTAATTGATTTAAATTTATTTTAAAAAATGCTTGTGTGACTCCAATGAAATAGACGCCAAGCATTATCATCATTCGATAACGAATATCCAAAGCTCTCGCTTCTAACAACTACACTCAATATTCCTGATAATAAACCCAATAACATTTTGATTATATTAGTAATGTATTAATAATTGACACTAGTATTAAATATTTGCAAAGATCAACTTAAATAAAAATGTTTTAGCTTCAAAAACCCGATTAAAATTAGATTTTTAATTGCTTTGAAGCCAATAAAGTACGTCAAAGGAGTTGGAAAATTATATGTCGTCACAGCATTTTATTGACATGTTATAACAAGTATGTCAATTGATTGCTAGTGTCAAATACCCTTACTGAACCCAGGACCTCATACTCAGTTAGTAATGAGCCGAAAATTAAGATTGATTAGCTTTATGAAACTATAAACTGTTTCAAATCCATTTTTAACCGAATTCAAAAAAGGAGGACTGAGGGGACGGGTCTCTTATTGTCCAGTTAAGCAGGTTAAATGTTGTTAGAAGCACCCCGCAAGAGGTCATATAGAAAAAGGGACGGGTCTCAATTCGACTGTTTTTTTTTAAGAAAATTATGACATTTCAATTACTAGTTCGAGTATAGTTTATATTTATAATTGTTGCTGATATTTTTCTTGTTACTATCCTATTTTTATTACTACCTACACCAGCATGCTACAAAGTAAATCAGATATAAATAAAACATAAAAATGCATAAAAAAATGAAACCTGACAAAAAAAAACAGTAATAATATATTTAATAACCACATAATCCACATATCCGCTTAAAAAGTAGAAAATAATGATGAAAAAATATTGTATGAACGAAAATAGAATCCCTTCAGAGAATAACTGTAGCAATAGTTACTCTTTGTTCGGCTGATACGAAGGCTGAGAGATTGAATCTCAGTTATTTGGACTTGTTAAGGCTGGGTGATCCGTCAAATTCTGAAAGGGTTGTATTAATATCACATACTATAAGTACTAAAAAAGTGAATGTATTTTTATTTATATAAAAAATGTACTTTAAAAATACGTAATTTAGACTTGAATACTCAAACATCACGCTATGTATGATTGAGCCTTTTAAATTCGACTAAAGGGTCATCCTTTTGAGAATTCGGAAATTATTGTTCCTAGTAGGATATGGTAAACTGAGCATATACCCGAATGCTCAAACACTAATCAGCTTTAAGAACTTCGTACATATGTGTTTCTGTCTCTATAACACCTCAAAGTGACAGTAACAGATTAAAAAAAATACTTAAACTTGAGTGTCGTTTGAGTAATCGGGCATTAGTCGGCAGTTTCCGATTCCCCGCGAACAATAAATACAATTTTATTTTAATAAAAGCAATCTTATAATACATCAGTATATCTTTCTTTAATCTGTATCTTAAGAAAAAATGCAGATGGCACATTCATTCTTTATTATTTCTATATTCTGAGTTCCAAAACTTGTAAAAATCTACGCAATACAACATCCCTTCCGGTCGGATGCTCACATAAAGTAAGGAGCTAAACTCATCCTCCCAAAATCCTGGACCTCCCACGCACACAATGGATCACGTTCACACTTCAGCAATAACTCATCCTCTAATAAACATGACACCACGCGTGACAGATTTACTCACATTCACCAACACACCAACATTTTACTGTGCAAATGTTTGTCGCCAACTGCTTCAACAAACCTTGGACCAAACATCTTACGCCCGACAAAGGCACGTACCCGAATTTTGAAAGCCAATAGATAAAAGCCGTAAATCTTGACTTATAGATATATTTTCTTTCATATTGTGTCCCTCCTTAGTAGTGCTTTTGAAATAACTTTGACATTATTAACTTTATTATTTTATAAAGAAGATAAGTGTTGTTTCAACTAATGCGTATTAAAAGACACCCGATGTTTTTTTACTTCTCTTAACTAAAGTAAAAAATAACTGGGGGGTTAGACAAGTGGCAAAACGCTAACGCTAACGCTCAATGTATGGGAATGACATTCGTTTACGACTAGCTATATGTCATTCCCATACATTGAGCGTTAGCGTTAGCGTTAGCGTTTTGCCACTTGTCTAACCCCCCTGATATACCTAAATTATATTTTGAGAAGATCATGAGCAATGTTTCCCTCAAAACTTTAATTGAACAGCATAATATTAGTTCTTATTAAAAGAGTAAACACCTACCAAGAATCGCACCTAATTATTTATGACTAAGAGTTGTTCGCTCAACTACAAAAGGGAATCAGCATTGTTAGTACCTACAACTGAAGTTCATACAATAGAACACAATGTCAAACTCCTGTGTTTAACATTATAACCACATATGGGTTAAAGGTACCTACTTGACATTAATATCAAATAGTGTTCAGTTCGAAACTAATTCTATTCCTCCCGTTTGTCTGTCCGTCGGAGAAAATTATCCAAGTATAGCAAGCTGTCAAGTTGACAGTTAATAAGTGAGTAAATTACTTAGTAGTTTCGGGAGATCCGACCAGAGTGTTGTCGGAGCAACAAAGTTCTATTTGATCAATTTGCGCTGTAAATTGCTATCGGCGGTTGTGTACTGAATTGCACAGGTTAGAGCTAAGGCCAATACCAATTATTTCGAATTTTGAACAAAAATCAATAGCATTATTGAACAGATTTCAGATTCTATCTAGCCTTTAAAAGCGGAACCATCACGCTTTATTCCCAAAATCCTTGCATAAAATTGACTTAACTATTAAAGTATTAACTCACTGTGAACCAAGGATCACACTATAATATTAATGTTGAAGCTCCACTTAAAACATTAAAATCATCAGTGGTGCCGTTTTTGTCCCGAACAAAATTAACCTAAGCTTTTGAGTCTCTCTAATAAGGCCTAGCATGTAAAGCGCACACACTCACTACAGTATTCCACTTTCAGCTGAGCTGTAGAATCATACGGAATATTTCATGATGACTAATTGGTTAATAGGACGTTATTCACTGGTGTTTGTCTGTACGCTTGAATATAAATTTACTTCAGTACCGCAGCCAATTTCGTGTAAATTCACCTAAAATTTTGCACTCTGAACAGTGAGGCGTGATAAATTATTTTCGTACGTCTCTCACATATTTTCGTACTGGAATACTTTAATCCGTGAGGAGTTTTTTTTTCATTAAAACTTCTATTGTTTAGTAAACTTTGGTTTTCGTGGAAAATTTATTTCATCCTACACAATGAGTACTGTGATCTCAGATTTCCAAGAAATTTATATACATGACTTAAAACAAGCGAGCACTGCTCTTTAACTAACGTAGCGCATAGATCAAAAGTAAGTACCTACAATTACCGGAGTACCTGCGTCAGAGTGTTAATAATCTACTCACACTAGCTGAATTCAGTGAGTACCTACTCACCTTATCACAGCACATATAAGATAAGGCGTCTTCATAGGAACTGGATATTTTACTAGGATTAGTACTACATGCCACTTTCGTAGTCAACTCTGTACTAGCATACAAGCCCGTTCACGATTTATTAATAAACATACATATGTACATCTTGACTGTATAATACAAATGCTCAAATGTGAGTTTGTTTGTTACGCTTTCACCGTATTTAGATGACATTTGGTATAGAGATAGATTGAAACTTGGGGAAGGTCAGGTCATAGAATAATATATAGTTTTTATCCTGGTGCGTGAAGTAACCCCCTCTTCCACAAGGACGCGGTTGAGACATCAGGAACAGCTAGTTCTTAATATTATTAGTATTTATCACAGAAATTCACGCCACGCGTAGCATGTAGCGCGTAGCCCGTAGCTATCAAAAGTCGTAGCACTAAGATTTAGATTTATTGAAAAATTCATATTATGTTACCATATTCCATGGGATTATCCTACTGTTTCCGAATGCGCTGTAACTACGCCGGCGCTCTGAAGCCCAATAAGACGCCGTTAATAAATCATCTTGACAGGTATTACTTCGCACCTTGAGCGTTGCCGTAATTACATCAGACCTACTCCAATATTCAAAATAAACAGATCTCGTAATGAAGATGATTCGAGCTTTGGTGTACGAACTATCTAGTTTTATTTGAGCTTCAGAAACTTATTGTATGTACTAAGCGTTTACTATAAAATTATTTCCCTGTTGGTATATTGGTGGAAATTTTCAAATAATGTTTGTTTATTACTACAATAATCAAATACTCCAGATAAAACATGTAAGAGCCGGTTTAGGTTAGAAAGATAAGTGTATTTTTGTTTTCCTTTCGATAGCTCCCGAGGTTACCCAACCTCGGGAGCTATCGACATATGAGACTACTAATGTAACACTAACATTATCTATCTACCATTACATCATATTTTTTTCTGGATATTGTTTAATTTTAATACAAAAACAAAACATTTAAAAATAGAATGAATAATATTAGTAGTACTACTTGTTATTATTCAAAACAGAATTATTAATAGCGTTGACGCAATCGCTCTACTACATATTCAATTTGTGTAAGTACACACAAGGGCTTGGACCAAAGCATGAGTCAAAATAACACGATTGAATTAAGTACACAGACGTCTCGCTGTAATTAGCTCTAAACTGGCTTATTATACGACTGCTCACCACGAAAAGGAGTATCATGTTTTATCAAAGTGTAGATATTAATTATTCCACCATAGCTTCTGAATGTTTGTACAAATTTAAATGTTTATAAATGCTAAAGTTTGTGAGGATGTATGTATGTATAATTTGTTAACCTTTCACTCAAAAACTTCTGAATGGATTTAGATGAAATTATGTACACAACACACATATATTATAACCTGGATAAACATAAAGGATACTTTATATCCAGGTACGCAAAGTTGTTTCTTCAGTATGCGCAAACAGCCAATAAGTAACAAAACAGCGGACAAAAATATCTTATAAAAGTACACAACAAATGGAATACATAAGTAAGGGGTTCTTTACATATGTTTTATATAGATTTACCTGACACGAAACTTAATACGGTCGGTAAGCTTTTCTGTAAACCCCAGCGATCGACCGAATATCAATTTTTGAAGCTCCATCGCACACTTCATAAGAAAGGTACTTCACTGTTAAGGTATCTCGATTATGAGCTCCAAGCTTTTTAAAAGTGAGCTACTTAATGAGTTCTGTAGAGGAGCTACCTAGCGTAGGCACTCGACTTAATTGAAAATGAGAAACGATATTATGGGTTTTTTTTTTCTTGGTATTTTAAACTGTATTTACAAAAACTATTGCTGAATATAAAATCTACGATGCTATTCCCAAGTCAGGAAAATTATCAAAATGATTTTTAATACAGTAATTTTCTCAGTAGATGCCTCCAGTTAGGACTTTTGTAGGTACTGTTGATTGTTTTTCTACATAACAAGGCCTTAACACAAGTTAAGGTCTTGTTCTTACTTTTTGGCTGAATAAAGATCATCTGCTCAGCCTTTTCCCATCTATGTTGGGATCAGCTTCCAGTGATAACCTCCAAGATGCAGCTGAATACCAGTTTCTTACATGGACCCCTTGGTGACTAGTTGTCAGACTTTCTGACATATTACCCAAAATGACTATCAAAGATCTACAAATGACAGCCGAGATCAATGGCTTAACGTATTTTCCGAGGCACGGGGGCGTTCCAGTATGACCCATCCACAGACCGACCGCGCCAAACGTACTAGCGTAGCTTATTTTTTGATCGATCAACCCATGTGGCATTTACTCAGCCCGAATTCCTCTAAACAGGAAGTTTCTACTAAAGGCTAGTCTTCAATTAGCTATTTAAACTAATTACTTTTTTAAGCTTTTGCCTTTTGCTTAACATTACAAATAGATACATGCGTTTCATTTGTTTGTAGCATAAACGTGTAAATACTTTGAAATCTAGCTCCGTCATCTATGTATAGCACGAATGTGTGGTCATCATCATCATCATCAGCCTATATATTGTCCCACTGCTGGGCACAGGCCTCTTCTCATACAGAGAAGGCATGAGCATTAATCACCACGCTTGCTCAAGGCGGATTGGCGATTTCAGACTTTTTAAGTCCAGGTTTCCTCACGATGTTTCCTTCACCGTTAGTCAGTGACGTCTAAGATATACTTAGAAACTACATATGACTTTAGAAAAGTCACATTGGTACTTGCCAGGTTTCGAACCTGCACACTCGTACACGAGAGGCAGGTGCCTTAACCCTGGGCCTAGGCCACTACGACTTCGACACGAATGTGTGGTATTCGCCTGAAATATCTGGCCAGTTTTCATTCGACATCTGATAGACATATCTGTCAAAACCCATTTACTCCCACCAGTGTTTCGCTTCAAACGACGATTTGAGTTAGAAAAAGGTTTAACTGTCTATAGGTTTACATTTTCCTGTCGTGTGGAAAATGATACTGCAAACTTTAAACTTTACCTTGATAAACATCTACATGCTCACGCGGCTTCGTCTATATAACTCATTTTCGTATAACAAAGCTTGGCATTTGGGAAAGTCAATAGAAAAAAATACTTTTAGACCAATAAGAGATACTTCTAAAACGATAGAATAATCATAATTGTTTCGGAAAATGCCAACATTATCCAAACAAAAAAAGAATGCCACTTTTCGTTGTAATTTTATAACTCAAAAAACCGGCCAAGTGCGTGTCGGGCCACGCGCAGTAGGGTTCCGTAGTAGGAGTTAGTTAGTCGACTATAGCTCTGTAACCGGTTAAGACTACTTAGCCGTGATAGTTTTCCTTGTAATTTCATTACATGTACTACGTCTGTGATTTTTTTCACATTTCTAGGTACAGCCATTCAAAAGTTAGAGGGGGGGGTAACTCGTATCGAACAAAAAATTTCACTTAAAATCTAGATATTTCGCAAATGGCTCGCTTAACTGAAAAATGGTCTTCACACACCCATAATATTTGAAAGACCTATCTAACGATACCCCACACGAAGGGGTACGCGAGAAAAAAAATATTCATCCCTACTTTACATGTTTGGAAGCTACCCTAAAAAAAAATATTTTTCAAAATTTTATTTTACCACTTTCTCGGCGTAATCAATATACATATTCATACCAAATTTCAGCTTTCTAATAACAAAAACCACGGAGCTATGCCGCGGACAGACAGACAGACAGACAGACAGACAGACAGACAGACAGACAGACGGACAGAGCGAAACTATAAGGGTTCCTTGTCGGACTACGGAACCCTAAAAACGGGCTCACCTATCCAAACCAAATATTTAGGCTTCGTTCGCACTATTTAGTAGATGGTTTATGTGAAGTTTACACAAAATCAGTCGAACTGTTCTTCATTTATCACACTTTTTGTAACAAATGAATTCATTAAATGGCGGATCATTTTGTTAATGGGGATTTTGCTGTCAAATTAAAACTTTTTTCAGTGTTGACAGTACGCAACTCTGTCATTTTTATTTGAATTCGTATAGTCCACACGGGCGAAGCAGTTGGCGAAAAGCTACTATAGCTAAAATATTGCGTACCATTACATGAGAACACAACAAAATAACCAAAATGTAAAGAATATCAGCGGATTTTCTCAATTTCGTTAAAAGAACCACAGTCATTTGTTTACTTTGCTCTCCCGAAACGAGTGGAAACAAATTTCAGTGCGTTGTCGAGCGTTTAACATTCTTCATGGGGCCTAATTTACAACGTTGGAATACAAAACAAATTCGTTTTCCTTTATTTTTATAAGAACGCAAATGTGAACGTTATTAAACAGAACGAAATCATGTGTAAACATTTCAGGAACTCTTTTCATTTTCCCTTTCTTAGAATGTACATTTTGTATGAATTTACACCTTGATAGTGTAACGCTCGTTAGAATAATAATAATTAAAAGCAATTGATGTTTAATTAGGTTCAAAAGCTCGTCTCCTTTGTATTCAGTTTTTACATTTTGCCCACCCGCCTTTGAAAGCGCTGATTAACGTCCCCCATTTGCTGAGCCAATCATCTCAGAGTCAAACAAATTAGTCTAAACGCTTAATTAAACTGTTTTTAAGAGTATTCAAATAATTTACGTACAAGACAAAAGATGACTCACTTTTATTCTTTGTAATTATTTGGTGTAAAAATATGTCTATGGAGAGACATCCTTCGTATAGATTTCAACAATGCTGGGCAAATTGCAATGCATTCACTACCACAATTATAATTATCTAGTCTTGCAAAAAGGAGTATGACGCAAACTATTTCGTAAGAACTATTTAAACGGTTCCTTCACAAATATCACGCACATTGTTGGCTTGTGAGACATAACAGTGATGACGTCACATAACAACTTGGGTAATACAAAGATTCCATTTCGTTACATTTCGGCATGGTCCTGTAACATCCATGTAACTTGCTAATGGATGCCACGCGGCATTAAGATGAAGTTGTTGAGTTTATGCCACGCTTGCGTCCAACTTTGACCACTTCTCATGTCCTTAATGTTTTCCTACGGACATTAAACTTTTGTTGACAACCCCTGACTTAGCTACTTATCTTGCTTAAGTGTTGACGAGAAAAATATTGATGTTCCTACTTTTTAAGTAATTTTTTTTTTTACTAAAGACGGTCTTTTTACTAAGGAAGCTGGTGTTTTACGAAATCCTGAAAACTAGCGGTGTATCTGTTACGGTGTGTATTACTTTATCAAAATACAAACTGGATAAGTTTTCAGTTGCTACAGAGAAATCCAGACTGCTACAGAGAATTTTCTAATGGGAAAACATCAAACTAAACATCTATCCCAAAAGTTTCAGCAGTCAAAGTACCGTTGGTAAACAAAATTTAAATTTTCTGAAATAAACACCTAATTCTACCGTATTCCGGTGTGTCTAACAAACAAATGTGAACATTAATCAAAACAATACTGATCATTAAGAAGCCATGGCTTTTCTCAGCCCCTAATTATTTTTGTGTTATATTTAAAAAAACCTCCAAAAGTTATTGTTGGTCGTTACTCATCTTAGTAATAAGTGTCAAAATGATTTATTTCTTGCTCACTTATTGGGGAACAGCTTACCATTTTCTTATTTTCATCTGTTTGGGGCGCTAGTTTTTCTGTTGGATGTTTTTCCTAAAACCGATTACTTAGCTATCTGAATGACAGGCTTAGAGGAATAATAAAATGTCGTAGAACGTAGCACGATGACGTATGGGTGGTAAAAAATGAAGCTAATTGAAGAAAGCCATAATCGAAAAAAACCGGCCAAGTGCGTGTCGGGCCACGCGCAGTAGGGTTCCGTAGTAGGAGTTAGTTAGTCGACTATAGCTCTGTAACCGATTAAGCCTACTTAGCCGTGATAGTTTTCCTTATAATTTCATTACATGTACCACGTCTGTGATTTTTTTCACATTTCTAGGTACAGCCATTCAAAAGTTAGCGGGGGGGGTAACTCGTATCGAACAAAAAATTTCACTTAAAATCTAGATATTTTGCAAATGGCTCGCTTAACTGAAAAATGATCTTCACATACCCATAATATTTCTGAAAGACCTATCTAACAATACCCCACACGAACGGGTAGGCGAGAAAAAAAAAATTCATCCCTACTTTACATATTTGGGAGCTACCCTAAAAAAAAATATTTTTCAAAATTTTATTTTACCACTTTCTTGGCGTGATCAATATACATATTCATACTAAATTTCAACTTTCTAATAACAAAAACCACGGAGCTATGCCGCGGACAGACAGACAGACAGACAGACAGACAGACAGACAGACGGACAGAGCGAAACTATAAGGGTTCCTTGTCGGACTACGGAACCCTAAAAAAAATGGGTACCTACTTGTAAAAAAACGACATGATCACTTTGATATGAGGACTTAAAAAGCAGCAGTAGATTTTTTAGGGTTAAGTTCTTAACCCTAAAAAATCTACTGTTGAGTGAAAGTCACTTTTGATTTTTCCAGACGTATCTTTGTATTGCCTTTCCAATCTGCCTAGCCGTTATCTAGGCCTACTTCAAAAACTACTGCATCTTCTTCTTACCATGTGGGCTGCAGGTTTTACCAACTTAGTGTCAACTGTCAGAGTTTTCTCAAATCCACCTGATGGCCTCTGACATGGAATTGTAACAACAACTGCTATTAACATAGCAGAAAACTTCTGCTTTAATACATGTACTCTGTGGAAGACTAGCCTTATGTAGAACTTTATTTACAGCCTCTATTAACTCAGCATCTATAATTATAAATGGAAATAGACAAAATAATTGCGGTATACGACAGGTGCACTTACCCAACTGATTATAATTAGACATCATCACATTCGGCCCACAGGCCTGTACTATATGTAAACCCAATGGGGATACGCACCTGTCATGGCAATTGACATTTAATTAGCACTATGTCGTGCTATCAGGATAGATGCAGTCCAAATACTTAATATATATCTATCTGTAGGTGTCATACCCTATAAACTGTCCTTGTTATATAAACCTGTAGATGATCAATTCGTACATAAACGTAAATATATTTAAAGACGTGCATTTTTAAATAAATAATTACGATTTGGATATTTTTTTTATTTAAATAAAGTTTTGCTTTTTTAAGTCTTTTTAATTAAAAGTAATTCCTTATGAAAAAAACACAATATAAAATCCGGCCAAGTGCGTGTCGAGCCACGTGCAATAGAGTTCCGTATTAGGTTTTAGTTGGTCGACTAGTCACCGTGACTGTGATCAATAATAATATGCATAAATACATCAGCTTTCTAGTACAAAGAAACTCTTAGCTATGCCACGAACAGACAGATAGACAAACAGACATGGCGAAACTATAAGGGTTCTTTGTCGACTACGGGACCCTTAAAATATACTATAGTTTGAGGTCGGAAACATCAGTGATTTATATAGCACCTCATTGAAATAAACCTGAATTAATGTAACGAAAGTCACCATGAATGGCAAAACCATGGGCTTTCTAATTAATAGTCGGAGATTTATTTCCCACTGCTTCAGTCTGAGCCGCCATATTGAAAGACTTTGATTCGGGGAAGTTGGAGAATGTTTCATTCATTATTTTGATGGGCTGACTGTCAAAAGCAAATTAGGCAATTAATGCGCGTATTCATTGATTTAGTTTATTGATGACTGCTTTCTTGCTGGGCATGGAATCGAGAAAGTTTGATTCCCGGGTCGATAAAGAGTATTTCTATCAATATTTTTTGGTAACTGGCCGTAGTCTCTAAAGTTGAAATTTATTTTCAAAATATAGGTTAATAAAGGTATATCCTTACGCTTAGGGGAACAAGTGTAAGTATATATACCTTTATAATAATACTAACTGTATCACCCGCATCCTAAGGGACCTTTTTTGCGCATTCGGATAAAAACTATACTTAGACCTTAACTATACTAAAATTCGTCTAATTATGGTTCAGGCGTTTTACGATGATAGCGCAATAAACAAATAAAGTTAACATATAACGTCAAATTTCACAGACAGACCACAAAACGCCTGCCTTTCACCACTTTTTATGTGTTACTAGCTTCTGCCAGCGACTTCGTCCGCGTGGAATAGTGGTGCTCCGCTCCTATTGGTCTTAGCGTGATGATATATAGCTAAAGGCCTTCCTCGATAAATGGACTATCTAACACTGAAAGAATTATTTAAATCGGACCAGCGGTTCCTGAGATTAGCGCGTTTAAACAAAATGATAACATTTCCCTTCACTGCTCTGCTCCTATTGATTGTAGCGTGATGAAAAGTATACTATAACCAGCTCAGGAGTTTGACAAATAATTGTACCAAGTTTCGTTAAAATCCGTCGAGTAGTTTTTGTTTCTATAGAGTTTATAAAGACAGACAAAAATTTTACTGATTGCATTTTTGGCATCAGTATCGATCCCTAATCACCCCCTGATAGTTATTTTGGAAATATATTTCATGTACAGAATTGACCTCTCTACAGATTTATTATAAGTATAGATAGAAGATAGAAGATTGCTGGCTGAAGTGGCGCAAGAAACTCTTTAGGTAACTTTCCAGGTAACCTCTTTTTTTCAAACCAAATGACTACATTTTCCATGTAAAATTTTGGGTAAGTATAGGTAATATCAAAAGTAATTAACGGCCAGTTATCACGCTTGACACACTCCACGTGGGTACTTACAGGTACCTGCAACGTCAAGCCTCCCACGATATAAATGTGTAGACAGGCATGCCTTCCATTAAGGAAATATAATATTTTGACATCTTCCTCGTATAATGCGGCTCATTAATATACGGTTAACGTGTAGTGACATGGGATTAATTTATGCCATATCCCATGTACTTTGACAACCTGAAAATTTTTGAATTAATTAAATAGCAAAAGTTTACTATGTGATGTTAATTAAGAAACACCATGAATATTACGGTAAAATATATCTTTTCCCATCTGCCTATCTGACCTCCACAACCCAGTTACCGGGTAACACGATAGGTACCCCTTGGTAATACTGGTTGTCAAACTTTCTGGCTTCTGACTACCCGTAACGACTGTCAAAGATCTACAAATGACTACTGGGACCAACAGCCTAACGTGCTTTCCGAGGCACGGAGGAGTCTCGCTATGACACAGATGGTCACTCATCCACGGACGGACCGCGCCAAGCGCAGCTTAACGTTTGATCGGTCGACGGCGGCTGTTACTTAGCCACGAGCTCTATAAATAAATTATTAAAATATATATTTGCTAGATTTCATTTATAGCCTTTAAATTCGTTATTTCATAGTAACTGCTCTGTCTGAGCGCTTTAAGAGCTTATCCGTTCTCCGCTTGCGAGCTGTAAAGACCATCTGCTGCCAACATTTATCAAACAAAAAACTACTCTTTTAATTGTAAATTACGGTTGTAATTGCAGTAAATGATCGTCTACTCAGCGCTTAGCGCGATTACAGTCGCTTTGAATTCAAGAGGGATTTCGTTGCAGATAGCAAATTATACTTTGAGTTGTTTTTTTTTTAACAGTAAGTGGTACTTAAAAGATGATATCTATGATACGTAATAAAAACACATGTAGGTATAGTAGGTATATTCTAGCACATAAACAATAATATAAAAGTAGCGTTATTACTGTAATACTTTTTACATACCAAACCACAAATTCGGTGACTAAGCTGTCTACGACTGAAGGTTACTTCAAATTTCAACCCCTCACCGAAAAGGCCATCCTAATTCTATAATAAGTGCGTTTAGACACGAATATAATGGTAAAAATACCACGTTTTCTAGTCCATCATACCTAGACCAATTCTAGGTCTCTAGGCAGGTATTACATGCTATGTAGATAGGGCAGGTCATCGCCCCACTGTCAGGCACTCCCATATGCGTCCACGCCCCTGGCGACACAGCCAATTACTTAGTACATTTACCTTCGTAAAAAAGTAATAAACATATGGCATTTGAAATACTCACTAATATATATTATAAATGTGAAAGTGAGCTTGTTTGTGTGTTTATTTGTTTGTTACGCTTTCATGGTAAAACAATTGAACCAATTTTGATGCAATTTGGTACGAAGGTAAATGGAACCCTGGAGACAGTTAGGCTACTTTATTCCCGGGCTGCGGGATGTTCGAAAGAGTTACCGCGCCCTCGGAACATAAAGGGCTGAGGAAGGAACATGGATGAGTTTTAGTCAGTATGAGTCTAACACTCCCTTTCGCGTGGCATGTACCCATGGTGGGAGGGGTCATTTGATAATTTCTCATACAAAAGAAGGCTACTTTAATCAGGTCCGTGGTCCAGTAGTGCCCTTAGAATGCGGATAAAACCAAGGGAAACCGTTAATACAATTCTAAGAGTATATTTGGAAAAAGGTGTAAACTAAACGCAGTGAATTATACTAGCTTAGACTTCAAAGAGTTTTATTTATTCCTCTCACACCTCCATTCCTCGAAAAAATGTTAGGCCGTTTGTTCCGGCTGTCATTTGTAGATCTTTGACATTCGATCGTTACGCGGGAGTAGAAGACTAGGCAGACGCATGGCAGATGATTAGTGCGTGACTAGTGCGGTAGAAATGACACAGGCTTACGAGTCGTTCGTCCTAAAATAAATTTGGGTCATTACTTTGTTTGGACGTGAATGCCAGCGGTAGAAACATTATAGACTAGTTTTGTTGTGTTGTGAATTTGCGTATATTGACCACCATCATTGTAAAATAGACAAAACATTAAAACAAAAAAAAAGTAATTGAAAAAAAACTGTTATTATATACAACCAGTGTTATTACTTTATCAATTTACGTAATAATGTATATTTCTTTACATTTCAGTGCGGCCCGATGAAGAATTACCCGAGCCCACTCTCCGCATCATGGCTAGGTCGACGGTCTACAATGTCGGAGAGACTAAAGCCATCTTTTGCAAAGGACAAAACCTTTTAGAGGTGCGTACGATATTTTGTTTCATCTCCTATAGAAGTATCTAAAACAATGCAAAACAAACTGAAAGACTGACTCTTTTATAGAATAATGAAAAATATAGATGATACACCTATTGATAGCACGCTATTATACTTAGGCCCAAGTTCACCGACTGTTGGTTTCGTAATCAGCCTGTTAACAAGTTTTTTTTTTTTAACCAGGAAGCTAGAATTTTCGTATTACCCACTTTCAGTTCAACCCTGGTTTGGCAATCGACCGTTTCAGGAATAAAAATCTCTAATAATACGTTACCCATCGAAAGTTAGAAGTTTGAATTTATGGTAAACAGCTGTTTTAAGTTAATCGGACCGTTATTTTGTCGGTGAACTTGGGTGTTAATGGTACATTTGGCGTAGCAGCAGAGCAATCGGGTACTTCGCTGCGTGTTGCGGGTTCGAATCCCGCAAGGGACAATTTCAATTCTGCGTCTCCGGGTGTTTTTGAAATCTGCGATGTATGTAAACGCACTAACGATACCGGAGTGTGAGGCAACGTTAAAAATAAATATAGATAAGGCACAAAATACAGGCACAATAACAGCTGTCCAGGGGCCTTACCATGACGTGCCAAAACAAGATTATTTTCGTTATGAAATAGAGACGGAGCTGTACGACGTTAGTAGCAATGTGTAAGACGTAATAAAAAAAGCTTCTGATACTAAAGCGTATGTCGGCAGACTCGGGGCAGTCAAACCCATTACCTCCTATAACTAACGAATGAATTTACGCGAACAACTCATAGTAGTAATAATTAATTAGGTGCGATTCTTGGTAGGTATTTACTCTTGTAATGAGAACTAATATTATACCGTTCAATTAAAGTTTTGAGGGATACATTGCTCATGATCTTCTCAAAAGTATAATTGAAGCTTTCCGCCTGCGGCTTCGCCCGCATGGACATTTTTTTTACACCTCGGGTTGCATTATTCAAATTTTAGTAGGGATCCCTAACTATTTCTGGAAATAAATATAGCCTATGACATTTCGAATAGATGTAGCTTTCTAAAGGTGAAAGAACTTTTAAAATCGGTTTATAAGTTAAAACCCTACAAACAAACAAACAAATCTTTCCTCTTTATAATATTAGTATAAATAATATAGATGATTTATTTTCTAGTACCAATATCGTGAAAAGTGAAGAAAGTGAGCAGCCTATCTAATCAACATAAAATACTCCTTCCAGCCTATTCAATGGTACTCCCCCTCGGGCAAGCTAGTCGAGGAGCGATCTACCAAGAATAGCAGAGTGTTCGTGGAACGCAAGACTGAGGATGACGGTGTTCTGGTGCCCCTCATCATCCATCGTATCAAAATCACCGATGGAGGCAACTGGACTTGCAAGGCTGGCAATCTTAGTGAAACGAAAGAATTTATTGTAGGAGGTAAGGATTTTTTTCTATGTATAATCAGCACCACATTCAGCGCTCACTGAAAACATAAAAAAAAAATAATGATGATTTGACAGTTATTAAGAAAATTACAAAAATGCAGTTAATATTTTTTCTTAATTCATCAACTAAAGTCTTTGAAGGTTTCCGAATTTCATACAATTTTAATTTTACACTGAAATACTTACAGTATAGGTATAACTAGGGACCAATAAAACGATCCAACGCTGAGAAATATTTTGGTAAATCCAAATACTTAATATCCTACACCCAAATAAGCATAAAGAATCAGAAAGAAAATTAGCCAGTGCGCATGTCTTGCATTTTCGACACTCTTTTCTTTAAAATATTTAATTTCCAGAGAAAGTGAACATTGCCGACAAGAATGTCACTCTGGAGGGCGAGGAAGGAAAGTCGGTGAAGTTGACTTGCGAAGCCAACGGCTACCCTCTTCCAGTTGTCGTGTGGTACAAGGACAAGATGCAAATTAAAGGTAAATTGTAAAATATTACAGCAATTTCCTGCTTTATCTTTATAGACTTCTAACATCCAAAGCAAAAAGGAGTATTATGTTTTTGTATCATCATGTGTGTGTGTGTGTGTGATTTTCTATACTTCACCATAGGTAACTGATTTCCAGAGCTGTTTTAGATATTTCGTTTGAGCCCTTACATCACTCAGAGTAACAAAATTTTATCGCTAAAATATATGAAATGAAAAAATAATATGTAAATTATTAACACACGTCAAAAAGTAAAACGCAAATTTTGAAATACTATAATTATTATTAATTTGAGCATTTTTTTCATACTTAAATTCCAATGAGTGTTAACAAAAAGCATACAGATATAAGCGTTGAACGAGTAATAAACAGGCCAAAAAAGCTCACAAAATTTAAAACAATAAACTTGTTATTTTTTGCTATATCAAAAAGGTCCGTCCACAAAATAATTAAATTATTCAACAAATATGTTTTTGTTGATCACACCAAACGTAATAGGATAGCAACAACAATAAATACGCTTAGTACACAATTGGGGTACAAAATATTATATTTATTTTTCACAATATTCACGGAGGTACTTATTGTGTTATTTTTAATCGTCTATAAGTCTATAAAAACAATCACAGAAAATGTTCCCACATTTAAAATGGAAACACTGATATAAAAATATGATAAAACTCTACATAAATTGTTTTATTATTTTTCTTATTTAATTCGTTTGTATTTACAGATAAGGATGAACCCAAAAAGTACTCAATCAAGCAAGACAACACGCTAGAAATTAAGAAACTAAATCACGCTGACGTCGGCCTTTATGTGTGCAAAGTGAGACAAAAGGCTCTGTCCCACTACACTGAAAAGACTGTCCATCTTTCTGTACAACGTAAGTATACTGTTGAACATAGTAATTAACAGCTATTAGTACCTTTTTCACTGCAACAATTAAGCGTGTAAATATCAGTTCCACATCAGATTTGAAATTGGAAAGAATATTTAGACAACCATTTTTACACGTTCGTAAATTCGTTGAGGAAAAACTTTTTGTAGGTGAAATATACGCCTATAATAATGATTGCAATATCCTGAAACGATTGATTGAATGATAAAACTCGACTGTTAAGTTTTGATTGAGCTCTTGATATCTCAGTTTTCATTAAAGCAAATTGCAGTAAAATCCTTAAATTAATGTATATTCGATATGAAATAATAAACTAAAAGATTCTCACATTTTCATAGTATGGATTTGATTCATAGACTTTACGCTTACTTGTTTCAGATAAACCAATTTTGTACAACAGTGATACTCAAACGATATACACAAACCAAAAATACAAGACTGAAGAAGTTTACGCTATTTTAAATGATACGTGAGTATTAAAATTAAGTGTATACAATTTTTTTATTTATTTCATGCCATTTGAAAAATTGTGACATATGCCTACTATGTGTCACAAAGAATATATATATTATAGTGTACAATAAAAGATGCACATATTTTAAAAGCCCAACTTTTAACCCAAAATTGTCTACATCATCCAACTACTAAATACCATTTTAACAGCTTTGGTAACAATAGAAAAATTCTTGGAACCTTATGCTCAGAACCAGCAAAGAAAAAACAAAATAAGACAAAAAGGAATTAAATTAAATAATTAAAAAACAACACTATTCAAAATTGGTTCAGAAGTATATTAAAGTAGCAAATAAATTAAATAAAGTAGTTTTGGTCAGTTGTCCTACAAGCATCTTTATGCTGATTATGAAGATCAATCCATTTTGTTTCCAGCAAAAACGTGACTTGCAGCGCCATTGCGAACCCACCACCTACATACAAATGGTTCAGGAGAAATAACGGTTTCGATGACGACTCAATCACGGATCCCGATACGGTAAATACACATAAGTCCATATCCTAGGTCCTAGGTCATTTCTGCGGAAGACCAACATCTTGGAGAAAGCTTTTCAAGGACCCCTGAAAGATTTGATGAAGATATTAAGGAGTTCCAGCACCTCCATGTAAAACACTGGTATTCAGCAACATTTGGTTAGTTTGGAAGCCTACCTCAACATTGTTGGAAAAAGCTAGGCAGATAACGGTGATGATGATAGAACAGTTATTCAATATTTTTACAGTGTTGGTTTTCTATACTTTTCCAAAAAAGATAAAGATGATGCATAATACCTTTAATAATGAGTTGTTATTATAAAGGTGATCACTTCAGAAGATGGGACCAACTCCGTCCTTATCCTGCGAATTCGAGAGGAAAGCGACTATGGCGAATACAGGTGTTCTGCAAGCAACACTAAGGGCTCCGAGTCCATCATCTTCCACATCAACCCTGGTTCCAGGCCAGAGCCTCCGGATTACGTGAGTATTCTTTTTTATGTTCTATTGTTTACTGATTATTATATCAGATAGTCTTGGTGCTGACAGTTTTGGTTTAGACAAAAAACACATGGGTAGAACATTATTACTTTTTTTTGTTATGTATTAGTTAGTAGTATAGGTACTTTGTATAATATTTAAATATCTATAATAATCTATGGACATTTCTTACCGGTTCTTCTCCATAAGACCTGCTTTGTGAAATTGTGCATCTAGTGTGTCTTTTCTTTAGATACTTTTTTGATTTGACTTTGAGCTTTTGAGTTCATAATGCAACATTACAATTTGGGAAGAAGGGCTCAATGACCAATACCTATGTGTATTTCTATGTAGTAACATGTGGTCACAATTCTCATTATATTTTTTAAGGTTTTGAATTGAGTTTAGAAGTCAAAAGCTCTTGCTGGTGTTATTTTAACTAAACTAGTTGCTTCCCTTTATTTTACTTTTATCCAGAACACTCCACCTGCTTTATTTAAAAATGTATTTTTCCAAGTCCTTCTCAAAAATCTGTTAAGTAGTTTGGCCATCATGTTAGTTCGCCCACTGATCGAATTTCAACCATTTTTTTTTTAATTACCTTCTGCACACCTTCTCTATATAAACTATAAGTGTGCAAAACTTCATACTTCGTAAAAAGGGGTACTAAGTTTTAGCTTCAGGTATATTAAGTTGTATGACTTGCGTTACAGGTTAACTTGGTGGGGGCCAATGTCACTGATCTGACATTCAACGTGACTTGTTTGTCTTGCATCTTCGCTACTGGTGATGAGGTGTCGCTAGACCCAAAGAACCTGACAGTTATTGGTGTGTATACTCATAACATTTTTTTTCTGTATATTTTAAATTGCTTTTTTAGGTTCCGTAGTCCGACAAGGAACCCTTATAGTTTCGCCATGTCCGTCTGTGGCATAGCTCAGAGGTTCTTGGTACTAGAATTGTAATAGCTGAAATTTAGTATAAATATGTATATTGATCACGCCGATAAAGTAGTAAAATAAAATTATGAAAAATATTTTTTTAGGGTAGCGCCCAAACACGTAAAGTAGGGATGACATTTTTTTTCTCGCGTACCCCCTTCTTGTGGGATATCATTAGATAGGTATTTCAAAATTATTATAGGTGTGTTAGACCATTTTTCGCTTAAGTGAGCCATTTGCGAAATATGAATAACTGTCCCTAGAAATGTGAAAAAAATCACAGACGTAACACATGACATATAATGAACTTACAAGGAAAACTATCACAGCTAAGCAGGCTTAACCGGTTTTTTGTATCATAATTGAGTCTAAAATGCTTGCTAATATGTTCCAGGGTACATTTTCCAACTCGCTCCAGCGAAGGAGGGTTACCCAGCGGACTGGGATGGTGCAACAGAATTTCGTATCGACGTCGAAGAACCTGAGAGTAAGTTTTAAAATGTCTAATTGTATAGAATAGCCGTATAATTAAATTAACAATTACGCAAGTAGTCCTGCAGTAAATGATTACAATTGACTACTATCATCGACTACTTTCAGAATGCTTCTGAAAGTAGTCGATGATGACGGTCTGTGAGGTGGACGAACTTTCGTTCCTTGTACCCAGAAAAGGCTCAGTGAAGCGTTGTTTCGGCGAATCGTGCTTTCTGTGAATAATAGTATCGGTCAATGATTTTTGCGTACAATCGTTCATCGGCGAACCGTGGTTTTTATGTACAGTTGTATCGTTCAACCGTGATTCGGTGAACCGTACGGGAATCGAGAATATGAATTTAAAAAACTCTTAAGCACATAATTTAAGTCAGTTATTTTCAGAAGATGTACAGTGTGGTCCAAAAAGTGGCGTTATGCCACAAAATCAATGTAAACTCGTCATACTTGTGGCCACACAAATACCCCATATATTCTTTTTATTCCGCGAGCAGCGTGAGCAGCTTAAATTTCTCGTAACTTTTCAAATGGACTTTTAAGAAGCTTTTAATACTATGTTCGACCGTACGTTTAGATGTATTGTAAATGATATGATGATATACAATATTAAAGGCAACGCTTAACATTTTTTTTTCTGTTTTTCAGATACTCTTTTCACAGTAGGACCTCTAGCAAATAGCACTACGTACCACGTGCGTGTACGCACGCGCAATGCCGCGGGCAACTCTGAGTGGATGGAGACTGCTGACGCAAAAACAACGGATGACGCGATCAGGCTCACCGCTACCATCGCGCTCATTGTCGCAGCCGTCATTTTGCATGTTTATTAAAAAAATGCTTTTGATTGACGTGGGGATTTTTTTGAGGTATATGTATAAAGAGGTTTGTCGTGATTTTGTCGGTCATTCAAGTATTTTTAAAAGAGTTTAGTTGCGGATGAGAGCCGATCATACTTAGAAAACGTTATGTTTTTAAAGTTAAGTGCGGATAAATCAGTGTTGATGTTATTTTTACATTGGTTAAATAAATATAATATTTACACAAGCGTTAAGAAATATACCTAGTAAACTGTTTAAATATAAATCGTTCGCCTTCAGATAGATTGAGGTGAAATAGTCATCGAAATTTCTGAAATGTGATCGATGGTTTTGTTATAATAAATTATTTTTATTTTAAACTCCATAATAATTGATGCCAAATGTTAAGCCAAATCTTTGAATTGATTTTAAATAATAATTTTAAGTCACAGTCCCCATGACATTCCAAAGTAAATGTAGATAGATAAAGTTTTATTTAAACAAAAAATATTTGTCTATTATTGGAGTTTTAAATAATTAAGTGTTCAATTCTCTTACCGAATATTTAAACAGCCTGACGTTATACTTTTTAATTAGATAACATTACGTATTTCATAAATATATGTACATGAATGGTTACTGCAAAGGATGGCTCTTGCTTATTTTTTTGCAATGCAAAAATGTGTGCATTCGTAAATACATAATATTGCTGTGATTTGCTTATGTACATGTTTATAGGGTGTATTGACTACACAATTTATTGCATAAATTCCAAAAAATATTATAATTATTTTTATTTAAGTTTTATACGTCAAAGACATAATTCTGCCTAGTTGTTTTAAAAGAAAACGTCAAACGTTTGTAATTAATACAAAGTACATTTAAACAATTTATTTTGAAAATAAATATTACTTTTTTTTTAAATAAAGGGTTGCGATTACCTGACTCATAAATTGATTCTTTAATAATTTTTAAATCTACATTTTTGACCAACCAATAAGAGCACCCACTTTTGCAGCTTTGTTGTCACTTGTAAATACAATTATAATATAAAAATATGTATAATTATTTAGCTCTTCATAAAAAAATGTAGTTTTTAAGTTGTCGCATTCATGTTAAAGGGTTGAAAGTGTACTTTTGGAGCTTACTTTTACATTATTAAAACTGAAAAAAAAACTTACCCTATTACGTATTAACGCTTGAAATATGCAAGATGTCCGAGATGAAAATATGTTTCTGGCCATATAAAGCGTTCTTACTAAAGCCTTATTTAAAAATAGATTGGAATATAAAAATATAAAATAAAATAGATACCTAATAAAAATAAAAATAGACGGGAATTTAAAAATAGATTCTTATTTTTTTTCTTTTCTTCAGTGCGAGCGAGAGGCAACGTTGTGTCAGTGTCAGTGAAATTGTGGTAGTAGTACATAACTTGGCTCCAAAAGTACACTCATAGGTATGTGTAGCTGGAACTGATACATGCATTATGGTCTATGTACGAGTAGATAAATACAGTTAAGTATATTTTAAGTTGTCGTCGTTATTAGAATAAGTTTAATTTTAAATGTTGAAGAAATCGAATCCTTAACATTATAAACTATGACAATATTTATGCAGGTACTATTTTATTCGAAATTTTATTAAAGTTTAATTTTTCGAATTTTACATTCCAACTTACTAATACCTAACCTTAACAAAGATCGGTCAATTTTTATTGCATAAGTCACAGTTCTACCATGTTCTAACAGGAAGACTGATTATTCTATTGTATATTTGTTTCCCTTTGTATCGCTTCTTTAGGTAAAACGTAGATAGGTTTACCTTAAAATGATGTACTGGAAATAATCGATTTGAATAATCTTTGAGATCGATTGTCATGAGTGACGATCGCTATTGACAATTTTCATTGCTCGTACAACACGATAAAAAATTTATTACATGTAACATTAAATATTAATTGCAAAGTTAGCTTAAGAAGCTTCGTATCACTAAAGTTAAGAGCTCCCATGGGCCTCATACAAGACATGCTGCATATATACAGTCGTGAACAAAAGTCGCGGCTTTTACATAAAATTTATAAGTAGTTGAATAAAAATCATTGTTTTATAAAATGTTTATTGCCGTTTGTAACGAATGTACCACTTGGACAATTTCTACTGTGTACATACATAATATTGTCGGCTGATGAGTTTCATATACACTATTTGTTATGTTAATTACACCGGTGTTTCTGCCTCTAATAAAATGGTTTATAAACATTTTTTTATTTATTAAATCCAAAAAAATGCCTTTAATATTTATATATAATATTATTTATTTACCATAAAATGCTATTTTGGGATTTGAACACTTTATATAAAATACAAAACAAAAAATAGGTGGTAAATTAATATCATAAATTAACACATTTAATTACTTAAAAAAAGTATTTACAAAGTAGTTAAAAATACTTCATGTCAATAAAATTTAAAACTTTTTAATAAAATCTATAACAGACAAAAATAAATACAAACAATTCCTCTAATTTAAATTAGACATAACGTAAGTTCAAGTTATTCTCCGCCATTTTGATTACTTTTCAAACTCAACCATGAAGAGAAATTAAAATAAAAGTGGTCAAGAATCTCCAACCGCTTTAATAATATTCTACTTAACCATTCTCATAGCAAACATACAAACAAAAGACACGACAAATATCCCACCAGCAAAGAATATGCCGTAGAAAGTAGCGTCGTTCATGCTCTCCTCATTATTGCCTACTTCAGGCTCGGCTTCAGGAGTTTCAGTGGTGGATACCTCCTCCTCAGCACTGGTGGAAATCAGGATTATGTCGGACCAGGGCGACTCACCGACCTCATTTGTTACTCGCAATCGGATCCAATACGCGGTGTCGGCTTCTAATTCTTCCAATCCAACTATGAGACCTGCAAAAATTTATTATTATTGACTAGTAAAATTGTACTACTACTACTTTTATTAATATTGTTTAATAACTATATATTTTTATAGACCAGATGGTATGGCGTTGTTGCCTTGGAAGATGGGTAGGCCCTTGGTGTGGGACGCAACTTGCGTCGACACCCTGGCTCCTTCTCATCTTCCAAGCACGGTAGGCTGTGCAGGTGCGACTGCTGCAGCTGCAGAGACTACCAAGCGGCGCAAGTATAGTAACCTTGTGGGTAACTATACTTTTGAGCCGTTTGGTGTCGAAACGCTCGGGCCATGGGGTCCGAGTTCGCGTCTCCTGTTCAAGGAAATCGCGAAAAGACAGGTCGACACTTCGCGAGACCAAAGGGCTGGCATATTTTTTGGACAGCGAATAAGCATTGCCATTCAACGTGGCAATGCCGCCAGGCTTCTGGGCACGTATCCGGATGACATCGATGAGGAGGAGTACTTTGACGCCTAATCTCATTGTTGCGCATGTCTGTACAGTTTTGTTTATTTTTTTATTTGTATATATATAATTATATTAAGGCAGTAGGTATATTTAACATCAAACTAAATTTACTTAGAAATAAAATGTCTATTTTTTAAATTTTTTATTCATATTTTTTCCGGTAAATGGTTTAAAAGCACTATTGAGTTGTCAAAGAATGAGAATTCATCAGGAAGTCAAAAAGTTCAAGCTATTGATTAGCCCTTTTCAAAGCTCTATGGGAACCGTGGGACTGGGCGAAGTAACTCCATGGTGACTCTTAAGCAACTTTTAATATAATACTTCCTTTACTTCATTATTAATTAAATAAAACATCTATCTGCTAAAAACCAAGGATGCACATTCTAAATATTAGTAGGTAGGAACAGGTGCACGCAAAATGGAACTGTAATGTAGTGCATTACAGTTCCATTTATAATAGATTCCATTGAATAGATAGGTCTCTCACCTCCAATTTCGGGATCGACATTTTCACTGCCATCAATCTTAATTTCGGTCAGCTTACTTCTTTTCCAAGCTGCTTCTTTTGGCTGAAATATGTTTCTGCTGACGTCAGTTTGTTCTATACGCTGTATTTCGAATGCTGAAATTATAATAAAAAAAAGAAAATACAATATTGGGTCATTTGAATAAGTTTAAAATAAGTAAATTTAGTAATTATTCTCAGTAAAGCTAGGTTAACACTACGACACTGACGATACACCGTACATTAATGTGTCTGAAAGGTGGGGGCACAAGAAAAGTGTCGTGACATTTGTGTCGCCATTCATGTCGTAGTGAAAACTTAGCCTGACAGAAATTGGTTACATATCTCTAGTAGTTTAGACAGAACCTTCTTTTAAATTTTCATTAGCACTTAGTTAGCTTTTATTGCCCTTAAATGTATTAAATTCAATTGAAAATTAATCTTGTTGATTATATTTTGTTAATCTTATGTGAAAAAACTTACCGTCGATTGGAAACTGCACATCGTCATACCACGTTACATTCAAATATACTGAATTTGAAGTAGCGTTAAATAAGCTCACCTGAAAATTAACTTGTCCATTATTGTATTATCCAACATTAAAAAAACTTGAAATACAGAAATGTTATCACCTTATTTAATTAGTAGAAGAGTGATTTATTCGAACGCCTACAATAACAATCAGAGCAAAAACATAAACTTGAAACATCTCACAGTGTTAATTTTATAATTTACTTATTTAATCTTTGGATGTAGTGTGTAGGTTTATTTTAACTAATATTAAATTAGGTATCTTGTTTGTTACACATTTATATTAAAATGGTTTAACCGATTTAGATCAAATTTGATACGGAAATAGATGGGACCCTGCAGGCCTAGCACGGCGGATGGACAAACGTGTTTTATCCACCTTTTGTTTCTCTTTTTTTCGGATGGAATAACATGAGATGACTTCTCCCGCTGTAGGTGGAGCGAGAGGGAGTGTCAGACTCTTACTGACTATGGGAGAGTATCATACTCTTTGCGTCGGGGGTTAAAAGAACCATCCATGTTTCTTCTTTAGCCCTTGCGTTCCGGGGGCTTTGTAAATCCCGCAGCCACGGGTTGTCTTGTTCAATACAAAATCCATAGATAAAGGGTAAAAAAACGAGTTTGTCCATCTCCATGCTAAGCCTGTTGGAGACGGATAAAGGCTTATTATCCTGATGCGTGAAGTAATTACTATGTGATCATAACCTAGGACCCCAAGATATAGGCTCCGCCTAGTTTGGGGACCACCGTATCAACTAAATTGATATAATTAAATAATGTAGTTACAGAGCGAAGTATTGTATACTACTTTTGTAAAACCAACTATTCATGTAACTGTGGATCAATAAATTTTATTGTTATGAATTCCCATAGAACGCGGGTTAAACGGCGGGAGAAGTCTAACCGGTCAATTAATACATTACTAAGAATGCCATACTTACTTCATTGGGCTTTTTAGGTTTGTCCATCTTCATTAAAACAAAGTACTTATCAGAATCGCCATGATCATTGCTTGCTTGGCACTTGTATCGGTTCCAAAACGTTGTCCCATTGGCCACAACAGTCAAAACTGCTTTGGACCCGTCTTCCGACAGCTTCACCTGTTTCTTGTCGTACTCGTATAAAATGTCGTCTTTTAGATCGTGGAACCACCTGTATGTGGGTGTTGGATAACCATCGGCGGTACATTCTATTTGAACTCTGTAAACGTTAAGATTAGCTACGTAAAATGTTAGCTAGATAAATTATGATTGGTCTTATTTTTAAATTAATCCCCTTCTTTAATCTTTAAGTTCAGTTTTAGTTTTTTCTTCTGTCTTTCAAACAAAAAAAATATTTTCAAAATGGATCCATTATGTACGAGAAGTCAGTAAACATGACATAAAAATATACAGCTATATAGTTAAACATCTCATCATCTTTGAAGTCGTTTAAAAATTTGTTTATTATTATTTTAGATCGTTTCTACTTAGCTTAGCTGATCTTTTAACATGAAGATTTTTTCATTATGACTTTCGTAGCCTGCGTCTATCTAGCCTGTGCAACGATGCCTAGGGTCTTGACACAGGTGGTCACCTATATTTACCCATTGAGTAAGAACTAGTGGCCTTTGTAGCATATACTTAGATCGATCGACCTAAGAAGAGGCTGTTTTTTTAGCCGTAAGCAAGCAATAAGATGAAAAAAAAACATGGTAGTTAAACGGCAATGTCCGACTAAGATTCAATTCTTCGATGCGGCACATTGAAATACACGTGACCTAAAATGTTGACTTTACACAAAAATCTCTCAACAATGAATACCTGCCAAATTTTAGATAATATCTTTAGAAACACGCTCGCATAAATACTGAAATTACTTGATAATTAATGCTCGGCCTTTTGCCTGAACAAGAAAATTATAATCATTGATGGAAAGATATAATTTATTAAAATTAATTTTAATTGTTTTATTATAATTTTGCGTAGGTTATCTATCTTTAACACTGGCTATTAGTTAGTGTTGTCATTGTAATTAGATAAGTCTCGTGCGCGATATTTAACCAGTATATGAATATTCTAGGATACATAAATTTATTCGTAGGTACTAAACAATTGTCCCGAGAAGAACATTAATTGAGAAATTTAAAATTTACAACGTACTTACTCTTGATTAGTCTTGCCATAAACCAACTTGGTTTTATTGCCATCATCAAATATGGGAGGATCTGAAATAGAACACGTGCCTATAAATAACGTACCTTCTCAAAATATGATCATACTCGTATAATTTAGCAATCAATATAGTACAACCTAATTACATGTCCAATACAATCTTAAGAAATGTTCAAAATATTACTCGTAATAAAATTGTTTTTGAAGAATTGCCATAATATGAATTTGCTGTAAAAAGTGTAGGTAGGTTATCATCATTATCATCCCAGCCTACCCTTTTCCCAACTATGTTAGGGTAGATAAGTATCAGCTATAAAATCCCAGCTTTATTTTCTGTAACCTTGTGATGGTCAAACGTTGAGAGACTTTGATGTTTTAACTTAAACCTCGCGGTACCCACGAACCAGCAGTAAAAGAGAAGACCAGAATAGTATTTAAAACAATACTGTAATACTAGATAGAATAGACTTCAACAACTTTCTTTACTATCTGTAGTATTAGATACCTACAATTGACATTTAGAGTGATGTTAAACGTCTTTGTCAAGCTGCAATCTTCAGTTTGTGGGCTCTCTTGGATGCTCAAACAGGAGTATACACCACTGTCTTCTGGCTCCAGCGACGTGATCGTCAGCAGACCTTCAAACCCTTGCATGTTGTACTTCGTCATCACCTTGTATTTGTCAGAGCTGTCCTCATCTGTCAAATCGATTGTAAGCCTTTAGAGATTACTTTATCATTTTATCCTTAGAAAATAAAAGGAAATTCTATTTGTAAATGCGCATCGTTTTGAGAACGATTGGTTCTATTATTCGTACTTGACTGAATTTATTTCATTACCTTTGTAATGTCTAATCTGAGCACGGAGGAGAAGCATTCGGAAAAGTTCTCTTAAAATCCACAAAAAAATGCGGTAAAGTAAAAGCCATTTTATATTTTTATTATACTTCTATTTTCGGGTTATTTTCTATGAGATTAATGTCACTAAATTATTTGCATTTTTTTAATGATGAATTTATTTGTGGATACATATGTACAATGCTTATTAATTTCAATGACAAATTCATTCATTTGTGAATTAAAATAAGAAACGCAAAAATTATATCCTGTCATTTTGTTCGTGACAAAGCATTAAACTTAGGGCATTGTTTAAACCCTAGGTATGATAATATTATTAATGCATTTATTTGCAAAAACTTATATCATCCATCAACACGACTGCGCAATGAAATGTTTATTGTTTACTTTTTCTTAAGCGAACTATACAGACTTTTTGCTTTTGAATCTTCATTTAATTTTATTCCAAAGCACGTTTTTAGGGTTCCGTAGCCAAATGGCAAAAACGGAACCCTTATAGATTCGTCATGTCTGTCTGTCTGTCTGTCCGTCCGTATGTCACAGCCATTTTTTTCCGAAACTACAAGAACTATACTATTGAAATTTGGTAAGTAGATGTATTCTGTGAACCGCTTTAAGATTTTGACACAAAAATAGAAAAAAAGCAATACATTTTGGGGGTCCCCATACTTAGAACTGAAACTCAACAATTTTTTTTTTCATCAAACCCATACGTGTGGGATATCTATGGATAGGTCTTCAAAAATGATATTGAGGTTTCTAATATCATTTTTTTCTAAACTGGATAGTTTGCGCGAGAGGCACTTCCAAAGTGGTAAAATGTGTGTCCCCCCCCTGTAACTTCTAAAATAAGAGAATGATAAAACTAAAAAAAATATATGATGTAGATTACCATGCAAACTTCCATTGAAAATTGGTTTGAACGAGATCTAGCAGGTAGTTTTTAAGTAATCAGCAATTTTCCTCTACAAACAAACCTAATTATGCGGTCGGAAAAAAAACAAGATAATTGCGACTTTATTGCGTATTTTTTCTTTCCAATGGTCGGAACCCTCGGTGCGCGAGTCCGACTCGCACTTGGCCAGTTTTTTGTAATACAAGTAGTTTCTTACACGCTTCATACATATTTTTTTCTATTCTCAGGTAAACAAACTTTATTCAAGGTTGAGTAGAGAACAGCCCTCGACATGGCTAGCTGCTCGTCCCAAAAAAAACTATAAAAATGTAGGTAGGTACAGGTACTTCACTAAATATAATATATTACGTACTTTGTTTTAAATTTATTTTTAGGAATTACTACCTATAATCATAATTTAATTATATATCATATTTGAATGTTTCAATTCATCAAGATTTAGCATAAAAATCGCAATTTTCTAAAAAGTATTGGTATATTGAGACTTTGTCTTTGCATGCTAATTAACATGTCATCATAACATGAGCGAATTCTTATACAATATTATCATCAAAGTTATTATTAATTTCACCACCGCGATCCGCTTAATATTTAACATAGGTAACATTCCATGACATTAATTCTGAAATTAACTATGAGAGCTTCATAAACAGGATGTATTCTATCAATCATATCAATGTTGTGTGTGTGGAATGTTGAAAATATTGTGCGTAAAATCCTCTTTCGGCAGTATTAAATGCTTTAATTAATCGCATTTAAATAAATAACAAAACAAATAAAAGAATATTCTCTCTTCCTTTCATCTTCATTGTTGAGTTCAAAATAGAAAACAATACTATACCGCTAATAGTTACTCCGTTCCTGTTCCACGAGATCCTGGGTTCCGGATCCCCCTTAGCTTGACAAGATAATGTAATGGAACGGCCCAAGTCTGCTACCACTTCAACAGGCGTGTCTGCAAAGTCCGACGGTTCTGACGACAAGGATGAAAATATCAATGATGAGGGCAGTCCTGAATAATACAGTTTGAAAATCATGGATATTCATGATCATGTGATTTGTTGGACTAATCTTGAAATGGAGACCTAGAGTCATGGTAAGTACTTTTCAAATTGACTATCGTAAAGTAAGAAGTGCAGAATCGTTACTTAATATTATAAATGCGAAAGTAACTCTGCCTGTCACGCTTAAACAGGCAAACGACTGAACCGATAAAGATTAAATTTGGTATACCTAGAGATACCTTGAATATTGAGGAAGAACATAGAATAGCATTAACCTGGGTAGGTCCCTGATATAGTTTCCTCGGGACATATAAACTATTCTGTACTTCCATATTAACAGAAAGCTAAGTTCTCCCTTAGTACTGTAGATTGTTATATTTTACATACCTATATGCGTATAGGTAACGGGGCGACGAGTCGCTGGCGGATGCGAGTCATCATATAAGATAACCAATCGATTGGAAAATATTATGTCCTAATTAATATTATAAATGCGAAAGTGATTTATTTCTTTGTCTGTCACGGTAAAACGGCTGAACGGGTTTAGATGAAATTTTGGTATGGGGATAGCTTGAACCTGCCTCTTTTACTGGAGAAGGTCCTGTATGACATTTTTATCCGGGTGCGTTAATTAATTCTCTGAAGATGATGTGAAGCCGCGAGAAACAGCTAGTAGAGAATAACAACTTGGATAATAAAACAAAAAAATACATAATCTAAGAAGAATTATGTTAATGATTTCAACTTTTAGATTCCTCATCACGAGTGCTATTACCGCACTCCACAACTTTAACTTTAAATATTTGTTTATTTTCTACTTCAATATAAAATAAAAAAGTACTCTTACGCCATCGCTATATGTGTTTAAGTAGATATTTGTCGATAATTTAGTTTTTTCTTCACATCACCTCAATTTACATACATGTACTTCAATGGCTGGTATAAATAATATGAGGTTCAGGTAACCAATTGAATTTATAAACAGAACACAACCATATTAGTGGTAATAAACAATAATTATTGGATGTAAGGTTTGCTACATTATAAATACTACTTGGTAAGTTATAACTCCATGACGGCAATACAATACTGAAATCCTTATTTTCTATTTACACATCTTTGGTATATATAATTATAACATTCTTCAAATTTCATCATTGACCAACAAGGCTTCGTTAAGCTACCTATAACGATGCGAATCAATATCAATAATTTTCATAGAGATTCTGCAATCAATCCAAAAACGGTTTTGTATCAAAACTGTTTTCTATCCAGAATATTCCGCAAAAACTGAATTGATTGCAGTTTTATAAAAAGTTATTATACTATCAGACTTCGGCCTGTTCGTAAAAACATCGATAATTATCTAGATTTAAAAATAAAACACTGTACCTACATCTCAATGTGTTAATTGATGCTCGAATTTAAGTTATATTTACAAGTCTTGCTGTCGTTACAAATAAGAATTATGTTGGATTATTCAGGCAGAAGTTACTAATTCTGCTATGCAAAAATGCTGAAGAGCTAATAATACAAAGCGCCATGGGACCGTTTAGCATTAAAAAAACAACTTTTTCTAGGGTGAGTTCCATAGACAGCTTCAATATTTATTTTTTTGGCTTGGACATTGGCCAGGGTTTTTTCTGACAACGCAAAAACACGGTGTCCATCTTTTTATGTAATTCATTTCCACTTGAAGTGTGGGTTGGTTCCTGTTTGCAAACCTATGTCCAATTCTTAAACAGACTGTAACTAACGCGGTCAAATAAAGAGATCAATTTTGATCAGTTATCGTACTCACCAATAACACACAGGGTGACATTCTTTATTAGATCTCCAGACTTGCACTGGTATACCCCGGTATCCTGTACTGCAGCCCTGGTGATGGTCAGCACAAGGGCAGGCGCTCGTCCTCTCATGGACTGCACGAAATGCTCCTGAGAGAAGATCCTACTGCCCGGTATGCGCTTCACCACGTGACCATTTGGATCTACCCATTCCACCTGGTAAAAAGATAAGTTAATATCTAAACATCTATACATATAAATAAAATTGGAGTGTCTGTTTGTAATATTGAAATTTTAATAACCGTTTTTTACTACCTGTATATGAATATATATACGGCACATACACCAAAATAACATTTTTTTTTCAATTTTTGTCTGTCTGTTTGTTCCGGCTAATCTCTGAAATGGCTGGACCGATTTGGACTGAATTTATGTTACATAATATTTGGCAGCGTGGTTTGGCTAGTGAATTAACTATTGGCTTCTGCGTTACGTATTGCAGGTTCCATTCTTGGATGTGATTTTTTTATATTAGTTTTTATCGTTTACTTTTAGTTTATGGTTTAGGTATGGTGCCGGTTTTCGCACTTCTTACGCAAGATTAAATGAGATAGTAGAGGAGGATAAATATTATAGCAAAATAAAAAAATCTAAACTTTTGTAAATTAACAACAAAATGTTGGACTAAAAAGATTTTTCTGAAAACCTCACATTTTTCTGCAACTTTTTTATAAGTAACGTTTTCAAACTTACCTTCTGATTCCTATTAGACGCCTTACAGCTGATGGTTTTGTGACCCCCTACTTTTAAAAATTCGTCACCCCCATACGTGACGGGTTCCACCATCAAACTGTTTTCCACAGGTTTGAGGCCGTACACTAAACAAATAAATGTGTCATTAAATTGTGTAGATATCATTAACAAAGTTCCAAATTACGAGTAGGTACAAAATATTAATAAAGGATAATTGTTGCTCAAAAGTTTAAAATACTAAAAATTATACCGCTCATTAAAATTAGGCTTAAGACCGAACCTTTAAATTAGATGCGTCTAGCTGAGGACCAGGCGATATAGTAAATATTAGAGAAAGCCTATATAAAATAGGCTGATGATGATGAATACATGTCACCATTAATTCTTGAGAATAAAGATGGATTCAGAGAATTAATATTACATTCTCAATTAAAGACTACCGTTTAAAAAACTTATATTTCACCATTAAAATGATAAAACAATTAAATCTCTAATTAGGTCATGCATCATCATAACTTTTTTTCTAATTGGTTATGTAATGTATAGGTACATAATACATTACCTGTTCTGTAGAACATGTACACAAAAACGATCACATAAAATAACCACTTCATTTCAAACAATTTCGTAATTCGAATTCAAAAAACAAACGTCAGTCGACACATTTATTTTTTTAAATTATTTTTTTCAACTAGCGAACATCACTTTTGAGTCCTGTATTTTTTTCGTGATGGCAGTGGCGCGACCTGAATGAAAGTGCGCTCATGATGTCGCATACGCACCAATTAATTAATAGGAACAATTAATTAATTTTAATTACCGTCATTGTGTACAATGTCATCAGCGAGGAAGTCACACTTACCGTAGTTACCATGGAAAATTAAAAAGGTCACAATACTAGGTATATCAAATATTATGTACATACCTATTTATGTTCTAGTACCAAACTACTATTAAAACATTACACATTACAAACCACCTACTATTAAAATGTTTCTCAAAGGACTTCTTCATGTTTGCTTCGGACCCATGTTCGCCTCCCAAATGTCTTGTACCTATAGTCCCGTGCATGATAGAGGCATAAAATCTTGGTTGGAGGCCTTAATTTAATTAATAAAATTAGGACCTCGCCACCTTGTCCGGTTAAGCAGGTCAAATGCTTTTAGAAGCAACCTGCAAGAGGTGACGTAGAAAAAAAAGAGACAAAAAAAAACCTATTAAAGTATTTTAAGGTGCTCAATTCATTCGATCCAAATTTGTTCCCCCGTACTTGCGTGATTGAATACGTAGGTCGGATTACAATTTAAAGTAATTCACATCTTGAAAAGCGATGGTTCAAAAGCACTTTTATCAATCGATACCATTGAAAGGCAATTCATATAACTACGCAGGTTCTTATAAGCAATATAGCGATAAGGGAAAATATGAATTCATTAATTAAGTTATCAACATCTACACATTATATACCATTTAAATGTAAACAACGACGTCATTTTTAATTACCATACACGAGTACTTTAGCTTTATAGTTCACTGAGCTATTTATCGTTCTATTCACAGGTTAGTGATTACTGCAAATTAACTTTTTAATAACAGCTGTAGCTGTTATATGGCTAGTGTCAGCCAGCTATTCAGAAAAATAGGTAATAATAGTAATATGAAGTAAATTGTTTGCAATTAACTGGCTGGTTTCAATCACAGGTTCGTTTTCTTGACGAAATATCATTTTAAAATAGGAATTTGAAAAAAAAAAGCCATATATGCATTATGAAGAGACTGATTGCTTGCCGCCTATTGGGTCTGAGCCCTAAACTTTAGGATCACAAACGTAAATAGTAAAATAGTAGAACTACATGTGGATTTGTACTTATCTCATCAAGGCAACTGACATTATGATGAATTTATATTTTCCGTACCTAATTATTGTAACAATTTTACAGACTTTTCAATGATCATTAAACATTTTATTTAAAAGACCAATGTGTTAACTTTCCTATAACACTCTCAAACATTCGATGGGTAGACAATACAGCTAAGTAGGTGTAAATTAAATGTTTTGTTCCAACAAATTATTTTCAACATGCATTTAAAACCCAATTTACCAATTATCTATATTGTTCTTTTTTGGGGGATGGGTAATCATCAGAACCCGCTCTGGGTGGAGTGGGAGAGAGTGCCAGTCTCTTACTGACTAAATTGATGTTCCTTCCTTCGTCCTTTGCATTCGCCGCGGTAACTCTTTCGAACAGTTCCCCAACCCCGGCAGCCATTCTATAATATATTTCCTTACGTACTGTATAAAATGTATCTAACTACCATTTTTTATATATTTTACAACATCTATGAATCGGGGACAATACCGTGGTGAGACTGCGTTAGTACATTAGAACCCACGTGGTAGGTACCTATATTGAGCTAGAACAATCTATGCGCCCGCGCAGGTTAATGACTCGGTGTCATCATAAATATGACACACTTTTGCAATGCATGCATAATATACTTCACTTCGGTGAGCTGATACGAGCATTAGTTTTTTAGCATAAATATTAATAAATCTAATTTGAGGATGTACTTGACACTCAATTAAAAAAAAAAGAATAAAGTTCCTTAAAATGACATCACATTTAGCCCTGAGCCAAATATTAGGATAAAAAAAACAAAACACTATCTGCCTCCAATTTTATTGCAATAAATAAAAAATATGACTCCCGTTTGTCGTCATCTGCCACGCATTTTATCAGTAGGTATTATACATTCGCATTGGGCAATGGTCTCCGACATTCTCTAAATAACAATGTCGATATCGTGACGTAGAGAAAATCTTGCGAAAGTTACTATACTGATAATCCTTACTAATATTGTTAATCCGAAAGTTACTCTGTCTGTCTGTTACGCTTTTACGGGAAAATAGCTCAGCCAATTTGGATCAAATTTGGTATAGCTAAAGATGGAAAACCGGAGAAGGACATAGAATACGTGGAACCACGAAAAACCGCTAGTAGAATAAAAATTAAAGTATATGACGTCACAGCTCATCAAAAGTTTTAGTAAATACAAAAATCGATGGCTCGTACTATCCACCTATTAGCTAACGGCCTAAATATCGTCCGAGAAAACGTTGCTATTTCATTTTGCGAAAAAGAAACAGATAAATATTGTGAGATCGTGCGCCGTACCATGAATTCCCATTGATTGATGATGATCATGGAGTTCTTGCGAGTTCTTCCCCATAGTCCCATTCTTGGAACTGTATACCTAGCTTCTTGTCTTGGTGCTTTATGACTTACAGTTGGTCTTCATGAAATAAAAAACTTTTAACTTTTATTTCTTATAAGATCATTTCGACGGTCCCTGCGTACAAAAGGACATGTCGAAAATGGCAGTTTTTTTTGCACAATTGGCTTTAGATTGCCCATATGCATATACCTGTATATATATTTTTTAATATTACGTATTTAACGTCATTTACAAATTGTATATGAGAACAAGTTTTATATTTACAATGAATAAGTGGTCAATCTAAAGCCAATTTTGCAATAAAAAAGAACTACCATTTTCGACATGTCCTTTTGTACGTAGGGACCGTCGGTTTGTCCCTTAGGCCAACGACTCAGAAAGCTGCTTTACATATATTTTTAGAGAAGGTAAATTCTTCCAGATCATAGGAATTAGATAGGTATACTAAAGGCGGCACAGTAATAAGAGATAGTTGCATACCCTACACTTGGACTCCCAGACTTTATAATTATTTTGGGCAATATATTTCGACGTTAGTATTGATAGTAAAACAATCAGAATCGGATACAGTTCAAAGGTATTTAAACAATTTAAAGTTTTTTTTTAAATTTCTCTGAAAATAAATTAAATTTTTAAGCGATTTAATCAGTTTCAAAATTGTTGGAAATTTAAATTGCGCTGGATTCCCAATAATGATGATCAAGCCTTCTTCGTGTGCTTCTTACAGAATGTTGGGTGAATTTCGTCATTGTACCTAGTTTCGTATTAGGTTTATACCTAATACCTAATACAATTATTTGTATTATGTCCAAATCGTATCGCTCCCCACTGAAACTGAAACAGCACAGGAATATAATTATACTAATTTATGTACTTGACCTTTGAAACGCTTATGTCATATACATCGATTTCGGGCATGACAAGCCGCGCAAATGAGACACGCTTCCTAGTACCGAAATGATAATCCATAGTGATATTATAAATGCGAAAGTAATTATGTCTATATTTCTGTTTATCACGCTTACACGGCAAAACGGGTGGACCGGTTTCGATGAAATTTGGTATGGAGGTAGACTGAAATTCAAGGAATGAAATAAGATAGTTTTTATCCCGGTGCGCGAAGTAGATCTCTCGGCACGCGGGTGAAACCGCGGGAATCAGCTACTGTTATTCTTGAAAAACATTTTGATTGATTTAGTTATCTCAAGTGATAAGTTAAAATCGTATAATCTCGGTCGAACTTGAATTAAATATGGTGTGTAAGCATTAGTCAACATGAAAGTCATTGTAGTTTTTGTTTCTATACTATTCGTGGTATTAGTGAGCATGGAGCTCGTGGCTAAGTAACGGCAGTACGGTTCGACCGATCAAAGGTTAAGCTGCGCTTGGCGCGGTCGGTCCATGGATGGGTGATTTGTCATAGCGAGACTCCTCCGTGCCTCGGAAAGCACGTTAAGCTGTTGGTCCCGGTTGTTATTTGTACATCTTTGACAGTAGTTACGGGTAGTCAGAAGCCAGTAAGTCTGACAACCAATCTTGCCAAGGGGTACCGTGTTACCCGGTAACAGGTCAGACAGGCAGTCGCTTGGGAAAATGCTAGGCAGATGATATTCGTGGTATTAGTGTAGACATTAGGTATTATATTATTATTTGAAGTTCCCGGATATAGAGTAGTACCAACACGTGGCGATAAACCTTGTCCCCTATCAGTCGTTGTGACGTTTGCGACAAAATTTGAGTATACTTGTTTCGCAAATAATATTTATTACATTGAAGACTTTATTCATATCTCTAGAAGATACAAATTGCTCTTGACCTATTTCAATCAAAATATACTTTAGGATAAAGAGTGTGTTGTGGATATCAGACTCGATTGAATTCATAACCTCTTGCCAGGGCAACGTCTATTTGTAAAAACTTCATCTAAATGGAATCAGTAGATTTTAGAACGAGGATATAAAAACATACAAAACCTCCTTTTTTGAAGTCCTAAGTTATTTCTTTTTCTTGTTCCAATAAAATTATAAACCCCACTTCATACGAAATTATGAGTCTAAGTTATTTTTTTTTAAGGTAGATGTACTTTACAGTCTGTTACTTTCAAAACCTAGTTAGCGTGTAGCAAACGACGTAATAGTCCATCATTATCCTAACACATGACCTTGAACTTTAGCCCTTTGGTTCTGAACCATTCGCGTCGTATCGGAAGTGTGCGTCGGTCTGATAATGTAATAATATCAATTTAGGGTGGCCATAATCATCATTGATCACAAAAGAATAGGTAGTTATATATAGCTAGGAACCTATTGCAAAAAAAAAACACCAACTTTAGCAAAGTTCTTAAAAAACATTATCATCAGTCATTTAAGGAATCCTTCTGCCTAAGACGTTTTTATATATATATTGCTACACTAGCTTCTGCCAGCGACTTCGTCCGCGTGGAATAGTGGTGCTCCGCTCCTATTGGTCTTAGCTTGAGGATATATAGTCTTCCTCGATAAATGGACTATCTAACACTGAAAGAATTTTTCAAATCGGACCAGCGGTTCCTGAGATTAGCGCTTTTAAACAAAATTGCAACATTTCCCTTCACTGCTCTGCTCCTATTGATTGTAGCGTGATAAAAAGTATATATATACTATAACCAGCTCAGGAGTATGACAAATAATTCTACCAAGTTTCGTTAAAATCCGTCGAGTAGTTTTTGTTTCTATAGAGTTTATACAGACAGACAGACAGACAGACAGACAAAAATTTTACTGATTGCATTTTTGGCATCAGTATCGATCCCTAATCACCCCCTGATAGTTATTTTGGAAATATATTTCATGTACAGAATTGACCTCTCTACAGATTTATTATAAGTATAGAAGATATAGAAGAAGAAGAAGATAGAAGATAAATGTCAAAATATTTTGGTTAGTCTGTGAACACTTGAACAGTTTTGTGATGCCGCTGACTGACACTTTATATCACAATAAAAGTCACAAAACTGTTTACACACAGCCATTCGTTGTATACTTACACTGGGTGTATGTTGTCGTAGTGTAAACTTGGCATGTAAACTTAGCTTAAGGCCTCTTGTGCACTCACGTTTTTTGCCGTAAGAACAAGCTTCCAAGTGGTCCATATATAACTCTGACAACCGTGTCTACGCACGGCGAATCAACCATAGTTTGACGGCAAAAAACGTGTTTGTACAAGAAGCCTAATAAAATCGTATCGGTAGCTCCAGAGAAGTCTGTAAACCAGAGATTATATGTATAATTAAGATAATAATTAAAATGAATACGAAAAAAAATATTCAAATTTATTCATTTTTTTAGGTAGCAGGTTGGGTTCTGTCTACAAATATAAATGGTTACCCTTGTCGATAATACAATTAGCCGTAATAACAAATACAGCGATAAGTCCTCGGAGTCGCTAAACTTTTTGACACGACACATATTAGGGTCATTGCACCGGTTACGCGACCACCTTCAGTTACCGACAACTTGACCGACTAGGTTTCTTTAATTAAGGATTATAACATTTCTATAAGACATAACTAAATAAATAAAATAAATAAATAAAATAGCTGAATTGAATTGAAACAGCAGAATACCGAGCTTAGAGACAGCTTACAGTTTATGTCTGACAAATACGACTCCCTCCTTAAATTGCTTGGCAAAGTTGAAGAAGATAGGGCTGAGGATAAAAAACTGATTGCAAAACTAGAAGAAAGACTAGAGATCATGGAACGAAAATCTAAATCAACAGGAATAGAGATACGTAACGTCCCGATCAACCTGCATGAAAACAAGAAAAGGGAAACAAAAGAAGATATTTGTGGTTTGGTGCAGTGCTTGTCGAAAAGTGTGGATGTAAGTCTCAATGATTGCGATATAAAAGATGCTTACAGAGTAACTACCAACAAAGAAATTATAAAACCAATTATAATTGAGTTTAACAGCGTCATAAAAAAGGATAAATTAATACAAGCAGTAAAACAGTTTAATAAAAACAAGCCTGTTGGTGACAAGTTGAGCACTAAACACCTTGGGATTCCAGGACAGATGAAACCTGTATTCGTTTCTGAGGCTTTGACAGTCAAGGCACAAAAGCTATTCTACATGGCACGACAATTTGTAAGTGAATACAATTATTTATTTTGTTGGACCTCAAGGGGTATAGTGTACCTACGCAAAGCTGAAGGAGAACTCGCAATCCGCATTGAGGCTGAGGAAGATCTACTTAAACTTAGGTCAAAGCAATGACTAGCCCTAATGTATTTAATTTTTAGTTTTTTTATGTTTTTGTTTTATCTATTTCTTAAAATTTATAGTTTCGTTCGAGTTGCTATAGTTTGTAAATTACACTTAGTAAACCTAATTAACACACACCAAAACTTAACACAACAGAACCAAAACAACAGAATTACACTTACATACTACTTTTTTGGCATACATATCCTGCAATTATTACATAAAGCCTGCAAGTATAGGATTATTACACGTCATAAAAAAACAGAATCTACATTTAAATCCACACTGAGTGCTCTACTACACTGTCTAAATCACTGTGTCCTAATAATGATTACGTATTTTATAACACCAAATTCGATTCTATAGTAGACAATCACACAAATAGCATAGACGAGATTGAAGTTTCCGATTCTTGTAGATGCGAGCCTGAGAATTGCAAGACAATAATTGCACTAGACAGCCTAAAGATACTTACTCAAAATATCCGAAGTATATCGGCAAATATTCATAGTTTCACAACACTGTTAGTTAGAATGTCCGTATCCTTAGATATCATTATACTTACAGAGTGCTGGCTGTCTTGCAACCCGCACATACCTGTAATTGATGGTTACAATTCATTTTCAACAACTAAATGGACAAATAAAAATGACGGAGTCGTAGTTTATACTAAACGTAATCTTACCAATGTCATTGTCACGGAACCGTTATTCACGGATGCTAGTTGTCTACAAATACTAATAGGAAAAACTACCTGTATTCTTGCACTCTATAGGCCGCCATCATTCAAAGATATAACCAACTTCCTTTCCTCTTTGGATCAAGTACTGACAATGAACTCTTCTTGCACTAATTTAGCATTTATGGGTGACATTAACCTGGACATTTCTAATGCTAACATAGATAATAAAACATTGGAATATTTAAATCTTAGTGCTGCTCATGGTTTATTACCAGCCCATAATCTGATTACACATGGAAAAACTTCACTTGATCATATCTTCCTTAAAACTAAACTCAAAGCCTTAACTGCTGTTATTGACTCAACTGTCACGGACCACAACGCTGTTTTACTAACATTAAATAAAATTAAAATTGATAGCATAAATAAGATAATTAAGAAAATAGATTATATTAAACTAGAGAATCAACTAAATACAGCAGATTTTTCCTACATATTCGAGTGTACAGATGCTAACATTGCACTTAATTATTTTAATAATTCACTCACTAGGGCTATACAGTTCAGTACCACAACTTATAGTGTACCACATCGCCTTAGGACTATTAAGCCGTGGATTACGCCGGGTATGCTGAGGTGCATGCGTAATAGGGACAGGATGCACATGAAATTGAAAAAGGCACCGGACAATGACATTGTTTGTATAACTTATAAACGGTATAGAAATTTCTGTGGTCGTATTTTAAAAAACCTCAAAAGGCAGTACGAGGAGTCTGAGCTAAACAAAGCTAAACATGATCCAAAGAGGATGTGGAATGTTATCAGAAATGTAACCCACACACAAAAAAGAAATGTTTCTGCTAGTCCACTACTTTTGATTAAAGGTTCTTGTGAGGAGTCTATTGAGGAGGTAAATGAATTCTTTGTTAATACCGGAAAACACATAGCTCGGGAGGTAGCTAAAACGTTTGATAGTGGTACCAGCACGACTAATAAGATACCTATAAATGCTTCATGTAAGTCACTAGTTTTCTTGGATACTGACGAAACAGAAGTGGACCAACTTATTCAAACACTGCGTAGTGATTGCGCGATAGGCTTTGACGGTATTTCGTCCAATGTAATTAAGCAGTACAGGAGATTCCTTGTGCGGCCACTGACTTTTATATTTAATTTATGTATAAAAACAGGTGTATTTCCTGACCTATTTAAAAAAGCATTAATTCATCCTATATATAAGGCGGGGGATGCAGATCGTGTAAATAATTATAGGCCAATATCAGTCTTGCCTTGCTTGTCTAAAGTCCTAGAAAGAATAATGAATAATCGCTTAAAGAAATACTTGGAAGACAACAACATACTTTCTAATGATCAATATGGCTTTAGAAACAACAGGTCCACAAATGACGCAGTTTTCGAACTAACTAACCATATTGTGCAGGCTTTGGATAAAGGTAAGAAAAGTGTGGCAATCTTTTTAGATCTGGCCAAGGCCTTCGACACGGTCTCTATCCCCAAACTTATTATTAAATTAGATCGTATTGGTGTAAGAGACCGGCAATTAAAACTTTTCGAAAGTTATTTGACCAATCGGACACAGTGCGTGAAGATCAATGAGTACACCAGCAAAGAGCTTCCTATTGAGTTCGGGGTGCCGCAGGGCAGTATACTTGGACCCACGCTTTTCCTGGTTTATGTCAATGACATGTGCAAATTGAAAATGACTGATGGCAAATTATTAGCTTTTGCAGATGACACCGCACTTATTTTTACAGGAGAGACGTGGGACCGGGTTTTCGATGCGGCTCAATCCGGATTCAATATAGTAACTCAGTGGTTAGCAAATAACACATTGTCTCTCAATGTTGAAAAAACTAAAATTATTAAATTTAGTATTAAAAAATCGAACAAGGCAAATATTGATCATTTTATTATTGCTCATAACCATATAATTAGTACCGGCAGAAATTTAACATGCACTTGCCCCAGGTTGCATAGTGTCACAAACGTAAAGTACTTGGGTGTAATCATAGACGACAAACTGAATTTCGCACCTCACATTGACCTACTTACAGGGAGAATTCGAAAGCTTATATATGTATTTAAACACTTAAGACATGTGGCCAATCCAAATACTCTAAAAAGCATATACTTCGTTCTGTGTCAATCCCTGTTGGGGTACTGTATTTTATCTTGGGGTGGGGCTTGTAAGTCAATTTTAATAAAGCTTGAGCGGGCACAGAGAGCCGTACTAAAAGTAAGTACTTTTAAACCGTTTCGATTTCCCACAAAAGAGCTATACGAATACTGCGAAGTTCTGACAGTACGGCAGTTGTTCATTCTGCAGATTGTAGTGAAGCAGCATACAGTGAGCAAAACAGATGGGACACCATCGTTATCATCTCTGCGACGCAAACTGCGTTCTTTAAAGCTTCCGCCAGCTCATAGCCATAGGACCACATTTAGCGAACGGTTTTTCTACTTCCTCGGAAGATTCATTTACATCAAAATTAATAAAGCCTTAAATATATATCCATATAATAAACATCAATGTAAGAATATAGTAACGAAATGGCTCCAAAAACTTTCATATGACGACACGGAAAATCTTATACGTCCAGTAACATAAGGATACACATACATACACATACATACACACACACACACACACACACACACACACACACACACACACACACACACACACACACACACACACACAACAACACCTCATATCTCTTATATACTATAGCAGGTTTACTTAATCCCTAACATTATTCCTAACTTAATATTTAAATTCCGTTAAAGGTTAATAATGTAAGTAGGTTTACTTTCATATTGTAATCATTAGATTATTACCGAGTTTAACTGTGCAACTGGAAGGCTGCTGGTAATTATAGCTCAGGTTATCCTATTTTAACTACCAGCAGAGCATTATAAATAAGATTTTCTGTACCTTTTTTTAGTGCTTCTACTACTATGTACCTACTTGTTTTGTGGCAATAAAGATTTATTATTATTATATTATTATTATTATAGCTTTTATTGATTCCTTACATATCTAGTTACATAGTTTTGTTTTGCTTATAATTTATAAAACCGTTATTTTTATGATAGTATTTAAAACTGCGCAAAAAATAAGTTACAACTCTTATTATTGGACATTTCTTTAAAGTTACATATATAATAATTATATTAATTATCGTTCCTTGTGTATTTTTATGACATGCATTCTTATTTATAACATGCATTCTTATCATCATATATATATATATATATGTACATATATTGCTATATGTAATGTTCGTAAGAATTAGTTTTTATTAATCTTGAGTATATGTAAATCTTATCTAATTGTAAGGACCGCCCTTTGCGGTAAAAGCCTCCTCCATTTCATTCCATCTTATTCTGTCTTTGGCAAGTCTAGTCCAGGTACTTCCCACTATGTTGGCAACTCTTTCTGAAAAACCTATGAAGTTCTGTATCGTTATATTGCTTTGTTTTCTGATGCAAAAGCCTATTCCTTTCACCCCTTGTTTCTCCGAAATAGTATAGCATGTAATGTTGTCTGTCTTCTATTATGTACCCTGAACTTCGTTTTTCTGAGATTCCCAGTATATCGCATTTTATAGTAGATAGTGCATTTTCGAGCTCTATAATTCTTGTTTCGTTTGCTAGTGATCTTGCATTTAAAGTTGTTATGTAATATTTCTTTTGTTTTGGAGGGTTGTAGTCTACTACCCCCGCGGTGACCGGCCGTTCCGGGGGAGAGGGATGTAGGAGGGGACTGGTTCGTTGCTATATTTCATCTGTTGTTGCTGTCACATTCGAATTATCTTTTTCTTTAGTGGGCACATTTGAATTCTTTTTGTTTATATAAGACAATAGTGTATTTTGAGAATAGAAAGCAGGTCTATCGGTTTCTTTTTCTGGCAAAGGCTTTGTAGTTTTATTTTTCTTAATTTTCCTATTTTTGTTAGTTACGTTTTCATCAGTGTTGATATCCGAGGTCTCTGGTGAATGATGATGACATATTTCTTTTATTTGTATATTTTCTGTTTTGAGTATCATTGTTTTTGAGAATAATTAAGCGGTCGTATCTAATTATTGCTTTTCTACCTTTTTTCTTCTCTTCTTCAATCTGTATCTTTAGTTGTTTTCTTTTTTCTATAACCTCCGGCGGAAAGTCTTCTTTGACATAATATGGAGTGTTCTCGAGATGCTTTTTGTTCTTTAACAGTTGAATTTTCTTACCCATAGTCGTAAATGACATAAGAATGGGTCTATGTTTTGTTGATATTTTTCCTAATCTTTTTACATACTCTATGTCGTTTGCTTAACTTGTCGTTTGCTTAACTTAAGACATAACTACCAAAAGAATATACCAAATAATTTTGGAATAGTTGAGCATTTAATATCTAAGAAATTTTAAATTTTTACTTAATTTAGAAAAAAGCCTTTTAATTTCTGTGATAATCGGAAATGTGTGAAAATACGGTGAATTTCCAAACAAAGCAGCGCTACGGACAGCGTTGAAAGATATGATTTGGTACTATGTATTGTATGTTTACCCAATACGAAAACCGTTACGATTATTTAGTCATTTCGATTATTTAATAATATTTTTGCTGATTTTTACCTTATTTTTCACAATAACCATTGGTCACTTACATTTTACCAGAGAGCAGCTGTGAGGTAGGTCCCAACTGGACTTAGAATATTTTTTCAAAAATTTTCGCCATCCTCCCTCTCCCTACCACAGAGCAGCTGTGAGGTAGGTCCCAACTGGACTTAGAATATTTTTTTCAAAAATTTTCGCCATCCTCCCTCTCCCTACCAGAGAGCAGCTGTGAGGTAGGTCCCAACTGGACTTAGAAAATTTTTTTCAAAAATTTTCGCCATCCTCCCTCTGGGTAGGTCCCATCCGCCCCGGTGGTCCCGATTTTTATTATTGGTATTTTATACCAATAATAAAAATGATTGTTACATACAAACCCTTTTTTATTTTTGAGTTCATATGTTTTGTGTATAAAATAATACTATATTCTCCCCGCTTTTATCACTACCGGGGTGTTTGCTACTCAATCTGTGCTATCCGTCCCATTAGAAAAACACACCGGGGTAGATGATACTTCATCTGTGCCATCCACCCCGTTAAACGACGGGGCCAGCACTACCGGGGTCGATGCAACAATTTTTCCCAACCGTCCCGTTACCGGGCCGGGACCACCGGGGCGGATGGGACCTACCCCCTCTCCCTACCAGAGAGCAGCTGTGAGGTAGGTCCCAACTGGACTTAGAATATTTTCTCAAAAATTTTCGCCATGCTCCCTCTCCCTACCACAGAGCAGCTGTGAGGTAGGTCCCAACTGGACTTAGAATATTTTTTCAAAACTTTTCGCCATCCTCCCTCTCCCTACCACAGAGCAGCTGTGAGGTAGGTCCCAACTGGACTTAGAATATTTTCTCAAAAATTTTCGCCATCCTCCCTCTCCCTACCACAGAGCAGCTGTGAGGTAGGTCCCAACTGGACTTAGAATATTTTTTTCAAAAATTTTCGCCATCCTCCCTCTCCCTACCAGAGAGCAGCTGTGAGGTAGGTCCCAACTGGACTTAGAAAATTTTTTTCAAAAATTTTCGCCATCCTCCCTCTGGGTAGGTCCCATCCGCCCCGGTGGTCCCGATTTTTATTATTGGTATTTTATACCAATAATAAAAATGATTGTTACATACAAACCCTTTTTTATTTTTGAGTTCATATGTTTTGTGTATAAAATAATACTATATTCTCCCCGCTTTTATCACTACCGGGGTGTTTGCTACTCAATCTGTGCTATCCGTCCCATTAGAAAAACACACCGGGGTAGATGATACTTCATCTGTGCCATCCACCCCGTTAAACGACGGGGCCAGCACTACCGGGGTCGATGCAACAATTTTTCCCAACCGTCCCGTTACCGGGCCGGGACCACCGGGGCGGATGGGACCTACCCCCTCTCCCTACCAGAGAGCAGCTGTGAGGTAGGTCCCAACTGGACTTAGAATATTTTCTCAAAAATTTTCGCCATCCTCCCTCTCCCTACCACAGAGCAGCTGTGAGGTAGGTCCCAACTGGACTTAGAATATTTTTTCAAAACTTTTCGCCATCCTCCCTCTCCCTACCACAGAGCAGCTGTGAGGTAGGTCCCAACTGGACTTAGAATATTTTTTCAAAAATTTTCGCCATCCTCCCTCTCCCTACCACAGAGCAGCTGTGAGGTAGGTCCCAACTGGACTTAGAATATTTTCTCAAAAATTTTCGCCATCCTCCCTCTCCCTACCACAGAGCAGCTGTGAGGTAGGTCCCAACTGGACTTAGAATATTTTTTCAAAAATTTTCGCCATCCTCCCTCTCCCTACCACAGAGCAGCTGTGAGGTAGGTCCCAACTGGACTTAGAATATTTTTTCAAAAATTTTCGCCATCCTCCCTCTCCCTACCACAGAGCAGCTGTGAGGTAGGTCCCAACTGGACTTAGAATATTTTCTCAAAAATTTTCGCCATCCTCCCTCTCCCTACCACAGAGCAGCTGTGAGGTAGGTCCCAACTGGACTTAGAATATTTTCTCAAAAATTTTCGCCATCCTCCCTCTCCCTACCAGAGAGCAGCTGTGAGGTAGGTCCCAACTGGACTTAGAAAATTTTTTTCAAAAATTTTCGCCATCCTCCCTCTGGGTAGGTCCCATCCGCCCCGGTGGTCCCGGCCCGGTAACGGGACGGTTGGGAAAAATTGTTGCATCGACCCCGGTAGTGCCGGCCCCGTCGTTTAACGGGGTGGATGGCACAGATGAAGTATCATCTACCCCGGTGTGTTTTTCTAATGGGACGGATTGCACAGATTGAGTAGCAAACACCCCGGTAGTGATAAAAGCGGGGAGAATATAGTATTATTTTATACACAAAACATAAATATGAACTCAAAATAAAAAAGGGTTTGTGTTTTGAATGTATATTTTATACCAATAATAAAAATGATTGTTACATACAAACCCTTTTTTATTTTTGAGTTCATATGTTTTGTGTATAAAATAATACTATATTCTCCCCGCTTTTATCACTACCGGGGTGTTTGCTACTCAATCTGTGCTATCCGTCCCATTAGAAAAACACACCGGGGTAGATGATACTTCATCTGTGCCATCCACCCCGTTAAACGACGGGGCCAGCACTACCGGGGTCGATGCAACAATTTTTCCCAACCGTCCCGTTACCGGGCCGGGACCACCGGGGCGGATGGGACCTACCCCCTCTCCCTACCAGAGAGCAGCTGTGAGGTAGGTCCCAACTGGACTTAGAATATTTTTTCAAAAATTTTCGCCATGCTCCCTCTCCCTACCACAGAGCAGCTGTGAGGTAGGTCCCAACTGGACTTAGAATATTTTCTCAAAAATTTTCGCCATCCTCCCTCTCCCTACCACAGAGCAGCTGTGAGGTAGGTCCCAACTGGACTTAGAATATTTTCTCAAAAATTTTCGCCATCCTCCCTCTCCCTACCACAGAGCAGCTGTGAGGTAGGTCCCAACTGGACTTAGAATATTTTTTCAAAAATTTTCGCCATCCTCCCTCTCCCTACCACAGAGCAGCTGTGAGGTAGGTCCCAACTGGACTTAGAATATTTTTTCAAAAATTTTCGCCATCCTCCCTCTCCCTACCACAGAGCAGCTGTGAGGTAGGTCCCAACTGGACTTAGAATATTTTCTCAAAAATTTTCGCCATCCTCCCTCTCCCTACCACAGAGCAGCTGTGAGGTAGGTCCCAACTGGACTTAGAATATTTTTTCAAAAATTTTCGCCATCCTCCCTCTCCCTACCACAGAGCAGCTGTGAGGTAGGTCCCAACTGGACTTAGAATATTTTTTCAAAAATTTTCGCCATCCTCCCTCTCCCTACCACAGAGCAGCTGTGAGGTAGGTCCCAACTGGACTTAGAATATTTTTTCAAAAATTTTCGCCATCCTCCCTCTCCCTACCACAGAGCAGCTGTGAGGTAGGTCCCAACTGGACTTAGAATATTTTCTCAAAAATTTTCGCCATCCTCCCTCTCCCTACCACAGAGCAGCTGTGAGGTAGGTCCCAACTGGACTTAGAATATTTTCTCAAAAATTTTCGCCATCCTCCCTCTCCCTACCAGAGAGCAGCTGTGAGGTAGGTCCCAACTGGACTTAGAAAATTTTTTTCAAAAATTTTCGCCATCCTCCCTCTGGGTAGGTCCCATCCGCCCCGGTGGTCCCGATTTTTATTATTGGTATTTTATACCAATAATAAAAATGATTGTTACATACAAACCCTTTTTTATTTTTGAGTTCATATGTTTTGTGTATAAAATAATACTATATTCTCCCCGCTTTTATCACTACCGGGGTGTTTGCTACTCAATCTGTGCTATCCGTCCCATTAGAAAAACACACCGGGGTAGATGATACTTCATCTGTGCCATCCACCCCGTTAAACGACGGGGCCAGCACTACCGGGGTCGATGCAACAATTTTTCCCAACCGTCCCGTTACCGGGCCGGGACCACCGGGGCGGATGGGACCTACCCCCTCTCCCTACCAGAGAGCAGCTGTGAGGTAGGTCCCAACTGGACTTAGAATATTTTCTCAAAAATTTTCGCCATGCTCCCTCTCCCTACCACAGAGCAGCTGTGAGGTAGGTCCCAACTGGACTTAGAATATTTTTTCAAAACTTTTCGCCATCCTCCCTCTCCCTACCACAGAGCAGCTGTGAGGTAGGTCCCAACTGGACTTAGAATATTTTCTCAAAAATTTTCGCCATCCTCCCTCTCCCTACCACAGAGCAGCTGTGAGGTAGGTCCCAACTGGACTTAGAATATTTTTTCAAAACTTTTCGCCATCCTCCCTCTCCCTACCACAGAGCAGCTGTGAGGTAGGTCCCAACTGGACTTAGAATATTTTTTCAAAAATTTTCGCCATCCTCCCTCTCCCTACCACAGAGCAGCTGTGAGGTAGGTCCCAACTGGACTTAGAATATTTTCTCAAAAATTTTCGCCATCCTCCCTCTCCCTACCACAGAGCAGCTGTGAGGTAGGTCCCAACTGGACTTAGAATATTTTTTCAAAAATTTTCGCCATCCTCCCTCTCCCTACCACAGAGCAGCTGTGAGGTAGGTCCCAACTGGACTTAGAATATTTTTTCAAAAATTTTCGCCATCCTCCCTCTCCCTACCACAGAGCAGCTGTGAGGTAGGTCCCAACTGGACTTAGAATATTTTCTCAAAAATTTTCGCCATCCTCCCTCTCCCTACCACAGAGCAGCTGTGAGGTAGGTCCCAACTGGACTTAGAATATTTTCTCAAAAATTTTCGCCATCCTCCCTCTCCCTACCAGAGAGCAGCTGTGAGGTAGGTCCCAACTGGACTTAGAAAATTTTTTTCAAAAATTTTCGCCATCCTCCCTCTGGGTAGGTCCCATCCGCCCCGGTGGTCCCGGCCCGGTAACGGGACGGTTGGGAAAAATTGTTGCATCGACCCCGGTAGTGCCGGCCCCGTCGTTTAACGGGGTGGATGGCACAGATGAAGTATCATCTACCCCGGTGTGTTTTTCTAATGGGACGGATTGCACAGATTGAGTAGCAAACACCCCGGTAGTGATAAAAGCGGGGAGAATATACACTTCTCATCAAAAAAATCGAAACACTTTCGTTTTTATTGTTTTTGTCCTAATTTTTTACAAAAGAGAATTAATTCCATGAAAAAAAAAACATTATTGTGTAGCTGGCAGTTTGGTCATTACAGTAAGAAGAAAAAAATCAAAATTCGAAATTAGAATTTCATTTGTTTATCCTATAAATGAAATTAATCACTGTTTTGAGACAAATGTGTATTTAGGGTTGGAGTACGTTTCTCGTTTAAAAACTAAAAATTAGCGCTTGTCTTTAAACTTTTTGTTTCTTATTTCATTTACTGTGACTTTGGGACGTCTGAAAAAACTTTTTTTTCTAAAACATATGGATACTTCGCCCGCAGAAGCCGCCCAAGTGGTGGCATTGCTGGATTCTGGACTTAGTCAGCGTGTTGTGGCTGCAAGATTGCATCTAAGCTTATCATCTGTTCATAGAGTCTACAAACGCTATCGGGAGACTGGTTCGTTCACGCGCCGTTCAGGATCTGGCAGGAATCGGGTCACTTCTGAGCGAGATGATCGATTTATTGTAACAACTTCTTTACGAAATCGACGCCTTAACGCTTTTCAACTGCAGCAGCAGCTTCGCGTTGTACGAAGAGTAGCTGTAAGTGACTCTACAATAAGAAGAAGGTTGAAGGAACGCGGATTGGCACCGCATAAGCCAGCGAATGGGCCGAAATTAACTGCAGACCATCGAAGAGCGCGCCTTAACTTTGCACGCGAGCACCTAACTTGGTCATACCTTCAGTGGAGCAAAGTACTGTTTTCTGATGAGTGTAAAATTATGCTGTATGGTAACGACGGAAGGAACAAGGTCTACAGAAGAGATGGAGAACGCTTTGCACAATGCTGCATTGAAGAAAAGGTCAGCTATGGTGGCGGTTCGTGGACGGTTTGGGGAGGAATCAGCGCCGACGGTAAGACAGAACTTGCCTTTGTGTCTGGGCCACGGCTGCCTGCACTAAACTCTCATCGGTACATCGAACAGTGTCTTGAACCTCATGTGATGCCCTATGCACATTTTATTGGCAACGACTTCATATTCATGCACGACAATGCTAGAGCTCACACCGCGGGCGTCGTACGAGATTATCTTACCGAAGTCGGTATCTCCATTATGGTATGGCCAGCAAGAAGCCCGGACATGAATCCCATTGAACATCTATGGGATGAATTAAAGAGACGAATTCGAGCAAGAGATCCAGCCCCAGAAACACTTAGCCAGCTGCAAAATGCAATCCAAGAGGAATGGGATAATATACCACAACATGTGATCGTGACTCTCATCCGATCGATGAAGAACCGTATGGAAGCAGTAATAAGAGCTCGCGGAGGGAATACAAGTTATTAAATAAACGTTTCTTAATTTTTTTTTTCATTTACGCGTGTTGTTTTACCCATTTCCTTCATATTCCATACAGGGTAAAAATTACTCATTATACAAAATACGAAATCTATGAAGACTTAATTTGAATTTAGAACAATAACATTAGGATTTAAAAACCTCATACTACTCACTATTAAATGACATTTTACATTTATTCCTAAATATACACATTTTTCTGATAATCCTTATCAAATCATAAACTGCGAGGTGTTTCGATTTTTTTGATGAGAAGTGTAGTATTATTTTATACACAAAACATAAATATGAACTCAAAATAAAAAAGGGTTTGTGTTTTGAATGTATATTTTATACCAATAATAAAAATGATTGTTACATACAAACCCTTTTTTATTTTTGAGTTCATATGTTTTGTGTATAAAATAATACTATATTCTCCCCGCTTTTATCACTACCGGGGTGTTTGCTACTCAATCTGTGCTATCCGTCCCATTAGAAAAACACACCGGGGTAGATGATACTTCATCTGTGCCATCCACCCCGTTAAACGACGGGGCCAGCACTACCGGGGTCGATGCAACAATTTTTCCCAACCGTCCCGTTACCGGGCCGGGACCACCGGGGCGGATGGGACCTACCCCCTCTCCCTACCAGAGAGCAGCTGTGAGGTAGGTCCCAACTGGACTTAGAATATTTTTTCAAAAATTTTCGCCATGCTCCCTCTCCCTACCACAGAGCAGCTGTGAGGTAGGTCCCAACTGGACTTAGAATATTTTCTCAAAAATTTTCGCCATCCTCCCTCTCCCTACCACAGAGCAGCTGTGAGGTAGGTCCCAACTGGACTTAGAATATTTTCTCAAAAATTTTCGCCATCCTCCCTCTCCCTACCACAGAGCAGCTGTGAGGTAGGTCCCAACTGGACTTAGAATATTTTTTCAAAAATTTTCGCCATCCTCCCTCTCCCTACCACAGAGCAGCTGTGAGGTAGGTCCCAACTGGACTTAGAATATTTTTTCAAAAATTTTCGCCATCCTCCCTCTCCCTACCACAGAGCAGCTGTGAGGTAGGTCCCAACTGGACTTAGAATATTTTCTCAAAAATTTTCGCCATCCTCCCTCTCCCTACCACAGAGCAGCTGTGAGGTAGGTCCCAACTGGACTTAGAATATTTTTTCAAAAATTTTCGCCATCCTCCCTCTCCCTACCACAGAGCAGCTGTGAGGTAGGTCCCAACTGGACTTAGAATATTTTTTCAAAAATTTTCGCCATCCTCCCTCTCCCTACCACAGAGCAGCTGTGAGGTAGGTCCCAACTGGACTTAGAATATTTTTTCAAAAATTTTCGCCATCCTCCCTCTCCCTACCACAGAGCAGCTGTGAGGTAGGTCCCAACTGGACTTAGAATATTTTCTCAAAAATTTTCGCCATCCTCCCTCTCCCTACCACAGAGCAGCTGTGAGGTAGGTCCCAACTGGACTTAGAATATTTTCTCAAAAATTTTCGCCATCCTCCCTCTCCCTACCACAGAGCAGCTGTGAGGTAGGTCCTAACTGGACTTAGAATATTTTCTCAAAAATTTTCGCCATCCTCCCTCTCCCTACGACAGAGCAGCTGTGAGGTAGGTCCCAACTGGACTTAGAATATTTTCTCAATACTTTTCGCCATCCTCCCTCTCCCTACCAGAGAGCAGCTGTGAGGTAGGTCCCAACTGGACTTAGAATATTTTTTCAAAAATTTTCGCCATCCTCCCTCTCCCTACCACAGAGCAGCTGTGAGGTAGGTCCCAACTGGACTTAGAATATTTTCTCAAAAATTTTCGCCATGCTCCCTCTCCCTACCACAGAGCAGCTGTGAGGTAGGTCCCAACTGGACTTAGAATATTTTCTCAAAAATTTTCGCCATCCTCCCTCTCCCTACCACAGAGCAGCTGTGAGGTAGGTCCCAACTGGACTTAGAATATTTTTTCAAAACTTTTCGCCATCCTCCCTCTCCCTACCACAGAGCAGCTGTGAGGTAGGTCCCAACTGGACTTAGAATATTTTTTCAAAAATTTTCGCCATCCTCCCTCTCCCTACCACAGAGCAGCTGTGAGGTAGGTCCCAACTGGACTTAGAATATTTTTTCAAAAATTTTCGCCATCCTCCCTCTCCCTACCACAGAGCAGCTGTGAGGTAGGTCCCAACTGGACTTAGAATATTTTCTCAAAAATTTTCGCCATCCTCCCTCTCCCTACCACAGAGCAGCTGTGAGGTAGGTCCCAACTGGACTTAGAATATTTTTTCAAAAATTTTCGCCATCCTCCCTCTCCCTACCACAGAGCAGCTGTGAGGTAGGTCCCAACTGGACTTAGAATATTTTTTTAAAAATTTTCGCCATCCTCCCTCTCCCTACCACAGAGCAGCTGTGAGGTAGGTCCCAACTGGACTTAGAATATTTTCTCAAAAATTTTCGCCATCCTCCCTCTCCCTACCACAGAGCAGCTGTGAGGTAGGTCCCAACTGGACTTAGAATATTTTCTCAAAAATTTTCGCCATCCTCCCTCTCCCTACCACAGAGCAGCTGTGAGGTAGGTCCCAACTGGACTTAGAATATTTTCTCAAAAATTTTCGCCATCCTCCCTCTCCCTACCAGAGAGCAGCTGTGAGGTAGGTCCCAACTGGACTTAGAAATTTTTTTTCAAAAATTTTCGCCATCCTCCCTCTGGGTAGGTCCCATCCGCCCCGGTGGTCCCGGCCCGGTAACGGGACGGTTGGGAAAAATTGTTGCATCGACCCCGGTAGTGCCGGCCCCGTCGTTTAACGGGGTGGATGGCACAGATGAAGTATCATCTACCCCGGTGTGTTTTTCTAATGGGACGGATTGCACAGATTGAGTAGCAAACACCCCGGTAGTGATAAAAGCGGGGAGAATATAGTATTATTTTATACACAAAACATAAATATGAACTCAAAATAAAAAAGGGTTTGTGTTTTGAATGTATATTTTATACCAATAATAAAAATGATTGTTACATACAAACCCTTTTTTATTTTTGAGTTCATATGTTTTGTGTATAAAATAATACTATATTCTCCCCGCTTTTATCACTACCGGGGTGTTTGCTACTCAATCTGTGCTATCCGTCCCATTAGAAAAACACACCGGGGTAGATGATACTTCATCTGTGCCATCCACCCCGTTAAACGACGGGGCCAGCACTACCGGGGTCGATGCAACAATTTTTCCCAACCGTCCCGTTACCGGGCCGGGACCACCGGGGCGGATGGGACCTACCCCCTCTCCCTACCACAGAGCAGCTGTGAGGTAGGTCCCAACTGGACTTAGAATATTTTCTCAAAAATTTTCGCCATCCTCCCTCTCCCTACCACAGAGCAGCTGTGAGGTAGGTCCCAACTGGACTTAGAATATTTTCTCAAAAATTTTCGCCATCCTCCCTCTCCCTACCAGAGAGCAGCTGTGAGGTAGGTCCCAACTGGACTTAGAAATTTTTTTTCAAAAATTTTCGCCATCCTCCCTCTGGGTAGGTCCCATCCGCCCCGGTGGTCCCGGCCCGGTAACGGGACGGTTGGGAAAAATTGTTGCATCGACCCCGGTAGTGCCGGCCCCGTCGTTTAACGGGGTGGATGGCACAGATGAAGTATCATCTACCCCGGTGTGTTTTTCTAATGGGACGGATTGCACAGATTGAGTAGCAAACACCCCGGTAGTGATAAAAGCGGGGAGAATATAGTATTATTTTATACACAAAACATAAATATGAACTCAAAATAAAAAAGGGTTTGTGTTTTGAATGTATATTTTATACCAATAATAAAAATGATTGTTACATACAAACCCTTTTTTATTTTTGAGTTCATATGTTTTGTGTATAAAATAATACTATATTCTCCCCGCTTTTATCACTACCGGGGTGTTTGCTACTCAATCTGTGCTATCCGTCCCATTAGAAAAACACACCGGGGTAGATGATACTTCATCTGTGCCATCCACCCCGTTAAACGACGGGGCCAGCACTACCGGGGTCGATGCAACAATTTTTCCCAACCGTCCCGTTACCGGGCCGGGACCACCGGGGCGGATGGGACCTACCCCCTCTCCCTACCACAGAGCAGCTGTGAGGTAGGTCCCAACTGGACTTAGAATATTTTCTCAAAAATTTTCGCCATCCTCCCTCTCCCTACCACAGAGCAGCTGTGAGGTAGGTCCCAACTGGACTTAGAATATTTTCTCAAAAATTTTCGCCATCCTCCCTCTCCCTACCAGAGAGCAGCTGTGAGGTAGGTCCCAACTGGACTTAGAAATTTTTTTTCAAAAATTTTCGCCATCCTCCCTCTGGGTAGGTCCCATCCGCCCCGGTGGTCCCGGCCCGGTAACGGGACGGTTGGGAAAAATTGTTGCATCGACCCCGGTAGTGCCGGCCCCGTCGTTTAACGGGGTGGATGGCACAGATGAAGTATCATCTACCCCGGTGTGTTTTTCTAATGGGACGGATTGCACAGATTGAGTAGCAAACACCCCGGTAGTGATAAAAGCGGGGAGAATATAGTATTATTTTATACACAAAACATAAATATGAACTCAAAATAAAAAAGGGTTTGTGTTTTGAATGTATATTTTATACCAATAATAAAAATGATTGTTACATACAAACCCTTTTTTATTTTTGAGTTCATATGTTTTGTGTATAAAATAATACTATATTCTCCCCGCTTTTATCACTACCGGGGTGTTTGCTACTCAATCTGTGCTATCCGTCCCATTAGAAAAACACACCGGGGTAGATGATACTTCATCTGTGCCATCCACCCCGTTAAACGACGGGGCCAGCACTACCGGGGTCGATGCAACAATTTTTCCCAACCGTCCCGTTACCGGGCCGGGACCACCGGGGCGGATGGGACCTACCCCCTCTCCCTACCAGAGAGCAGCTGTGAGGTAGGTCCCAACTGGACTTAGAATATTTTTTCAAAAATTTTCGCCATGCTCCCTCTCCCTACCACAGAGCAGCTGTGAGGTAGGTCCCAACTGGACTTAGAATATTTTCTCAAAAATTTTCGCCATCCTCCCTCTCCCTACCACAGAGCAGCTGTGAGGTAGGTCCCAACTGGACTTAGAATATTTTCTCAAAAATTTTCGCCATCCTCCCTCTCCCTACCACAGAGCAGCTGTGAGGTAGGTCCCAACTGGACTTAGAATATTTTTTCAAAAATTTTCGCCATCCTCCCTCTCCCTACCACAGAGCAGCTGTGAGGTAGGTCCCAACTGGACTTAGAATATTTTTTCAAAAATTTTCGCCATCCTCCCTCTCCCTACCACAGAGCAGCTGTGAGGTAGGTCCCAACTGGACTTAGAATATTTTCTCAAAAATTTTCGCCATCCTCCCTCTCCCTACCACAGAGCAGCTGTGAGGTAGGTCCCAACTGGACTTAGAATATTTTTTCAAAAATTTTCGCCATCCTCCCTCTCCCTACCACAGAGCAGCTGTGAGGTAGGTCCCAACTGGACTTAGAATATTTTTTCAAAAATTTTCGCCATCCTCCCTCTCCCTACCACAGAGCAGCTGTGAGGTAGGTCCCAACTGGACTTAGAATATTTTCTCAAAAATTTTCGCCATCCTCCCTCTCCCTACCACAGAGCAGCTGTGAGGTAGGTCCCAACTGGACTTAGAATATTTTCTCAAAAATTTTCGCCATCCTCCCTCTCCCTACCACAGAGCAGCTGTGAGGTAGGTCCTAACTGGACTTAGAATATTTTCTCAAAAATTTTCGCCATCCTCCCTCTCCCTACGACAGAGCAGCTGTGAGGTAGGTCCCAACTGGACTTAGAATATTTTCTCAAAACTTTTCGCCATCCTCCCTCTCCCTACCAGAGAGCAGCTGTGAGGTAGGTCCCAACTGGACTTAGAATATTTTTTCAAAAATTTTCGCCATCCTCCCTCTCCCTACCACAGAGCAGCTGTGAGGTAGGTCCCAACTGGACTTAGAATATTTTCTCAAAAATTTTCGCCATGCTCCCTCTCCCTACCACAGAGCAGCTGTGAGGTAGGTCCCAACTGGACTTAGAATATTTTCTCAAAAATTTTCGCCATCCTCCCTCTCCCTACCAGAGAGCAGCTGTGAGGTAGGTCCCAACTGGACTTAGAAAATTTTTTTCAAAAATTTTCGCCATCCTCCCTCTGGGTAGGTCCCATCCGCCCCGGTGGTCCCGGCCCGGTAACGGGACGGTTGGGAAAAATTGTTGCATCGACCCCGGTAGTGCCGGCCCCGTCGTTTAACGGGGTGGATGGCACAGATGAAGTATCATCTACCCCGGTGTGTTTTTCTAATGGGACGGATTGCACAGATTGAGTAGCAAACACCCCGGTAGTGATAAAAGCGGGGAGAATATAGTATTATTTTATACACAAAACATAAATATGAACTCAAAATAAAAAAGGGTTTGTGTTTTGAATGTATATTTTATACCAATAATAAAAATGATTGTTACATACAAACCCTTTTTTATTTTTGAGTTCATATGTTTTGTGTATAAAATAATACTATATTCTCCCCGCTTTTATCACTACCGGGGTGTTTGCTACTCAATCTGTGCTATCCGTCCCATTAGAAAAACACACCGGGGTAGATGATACTTCATCTGTGCCATCCACCCCGTTAAACGACGGGGCCAGCACTACCGGGGTCGATGCAACAATTTTTCCCAACCGTCCCGTTACCGGGCCGGGACCACCGGGGCGGATGGGACCTACCCCCTCTCCCTACCAGAGAGCAGCTGTGAGGTAGGTCCCAACTGGACTTAGAATATTTTTTCAAAAATTTTCGCCATGCTCCCTCTCCCTACCACAGAGCAGCTGTGAGGTAGGTCCCAACTGGACTTAGAATATTTTCTCAAAAATTTTCGCCATCCTCCCTCTCCCTACCACAGAGCAGCTGTGAGGTAGGTCCCAACTGGACTTAGAATATTTTCTCAAAAATTTTCGCCATCCTCCCTCTCCCTACCACAGAGCAGCTGTGAGGTAGGTCCCAACTGGACTTAGAATATTTTTTCAAAAATTTTCGCCATCCTCCCTCTCCCTACCACAGAGCAGCTGTGAGGTAGGTCCCAACTGGACTTAGAATATTTTCTCAAAAATTTTCGCCATCCTCCCTCTCCCTACCACAGAGCAGCTGTGAGGTAGGTCCCAACTGGACTTAGAATATTTTTTCAAAAATTTTCGCCATCCTCCCTCTCCCTACCACAGAGCAGCTGTGAGGTAGGTCCCAACTGGACCTAGAATATTTTTTCAAAAATTTTCGCCATCCTCCCTCTCCCTACCACAGAGCAGCTGTGAGGTAGGTCCCAACTGGACTTAGAATATTTTCTCAAAAATTTTCGCCATCCTCCCTCTCCCTACCACAGAGCAGCTGTGAGGTAGGTCCCAACTGGACTTAGAATATTTTCTCAAAAATTTTCGCCATCCTCCCTCTCCCTACCACAGAGCAGCTGTGAGGTAGGTCCTAACTGGACTTAGAATATTTTCTCAAAAATTTTCGCCATCCTCCCTCTCCCTACGACAGAGCAGCTGTGAGGTAGGTCCCAACTGGACTTAGAATATTTTCTCAAAACTTTTCGCCATCCTCCCTCTCCCTACCAGAGAGCAGCTGTGAGGTAGGTCCCAACTGGACTTAGAATATTTTTTCAAAAATTTTCGCCATCCTCCCTCTCCCTACCACAGAGCAGCTGTGAGGTAGGTCCCAACTGGACTTAGAATATTTTCTCAAAAATTTTCGCCATGCTCCCTCTCCCTACCACAGAGCAGCTGTGAGGTAGGTCCCAACTGGACTTAGAATATTTTCTCAAAAATTTTCGCCATCCTCCCTCTCCCTACCACAGAGCAGCTGTGAGGTAGGTCCCAACTGGACTTAGAATATTTTTTCAAAACTTTTCGCCATCCTCCCTCTCCCTACCACAGAGCAGCTGTGAGGTAGGTCCCAACTGGACTTAGAATATTTTTTCAAAAATTTTCGCCATGCTCCCTCTCCCTACCACAGAGCAGCTGTGAGGTAGGTCCCAACTGGACTTAGAATATTTTCTCAAAAATTTTCGCCATCCTCCCTCTCCCTACCACAGAGCAGCTGTGAGGTAGGTCCCAACTGGACTTAGAATATTTTCTCAAAAATTTTCGCCATCCTCCCTCTCCCTACCACAGAGCAGCTGTGAGGTAGGTCCCAACTGGACTTAGAATATTTTTTCAAAAATTTTCGCCATCCTCCCTCTCCCTACCACAGAGCAGCTGTGAGGTAGGTCCCAACTGGACTTAGAATATTTTTTCAAAACTTTTCGCCATCCTCCCTCTCCCTACCACAGAGCAGCTGTGAGGTAGGTCCCAACTGGACTTAGAATATTTTCTCAAAAATTTTCGCCATCCTCCCTCTCCCTACCACAGAGCAGCTGTGAGGTAGGTCCCAACTGGACTTAGAATATTTTTTCAAAAATTTTCGCCATCCTCCCTCTCCCTACCACAGAGCAGCTGTGAGGTAGGTCCCAACTGGACTTAGAATATTTTTTCAAAAATTTTCGCCATCCTCCCTCTCCCTACCACAGAGCAGCTGTGAGGTAGGTCCCAACTGGACTTAGAATATTTTCTCAAAAATTTTCGCCATCCTCCCTCTCCCTACCACAGAGCAGCTGTGAGGTAGGTCCCAACTGGACTTAGAATATTTTCTCAAAAATTTTCGCCATCCTCCCTCTCCCTACCACAGAGCAGCTGTGAGGTAGGTCCTAACTGGACTTAGAATATTTTCTCAAAAATTTTCGCCATCCTCCCTCTCCCTACGACAGAGCAGCTGTGAGGTAGGTCCCAACTGGACTTAGAATATTTTCTCAAAACTTTTCGCCATCCTCCCTCTCCCTACCAGAGAGCAGCTGTGAGGTAGGTCCCAACTGGACTTAGAATATTTTTTCAAAAATTTTCGCCATCCTCCCTCTCCCTACCACAGAGCAGCTGTGAGGTAGGTCCCAACTGGACTTAGAATATTTTCTCAAAAATTTTCGCCATGCTCCCTCTCCCTACCACAGAGCAGCTGTGAGGTAGGTCCCAACTGGACTTAGAATATTTTCTCAAAAATTTTCGCCATCCTCCCTCTCCCTACCACAGAGCAGCTGTGAGGTAGGTCCCAACTGGACTTAGAATATTTTTTCAAAACTTTTCGCCATCCTCCCTCTCCCTACCACAGAGCAGCTGTGAGGTAGGTCCCAACTGGACTTAGAATATTTTTTCAAAAATTTTCGCCATCCTCCCTCTCCCTACCACAGAGCAGCTGTGAGGTAGGTCCCAACTGGACTTAGAATATTTTCTCAAAAATTTTCGCCATCCTCCCTCTCCCTACCACAGAGCAGCTGTGAGGTAGGTCCCAACTGGACTTAGAATATTTTTTCAAAAATTTTCGCCATCCTCCCTCTCCCTACCACAGAGCAGCTGTGAGGTAGGTCCCAACTGGACTTAGAATATTTTTTTAAAAATTTTCGCCATCCTCCCTCTCCCTACCACAGAGCAGCTGTGAGGTAGGTCCCAACTGGACTTAGAATATTTTCTCAAAAATTTTCGCCATCCTCCCTCTCCCTACCACAGAGCAGCTGTGAGGTAGGTCCCAACTGGACTTAGAATATTTTTTCAAAAATTTTCGCCATCCTCCCTCTCCCTACCACAGAGCAGCTGTGAGGTAGGTCCCAACTGGACTTAGAATATTTTTTCAAAAATTTTCGCCATCCTCCCTCTCCCTACCACAGAGCAGCTGTGAGGTAGGTCCCAACTGGACTTAGAATATTTTTTCAAAAATTTTCGCCATCCTCCCTCTCCCTACCACAGAGCAGCTGTGAGGTAGGTCCCAACTGGACTTAGAATATTTTCTCAAAAATTTTCGCCATCCTCCCTCTCCCTACGACAGAGCAGCTGTGAGGTAGGTCCCAACTGGACTTAGAATATTTTCTCAAAACTTTTCGCCATCCTCCCTCTCCCTACCACAGAGCAGCTGTGAGGTAGGTCCCAACTGGACTTAGAATATTTTTTCAAAAATTTTCGCCATCCTCCCTCTCCCTACCACAGAGCAGCTGTGAGGTAGGTCCCAACTGGACTTAGAATATTTTCTCAAAAATTTTCGCCATGCTCCCTCTCCCTACCACAGAGCAGCTGTGAGGTAGGTCCCAACTGGACTTAGAATATTTTCTCAAAAATTTTCGCCATCCTCCCTCTCCCTACCACAGAGCAGCTGTGAGGTAGGTCCCAACTGGACTTAGAATATTTTTTCAAAACTTTTCGCCATCCTCCCTCTCCCTACCACAGAGCAGCTGTGAGGTAGGTCCCAACTGGACTTAGAATATTTTTTCAAAAATTTTCGCCATCCTCCCTCTCCCTACCACAGAGCAGCTGTGAGGTAGGTCCCAACTGGACTTAGAATATTTTTTCAAAAATTTTCGCCATCCTCCCTCTCCCTACCACAGAGCAGCTGTGAGGTAGGTCCCAACTGGACTTAGAATATTTTCTCAAAAATTTTCGCCATCCTCCCTCTCCCTACCACAGAGCAGCTGTGAGGTAGGTCCCAACTGGACTTAGAATATTTTCTCAAAAATTTTCGCCATCCTCCCTCTCCCTACCACAGAGCAGCTGTGAGGTAGGTCCCAACTGGACTTAGAATATTTTCTCAAAAATTTTCGCCATGCTCCCTCTCCCTACCACAGAGCAGCTGTGAGGTAGGTCCCAACTGGACTTAGAATATTTTCTCAAAAATTTTCGCCATCCTCCCTCTCCCTACCAGAGAGCAGCTGTGAGGTAGGTCCCAACTGGACTTAGAATATTTTCTCAAAAAATTTCGCCATCCTCCCTCTCCCTATAGTCCCTACCACAGAGCAGCTGTGAGGTAGGTCCCAACTGGACTTAGAATATTTTTTCAAAAATTTTCGCCATCCTCCCTCTCCCTACCACAGAGCAGCTGTGAGGTAGGTCCCAACTGGACTTAGAATATTTTTTCAAAAATTTTCGCCATCCTCCCTCTCCCTACCACAGAGCAGCTGTGAGGTAGGTCCCAACTGGACTTGAATTTTTTTTTTTCAATATTTATTGAATATTTTTCAAAGTGCGCAACTGAACTAAGTGGTCGCTAACCGGCGTAACGACCCTATTTAGTCTTGCTAGTAATCAAATAACAGAGGTAAACTATTTATGATTCAGTATAATTAATTAGACAATAAAAAAGGCAAATAAAGATAATTGTAATTCCAGCAAACGTTATCATAATAATATGACCTACTTAGGGTAATTCTATCCGTTTTTGTCCTGCGTAGGTTTATTGCGATAATAAAAAACCTATCATATGGGGTATTATAACTCCAAAAGCCTGCTTCATTATTTCTAGTATAAGATACAATTAATATTGGAAAATTGTGTAAAATTATCCGGCAAATAAGTATAAAAATTAACTTTTTCGAAGGTAGTGAAACTGCATGGGCATAAGTCTGCTTTTCTAAAACGATACTCAACTGGGTCATATGATCTTGTCATGTGCAACAAAAGCAAATAAGCAATATAATTTTGAAACCTATGATACTAACAATAAGTCACAAATTCCCTTCTGGAGAATTTGACCATATATCATGATCCCTGAATAAAAAATGAAAGCCTTATCAGTCTTGACTTAGTCAGACTTTCAAAGAGTAGAGGTTCTTTTTGCAGATGTTGTGTAGAATATTTAGCATTATTGCGCAATTGTTTGTTATCCTGAAGAAATAAAATAAAAAATCCTCCACAAACAGTAAAGAGAAAGATAAAAGTTACTTTAAAAGAAAATAATCGTGTTATAATATTTTTTATGTTAATGTCTATCGACCCTAATAATTTCTCATTATTTGCTTTGTGTTGGGGTTGGTCTAGGGCTCTTCAATGAACTTCCTTTATTTGTAGATGTAGATATTTATTTAGTTTCGTATATGGTTTTACAGATATTCGTTTTAACATAAGTAGCTTATTAAATGTAAAAAGAAAATTAGTTTGGAGATGGTGAACCGACTACCATCTTCCTTTCTTTTAGAATGTTCCAGTGCTTTTTTTTGACCAATCAGGACGTCTCGCGCGCCGCTCCCGCTCCCCGCGATCTGGCGAGCCTTTGTCCACCCACCACTAGATGGAGCCACGAGTTGCCGCTCCCTCGTCAATAGATGGCGTTAACATATGCCCCCGGCCTTGGAAGCTCCTGCTTCCAACGAAGTTTTTTCCTCTGCTTGTGGTAACAACGGACATATTTTTGAAAACGCCCGTCGCACCGTCCCAGTTGCCGTTTTGATTTCAGCGACTCGTGAGACGCCGTCCTTCCCAGGAAAGGTATGAAGAATTCTTCCCAAGCGCCACTTTAGTGGTGGGAGATTATCCTCCTTGATGAGTACGAGAGTATTAGGTACCAATTCTTCCTTACTTGTCTTCCACTTCGTTCTGGTCTGCAGTTCCGCTATGTACTCCTTTGACCATCTCTGCCAGAACTGCTGGCGCATCTGCTCCACTCGGTCGTAGCGGGACAGGCGATGTGAAGCTGTAGTCGTCAGGTCTGGGCTGGCAGGTGCAGTGAGCGGTCGGCCAATCAGAAACAGAGAAGGGCTGAGGGGAAGAAGGTCAGTGGGGTCTGCGGACAACGGGTACATGGGTCGAGAGTTTAGGACGGCCTCGATTTGGGCTAATATCGTGCTAAACTCCTCGTATGTTAGGTTCGCGTTGCCAATAACACGACGAATATGATGTTTGCAAGACTTTACTCCTGCCTCCCACAATCCCCCAAAATGCGGTGAATATGGTGGTATGAAATTAAACTTTATATTATCATTAGCTAAATTTTCCATAATATTATCACAATTGTTAGTTAAAAACTGTGTCATTTCCTTCATTGCCCCCACAAAATTCTTACCGTTGTCTGAAAATATTTCAGCCGGTTTACCCCTTCGAGATACAAATCTTTTTAAGGCTAATATATAAGCATCTGTTGTTAAATTAGTAACTAGTTCTAAGTGAACTGCACGCGTTGAGAAACAGACAAATAAGCAAATGTAGCATTTTTCTAATTTAGCGCCCCTCCCTTTACGGTTCAAAATAAACATGGGTCCTGCATAATCTACACCGCACCTCATAAATGGATAACCTGATTCTAGCCTTTCTATGGGTAAGTTACCCATTTGAACTGAAGCAGTTTTACCCATAATACGTGTACATGTCACACATCTATGTACGACATTTCTAGCCAAATCACGGCCTCTGAGCGGCCACCAACTTTCTCGTATACTAGCTAACAGTGATTGAGGACCTACATGAAGAAGGCGCTTATGCTCATATTGAAACAACAAACGTGTAAAGGTATGTTTACTACATAACAGAATGGGATGCCTTTTATTGTATGAAAAACTGGAAGAATTATCTAATCTTCCTCCTACTCTAATAATGTTATTATTATCAATGAAAATATTAAGCCCAGATGTATTACGAGTTGTCTTTAAGGATAAATTATTTTTTAATGATACCTTAAGATCAGGGAACGATTGGTTTTGAGACATTTCAGTCAACTTGATAATAGATTTATTTAATTCGTCTACTTGAAGCGGGCCGCATTTACGATTCACCTTTATTTTATTGCGTACATTATCAATGAAACGTAACATGTAGGCAACTACACGCTTCATACGAGTAAATGAAGAGAATCTATCAAACGGAAACGTATTCTGATTTCTTGCATGTACCAACAACGTGGTAGTTAATTTGACATCTGGCAACTCATTGAAATTAACGTTGTGACATGTATGATCATAGCTAAAATTACAAAGACGTTCGTGCAAAAATGCCGGGCCGTGCCACCAAATATCAGTGGTACGCAACGCGTCCAGCGTGACCCCGCGTGACACCAAGTCAGCTGGGTTGGATTTACTTCCTACGTGTAACCATTGTAAACTACCAGTGAGTTCATTAATTTGAGCCACCCTGTTTTGCACGAATGTTTTAAGAGTGTTAGGTGACATTCGTAGCCATCCCAGTACAATTGTGGAATCGGACCAGAAATAAATATTAGTGAAATTCACACGAAGTGAATTTATAATTTTTGTATACAACTTAGCACCTAATAATGCTCCGCATAATTCTAAACGCGGTATAGTTATCGGTTTGACAGGCGCGACCCTCGACTTTGCGCATAACAAGGATACAGACACGTCAGTATTGTTATCAGAGTACATACGCACGTAAGCACAAGCGCCGTAAGCATTTTGAGAGGCGTCCGTGAATATGTGCAATTCTATATATTGCATTTTACTATTTATAACCTGACGTGGTATACGTAATTTAATCAAACAGTCAAGAGTGTCAACGAATTTTTGCCAATTAATTAAAATATCATGAGGGACCGGGTCGTCCCATCCGATTTTGTACGTCCATAATTTCTGTAGTAATATTTTAGCAAGTATTATAATAGGCGCCAACAGCCCTAACGGATCGTAAACTTGTGAAATTGCCGATAACATAATGCGCTTAGTAACATGACTCCCGGTTAACTTTAATTTCGTCGTATAATGTAACTCATCTGTATTTGCAAACCAACCTAAACCTAAGGTTTTATTTTGACAGGATTCGCCTAGAGATAAGTTCCTTGATATATTTACGGTTGACAAATCAAAATTAAACAACCATTTTCGTAAACAGAAACAACCCGACTGTAATACAGTAGAAACTTTATCACAAATTTCTAATAATTCCTTTTTATCATCACTTCCCGTAATTAAATCATCTACGTAAAAATCTTTGTGAATAATATTAGCGATGTCATTGTCCGTGCACTCCGACGCCAGCTGTTGTAAACATCGCATGCTTAGGTATGGCGCGGACGCCGTGCCGTAGGTCACTGTATTAAGCCGGTACACATTGAGCGCATCTAACGGGTTTTCTCTCCATAAAATTAATTGTAAATATTGTTGATCGTGTTGAATTAATATTTTTCTGTACATCTTTTCGACATCTGCACAGGCAATATATGTGTACTGACGAAATCTCAATAGAATGGCAAATATATCATTTTGCAAGGATGGACCAATCAATTGGATGTCGTTTAACGATTGACCGGAAGTAGTTTTAGCGCTAGCGTCAAATACTACTCGTAATTTAGTAGTTGTACTATGTTCTCTGAATATACCGTGATGCGGTAGAAAATAATGTGGAGATGTATAAGTATCTATTTTTGTCATGTGACCGAGTTCTAAATATTCACGCATAAAATCGAAATATAATTTTTTATAACTCGGTGTGCACCGACTTAACTTTCGCTCGAGCGCGAGGAACCGATTTTCGGCTTGCAAGTACGAGTCGCCTAGTTGATCAGCTGACTCGCGTAGTGGAATACGCACAGAGAAGCGACCATTATTATCACGTGTAGTAGTTTTTATAAATAAATTTTCGCAGTCACGTTCTTCCGTAGACATATTATTTTCTGTTATAGAGCTTAGCTCCTCTAATTCCCAAAATTTTGTTAATTTAGTATCTAAGTTGTCATACGTGTGCGCATAATTGCATTGAACTCGTTTAACGGATGAACCTTTAGTACCATGTATGGAACCGGATACAACCCAACCTAACTTAGTATTTTGTAGGTATGGGCCGTTTGTAAGTCGAATTAATCCTTCACTCAGAAGTTCCCAAAACTTATCTGCGCCGATTAATAAGTCGATTTTATTAGACATATAAAAATTAGGATCGGCGAGCGATACATTAGTCGGAATCATAAATTTGGCAATATCATGATTGACCGAGGATAACGTTGCAGTAATGCAAGGTAAGACGAGACAGTTTAAATGCATATTAAATTCACTATTTTTAGATCGCAACTGCACTTTGCATGATTGTGTAGATTGGGTTACCGAATTACCTACCCCTGCGACATGTACTGTGGACTGTATCAACTGAATTTTTAATTTATCGCATAATGATTTTGTAATAAAAGAATGTTGACTGCCATTATCTAGAATAGCACGAATAGTATGATAGTTATTATCATTATCTAATATTTCCAATAATGCCGTTGAGAGAATAACGGCTTCTTGAAATGAAGGCTTATTATAAACTTGTTGACGCGTTGAAGTTGACGCACTGTGTAGCGCTGTACTATGTGGGTGAATCTTCAATATTTTGCTGTTTGGTTTCCGAATCGTCATTACCCTCATCACCGACTGTCGTTTAAATTTTGTAATTTACAAACTTAAAATTATTATGTTAAATAATGAAATAGATATAGTCTCTTAATGCGGGTAAATATTGAATTTTATACGACTGGTAATGATGAAATTCGTCTGAGGAAGCGAACAGCGTCGAAAAACCGACCGCATATTTTTGAAGAATCACCCATGTCCGCTACCCGTCGCTTCGGACTCGCGACTCGACGCCGTGGACGCCGCCGGCGGCGGCGCATGCGCGTCGTGCGACCCTATAGACTTTGACGAGTTGCCATTCTCACAGCACTCATCATGAAGAAGCGAATGGTGCTTACGATTGCATAGCTTACATGCACCGAACCAGCATTGAGACACGGTATGCCCGGCGCGCAAGCAATTTTTACAAAGTTTGTTCTCGTCTACGAATAATAATTTCTCCTTCATAGGAAGGTCATTGAACTTAACACACGAATAAAGCGAATGATTCTCTTTGCACAAATTACACCTTTGATAACGTTTTGAATCATTGTGCGAATTAGGTTTTTGTGCTGATTTTGACGAATTATTATTATTACGTGTTGCGATGTAGCTATGTGAGCTAGCATGCTTCGTTTGATTGGATGACGACGATTTCTTTACCGAACCCTCGGACGTTTGCTTACCAGAATCGTATGTACCTTTAATAGATTCTAACATGTCCGCCCTGTCTGTAAGAAACGTTATCATATCGTCTAGTGTTAATTTTTTATTCGCGTGACTCGGTAATTTTGCAAGTGCGCTTTTGTGGTTTTCCCACTCCCTCTCGGTAATTGAGTCCAACTTAGTAACAATAAGGAATATTATTAAAGTGTCCCATTGATCTGTGGGCTCATCTAAACCTTTAAGGGCACGAATATTTTTTAGTAGGTATGCTATCTATTAATTTTCGAATATGAAATGCGGATTCTTTGTGTAAAGACTGTATGGTAAACAGAGCTTTAACGTGGTTTTGAACGAGTAATCGATTATTATTAAATCTGTTTTCCAATAAACTCCAAGCTATTGCGTAATTTTCAGCAGTGAATTGCAATGATTTTATTATTTGACGAGCAGCGCCAGTGAGAGCGGATCGCAAGTAATGGAACTTTTGTATGTCATCTATAGTTTTTGAATTGTGAATTAAGGATATGTAGGTATCTCTGAACTCTAACCACTGTTCAAACGAACCGTCAAAGGAGGGCAATGAAATAGTGGGTAATTTAATGCTAGAGGTTTGGTTACTAACTTTAACATCTTTATCAATAATTTCTTTACTCTTTAGCATGCATTTCGCCTTAGAGGTGATCTCATAAAATAGATTTTCGAAGGTTTCTCTTTCAATTAATTGCTTTTCTAAATCTTTTTCTGAATCCTGTAGGTGGAATTCTATATCATCCTGAATGGTTGAGAACTTTTCTAATAGTGTTGCAATATTGCTACAGCGATCTTCGAGAGCTATTTTTTGAGATTCTGATATTTCTACGTCTTGTAACGATTGCACGAATTTAACGAATACACTAAATTTTCCTTTAACTACACCCCTTTTCTTAATCAAATCTTTATGATCATCAAGTGGCATTTTGGGAGACTATAAGAGACAAAAGAAAGTACTTACAGTTTTAGCTTGCTTGTTCGAACTCGAAATCGCGCACGACGCTCGGGCGAAACAAGTAGGTAGGTATTTAAACGCGGGCTCGCGGCACTACTCGTTACTGGAATTTTACACAAGAATACACGATATTAGCACAAATGATCCTTGAGGATGGGTTTGGATAGGAACACTGAATGGCCTGACCGTTATTTTGCAGTTTTGCTGGTTGCCGACTTCCAGAACTTCTTAGAAGCCGCTCCGATCCGGTTCGAAGGACCAATATGTTGGGGTTGGTCTAGGGCTCTTCAATGAACTTCCTTTATTTGTAGATGTAGATATTTATTTAGTTTCGTATATGGTTTTACAGATATTCGTTTTAACATAAGTAGCTTATTAAATGTAAAAAGAAAATTAGTTTGGAGATGGTGAACCGACTACCATCTTCCTTTCTTTTAGAATGTTCCAGTGCTTTTTTTTGACCAATCAGGACGTCTCGCGCGCCGCTCCCGCTCCCCGCGATCTGGCGAGCCTTTGTCCACCCACCACTAGATGGAGCCACGAGTTGCCGCTCCCTCGTCAATAGATGGCGTTAACACTTTGCCAACTTCGGAGATGTGTTCCCCCAACGCTCCACGTTTTCATCACTATTCGAACACGATAACAAAAATAAAACAAAACAAAAATCTGTTTATTGATTTGCTGACGCCCATTAACTTGGTTAATAAGATAAGTTACGATAATGCCACATTGACCTAGTAACTTTACCACTAACTTCACCACGAATACAATTTCATAATGAAGAATGTTACTAGGTATGCCAAATCCCTTGAAATTGTGTCTCCGTAAAGCCTGTATGTATACAAATACACTAGTTTTTGTCGTAGTCAAAAATACCAAGTAGTTTTGATTTTATACGCATTCAAAGTTTCGAAAAATATCGAGTCCCGCTAATAGTCACGTGACCGCTTGTGACGTCACGTCACAACGCGCCGCGCGGGCCGCGCGTATCAAGTCAGCAGCGCTGTAGTAGGTGTAATAGCTTGCTTGCGCAATATTTTGATGGGTTTTCGTCCGCGAATTACGTTAATAGTCCAATAATAGTAATTATTATTCGTTTAATAAAATGGATGAAGGATTCGAAAAAGGGCAATCGGATAATCTACCTAAAATAGATGGATTAATGGTTGCGCATTATTTATCAACAAATAGTAATTTCGTTGCCGCCGAAATGCGAGGAATAAAAATGCAAAGGTAAGTAAACTTTCCTTGCTACTACCTACTCATGCTTAATAGTTTATCTGTTCTAAATCTTGTTTTATCAAACAAAATATCCAACTAATGTCGTAATGGAAGAATGCAACTCAAACAGTAAAAGTACTAGTTCGTCCAGATCCGTTCAGTATTTTTTGCGTGAAAGATAACAAACAGACACACACACACAAACTTTCGCATTTATAATATTAGTAGGAAGTAGGATAGGTACCTAGGATGTAGAAGTAGTGGGTTGAACGTTACAGACGTACTAATTTTTTTTTTATTTGTATTTTTTTTTGCTAACAAAATACGTAAGGCCATTTTATTTTGGACGTTCGAAAGAGATACCGCGCCCCCGGAATACAAAGGGCTGAAGAAGGAACATGGATGGGTTTTAGTCAGTAAGAGTCTGACACTCCCACCCGCCCCACCCACGGCGGGAGGGGTCATTTGATGATTTCCCATCCGAAAAAAAAAAAAAAAAAAAAAAAAAGGCCATTTTATTTAATTTAATTAATAATTTATTAATAATATAATTAATAATTTAATAATTTAAAAAATGTAGATGTCTTCACAACAATAAACTGTGGTCTTCACAACAATAAACTGTACTTTTATCTCCAAATGGATCTAACCTCTTCATAGCTTTTATCCATTTTTTTCTCATTTTAACGTCCTTTGGAACTATAAAAAACAACTTATCCGGCGAATTGGTAGTTGTATTTTTACATTTAGGCACAACACATGATTTTCTGGTATTTGGATTGGACATTTTTAAAAGTATTTAATTATAATTTCGACGGCACGGGCGCGCGATCGCTAGCGGACTGAGTGAGCCAGATTGAGCGTGTTGTGGTGTGACGTCACACCGTCACCGGGCGTTTACAACTTGTTTTACTTCTAAATCGGAAACTAATTGACGTATCGAAGTAATTTTTTCACTAGTATTTTTTATTTTTGACAGAGAATATGGAGTGCTAATAATCAAAATTAGTTAACATTCTTCATTGGTTTAATTAATGTAACGCACCACACTTCGTATCCGCCCGAATTTATTATTTGATCCCGTTAGTTTTACCAGGAAACTTTAATTTATTTAGTTTTATCTGATGAAATATCTGGAGCGATTTTTCTTGTTATTACTAATAAAGTTGATTTAATTTCTTTTTTTTTACAAGGAGGAACGTTTTAAATTGATTAATTATGATGAACTTGTTAATTTTATCATATAGTTCAGTTACATTTTGAAGTATTCGTAATTCAACGTACGACATAATAATGAGGAAAGCTAACATCGCGAACAGATGCACAATTGTATCTATTCATACACCCACATTCTGCCAATTATGTTCAATTCTCACGAAATTGCATAAATCTGAGAGTCTGATACTTGGGTATTTCTCCGACCCTCTTCGAACTCAACATCTCGTGAGAGTGAAATTAGTTTTCATTTTTTTTCCTCTGTCTGTAAAAAAGTGAACTTCTTACGACAATTCGGAAAGTTCCTATACAGCACTAAAGAAATACTATTATAGTAAAATATATAGGTAATTTTTTTTCAGCTATTATACGTATCGTAAAAATAAATAAAAAAGTCGTGGTGGCCTAGCCTCTCGTGTACGATTGTGCGGGTTCGAAACCTGACCAAACACCAATAAGACTTTTCTGAAGTCATATATGTACTTTCTTAGTATATCTTAGATGTCATTGACTAACGGTGAAGGAAAACATCGTGAGAAAACCTGGACTTAAAAAGTCTAAAATCGTCAATGCGCCTTGAGCAAGCGTGGTGATCAATGGTCATACATTCTTCTCAAGGTAGTCAGATAGGAAATACCGGCATCATCTAGCTTTTAAAAAAATGACGTGTAAAAGTGTTATTTTATAACCTATTTGCAAAATAAATATCATTTATCATTTATGCCTTCTCTATATGAGAAGAGGCCTGTGCCCAGTAGTGGGACAATATATAGACTGATGTTGATTATACGTATAGACGTGGATATTGAGCGAGTATTTTTCCTGTCGCAGTGGCAACGCGGCTAATATAAGCATCTAAAATGGCGTAATAGATACTGCGAAAAACCCGTATACCAATGAATGAATAAATCATCTCCCGGACCATACATAACAGTAGCTATAGTGACCACCATTTCATTACTGTTGCTGAGAACAAAATTTACACAACAAATAATCTTCATAGGAAAATTATTCAATAGAATTACACAATTAATCGCATGGGTTAATTGTAATTGTGCTTTATGATTTGCATATAGTTTTTATACATAATTTACTTGTCAACTTTAATATTATATCAATATTATTATATATTATATTATTATATGTAGATTTACGGGCTTTTACCAACGTAATTTACACAGTATCTAATTACAGTAAAAGTTTCCGTTGCTGAAACTTAGGCCTCCACTCTAGAACTAACAAGTCACTTTTACAAACAATTAAGTTAAGCAAAGTCAAATTACAAAATCTGAAGAAACTTTTCCCCTTTTTATTTAACTAAGTCTTGGTTAAATCACTCAAGGTCTCGACGAGATAACGGCCCGATCAACTGAAAACAGCTGTTTAGCATAAATACAATCTTCTGCCATACGATGGATAATTAAACATATCATTTGGGTTTTTTTATTTCGAAAACGGTCGAAAACCAAGGTGGGGTTGAACAAGAAGTTGACAGCACAATACGCTTTTTGGTTAAAAAAAAACGTTTTTGTTTAACGGGCCGATAATATAACCAATGAACTTGGTCCTAAGACCTCCATTTCACCAACAAAAGAAAAATTCGGTATCAATTATTATAATTTTTTATTATTATATTCGGTATAAATATAACCTTAGATTGATTTATTTCAACAGTGTCAATTGTCATTGAAACGAGTTCATATTGAACCGGCTTACGATCGCTATTGTTTAACTGACAAAAACATTAACAATAGTCACAGTCAAGACGCTAGACCACATTACGTAATAGGAGGGTTGCGGTTTCGTTGGCAATTTCGCATAATGACTGCGTTGTAAAATAAAACCACAATAATTGTATGCTACATTCAATAAACATAGGTAGAAAGGTACATTTATACTAGTTTTATCAGAAATGCCCTATGTCCCGGACGTGTGATAGTCTATTTTTTTCTTATAGATTGTGCAAATTGTTTACACAACATCGATATTAGAGGTACAGCTGCGCGCATCATTTCTAATAGGTACTCGTAAGTTATAATATTTATTATATTATAACATCACTAGCTGTTTCCCGCGGTTTCACCCGCATCCCGAGGGAACTACTTAGCGCACCCGGGTAAAAAGTAGCCTATGTTGTTCCTCAGGGTCTATTCTATTTCTGTACCAAATTTCATTTATATCGGTCCAGTAGTTTTGGCGTGAAAGCGTAATAGACAGACAGACAGACAGAGTTACTTTCGCATTTACAATATTAGTAAGGATGATATATCAACGAAAACTATTGAATGACTCTTATTTGTTATACAATTAACATTATAGAATATAGGTATTGATTGCCAAGTATGAATTTCATCATCATCATCATCGGCCCATATATTGTCCCACTGCTGGGCAAAGACCTCTTCTCATATAAAGAAGGCATGAGCATTGACCACCACGCTTGCTCAAGGCGGATTGACGATAATGAGTATGTACATAATTGGAATAATTTCAATTGATTCTTTCGTTTTAGTGTTCCTTAGTCGAATTTACAAAACGGATCTTAATTAATTCATGAATAGTAAGAAAGAAAAAAAATGACAGTTTTGTAATACCTAAGCAAGGCAGAATAAATTCTAGTTTAAAAGAACGTTTTTGCACTACCTTTGTTAGTTAACATGTTCATGGGCACCATCATATCGTCCAACTACTTATGGCCATCTAATTACGTTAAAACCCTCAATCATTAAGTTTTTGTCATGAAAAATATCAATAACATCCAATTACGGAATATGACAATCGTTAATATTTGAATAGGTGAGGTTTTTTTCTAATTGATTAAGGATTTATTCAACAAATTGAATTGAAGATTTGTTTGTGTATAAAACTTACAACCTTTGCTTTGTCTGGTGTGCTTTTATGTGTACGACATACTCGTCCCTACATAAATTTAACAAAAAGTCTGTTTTACAATAAACATTTATGAAAATAATTTCTTGATATTATAAATGTATGTTTTCTTATTGCAGTTTCAAGCAAAAACTACTTAATGGGTTTGGATCAAATTTGGCACACACATTGTTAACAGGTTACAAACCATGTGTGTACTAAATTTCATAGGATAACTTTGATCTGGGCGCGCAAATTAGTTTAGTAGCAAGTATTTTCTACATAAATGTTACTGTGACTATGGTATGTACATATATACTATACTATTACGATTTCCACATAGATATGCTATTCATATTCGTAAAAGTAGTATTCCTAGCAGCGATTAATACGTAAACACATACAGGTCGAATTGACAACCTCCTTTTATTGAAGTCATAGTGATCCATTTGTTTTTAACAAATGGATCACTATGCCAATTTCGTAACCATATCTGTAAATGTTTCACCCACATACGATGCGAGATCGAAAAACCATGAGAACGACATCTGGGCTGCTTTCCCAAGTCCCAACGTTCTTATTGAAGATTTAAATACAACTAGTTGTTTTCTTGCCATATTATGCCATATCATACTAGTTTTTCGCCAGCGGCTTCGCCCGCGTGGGCTCTACGAATTCAAAAAATTACAGAGTTTCGTACAAACTTTGCCCCTCTTTTTCACTACCTTAGGGGAAGAATTTCAAAAAAATCTTACTTATCGGTTGCTTTTCATACAAAGAACACCCTCTAAGTTTCAGGTATCTACGATTAGCGGTTTAGGCTGCGCGTTGAATTGGACAAAGCATTTTGTATGTATATGTATAGATTTATGAACGAATTTGTGAAGATTATCTGTTGTCATAGGCTTAAAATAAGTAGGCATTTGTTTGTATCATTAATTTACTAAGAAGTTATCGGTTTACCATTCCTAAAACTATTTATATTATCTTATATTTTTTGGTTTCTGCAATTCAAAAAGACAAAACGAAACTCTTGTCAAAACGGATCACTTCATTTTCGGTCTGTCTGTCTGTCAATCCTATTTTTTCATGAACGTGAAGTGAGATCAAGTTAAAACTAACATCTAATATTAATTATTCTCTTGTATACTCCATTTATTATGAGATTAGTAATTTAAAAGATTTTAACTTGAATTTTAACTATTAGTTCAAACGATTTAAAGCTTTATTACTAAGGTGATAAGACAAAAACAAATGCGGAATATATTTGTTATTGTTAATTTTATTGCTTATTTTGCATTCAACGCCATCCTTATCAGCAGGGAAAAGAACTCAAAATCGATTGAATAAGCTGCAAAAAGAGTTTGGAAGTGTTTCTAATCTTATTGTAAATGAAATAAAGTTAAAAAAAAATTAGATGTTTAAAATGTATAACAGTTGCCAAGTAAATCAGAACGTTTAGAGTACTTTCTGCTGACAAAACATGAAATTTGGCAAGAAATAAAGTGGTCTTAATTTTACCAAAACCAAAACTCAGAAAAACGAATCTGTACCTATAGCATAACCTAATGGCATTGACCTGGCAAAAAAATGTGATCATTTTTCCTGGTCAAACTTGATTTTGAATTCGGGAATATTAAGACGATTATTATTTTTATTTGGATGTACCTATATTTTACTTTCCGAAGTGATGCTAAACTCTGTTGCTCACGAATTTACATAATAAAACAATACATTAGGTTAATACCTGTACAGATCTTTTTACGTTTTCTATAAATAAAAATTTTTTTTTGTTAATGAAAATATTTTATATCTATATTTACAATGTAAATTTAAACATTTAAAAAATAATAAAATTACACAATAAATCTATAAAATTACACTATTAAAATTACATAATATATACATTTATATATTATAAAATAATTTTATATAAAATAATATACATAATATGAAATAATACATTATAATATGAAATAATAATATAAAATATATTTTAAATACACAGTGCTTCCTCAGTATTGCGGCGACGCAAGATAAAACCCCGCAATGATAATATTATACGGAACACAATCAATGATAGCATAGCGCAAGCATACACATACATAATATATGTTACGTGTTCACAATAAACTCCCGTGACGCCCGCCGTGTAATCAGTCGCGGTTTGATACGCATGCAGCGCGGTCGTGTCGCTGTACGTCGAAATTTACATCGCGACGTGTTTTATATCGCGGAGTTCGTGAACTATCGTTATTTTATCAATTGGATGACATCAAACTAGTGTGTGGACAAAGTTAAATGTAAGAAATATTTTTTTTATTTCTTAATTTCTACGTATTTTAATTCTATTTGCAGCCGTACTATTTCTATTTTCGGTGAGTCATTGAAGAGTGTTGTAGAAAGGCGTTTCATTTTGTGCTAATCTAACGTTTGCAAGGCGGTGCAGTATTGTACTTACTTTCGTTTTATGCGTGCGGTTAAATAAACTTAACCTACATTTCAAGCTTAACTATAGAATTCCATCGTCAAATAGCACTTAAGATAAAATATACAAAATAAACATTAGTATACCTTCGTCACTTATCCTCCGCAATATTACTATATCCATGTTTAGTAAAACATAACTGTCAGTTTCAGTGATTTATACTTTCTACTTTCTCCATTATAAACTTTTTCAATTCACGAAAAGTCGACATACATTTTCGATGTACCGTTTTCAGAAAATAATTGACTTTCACGTCAACTAGCCGCAGGTGCGGTATTTTAAGAACTCGACATTTCTGTCTCTTCACGATAATTGCTTGTGCGTGAATTCATTGCGAAAGTCTGAAAAAAAAAACTTTCTCTAAAAATATTTTATTGACTAAAAACCTACGTGTTAATGAATTTTCATTCTGGTCATTATTTATTTAAAACAATTAAAAAAACATAATTTATTTAAAAAAACACACACAAATAATTTTGAATGTCAATGATCGATTTTTTTTTTTTTTTTTTTTTTTTTTTTTTTTTATTTATTGGCACCATAAAAAGTACAAAAAATGAACAAAAACAATGCAGTTATAGAACAGATTACATTATTATTATCGACCTTTGAGTAGTCACTTATGAAATTTAGATTATTACCGTTCAAAGTCAACAATGCCTGGGTAATGTCAACATTGCGTAGGCAAAATGTTAACTAGGGTAAATGTTGACATTGGTGCCGATTCTGACTTACACACGACTAAACTAACTTTAAAATATCATGCTCTCTTTCTATTGCGAAATACAAGAAGAGGATAGCAAGTAGTTCAGTGCTGTCAAATTAAATGACATATGACATTTTGTTCGTACAGGTTTGTTAATTTAGTCGAGATGTTACGTCGTGATGTTTAAATTTGTATGGAAAACTATTTTTTTCTAATTTGACAGGTGTTAAAAGTTTGCTATCCCTTTCTTATATTAGTTGATGGAAAGAGAGAACTATAGACTAAATTTAATTTAGATGGTGTCAAGAGAATCGCGGCCATTATTTGAATTACCTGACTATCGCAATACGTACCTAACAAGTTTCGTAACATGACGAGCCTACAGTTATCACCAATTAATACATTTGAGATTATGAATTTACTAATAAAACATTTTTTTATGAAAAAAATAATTGATTAAAAAACAATGTATTCAATTTCATAAATATAATACAATTAATAAAAATAATTCAGTAGAGAAGTAAAAAACTGTGAAATAAGCAAGAGTTTTTGCACATCGATCCCTTTTTTAACCGCAGCTAGTCTAATCGTTAATAGTAATATTTATTTATTAATAATTAGACTTAAATGTGACTAAAATTTTATAGTCTACATAGGTACCTAGTACATAATCCAGTACATAGTTTGTAGGACAAATGAAACTATATTAGGTACCTACATACGATAACACAAAATAGTGCTTATCAATTATTTTTATTAATTATTAATTAAATTGAATTAACGATATCGGCGTTGAATAAAGTTTTACTTCTCTTATCTTCTGGTGCATTGTGTAATAAATATTATACTTACTTCATTATTAGCGTGTCCTTTTAATTAATAAAATAGTATATTTGTTCGTTCGCCTCCAACATACCTATACCATTCATCAAATTACGATTAAACAGATCGGTCAGTAACCCACGAAGACGAGACTGATATTTATCCTACCTGCGAAATCATTATTAGTATTAGTTAAAACTGAAAAAAACTTCAGAAAAAGAAACATTTGCAAAAAAAAAAAATTGTATGCAAATAATTTGCAGCATCGCATGACACATACTGATAAATTATTCACGTAGGTATCACATCCTGAGGAAGTGGTATAAAGTAAACCAGTAGAAGAGTTCAATTTATACTAAACTAGATTCCCGCCAGCGGCTTCGCCCGCGATATTTTAGCTAATGGATACAAAAACTTGACAAATTATATACTAAAATCTTCCTCATTAATCACTCTATCTATTAAAAAAACGCATCAAAATCCGTTGCGTAGTTTTAAAGATTTAAGCATACATAGGGATATAGGGACAGAGAAAGCGACTTTGTTTTATACTATGTAGTGACAATACATACAGGATTATTGATAATACGTCGGCAATTCCTTCGGTAAATGACCCCTGATGACCCTTATGCAAACTTCAACCAAACCAAACCAGAGTGCCGAGTAATTTTACGTTTTTCTTTGTCGTTAAAAACTACATACCTAAATTGATTTTTGGTGAAACAAAGCATGACCATGACCTCTAGGCTACGCTTAGCAATCTAAGGGCATTGAGAACTCATCGCTTAGGTAAATGAAGAACAATCGAACTAACGTGAGAGACATAACTATTAATTAATCAAAAAACGTTTGTCGTTACATAAACTGTGTAATTAATAGCGTGAGTTGTTACTAGACAAACAGACATCCTCTAATTGACTCAAATATTGACGAAGACGGCGCAATTAAAGTTTCACTATTTCAACGGAATGTCACACGGCAATTCGGAGAATGACCGTGTCAATAATCTTTATGTCGGTACACACGCGAACCTAAAATGTTTGTTAATTTTCTAATACACTACTTTCATGCCACGCAGACTATGATATTGCCAATCCGATAATTCGCAGTCTGAAAATATAAATACTACATTGTCCGTCCCATGGTTGTGCAAGAAATGGCGTAAAAACTTGTGGGTGATGAAGAACTTCTAAATAAAAATAAACAAAAAGATTCAATAAAGATTTCAAAATAACAAGAGCATTTCAAAGAATTTAAAAAGATATAAGATTTTTGATGAATCTTACAAATCTGTGTTGTTTTAAAAAAAATACAAAAATCATATTTGTATTAAAATAGTTTTGCTAACTAAATATTTTTTACCTGATATACATTTTGGTATTTCAAGTTGAAATAGAGGAAGTATTCAGAATAATGCTAAATATTTACACTATTTACTAGTCAAGCAACTCCTTTGCGCATTGAATCTGTTTTATGTATCGACCACATATACCGAAGTATATTATGAGCTATCCATTTTTTTATTCATTGTTATTAAGTAAAACAATTTATGATAGCTTCTTGGAATAAACATGTCCGTCTTACCTATGTACGATAATAATTCATAGCTAGGAATATGCAATTACATTTACATGATTATAATTTGTTTAACATTTTACGATGAAACTGAACAACACGCATTTTATGGCAAATCGAATAGGTATTACAATACATAATAAAATCTTGTACGTAATTGTTTTTATATATTTTTGCCTGCATCTTATAGGAACTAGGTTTTACCGTAAAAACATAACGGACAAGCGAACAGAGTTTCTTATCCATTTATTATATTAGTAAGGATAGCTTCTGCCCACGGTGTTGCCCTTATTGTGGGCACATAAAACAGCCTTAAAAGGGATAATGTAGCTTATTATTAATGAATGAATTACCACAATTGGATTAATTTTTTTTTATGGCATCTCGCAGGTCAACCTAGAAGGTTGTCGACTGCTTAACCGGGCTTGAATCGGACTAGCACCTACCTCCAAACATAAGGGAGGAACATAGAAACATTTTTTTTTATTATATTGTGTGCGTAATACCGCGTCACTGAAATATCGGCTAATAATATAATGTTAAAAGGTTTAATTATTATAAAAAAGTTATGAGCTCTATAAGGAAGATTTTTTATGGAAAATAAAAACCTATTGTATAGAAATTCAAGTTCTACGAATTCCAATTTACGAAAAGAGGAAAACCATTTGATCTGTTATTCCGTGACTCGTTTATAGCAAAAGCAATGTTATAACAACAATTATTTCTCTTTTTTTCAATCCGTATTAATAAGTTTGTTTATAAGGGAATTGCTGATTACTTCAGCACTGGGAGACTAAGGGCTATAGTTTGAAATTTTGAACCCCACTTTTCTACACTTTTCCGTGAAAACAATATTATTTTTCAATAATTCTATGCAGGTAACTGATCGAATTTTCATTTCAATAGCATAAGTAGTCCCTGAAATAATCATCTGTGACAAATAGACAAACAAAGCGACACCACAAGGGTTTCTTTTACCAATTTAGTGATATTCTAATTAAAGGGATAAAAAGATTTTTTTTACCACTTTATAGTATAACAACAGGGTATAAATTTCACTATAAGTAAGTACATATCCATTCAATATCTATTTAATAACATAATTATTAATCCGTTTAGGTATAGTGTTAGTGTATTGATCTTTATAATCTAGCGCACGCTGTCTGTGACCTCAACCTTCAATGCGTCCGCAGGGCCGCATATAAATCAATGTAGGAATAACTATAATGCGCTCGGTACGACTGCATAGCACGCAAGTTTGAGCGTTTGGAATAATGCAGTGTTTTGGGATTAAACTTCTTATAAATAATTCATATAAATATCTAACTTCTAACTTAAAAATATAATGTTAAAAACGTCACACACGTCTGGCATAGTGGCTGAAAAATTGACTGCTGCGCTGCGTGTCACGAGTTCGATTCCCATACGGGTCAACTAAAATTGTTCCGTGTCTGGATGTTTGTGCATATATATGTAATGTGTTTGTAAACGCACCCACGATACAGAACAAATTATAGTCGTGCAACGTTGTAATGAAATGAAAAATATCTAAATGTGATATTTAGATATTTTTGCCGCAATATAAAAATTCCAGTATGTGTACTAAATCTAGTACACGTATATTTACGAAAAGCTTTTTGCATATTTACTTTACCTAAAACAAAAGTTCCTTGTTACCAATTGATTGAATTATCAAGGAATTTCTGTGATATTTATTATTCCACTGCCAATGCATATTCTCATACAAAGAAGGAATGAGCATTGATCACCACGCTTGCTCAAGAAGACACTCTATATTCCCTCACTCTCATAGTCCGATGGGTCAGCAAACCGACATGACCGGGGAGAGATCAGGCGCAGGAATTGACGGTACTCTCAGAGGCACGGAAGGTGCTCGCTATGTTATGAAAACGGTCACCGATCCATGGAATAACCGCGCATAGCCTATCTTAACCATGCTAATCAAATGATTCGCGCAGCTGTTACTTAGCTGCGAGCCCTTAAAACTGAATAGTATTAAGCAGGGTAGATAAAAATAAAATTCATTAATCAAATATTAGTTTTAATTAATTTTGTATCACCTGTAAAATGAATCATTATTCAAGATAGATGAATGACAATTACACTGATATTATTAGGTTATCTTTCACAAGGTGTTTAGTAAAACTGAAAAACAATCGAATTACGTTTTTTTATCAGATAATAGCGAAGTCACGTTTTTGTAGAAAAATAACAAATTCCTTTAATCTAGAAGACAAGGCTGACTGCGCTACGTTACGAAAACTGATACTAGGAATTTGGTAGTTCTAGCCTCAAGCTAAAACTAATTTTATGGTGGTTTTTAGTAAATACTGAAAGAAATAAAAGTACCTAATTTTCATTTGCCTTATAGTTAAACGAGAAAACGGTCACCTACTTTTAATAATTTTCAAAAATCCTCTGATTGTAATATACAGTAAGTAATTATTTTTCTATACAATTATTATAATCAGGTAATTTTTTTATGTAGCGGTTAATCTTAGGACCGATACCAAAAAAATCTTTCACTGATAGAAAGCTACATTAACCCTCTGTGCTAGGCTATGTTTTTTGGAGAAACTATCCTTATTACTATTATAATTGCGAAAGTAGGGTAAAATAGGGTAATGGGGGTCACTTAAGAGAAAACTCAAATAAAATTTTAATTACAAACAAAATATTTATTTCAACCTCCTTGAAACAAAATTCACTTAATAGACTATCATTTGTGATCAATTTCAATCACTTTGGCAATCAACTTTGGAAATTATAATAATTAAAAAAAAAAATAGATTTGACTCCCATTACACCACCCTGAGGGCAATGAGAGTCAAAGAAAATTTAGCACAAATCGCACACATAACCTTCGGCTGAGTTCCATCCAGTGCACTCCGCGTGAGCCCATAAGCCACATGAGGTACATCGGAACCACATCTCATTATTTCTTCCGAAGTCATCGCATACTAGGCATCTGGTTTCAACGTCATCATCCTCATCGTCCTGACTCTTGTAAAACTTGACGCTTTACTTTTTCAGGACCTTTCTTCTGTACTTAAGTCTTTTTTCCCTGTCCTTTGCCTTTCCATCTCTTTGCTTTTACTTTATCCTTTTTTTTTCCTTTATTTTGTTAATGAGAGTCGGGTGACTCTCATTACCCGCAACTACATTCATAATGATAAAATTAAAATTAAAAAAAAACTGTGACAAATTTATAAAATCTAAACAGCACTTTACAATTTTAAACTTCTGACTAAAGTACATTTAAATGTCATAATAGCATACTGCAAAATATTCGGTACTTATCTTCTAATTTGTGTTGATGTAAAATTACATCGGCGGAGCGCAAAAACAAAACACAGTTGCTTCTCAGGGGTACGGCCGCCGACTGACGCGAGTCGTTCGTGGATGTGCCGGGGGAACAGAGCGGGGGCGAGGACATCGTTTACGCGTCGCTCGCATCTACTCTTTCATGAATAACATGGTGACTCTCATTACCCGCTGACTCCCATTACCCTACCTTCCCCTAACTCTGTCTGTCTGCCGCGCTTTTACGCCAAAACTACTGAACCGATTTAAATGAAATTTGGTATACAGATCTAGAGTCTAGAGCCTGAGAAAAGACAAAGGCTACTTTTTACCCGGGTGCGCGAAGTAGGTCCTTCGGGATGCGGGTGAAACCGCGGGAAACACCTTATAGAATAAAGTAAAAATAAAGCAAATAATACTATGAAAAAAATTTTCAACGCAATATTCATTTGGCACAAAGGTCCGTGATTTATGTCAGTGATTTATAATAAAAAAAACTATTTAACGTCGTCGATTATTCCAAAAACGTACTACAAACAAAAGATTTACGTCCTTAAGTAGTCTCATTAACACTCAATTCATAATAATGTCACTCAATAAAGGACCGTCAATTGTACCATTGTATCCTGACGAAGATAAATTATATAATACGCACCCCATACACAATGTTGACATAACTATTTATTCGTCTGACATTCTAATGAACCGATTTGTATGCCTTCTGTAATTTATTAACTGCTAATTATAATTATGAAATAGCCGCTAAATCACTAATTTGCATGACAACATGAATTTTTGAATGTCAAAGTATACATTCTGTGTATTTTTCATGATTTATATATTTTTTTCTCTGTAATTACAACGCCCCTGCAAGCTTTTTTTTCTTTCGTATGGGAAATTATCAAATGACCATCTCGCTATGGGTGGGGCGGAAAGGAGTGTCAGACTCTTACTGACTAAAACCCATCCATGGTCCTTCCTCAGCCCTTTATGTTCCAGGGGCGCGGTAACTCTTTCGATCATCCCGTTGCAAGCCCCTGCAAGCTGCGAGGGGCACATAGCTAAGTAACAGCCGTACGAATCGACAGGTTACCAAGGTTAAGCAGCGGTAGTCGCGGGCAGTTCATAGATGGGTGATTTGTTTTCTTAACATAGCAAAACCCCTCCGTGCCTCGGAGAGCATGTGGCTTTGTCGGTCCTGCGCCTAATCTCTCCCCGGTTGTGCCGGATTGCCGACCCACCGGACTTTGAGAGTAAAGGAATAGATAGTGCACCTGTGTCTGCGTGAGCACTTGAGCACTATAATATCTCCTGCGTACCTGAATAGTCTTCATTGAGATTGGCCGGTGTGAAGAGATTATCTACACTAATCTACACTAATATTATAAAGAGGAAAACTTTGTTTGTTTGTTTGTTTGTAATGAATAGGCTCAAAAACTACTGGACCGATTTTAAAAATTCTTTCACCATTCGAAAGCTACATTATCCACGAGTAACATAGGCTAAATTTTATTTTGGAAAAAAATAGGGTTCCGTAAGATATTTGGGTTTTTCGGACACAAGGTGTAAGATATTAACCATCTTTTCAATTCATCAATCAACTTTTTTTGCGTACGCTACTAATCTCAGGAACTACTGGTCCGATTTGAAAATTCTTTTAGTGTTAGATAGCCCATTTATTGAAGAAGGCTATAGGCTATATTTCATCACGCTAAAACTAATAGGAGCGGTGCACCACTATTCCACGCGGACGAAGTCGCGGGCAGAAGCTAGTTATAAATACAATACTAGGTTTCTTTAAACCGATTTAGATATAGCTAATAGTATGGAAATAGCTTGAACCTCGTTTCATCCAGACGATTGATGATTTCTCATTTCGTGTTGTCCAACTCATCAATATGTTGATATTATGATAATGAACATTATCAGAAATTAAACGCACACACAATGCGCCCTTGAGCACTGCATGCGGTTTCAAATAACATCGCAAAACCATATGGCGCTGTCATTCGAACGAAAATCAATATTATTTCTTTGTATCTAAGGTTGAAAATGTAACTGAATGGTATAATCAAACCGTGTAATGGTGTTGATTGAAAGTGCGGTCCGTTGATTAGCATTTCAATCATCAATTAAACGCTTTGTAGGAATATTTCAGTTTCGCAGCTGCTCCGTACTCCTCTGGTGGTATTTATCCGAAAATTGTGAAAAACATTTATATCTTATCAAGCATAAATCATAGGTACTTTATATCATTATCTTAATTAATATTCTAAATGAGTATATTTTATTTGTTTTTTTTTTATTGTAAAGCTTTCACTGTAAAACGGGTAAGCTTAGATTTAGATGAAATTTAGTAGGGAGATAGGTGGGACTTGGGAGACGATTACAGGCTACTTATGATCCAGATGCGTGAAGTAGTTTGTTCAGGACAATATATCTATATTTAAGTACCATTTTTTTTAATTATACGGGTACTTTTGAACCGAAAGCTTTGCTATCTTTCGGAGACAAACAATTTGGATATTTATAATTTACAAAAAAAAAAACAAATTCAACTCTTTTTACAAATATTTTCCGTGTATCATTTTAGCATGGGTATGTTAAGTACGCGTATCATTTTCTTAAGGAAACTCGAAACAAAGGTTTTCCTTAAGACTTTCTTGTTATTATGATAATCAATGAAACTGATTTTATAACCTACCTTATTCCAAACTACCGGGGATCGGTTCGAAACTTGTTTATATTTTTTCACATTTTGCCTTATTATCTAAATATTTTATAAAGTAAGTAAAATATTTATTATATTGTAAACGGAGGAATAGGGGTAAATTTTTAGAGGGTTAATTTTTTTTGTATATTTTAGATCTGTCAGACTTTTAGCGTGTAATTTCAAATTAAATATTGTAGTAGTGTCGTATCGTGGTTAGTTCTCAAAATATTTACCAGTACATATAGGTACCATCTAGAGGCGTGCTAATCATATTGCTCATTGTGTACCACAATATTTTTTTTATTAAATAAATGTCTATTTATATTTAAACTGCTCTATCATACCCTGACAAGAGACAACTAATTGATATAAACAAACATTAACATCAAATAAAAACATATCAATTACTGAATACGAGAACAAAGCAGCCACTGTACTTACTCCTTGAGATTTTATTGGCAATTAACTTCGATTAAACGTTTGATTGGTACAATAAAACTATACAGCTCCCATACATATTGATAGCATCTAAACAATGACCGACATAGACTCAATCGTATCTAGTATACCTACAAAATACACGATTAGTTGTTTTATTTGTCAAAGATCTGCTGCTCTATTATACCCTGACAAGAGACTAACCGCAAACGTCAAGTGCGTCATTATTTTGCGTGTTAGTGGCAAACTTTCTATTCGATTCTATTCATCCTATTTCATTGAGTTTACTAAACACTCTTTACTAGCAATCTCTTCGACAGTACGTACCTGGGTTATCGAAGTATAAATACACAAGTATATAAAATTATATTCAGATGATTGACACATAAATCCAAGCTGACGTAAAGTACGCTCAAAATGTATTAAATTGTTTGAAGATTCGCTTTCCGATCTCACGCATAGCATTGTCTTCGAGAAAAGTGTTATTCTGCGAAATTATATTTCATTTTTCTTTTATTGATTGAGTTTTAGTCCGATATATAATTTGAAAGACGAGCTCGTTGCTAAGTGAAAGCCGCACAAGTAGATCGATCAAAGGTTAAGATACGCTTGGCGCGGTCGGGCCGTGGATGGTGACCGTCTATATTATACTGAGACTCCTCGTCTATCTTGAAAATCACTTCCATCAGTTGGTGCTGACCGTCATTTGTAGATATAGACCATAGTCAGCCACCAGTCTTACCAAGGTGTCGTGTTACCCTTTAACTAGGTTTTAGAGGTCAGAGGGCCAGTCGCTCAATGTAAAGTACTGATACTCAACTGCATCCGGTTAATCTGGAAACCGACCCCGAGATAGTTGGGAAAAGGCTAGGCAGATAATATATAATTTGGAACGATAACACTGCTCTCGGTAACCGATCTCAGATCGCGTTCTATCCATCAGGCTCAAAGTACAATCAACAAACTAATTTTAATCAACTTCTCGTGTTGCAATGAGATCATTTCTGGATTCTGCAAATGTTACAGTTTAGACGAACACATGTTATGTTAGTGATAATATTAATGTTTACGTTATACATATTCTTTTGTACATAACAGCATATACTTTACAATGTAAGTCACTCGTTGTCAGTAGTTCCTTGAACTTAGCTCAGATATATAACTTTAGTATTTTGTTTTATTTTTATAACAAAGCTTGATGGATTCCAATGTTTTTGTGCTATTTATAATATTGTAAGTGACTCTACTAAGTCAAAACTACATCTAATTAAAAATAAAGTAGCAAATTCTCCCATACAATTGTTATTGTCACAAATAGTAACTGTCACGTAATTAGCTTATTTACAATTAAATTGTTTCCAAAATGTTATTTTTTTCGCAAAATTGATGAAAGTTTTAATTTACGTAATACGATACACACACACACACATTACACATGAAGTATGTGCATATGCATGCAATAAATTCATAAATCTGACATGAAATGTGCCTTAATTTTTATTACGCATTTAATATGTATGTCCATTTACTAACTTAGTGGACACAGTAAACAGTTAATACATTTTTATATTAATTAAATCGTTATCAAATCCGTAAAATCGCGGAAGTGTCATGTGTACGAAGATAAGGGTTATTGTCAAATAACCTAGAAACTCTGCGAGTGCGCATACCAAGGCTAAAGAGGAATAAACAGACTATTTGATAAGCAGATACAAATTATTCCATTGTGGATTAGAAGGTCAAATGACGGCCATTAATCGTACTTAATTACTAATCATTTCTACTGAAAGTGATCATGAAAGGCAATAACTGGGTCAATGAATTTAAATGAACTTTTTACAGTATTCATTAGCCCACTTTAAAAATAACGGGACTGCTGAAGGAGGGTATTTTTAAAGCGCAATAAAAAAAATACTGAGCCATTTTTTTTGATGACGAATAATTCCTGATCAGGTATATTTGTAACGTTTTATTATCAAATCGACTTCTTTTTTTTATAAAAAACGTCGTCCTATTCTAGCAATTTCTCCTGCATCATGGATATATAAGAAAAATAAATTGGCGGGAAGTTTTTTTTATTTTTAAGTGCATGTTACTCTAAAATATATTTTTTTTATATATTTTTACTAGTTCGTCAGTATGATCATTAGAATGAAAAAAAAATATATTAGAATGCTTTCTATTTATTTATTTATGTAGGGAATTGGAATGCGCAGAATATGCGTACGGCGCACAGCCAGTAATTAATAAACATTTAGAATTCAAGTTTATTTTACTATGTGTATACTTTATATTGTCAATATAGGTTTTTGCTACACGTGTTAATAGCTAAAATGTACAGATATCGTTAACATTTATGTACGTTTTCACTCCCAACGGTGTTACCTATTAATTATGAATGACAGGTGATTGACACCTACAAATCATTCAATGCACACAAAATTCCACAAATATGACTGTAAATAACGTTATTTTTTTTAACAAACAATGAGAAATAACAAAAACTTGGGTTATTTTGGTTGTACACAATGCCTCTATTATTCTGTCATAAAAATTAAATGGACACGCGCGAGACGACAAAATACAGTGATCTGTAAAAAATACAATGGATGCAAAAAGTACGCAAATGCGGGTTAAGATCCGTTTACTGTGCCACCCAGTTTTATGTTAGTTACAGCCATAGTTTGACACCTGTCAAAATACTGTGACAGGTGTCAATCACTAACAACTGCAACTTGAGCTTAACCGACTCTAACATTTCATTGTCTTCCACAGATACACGCCAATGGATAGCCGATTTGAATTCAAACTTGGAACGACTACCTAGCCAGGGTTCCTCTACGACAAATTCCATTGTGCGAGGGAGACGGGTACATTTAGAAAGTGAGGACAATATCACACGCGTGCATCGGTGAAAGCGTCAAAGCGATCCCGCGTTCGGTTAGTGTTGAAGCAACGATGACGCCTGGTGCGGAAGAAATGACGATATTAGGGGGGAACAATAATGTGGTGCCCCTCTTACCGCGGACCACCGTGGAATTAGAATTCAAGAACATAACATGCGACATGAACATATTTGTAATGAACAAGCTTCGATTCGGTAAGTCCTTGACGATTTTTTCTACTACCTGAAGCGTACTAGGAACATTTTTTTACGCATCTGCTATTCGGGCGTCTAATGACGTCATATTCCTTATCTATATGTTCTGATACGATTGTTCTAAACCATGACCGGAGTTCATGTATGAGTCACCTTGACATTACCAGCGAAATCTCATTACAAAAGGTTAATTAACGCTGTGCTAAATACTAATCAAATTTCGTAAAAACAACATGCGAGTGCGATTTCCGTTCCCTGTTTGATTAATTCCGTTAATGAGGGAATAATTTTGTGCCATAATAAATAACACTCAGGGTTTTTTTTTTATTAAATAGGGGTCTTTTAGCATGTTTTTTTTTATACCTGCAGTATTCCTTTGTACTTTGACGCTACGTACAGTATCAATCTCTTTGAATTTGAGAATGGACAGACCTCAAATAAAGAGGTTCTTTGCTACTTGTTCGTTTCACAATACATTGGTGTTACCAGAAAATTTGCATATACTCGTACATATATCGTTTAAATCACCACTAGTCATCCTATCATCCATCTTGATCATAATAGTATACATAAGGAATTTCATCATTAGTCAAATATTCGATGAATATTAATCCAAGATAAAGTGCTGAATAGCCTAAAACTAGATAAATAGGTATAGTAGAAACTATAAGCTGAGATAAGATACCGTATCTTATCTCGGCTTATAGTTTTTAATCGGACATCATCAACGCAATACCTGATTCTAGGTGTTTTTATATTTTTTAAATTAAGGTTTTAACTAATTATTTTTGTTTAACAAATCGCTCTATCTAGGTTAAGCGGCTCTTTCCACGGTCGGTCCGTGGATAGGTGACCATCCAAGATGGTCACGGTATGAAAAATTATACCGTGCCTCGGAAAGCACGTTAACCCTTTCATCCCGGCCCTCATTTCTGGATGTTTAACAGTCGTTACGGGTATTCAGAAGCCAGAGACTCTGACAACAGGTGCCAGGGTTATCGTATTACCCGGTAACTGGGCTTGAGTTCGTTTACACTTGCTGCCAACCCAAACATACTTGGACAAGGCTAGGCAGGTGATGATTTTTTAATACTAACCCTGTTAGATCGTGCTGGTAACTCCTGCGCCATTATTACGTGAACTAACAAAACCGGTACCTACTCAACCCATTCCATGTTTACATAGCCCACTACTTGTAGGTCATTATTGCCAATAGATTCAAGTAGATATATCATACGTAAGACAACGATGTCAAGGGACACATATGTTTATCATTATTTAGTATTTGAAGACAGGTGTAAATTTTTCATTTTTATAGCTTGTTAATTAATAAAATCGTAATGTTATTTACGTTTTGACGTGTATATTTTTTTTCTTCTTTTTTATTTTGGCGACACTTAAGTTGCGTTAAAAGGTTATGATTATTATATGTCCTCTACCTATTCAACTAAATAAATAGGGTATAGATAGGTATGTCATCCTGCCATGTGTATGTTGGTACCTACCTGTTATGATTTGAAATATATTATATTTAAACTTTTTTTACCTTTTTTGTTAAATCCTTTATTCAAGCTTTATACTCAATACAATTCGAATTTAATATGACACCAAGAAATATTTAAACAATTTTCTCAAAGTAATTCTATTCATAAGGAGATTAAATTGTTTTATTTGGGCATATTTTTCTCTCGTTTCCTTGTTATGGAAAAACCGTCTGATTCAAGACAAAGATATTATTATAATATCATTTAATTTAAATTCTACCTGAATAATAAGTAAGACGCACGCAGTGGTGTATAATTTATCTGAATTCACAGCACACTTTTCCCTATCGCTACAATCTGTCTGAGTAAAAATACCTGAAATGCATAAAATATACACATCACGAACGCTTCATATTGAAGAAACAGAAAATAAAAACTTTACTAGAAAATCGATATGTAAAGCATGCACTGCATTTATTTAGCCAAAAGGGCATGAACTTTTTCAGGGATTGGAAATCATCAAATAAGTCCTAAGAGGAAAGGGTCAGACCCCTCCTAAAACTCTTGTTCTTTCCTTCGCTCTATACGATGGCAGGAATACTTTCTTATTTCATGTTTTAAGTCAAGTTTAAGACTTGAAATTTATTTATTAAATTAAATTATCCAGGTCAGGTACAATATGAGCTCTTCAAGCATCAAATATTTTTTGTTGACCTAATCATGTCAAACGCTTCTATGTTTCGTAATCTCTTTGTGACCTTATTCTTTTTGTACATTGTTAATTGATGATGGTTGTACTTCATTAATTTCATAGACTTTAGAGAATTCATAATTAACCGCTAAAGCGCTTGACGTGTTTTGTTTCAACGAAATGCGTAACTATAATGTTTGGTCTGTATAAGTCAAATACTGCTTGCAAATATTGTAAACATGTACTAGTGTGTATATAATATAACGATTCAGATAAAACCCAATAGGCAGGTATATGTATAAGAGTTTAAGAGTGTTACGTAAGCGCCGTTGTTCTACTTTATTTACTTACATAAGAAAAACTAACGCGATTGGCATTGAGAGCTAGTTTTGAACATTTATTTATATTAATTATTTTTGTGGTATTCTTGGTATAAATCCAGATTTCGAACAATGAATTTATTACTAAGCTATTCACAACTAGTATTTTACGTCAAATTAAGAGTAGATACTTATTTATTTTAAATATTAAATTGAATCAAAAATTGAGTGTCAGAAATAATATTCCACAAACATTCATTTTAATTCATTGAATTTATCACATATTTTTTTATTAGGTAAATAATTAAAGTCGATATCGAGCAAAGTATTTATTACCGAATATTGTAGCAACATTTTTAAGGCAATGTATTTCAATCACACTGCAGTCAGGTATAGGTAATGATATAATAATGTTGGCTTATCAGGTTTACCAAGAATTTACAATTCTGAGATATTTTTACTACAAATAAGATTTTTAATGATTTTCCGGTGACGAACTCACAATAGAAATGTTACAACTAATTTAGTTTTAATAATAAGGTTTTGTGTCCGTTTATCGCATTCAGTTGAAAGTTATTAAAACTCATGTGTTACTCGACTACAAGGCTACATAAATAATTCTATACCAACATACCAATTTTTTATATCATAAAAAATATTCCAAACATTTCTTGAAATGTAAGATTTCTGGCTGTCATTTGTAGATCTTTGGTAGTCATGAAACCCCTTGGACAGTCTAGCAGCCTTTCTGGCTTCTGACTACCTGGTCTAACAGCTGAATGTGCTTTTCAAGGAAGAGTCTCTCCCCATTCACGGACCGACCGATCGATCTACCTGTGCGGCTGTTACTTTAGCACTGAGCTCTCAATTTGCTCATCCACCTACAATAAAGATAAAAACGTGTCATACCGATAAAAAAGGTCAAAACTCAATGCACTTATGAAATTTTATAAAACACTTACATATTAATAATAAAACTTGATTATAGTAAGGTTAATCTATAGTCTAGTCGACAAGTTAAAAATGGTGTTAATTCGACATACTACTGCTAAAATTATGTGGTTTAGCTCATTCGATTCGGAATAATGTCTAGACCATTGTGCTAAAAAATTGAATTAGCACATAAAAAATTCCAAAAGTTATTAACAATTAAACACCTTCAAAAAATAGCGTTTCGTTTATTGCTTATTGTCCGTAAACTATAAATATTTTCGAAATTTGAAAAAAAGATCCTTAAAGAGGAGGAAATTTAGTAAAAAAAGTTCCAACTCCCGGAACTGTAGCTCCATTATTTATAATTTTAATTTAACGCTGAAAATAGCCCGCCGCGCGCCATTGTTAGGTTGCGCGCACGGCCTCGAAAGCGAGTACGTCACTTAAAAAAAAATTTTTCAAGTACTTAAAGTTAATTGAAAAATCTAAAAAAAATATTGCATAATCTAAACACTTTAAAAAATTTATTCCCGTTGGATTTTTTTATAAAAACATATTTTTCAATATTCTAGACGATTGTTAATTAAGAATTTTTTTTCCAATTTCCATCATCCTTCTAAACTAAAAAAAATGTTTAAATAATTACCTTAAAATTATTTCGCTCCGTGGATCTCTTCTTATAAATATATTAAACAAGATTGCGTCGTCTAAGTTATGAAATTGTTAATATTTTGTTAATATTTTTGTTAATATTTTTCACAAAAAGTTGTGCTTTTTACTTTTTTTGTTAACTTAAAAAAATTATTATTAACAAAATATTAACAATTTCATAACTTAGACGACGCAATCTTGTTTAATATATTTATAAGAAGAGGTCCACGGAGCGAAAGAATTTTAAGGTAATTATTTAAACATTTTTTTTAGTTTAGAAGGATGATGGAAATTGGAAAAAAAAATCTTAATTAACAATCGTCTAGAATATTGAAAAATATGTTTTTATAAAAAATTCCAACGGGAATAAATTTTTTAAAGTGTTTAGATTATGCAATAATTTTTTTAGATTTTTCAATTAACTTTAAGTACTTGAAAAAATTTTTTTTAAGTGACGTACTCGCTTTCGAGGCCGTGCGCGCAACCTAACAATGGCGCGCGGCGGGCTATTTTCAGCGTTAAATTAAAATTATAAATAATGGAGCTACAGTTCTGGGAGTTGGAACTTTTTTTTACTAAATTTCCTCCTCTTTAAGGATCTTTTTTTCAAATTTCGAAAATATTTATAGTTTACGGACAATAAGCAATAAACGAAACGCTATTTTTTGAAGGTGTTTAATTGTTAATAACTTTTGGATTTTTTTATGTGCTAATTCAATTTTTTAGCACAATGGTCTAGACATTATTCCGAATCGAATGAGCTAAACCACATAATTTTAGCAGTAGTATGTCGAATTAACACCATTTTTAACTTGTCGACTAGACTACTATATCTATACTTATAATAAATCTGTAGAGAAGTCAATTCTGTACATGAAATATATTTCCAAAATAACTATCAGGGGGTGATTAGGGATCGATACTGATGCCAAAAATGCAATCAGTAAAATTTTTGTCTGTCTGTCTGTCTGTCTGTCTGTCTGTCTGTCTGTCTGTATAAACTCTATAGAAACAAAAACTACTCGACGGATTTTAACGAAACTTGGTACAATTATTTGTCATACTCCTGAGATGGTTATAGTATACTTTTCATCACGCTACAATCAATAGGAGTAGAGTAGTGAAGGGAAATGTTGTCATTTTGTTTAAGCGCGCTAATCTCAGGAACCGCTGGTCCGATTTAAATAATTCTTTCAGTGTTAGATAGTTCATTTATCGAGGAAGGCTATAGGCTATATATCATCACGCTAAGACCAATAGGAGCGGAGCACCACTATTCCACGCGGACGAAGTCGCTGGCAGAAGCTAGTATAACATAAATGTAACGAAAATGAAATTATAAATTATAATAATCACCGCGAAATTCTTGATATAATTAAAATTCCGACATACGTAATGAGTTATTGACCTATGGCACCAAAACAATAAACAGGTCGCTGACAGTGACCGTGGGTAAACCATTTTGGGCACATCACGATAGTTATTGTTGCTATAACGAGTCATACTGGCCATTCATAAGCCCGATTCGTCAGCTGAACCGCTAACCTATTTTTTTTAAGCAAAAATGCACTTTATGCAGACGTTACTCGAAGAAAGATATTAACATCAAAGTTCACGTAATTTGTACTTTATACATACGTATGTATGAATGTCATATACCTAATAAACGTGTATGTGCATATTTTTAATGATATAAAAACATATGTAGATTTATATTTATTCTAATCTATAGAAACTTATAATAATTATATAAATGTGAGGAGGTTCCTGTCTCTGGAGCCCTAACCACCGATAGCTTGGACCCTGTTCCCGATATCGGTGGATCCCTGTTTTTTATATTTTTAAATGTTTTTTATAAATTTTGTATAGAAATATTTAAAAATTTAATGAATATGTGATAAAAATGAATAAACGGAATATAAATAAAACTTATTACAAATCTTACGACTGGAAAAATAATAATATAGGTATTAGAAAAAAATATCAGTTTAATCATGAATTTTCAGATAGATATCGCGTTTATTTTTGGCACCGCAACGGAATACGTGTCTTCAAAACATTCATATTACTAAAACTATGAATAGAAACTATTCATAAACGTTAGTTTTTCATAATTTTGAAGGCGTTCAGTTTGTGATTAATTCCTCAACAAAACGACTTCTTTGATTGCGGTTAGTAAGGGAAATCCAATCGAACTATAATCAATTAATTATTAACAATTGATTGCTCGATGATCGTGGAAGAGTACTACATAATGACATATTATTTTATTTACTACAGCCAATCGTATGACTGATTAATATTTCTGAGTACTATATTTTTCCTTGCTTTCTACTGCCGCAATGACGTCATAGAACCAGCTGGTGTTTACTTTCTATGTACATAATAATACATACATACAAGTCATGGTCAATCGCTTCCCATTCGACTATTATATTTTACTAGCTTCTGCCCGCGACTTCGTCCGCGTGGAATAGTGGTGCTCCGCTCCTATTGAATTTAGCGTGATGATATATAGCCTATAACCTTCCTCAATAAATGAGCTATCTAACACTGAAGAATTTTTCAAAACGTAGCAGTAGTTCCTGAGATTAGCGCGTTCAAACAAACAAACTCTTCAGCTTTATTATATTAGTATAGATAATCATTTTTTTATCTTGCTTACAGATTATGTAATTCCAATATTTACGTAGGTGTCTATATTTTTCCCAGTACTTTAGATTCGTGATGATAAAGAACTCAATTAGTAACAAATTGTTGTTATTCAAATCATTACATGAAAGACGTCATATTAGCATAAAGATAAAAAGCAAAAAATTACCGCTGTGTTACTTGTGTTACGATTTATTATAACAACAATAGGCACGTTAGACTGGTATACATTTATAGTTTACATTTAAAATCTGGTTACGATATTAATGCGTGATAAATTATATAAGATTGATTGTAATTTCATCATCATATGCCTAGCCTTATCCAGACCATGTGAAGGTCAGCTACAGCTACCACTAGTCACATGGAACAGTCGGTCCAAGTACCACAGTGGTAACGTCTTTACTTAGGCTCAGACTTAGGCAGTCGCTTATCTGATCTCCATAACCCAGTTACCGGGTGACACGATACCGTTTGTCTTGGTTGTGTTGTCAGACTTTTTGGCTTCTAACTATAACAAATGTCAACGATCTATAAATGACAGCCAGTCTAATGTTTATAAGTGCTTTCCGAGGCATAGAGGAGCCTCGTTATATCAGATGGTAACCCATCCACGGACCTACCGCAGCTGCTCAGCTTAACTCTGATTGATTGATGCGTGCGGCTCTTATTTACCCATAAGCTCTCAACTAATTCTATAATTAACTAACTCTGCAATTACAATGCATCGTATCTATTATATTCCTCGCATGCAAGATATGTTGGCAGAGCTGGCATCCGTTGATTAACGTAATGTAAACGGAAGTATTTTATGTCTATAGGCACATCTAAGTAAAGCCAGTCTCTCTTTCAACATACACGCTGGCTTCTTATATATTCATACATAAGAAAGAATACCCATATCAATGTAAATTTCTCTTTTCAATTGCAACACACTACCAGGGGTCATCTTGCATCAGAATATTTAAAGTCATACTAAAAGTCACACAATGGTTTTGTAATAAATAAATTATTATTATTAATCTATTTTATCCATAAGTCGGAAACGGTAAAATAAAAATACCATATCAGATTTTATCTAGGTAGATTAATTATTAATATAGAACTTGACATTGAAAATTTAAATCTTACAATCGTAACCGTTTATTATTATAGTAATGTTTTGAAAAAACAAATGCCTATTTGTATTTATTATATCAGCTTTCACCTCTATAGGCAGATAGCTCAAAATACCCAACCTGACTCTGGTTGATTAAGTCATTAAATACAAGATTGAGACCAGAAACTTAGATGCTATGTGTCGACTGATATCCTAACTATAATATAATATTATTGTTTGTTTATTTCACTTTCACGCCTAAATTGCTGAACCGATTATATTCTCAATGATGTCATTATATCACGGAACAAATTCTTAGATATATATGTAAATCTAGTAGGTACGTTTGTAGGTCATTCATTCATAATATAGAACCTATTCACAAGCAATATTTATATAAATTCTTTTGCAAGACACGGCATGTTGTATAGGTCGCGCCTTGTTCCGGTTTTTTCTAAACTCTTATGATGTGCTAACTCATAAGACTTACTGGAATTCTCTCGAGAACTTTCTTTGCAACTCGTTTTGTCATTAGTCAAACTTACATAAGCTATGTCATTAGTAGACTACGGTAGAATGTGGGTCCACACAACGAACCATTACGACGCCGACGCGTTGCATAACTATCCGAGAACAAATCGATATATGAAGTATTTTATCGGTTACGATATCGATTAGTGCGGTATTGATTTCAGCTTGAAGGTTGGATATAAAAATGTTTCAGCAGTTATTTTTATGGAAACAGTAGCACTTCTTTGATTCATCCTTTATATTTCTTCATATTTTTTATCGTCTGTTTACTAAATTATAATATGTACATGAAAGTAACTCTGTCGGTCTGTGATGTTTTCACAGTAAAACGACTGAAATAATTTGGAATAATTTTGGTACCTATTTATGGGATAGATTAAAAACTGGGAAAGGACATAGGATATTTTTTATCCAGATGCGTGAAGTATTTTCCTCGGGATGCGAGCGAAACCGTGGGAAACAGCTACTAACTAATAAGAACATAGACATACGTCCTTGACATGATAATTTGTCCTTGATGTTTATTGGGCATGTATTATGCGGGCGTCGCCGCGGTAACAACATAAATAAAGTACCGGCTTCTAAAAACATCCGATGCGGTGAATAGGATATCAGATAAAAATAAATACAGTTGAATCTGCATAGTAAATATGTAATAATAACCTTGTAGATATTAAGCTAGTTTATTGTTAGCCTTTCACGGTAAAAAACGACTTAACCGATTTAGATAAAATTTGGTATGATGATAGATTAAAAACCCGAAGAGATAGACCGATATGTTGTTAATTATACGAGAGGCAGACGAACACATGTTTTCTCCACCCTTTGTCTATGGAATATGTATATTCCGTTGTAGTTTATTAGCACATATACACCCTTGAATTTATTTCAATGTAACACAGTAGCTTTAGTTTACTTTAAACCAATAAAAGTTTTAATAAATTGTACCTAACCATCATTATGTCGTAAGGCAAAGGGCACACCTAGCGAAGGTTTGGTTGCAACACGTACCTACATACTGACAACGTGGTAATGACCGTAACGGATAAACGAAGTAAATGTCACATAGGCTTACCTTATGTGGGTCACGTCAAATCTATTATAATGGGATTACAAAAGATGCGTTTGCGGAGGAGCTCGTGGCTAAGTAACAGCGGCACGGGTCTATCGATCAATGTTAAGCTGCGCTTGTCGCGATGGGTGTGACAATAGGTGACCATCAATATCATACCGAGACTTCTCCGTCAATTAGAAATCACGCTAAGCCGTTATTCCCAGTTGTCATTTTTAGATCTTTGACAGTAATTACGGGTGACCAGAAACCAGAAAGTCTGACAACCAGTAATGCCAAGGGGTATCAATTGTATTACACAGAATTTGGATTGTGGAGAACAGTTAGGCAGTCGCGCAGTATAAAATGCTGGTATACAGCTGCATCTGGTTAGACTGGAAGCCAACCCCAACATAGTTGGGAAAAGGCTAGGCAGATAATGACTGAGGAAGTTCAATGAATGAAGTTCTCTACCTCAAAATTATATGTTTACATAATCTTCGTCAACAGCAGTTACGATTCACTTATTCCAAAAATACTTTGGGAAGGGTTTTGAAGTCAAGAGTTTTTAAGTTTTAAACTACCTGGCAACGCATTAAAATTATGTATTACAAAACAAATAAACATTTTGCTTTGATCAAATGTCTAATTAAGGAAAATCATTAGTTTTATTTATTAATAATAATGATTCTTTGATCACACCGTATGTTGTTAAATAAAATGATATTATAATATAAATTTGTGAAAACATAAAATTACGTGTCATTAGTTTGAAGCAATTTATTTGCAATTGCAAATTCACTTTCAATTAAGAAATCTTTTAGGTACTTTATTTTGGTTTAAAATTATTTTTTTTACAAATTATTTAGCCCTAACCATTGGTAGCTTGGACCCTGTTCCTGATATCGGTGGATGATTATTTTTATAATTTTGAATTATTTTTTTAAATTAACAATTAATACTAATGTACAAAATAAGTTTGTAAAATCAATAACGAACAATAGTAATTTAAATTTAAGCTTGATTTAACCACCCACCTCACCATCATGTTAACTGAATTGTACTGGAACAAAGGATACTCACGTAACATAATTTATTCCTTAACTTGTCAGTGGTAAGAAACATTACGACAAATATTATGAATGAAAACGTTTGTTCAATACTCAGTTATCAACTTATCATTTAAAGCACCCAGTTGTACTCATAAAGGTAGATAAAATATAGGATTGGCTATGCTTATAAATTACTTCCTCATTCATATTATGATGAGACACCCATATGCGCAAACGCACGTAGTCGGTACCTGCCAATTGATTTTTGCACATTATAAATAATTTATCAAGACATCTTGTATTGTTGAACTGTAAGTTATCAAGGTCCAAGATTTTTATCGTTTCATGCGAAATGTAATTCTGAATACAAATTATATCAACGTTTTTATTTTGGTATGTGTGCCAACTTAATATGCTTAGTAGACTTTATTGTTTGATGCGGAATAAGCATAATATATAGAACATTGGTATTGCTTGACGTGTTTTTTATTCTTGTTACAATAAAAGTAGGTTTTTAATACAGCGACCATCTTATTTTCACATGAAATAAAACATAAAGCACCTTATTTAAGTAAATATTTTTTTTAAACGTATAAAAAAACAAACTTAGGGATTCTTGACCTCTTTATTTCTATTATTCGTGTTATACATTTCCATAATACGATGTAGTGATTATTGTTCTATTAAATTGCGTTATCAACTAATTTCATAAATAATCTACTATATAAAAGAAATACTTCATTTTCAGACACGGTTTATCGCATTTCCCGAATATTCTCGAACAAAAGGTTAATTCTGTTTTTTGTTGTACTGATTTGAATGAAATTTGGTAAGTAGATGTCCTTTAATACAAGTTAATATTTGTTCCCTAGGAAACCTACGTGGGAACAAGCCATAGTCTGTTTCAATTGGCTTTACGAAAAATGTAAACAAAGTCGTAACCTATTTAGTTCTAATTCTGCCACAGAAATTAACAAAATGGCATAAGGATGGCGCATTTATGTCAATTTCACGCTCTAAACATCATAATTCATCATTTAATGCAATTTTATTTATCTACGTGGGAAAATGAGACCATAATAGGTTATGATTTTGTACAGACCATAGTTGTACACAGTTTGGATATAGGTACAAACTCTTTGTACTTATTATGTTGTTCCACAGTGCATGAAGTCCGTGAATAATTAGATTTTAAACAGCCGATACTAACTTCGCCTCTTGACCTGGAATATGGTAATGCTTACCGCATTTCCATTCATATCCCTGTTTGTTTCATTATTTGAGAAAATTGAAGCAATGTTGATACTCAATGGTTGATATGAAAAATCGGAATATAATTTGTAGTGTTGTAAACAGTAGAAGCCCTGTATTTTAGACAACTGCAAAAACTTAGGTGATAAGACTCTGCTACTTTCCTTTCTTTATCGTAACTTAATATTATAAATGTCAAATTGGATTTATTTCACCAGCATTCCAAAGGAACTACTGCACGCACCCGGATAAATATTATGTTATAATCTTCGCCGAGTTTCTTCATACCTTAACCGTTTTACCGTCAAAGCGTAACAAACAACTATCGCATTTATAATATTAGTAAGGATTTACATTGCGTTATTCTTCCGCTAATTATAACAATGAAATACAACACATGAACCATTTTATTTGTATAAAGCTGCTACTACTACTTACTAGCTGTTCCGAGCGAACTGCTTAACGCACCCTAATAAAAAGTAGCCTATGTCCGTCTCCCAAGCCCCATCTTTCTCCATACTAAATTTCATTTAAAACGTTTCAGGCATTTTACCGTGTAACAAAAAAACAAAGTCAATTTCGCATTCATATATATACTTCTTAGTTATCAGTAATTCGGCCTATCTATAACGATATTCTTAAGGCCACCGGTAATTGTAACACAATACCGACCTGTATCCTCCAATAACGCACGGTATTAGAGGAACATGATACTTAAAATATGTTACCGACAGTTACTAACACTGGAAAAGGAAGGGAAACCTTATAATTTAATTCAGGCCTTATGTTAATATGCATTACAGAATATTGACGTTGAAATGCCGACCTAAACCACTTAACTGTCGAAATTAAGGAAATACCTTGATTAGTTAAATAAAAATAAAATATGTAACGGACTAGATTTTGCCCGCGGTTTCACCTGCGTTCCGGGGAAACTACTTAACGCACCCAGATAAAAAGTAACCTAAAACCTTCTCCAGGGTCCCTTCTATGTCCATAACAAATTTAATACAAATCTGTCTAGTCGTTCACGCGTGATGCCGTAACCAAGGGAAACAGGAATTCATTTTTATAAGATTAAGATTATTGTTGTAGACAAAAAAAATACAAATAAAATAATGACTTATTTAATAAGCTGCTTATTGGCAGTTACAAGAAAATTAAAAAGGAAAAATTGACAGTATATAGCCTTTATCGTGTAGGGAACAGACCACAAGAGCTATAGAAGAATTCAACTATAGAAAATAATGATTCATTAGAATTTAATTAAAAATATTTATTTGTATGCAATTTTTCAGGGTTCCGTAGTCGACAAGGAACCCTGATAGTTTCGTCATGTCCGTTTGTCTGTCCGTGGCATAGCTTAGACGTTCTTAGTACTAGAATGCTGAAATTTGGTATGAATATACATATTGATCAAGCCAACAAAGTGGTAAAGTAAAAAATCTAAAAAAAAAACAAATTTAGGGTGCTTTCCATACACGTAAAGTGGCGATGATTTTTTTCTCGTGTATCCCATTGTATGGAGTATTCTTAGAAAGGTCTTTAAAAAAAACAGGTGTGTGAAGAGCATTCATCCCTATCATCAACTAATATACAGGACTCTCCTCATACAGATAAGGCATGAGCATTGATCACTACGCTTGCTCAAGGCGGATTGGCAATTTCCGACTTTGAAGTCCAGGTTGCCTCACGATGTTTTCCTTCACCGTACGTCAGTGGTGTCTAAGATATACGCACATTCGTACTAGAGTCAGGTGCATTAACCACTAGGCTACCCCGACACTATGTTATTAAACTTAAACACGCTAAGACTCCACTAATTAGTTATCTACAGTATTTTTATCTAGACTTCCTTTTAATTAATCGCGCACCTATTCATTATAATACTTCCTATATATCGCCTTAATTATCGCGTTAACACGGCTCACTTATCAATTAACCAGATTACAGATCTTCAGACTATAATTTTACCACAGCTGGTCGTTAAGTTATTTGCAAGTAAAATAATTTATAGTTCAAAGGCAAATTGTCATGAGATTGGTGACGATGACCATTTGTATTCCAATTAGGTGTTTTGGAATACCTAATTGGTTATACCTTATAACTTGGTTCATTGGAATACAACGACCTTTTAAACAATACTTCTTTCGCGCGTTTTCACCCGCGCCGCGAAGCAACTACATGACGTATTCCAATGAAAAGTAGCCTATAACAGTCTCCAGAAACCCAATTCCGTTCAGCCGTTTTAAAAGCTTAACTAACAAACAAACTGAATTTCGCATTTTGATATTAGTTACTTTATTATGCGAAATTGGCGAGAATGATTTTAAAAGTCAACATACTCAACATTATTTTATAAACATAATGAGGATCAGTAATGTAATAGCAAATTCAATAAAACTAGTATCTATGTTATTCTTTATGACATAAGAATGATATATCTTTTTGAATTATCGAAATCGGACCATTACTTATGAAGATATTAAGTAATAAACATTTGCCGTTCCGGCCGCTAAAAATTAATGTCCGCGGGAGCGTGTGACGTCACTCCTACGGAACCGAGCGCAGTCTGCATTCATATTTCACTATTCGGCGGAGCTGCGACGCGGTTGGTCACTATATTTGGCAATTTATTTTACGTAAAGTGTTGTTAGAGTGTGTTTTGTGATATTTGAGTATAAAACGTCCTAAAATATGAGTATTAATAAAGTAGAGGCTGGTTTTGTGCGAGCTCAGTCAGATAATCTTCCAAAGGTGGATTCTTTCGTGACATTTGATTATCTCAGTAATCTAGTTCTAAGTTAATCTACGTTATTATTCTATATAATGTACACGTTACAATGGTGTATAATTCTCATACTATTTTATTCTCCCAAGTTGATAAATTTAGCAAAAGAAATGGTCGAGTGCCGTTTGTTTGTTTACGATCGGTTTCTGGTTTGTGTACGTTTTTTAATTTTTTTAAGTATGAAAATGTAGGTTTAAAGCATATATATTATTTAAGTTTATTCTCTATACGCTAACGTAACCAATGGTGTTTTTTATTTTGAAATTGCTATAATACTTTTCTTTTGGCAAACGTTTTTATCGGGAAAGATCCGCGGCATTTTAGACGCGCTGACAATCGGCTGCGCTGCGACGTAAGTCCCACATCACGGCTCGCGAACGCCTTCGTGCAAGTGGTTAAGATATTGATTTAAAATCTTTAGGCCTCCACACAATCGGCTATTATCGCGGTGAATCGCTGTACATTGCTGTGAACTCTCAAAAACTCTTGAGAGTTTTTCATCCAACGCAGCAATGTATAGCAAATCACCGCGATCATCGGTGATTGTGTGGAGGCAGCAGTAGGTAGGTGTAAAAAATAATGAATATAATGTATTGGTACAGAAATCTTGATAAACAAATGTTGTTTTCGTTCATTCCTATGCGGATCATTTCGCGGATGGCTATTTAACCAACTTGCGCTTTATTTAGTTCATAGTTCCCTATATACTTGTCGATCTATAACGGAAACCTTAATATTGGTTTTCAATGGCTATTTTTTGCCACCTCGTTCATTGTTACAAATAATTCATTCAGTATGTACCTACTTAGGATGGCTTGAAAAAATCATCATCAATCATCTCTTTACAACAGGATACCATTTTGAAGAAGTTTTGCGTTTTTCGGCACGTTAAAAATAATTTTTCTAAGGTAATAATAGAAGTATTTGTACATTTTGGCACTATACAATATTAATACATGTTTGAAAAGGTGAATTAGACACAAATCGGACACTTAATTTGTTTGAAAGTCACAATTAATCAAACAAAACACTGCGCGCCATACTGCTGCCAACGGCTAACCGTAGGAGTGACGTCACAGCTATCGCGGCGACCGCTCGGTGAACTTCGCTAGTAATTTGGTCATAACTTCGTCAATTTTTATCGTAGATCAAAAATTTTTGCACTGTATGTTAAGGATTACTTAGCTCTACAAATCTGCATTGTCAACTAAAAACGTTACGGATCCTCATTGAAAATTCTACAATATTTTTACGAAAATATTATCTTTACTGATCGTAATATAAATATATCGTTAATGATGTATAATGCCCTCCGAAGGGGGTGACGATGTGCGAAAGTTGCTGCAAGCAGTTGGATGCATCAAGCTGAAAACCGGGTGATATAGCACAAGTTACGTAAGTGGACGAATATTAAGTAGGCTGATGATGATGATGACAATTATGTTAGAAATAACTACGACAAAAATTCTTAGACAATTACACTTCAATGGGTAAAGCACGCTTAGCCAAAAACTATATCTCTTAACTATTTTACCCTAGAGTTGATATTCCGTAGTAGGTAAATATAAATATTAATTTTATGTACCTATAACATAATTTAATAAAAAAATGCTCAAGCAACAATTCGTTTCATGACGCAGGATGGCAGGAAAATCTATATCATCCATACCGACCTGAGAATAACATGTTCGTAATATGATCTCCATTTATATAAGAATAACTCATCAATTGTACCAATCAACAATAAAGTTTATTTTCCACTGTGTTACGTCAGAAGTAGTACGTAAAAGAATAACAAAATGTCACGTATGTAATTATTTAAATAGGATTTAAATATGGTTGATGATTTGGCCGACCGCAGCTACCTACGTCGTCGTCGATTCCAACCTGTTATAATTAGATAATCAATTAGTGCATGTTTTGCCAACACTCCGTTTATTGTTATTGTAATAATTAAAACAACGTTTAAAACAAACTAGAATAAACACGTTAACAATTTACGTACAAGTTGCAGCATAAACCCTAACAAATTGAATCTTAACTTAGTAATATACTCGTTTAATTTATATTTTAAAAGTAACGCAGTGTTTGTCTATTATAGTTTCACGTGTAGTTAGTAGCAGAAGCGATTTTGGTGAAATTTTTAGTATGCGCATGAAATAATTGTATAAAAACAGTAGGTCCTTTATATCTTGATCAAGCTACATACATATGCCATATTTTTATTTTCCATGCAAAGTACTAATTTTCACTTCCTTGCTTTTCAGTCTGTTAAATAAAAATATTAAGACCTAAGAAATAAATGCGGAAAAGCGTAATTTATATATCAACTGTCAATTATGAAGGCATTTAAACAATATAATGTTACTGTAGTTAATTTGCGGTAACTTCTTCCTATTATATGGCAGATAATTAATTAATTTCTAATCGCTTCTGTTGGCATATAGAAATAAAGTAAACAAACCGCGAGGGAACTAGAATTTTCTAAGGCTTGTCATTAGAGGTTTAATAGTTCTAGACTGATGACAAGTTAATGGAACTCTTCAGAGGTTGATCAAATCTTCCACTATTTAATAGTTATTATATTTTCTTCATAAGAGTTGGAACCAATGATTTGTATGAAGATTTGTAGGATATCCTACTGATATTATAAATGCTGATATTATAAAAGTTTGTAAGTATGTTTGTTACTCTTTCACGCATAAACTACTGAACGGATTTGAATGAAATTTGGTACACACATACTTTACAGCCTAGATTAACACGTAGGTAGAATTCTTTTTGGGTTTATAAGACGAGAGAAAAAATATGATGTATTTAGTAAATTATTTGAAAGTTGGGTGCAATTTTAACATTAGTCGAGTAAATATAGTCTGTCCTTGAATTCATTTTTTTAAGTTTAATTAATTTTATTTACATTGTTAACCATGTTTACAGTATAAAAAATAAGAATAATAAATAAATGTACGCAGGGACAATCGCCGGTCATGTGTCACCATCACATTTAATTAAAGTTGTCTCAAAGGGCCTCTGCGTGTTGGCTTCGGCCCCACGTTCGCCTTCCAAAGGTTCGGGACTCTGTAGTCCCGTGCAAGGCAGAGAAATAATTGAATTGAATTCATAGTATCAATTTTGTTTAGGGTTAGTTTTTATGATTATGTAATCTACTCTTGAAGCCATATATCATCAATCATACATATTTTGTTTATGATTAGAAAAACTATTAAGAGTTTCATCATCAATATTAAGAGAACGACTTTATGATGCATTGTCATGATGATTCAATTTTATTAACATTACTATAATAATAATACTATATAATTATTATGTAAACGAAACACAAATGGTACTTTTGAATTGATTTCCTGTTAAATTCTGAAACACAATGATAGAGTTTTTCTATTTAAGTTTTTGTCTTCAATAAGTCATGTTTTATTATGCAAATGAGTTAATTGAATTATCTACTAGTTGTAGGTAATATAATGTGATGTTTACTTTGACAAATGGTTTTCGTTGTAGATACTAATGAAACAACAAAAAAATATACATAATCTTTAATTGGTCAATAAATATTCTATTTTCAAAAAGTCGTTACAAATGCATCTCATCATCAGCCTATATATTGTCTCACTGCTGAGTACAGGCCTCTTCTCATACAGAGAAGGCACGAGCATTGACCACCACGCTTGCTCAAGGTGGATTCGCGATTTCAGACTTTAAGTCCAGGCTTCCTCACGATGTTTTCCTTCATCATCATGAAATTAGATAGAATAGAATATGCTTGTACACCAAAAGAAATTATTTTTACAAATGTCTTATCGCTAAAAGCGATATCTTCCAGACAACCGTAGGATGGACGGGAAAGAAAAATTATTTCAGTATGTGGGTGAAACCTAGCTGTATCCCGCGAAACAGCTAGTTTTTAATATAAAACTACGGTAACTGACCGTGGTTACTCGACCATAGCGAGATACTATACCTACTTTCAAGCTTTATGTCGTTGTTTTGTTTGTTTCTTTTCGTTTGCTCTACTGGCCGAAATAATGAGGTACAATGAACTTACAATCGCCACAACAATCGCCACGGTACATAATTGGCGTATCTCACAAACATATTTTTTTGTTACGGTTGTAGTTCAAATTACAGTTGTTATTTCAAGTGCTAGACCGGGGATTCCGGTATAGATTTATTTATTTTTCCATAATAAATTGCTAAAAACTATAGATTTTTACACCGCTAGTGACGTATGGTCATATTGGTCATAATTCTTAATTGCATATTTTTATTTCATTTCAGAAAACAAACAGATTCTGAAGAGTGTGTCAGGATGCTTCAAGCCGGGGGAGCTGACTGCCATCATGGGCCCTTCTGGAGCCGGCAAGACCACTCTTCTAAACATCCTAGCTGGTTATTCGTAAGTATTACAACTTATACTTATAGTTCCAAGAACTACTTCACAAAACTCGGATAAAAACTATCCTATAACATTTTCCAGGTTTTAATCTATCTCCATAGATACCAAATTCCATCTAAATCGGTAAAGCCGTTTCACCATAAAAGTATAACAAACAAACGAGGAAAACTAATATAATTATAAATGCGAATGTTTGCGAGGATTTATGTATGTATGTTTGTTACTCTTTCACGCAAAAAATCTTAAATCAATTTGGTCAAAATTTGCTACAATGAATTAACATATAAAATACTTTTTACGCGGGTGAAACAGCGGGATACAGATAGTAATATTCCTAACTATTCCTATAATGCAAATATAACATTGCCTTCCCGTTTGTTACGATAATACGACAGTTGAACACACAGTAAACCACAGTTAAAAATGCCTCCAGTTTGGACAATAGCTACAAACTGCAGTCTACATTTGGCACAAATCCATAGCCAGATGTTTCACATCTTTTAATTCTTTATTCCTAATAATAGATACTTTTTGACTCATTGTCATGACCATGGCACTATTAATTACTAGGCAGAGCTGATCTCAAGGCTTGTATTGATAAACCACGTTCACGATAAATATACCTAGGTAAATTTATCTATGCCTTTATCTAACTCTGTTACTTTTTCAAATTTTTACAAAGAGATGGAAATATTTAATATAATAATCGTATTTTATGATTTAGGACTAGCGCATTCCGCTAGCTGCTTCGCTCACGTGGTCTATCGAAATTCAAATTAAAAAATATATTTAGAGTTTCATACAAACTTTGGCCCCTTTTATCACCCCCTTAGGGGTAGAATTTCGGAAAATCCTTTCTTATCGGATGCCTACGCCATACAAAGAACACCTTCAAGTTTCAGGTTTCTACGATCAATGGTTTAGGCTGTGCATTGATCCATCGGTAATTTATGACAAAGCATTTTATATTTATATGCAGGAGAGTAACATATTATAGACTTCGATTTCTTTTTTAAATAGTTTTTTTTTTTAATAATATGTAAGCCTTATGATCATCTATAAGTGTTCTAACAAAAAACAAATTCTGCGGTGTGCTGCCGTTTTTATCACATTAACACGGCCGTGACTTTACAAGCGTGGTAAATCCCATCTGATCACCCGTGTCGGTGAGTAACCAATTTTTCATAGTATCTGTTGACACTAAAAATTCGCTGATAGGTTTTAGGAAATGTCAAAACATTGCCTTTAATCCGCATATTATAAAACAGTAACTAGATCAGGTGATTCACTGGCTGAAAGACACCATAGAACGTATCCCCACGCTGTGGGCGGAGCAGGAAGAAGTGTCAGACTCTTACTTACTAAAACCCATCCATATTTCTTCCGTCACCCCTTGCGATTCGAATTCGCGGTAACTCTTTTGAATAATCCCCTAAACAACACAATTCAGATCCTAAACCAGTGATCCAACAAGTTTAAAATTAGCGGGAGTACCGCCCGCTCGGTGAACCATTAGGTAGGAACCCCCAAATTTCGCTAATCTCTGAAACCACCAGTCTTATTGCAAATTTTTTTTTTGCATTTGATAGCATAATTCTTGAGGAAACTTATAGGCTATTCAACATCATGTTATGACCTTTTGGAGCTGACTAACAACAAAAAAGAACGAGCAGGCAATACGACGCTTTGAAAAAAAAGATAATAATTATTATTTGGGTCGGGAATCAAACTGCCGGGCACAACTAGAATATTTTTTCCAAGAATACCATCAGAAGATTACGCATAGAGTTTATAGAACAATAAGGCTTCGCTTGGAACAAAAAGTACCATTAGTAGATAGGTACATAAGAGATATAATTCGTCACTAACATAGGAATCGTGCATTGGCTACTTCGTTAGTCATCCACAGTCCCCAGCTGGAAAAATATTACTCATACTTGATAATATGTCTGTTTATGTATTTATATAGTAGGTACACCATGCGACACGATTTTCATTGACGTAGGAATATTTTGTAATGTACTTATTTATTTTTAACTTTTGTGACCCATTATTAAAATGTGGTCAGATTCTGAATTATGGTGAAATCGACAAAGTTTACTAGTATTTAAAGGAGATTGATAAAACAGGTGTTAATAAACCTTAAAATAATGTACCAATTGAAAGATGACATTTAGTAAAGTACTATTTAGATTTAAGGGTATTTCTCGTGAAGTAATTTTCCATTAGCTGCCAAGCCTACTTAAATCAGGAAATAAGTATGCGTCATTGTACTTATTGTAATTCAAATAATTTTAAAATTTTAATATGTATTTGTTTACTTAAATACATTAAATGTACTCGTAAAACACGTGAACACGCAAATTATTAGGTACAACAACCGAATAATATAGTCTGGCCAAAGATCAGCTGATATTTTATTTTATAAGTTTCATCACAAATGGTAGTGTCAACAAAACAAGAATCCTTTCCTGTTTTTTTTAGTAGCCTACTATGTTGATATAATTTAAATTACTATTTTAAACGACACATTGTCGCTGACAAAAGGACAGGGCCATTTAAGTGATCAAGATACCAAAGACACGGATGGACAGACATTGGTATCATATTAGCCCTTTTGGCTCTGATATTTGAATTATGATATATTGTTACGGGAATTTTGTGAGTGAATGAGTTCCTTAGACCCTGGGGGCCTACCCTAACTTAACGAAAACGAAGTTTCGTTTGAAATTCGGAACCTTTCCTTGTCAATTTTAGGGCGGTAAGGTTCAAACAATTGTTATATATGGATAGTATAAGTACATCCCTCTTTGTACAGAGCATCAAATCGCACCTTACCGCACCACAAAAAAAGATATCGTCTGTTCTCGGTCGTTCCGAAGCTTCGTTTCGCTAAGTTAGAGTATGCTCCCTGGAACGCAAAGTGTTTAAGGATGGGTTTTAGTCAATGAAATTCTGGATGAAGTCGGAAGAGAGGATGATGACGTAAGGTTCATACAAGTAGGTAATGTAATGATCTACAAATGGATAGATTATTAATAACTAACTTCCCGCTAGCGGCTTCGCCCGCGTGAGTTAAAAAATGACCGAGTTTCATACAAAATTCCCCCCCCCCTTTTTCCCCCTCGGGGGTAGAATTTATCAAAATCCTTTTTTAGCGGATGCCTACGTCATAACATCTACCTGCATGCCAAATTTCAGCCCGATCCCTCCAGTGGTTTGGGCTGTGCGTTGATAGATCACTATGTCAGTCAGTCAGTCACCTTTGAGTTTTATATATATGTAGATTTAGACTAGCTGTTGGTCTAGTGTTCTCAGAACGTGACTGCTGTAAAAGGGGTCTCGGGTTTAATTCCCAAGTCGGGCCGAGGAGAACTACTTCGCGTACAAGGATAAAACTCCTGTCTTTCTCTAGGTTCTACTCTATCTCTATACCAAATTTCATCTTAATCTATCCAGCCGTTTCAACCTAAAAGCGTAACGGACAGAAAGACAGACACACAGAATTACTTTCGCATTTATAATATAAGAACGTGGACTTTTAACCGTATGGTTCGTATCCTGGATATGAATGCCGCAAAATAAAAACAAAAAAGGACTTAAGACGAAGGTAATGAACAAATATCCTTTGATCTTAAACATAATGCGAAATAAAAACACGCACAAATAAAATAATAAAACAAAGCTGCGTGGTTTTATTGTTGTTACCAAAGATTAATGTTTCATATTGTGTCCTGATAAAAAGATAATGTCATACCTACTCGGTACTCGTCATGTTCTTGTGGTGCCTAGGTATTGCATTTTTTAAAACTGGTTCAAAAAGACTAATTAATTAAATTATATTTTTAATTCATTCGTAACTCATATAAATTAATGTTTTAAATATATCTTAAAAAAATAAAACATTTAAAAATATAAAAAAAATATTATCACCGACCTAATAGGTACGTTATTACAAATGGCACGAAATGGTATCCCTTTATACCGACTACCGAAGAAGGGTAATGTTTTTTCTCACTTGTATACTAAAGTGTAATTTGTTTAAGATATTCAGTATATTTTTGCATTGTATAGGCATAAAATCTGTCGTAAAAAAATATTTTATCCCATTCACTATCTGTTATACCTACAGATAAAATGTTTCAACACTCGCCGTGTATCGCTAGGTTGCATTACTGGGAACCTGTTAAAATACCATTTGTGCTATTTTCGTTACAAGTAGGTGTACTTGTTTGACATTTATTTTTAAATCAACAGGTGAGAATTACAAATAATTATACTTTTGTAGAAATACTTTTGTGGCAAATGCATCTTTATATGCATTTTGTTCAAACAAACGGTCTCTTCATTGAGAGTCAACTCTTTGATTACGATAATTAAATAAAATAATTTAATCTTCCTAGTTTGATTATAATATGCTAGAAATTATATTTTATCTGTTAACGTCAAAGAAAATTATTATCTTTGTTGTAAATTATCTGGTACTAGCTTTTCGCCAGCGGCTTCGCCCGCGTGGACATTTTTTTTACACCTTGGGTTACATTATTCAAGTTTTAGCAGGGATACCTAATTATTTCTGGAAATAAATATAGCCTATGACACTTCGTTAAGATGTAGCTTTCTAACGGTGAAAGAATGTTTAAAATCGGTCCAGTAGTTTTTGGGTTAAAACCCTACAAACAAACAAACAAATCTTGTCTCTCTATAATATTGGTATAGATCAACGTGCATAGTCCGCATGCAAACCATTCATTAATCATCCATTAATATATAACATTAATTGAATACTCATTATTTATTTTTTCTCAGAACACGTGGAGCGAAAGGCGAGATTTCCGTCAACGGTACGTGCGCGTGCGCTTCAAAGTCAACGGGCCGCGGCGGCGCGCGCTACATCCGTCAACACGACGACCTGCGCGCGCATCTCACTGTGCATGAAGCTATGTCTCTTGCCGCTGCCCTAAAACTGGCTGATTTCACCCCACATGAAAGGAAAGAAAAGGTGCGTTGTGATTTATCAACACCTTCAAATAAATAACACCCCTCTTTATGCGTCGAGGGTTAATTAACTCTTTAAGTCTAAACAAGTATATAAAATTGAGGTGAAATGCACATAAATTTTTACAAGGATACTTTACCTCATTTTTTGGAAAGTTCTTTTGTGCATCTGTCTGTCTGTTCGTTCGGGGTAATCTGCGAAACGACTGGATCGATTTTGATGGGACTTTTACTGGCAGGTTGAGCTGTAAGCTGTAGCTCCTGTAATAATTTAGGCTACTTTTATTTAAAAATAGAAAATTTAAAAATAATATAATTAGGTTTCCGTGCAAAAAAAACGAAGAAGAAACCAACCCTAGCCGATTTCTCCTGAGTGAATGAATATTAAATCTATTTGTAGTCCACACTATGTAGTTGAACAATTAATATTGTAAATTTTCTCAATATATAACTGTAACAACAACAGTTAGTTCATTTAAATTAACATTTGGTTTACAAAATAATACACAAAGCAATGACTGCAATAGACTAAGTAGAAAGTCCACTAACCCAAACTACAGTAATAGTTGTTCAAACTTTAGCAATAGTTAAGCAAGATAACAAACAGACTAACGGGTGACCATTATGGATAATAGTAGCCACAACTAAACGCGGTAGTGTGAAGCAATACTTTGCTAAATAAAAAAGTGTGGGCATACAAGTTATCTGATACTCGAACTATAATACAACATAGCAATTAAGCCGCCTCCTTACTACTTTCTCCTACTCATCATCTGCCTAGCCTTTTCCCAACTATGGGTACGGCTTCCAGTCTAAACGGATGTAACTGAGTATTAATGTTTTACTTGGCTTGTTTGTTCTCCACAATACAGTTACTGGGTAACACGATACCCCTGGTAGCCTTGTCAGACTTTCTGACCTCTCTCCCGTAAAGACTATCAAAGATCTACATATGACAGCCGCAACCACGAAGAAGTCTCGGTATGACATAGATGGTCACTCATTCACGGGCCAACCGCGGTGAGCGCTCACCTTGATCGACCGACCGGTGCGGCTGTTACTTATCCACGAGCTCCCCTCCCAGTTTCTCCCACATCTTTACCTTTAACTGTTGACATTATTTCAGGTCTACGAGATTCTTGCCCTACTAGGTCTGAGCAACACATCAATGACAGTCTGCCGGGACCTCTCGGGGGGTCAAAGAAGACGGCTTGCCGTAGCGTTGGAGCTGCTGTCTGACCCCTCCCTCATGTTCCTTGACGAACCTACAACGTAAGTTCAGATCATTAGATAACACGTTGGTTTTTAATTTAATTACTTATTGTCTCTGTGGTTTTCTGAGGGACTTACTTGAAACATTTTTACTTTTTTACTGGAGATGGGTAAAATAATGTGTGTGTTTTTTGTAATCCGAAACAGTTGAATGCTAACATTTCCTAAGAGTAACCTCCAATTAATGCATGATCAATATTGTCTTTTCAAAAAAAAATAGAAAGTCATACATATATAGATAAATACATGAATAAAAAACGTTTTCTACATCCTTGCTAATATTATAAATACTAAAGTAACTATGACTATCTGTCTATCACGCTAACGGCTAAACCAATTTAGACGACTTTTAGTATGAAGATAGCTTTTACCCTTTGAAAGGACAGGATATTTTTTATCCGGTGCGTGAAAAAGTTCCCTCAAGTCGCGTGTAAAACTGCGGAAAACAGATAGTATGATATAATTTTGTAAATATATATTAGTTTAACGCACGTGAATATATTTGTTGTGGTCTATGGTCTCCGTGAGGCGTAGCTGGCACACCACCAACGGACGTCAGACGATGAGATTCACCGATTAGATATACCTTTTGTTTTGTATAACAATGGTGTATTGTCACAAATATTTGGCCAAGGACAGGACGGTGCCAAGCTTCCATAGTTTTTATTTGCCATAAGGAAATCCTTAATGGCATTAATACTATTTATATCGAACGAATCGAGAACGTATCCCTCTTAATATTATAAATGTAAAATAACCTGTCTGTCTGTGACGCTTTCACTGTTAAACTGCTGAACTTATTTATATGAAATTTGGTATGGAAATAGATTAAAATCTGTAGAAGGTCATAGGATTTTTTAACTAGTTGCGCTAAGCCATTCCTTCATGTAGGATGCGAGTACATTTGCGTTATTTTAAAGATAGCTATCGTCAAGTTGTAAAATATTTCCAACGTCTGCAAATAAATTAAATTGAATTGTCTGTTTGTAATGTGGTTGTCTATTTATGTTGATACATATCTGACTGACCCTTTGAGGAAAAACATATATTATGTTATGTACCTACCATAAAATCTGAGTAGACCGCGGTACTAATAGGCTAAGCCACCTGCCTCTCGTGTACGAGTGTGCGGGTTCGACCTGGCAACTACCAATGTGACTTCCTGAAGTCATATATACTTTCTAAGTATATCTTAGACGTCACTGGCTAACAGTAAAGGAAAACATTGTGAGGAAACTTGGACTTAAAAGTCTGAAATCGCCAATCCCCCTCGAGCAAGCATGGTGATCAATGCTCATGCCTTCGTTGTATGAGAAGAGGCTTGTGCCCAGCAGTGGGACAATAATATAGGCTGATGATGATTATGAAGGTACACTTCCATTAAATTAATTCCTTGTCATCTTTCTTCACAGCGGTTTAGACTCCTCGGCGTCAGCATCTCTAATAGCTCTGCTGAACAACCTCGCTAGGGGTGGAAGGACCCTCATAGCAACCATCCACCAGCCTTCAGCCCTCATATTCGAGAAGATCGACACGGTATACTGCTTGCAGGCAGGAAGAACCTTGTACAATGGGCCGAGAGCGAGTATAGTACCAGCCTTAGCAAGCGCGGGGCTGCGGTGTCCGCCTTATCACAACCCGGCTGATTACTGTAAGTACCTACATACAGGAAAAAAAAATCAACCAGTGCGCAAATTTTGACAAAATAAACTTAAACACTTTTTAACAAACATGTATTTTTTAGTTTGTTAGTTAAAAAGTTATTGTTTACGAAACATATTCATTTAAGAACTTAGTTTGTTTAAAACTCGCCGGTCGGCTTGTGCGTAGATATCAGCTAAGTCGTATTGTACTCGTGAGCTCGCTCTCGTATCTTATGCTATATCTCTCTCTATATCTCGTATGCTTAGGCAATGCAGTGCTATTACGAATAGGATATGCCCATGTTTTACTTATTTCATAATAGCACATGAGTGAAAAAAAATGATCAAAACATAGTAATGTGTTCTATTACTGATACCGAACCACCAAAAAAATTGCGCACTGTTTAAAAACTTTTCCTTTATTTTATTTAGAAATAAATACAATTTCCCATTTACTAATTAATACATTAACTAATAATGTGTAAGTTTGTGGGGATGTATGTCTGTAGCTCTTTCACGTAGGAAACTACTGAATGAAATTTGGTACACACTTTTAAATCCTGGATTAGTACATAGGATACTTTATATCTCACTTTTCAAATTTTAATGCGGGTGAAATCTCGAAAAACAGCTAGTTTATTAATTCTTTACGTACAATATATTGTGCATTGGCGGTTCTAATGCTAAGAGGAATTTCTACTCCATACTTTAATTTCATATGCAGATTTATGTTGTGTTTGAATGCACATGCGCTATCATAAAAAATATGCAAATATGAATTATTATTTTTAATTTTGTTTAATTATATTCACGTTTAACTATATGCAGTTTTCTGCATGAGAAATAAAATTCTCGTTAAACTGACTGATTTTTCAAGTATTCATAAATGATTTTAACCCACAATTTGTACTTTGAACCAACTTATTTTTAATTTTTATTTTCAAAAACATGGACGGAAACTTCCAAAATATTACCACTAGTGCCTTCTGCCATATACAATCCGACAATCCAGCTAACAAATTTATATTCCAAGTCCACAAACTGTGCTAAATACATCGATATGAGTGACACATTACGTTCCTAGTACGGCTATCTATAAATCTCTGTACACGAATCGAATATTTAAATACCCATAAGGACTCCAGCCATATACAATTAAAGGTGCTTCATATTTATACGTCCATCTAACCATTTAAGGACCAACTTCACCAACAGATGGTTACCTAATCGGCCCGTTAAATAAAAACGTTTTTTAAACCACGAAGCGGGAATTTTCGTGTTATCCACTTCTTGTCCTACCTGGATTGGTAATCGACCGTTTTAGGAATAAAAAACCCAAATGATAAGGTATCCATCGTAAGACAGAAGTTTGAATTTATGGTAAACAGCTGTTTTGAGTTTGATTAAATGTTATCTTGATGGTGAACTTAGGCCTAAGAAATACAAGAGGTCTTGAATTAGTTTAATCTTTAATTTCACACCGGTCGCGCACGATGGGTAATATTACGTTTTAGATGTCATAGAAGAAATCATGTTACCCGGTTACTGGGTTGTTGAGGTCAGATAGGTAGTCGCTCCGTGTAAAACCCTGGTGCTCAGCTGCATTCGGTTAGACTGGAAGCCGATCCCAACGAATTCGGGTAAAGGCTAGGCAGATGATGAGGTGTTATAGAAGAGATCTTAAATTACGATTAATACACTCTTTTTAAAGACCTGCTTTTGTTGTAGATTTACTATTCATTCTTTATCGTCATGGGATTTTAAATTTAATATTTTTTTTAACCTAGTATCTTATTTAAATACCTGGGGGGCTAGACAAGTGGCAGTCGTTTCTAATCGTTCTGACGCTAACGCTTAAGCGTTTCTACTTATCAAATGCTCAGTCGATTAGAACGATAGAAAAAAATTACGAGAAGTTGTTTATGGATTGCTCTAAGGGCCTATACATGTGGCAACAAATTTAAGAGAATTACATTCATTTACGACTATTTTTTTTGACCTAGAGTATCGCACTTGAAATTTGTAGCCAAGTGACATTATTTTTAACAGACTTCAAAAAAGCAGGTTCTTTATTCGACCCGCATATATGTTTGTATATCCGCGATTTTCAAAAACTACTGATCCGATTTGGATATTTTTTTTTTATTTAAATGCATGCTTTGCAAGGAAGGTTTTAGTATATTTTATATTAGGATTTGATGAAGATCTTTGGAGATAGCCAATGGAACTCATCAATTTATTACTAACAGCAAAGGACCCGCGATCGTTGTGATTGTAAGCCTATGCATTGTTTTCACCATTACATTACATAACATCACTCCTCTAAGCTTTAAATAAAAAGCACAGGCATGGAGTAAACCCTCATTAAATTACAAACATTTTGAACTCGGTTTTACTTTTTGTAAAATAAGTTTTTAATAGATTTCGAAAGGAAACGTCATCCAATACAATTTTTTTTTTAGAATCCGTAGTCAAGTGGCATTGTTTGACAGAAGAAAACGCTTGCGAGCGTCTGAACGTAACGCTCGCTGAGCGAACGCAGACACCTTGTAGATAACTCTACAAAATGACCTTTGTGAATCAGCTGGTGAAGTGTTTTGGTATATTTTGTGATGAAATGTTTGTGAATTTTAATACTTATGTATTAAACTACACTCGCTTAAATTATTATGGGCTGCGCATAATGAGGAAGTGTTGGCTTAGGCGTCAGAAACGAAATTCTTCACGTCGATGTCTGCTGTTTCCCGCGGTTTCACCCGCGTCTTCAGAGTAAAAAGTAGCTTTTTCCATGGTCTCCGCTATCTCCGTACCAAATTTCATACAAATCGGTCTAGCCATTCACGCGTGATGCCTTGACCAAGGGAAATAGAGATTCATTTTTAGGGTTCCGTAGTCCGACAAGGAACCCTTATAGTTTCGCCATGTCCGTCTGTCTGTCTGTCTGTCTGTCCGCGGCGTAGCTCCGAGGTTCTTGTTACTAGGAAGCTGTTAAATGAAATTTAGTATGGATATGTATATTAATCACGCCAAGAAAGTGGTAAAATAAAATTTTGAAATATATTTTTTTTTAGGGTAGCTCCCAAACACGTAAAGTAGGGATGATTTTTTTTTCTCGCGTACCGCTCACCGCTCCGCTGTGGTGTATCGTTAGATAGGTCTTCTAAAAATATTATGGGTGTGTCAAGACCATTTTTCGGTTAAGTGAGCCATTTGCGAAATATCTAGATTTTAAGTGAAAATTTTTGTTCGATACGAGTTACCCCCCCCTCTAACTTTTGAATGGCTGTACCTAGAAATGTGAACAAAATCACAGACGTAGCACATGTAAGTTAAGTAAGCTTAACCGTTTACAGAGTTATAGTCGACTAACTAAGACCTATTACGGAACCCTACCGCGCGTGGCCCGACACGCACTTGGCCGGTTTTATATATATAGATGCACAATTTATTGTTCCGGGTGGTGTGATTCTATAAGCAAACATTCAATAAGATTTGTCTGGAATTCCGTGCTCATGCATCATTGCGAGGAACTAAAGGAAGGAGTAAAGGTAAGTTTATTATTGTTTACATTACTTATCGTCTGTTATCTCCCAAGTCTCAGACAGAGTATGGTCCTATAGTAGAAAAAAGCCTTACTACCTACCGTTCAGAAATAACCATTACCACAATAATTATAAGTAAATCAAAGTTATGTAAAAATACTATAATTATCTTTATAGAATACACAAATTCTTGTTCTTCAATGCCAGCTTGACCAACCATCGAAGTCACACTAATAATGGCCACCACGCTTACTTCTACAGCAGTTAAAGACTGCTGCTGCTGTTTGGACCACCTGCATGACACTGGTGCCCAAATATATTTTTTTATTCATTTTCCAATCAGCCCAATCCTAAATAAAGACGAGTTTTATAACCTTAAACTTATTGTTGTTAAATAGAAAGAAAGCGGTTCTTTGATGGGAATGCATACAAACACAATACATACAATAATTGTTCATAATGTGATGCCAGTAGTGGCGATATTGAATAAAACACTTTTGGTCGGTGGTTCATCTTTGGCCTTTATATGAATCCTACCAAAACTGAAAATTGCTCTGCACTAGCACGTATTCTCGGCTCTAATTACTAAACAATAACAAAAACGAAGTCCCTAATCATATCATGGTCATTGTATGATCCAAATAAATTAGTTTTAAACCTGCTGCAAATACTTTAAACTTTCGCGGTTTGCACCGAAGTCAATGGGACTATCGTTTTTGCGGTCACCAGTTGGCGCCACTGTTGAGTAAGTCCTGTGAGTCAACTCCGCAATATATACTTTTAATAGATATAGATACGATGTAGTGAACTCGCTGTAGATACTAACTAGTTACTACAACTGACTTTGAATGAACTGTTTTTAAGGCCCACTTATTTGGCACCTATTCTTGGCTTTTATGACAAAACAATAACATGTATTGAGCTATAAAGTATATCTGCCTAAATTCATCAGGAATGGCACAATATTTGCAATAAAAATCAATAATTTAAAGTAAATTACGATAAAAATGCTCGCAGTGAAATATCTCTTACATTTGATATTTCTTGAGACCTTGCTCCACACTAGCGCATCCTAGCGGCGAATTCAAGTGCGGTAGCCCTCATTGAAGTGTAAGTATCAAACTACTTACGTAGTATTGTATTATCTTTGCTACTATTGCAGAGCGATCCATAGACAACTTTCTGTATTTTTATCTACCGTACGAATAGAATGAGCGTTCGAGACATCAAAAGCCACTTGTCTACCAAAAATTGAATCGCTAACGCTTAAGCGTTCACACGAATAGAAACCAAAGAGAATATAATACGAAATAATAGAAAATAGAAACGTTGGACTTTTTGGTGGGCTTTCAAAAAAGGCGGTATAAAATAGTTTGTGTAAAATATTTTTATTTATTTTTTAGTTAAATATTACAGTATAATTATCTGTAGATTTGTGTTTAGTTCGGTTAAGAAGAGACGGGCTGCGGATGGACTAAGTCAACCGTTTAAAATTCAGTTGGTGATGGTATTCAAAACACTCCAATTAAATGGAAACAAATATGTTTATGTTCGTACCTACACATCATCAAAGTACCTCTTTCTTTCTATTTCACAATAATACGTAAGTTAAGTTTATAAAATTCGTCTTTATTTAGGACTAGCGGCCCGTCCCGGCTTGGCACGGGTAGCCTATATTACTCAGGGTAAATGTAACTTTCCAATGGTGAAAGAATTTTTGAAATCGGCACAGTAGTTTTTGAGTTTATTCATTACAAACATACACACAAAAATACAAATCTTTCCTCTTTACAATAGTAGTGTAGATATAGATTGGGCTGATTGGAATACGAATAAAATAAATTTGGGCACTGGTGGTGGTCCGAACAGCAGCAGCAGTCTTTGACTGCTGTAGAAGGAAGGATGGTGGCCATTATTGGTGTGCAAGAAAGCAAGAATTTATTGTGTGTATTCATGGTGTATTCTATAAATATTATAACTATAATCTTTTTACATAACTTTGATTTACCTATAATAATTATTGTGATAATGATTACACGAGAGTTTTTGGAGTGTTATCCTACTATATAATATTATGAATACGAAAGTGAGTTTGTTTATTTGTTACGCTGTCACGATATAACGGCTGAAGCGATTTGTTTCAAATTTGGTACAGAGATAGATGGAAGCTTGAAGACAAGCTTATTTTTTATCCGGGTCCGTTAGTAGTTCTCTTGGAACGCGCATGAAACCGCGGGAAGCAGCTCGTAATAACTATTATGAATAACTACTATATAATATTTGAAAATAAAAATAAAAGGCTTTCTGAACACAGAATATAAAATATTTATCTTTTAATTAATTAAATGTTATTAAGAAATCAAACTACTGAGCAGTGCTCAACCACGAAGAAGGTCATTTTGGCTTTCCTCGAAAGACGTGCAGCATTCAATATAGGGGTCATCATCCAGGCCCTCTGTGGGTATCCAGAATCACCTAAAAAATAAAACAGACATTAGAATAGGGGTGGAGGATGAAACGCACTAAGCTGGCGCATCACTAAGGTACCACCGCGTCGCCCGCCAACGGTCATTCATCATATTGGCAGAGGTTCAGTAGGTGAACAAGGCAAAATTCGCGCGCCCGAACATTGTGTTTTATAGTAGACTAGATTCTGCCAGCGACTTCGTCTGCGTGGAATAGTGGTGCTCCGCTCCTATTGGTCTTCGCGTGATGATATATAGCCTACAGCCTTCCTCGATAAATGGACTATCTAACACTGAAAGAATTTTTCAAATCGGACCAGCGGTTCCTGAGATTAGCGCGTTTAAACAAAATGACAACATTTCCCTTCACTGCTCTGCCCCTATTGATTGTAGCGTGATGAAAAGTATACTATAACCATCTCAGGAGTATGACAAATAATTGTACCAAGTTTCGTTAAAATCCGTCGAGTAGTTTTTGTTTCTATAGAGTTTATACAGACAGACAGACAGACAGACAGACAGACAGACAGACAAAAAATTTACTGATTGCATTTTTGGCATCAGTATCGATCCCTAATCACCCCCTGATAGTTATTTTGGAAATATATTTCATGTACAGAATTGACCTCTCTACAGATTTATTATAAGTATAGATTGTACCTTAAAATTTAACTACGACCGTGCGTGAACTCATTTACCCTGAGCTACACATCTAAACACTTGTAATACACAGATTATATATATATATATATATGAATATATATATGTAATAGCAAATTATTTGATTTCTCCTACTATAGGACCATACTCTGTCTGAGACTTGGGAGATAACAGACGATAAGAAATGTAAACAATAATAAACTTACCTTTACTCCTTTCTTTAGTTCCTCGCAATGATGCATGAGCACGGAATTCCAGACAAATCTTATTAAATGTTTGCTTATAGAATCACACCACCCGGAACAATAAATTGAGCATTTCTCATATTTCGTCCAGACATCGATGTGAAGAGTTTATTTTCTGGCCCCTAAGCCATATTTCTTCATTATGGGCCATAATCATTTAAGCGACTGCATTTTAATATTATAATTCACAAACAAGTCACAAAATATACCATCACACTTCAACATCTGATTGACAACCGCCATTTTGTAGCGTTCAGATGCTCGCAGCATAGACTAAGTCGATTCCTTCTGTCAAATAATGCCACTTGTCTACCAATTTGAAGTACGAAACGCTAGATCAAATAGCTATTCGTTACCTAATGTCATTCCCATACATTGAGCGTTAGCGTTAGCGTTAGCGTTTTGCCACTTGTCTAACCCCCCTGGTATTTTAATCAACCTAAGTTTTAAATTATCATTCGCTGTTAGAAAGTAGTGGTTACTTTTCCTGTTGTAAACAGGATTCATACTTTTCCTTATTGCTTCAATGCGCACATGGGAATCCAGATGTAGCTTATATCAATATAGAAAATCTTCGACGTCTTGGCACTAACGCGTAAATGACGTCATCGTGTTGTGACGTCAAACACGTCCAAATGTGGTTCGACGATTTTTACATTCTTCGACGTCGGAACCTGATGACGATAACATGTACAGACACAAATATATACAGCGAATGCCGACAATCGATCAATACTAATCGGCTAATTATGTTTTTCGATAGATATAATATAGGTATATAAAAAGTCTTAGGTTAAGGCTCAAGTTCACCGACAAGATATCGGTCCGATTAACTTAAAACAACTGTTTACTATGGTAAACAGTTGAATTCAAACTTCCAACTTTCGATGGGTAACATATTATTTGAGATTTTTATTCCTGATACGGTCGATTACCACTCGATTACCAGCGAACGAACGAAGAAGCGAAAAACGCAGCTTCCTGGTTAAAAAACATTTTTGTTTAACGAGCCGATTAGGTAGCGATCTGTCGCTGAACTTAGCCCTCAAAAGTCTGAAATCGCCAATCTACCTTAAGCCAGCGCGGTGATCAATGTTCATGCCTTCTTTGTATGAGAAAACCTCGGCCCAGCAGTGAGACATAATATAAGCGGATGATGGAGGTATTTTAAAACACATGCTATTTCAATAACATGATCAGATTTTATTAATGTACTAGCTTCTGCCAGCGACTTCGTCCGCGTGGAATAGTGGTGCTCCGCTCTTATTGGTCTTAGCGTGATGATATATAGCCTATAACCTTGTTTCTGTGTAGCTTTAACCTTTAAGGTTGCACACGCGACGGAAGCTTCAAAAGTGGAGTAACTTCTCCCGTTTTCCCAACATTTCCCTTCACTGCTCTGCTCCTATTGATTGTAGCGTGATGAAAAGTATACTATAACCAGCTCAGGAGTATGAAAAATAATTGTACCAAGTTTCGTTAAAATCCGTCGAGTAGTCTTAGTTTCTGAAAACATACCAAATTTTACTGATTGCATTTTTGGCATCAGTATCGATCCCTAATCACCCCCTGATAGTTATTTTGGAAATATATTTCATGTACAGAATTGACCTCTCTACAGATTTATTATAAGTATAGATTATCAACTTATCTATAATGAATATAATAGATACCGGTCTATACAATTTAATAAGATGCATTCCGTTTTACGATAGTTATTAAAAGGAATCAGGAAATAGATGAAGCAGTTGATTTATGCAGCTTCACGTCCTTTCTCTACTATGACATAATCATTGTCTAGCCGGCACCGCATCATATACCTGGCGACAGACCAACATCTGCATTTCTAAACATGTTCAATTTACATCTTGGATTTACTTCGAAGTACAGTTAACATGTATTTGTTACCTACCTATGTTTATTAATAGTTTAGGGCTTATACCAGCTTGGATAGATTATGCTCTATTTTATAAAAAGTATCTGTAGGTATAGGTCCAAAATACTCTATAATGACTGATGAGTCGCATTCTCAATAATACTCGATTGAGGAAAAGTTTTTAATTCCAAGACCTAGTAGAGGATAATTAATTTTTTTTAGCCAGACCTTTAAGTAGGTACCTAATTTCAGGTTAGTACAATAACCTAATTAGCATTTAACCTAAGGAGTCGTAAGGAGGACGTTAGGGTTAACCTTAACATATTGGCAATAGAGTTCGAATATACTACTTTTTACCGCAGTTTCGCTTGCGTCCTGTGGGGACTAAGTCACGCACCCGGATTGAACTATCCTATAAGCTTCCTGAGGCTCTAAGCTATCTCCATACAAAATTTCATCCAGTCGCTTTACCGTGAAATCGTAAACATGAACAGAGTACTTTCGCATTACAAGGAAATTTAAGATACACAAGCAAATCTACACTATTATAATTTAATCTTGTGCTAAGTTGTATCATCTGAAAGCGTAGCTTAGCCTTGACTCAAAGAAACTCCTCCATGCCTCGTAAAAGCACGTTATGCTGTTGATCCTGGCTCGCATTTGAACCTATTACATAACTCAGGTACATACAGAAGTGAAAAATAATAATCCAAAAAGATAAATATGTAAAAAAAAACTTTATTTGACAGTAATGGAAGTTGCATCAGGCGAGTACGGCGTCGACTTGGTGAAAAGTGCACAGATTATGAGCGAATTCAAGCCAGACCCCGCTGGCAACGGCAGTTGGGAAAGTCACATTCCTACACTACCTGCACTGCCTAGCCCTTTAGGTACGTATCCACCATGTTATGTCAAATTGTAACAGGTTTTATAGACTAGTATTAGTACTGACTAGTATAAGATTTTACTGTAGCATAGTATTGTGAATCTTAATTATATATTAGTACCTACACACCATAAATATGGAATGTTATAATTTTTGTCCGTTTTTATTTGTCTAATTATGTATACATATTATGAATATTCTTTAACCACAAGTCAAATTCACTGGTGTACAACATTGTGATTACCTTCAAATCGAATGTTTATGAAACAGAATAAGTAGTTGACCGCAATTATCTTTTGAAATTAGAACAAACTTCATCTTAAATCCGCCCAAAATAAACCACGTACCCAAAATTATTGATAACGTTATCTTTAAGATTCGCACATAATTACAAATATTAATCAATAATTGTTTTCACTAAAACATTTCGATGCAAAATGAACCTTAAACTGTAGAAACTTTGATTCATTTTAATTAAACAACTGTTATGATAAGACGACTTTGTTTACAGATTTAAGTACAAACTTGAAACCCAAACAAGCACTAGACAACCCGAAATATAAACAATCGAAGTTATCGAAAAACATTTACCGACAATCAGGACTTATGCGACAAACTGGGATACTGCTCTATAGGAACTACTTAATGACGACAAGGAACTATGTGAGTATCTACAATCGTATCCTAACTAATATTAAAAATACAAAATAACATTGTCTGTCTGTCTTTCACGCTTTTACTATAAAACGGCTGAACTGGTTGTTGTAATTTGGTATAGTCGACGACGCTTAACTTGGCAAGTTTGCGCGTGTAAACTCAGTGTTATTAAAAAAATATAGTTTTCATGCATTTTTATAGTACCTATTGCCATTATGTATTTTCAATAGATTTCACTTGCGTCCTGAGAGAATTAATTTACGCGCCCAGATTAACACTATACTAAGTCCCAGTTCTTAATCTATCTCTACACCATATTTCAACCAAATCGGTTCAGACATTATTCCGTGAAAGCGTAACAGACAGACAGATAGAGTTACTTTCGCATTTATAATAGGTATGTAATTAAGTAAGGATATTTATTGACAGAAGTCTTACCATTTCATGTGTTGTACTAATAAAAATCTTTTTTTTGCCTGTTATTTGTAATCGCCAATCCGTTTTGAGCAAGCGTGGTGATTAATGCTCATGCCTTCTCTGTATAAGAAGAGGCCTGTGCCCAGCAGTGGAACAATATATAGGCTGATGATGATGATGATGTTATTTGTTCTGTAAATGTCATGAAACTTGTAACTAATAAAACTTTCTCTCTTTTCAGTCATTGTTCATGTACAGGGTAGCAGCTCACGTGGTCATCGCTCTTATCTTCGGTTACCTATACCTCGGGGTGGGCAGCGAGGCAGGGTCAGTCCTCGGCAATTACGTCTACTTATACGGGTCTATGCTGCTGGTAGTCTACACTGGCAAGATGTCTGTCACTTTATCATGTAAGTTAAAATATTTCCCACCATTAATTTATTATAATATAATGTAATTGTAACGTTGACGTAAGCATCTGCCTAGCCTTTTTCCAACTATGTTGGGGTCGGCGCCTAGTCTAAACCGGATGCAGCGACTTGTTGTCAGCGTTGTCAGACTTTCTGGCTTCTGACTACCCGTAACGGCTGTCTGACTATCTACAAATGACATCCGGGACCAACGGCTTAACGTGCTTTCCGGGGACGCACGGAGGAGTCTCGCTATAACATAGATCACACCCATCCACGGACCGACCGCTCCAAGCGCAGCTTAACCTTTCAACGGTCGACCCGTGCGGCTATTACTTAGCCACGAGCTCCTCTACACGCAAACGCTAACGTTGACGTAAGCGTTTTTAATTAACTAAAATCAATCTAAGGCTGAATTATATAATAAATTCATCCAAAGATATTAATAAAAGTCTTCAATTGAAATTAATAATAAGCGAGGAACGAGAACTTATATTCCATTGAAAAATCATTTACAAATACTTTTTCGATAGTGATTTGTGCTAAGCTAGTTTCCATCAATTGCTGTAACAAGGTTTTATTAATTTTTCTACCGTAGGTCAGTAGCATTTTATAACTCGCTGATAATAATTTATTTTATCATAATATTCCAATAAAACTAAGAAAATTATCAGAAACAACTTAACCTTCACCAATTGAATCAATTTTATCATTAAATAAGGCAATCAATAATGATAATATCAGAAATCCAAAAAATATCTCTATGATAATCATGTAACGTTATATAGCGCGTTACATGATTAAAAAATACATTTTGGGCAATTAATAAGAGACAAAACAATTGAAAATCTTACATGATAAAAAGATCATTCCGATTTTTTTTTATTGTTTAGAATGTATATATTGTAAATACTTTCTGTCAATAAATCTTTAGTTGTAAAAAAAAAGAAAATTTATTTTATTCAAACCTAAAATATGCACAATATTTTTAGGTACTTACGTAATTCTATCTATGTTTGTCAAACTATTGAATCGCAACTCATTAATTGACGTAATATACATAGATACGCATTCATCACATGTGAGATACTAATTTATATCACGTGTTAGCTAATCAACGTGTATTTAATCCGCATTTTTGTAGTGATATATTTAATTGTAATCACTTGGGAAATCACGTGAACGAATGTCTTTAAATGAAATATGTTAAGGTTTAATTTTACTTTTATTTATAGCCAGATAAACACATCTCGGATAGGAATTAAACAATCGTTTGTCCTTTCCTAAATTTCATTCTATCTTCAAAGCAAATTTCATCTAAATCGTTTTAGCAGTGAAAGTAATAACTACCAAAGTGACAGACAAAGCTTATTTTTATTATATTAGGGATTCTATAATAGTCAAACATAATGAGCAATTTAAGTACCTACGTCTCAAAAATTATAAAAGAGAACCCTCAATCCAATCATCGCCACTTCTTAGCGATTTTGTTGAAAAAATACAGTTGGGCGCAAAATTCCTCAGCATCACCTATGTAATTCTAACAGAAACTCTGATTATTTTCTTCTTTTCCAGTTCCCTTAGAAATGGATATACTGAGAGGGGAGTACTTCAATCGATGGTACAACCTAGGACCTTACATAGTATCAATATTAGCAGTGGAGTTACCATTTCAGGTGAGTTTGGATGGAAATCTTTTTTTGCCTGTTATCTTTCACACATACTTACCGCATGTCACAATACAATACAGAAGATAAGATCGTGAAAACAGATATAATTCTTCAAGAATTACATGCAACAATTTCTAATTCGTTGGCAACAACAATGGGTATCTTCTATCAATAGGTATCTCAGAAAGAACATTAATTATTAATTTTAAAATTAATGCTCGTTGCTACAATACGTTAATACAATAAAAATGTCATTGGTTTTTAGAAGAGACAATATAAAGTATTTAAATTAAAATCTGAGTACCTTTTTGCTAACATTGTTTATTATTTACATTATGTGGTTGATTATTTATAACACAACATCAATAATAAGTAGCAGCTTTTACGGAATGTTTACTTACCAAAAAAAGAAACACGCTTACTTTAAAAGTAGATCGATAACTTGATTGTCAACTGGTTCATTCGAATTGCATATAGCATCATAGCATGAGTAAGTCACGGCATACAATGCATTATGCATATTGCACATGCCCAATTCCAGCTCTATTCAATAGTCTCATTTACATAGACTACTTATATTATTTACAAAATGTGTAAATAATATAAGTATCACGAGTGTCACGAGGTACCTACACCGCAAATAGCCCAGGGAGAATACATATTAGGTACTGGCAATAGCATCATAACACCTACACCACATCTATGCTTTTACTTAAAAAAATAAAACGATGTCTCATACTAGGAAACTCTCCTTTATTATAGGCGCGTTTACAAACATAGATTGCACATGCACAAACACCCAGAACCAGATATTTTTTATGCGCGGCAATCGAATTCGACACGAAGGGTTACCGGCGATATCTCAGCTATTACGCCGTTAGTGAGTTATTTTCTCCATCTCATAATGTATGTACGTTGTTTTCAGATGATATCATGCGTGTCATATGTGGTGCTATCGTACTGGCTGACTGACAACCCTCTGGAGCCGAACAGAGCAACCCTGTTCCTCGCCACCATCGTAGCCACGTCGCTGTGTGCGCAGGCATGGGGTTACTTCATTGGGTCCACTACACCTACCAGGGTAAGATATTCGTATTTTTTATTGCATTCCATAATATACAGATAAGGTGTCAATATAAAAATAGTAGCAACAATTACGGGCCCTGATCGGCATAGCAAATAGGTATTAGGAGAGAGAAAGACGTGGTAGCTATTAATATATGAAGGTAGTATGCTTTTAATATGAGAAATATCATAGAATATATATTAATTCAATAGTTAATTTAATGCAATACTTTGTATCTCATTTTAAATGAACTGTATGTAAGTTCTTCTGAGAAATAAATATCTTTAAACCGATATATAGAACATAATTTTTCATATCATGGAATATATATATAGAATATCATTTATTTTGATATTGCAAATATGTAAATAGTTTAATTAATAAATTAAATTAAATTAAACTAAATATGGAGATAAGGATAACCTTAACTCAATGTTTTTAAACATTTGCGTAATAACTTGCAGACACGTAGGTATGTAACTGCAGTTTATTACGCTTACCTATCGCTATATACTATAGGTGGTGCTGTATTTTATCTAAAGGAAAAGTATTTAACATTGAAATGTTGTCTGGTTAATGAGCAAAAACATGTCTTTAAACATAACAATGAAAAAACTTATCTCGTCTTCCAGATCGCCGTGTTCATCGGACCAGTCATCGCTTGCCTGTTCTCTGTGTTCGGCTTCTGCCTGGCGCTGGTGGACACTCCCTACCAGTTCCGCTGGCTGCATCACATATCCTACTTCAGAGCGGGCTTCCACGTCGCCGTGCATTCTGTCTACGGCTTCAACAGAACGAGGATACATTGTTCTAAAGGTAATGATTTTAATAAGACCCAGAGTTAGTTTGAAATTGATATCACTCAAATAAGAAACGAAAGTGACAACCAAACGAAACACATAAAAAACTCTTTGAAGCGTTTCAATTTCAATATCATTATTACTATCCACATCATCATCAGCACAATCAGTCACAATCAGCCTATTTTATATTCGATTTGTATTAAGGTAATACAAAAAAATATGTTTCCAAGGTACCAAGAATATAAGTAGGTACCTATATTGTTAGTTGAGCAAATGTAGAGAATATGAGAGAATATTCATATGAATACATACACAGTTTTACATACTATTTCCATTACAATAAGGGAGAATTTCACCATTTCTAGATAAGAAGAGAAATTAGTTAAACGAAATTATCTGAAAAATAAATTATACCGGGAGGTTTCTGCAAGGGAAGCTAGCCATAATTCTTGTTTTTTTTTTCATTATGTCGGGGCAGTTGACCAAACATAATGTTGGAAGAGTCAACTGAAATGATCTCATAATTTTAACCCAAAAATATATTTCCAGAATACTGCCACTACATCACACCAAAGACGTTCCTCAAAGAGATGGACATGGAGAACGTGGACATTGGCGGGAACATGGCGCTGGTCCTTTCCACCACAGTCCTCATGCATGTCCTGACAGCCGCGGCCCTGTGGTACAGGCTCAACAAAAGATGAATACAAATTCTTTAGTTTTACACTAATAATGGATTATGGGATCTTTTGTACTGTAGTATAAGTTTAGAGGCTGCGAAGACAGAGAGCTTTTCGAAAAACTAAGTTCAGCCTTCTTTTCATAGAACTACGTAGTACGAAGTTCTCTCTCTACGCGGTACTTAAGTTTCCTATTTATTTAGTAATAGCAACGTACTTAGTTTAACTTAAGCAATGATTGAAGTGATAGGCGCTAAAGATGTGTGATATGTTATGTGATTATCAAATCGGAGTGCTACTTATTATAATTTTGCGTCTTGCTGAAATAATTTCCTATGTATTAAGGGAGCACAAGTCTTTGTCCTCTATATGCTTACTAATATATAAAATTGAAGAGTTTGTTTGTTTGAACTCACTTATCTCTGTAACTACCAGTTGGATTTGAAAAATTCTTGCTGCATTTGATAGCCCAATTTTTGAGGAAATTTATAGTCTATATAACAATATGCTATGAGTGGTAAGAGCTAAGCAAATAGAAAAAAAGCGCCGGTCGATTGCGGTCGGTTGCGCCTGCGAGGGGTCTGACCACAAGCCTTATAGTGGTGAAATCGCGGGACACATTAAGTTAATAACTTAAATCTAATAGTTATTTATTATATTGCCTATAATTTTATTATGTCGACAGAAAGCTTCTATATGTTACAATTTAAGCTATTTACAATTTTAACCAAGAAATGTCTACCCAAAGTTAAAAATTATACTAACTCATTATAGATACAGATCTGATTTCAAGAACAATAAGAAAAATGTAACTCCGAAATCTTAATAGAAACTGCATCGATCTATCTTTGTTTTAATTACAAGTTATTTATAAAACAAGACCTTTATTTTTATCATTTTGTTCAGAATAATCTAGCAACCAAACTGTTCCTAATTACTTTTATTTAACAAATTCTTTTTCATATTTTTGTCACCAGAATTGTAATAGCCACACTTGCCTAAAATTAATTATGTATTTAATAAATATTATAAGCAAGTATTATTAAACAACATACGTCATTATATTTTGAGAAGATATAGTGCGAATTATGTTATAGTTAAATTATTTTTCGTTATGTGATAATAATATGTTTTAAAGGAATTGTTTAGTAAGTTTAGTATAATGTTACTAAAGAATGTTTCTGCAACGTTTTGACAACAAATATTATACTGCTTGTAACTGTTTCTAAGGCATAAACAGGGGAATTTTATATCTTAGATAACAGCATAATGTTCCTAATGTATGAATTAATGAAAATCTTCCGTGAAAAATAGGAATTTGAATAACGAATCAGTAGTTTTTGAAAAAATCGCAGATATAAATACTAAGGGTCGAACACGGAACCTCTTTTTTTAAATCCGATTTAAAAGTGCCTGCCGACCCGCCCCTGCCTCCTTATGTCCGAAGCACATTATAAGCAGAGGCTATAATATAAATTAAATAAATAAAATAGTATTAGTTAAATAAGTATAATTTAAGACAAACAGGGACTTAGTTAATGTTTTATTTTATAAATCATCTCACACTAAAAACATCAAAACAGACATACGATGTTAATTGACATTTTTAGAAGTCACTCACTGTACTACACATGGCTACAAGATGATACCAAATAATACCCATAAAACTCCCCTATTCGAGTTTTTTTATAGAACTAATTCTTTCTTAAGTGGTCTTAGGTGCATTCTCTTGCATCGCGCCAGACCGCAAGCGATGACGCGGGCGACTGATGCGACAATAATCAGGGTATAACAATGTATGGCGCCGTTACCGAGGTCTGCGACAGACGCGGGCTATTACTAATGGCTGACTTTTCTCGCATCAGTCGCGCACGTCAGTCGCACGCGATCGGCCGCGATGCACGGAAATGTACCTTTAGGCTGTTGGGTCAATCAGTCAGGAGACAGGACATTGCCTCTAATAAGCTAGATACTATCAAGACCGTCAATTAACAATCGAAAGTTTGTTTTGAACTAACACAAATAAATACCACTCGCCCAAAGGTACTGAAAAATGTTTGAGAAGTTCAAAATCTGAAATAATGTCGAATTATTTCTACCAGGTGTAGTTACCGTACGTAATAACTAACTACTACTATAAGTATATGAATCTCATTATCAGAGATTTGCCGACTGGAATGAATATTCGATTAATTCCGAAATGTATTTACAGAATAATAAAATAAATCCAGTGAACAACCGTATCTTATTTTACACCCTAACTTCTTCGAACGAGTGTTTTCTCTGCCTAGCAACCATCGTCACTTAGGGAGTTATTTCTTAATCCTTGTAGCTGTGACTAACTTATTGGAGAGAGTCCTCATCAATACGAGTCATAAGTATTAAAAAAATAGAAATGATGCCTTTATACAGTTGTCCTATACTAGTTAGAATTAACCACATTAGCCGATGATTGCTATGTTCCTGAGAGAGATGCACAAAAACATGAGTTTTATAAGCTTTTATTTTGATTTTATATTTTTTCTTTTTTCGTCTCGGCATACAGACATACCAACTAATCCACATACATAAGTTTATGCCCTGATAAATAATAGCCAGTCAGCAGGCAGATGACGGATGTCATTCGACGATGAAGTACGTCATGAAAAAGAAACGAAATAACTATGACGTCATCATGGCAGAACGCTGTGAAACTGTGAACATCCAATTATAAATAACATTTCACTCGACAAAAATAGAGAATTCCCCCTCCAAAAGCTTCTAAAGCGTGATTCATCTTAGTTTTCTTTGATACGTCATTTTATATTTTTATATAATTTTTGAATAAGATAAAATTTCAGTACATTTAGGGCGGATTCGACCAAACTGGAATAAATTTTATTCTCGGCGTAGATCGCTTATCACTCGAGAATAAATCAATTTCACGTTTAACCAACTACAATTCGAGGAATAATGAGTCTATTCGGGAATAGTCACTATACCACCATTTTGCGTGGAATAAGAAGTTTATTCAAGGAATAATAAAATGGCGTCCTATTGACTTATGCTGTCATTTTAATTCACTGTCATTTTTATTTTAATTTTTTTAATTTATTTAAAGGGCTTTGTCGCTTGGCAGTTACTTTTCCACGCTATAATACGACAAATTAGAGTTGATATGAGTTATGCTACTGCACCCTCCCGTTTGTAGAGCAATTTTTTTTGGCCGCGTATTAAATTCGTTCACATTCACTTCGCTATTCGTGAGTAGCTTATCCAAGTAAAGCTATACGCTAGATTGCATGGAAAAACGACTAATGATTTACTCAAGAATAAAATCGTGGTATATATTATTTTCCGCATAGTTATTCTTGTATAAATTCAGGTTTGGTCGAATCTACCCTTAGACTAGTAGTACCTAATACCCAACAAGGTACTCTAAAACCAAGCGTTTTGTTTTATTGCAGAATCAGGAATCAACCGATTCGGATGGGAAATCATCAAATGGGGCGGGAGAGAGAGTCAGCCTCTTACCGACTAAAACCCATCCATATTCCTTCCTCAGCCCTTTGCGTTCTCCGCACACCCCGCAGCATATTCGTATGCTTGAATTTGGAATCCATGTAATGTTAAGGTAGATACTTAGATATTTATTTCTGACTCAACACTGATATTATTTAAAAGTTAGGTAGATATTTATCTGTCTAATAAAATCCTCTCTTATCCGATGAGTGATGGATGACTAAATCATAATAATATCTATAACATTATTGTCGATCTATAGGATGGTTTTGGATTTAGTGACAAGTGAGTCATACTCACATCATAGGAATCATGCGAGTCATACTCACATACATACCTACCTAATCTATTGGAGTAATAATAAGAAACCTAATCTGCATATTTATTTAAACTTCATTTATAGCAGTCATACTGTCATAGGCGGACTGTCCTTGTAGAGATGTACTTAATCGTGTATATATAAATGGATTATGGATAGTTCGGTTGAGACCCGTAGAAGTAATTTTTAGGTTCCCAAAAATACTGGGCAATCCTCCTCAATCCAAATTACTCAATATCAGTACTAACATCATGGTATTATATATTTTAGTAACCTTTTTCAAACTCAATATCATATTTTTACTATAGCTTATCTAACACTGAACTTTTGAAACAATTAGACGAAATTCGTCATTCAATTCTTTTATTTTTGAAGCCCCTAGATATTTTAAGCGAAAAATAAACAGTATTTTTTCACCCTTCGGGTACAGAACCAGCTTTTTTTCAGATGAGAATTTTAATCCCGTGTCCCGTAGCTTTGTCCCGTGCGGGAATCGAACCCGCGATAGCGCAGCAGTCAATCCACGCCACACGTGCCGACATTTGAATCATAACTTTTACCTATCCGCGTGTACTTGTAATATAAGTGCATTTAAATAAACAAAATAAATAAGTAAATGCATCGTATAATCTAAACCGTGCCTTTTCATAGGGATATCGTGACAATACACCGTGACCATATTTTATAGGTAACATGTAACACGCATCCCACGATCCTAATTTAAATACATTATTTTTATTGCACACATTGTTTTACTGCCAACACCTAGCTATTATGCGATATATAATTATACCTTTACGGTTGTTTAATACCTATAAATCCGTAGATTTTCTTTCTAGAAAAAGGGTCTTGACGTTACTTGCATGGACTTTATGTCAATATTCTATCTCATAAATTAATAAAAGCTCCCGCGCCGCTCCGACTAGATATCGCGCTTCCTAAAAATGCAGCAACTTATATTGTAGTGTGTGTAACTGAACCCAATGTTTTTCTTATTATATATTTATTTATATTTACTTATTTTATATTTATAGAATTATTTTCACACAGTTTCATACAAAAACTGGCAAATTTCATCGGATTATGTCTAAAATTATCTTAGTCATTCGGCCTTTATTGCAACGGGATGGTTTCGGACTAGTTCGGTATGCCAACTTTTTTGCCGCATTTTACAAGTAGGAGACTGGCAGGTCTAGTCGAAGCATCGCGGAGGCTTTCATTAATCTATGATTCTATCTTTTGTATGAAAATCTTCTGATATGTATGGTCACTGAGGTGGTAGGTCATTGAAAGTAGCCATTACTGAGTCACAAACAAATTCAATATCTTTTTTGAAGTATGAATCATCGCTGTTATGATACTAGATTTATATCGCAGTACCCACCTGTACCTATGTGTAATATTTGGATCTGGTTATCATATATTGTTACTTTTGTGATACCAGATTAATACCTACACACTGGAGGGAAGGGTATGAATAATATTGTGCATACTTAAAAAAAAAAAGTCGCATCTGTCTTTTCTTACTGATTAAAAAAATGTAGCTCACAGATGAAACAATTTATTGTATATCAGTCAACAATGAATTGTGGTCGTCAGGCGGATTTGAGAAAACTCTGACACAGCCCACATGATAAGAAGAAGAGAGTAGATTATTATTATAGAAGTACCTAGTTATATTTTATAAGACCATCTATAATAAATCTACAAAAAAAAATATAAGAAAATATTATTTGATATTTGATCTGTAAACACCGATTGGAACTCAAAACATTATCTATTTTATGCACACATAATTTAATGAATGCTATTTAGTATTATTCATTTGATAAACAACAAAAAATCTTCTTAACTGTATAATCCTTAAACAATGCCTTATATTTTTGTGATAAAAATGTTTGGGCGAGTTGATAAAAGCGTGCAGTCGGTCGCCTTGAGTAGACAGTTAGCTAGACAACATTGACGATGTAAGGTTACTTTAAATTCTTAAAAGGATATTTCTAGAATTCTATACAATACACAGGAGAATAGTTTTGTTCCCGATAACTCCACTGAACAAATTAATTTCAAAATGTGAGTATTTAAACCAATTTACAAATCTTTATTTTATAATAATAAATTAATTGCAAAAAATATGTTAAACGCTCAGGACTTGACGATGTCTAATAATATTTTATACTAACCTAACCTAAAGTACCTACGCAATAATTAGTTGGGTATTTTTGGACCACAATGTTTCATTCAACAAAAAGTAATATACTATGCCGCTGGTCAAAAATGTGATTTAACTAAATTGAAATTTCCTCCAAACCTCGACTAAAAATCTGCATGAAATAACGACCACAAAGACCTGCACCAATAAAAGTTTAAAAATAATACTGGCCGTTAATCCCGTCACGAATAGCATTTAATTAAAACATAATAAAACAATTGCATCACGCTGTTTACTTGGAAAGTCTTTAATTTTGTCTATGGATATGGATAAAGAAAAGAAAAAGGCGGGAAACGAGCTGTCAATTAGAAGATTCTTGGATTGATTGGAAGATGACGATCAACGTAATTTGTAAGTGCAAACTATTTATTGCTTTATGGATAAAATAGTGGCTGAACTCTTTAATATTATCTAAGTTCACTATTTTTTTTTTAATAACAGTTCTCTTCTGATTGCAAAATACCTATATTATATTTGTTATTCAGTCGGTTTTTACCCAGAATGGTATTTTTTTTCCTGTCTCGTCTCACTGCAGATATGAATGTGAAAAGTAGAGTTGACTCCTTGGGGATAATGGTGTTTTCGCTTTGAACTTGAATTCCTTGCTGCAATCAGGATTGTAGTCTTAATTAAAAGCTCAAAAATTAATTCTGAAATACGTGAGCATAATGTTAGATTTTATACCGAGATATAACCTTGGTAAATGTGGGAAATATTCAAATATTATTATATAACTAAACTGCATTTCAAATAGATATAAAACAGCATAGAATCCAATTAAATTAACTCCAAGTATGTTTTTATAACTATTAGATCGAGATAAAAACCTCAATAAGGAAAAAGGAAGCGTGAAAAGTTTTTGTGTTTGGGATTGCAATTAATTTATTAAACTTTCAGTTGCAGAAACATTAAGTTGAAGCATTTCCTAATGTAAAAAATAATGAGAAATCAAATAATTAAAATAGTCTGTTTTATTATCAGAGATTTTCGATTTAATAGAAATATTCTTAATGTAATAATAATGTATAACAATAGTTTGAGTTCAAATTCGAAAGCCCAAAATCTCGAGCAAGTGTATCTATTTTACTTCAAGTCTGGCCCTTAAAACAAAAAGAAAAAAAACTACGGGCCATGCGAAGTGAAGGGTAGGGAGCCACGAGTGGGTGAAACTGCGGAGCACAGCTATAATCTTAGAAGTCATATTTTATCGCAATCATGTATGCCTTTTTAATTACTATTATAACTGATTTTTGGCAGTTTTAACTTGCACATAGATGGCGTTTGGCAGATAATATTTTATTCCCTAATTTTAAATTTCTGCACATGAATGAATCTCTGTCGTTACTAGTTTGCAGTTTCGTTGTCTGTTACATTTAAAGAATAAAAACGAAAATGAATAATTATAAATCAGTTTGGTTATTGGAGAGTCTCATAAATTCAATTTATTGTCACCGTGTGTTATTTATTTCAGTACAACTTTTTATAACAAACAAATGTATAGACCTAAATGAACTCGAGAAATAATTTATTTATCCAAACTAAACGGAAACAGCTGAATTGACGATAAAGCTGTATAGGAAAGTCCTACAACCCGCACAAATACACGAACGAAATCAGACATAATATGGGTAGCAATATCAACTCCAAATGAAATTATGTTTAACTAAATAACTTTATAGGTGGAACGACATCAAAACTTTGTCATATTAGTCACAAATATTATGCACAACGCAAGATAAGCCAGCACGAACGACGCAAATGTCTACGCACTACACACGATTAGAAAGTGTTTGTGTTAATGCATCGCGTTGCTTTTAAATATTCAATGCAACGCCATTTTGTTAATATTTACTACGATGATGACGACAGCAAAATAATAAATTTATGAAAATAAATCATGTCTGATTGCGATCAATCCGATAAACAATTGAAAGACTATATTGGTTCCTACATACTACATTTTTATTTTTAAATCTCAAACTACCCAACGTTTGCTCGAGTTATTTATGTTAAATTTATAAAAAACTTGGAATTATTTCCACGATAATTTTAACAGAGACTTTCTTGTTCGTTATCATTAACAATACCAATTAATGAACAGTATTCACAGTAATAACATTGCGGGGAATACCCACTAAATATAATTCGTAGGGATGGTAATTTTAACCATAATATATTTTGTGGTTAAAATGCTGGTTTTTCAAATCTGACAGACAGACATATGTTGCTGGATAGTTAGTTGCATCACTGCTTCTGCTCACCAAAATACATAGGAAGTGGTGAAGGGCAGCAGGCGGTTTGGGGCAGCGATCTGAATATTTGCTGATTTCCAGTCTAGTTTGGATAAATGCCTTATGAATTAGGTTTTTTTAACGGCCGTACCGTACCGACCGGGGGCTTACAAAAAGTATCCCATTGGGAACGGAGCCAGTTTAATACAAGATTTAATTTCTATGTGTTCAAATGCAAAAGATTTGCTGAATATTCTTTATAAGGTTAAGTTGACGTCAATTTTCCCTCCTTATATTTATATTGATTTACCTAGTTTTAACCCTTAGCATTACAGCTACCAAGTCTGTAGCGTGATTAGACTAGATAAACAGATTGCAATATACTTCAATACGAAAATACTGACGTCAGTTTTCTATGTTATGTGAACCTTCTGTGCGAACCTTTCAGATTACATCGATTGTGTAATATTTCTAAAGATCACCCCATTTCATATATAAAGCCACGCCCAAATTCAATTACACATTGAAAATGTTTCATTTGTGTACACAAATATTGCTCCTGCAATTACAATGCTCTACGTTTTCGCTTATGATTAATTAATGAGTTGAATTAATAAGCTTGTCGAAACACAAAAGATTTAAAGACAGTAATTGTTAAGTTATAGCTGATCAGCGTTGTGAGTCGCTACAGCAACAATGTTGTTTGCCATATAAAGAGCAGCGGTGTGTTGTGGCAGCATGGCCCATGTTGCGTTACTGTTGCCGCTTTAGTTTTTACAACAGAATATTTTTCTTGCAGCGATAACAACTACTAAAGACTAGATAACGTGTTACCGACTGCTGGTTCGACAGCTGACGGCCATGTGGGGAGTGGGGGAGAACGACCGATAAATCGTCGGCGGAGCAGCGCCAGCCGCCTGCGCAACGCAGTACGCCATCTTTAGCCAGCGCGTCAGGGCGTAACGCTACTGTCGCGCTACACTCTTTGTTTACATCGCACGAGTTTCTTTGTTCAAATTAGCGCGCGATGGATAAAGTGCATTTGTTTGTGATATAGTTATATTTTTGTTTGTGTGAGTGAAAGTTTGCGAACATGGCCAGCGAACACTCAGAGTCCCAGGAGACCAACTCTACGTCGCTCGTGGAGGACTCGCTCAACATATCGTTTGAAGACATCAGCTACACTGTGCGACATGGAATCTTGGCGGGAGGTAAGCGAACCTTCACACTATTACGAAGTTTGTTTACACGAGTTGAAAACAGTAATACATATTAAGCAAGATAATGATATCCACTCAGTTTGAATGACTTAATGTTATTTAATATTACATTTGTTTATTATCCATTAAACATAGTTAGTGATATGCGTGTAACCTTATTGCGATGCTTTTTCGAGACTATTAAATTATTTTAACTCTATGTAGACACAAAAGAAAATTATTAGGTAGGTACCTACCTAGTAGATCCTTCTGAATCCTTTCTGTATATTTAATTAACTACTCTAATTATGTCTTAGTGATAGGTATATGTAAACATCTAACTAACTTTTCAAAAGAACAAAGAACAGCATTATTATTTGTTAGTTTGACCTTAAACCTAAAGGTTTAAGGCGCATGTACCTACTAAGTGCGTATATTTTTCAAAATCATATCCCTACTACATGTAGGTATGTATGTCTTAGATATCACTGACTAGCGGTGACAGCCTAATGGTTAAAAGCACCTGCATCTCGTGTACGAGTGTGCGGGTTCGAAACGTTGCAAGTAGGTTCCAATGTGACTTTATACAATCCATACGTGTACTATAGATATAGGTCAATCTTAGACATCACTAAATGGTGAATAACTTTCAAAAGGAAACCTCGATTAAAAAAATCTGAAATCGCCATTCCAACTTGAGCAAGCGTGGTGATCAATAATCATGCCTTCTCTGTATGATAAGGCCTTTGCCCAGGCATGTGAGAATAAGCCGATGATGATAAACAAATTTGTGGGACTTAACTTAAAAAAAATGGTAATGGACTGGATCTTAAAAAAAATTGTAACGAAATAATAACAGGCCGATGTTTGTAATATTTATCATTAACGCACCATTATTATCACGTTTCACTGGAATCCCCTTTAATTAATTACTAATCCGTTAATTATACCAGATGGCCTTAGATAAATTAAATAGTTTAGATTAACTAATTTCATAATTAAAAATATATTACTTAAAAAAATCTAGTTTCTCTCAATCGATAGAAAGATTTAAATAAAATTGAAATGACTGTGTGCTATTTCAAAACAGTTTTTTTTTTTTACTTAAGGCAAATTTTTTTGTCCATTTGTTTGTCTTCAAGATAAAGATTATACAGGTAAAGATTATGGGTTCCGCGAAAAACAATTTGAAAAAAATATATGTTACGGTGTAAGTAGACCCTACTTACCATAAAATATAATTTAATACATAGATAGCTTTTAGTCACACAAGTGCCCCATTTCCACGCCAATATCATTTATGCACCAGTTATCTCTTATCTTTCTATTCACTCGGTTATTCATCTCCTTTGTCTAAAATGAACTGTTCAATCCTCTGTTACTAACCTTTTGGACCGTATAATTTGATAAACAAAGTACCTATACCCTCCACTCTCGTGTTAATCTATAAAGAGAAGAACGAAATTTTGAGTCTTCTTATCGTGTGAGCTTCAGATTTTCTAGCCTAACAAGCCCTAGTATCCAGCCAGAGTCTTCTGAAATCCGCCTGATGGCCTCTGACATGTAATAGGGACTGCTATCAAGGGCAGTAGCCGGGGCCCACGGTTTAAGGCCCAAACACGGGGCTATACCACTGCCAACTACCCGTCTCTGGGCTGCTTTATAATTTTTTTAAAACCCACAAAGCGATGTTGGGCCGATCCGGGAATCTAGCCCGAGACTCCATTCGCGGCGGTCGCGCTTGTGGCCATGCAGTAGGCCAACATGGCATAGCCCAACTGTACAAAGAGCAGTTAGTAATACTTAGTAACAGGATCGAACCGTGTCACAATGAATTTTATCACTTAGCCATGAACTAACATTCCCGGAAAAACCTTCAAAAATGGTTGTTCTAGAATGTTATATTTAACTGCTTGTCTTAACATCTTTTAAACATCGGCAAGGTTTTATTTAACAAATGTTTTCGAGCTTCTGACTTTTCTTCGTAAAGTATCATTTAAACTCATCCAACGTGGCAATGCTGCCAGCCTCTTGGGTACACTTCCAGTTAACGGCGATGAGGAAGAATTTTTGACGCCATATTTTAGTTAGATCTATATTAGAATATTTAATACTTTCTTTTTTAATTTTTCCTAATGTAAATACTCTCTGTAAATAAAACTCAGGTTGTTTTACTTATCCTCTGCATGCATCATACGTATGACAACAACCATAACAAAACCATGGCAATGCAGCTTACGGTTATCACATCGCTTGATATTGATCGTGTGGTGATAACACACTAAGCAAATAAACCAGTCAAACAGTTGGGCCAAAATGACTAATGTTTGTATTCAATTTCGACAAATAAGATAACAGATTAATTAATAAATATAAAAACTTAATACCTACTGTATATAAGTAACTTTGGCATTTTGATGCTGTTGTAAAAATTCGCAAAAAACACTTGTCGGCATCATTTTTTTAGCTAGATGGATTATATTATTTTTTAATTAGTAAAGTGCTCCCAAAATGTGTTACTAAGATATAAATTACTAAAATTATTACTATATTAGAAATATTTAACAGAGTAATAAGTTAATGATTTCCCAAAACTTAATTACAAAATGCAGTTTTATATCTAGTTAACAAACCAATGTCTAATCACCATACAATGAAGTCGTCACGAAACTTGTCCAAAACTATTAATTAATTCCCAAACGTGTTAACTCCAAAAAGTTTTTAAATTATTCAGTGTATATAAATGTAATATAAACCGTCGAGGATGAAGGTCACAAAACTTGTTTATTCTGTGACGTTCTGTGATCAGTAAAATAATTAAGATTTTTTTAAAAATATCCATGTGTAGTAATATCTTTAGTAGAATTAAAACAACATTGGGTCCAGTCTGTGATCAAGACAAAATCAATCTCTAATATCGATCTACTATGGATCAAAAATTATCAGTACTCAGTTGTCTGTGTAGCCACGACATTTAAGTTCTAAATAAAATTTAATCAAAAATAAATAGTTAGTTTAAGTATTTAATATGAGTTTCAAAGATTACCACTGCATTTACGAACAAAGTAACTCAGCAACATTTATTTATATTATCAGTAAAACTTTTGAATTTAATTAAATATTTTAAAATATAATATTTTATTTGTAACTCGGATCTTTTATACCTAAGTATTATGGTGTCTATAGTAGTGAGAAGAAATGTCGAACATTAAAATCAGGCAAAGACTTTATTTACCTTAATGGGTTATTTATACCTTTTAAAGTTCTCGAATAAACACATAACTGTGGTTAGGTGTCTATAGGTATACAAACGAATGCACTCATTGCACTTGTATCCTCTATTGTCATATGTGAATAATGGTGGGTTCCTAAGTACTTACACACGCTGCACGACAGCGATAAAATTGTTTAAAGATGCATTATAACTGTAGTTAATATTTTTTAATTACGACTCCAATAACGAATTGAAATAAATAAAAAAACTGATTGTATTGATTACTGATTTAAAAGCTATCTGTACATATAAAATGCTTTGTCCTGAATGACTGACGGATCAACTGACGGATCACTGCCTAAACTGCTGATCGTAGAGATCTTATTTGTACGACGCAAAAATAAAAGGAATTTCCGTTATTCTACCCCTAAAGGGATGAAAAATGGGGGCAAAGTTTGTAAGAAAATCTGTCATTTTTAATTTGAATTCGTATAGTCCACGCGGGCGAAACCGCTGGCGGAAAGCTAGTTGATTTATAGCGTAGCGCCGCGTAGTCAAGCGTAGCGTGGCGTAGTGTCGTGGAGTAGCGTAGTGTTAACCCAACACAAGGACAGTTCAGCTATAAGAATAAAAAAACTCTAATAATTATATATATAAAAAAATATTGTTATACATTTTTGTTAATTTTGTTGTACAGGGCCATGTATAAACCAAAAGGCGACATAGGTATACAAAATGCCTCATTCGCTTTTAAATAAATGAAATACAAAACATTTTATATGAATATTACTCAGCAAGGTCGTTACAAAAATGTATGTCTTTTTAATCTTCAATTGAAACAAAATGACAAGAGAATCGGCAGTACCTACAAAAATTTATTTATTTTAATATGACGTGCAGAATAATCAGCTTAAAAATATAAATAAAAAAAAACTTAAAACTAATTAATTAGTGAGATAGATTCATTAAACGTTGTTTGACTGCCAAAATCTCCAGACACTCGTGTAATTAATAAATTGGTTTGACCAATTAATTTAAGTTCAGAACCATTTTAGTTGGTGAATAATGTTGTCTGTCTACTTCTGAATTTTTGGAAGAATTTTCGGAGTTTTCATTTATTTATAATATGTTGAAGATTATTCGTTATTACTCAGTGATTATAGGTGTCTAGCAGTTATACTCAGCAACATTAATAATGTCCATTCTTATGTGTAAAACAAACAAACTTTTGTCAATTAAACATATTATAAAAACAGTATGATTAATATTAGTGGTTCATCCATCATCCATCCATCCATTTATTACTATCTATTATCATCAAGTTTTTTTTTTAATTTACTTAGATAAGAATTCAAGGCAACAAAAACAGATGGGTATAAAGAGTATTGTGGATTTCCAATTTCCATTTAAAACATCACACAAGACGCAGTAGGTAGTTACCTTACATAGAAATAAAATACCCATCTCGAAACAGGTCCTGAGTCATTACAACGACCACTCCTAATTTTATAGTGTCAATCTAATTCCGAATCGTAAAGTAGGTAGTTCTCCACTATGTTCATGAGTCTTAAAGTTAATGGCTAACATGAAATCATTAAATACACAGTTCTGTGCAAGGGTCCGAAGATCATTAAAAAAAAAACAAACGCACTATACCTACCTACCTGTTCTGTACCTGTTTTAAATTTATTTTTTCCGTGCTACTATTTTTTCTTGACATGTTTCGCTTTTTCAATTCGAGTTTTTGATTTAACAAAAATAACTTCTCCAAATGCAATCCATTACTGGACATAGGCTTCCTACGCTGAACCACTCATATCTCCCACTAGACCGACTAAAGACTAAAAATGGTGTGAAAAGAAATGTATTTTGACGTAAAAAAAATACTCATTTAATTAGTCTAGTTTTAATAGTAGTCGTTTTTGACTTTGAATAAAAAGTTTTCTGGTACAGAAAAGTAATTGTGAACGAAAAAAAAATTATATATATTTTTTTCTATCCTAATTCTTTGTATTCCTAATTGATAATTCGTTATGAAATCGTCTTACGAGGTGCCATATTAGACACAATTTAGTGACGCGTGGTGGCCTAGTGGTTTAGGCACCTGCCTCTCGTGTACGAGTGTGCGGGTTCGAAACCTGGCAAGTACCAATGTGACTTTTCTAAAGTCATACGTACTTTCTAAGTATATCTTAGGCATTACTGATTATCGGTGAAGGAAAACATCGTGAGGAAACCTGGACTTTAAAAAAAGTCTGAAATCGCCAATCCGCCTTGAGCAAGCGTGGTGATCAATGCTCATGCCTTCTCTGTATGAGAAGAGGCCTGTGCCCAGCAGTGGGACGATATATAGGCTTATGATGAGTGACGCGTCTGTCGGATTTGCCTTATGGAGGTAGAATTCCTTCCGCACAAGTAAGCGGATAAATTTCCGTGTCCGTGTTGCTATCTACATATAAGTCTGTTTCCCTACATTTATCTTCCTTCTAGGCTTACACTTCCAATGTCTAGATATAACTCTGAGACTCATTATTTATGTACAAATAGAGGCGCAATTATAAATTCATGGACATTTAAAAGTTAAAGTAAGTTTTTATTTATATTCAAAACTGGTTAGTTTTACTGGCAACATATAAATTGCGTACCTATCGTATTTAATATTTAAATATGGTTATGTCAATTTAATAATCATTGTAGTTATATGTGGTATATAAGCCTTTTATGACAAAATACCAAAAGTTATAAAAACATCCTTAATTATATATCAAATAAAGCAAAGAAAAACAGACATGTCTCTTCGTCTCGTATTAAAAAAAAATAACAACAACCAACCCTCTAATGAGTAAACTAATTTACTTATCATTATCCTCGTTAGTTATGGTCCTTTACACAAAATTCTATATGACTACTTAGGTAGGTACACCATAAAGAATATTTTTAAAAAAACATGACAAAGAAAAAAAATATTTAATACAAAATTGATAAAAAAACTCCTCACAAGTTTGAAAGTTAATGTTTACATTTTACTTTATATTAATAATTCACTAGTAACCTTTCATCATTTCAATAGTGAAAAAAATAGGAGGATAGCCTCCTATTGGATAAAGACCTCTTCTCATACAAAGAAGGTACGAGGATTGAAGACCACGCTTGCTGGAAACGGATTGGCGATTTCAGATTTTTAGTCCAAGTTTCCTCACTATGTTTTTCCTTCACCGTTAGTCAGTGGTATCTAAGATACACTTCATAATATGACTTTAGAAAAATTACATTGGTACTTGCCAGGCTTTGAACCCGCACACACGTACTCGAGATGCAGGTACCACTAGGCACCACGACATTACTAGTAACCTTTGGTCTTATTTTTAATTTATCAATAACTATTCTTATCTTAATTACCACATAAGTGTTAAGATATGGTTGAACGTGGATATTCAAACGATTTGCACTTACCTAATGCCAAAATGTTCTTCTGGGACGCGGGTGAAACAGTGAAAAACGGCTAGGTATAAAAATGAAATGACTATTATCTTGATTCACATAATTTCGGAACTTTAACCTTGACTAATAAATTTGATAAATTCAGTCTTATCATAATTTAGAATTTCTTATTAAGATTAAACATATCTCTTCAACTCCTTATATAAAAACACAAGGATTGAATTGTCTTTATCATTCTGTTTCTGAACTGATTATTATTAACTGAATCTTGAGTATTCCGGACTTAGCCGTTCGTATCATACGTAGGCATATAATAATGCTATTGTCAACGTCCTTATTGTTGTAAATATTTCCTATATCCAAGTCAACGTCTGCCCGACTCGGTATGCATATCACAAGAAAATAGATAACGATTTGAAATTATAATCTTGGTAAATGAGAATTTAAAATATGCCTTGTCAGTCTTCAAGTCTGTAAATACCTACCTACAAACTAATGGCCAATTCTAAAGTTTATATTGTTATTGATTCTTCGTGAAAACCTAATAAAATTTCCAACTCGTGAATAAGAAAACCAGAACCCTCAACTGTTGTCTCCGACATCTAAACTGTAGGTTTAGTTTAAATTAGATTTTTTTTTATTATTCTTCGATATACTCTAGTCACGGATATGTTCAAGATACGCTTGGAAAATAAATATGACTTTAAAAACATATTCATATTGGTACTTGCCTCAAACTCAAAAACGTTTATTGAAATTAGCCTAATTAAATTAGTACTTTTTCAAAATACATTATGTTAGCACCCCAAAAACGAAGTTTTCTAGGAACGAGTTTAAATTATCAGACGACTCCATTTGAAGCGGCCGGAAATTCAACATTTTGTCTAAATATCTTCCCATTAACATAGTCAATTCAGGGTTATCCTCACAACTATAATAATCATCCTCTTTACTTTTATGCGCCATTTTGTTTTACGTAAGAAACCATTCACTGCTTCGTAGTGTTATGGCTGGAAAGAAGAAGCAGTGAAGACCAAACCAGTTATACTTTTCTTATTGCTTCACCAACATTTAAACACTATTTTTGCCACAATTGTTTATAGTTTACAAGGTTATTTAAGTAATAATGTCTGGTTTCGAACACGCATATTCTTAAAGTCTAGGCCACATGCTTTTGCATCGCTTCTTTGTATGAGAAGAGGCCTGTGCCCAGTAGTGCGACAGTAAATAGACGATGATTTAATAAACTAGATCTAAGCTACCTTCTCTCTTATTTAAAATCGGTTTAAAAATAACTCATCTTTACCTACTAATATGAGGTAAAATTGTAGGTTTGTATGATAAGGTTTATCTCTGAAACTACGGGGCCGTTTCCAGAAAATCTTTCACTAATAGAAAGCTAAATTACCGTTGATTGCTATAGGCTATCATTAATGTACATAAAATAGGGCTACGCTGTCGGCAGAAGCAATACGTATGTATAACGTCATCTAGTCTACTTCTACTAATATTATAAAGAGGAAAGATTTGCTTGTTTGTTTGTTTGTAGGGTTTAACTCAACTACTGGCCCGATTTTTAAAATTCTTCACCGTTAAAAAGCTACATCTTTACGAAGTGTAGTGGCTATATTTATTTCCAGAAATAATTTGGGATCCCTATCAAAACATGAATAATGTAACCCAAGGTGTAAATAAAAATGTCCACGCGGGCGAAGCCGCGGGCGGAAAGTATGACATAAATTGTAACAACATAATACAACCAATAGTTATCTTAATTTACTCCATAGCACCAAGTTCAAAATGATTTCTACTGAGAACTATCTTAATTTTTATTTGTTAGGCATACTTTCATGATTATAATGCACATAAATATTTAATTATGATAATGTCTGGGTTAAAGGTTCTGATACTATCAAGTGGTGCTCCTGCAGAGTGTCAGGATGTACGTTGATATAATAATGCACATAATGTAAGGTCGAAGTTCATACCAGATGTTGGCATCATACTTAATTTGTTACTACATAACTAACTTAGGTCAGTTCTTATAATGAAAGTTTTTATACGTATCCATTATGAAAAGCATTATTTAGGCAATTAATATTACTTACTAATATGATACATGCAGAAGTAACTCTGACAGATGAAACCCTAACTTAATATAATATAATTATGCAAAAATGAGTTTGTTTGTTACGCTTTCACGAGAAAACGGACTTCGATGAAATTTGATACGAAGGTTAAGGGAATCCTGGTTGCGGTAATAGACTAGAATTATAGATGAAGAAGTGAATACTTCTGTCTGTCTGACCGATTTTCATGAAGTTTGTTAGGGTTTACTTAGGGAAGGACGTAACCGGGTGTATTTAGTTCCCTTGGAACGCGGGTGAAACCGCGGGAAACAATTGATTAGCTCGTAAGGAATAATCAAATGGCACTGTTAAATTAAACGTTTCAGACGTCTATCAAATGACAAATTAAAGTCTGGGGAGCTATCGTGTTTGTGGTCACCAGTTGGTGACTCTGACGAGTAAAGTCCTATAAACACACTTACGTTTTAACAAGTAGACTGAGCTTTGAATTAGTTTTTCTTGAATATTGCACCAATATTTTTAGCTTTTTCTTCAAAACTCACTTATTGAGTTGTACGTTCAGTATTTCTGCCATTTAGTACATTTTTGTAACAATCATGAAATAAATATATGCACAAATCCGCAATAAAAATACTCGCATTGAAAGATCAGTTCCATTTGTTTAGAGTTTACTCTACATTAGCGCCCCTAGCGGCGAATTCAAGCGTGATGGCTAATTTTTTTGTGATTCATTCATATTCTCGCAGATACGGATATCGTAGGAGTATCTACACTACGAAACTATGATATTGTCTATCTCGTGGGCGACGGAAAATGGCGCGTAATTTTTATGATTATCTGCAATAAAAAAAATGCTGTTCGACTTATTCTAAAACTGAAAATTGAAAGTAACTCTGTCTGTCTATTACGCTTTGACGGTAAAAATGATGAACTGATTTAGACAAAATTGATATTATAGATATTAATATCTGGGGAAGGACGTAGTTTTTAGTCAGGTGCCAAGTAATTACCTATGGATGCGGGCGAAACCGCGCGAAATAGCTTGTCAATCTGAGAGTCTGAGAACCACTAACGGCTTGCGCCACGTAAAGTACGTGTCTGTAATCGTTAAACATAGTGGCTCGAACAACAATTCCGTTATTAAATTTACTACTACACCCTGACTTAGGAATTCCAACATAAGACCATTCAACAACTCTAGTATTTCTTACGTAAATTGAAACTACTACAAACATCACTGGTATACTGTTACTAACATTATCTTTAATATGTGTATGATAAGGAAAACCCTTCTAAAAATTAACCTTTTTAAAATTCGTCCTCAGTACAGTGACACATTTTCCTGTATGTCCCAGGACGTAAGACGATCCTCAACGAGGTTTGCGGCGCGTTCATCGCGGGCGAGCTGACGGTCATCATGGGACAGTCCGGGGCCGGCAAGAGCACACTCATGGACATCCTAGCGGGATATACGTGAGTCAACTTTTTAATATAAGTGATTGTCATTGTATTTTGCTGTACGAACTTCACATTTAAATGTTAGGTTATCTAGACATACCTACATAAAATACATTCTAGAATATCATTGACTAGATGGATAGAGCTTAAAATAGTTTATCGGATAGTAAAATGTGGTGTGCAAATATATACTTATTTTCGTAGGCACAGATTTTTATAAGATATAAAACTTTAACCTAACCGTAATAATTTGTCAAAGATACCAATATTTCCTTGCCTGCGATAAAATAATAAGTTATATACTTATATATTTTCCTGATTAGAAGTGGCTTAAAAAACTTTGTCATTTCAAGCGATAATTTCTTTCGATACAAACAAGGAAATAAGCAGTAGGTACTTACTGACAAGTTTGTAAACGCGATATAATTTTGTTTATATGTTTTTTACAATAGTCAGCTGATCTTGAATATGATAGCGAAACTTATGATATTTATGAGCTATAAGATAAGTTGTGAGAATTGTGGAAAGATTATATTATTATTGATAATACAACACAGTTTGGACTTTTGATTTTTGTTAGATATATTTTCTTATAAGGTTCATGAACCTTGAGCCTACTAATTAGCAGGTTCTGTTACTTTCTATCAATAACTCATTAGAATATACACTCTTTTATTTATATAGGTACAGTTGTCAGAAGTCAATATTATGCAAATAGACTACATTAACTTTATATTATAATTAATTTTGTATAACTACTAACACTACGTATATTTGCTACGTATATAGATTCAGTGTTTTTCTGAATATTAATTCCAATAAAGTTTAACAGGAAAGTCGATAAATATATATACAATATGTTTTACTTTTTGATTCTGATAAATTGAAAAGCAAACATGAATTTTGACCCGTAATTGATAATGACATTACATTACATTACTTGATTAACAAACACACACCAAGGTTGCGGTGGTCGGTTCATTGACCGGCCGATTGATGGCCACCCATTTCTTACCTATCTGCCTTACCAGTCAGTACCTAATCTTGTTAATTAGGAGCCTAAAGTCTGAGAATTACTTTTACCAGCTTGTGTATACCAAACAGACTTATCCATACAAGATAAATTAAAAATTGATAAACCCCCTACGAAAAACTGCCTTACATCATCTTGGAAAAGACCTAATACTCTTACACTACTGGACCAATATTAACCAAACATACCTAAAAACCACCGCAAGGAAATTGGCTTTCAAATGAAAAAAACCGCATCAAAATCGGTCCATCCGTTTGAGAGCTACGATGCCACAGACAGATACACACACAGACAGACATCGACGGCAAACTTATAACATCCCTCTTTTTGCGTCGGGGGTTAAAAGTTAAAAATACACTTATTCAATCACCCAGTTAGCTTGAAAGCGTCTCTTAGTTAGAAGAACATTGCTTGCCGAATAAAATTTGACCAGTACCTATAATATTACAAACTTGCAGTAAGCAAGTTTCACTGTCTGTGAACGTGACTACAATCAATCACATATCAAGATAACAGGTGGTATTGACCCACAATATCAACTGCTCGCTAATCACCGCCCTGATTATAACCACACGTCACTGACTTACAGTTCAATTAATTTAATTTAACGTTCGGGTGTTACGGATGATAATCAAATACACGTGGACATTATCGCGTTTACATTATGTTGTTTTGTATTTTGACTATACATCACTAACTTATATATATGTATATTACATACTAGCTTCTCGCCAGCGGTTTCACCCATGTGGGCTATACGAATTTAAATTAATGAAATAACAAATTAATATGACAGTGTTTCATACAAACTTCTCCCCCCTTTTCTCACACCCTTAGGGGTAGGATTTCAGAGAATCCTTTCTTATCGGATGCCTATGTCATACAAAGAACGCACCCTCAAGGTTTCAGGTCTCTAAGATCAGCGGTTTAGACTGTGCCTTTTATCCGTCAGTCATTTAGAACAAAGCATTTTATATGTATAGATTTCTAAAAGCCAGTAGATGCTATATCTGGTGTATCCTGGATATGCTGTACATTACTCTAAACAGTCAAAACTTTTCAAATTTGTAGTAGCTAATCTCTGTACATAACAAAAGAGCCAAAAATATAAGCTACACTATCAGCCAGTCGCATGGTGGCACCATAAAATATGAGATTTAAGTACATAAACGTGAAATGGGATCACGAGCTGCCAAAATGGACGATAAAACTTAATTATTTTGATATATTTTTTATTCTTTGTCATTTTTTTTTGTCAATAAATCATAAATTAATTTCATTACTCTTTGATTTCATTATTATACTTACGTCTAGATAACACACTTAAAAAATATTGCAATATTGTGACATATACAAAGTATAAAGTATACGTGAAGTTTGATACAACCGGCCAAATATCTGATTGACAGCTGTTTAACGTGGTTGCATCAAAAATATCTAAGCATTAAGCAATGACTGGTGACCAAAATTGAAGGGTCATGATGCAGATGCAGCCTTACACAAAAGCTTATCACGTATAAATGACTGATAAATTATACTAATATTATAATCCTTACTTAATATTATAAATGCGAAAGTAACTCTGTCTGTCTGTCTGTTACGCTTTCACGCCAAAACTACTGGGCCGATATAAATGAAATTTGGTACAGAGATAGAATAGACCCTGAGGAACAACATAGGCTACTTTTTACCTGGGTGCGCTAAGTAGTTCCCTCGGGATGCGGGTGAAACCGCGGGAAACAGCTAGTCTTAGATAAGTATTAAAACTAGTAGTACCTATCTTTAGTATCCCTACGATTTATATCCGTAGCCACCAGCTACGCCGTAGCACTGCCTTCAAAATGCAAGAAAATTTTTAATTAAAATGTTTTAAGTACTACTGATTTCTCAATAAGAGTACAATATTCAGGCATTATATAAAACAATTAAGATAAGAAGATAAGTGGATAGACAAGTATATTAATAGGGCAAGCGTTTGATTTACCTACGTGATCGGCTGTACCAAGGTCGTATGAATTTTATATTAATATTGCATGGTTTAATGTTAATGACTAGCTTTCCGCCAGCAACTTCGCCTGCGTGGGCTATACGAATTCAAATAAAAAATGATAGAGTTTTATACAAACTTTCACCCCCTTTTTCACCCTTTGGGGTAGAATTTCGGAAAATCCTTTCTTGTCTTTCTTATTAAAAGAGCCAAGAGTTATTCGATGCCCCAAATAATTTAAAAAATAATAATAATATTGTTACTTACATGGATAAAGAATATCGGAAATGTTCTTATTCAAATGTTAAAAAAATACAGAGTTTCTTATAAACTTTGGCCCCTTTTCACTCCCTTAGAGATAGAATTTAGGAAAATCCTTTCTTATCGGATGCCTACGTCATACAAATAATACACGTTCCAAGTTTTAGGTCTCCACGATCAACTGCTTAGGCTGTGCGTTGATCCGTCAGTCATTCAGGTCAAAGCATTTTATATGTATAGATTATCTTAGAGATGTCTCAAAAGAAGCCTGTTCGGTTCCACCCGCATCCTGAGAGAAAAAATGGATAAGAAGTATACTATGTATTTAATCCAGATTGTAACCTATGTATGTACCAAATTTCATTTTCCATTCAGTAGTTTTAGCGTATACAAACATACAGACAAAAATTTTAACAAAATGTTTTGCCTCATCCGTTAGATTTTTTTATATGTAGAAGTAGTTATCAGTTTCTACACATTTTTCACAATAAGAAGGAGTTAATAACGTCTGCTTATAAACGATAAAACTTAATACAACAATAGTTAATTGTGACGAGCATTTGAACGTAAGCATTGCTGCCAAACGCCTAATAGGCCCACTGCTTATCATTCGCTACATGCACAGCTGACTAAAGGGTACCTATAGATATAAGCCAAATATCTTCGCATGTATATGTATACTGGCAATGTTCTTTGTTATTAATTATTTGTCAATACCCATAAAATAGTTATGTGACTGACTGACTGACGGACATCGCATTGATAGGCTAAGCCAAGGGCTAAGCTAAGGGCTGACTGTCCATAGTGCTGAGATTTCCTGCGAAGGTTACAGAGAGTTCGAGTTACTTTTGTATTTATATAATACTAGCTATTTCCCGTGGTTTCTCCCGGGATAAAATGTAGCCTATAATAACTCCAAAGTTGCATATATCTCCGTACCAAATTTCTGTCAAATCGATACAGCCACTTTTCTGTGAAAGCGTAACAAACAAACAAGCTCACTTTCGTATTTATAATATAACTGAGTATTAGTAAGGATATATATTTATGTTTACATACATACTTACAGAAAGAATATTTTACATGATTCGTATTATGTTGTGTGTCATACAAGTCTATCGTACATGATCGCACTCATGTCATGAATTTGTATTATAGTAAGCAAAACCACAACAAAACCGCAGTGGGTGTTTTAAATGAGTCAGTAAAAAAGCTTTTTTATATGAAAACAAACATATATATTGTAGGTACCTAAACTAGCAGAGAAATTATATATTAGTATTTTAAATAAAAGATTAGTACCTACACCTTTTTTCGGATGGTAAATCATCAAAGGGGCGGGAGGGAGTGTCAGACTCTTACTGACTAACACATCCATGTTCCTTCCTCAGCCTTTTGTGTACCAGAGGCGTAACTCTTTCGAACATTCCACAGCCCCGGCAGGCAAGATGAATACGCTTGAAGTCATAATCGAAAATCAAAATCAAAATGCGACTATATCATCCTACCAATAATAAACAAAAGCAACCCCACTTTTACATTTACCTCTCCACCTGAGTCAATAGCCACATAACTGGATAAGTTTTTCTGAAACAACTGTAAATGGTCTAACCGTCGGGAACAGTCTTTCTTCCTTTGCAACGCACGGTAGAGCCTTGGAAATAAAATGGATTGACACTTATTCATGTACCAACCACGCGAAGACTAAATTATCTTCATCGTTCGATATATGCGTCGTTTGGTTTTTTTTATTTATGTATTTATATATTTAATTATGTAGGTATGTTCCGACGACTTCTCGAGGCATGATAAAATGATAAAAACAATAACTCAATAAAAAACTATTTACGTAAACGAACGTAGTAGGAAGTATTTGCATTCAAACATACATAAGTAGGTACTTCATGTAGGGCCTAAGGGCCTACTTACTTAAAAAATACTTGAGAAATATGATTTTATATAGTTTGAGATACAGTAAAGTACAGGATAATATAAATAATAGGCAACATCTATAATATAACTACTGAGTGTAAGGTAAACATGTTTATCACAAAAATATTACTAATTTAGTAATTTATAGGTACTGCAAATATTAGTATTAATTACAAGGATAATCTAGCCAAACATGGACTCAAATTAAACAAAAATTAACCTATTCAAAAACAGTCGAATCGAGAACTTCGCTTCGCAAACAACATTTACTGAAATCTATTTTTTTTATTCTTATTTTTCATCTCCTAAACAACCAAAACTTTTAAACTCATAATTTGTGCTTACACATTATGATGTACATGTTTATAAATTGTTTATATTTTACACTAATGTTAGGCACTCTTCACAATCTGAACAACTAGAGTACATAGATAACATAAACAGAGGTTCAGACAACTATCACAGAGTATAAAACAATATCACGGTAGCTATACGTTATTAGCAAACAATAAATTATATCACTACGGCTGTCATACTGACATAATTCGATGCAAAAATATGACGCTTAATTACTCTGTGGCGTTATCGAGAACTGCGTATACAAAGAGCCACGTGTTTCTGCTTCAAAGGTCACTAGTTCCTCTGTATTTATACCTTTTATAAAAATAATGTATATGTTTTATCCTATACCTATACATACATGTTATATACTAAAGCCTTCCTTTTATTCCATCTGCGCCACATAAGTCCGATCCTTCTAGATACTTCCATTTTTTTTCACAGCATACTATACTCCATTTACAATAAGATTAGACATTTAAACGCAACCTATTTACCGTTCGTTCAAACGAGTTTGAGTTCTATTCCGTATAGATAAGGATGGTGTTGAAAGCAAAATAATGTTTACAATACCAAATATATTATGCATCTGTTTTTTGTTATGTCACCTTAGCAATAGAGCCTAAAATCATTTGAACGAACGGTAAATGGGGTGCGTTTAAATGTGTAATCTTATTGTAAATGGAGTATAGGTACACTATTTACACTAATCAAATAATTCGTCATAGCAGGAAGCAACGGCAACGTTTCATTGCTGTATCTTGTTTTTGTTCTACATAATATGTGCTTGTTTAAAAACTGCCTAAAAGGAAACATATTCTTTTTTATCTTATCTAACTAAAGCTGAGTATTTACAACGCACCAAAATTATTGCAGTTTGGCACTTAAATATTCAATATAAAATTTTGAAGCTTTTAGAAAGATATATCATAATAAGATCTTTTTTAATCGACTTCAAAAAGAACGAGGTTCTCAATTCAGTTGGTATTTTTCATTCTTCTATTTCTCTGTAGTCGGTTAAAGTTACTACTTGGAGTACATGTTGCTTGCAGGCCAAATTAATTAATAGCTGGACGACTGTTCCTTGTGTATGAAAACTTATTTCAAATAAAGGAATGTTTTTTTTTCTTAATCTAATTTATGAAAATTAGATTAAGAAAATCTAATTTATGAAAATTAGATTTTCTAAAAGAAAACAGACTGTTGCGGACATCATTGTCCGCAACAGTCTGTTTTCTGTGTGTCTGTATTTTTTTTGTAAAAAAAATATACTAATATAGGTACGTGCGTAGGTAATTTGTAAAAGAAATGCAAATGACAAAAGTGTTTTGTTTTTCTCGAGAGCGATTTCTAAGTGATAAAATATTGTTGTTGTTATCTGACATGAAAATTAATACTGGCTGTTGCAAATAAAAAGTTCTAAAATAATCTTTCAGGAAACGTGACTCGTGAAAGTCGTTTTATAGTTGGAAATAAATACAAATCCACACTCCATACTTTAATATTATAAATACGAAAGTGTTTCTGTCTGTCTGTTACCTCTTCATGCTTAAACTGCTGAACCTATTTAGATGATATTTGTTATAGAGATAGTTTGTGTGTGTTTGGGAAAGGCCATACGATAGTTCTTATCCAGGTTTTTGTTCAGTAGCGTCCCTCGGAAACTGTTGACATTTCTATACAATACATTTAAACTGTTCCACGTAACTTTGTCTCCCGTTCAGTCTACTATCGACGTAACATCGTGACACACAATGTAAATGATATTTATGTAGCGCAATGGCGCATAAGTAGTAGGTACCTACGTAACAATAATAAATTAACTTAAAAGAGCACGTTTCAAACATAACACATAATAATATTATTATCTAACTAACACGTATTTTCGTTCAGCTGCGTATTTGAAGACATTAAGTCTAACTAATATATACAAACGTTTAGTAGACGCCAGGCGTGATCAAAGGGCTGGCCTATATTTCAGTCAAAGAATCAGTTGAGTGACAATGCAGCCAGCCTTTTGGGGACGATTCCCATTGACAGCGATGCTGATGAATACTTCGATGCCTAATTTTATTAGTCATTTATTATTTTACCTATATTTATTTTTATTATTGTAAATTGTAAATAAAATTTTATCCATTACGTTTATAACTTATATTAAAACAAATGATACTTTTTATACGGGTACATGTAGAAGTTGCTTTGGAGTTCCGGTGAAACCGCGGGAAACGGCTTTATAATTCACCTAACTTTTTAGAATTAAAACTTAACACAATTAAAGAAATTGGCACAATTTGTTAAAAGTGGTCACTACAACCATTAGATAGATTTTTTACTACGGACGTTTGAAGCAATGTTTTCTAGTGAGGTGGTGGAGCGGTCCTTAGTGTCCGTAACACAGGTTTATTCCTAGCATGGAACTGGGTTCTGCTCCGCCATCCACAATGATATTGTTATCTATTACTTATGCCGTAGTATTTAAGTTAACATGTACTCATACTTTTTAAAATAAATTTATTTATTATTTATTTATTTAAATTATTTATTACTAGCTTTTGCCCGTGACTTCGTCCGCGTGGAATAGTGGTAGAAAACCCAAATATCTTACGGAACCCTATTTTTTTCCAAAATAAAATTTAGCCTATGTTACTCGTGGATAATGTAGCTTTCGAATGGTGAAAGAATTTTTAAAATCGGTCCAGTAGTTTTTGAGCCTATTCATTACAAACAAACAAAGTTTTCCTCTTTATAATATTAGTGTAGATAGACTGAAAACTTCATGTTCAATAATTAGATCAACGAAGTAGTCTTTAATCTATAACTGGTTGTAGTTAGTCCCAGTGTGTATTTTTAACAAACGCGTGTAGCATGCGTTTTAAAATAGCTCTGGACATTCAACCCAGCTTCTACATACATAACAGACTGCCAAATGTTTTTATCACGTCTGAGCCGATATGAGATTGAGATTTTATATCTCATGATCACAAAAAATAGTTGTAATAACTATCACTAAATGAAATTTTGACAATATTAAGTTGATTGCAAATTTTCAAATCATATTATGTAATATAAATATTTCTTCGTTTTTACTTTAGAATGTTGATTGCAAATTGAAAATTTGAATACTATGTAGCTACCAAATAGGCTTCCTTCATTACCTATTTTTCAATTCTACATGATCTTCGCATGTCATTATTTTATATACCATGGTAAAATCTTTTTTATTGGCTTTCAAAAGTGCTTGTTATTTGAATGAATTGATGTGAAATAGCTATCTATTTATTATTTTCTAATTAGTGTATTACGTGTTATGATTCATTAAGATCACCACACAATATTTTGAGAAACTGAATCTTCAAAAGCATAGTTTCATTTTTCTCTGCACATCTATCTGTATCAAACTAAAAGATACTGGTAGAAACCAACAGAAAATAGGCACACACATTATATTTTATTACTAGATAGCGGGTCATTGTAACCAACTCAACCTGTTGAGTGAGACACTCTCGAAATCAAAACCAGTTCTATAATCGACCATTCATATCACTAATATAACCTAATACTAATGTAAACATTGATCAGAAAACACAAAGCTGACGATTTTTAAATAACTTCTTTATCTAATAAAAAGTGTCGTGGGTCTTTCGGCATAGTAACAGTCGCACGGATCAACCGATCAAGGTTAAGCTGCTGTTGCTGCGGTCGTTCTGTAGATGGGTGATCGTTCATTTCATACCGAAATCGCTCACGAAAACAAATCTTTGATTCCTTGTCAGAAAAAGCCCAGAAACCGACGACTAGTCTCATTTGAAGTAACATGTTATCAATGCATGTCAAATCCAGTTACACTGGAATGTGACCCCAATATAGTTTTGGGAGAAGGAAGGCAGATGATGATCTACTAATAACTGGCTGTATATATAAGCGTCTTACGTGATGAGGTACTTTGAACATTGTGGATACTTTGAGCTAGTGTATTGTTAAAGTATGCATCTACATTACTATTATTATGTTACTTTTACCACTTTCCTTATATAGCCATGGTATCAAATTTCGCGCCCGAAACCAGACTGAGATGATCCTAGAAGGATCGCCATATAATGTTAGGAACGGATTTAAACAAAACTCAAGCTTGTACGAAATGATACTGATTATATTTGGGTCGAAGCAGTGATTACGTAGTGTTTACAGTCACATCATTTAAAAGTAAAAAAATAATAATATAGATGCATAATTATATAATACACTACATTAGTTTCTATACAATTTGCTTTTTATACTTTTATCAATCCAGTCACACTAAGAAGTCGTTCGCTTGTGTTAGAGCCATAACAAATGAAAACTGCCATGAAATAGCCGTGACCAGTTCAAACTGATAGGTGTTATTTAACCAACAACTCTGCAAAGCAGGGGAATGCATACAGTGCCTTATAAGCAGCTAATTTACATGGACATGTGAATTTATAATGTCATTCTAAGTATTATTGTTTTTACTCGACTGTAATAATTTCCGAATGAAGTCATTATTTTCCACTATTAGTTTCCCGCGGTTTCACCCGCGTTGCAAGGGAACTATTTATCGCACCTGGATAAAAAGTCTCCTTTAACCGTCTCCTGGATCCCGTCTTTCTTTGTACCAAATTTCATCTAAACAGGTTTATCAGTCTTACAATGAAAGCGTAACAAACAAATTCATTTTCGCGTCTCTGATGTTTGTTAAGATTTCCATTTCTCACGTTACGGTGAATATTATGGTATTACGTATTCCAATATTATTTACACTATCGCTATATGCGAAGACATGTCCTCGGCTCATATTCTGGTTAAATTAGCTGTAACTATACTATTAATCTATCTATACTTATAATAAATCTGTAGAGAGGTCAATTCTGTACATGAAATATATTTCCAAAATAACTATCAGGGGGTGATTAGGGATCGATACTGATGCCAAAAATGCAATCAGTAAAATTTTTGTCGGTCTGTCTGTCTGTCTGTCTGTCTGTCTGTCTGTATAAACTCTATAGAAACAAAAACTACTCGACGGATTTTAACGAAACTTGGTACAATTATTTGTCATACTCCTGAGATGGTTATAGTATACTTTTCATCACGCTACAATCAATAGGAGCAGAGCAGTGAAGGGAAATGTTGTCATTTTGTTTAAACGCGCTAATCTCAGGAACCGCTGGTCCGATTTAAATAATTCTTTCAGTGTTAGATAGTCCATTTATCGAGGAAGGCTGTAGGCTATATATTATCACGCTAAGACCAATAGGAGCGGAGCACCACTATTCCACGCGGACGAAGTCGCTGGCAGAAGCTAGTTATAATTAAAAATGAAATAGAAACTATTGTTTTAAATCGGCTTTGCAACATTTTTAGACAGTGTAAATACTATCTTTATTTTTTCTGTGATTATTATTGAACCTCCAAACTACAAGGCCGGCTTGCACTGTTGTTCACTAAATATAATTAAAGGCTAAGGAGTCTCGACAGACCACAGACTTTTATATCGGCCGATATTTTGGTCGGTTTCATAATCAGTATGAAAATGTATGCAAGTGCGCAAATTGTAACCATTCACATCTTCATAGTGAAAGTCTGTGGTCTGTGGGAACGCTTAATGTATTTTAAAAATCATTTTGTCTGTCATATATTGGAAATTGATAGAGATAGAGATAATGTGGTTTTTATACATTTAGCGGTAATCGTATTTATTGATCAGTAACAGGCCTAAGTAAACATTTACCAAATTAAATGAGAGCACAAAAAACATAGCTGTATTATTTTGTTTTATCATACGCCCTTGAGCTTTTTGCTACAATGACTGATTAATCTAACATTGACCCGTACCTACTGACTGAGATTAAAGTTATTGAATAAGTGTTTAATTAATTAAATTATAATATTTATAGCCTATTATAGCCCGAGACGCGAGCGACCATAAATACGTGTCAGTTACGCGTTAAATTGTAAATAATCAGTACGCTCCCGATGATAGTTTTCAGCTCGACAATTTCAGGTTTTAGAAAATACTTGCAAGTTATTATACTTATTTTTACAAAATTAAACCAAGCCCATTGGCAATAAAACCGGGCGAAGAACGTTAAGCTATTTCTGTATCAATGTGACATTAATTTTTGTAAAATCAGCCATAGAAAATACTTACAGTTTTCGGTCAATTGCCTCCACTACTGTATGTACTGTGTGAGTATAAACAAGAAAAACAAATGAACGATTCAGTCTCTCTAAAAACGTTAGACTAAACAAAGTTGCAAAAAAATCAATACAGCGATGACTCATCATCAGGTAAAAATATAATAATATGTATGTATCAGCAAACGTAGTGTAGGGCGCCCTGTAGCTTAGTGGACCGATGATATTCGTAAGGCAGCGGGCAGGGATTGGAGGGGGAGAGCTGGAGTTTAAACTCATTAGCATAGTAAAGGCTATGTGTAGCAGTGGACTGACGCGGGGGGGTGATAATGATATCATACCTGTATTAACTGAAGGGTTAGGCAGAGGTACGACTATAGTACAGCATATGTACCTACCGCTAAGAATGAAAAGTGGTCATGAAGTCTTCGTATTCGCTGGCAAAATTCGAAAAAACATACTCAACTTAAGAGTAGGTGATATTTTTTTTTGTTATATCCTTCTACTTATTATGTATGAAATTTGATTGATTTACAGTATATCCACAGTAATTATGATTATTACCTCAACTCATCATTTTATCAGGCTGCAAAGTCTACATGATAACATAATAGGTATTTAAATATTTGGTGGCGTGATTTTCATAAATAATTAATTTAAATATACAATTTACGTAGAAAAAGTTATTTTAAAGTTGAATATTATCATAATATTTGCTTTTATATTCTTCAAACTCAAATGTTTTTATTTCAAATAGGTCTGTGCAGGCACTTATGAAACGTTAAGCTAGTTGCACGGTTCCAAGGAGTGGGTCTTATGGAGAAGAACCGGCAAGAAACTCCATAGACACTCTTTTCAAAAGGAAATGCTTACAATAGTTTTTTTACAGTACAGGTTATCTCTGATAGTTCGAAGTTATTTAAAAAACAAGCCGGCTTGAAATCGCTTGATTGAAAATCTATTCGTTTTATATTGACTATATTTTATTTTACTTCGCACACAATTTTTATGCAATTTCCTACAGAAACGACTATAACGAATGACAAATTTTATTTCAAAACTAGCGTCTGCCCGCAACTTCGTCGCGTGGATTCCGATTTGGGTTCAAATATCAGGATGAAAAGTATCCTATGTGTTAATCCAGGTTATAAACTATGTGTGTGATAAATTTTATCCAAATCTGTTTAGCTGTATTTGAGATAAACGCGCACAAACACGACACTTCTACAGACTTATTATAATGTTTAGAATAGATAAAAAATAAACTTGTTCTTTGAAATACTTTTCATGTTATTGCAACAGATCTTTTAGGATGAAAATATATATCTTAATCATACCAAATTATTATAATTATTATCTTAGCGATGATAATTAATACCTTAAGTAAATATATAGCTTTCTGTAAAAGTAACTAAACATGAACTTTGATGTATAAGCTTCTAGCTGTTTAATATAAAATCTACATGTGTAATATGTAACCAAACTTTTTACATACTATACATACTTGTATATTAAAACACAAAGACTCATACATCGAATTACATCGACTTTGTTTACTAATTGTACTGACCCCATTATTATTGAATACAAACAGAACAACGGTTACGCCAACAAAACTAATGACTGTATTTAGTTCATTAACACTTTTGATAGTAATTCAACAGTGATTTAAGGTGTAATCAACTTTAACTAAAGGCTGTAAGGTAGGAAATACAACAAATAATTACGAACAGTTTTATCAGATATTATCTTATGAAATATTAAAAGTAGGGGACAAAGCAGTACCATAATACACATCTATACTAATATTATAAAGAGGAAAGATTTGTTTGTTTGTAGGGATTTAACTCAAAAACTACTAGACCGATTTCAAAAATTATTTCGCGATTAGAAAGCTACATCTTTATGAAGTGTCATAGGCTATGTTTATTTCCAGAAATAATTAGGGATCGATACTAAAACTTCCATAAAAACACCCAAGGTGTTAAAAAAATGTCCAAATATTCTTTGTCTTACAGTAGTGTTACGAATCTACATATAAATTGGATCGGATTGATGTCTGAATATGGTTGTTACACTTTCACACGAAAACTACTTAATGGTGTTAGATGAAATTTTGCACACATTCTTTTTATCTGCGTGCGTGAAGTTCCTTCGGGATACGGGTTAAATCGTGGGAAATTGTCAGTACATAATAAACGAAACGCTGACGTGATAATGACATAAAAATGTGTGAGCAGTTATCATATACATATATACTCCATTTACAATAAGATTAGACATTTAAACGCATCCCATTTACCGTTCATTCAAACGATTTTCAGTTCTTTTCCTTATATCTATAAGGATGGTGTTGAAAGCAAAATAATGTTTACAATACCAAATATATTCTACATTTGTTTTTTGTTATGTCACCTTAGCAATAGAGCCTACAATCATTTGAACGAACGGTAAATGGGGTGCATTTAAATGTCTAATCTTATTGTAAATGGAGAGTATAGGTATTAATAAGTCAAAAACCACGCATTCAATGACACCATACAGACTAAGCTACTAGCTTTTACATTATGTCAGTCATGTACATAAATGTGTTAATAAATCCATTGAGTAGGTTATTGCATAAGGTGATCTCGCAGTGGGCGGGTTGAGTAAGGAAATTTTTACACTCTGATAACTTTAACACAGTGACGGGCGATAACCGGTATCATGTTTACGGTAAGTTATGTATTAGCCACGCTTTAACTAATTTATCATTACTATTGGCATCTACATCTAAGTTTCATTAATAAACACTAATATTTTTTTGTGTTTATTAACACTCAGTGGTCCATACGGCTGCGGATGTTCGAAAGAGTGACCGCGGCCCCGGGACACGAAAAACATGGATGGATTTTAGTCAGTAAGAGTCTACACTCCTTTTCGCTCCGCCCACAGCGATAGGAGTCATGTGATGATTTCCCATCCGAAAAAATATTAAAAAAAATAAGTTATCCATGCGCGTGTTCGACGTTATTTTATAATAGACTAGCTTTCCACCCGCGGCTTCGCCCTCTTGGTATTTTTTTTTACACCTTAGGTTACATTATTCAAGTTTTAGTAGGGATCTATTATTTTTGGACCCTAATTATTTCTGGAAATAATAATAACCTATGACACTTCGTAAAGATGTAGCTTTCTAACGGTGAAAGAACTTTTCTGGTTGATTTTTTACACCTTGTATCCGAAAAACCCAAATATCTCACGGAACCCTATTTCTATCCAAAATAAAATTTAGCCTATGTTACTCGTGGATAATGTAGCTTTCGAATGGTGAAAGAATTTTTAAAATCAGTCCAGTAGTTTTTGAGCCTATTCATTACAAACAAACACACAAACAAAGTTTTCCTCTTTATAATATTAGTGTAGATAATTATATTTATTGCTAGTTAAAATTATATTAGGTACAAGGTTTGCTACAACCCAAAACCCACTGGCCTAAATACAGTACCTACTAGACATGTGCGCCGATCGGCGTGGCGCACGCCGCCGGTCATTTTGGCCACGCCGACGCCGCCGGGTTTTTCGTCGGCGTCATCGGCGTCAAAATTCAAATAGTATTTTAGATTAAACGTGTCAATAATATAATAAATAATATAATAACTGCTGCCAGCCTGCCCACACAAAACCTGGACATCGATGTGTCTCCTCCTACAGAGAGGGAGGTAGTGAAGGCTATCCGCAATTTAAAAATTGAGAAAGCCCCAGGATTCGACCTCATCACAGCGGAAATGCTAAAAGCCGACGTACCACCGCTGCAAACGCGCTGACGCCCCTTTTGCGGAACATCTGGTCAGCCGAAGAGTTACCCGACGACTAGAACAAAGGCCTTCTTATCACCGTTCCCAAGAAGGGAGATCTGAGTGAATGTGGCAATTGGAGAGGTTTGCTCTCGACTCCTTCCAAGGTGCTGTGCCAGATCATCCTGGACAGGTTGTCGGGGGCCGTCGAACCTCTTCTTCGCAAAGAGCAGGCTGGCTTTCGACCCAACCGATCGAGCATCGACCAGATCAACACATTGCGCATAATCCTCGAACAGGCATCAGAATGGCAGAGGGAAATGTACTTTGACCTTTGTGGACTTCGAAAGAGCCTTCGACACGCTGCGATGGAATTGTATCTGGGACCGGCTTCGTGAAATTGGAGTCCTCGAGAAGATCACGACCATAATTAAGGCCATCTACGGGAAATATTCTTGTAGGGTGACTCACGACGGCCTCGTCTCGGAGGACATACAGGTCCATGCGGGTGCGCCAAGGGTGTCTCCTCTCGCCTCTCTTCTTTCTTGTCGTCCTCGATGGCATCATGAATAATACCACCAAACCAAGCGACGTGGCATAGAGTGGGGGCTGTCCAACGTCTTGGAAGATTTAGATTATGCTGACGACCTACGTCTATTGAGCCACACGCGCGCCGACATGCAAGCCAAATTGGACGACCTACGGCGAGAGGCTATGGAGACGGAACTAAAAATTAACATCCGGAAGACCCAGGACATGAGATGCGGAGTGTCGTGTCCTTACCGTTGCTTATCGGTACAGAAAGGGTGGAAAGGGTCCACAAATTTACATACCTCGACAGTGTTGTGTCAGAAACAGGAGGGACCGAAGAAGACATCACTTCGAGGATTGCCAAGGGGAGAGCAACCTTTGCACAACTCCGTCCTGTGTAGCAATCGCGAAAACTGACCAGGAGAGTTAAACTCGAGATATTCCGGTCCAACGTCAAAACCGTATTGCTGTACGGATGTGAGACGTGGAAAGCCACAAAAGACATCTCGCGTAAACTCCAGGTCTTCGTCAATCGCTGCCTTCTTCGTATTCTCGGTATTTACTGGCCCGAAAAAAATCTCCAACATCGAACTGTGGGAACGCTGCGGTGAGACACCGATCGACCAGCAGATCAAACGTCGCAAGGGGAACTGGATCGGCCACACGATCCGAAGGGACCCCGATCACATACCGAGGCAAGCCCTAGACTGGAATCCCCAAGGAAAGCGGAAACGTGGTCGCCCTAAACAATCCTGACGGCGGACGATTATCACAAAGGCGGCGACTATAGGCAGGACGTGGAGTGAGATCAAGCGCGAAGCTCAAGACCCGACGCGATGGCGGAGCACTGTGGCCCTCTGCCCCAACTAGGCGACATACGACTATAAGTCAAGTAAATCATAAGTGAATAAAAAAAAGTTTAATATGGATTGACACGTCTTTTACTTATTTTGACCATCCACGCCGATTACGCCGATGACGCCGCCGCCGCCGACAAATTAGACACTGGACGCCGCCGCCGGTTAAATGACCATCGGCGCACATGTCTAGTACCTACTCGTTTTGTTTGGGTACTGTTGACATTTGATATTCAAGACTGTTCAAGTGCAGGAATCCAGTTCATTCGTCATGTATCCGTTTTATTACCTATATTAGTAAGAATTATAGATGAAGAAGTTAGTAACTCTGACTGTCTGACAGATTTTGATGGGGTAGATAGTTTGAACCCAGGTAATGGATAGGATACTTTTTATCCGGGTACAGGAAGTAATTCTCTAACAACGCGGGTTCCAAATCTATGTCAGAGGCCAAATTCGATTTCAATTTATATTCTATTCTATTACATTACATTCAATTTATTTTATTTATAAATAATCTACGCCCTTACATACATAATAGTAAATAATTAGCAATAATACGATACCTATTTGTAAAATCAAAGTGCCATCAGTGTTCAAATACGTACCTACTTCATGACAATAATTCGTAAGTTTATTTTTAAATATTGCAAAGTAGGTGCTCTCCTATAATTAAGAAAGCCCAGCTCGACATAATCATTGACAATACTTAACTAAACCATCTTTAACGTGTAATTCTTCTTGGAGGTACAAATAAAAGCTTAAAAAAATATGTCAATAAATTAATAAATCAATACATAGTATAAAACAAAGTCGCTTTCTCTGCCCCTATATCCCTATGTGTGCTTAAATCTTCGAAACTACGCAACGGATTTTGATGCGGTTTTTTTTAATAGATAGAGTGATTAATGAGGAGGTTTTAGTATATAATTTGTCAAGTTTTTGTATCCATTAGCTAAAATATCACGGGCGAAGCCGCTGGCGGGAAGCTTATTGTATAAAATATCGATGTTCTTCAATCTATTTCTTTACCAAGAAACTAATTATATACAGACATAGACATAAAATGAGTATCATAATAAATTATCGTTAACTCAAATACGATTTGAATAATGGATTGCATAGATACTTACATTTATTAATTCATCATCTGCCTAGCCTTTTCCCAACTATGTTGGGGTCGGCTTCCAGTCTTAACCGGATGCAGCTGAGTACCAGTGTTTTACATGGAGCGACTGCCTATTTGACCTCCACAACCCAGTTACCGGGTAACACGGTACCCCTTGGTAAGACTGGTTGTCAGACTTTCTGGCTTCTGACTACCCGTAACGACTGTCAAAGATGTACAAATGACAACCGGGACCAACAGCTTAACGTGCTTTCCGAGGCACGGAGGAGTCTCGCTATGACAAAGATGGTCACCCATCCACGGACCGACCGCGCCAAGCGCAGCTTAACCTTTGATCGGTCGACCCGTGCGGCTGTTGCTTAGCCACGAGCTCCTCTTACATTATTATTATACTTACATTTATTAATTGATATCAATAAATACCTCTTTTGTTAATTATGCCTCATTTGTGAATTAATAGACATGACAGGCAATATTGTCATAATCTATTTTAAAGAGATTTAAATAATCTATAGGGTTTCTGATTAAATATGTATTAGGTGATATTAAAATGGACTTGTTAAGACTTGAGACACTAGCAAATAGTTTGTTTTCATTTATTAAATAATTGTATGATTTAATAATAATTCTTTCTTACTTTGCAAACTTTAATGAACGACCTTAACACAAATTTTAACTCATAATATAGATGCGAATGTGATTTTGTTTATTTGTGTGTTACGATTTCACAGTAAAACGGTTAAATATTTTAACTGAAACATATGTATAATTCCCTGTCAATCTGACTTTTTTTAAATTTAATTTCAAATAATAAATGGAATCACACAATAAAACAATTACCCTCTTGTTCATAATCCTTTTGTCCTAAAGCCGCTTTTAGGCTATCAAACTATTTTGTCCTTATCTGTCAAGTTAAGATAAAGTTTGACAAAAAGTGACAAAACAGTTCGATTGCTAAAGGAGGATTTTAAGACATAAGGGTGTCATAATAAATAAGAGAATTAGACGACGCGATTGGCGTAGTGACTGAGCAATTGGCTGTTGCCCTGCGTGTCGCGGGTTCGATTCCCGCACGGTACGGTTAAAATTATTCCAGGCTTGGGTGTTTGTGCATGTGTAATGTATGTATTTTTGTACATGTACCCACGATACAGGAGATAATTCCAATGAAAAGAATGGGGTAAAGTCTTAAAAAACATAATGAAAGATACTTTAGTAAATATTTCCTAATAGTCGCCCTTGTAATCGGCCATTCAGATATCATTACATAGCAACAGTGTTTAATTACCAGTTTAATCGCATTTATCACTAAATATGTAGATGTATGTTATCTACTACGTCAGAACAGTCCCTCACAATGAATTGTTGGGCTCTTTGTCCAAAGTTTTCCAGGAATATCTCATTAAATGGAACGGACAGTTAATGTGGGATAAATTTATATTTACCTATTACAATAGAATAAAAATTAAATAAATTTATTATTATTATTTTTTAATAAATAAATTTTAAAATACAAATATGTAAATAATCAGTAGTTTTGTGTGTATATCTCAGCCACAGAACTTGCTGCGGGATGTTCGAAAGAGTTACCGCGCCCTGGAATAAAAAGAGCTGAGAAAGGAACATGGATGGGTTTTAGTCAGTAAGAGTCTGACATTTCCTCCCGCCCCACCCACGGTGGGAGGAGTCATAAGAGTCAATATGCCACGAAACTAACCTTTTTAGGGTTCCGTAGTCCGACAAGGAACCCTTATAGTCGCCATGTCCGTCTGTCTGTCTGTCTGTCTGTCCGCGGCATAGCTCCGAGGTTCTTGTTACTAGGAAGCTGAAATTTAGTATGGATATGTATATTGATCACGCCGAGAAAGTGGTAAAATAAAATTTTGAAAAATATTTTTTTTTTGTGTAGCTCCCAAACACGTAAAGTGGGGATGAATATTTATTTTCTCGCGTACCTCTCCGTGTGGGGTATCGTTAGATAGGTCTTCTAAAAATATTATGGGTGTGTCAGGACCATTTTTCGGTTAAGCGAGCCATTTGCGAAATATCTAGATTTTAAGTGAAAATTTTTGTTCGATACGAGTTACCCCCCCTCTAACTTTTGAATGGCTGTACCTAGAAATGTGAAAAAAATCACAGACGTAGCACATGTAATGAACTTACAAGGAAAACTATCACGGTTAAGTAGGCTTAATCGTTTATAGAGTTATAGTCGACTAACTAAGACCTACTACGGTACCCTACTGCGCGTGGCCCGACACGCACTTGGCCGGTTTTATATATTCCTATATTCTTAATGTCTTCAAAGGCAAGAGACTAGTTCTTTCTAGCAACAACGTTTCTCGAAGATGTTTAGACAGGTATTCAGCTGAAAACCGTTGATAAAACATATTCTAATCCGCAATAGGTATCCGTAAAAATGATCACTTGAATACAATCACATGACATTTCTTTTTTATGGATGAACTATAAGGATTACTACTCTGATGATGATACGCCATAGGACGGTTCTTTCGTCTCTAATACACAATATTTTAGCTCAAAGCCACCAGTGAATCTTACATCTCTGATCCAATCAACTGGTGTTATCTATAACACCAGCACAATGTACCTATCATTCCTATTAACAACAAGAGAGCATCCGTAGTAAAAAAAAATCTTATTTATACTCCTCGTCACTCAAGTAATATGAATATACTATATTTTAAATCTGTAATAAATAAGATTGTTCTGGAAGGCGGTGTCTTTGATTTAGTAACAAATTCTTATATTTTTTTTATTTTTCGCCATTTGTAGTCAAAACAATAACATAATGCCTTAGCAATAAAGTCCTTATCTTAGCTGTGGTGATACCTATATTTCTAGTCATGATCATACTGTTGTATTATTGTTACTGTTTGCACATTTTCTGTCTGTACATTTGCTACGACTGTACATCAAATAATTCTTAGTTATATTTTATTAATGCGAAATTAATAACGATTTTATTTAAATTTTATATACCTATCCTATGTAAAGTTATATTGAAATCTAAGCAGGACATAATTTTCTCCGTGAACGGCAAATATTTCCGCAGGAAACAGAATTGAATAACTCGATAGTTATCAAAAAGAATGTGCCCAGTTTTTGTTCCATTATAAATATTAAACCGGTTTTATTTTATAATTAAATTTAACAACTTTTATTAAAGGTCACATCGTTTACTAGTACACATTATTTTTAACATTTAAACGTATTAAACTGGGTTATATAAAAGTATTGCACTCATTCTTGTTGACATACCTACAGACAAGGCCACAAAACAACCCAGCCAATGTTTGTTCATTTTGTTTGTCTCACCATCCTAATGTGTGTTTTTGTTACGCTTTTACGGTAAAACGACCAATTTAGAATGAAATAGACAGGTAGTCAAAGTAGGGAAACGGTCAAGTATAGGCTTTTAACCAGGTGCGTTAAGAAGTTCCCTCAGGACGCGAGTGAGACTGGATGAAACAGCATGTAGATTAATTAATAAATAAAATTTTATGTCTGAAACTCCCAGCAAATTTCTTTAAAACTGAAGTACGAATACGAAAATACATACAGCACCTACAGCAAATACATGACTACAAATAAAAAAACACCAATTCACGAATACCTACAGAGAGGAAACGTATCTACAGGACAGTTAATAGAGACTTCCTCATGTTCCAAATTGTTACATTGAGCGCTGAGTCAAAGAACCGTAGATACTCGTATAAAGCTACCGACACCGGTGGTACTTACGCGAACCTAACCACAAGGCAGTTAGCTTATTGAACATGTCATTTTATCATAGTACGCACTTCCTTCAAGCTTTGTGGCGGCAAACGGACGACATTGTACTCACTTAGGGCCAAGTTCACGGACACATATACAACTAAATTCTTTCTTTTTTTGACTTTCAAAAGTGCTTGTAATTAGGCCTAATTGAAAATAAATGATTTGATATATACAATCGGGACGGCAAATAAAAACGTTTTTAACCACGAAGCGGAAATTTTCGTGTTATCCACTTTTTGTCCAACCCCGGATTGGTAATCAACTGTTTTAGGAATAAAAAACTCAAATATTATGATCCATCGTAAGACAAAAGTTTGAATTTATGGTAAACAGCTGTTTTGACTAATTGGAATTATCTTGTCGGTGAACTTGGCCTTAAACATGCGATTTCTGAGGGATCATGTCGTACCGGCCGAGGCCCTTTTTTCCGATGGGAAATCATCCAAATGACTCCTCCCATCGTGTGTGGGGCGGGCGGCAGTGTCAGACTCTTACTGACTAAAACCCATTCATGTTCCTTCCTCAGCCCTTTTTATTCCCGAGGCGCGTTAACGCTTTCGAACATCCCGCTGCTTGGCAAGCACACTGAGGCTAAAGGCCGAAGGAAGGGACCCGATCAAAATGCAACTTCCCAGTCATTAATATTTCACATAAGATATTTCTACTTTAAAACTATTACTCAAATCGTTGTAATAAGATTAAATAAAATCCTCACACCTGATAGATTGAATAAAATTAAAGCCCAAATCTACAGATATGTGCGTAATCATAGATTACCAAGTCTGTCGTCCGATAAAACAATCTAACTAATTATTAGTTACCAAATACGATCACAAGAGATAACCGTCAAAAATAGAAATATATACATATATACGGTTTGACGAGGTCGATGAGACCTTACCTATATTCATGTCGAGCACATAAATAGATAAGATAAGAGACAAGCAACATAAACCATGATTCATGGTTTGTATTGATCTTTCGTTAGTGGATGAAATCGACTTAATGCTGCGATTCTTTATGCGAATGATACAAATCTGATTCTGGATTCATAAAAAGCCACCTTAAATTTCAACCACCCAAAGTTAATCCATAACGGAATAAGCTGAGAGTTATTAAAAGAGCCAAAAAATATTCAATGCCCCAAATAATAAAAAAAAAACATTTATTACTTACATGGATAAAGAATCAAACTAGCTTTCCGCTAGCTTCGCCTACATGGGCTATTCGAATTCAAATATAAAAAAAATAAAATAGTTTCTTACAAGCTTTGCCCCTCTTTTGCACTCCTTTAGGGGTAGAATTTCGGAAAATCCTTTCGTATCGGTTGTCTACGTCATACAAAGAACACACCCTCCAAGTCAGGTCTCTGCGATCAGCGGTTTAGGCTGTGCGTTGATCCGTCAGTCATACAGGACAAAGTATTTTACATATGTCTCGATTATGGCATAATATGTGGAAATGATTTTTTTCATGTTCTGCTAAAATTTTATCCCTTTTTTGGCTTGCCAGATTAAAACTATATTCATAAATAAATATATATTAAGAAGAAGTTTTTGTTGCTTTAGCTTAGCCTCATTTGGATATTTTTTATTTTTCAGAAAACCGACAAGTGGCAGTATTTGCGTCAATGGACATGTGCGCAATGAAAAAATGTTCAGGAGACGATCATGTTACATACTGCAAGACGACAGGGTGCAAGACATGCTCACGATACAAGAATCACTTCACATAGCAGCAGAGCTCAAACTAGGCAACCATATCAGCACACAACAGAAAAAACGACGCGTAAGTTTTACTTACCTATACTTATTAGAGATACTTATTCGGATATTATAATATCTAAATTAATTGTATCACGTTTCTAATCGTTTGAGGGCATATCATATTATTTATTTATTTATTAGAAAAAAATATATATTAAATTAAAAAATAAATGGCTTTAAATGCTAGCAGCCAAACAATTACAAGGGCCTCGCTCTCAATACGCAGTCAGATTTGAGATTGATTGTGGATAAAATAAACATTAATGCAAAGCGTATAAAAACCTATTTTGCGACGTATATAGTATAGAAAACATTGTGGCACAACAAATTTTGGTAATTTTCTTTTCAGACTTACAGAAGTGACACCTAAATTTGCAGTTCTGCAAATCACTATCGTAATCGAATCGTATAATGTGAGTTTGTTTTTACGCTTTCACGGTAAAACCACTGAACCGATTTAGATGAAATTTGATATGGAGATTGATAGACCTGGGAAGTTTATATGTTAGTGTTTACCCTGGTGTGTTAAGTAAACACTTAAAACACAAGGAACCAGTTTCTTATATATGTATATTCTATATCCCAGTTTGGTTTTAATAAAATCAATCAAAATTGTAGATCGATCGTAAACAAAGCAATAAAGATATTTTGATACCTCTAGTACCTAATAAGTAAAACCATTTTTACTACAGCTTTGATATTTGTATTTTATCTTTATATCAAGTCGATAACGATAACTAGACTGGTCTGGTCGGATCATCACACTATTACGATAACTACGTTGTTCCTTTCTAAGATATATTTCACTATGTGATGCCTTAAAATAACACGACAAACTCGCCCCATAACAATAAACCATTAAATTTACGGTGAAAGCCTTTAAACATAACTAAGACTATTTATATATGTGTATAATTGTATATATATACATACTTATTATATATATATATAATTATCTATGTATTAATGTTATAAAAGGTAAGTTAAACACTTCTCCAACACTGCAGACGGACCCATTTCTTGTCCATCCTATGGTTGCCTGGAAGAAATCGCAGTTAGCGATAAGGCCGCCCATTTACCTGTATGAACTTGTTTTTTTTTTTTGTTGTTTTCATGTATAGTGTACAATAAAGCATATAATAAATAAATAAATAAGACAACGTAAGCTTAGTTCAGACTACGACAGAATATACACTGAGTATATAGGTACACTGTGTATCGTGTGGTAGTCTAAAAAGCTTTATACAAAAAAAATGCCCAATATTAAGCTGGATTTACCCTACAACTATCTGTGTGTAAACAGGTGTATGACATTTATTTTTTTCTTATTTGTTTATAAGGGTTTTTACGCATCAGTACCTACCAACATAATTTATCTATACTTATATTATAAAGAGATAAAGTTTGTGAGGGTGTCGGGGGTAATCTCTGGGTCTACTAAACCGATTTCAATAAAATTTGGTACGGAGATAGAGGGGGCATTTTTAATATCAATTAGTGGTACTCTCGGGCCGCTGATGAAATCGCGGAGAACAGCTATCCTAAATAATTATACTTTCACAAGACGTGGGCCATGCTTTTGGACAAACCTTTCGCATCGTCGCCATTTGGTTTTGGGATAAAATTAAATGGAACATGCCTTCCAGTTCTGTTCAAATTCAGGGCATTTATTGGGAAATGAGAAAACCGTTAAGGTGTAAATGATAAAATAATATTCTAAACATTTGTGTCGCAATTTTTTTTTCGTACTGTAAACTTAGCTTTATTTAGGTAGATCTGACTTAAGTAAAGAAAATATTGTGTAGTACCTACATCTACATAGCCTAAAGAGTTCTCTTCTTTCCAGGTAGAAGAAATAATCACATCACTCGGTTTAAGTGGATCACGACACACAAGAGCTGGCAATTTATCTGGTGGTCAGAAGAAAAGGCTAGCTATAGGTCTAGAACTAATCAGTGATCCACCGGTCATGTTCTTAGATGAACCTACCAGGTAAATATGTAATCTACACTAATGTTATAAATGCGCAAGTGAGTTTGTTACACTTTCACGGTAAAACGACTGAACCGATTTGGATGTTATTTGGTGCGGAGATAGAAAGGACCCTGGACACGGTTATAGGCTATATTTTATCCAGGTGCGTGAAGCAGTTTCCACTATATACCACGGGAAACAGTTATATTAAAATATGTCAAATATCTCCTGCACTTATGCCAAATTATTTGGACTGACTGCAGTATTTTTTCATAACATACATCTCTGTCATCTCATTACTCGCCCTTCTAGCCATGTGGTATTTTACACAGTCCATCCAGCTTTTTAATCTAAATAAATATAAGTAAGAACATCAAACATTCAGACGGCATTGGGCGTAGCGGCTGGGTGCTCTTTAGTTTTAAATTCGCCTTAATAACGAATGGAACCCACCCACAATTTCCTTTTTAAATGGTAATAAGATGACTAAGAAGCCCACGCAACTTATTCAGATCGGTTATCGTAGCAAAATCTTTCCTGATTACAGGCTATGGAGTCCCATATCATAAATGATATAAATGCGAATGTGAGTTGTTATGCTTTCACGGTAAAATCGATTTAGATGAAATTTGGTAAGGAGATAGTTGGGGCACTGAAGAGTTTTTGTGCGTGCGTGAAGTGGATTAAATCGCGTTAAAAGTTAGTTCTAAATAAGGCGATTTGGGACTCATAACCAACAGTAAGAATCAAACAATTTTGATTAATATTGATGTTGAAAAACAGACAATAGGACGGCATCCTGTCACTATATATAGCTAACGGCTATCTGTTGTTGAACGACACGTAATTGTCGCGTGAAATATCTGAAAGTACCACTCACATCACGAACAAATCAGTCTTCTGATAAAAGATTAGTCGACGCGCACACGTATTTAATTTAAACTAGCTTCTGCCAGCGACTTCGTCCGCGTGGAATAGTGGTGCTCCGCTCCTATTGGTCTTAGCGTGATGATATATAGCCTATAGCCTTCCACGATAAATGGAGTATTTGACACTGAAAGAATTTTTCAAATCAGACCAGCGGTACCTGAGATTAGCGCGTTTAAACAAAATGACAACATTTCCCTTCACTGCTCTGCTCCTATTGATTGTAGCTTGATGAAAAATATACTATAACCAGCTCAGGAATATGACAAATAATTGTACCAAGTTTCGTTAAAATCCGTCGAGTAGTTTTTGGTTTCTATAGAGTTTATACAGACAGACAGACAGACAAAAAAAATCTGATTGCATTTTTGGCATCAGTATCGATCCCTAATCACCCCCTGATAGTTATTTTGGAAATATATTTCATGTACAGAGTTGACCTCTTTACAGATTTATTATAAGTATAGATATAGATTATTATAAGTATAGACTGTACTTTTTAGGATTACATGGCCGAAGAGTGCCAACGAGATCGTATTACTAAACCTTAGCGTTCGTCCGCCTGTCCATCTGTCTGTCAGCGGTCTGTACCTACCTCATGAGGTAGAGAGTTGATATTTTCCATTGCCGCTCTTCTTCTACTTCTTCCTGCCCTATTCCCAATCTATTTTTCGCTGCCATTCTTCTCTGTTAGCCGTCATACTATAATTCACTTCCTTTTTATTCATATCAACTTTCACGCAATCTCTTCTTTGGTCTTCCCCTCCCCTTTCGTCCAGCTACATTCATATTCTATTGCCGCTCTAACAACTAATATGTACTATAACACTAAGTGCGGAACTCTTCGTGTGCGAGTCCGAGTCGCACGTAACCAGTTTTTAGGGTTCCATAGTGGAAAAGGCACCCGAGTTTTTTAAATATGGAATGTAGTGCTGTTAATATGTTACTACAAATTATGTAGGTATGTACAGCGCTGCATAGTATTATAAAGTGTGAAACAGTCGTTAACATGTCAGTGACTATGTGACTATCAACTTTGTGCGTATGAGCTCAATTGCTGTTAATTATTAAATTTAATGAACATTGAACTATCAATGTCAATTTTATGGTTTTTTATTTTTAGTCATAGGTATGGACTTTTGAGTTTGAACGACATACGAGTTCTTACGACAAAGTGATACATTTGCTTGTCTTTCCGAAAACAATTAATTCTAAAATACATTATAAATTATATAACATCATGTTTCCGTGCCAAAAGTAATTATCTCCTGATATTTGCCTGATAACGTATCTAGATAATGAGGTGACACTAAAACATTGTAATTTAATCCAATACGGCATTTAAATGAATTGTACCTACTTATCTGTTGATAATTACAATGTAACGCTTTACAAATCCGGTAAACATAAGTAGATATATTTTAATTTCATTCAAACCAGCGTAAAGGAGAAAGGAATTCTTTGAATACACTATTAAAAATATTAAAATCATAATTTATACTAATAAATTATTATTTTTCAAACGTCTTTTATATCGATGGTCCCACCGTTAATCATTGACCTTTTCGAACACAAAAAAGTTTGTTTACTTACCTACTAAGCAAAAAAAGTGCAGCAATAAAAAAGCAAGCCGTTGAACTTAATTATATCTTCTTTGCAGTGGGCTGGATAGTTCAATATCGAAGCAAATAGTATATTTACTTCACCTTTTAGCGCGGCAAGGGCGGACGGTGGTGGTGACCATGCACCAGCCGTCCGCCGCCCTCTTGCACATGGTGGACCGGCTGTACGCCGTGGTGGGGGGCAGGTGCGCCTACGTCGGCTCCGTGCCGCAGCTCCTGCCATATCTAGAGCAAATGGACTTGATGTGCCCGCCGTACCACAACCCTGTTGATTTCTGTAAGTATACTAAAACATTTATTTGATAATGAACACACATACAGTTTAAATTTCTACTGATTTTATTATTTTTAAAATAAACTATTCTTCCAACTTCAAAGGTATTAAATCTTATACGGTCTTACTTATAAACGCCGGTAAATTTTTTGATTATTATAAAAATCTCACTCATCATTAAGAGAGTAGTTTAATCCTGGATTAAGACATTAAATAAGGATTAGGCGATAAATGGTTAAACTTCAGATTACAGGTTTTTTATAAGTAAAACGGATAAACTCCTGCGAATAAACAGCTTTCTCTAGATAAAATCGAGAAATTTTAATATTCACCTATTGAAATGTTTGGTAAGGTGCGGCGCTTTGGTTATATCGAACCTACCTGTCTAGATAAGAGTCCAGCGGTCACCCGCGCTTCAAACCTAAAAAATAGAGGCCAGATTTAAAATGCTTCGGTCATACTGTAGTCCACGTAATTTAAGGAGTATTACATAGTCACAATCGTATAAGAAGAATTACATATAGAGCTTGTTCGCGTATAGGACAAAAAAACGGCAATAATTTCGATATTGCCATGCTTGGACTTTTACCCAATTTTGGGGTAAATCGTTGTTAGTTAAATATGTCTAGGTCTACCCACTGCACAGTAACTAACTATTTCAAGTTCTTTCTCTCAATAGATTTAGGAACGACTATTTTTTGTTATGATTAACATAATAATAATATGTTTGATTTTTTCTCTTAATTAAAATCTGTTTTTTGAATTAACACTAGTGTGCTTTTATATAATAATAAGTAATACTGCATTTAACTACTTTTAAATGTAAATATTTAATTAAGCCACTTTAACAAAAATAAAAGTTTATTTATTATTTTATTTTTCTTCAACTGCGAACAATAACAGTTACATTCAGGAAATTCCCACCGTATCTACCTACCTATACTATTATTTTTATTTTTATTCGGCGCTTGTGTTCAATAATGTATTATTTTCTGAGTAACACTAGTGCCCGGTTTCTGAGGTACTTTTGTCGTTGTATTATCTATTTTACAACGGTATCCATACATTTTTCGGCGATGAATTAATAAACTACTGAAAAAGTTAGTAGGTACTGTAGGGATTGCGTAGTCAGAGGTGGAGGTATCGGAGATTAAATCAAAGAATACTTTTAGACTTTTTCTTTATTTCATGCTCTGGAATCGACTGACATCGTTGTATCAAAAAAACTGCTAACTAATTTTTCCTTCATTCTAATTTCAAATGATTGTGTGGCCAGTTTACCCAATAAGTTTTAATTCCTATATATATTTCATAGAACCTCTACAGTACCTACCTATCTACCTCATAAACTGGGCATAGGTAACCAGAAACAGTTCTGTATATCCACGAGAATAATATTGACTAGCTTACCTACCTTTTACTTATCAACTCAATTGACACTCTATTTTAAAACTTCCTACAATTATTTTGTGTTTGCAATGTCGTCACTATAATAATCAATTTAAATGCACGTTCCAGAAATCGACAGCCTATAGGTGATGCTTTAAATGTATATATTTTTTTCGTTTCAGTAATCGAAATATGTGTAGAAAATGCTGGCAAACTTGTGGAGAGCTCGGAGAATGGAAAAAATAAAAAGTGGATTTCAAACGTATCTCATGAGACTGATAGTAAATTAATAGGTATGAAGAACTTAATTATAATATTTTAGTTTAATTATTAGTACGTCTATGATCATACTCTCGTGTGCAGGCCGTCTTTTTTCCTTGAACTAACTGGCACTCATTATCTCGTTCTTTTTGCTTTATAAATATTAATTAGGCTTTTTATTTTATTTTTTACATTTTAAATTAAGTCTTAAAAATGTATGCGTAGTCGCTTTATACTTCGAAAATTACGCTTGTCATCATTATTTATTTTACATTTAACAGCAATGTATTGTACCTATAGTATATCACAATTAATCTTGGGTAGACTATCTTAGTGTAATGAAAAAATGTCCTACGTATTTCATTATCTGGTATTTTAACGGATTCTGCACAGTAGCGATTGTCATCAACATTCCTATCTATGAGTAGAATTAATTACATATAGTTATTTAATCGAATACTGGTCAATGTTTATTCTACTTTATTCTAAACGTGGTGCGTAATACATACTAGTACATACCTACATACTAAAACACAAAGGAAACTAGAATAAGAACTTTTATTTCTTTTTACAGAAAAATCTAATCTAAATGCATGTGAAGAAGTTTGTCTGACGACGCTACCGGCCCCTAAGGAGGACCCTACGAGTAAAATACTATTAGCACTTAAGAGTACCTACTCCACATCACCATGGAAACAATTCACCACCCTCACCCGGAGATCGCTTCTGGTAAAATAGTGTAATTTATTTTCTATATATCATGCTTTCGAAAAATGTTTAATTTATAGCGAAACAATCATTCGAATTCCGCTAACCAAGATTCAAACAACACACCAAAAAGTCTGAATATAAAAAAGCAAGCTTATTATAATATAATGACTAGGTACCTACTTGAGACCAGTTTAATTCTTTAAAATTACATGCTTGGATTACGATAATGTCTGACATTTCATGTAAAAGCTATACCTCGAAATAAGAGGTCTGTATTAGAGCTCTCATTCACCTAAAACTATTTGAAGCAGTGCCGAGTCAACAAACCGAGAATTAAAAAATACACACATTACGGTTGGAATTAACAAAATATCCAGCGGTAAATTTACTTATTAAAGGCACGATTTTTACGTAAGCTTCGTACAAGCAATGTCTAAATCCTATCTTACTAACCAAATCTATCAATAGATCGTTGAGTTAGTATGCGTCCTCAAATAATAAAGGCCTTTTTTTCGGGTGGGAAATCATCAAATGACCTTTCCCGCCGTGGATGGGGCGGGAGGGAGTGTGAGACTCTTACTGACTAAAAGCCATCCATGTTCCTACCTCAGCCCTTTATATTCCGGGGGCGCGGTAACTCTTTCGAACATCCCGCAGCCCCGACATGAAATAATTAAGGGTCTGTTTCACCATTTCTGGGTAGGAATCATCTACCAGATTAATTCATAATAGGGGATGGAGCTAGATTTTTATAGAAACTAGTGGCCCGCCCCAACTTCGCACACATAGTCTTTGTTTGTTAACCGACTTCAAAAAGTTGGTTCTGTTTTTGACCCGTATGTATAATACATACATGGTATGTCCGAGATTTTTCTCAAAAACTACTGATCCGAATTGGATCGGGGTTTTCGATCTTCAAATGCATAGTTTTCAAGAAAGGTTTTAGATCTGATTAAGTTTTTTGGAGATAGCCAATGGAACTCTCCAATTACTAATAGCAAAGGAACCGCAATTACTGCGATAGTATGCCTGTGATTGTTTTCACTATTCTATAAATGAACGTCACACCTCTAAGCTTTAAATAAGAAATATATAGAAATAAGTGGAATAAAATCGAAAAAAAAGCATAGTCGTGAATGTGTCAATAATTATAGTTATTTTCTGCAGTCTATATGGCGGAACCCGTCGTTCACAATAATGACGACGGGCATCCACTGCGCGATGGCGCTGTTCCTCGGCTTCCTGTTCTACAACATCGGCGAGGACGCGGCGTACGTGCGCACTAACTACAACTACTTGTACTTCAGCCTCATGTTCCTCATGTTCACCGCATTCAGCGCCGTCACTATTAGCTGTAAGTACCTTTATAATTATTTGAACTGCCTAAATGTAGGATAGGGGCCTGTTCTATTATATTACATTTGTATTATCATACTTAATTTTCATATGAAACACATCTTTTGAATTATCCGGGAACCGAGTCGAAGCTACCGGTGATTATGTCTATATTTACCCGACTGCGACGCAAAGGAGTGGTAATTCATATATTATTTTGAGTTCAGTTGTTTGATGTATATACTATTTCACTGCTGGTCTTTGAATAATAATAATAATCTCTAGACCGCGTTCGATAAGGGCGACCAATCTTAGTGAATAGCCAGGTACGCCGGAGATATTATAGTGCACAAGCGCTTGCGCAGACAGGTCTCTCTATTCCCTCACTCTCAGAGTCCGTTGGGCAATCAGACAGCTTTACGTGCTTTCCGAAGCACGACTGGGGCTCGCTATGTTACGAAAATGGTCACCCATCCATGGACTGACTGCGACTTACGCAGCTTAACCTTCCTAATCTATCGATCCGCAAGACTGCTACTTAGCTACAAACCCCTCAAATAAATAGAATTTTGAGTCACAAGCCCACTTATCACAGTTTCCATTGCAAAGAGGCGATGGTGTAGCAGTACCTAGTGTGGCCGATGTGTGCTCCATTCCTATACATAATTTCTATGTAACAACTTGTACCAAAAATGCATAGACCTTGTACGAATGTAAATGGTAATTAATTAACACCAGTGCACTTGAAAAGACAAGGTATTGGCAATCGTATCTGACTCAGAACATGTAATTAGGCCAACGGAAGCTGCAACTGAATAATTATGATTTGATTTACACGTTCGTGTTGTGTATGAGTAGTGAGTTCTAATGTAGCAGGGAGCGTCGGATTACTATTTTGTTAATTGTTTTCTGAAGTGCTAGACACTCTTCTTAGTCAAGTGCTTTACAATAATGCATGCTTACGAATGTCTGCAATAATTGACCGGTTAAGCAGGTCGAATGCTGTTGGAAGCACCCTGCAAGAGGTCACGTAGGGAAAAAAAATGTCTGCAATATGGTGCATTCGCAGCAATCACCCTACTACCAACTTGCAGATTAATAAAATAAACAAATAATACAAAGATTTTTTTTTAACAAAAAAAATCTTGGAAAAAACAAAAGAAAACAAGATAAAAGACTGAAGTTGAAAGACATGCTTTTAGCTAAATGTTGCGCCCAAAAGGCCACAGTAAATCTATAGTTTTAGGGTTCCGTACACAAAAGGTAAAACGGGAAACTCTATTATTAAGACTCCGCTGTCCATCCGTCTGTCTGCCTGTCCGTCTGTTACAAGGCTGTATCTCATGAACCGTGATATATAGATAGTACCGAACCATTCGTGCCCGAGTCCGACTCGCACTTGACCAGTTTTAGATTTTATTTAATAAACTTAACAAGGTACAGTCTTCATCGTAAGATTTATTTAAGCTTTATAAGTTACTCACTAAATTCTATTGACTTCTAAGCTTTTTAGATACTCTAGTCTACCATATCGGCAGCTATAATCTATTTATTATGAGATTAGACATTTGAACGCACCCTGTTGACCGTTTGTTCAAATGATTTTGAACTCTACTGCTAAGATGGCATGACAAAAACAAAATGCAGGCATATTTGTTATTGTAAACATTATTTTGCTTTCAACTCAACCTTATCAATACGAAATAGAACTTAAAATCGGTTGAATAAGCTGCAAAAAGAGTTTGGAAGTTTTTCTAATCTTATTGTAAATTAGCTCCCCGCCCGCGATATTTTAGCTAATGGATATAAAAACTTGACAATTTATATACCTTCCTCATTAATCACTCTATCTATTAAAAAAATCGCATCAAAATCCGTTTTAAAGATTTAAGCATATGTATACATAGGTACCTATATAGGGACAGAGAAAGCGACTTTGTTTTTAACCGACTTCAAAAAAAGGAGGAGGTTATCAATTCGACTGTATTTTTTTTTTGTTTGTTTGTTACCTCATAACTTGCGACTGGGTGAACCGATTTTCATGATTCTTTTTTTATTTGAAAGCTGGTGCTTCCCGTGTGGTCCCATATAAATTTTATCACTACCGGTTCAGCCGTTTTATAAATATATCAAAAATAACGATTTATCTCTACTTGCTGATATGCCAAATACTTAAATGATTTGGTTATTTACGCTTATTACAACCTAAAAAAGTGGTGTGTTTATTTTGTTAAGATAGCAAGACCGAGACACTGAAAAGCGAAAAAATAAAAAAACTTTTTACAAAAAAATAAAACCGACTTCCAAAAAAAAACTGAAAAGTAACGACCAAAACATCGCTTTCGAAGTCGGTGGCGAAATACTAACAATAGTACTTACAAGACACACACACAAATAAAGCGTTTAAATAAAAAATATTTTTTACTTTTCAGTTTTTTTTTGGAATTCGGTTTTATTTTTTTGTAAAAAGTTTTTATTCTATGTAGTGATGAAGTATAGACAAATCACAATTCAATTGTTCACTTGCAGTCCCGGAACAAATCCCGGTGATCCGGCGCGAGCACTTCAACAGGTGGTACACGGCGGGTGCATACTACATGTCGACCATCGTGTCGACGCTGCCCACCCAGACGGTGTGCACCCTGTCTTACGCGTGCATCACGTACTGGTTGACGGGGCAGCCCAACGAAATCCGACGGTTCACTAGTTTCTGCTGTGTACTGTTGTTGGTGTCCTATGTAGCGCTCATCAAGGGCTTGCTCGTTGGATCCATGTTTAATGTCAAGGTTAGTAGCATTGATATTTGTGAGTAAGTATATAAAGATATAATAATGATTATACCTACATAAGTATGGGCATTCATCGTATCATAGTGGAGTATTTTACATCGATTTACGGGTCCAAGTACCCATCTTCTATATCGCAAAATAAGCAAGCGTTTAGTCGACTCCACGTATGGCGAGAAACCTGGCCTATATCTAGGTCAAAGAATCATCATTGCCATCCAACGTGGTAATGCAGCCAGCCTTTAGGGCACGATTCCCTTTGATAGCGATGCAGGCGAATATTTTGATGCCTATTGTAAATTAATTAAATAATTTTCATCATAATAAATTAGAATAGATCTTGTCTTGAGCATAGATTTAGAACAATTTGATTTTTAGTCAGATTCTGTAAAATGAACCTTACTGTATTCGAAATGTGGCTTATTTCTGTGTTAACATAATATTTTATCTTACAGAACGGCGTGGTATTCGGTCCGTTCTTCATAATGCCGTTTACCATATTCTCTGGGTTTTTCCTCCGCTACTGCGACGCGCCCTTCTTCGTGCGCTGGCTGTTCCAGGCGTCGTTCCTCAAGCACGGGCTCGTGGGCCTCGTCCTCTCCATCTACGGCATGGACCGGCCCAACCTGGCCTGTTCCGAACTGTATTGTCACTACACATACCCCAGTCAATTTCTACTAGACACCTATGTACTTGGGGAGAAGTTCTCTCTTCTTATTGTTGCGTTACTTGCTATTGGTTCAATCGTAAGTATATTAGCTTTTCTAATATTAAAAATTAGGCTAAAGAACAAATGGTGATGTCTAGGGAATTGTAATGACGTGATTGTGAGGCGAGACGTGGAAATCTCGTTTTCTTGTTAAATATGACAATACAGCTAGTCGATTCGTGGTCGCAAACCATAGAATAAGCATATGCAAAATGTGTGTCGCAAAGCATTCTTTTATGATATTTTAACAAGGGTTTCTTCGACTCTGGTTAAGTGTGGCAGCGTTTTAAAATCACACATCGAGTACCTTATTTAATTATGCGGGAATATTGTAATAGAAATACTGATATTATATTAATTTGTAGAGTTTCAACACGCCTGTTCTGAGATACAAAATAGATTGTACATACTACATCATACCTATGTTATGTTAAGTATGTTAGACATTCCAATGTAAATATTGTACATTTTAAGATGCAATTTATTATGAGATAGAATACGTATTACCAAAAATGTTTTTACCTGCTTTTATCATAAAACACATTCTTCATTTCCTTTACATAATTATGTATTACCTGGGGGGTTAGACAAGTAGCAAAAACACTAGAAGAATAGAAAACAAAATGTATGGGAATGACAGATAGCTAGTCGTAAACGAATGTCATTCCCATACATTTTGTTTTCTATTCTACCTACTGTCGTTTTTGCCACTTGTCTAACCCCCTGTTTAAAATATTTTTCTGAACTAATTAAATACCAACTTTTACAATTAGTCAATTATTTAGAAATTCATTGGTGCTATAGCGATATTTAATCAGCGCCTACCAAGACAGTAACACATTCCTGGAATTTTCTAGCCAGTTGAACAATTCACTTTGCCACTTTTTGATGAATCTATCAGAAGCATTTGACATGCATGTACCTACATTACTGTACATAATTAGTTACAAAAAAACCCGGCCAAGGGCGTGTCGGGCTACGCGCAGTAGTGTTCTGTAGTAGGTCTTAGTTAGTCGACGATAACTCTGTACCGTTGAGCTATGTCGCGGACAGACAGACATACAGACGGACATGGCGAAACATGGGTTCCTTGTCGACTACGGAACCCTAAAAAAGATAGGTTGGTATGTTAAAGTTAAAAATATACTTGCAATAAAAGCATAATGTATTGTTGATGCATTAATAAAAAATATTTATTTTCCGTAAATAAAATCTTAAGTAACTTGGACCAATAAAATTTCCGTACTCTTATTAAAATCAAAGCGAACTTGCAACAGCATAAAAAACAAGTATTTCTTTTATTCATTAATTGTTCATTATGTATTTCCAAATGTCACTTAGCTGTAAGATAAATGATGATAAATGTAAATAAAAAACATACTATAATTAATAAAAATGACAACGGGACTTTATTATAATACCACTTTTGTTAAGTCTAATTATATTATTATGTTTTATTTTATATAAGAGGATTTATAATATGATTGTTTTACAGATTTTTTTACTTTAGTGTAGTCAAATTGTTTAAAAACGGTTATTCATAACTAGGCCAGTGCTTTTAGGCTCTAAAAACGGTAAAAAGTGAATTAAATAATAGTAGGATGAAACCCATTGGAAAAGGAGGAGAATACAATAAAAATGATAGGAAAAATAAATTACGGGCGATCTGAGGTCGGGAAGTGGGGGGGAGGGGGGGTTAAAGTTAAAAAAACGGTTTATCTCAATTTCCGGCAAAACTACAAGTCCTATGAAAAAAAGTTAAATGGCAAAGTTGTAGGTAATAAAAAGATCTACAACTTTTGTATTAACACTTTTTTCACATAACCTCAAAATTTATGTGAAAAATTCAAAAAACCAAGTTTTTGGTTTTTTATTTTTATCTTTTACAATAATTAAATTTTTTTCACGAAATTTGGTGAAAACTTACCTTTTTATGTCCCAAACACACTGTAATTTATTTGATTTAAAATAATTATTTTTTCACCCTTATTTTGACTTAATATCGAAAAAACACCCTAATTTTCAATCGAAAATTCTCGTGTCAAAATATCACTTTTTTTTAAAAAGTCAATGGTCTTTTTGTTCGTTGAAATCTCTACTTTCAGATGGTATAAAAAAATATTTACATTGCTAAGGAAAATGTTCTCAGAAAATATAAAGAAACGCTACGAAATAACAGGTAGTAAGGCCTAGACCGGCTTAATTTTTTTGCGTAGATGCCTATTTATTGCTATTTTAAGATAACTTATGTATCTGAGTGACCTACGGAACCTCGGACCTCTCTATGAAATACCTTTTAGCTCATCAAAAGGTATTTCATAGAGAAGTGGGGAGTTGCTAGAAGGATCTAGGCCTTGGTTACTGTTATTTCGTAGCGTTTCTTTATATTTTCTGAGAACATTTTCCTCAGCAATGTAAATATTTTTTTATACCATCTGCAAGTAGAGATTTCAACGAACAAAAAAACCATCGACTTTTAAAAAAAAAGTGATATTTTGACACGAGAATTTTCGATTGAAAATTAGGGTGTTTTTTCGATATTAAGTCAAAATAAGGGTGAAAAAATAATTATTTTAAATCAAATAAATTACAGTGTGTTTGGGACATAAAAAGGTAAGTTTTCACCAAATTTCGTGAAAAAAATTTAATTATTGTAAAAGATAAAAATAAAAAACCAAAAACTTGGTTTTTTGAATTTTTCACATAAATTTTGAGGTTATGTGAAAAAAGTGTTAATACAAAAGTTGTAAATCTTTTTATTACCTACAACTTTGCCATTTAACTTTTTTTCATAGGACTTGTAGTTTTGCCGGAAATTGAGATAAACCGTTTTTTTAACTTTAACCCCCCCTCCCCCCCACTTCCCGACCTCAGATCGCCCGTAATTTATTTTTCCTATCATTTTTATTGTATTCTCCTCCTTTTCCAATGGGTTTCATCCTACTATTATTTTTTTTGTTTTCAAAAGTTATTGGCACTGGTCTAAACAGTTTAGACTATATTACAATATTTTCAATCAAGTCTTGCCATAACGTATGTAAAATTTATAAAAACAAATGCTCTAGCATTTAAATTAATTTTATAAGCATCTATATATGTTTGACAAACAAATTCATTCACTAGTCAGAATACAGAAATGTTTACGTTCAATTATAAAAGATTCGATGCCTTGCATGTTAATGTAAGTAGGTATCATTTATGCCCTTATAAATTATAATTTCAAACTTCAGACTTCAAGAATAATATTTTTGTTTAATTAATTTAAAATACTGGTCACTAAAGTCGGTAATAACAAGTTAGACCAGTTTCATACTGAAATTAAATGGGCTCGAAAAGGAACTAGGTAAATATATAATGTAATATTTTTTATAATGATTGTATAATTCTGCTACACAATGGTGCGAGATAAAAATGTAAATGTGATTAAAATGTATCTAGGTACATACGAACCAACTTGGCGAATAAACAGTTCAACCTTATGGCTTGTTTTTCTTCCTATACCTAATCTCGAAATTACCGGTAAGTTTACAAATCTAAACCTAATAAATAGTCGGGTTAGTTACACTACTGATAACATTAATACGGCTGGACGGATATTTGGATTTGCCTCCGCTCCAAATATGAGAGAAATATTCCAGATCCAGTAGGTAGTTGGATAAAATCAAAAGTACTTACCTAAAAACAATACGTATTGTAAGTCCACATATCCAAATTGAATAGAATTGATAAAAAATATTTTTTAATTATTTTTCCTTTTCAAAGTTTTTTTTATTTCTAGATTTTTAGTGGAGATATACATAGTTAGAAAGACACACACACATGACTTTAAAAAAGTCCTATTGGCCAGGTTTTGAACACTCATTCACGAGACATACATATATACACTCTTTCACGAGAGGCAGATAACATCGTCCACGTAAAGAAAAGTAAAGAAAATAATCATAAAATGAAAACTACTGGCCGAAACCATGTTAAATTTTCATGGGACCAAATGGCAACTATTCCGCATCAAACTAAAGAAGAATCACGTAAATCGGATCATAAATCTCAGCGTAATCGGTGTACATACATAACAAAAAAAGCAATTGAAAAAAATTGAAAAAAAGCAATTAAAAAAAAAAATCATCGCACTAAGAAATATGAACCAAATAAGCAACCTTGAGGGCTACCGGTGCGTAGACTCATTAACAGTCTACCTTCTCTTGCCCTGAATATTACGACGTAGGTAATTACATTTTATGATCGATACAAAAAAATATTGAAATGTCTGTTTGTAATGTCAAATTAACAGGTTTTTACTAAATGCACTATTAATGGATTTCTACAAATATCAGAAACGCTTTAATTTATTTTTAATTACAGTTCCGCAAAAAAAGAGATCCAATTGAATTTGTTGACCCACTCCTCCCCTCCGTCTTGAAAAAAATTATCTGAATTACAATAAAAGTCTTTATACTTTTCTTTTCTCATCATTATCATCATCAGCCTATATATTGTCCCACTGCTGGGCACAGGCCTCTTCTCATACAGAGAAGGCATGAGCATTAATCACCACACTTGCTCAAGGCGGATTGGCGATTTTAGACTTCTTTTAGGTTCAGGTTTCCTCACGATGTTTTCCTTCACCGTTAGTCAGTGACGTCTAAGATATACTTATAAATTACATATTATTATGACTTCATTGTTACCTAATTAAATTAAAAAAAAAACCTTTCTACACCTAAAGATAAATGGCTACATGAATAGTGGTAATACTGTTCCAAATACTTTATCTTCACAAAAAGCTCTATTTGCCAAATTGTTGTTAAAATATTAGGTTGCTTTAATTATATATCTTAGAAATGAATAATTTCAATACCCTAGTAATTGGTTATTTGACTATATTTTTTTTATTAGAAATACATAACTAATTAACGAGAAGATTAACATCACTGAAAATACGAATGTATTATCTTAAAAAACGGCCTAGTTATAAGCATTTAAAAAGTCATTGCTAGAAAAAGAGAGCACGATGCAATTATGAAATTATGTTTCGCGTGACAAGGATAGAGAATTCCCCTTCCAAAAACGTTTAAAGCATGGATGTTATTTATTTTAACACTAGCTGTTTCCCGCGGTTTCACCCGCATCCCGAGGGAACTACTTAGCGCACCCGGGTAAAAAGTAGCCTATGTTGTTCCTCAGAGTCTATTCTATCTCTGTACCAAATTTCATTTATATCGGTCCAGTAGTTTTGGCGTGAAAGCGTAACAGACAGACAGAGTTACTTTCGCATTTATAATATTAGAATAGATAGAATAGAATATTCTTTATTGTACACCAATAGGACAAACAATATAGGACAAACAAATATGCAGCAGTACAATAGGCGGTCTTATCGCTAAATGCAATTTCTTACAGACAACCAAAGACAACAAAATATTAGTAAGGAAGTAAGGATATTAGTAAGGAAATAAGGATTAATTTAATTTATTTTTCGACACTTCGTTTTTTTTCTGTGGAATCTTCTTAATAAAATAGTATTTTAGTACATTTTAGTTGGTTGTCAAATACCTAATTATCCTAAGAAAATAAATTTCATTTACACTTCGAACTTAAATTTTATCATCCATTATCGACACAGGACAACGATCCAAATGTAATAAGCTAAGATAAGTAACACTGGCTATTATTGTGTATCTAGTGATAAATAATTGTGTGAAGATAAATAAAATAGCAGTCAGGGTCCCAGTGCCCAGTGTAGCCCTCTAGTAGCGACCTGCGCGCCGATGTAAAGACTTCCTCTCGCGGTCTTGCGACCGACGTGCGCCTGCACCGATCCAATCTTCCAATTCCGCGCATTATACCTTATAATCATTACCATCCGCAGTCGTCCGCCCCAGTTCTTGATCTACAAAATTATCAAAATAAAAGTTTCAAAGTGCCAGCATGGATGTGGAAGCGGTGCGGGACGATGTAAGCGTGGAAGATGGCAGTTTGATTGTTTACACCGATGTGGTTTACACACTCAAAGCTACAAGTAAGTTTTTTGGTGAAACTTAATTAATATAAAACATTTTTAATATTAAAAAAAAAATCGAGCCACATCTACCCTGCAAGTAGGTACCTACCTAAGATGAAAAGTGTGTGAAGGTGATCAGGTTCTCGCTATATGGCAAATGTATTTATAATGTGCAAATATTCTCTTGTAAATACTCGTGTTTATTTGAATGATGCATAATATGTTATTGTCTTGTTGCTTGCATGTGCATTTTTAGTTACTTACATTTACGCATCAGGATTTACGAGTTTAATTTTTTTTAGAAAAATATCTATAGAACAATGAATCTTATATATTTTTTTAGATTCATAATACATTCCTAGTTATATGACGCTTTATTATTACATATATTATATATTGTATGTGTGATTCAATATCGGTACAATATATGAAAACTTACAACAAAAATCGGAGAGGGCTATTCAATTGTATGTTTAAAACACACCTCAAGAATTGCATCGATCATGATCAGTTTTCTGTAAAGTATCAGCTGTGTACATATGATATTTGTTTACCTCTTGTTTGTCCTCACTAAGACTGCAGATTATCTCACTACAGACTACATTACAGACGAGCCCTCTAACCTCTTACTCATTATAAATGCGACCAAGTTCTTACCGCGTCGAAATAATGTAACTGTTTCAATGTAAATAATGACGAACATAGCTTATACCTGTTAAAATACTTACTCCGACTTTTTTCATAATAGCAATATTATTTTCATCAACTTTTTTCATTCGCAATACGTATGGCCTATCATTCTTTGTAACTTTTCAAATATATAGCACTAGTAGTTCCTGAAATAATGAGCTGTGACAAGCAGACGAAGGTGAAACCTTATGGGTTCTTTTTATCAACATTTGGGTTCGGAAACGTAAAAATAAGCATGATGTCTATTCTGTATTAATTAAATAATAAATATAACATATTTATTAAGGAGGAAAAAAAATTAAATCAAATAATTCCAAATTTTTTGGTAGGTATTTAATATATTTATATAGTTATAAACAGAAAACACGTATCAAATTTTGATAAGAAAACCCTGTTTTGATTTATAAATTATGTATTTGTGTGGGTTGCACACATACTATGGACAAATAAAAGACGCTCGCTACAAGTGAAACCAATGCACGTTTTACCTTTACAATTTGGTATGCAGGGTGTATCTTAAGTATCTTCAAAGTTAGCATCTTATGTTGATTCACCAATACCTATCTATAATATGATGTATAGTTATTTTTCATTATACTCGTATCAACTGAACCACTTACCCAAACCACGTACACAAACAAAATAATGAATTGTTACCTACCTTTGTGACAAATAAGTCGACCTGTGTTTAAGGAAAGGAAAGGCCTAGTCCTTTGGAAGTATTAATAAATCATTGAAGGTCGTTCGCAGTTCAAGTAACTTTATCCTCGATCCAATGTTCATTTTTTTTGTGCGTAAAACCTGCCAAACCCCCTTATCCAGTTATCAGGAAAACCTTTAGCACAATCTAAATATCTAAAATTTAAATATCAAACACCAAAACTGAGAAACCACGCGAATGCGAATTCGCAACGCAGTAAACTACGACGCGAATTGCTGCGTTACGAATTTGAAATGATTAAAAGCCCAGCTTTTACCAAAAATTAATGAAACTCAACGAGACAAGTATGCTTGTATTGCCAGACAACTCTTCGCTCCATGAGCCTGTTCTGGAGATTATACCCTTAAGGCTAAGTGATAGAACAATAGACATCTTATGGTTGCTTTTCCTCTAACCCCTATAAATCATTTTATTACAAGAAAGCCTCTGTCAAGCTGTAGTCGGATTTAAAAACGTGAAAATGTTGTAAAAAATAAAATACTGAACTGAACTCTTTATCTGAGGAATGCTTTATCATTTATTAGGTAATCGTATTTCGAAGACCAAGGGCACGTAATACACGCGTTTGTCCACTCCCGTACTAGGCCTTCAGAAACCCATTTCTCTCCTTTAGCTTCTTTGAATAGTACACGTATGACGTACGTACCTATAAAATATGTTACAGCATAAAAAAAGGTGTTGTACCATACTACTTATTGCTAAACTTCATGCTACTTATTGATTAATTGATTAGAAAATAATTTGTCTGTTGTAGTGTAGAACACAGAACTCCTACGTATAATGGGCTATTGCAGTAATTTATTCCATTTTGAAGGATACTCATCTACTTTTAATACAAACGTTGCATATTTTAGATATTGTCCCAATGCTTACGGACAAGGCATAAGTATTGATCACCACGCTTGCTGAAGGCGGATTGGTGATTTCAGACTTTTCAAGGGCTGGTTTTTTCACGATGTTTTCCTTGACCATCATCATCCTCCTGCCCTTATCCTAAATTATTTTGGGTTGACTTTTTCTTCCATATATCTCTATCATCCATCATCCTCATCCTTTTCTAGCCATGTTTTCCTAATCAAAACTAAAACCAAACATTAAAAGAATTAGCATACCAAAACCCAATCACATACGAACGAAATAACATTAATTATTACGCGTTTAATTATCAATCAAATTCGTGTCACAGTGTAACAAGATAATTTGACGAGTTTGACGAGAGCCCTCTGCCACGCACGAGTGTGTACGAAACATTGATAGCGCGGCTTTAGTGTCTCAGTCGCCCGCGCAAACATCGCACGCGCGGACAAATTGATGTTGTGATCGATATTATAAACATTTAGTTTCCGAGTCCTATCAGTTCAATCCTCAAAATGGCCATAGAACTTGGGACACATAATGTCAACACCCTAAATAGTGATGTGTCTGTGTTTTCGGATATATACTACAGGCTTCCTGAGGGTAATATTACTTAATATTTAAGTGAAAGTTTCCTTTTGGCAGAGTTTTACTGTTAGTAAGATGTTGTTGCATCGTCGACTGCGGCACGGATTTTCTTACGAGAGCATTCATATCAGGCAACAGCAGGTTATTTTTTTTATGGAGGGGAATTCAAATGGCCCCTCCCGCTCTGGATTGAGCGGAAAGGAGTGTCAGACTTTTACTGTCTAAAATCCAACCGAATTCCTTCCTTTTCCCTTTGCGTTCCAGAGTCGTGGTAACATTTCCTGACCGTAGCAGCTTAACTAAATAAAGTAACAATAAAGCAGGTATTTTTAAGGGATAAGATACCTATTAATATCAAGGTTTCGGTTGATAAATTAAAATTGTTAATGATCTAAGAAAACATTATAAATTATTTACTAGACTTACTAAGTTAAAGTTTTATTTTTTTACACAAAAGTTAAACAACCGTATCTCATTTTATCAGAAGAGCTCTCCAAATATGTGTTGTATAGCATGTTATAGATATTAAAAAAATATCATTTAATTAAATAAGTGCCGCCCACCTAAATGCTGTATATCTACTTTATTACATTTTATTTATAAGTGAGATCATCGCTGCCTTCCAAGGACCTCATTTAGGTAAACCTTTGCCAAAGTCAGTAGAAATAATTCCGACATTCCTCTCTTGAATGTCTTAGCTGGCCTAGTTAAAACATTTGTCAAATAAAACAAATAGCCTAAATAAATCCTTCGTTTACAAAATCTAATGATAATATAATGATGAAACAAAAATACTGATAATGATGAAATAATCTATATTCTTTAAAACATAAAGTTTAATGTTTAAGCCCGTCCCTTGGTGAACAGCAGGAAGACTTATTTATTTGAGCTCTGGGTACGTACAAGTAGGTACAATAAATGATTTACGTTTGAGCGGTCTTTCCGAATCAGGTTTATAATATATTTTTCGGCATATGGCCCATATATTTAGTGCGCGACTTGTCCTCGCTTAGTATCTGCGAAATACAGAGCATGATGAAAAGAATATGATAAAAAATATGATCATTGAAACCTTTAACATCAAAAACGACGTACAAAGTATAAAACTTGATCATTTAAGAACATTTCGAATATCGATTCCTCTGAAAGATCAATAGATAAATTCATGGATTCCCTTTGTCAAAATCTTTTCTTAGTTTACATTGAATGAAAAAATATCACTAATAGACCGAACTAGCAACTTTCTAATAAAACAAGTCGCTTCCCGTCGTGTACACTTAAATCTTTTAAACTACGCAATGGATTTTGATGGGGTTTCCATCAATAGAAGTGAGTCAAGAGGAAGGTTTATGTGGAAAAAAATGTATGTAATATCTACATTGCACCTGTGCGAAGCCGGCGGGTTGCTAGTTTATTATTATGTCAATGAAATTATTAACTAAAAATTCACTGCAAAATCAGTTGAATTTCAAAAATATTTTCATAGATTCATTCAGTTTGGCAGAGACACCTACTGTGCTACAAATTCTCCAGTATAAGTTTCTATCTTTCCGTTATTAATTTTTTTATACAATTTAATTATATGTACACAATAAAACAAGCTTCTTTGGTATTCTTGTAAAACTTAATTAATTAATTGATTAAATTTTCATTCAGCAGTAATTATCCTTGAATTACAACTTAATTATTTCATTATAATGTCTTCAAATAATAAAATAATAGGTTTCATTGTATCTACCAATAACACTGAAAGACACAGTCATTGTTATATTGGATACTATTTAAACAACATAAACTGTTCTCACTGCTGTATCTAATTAAATTGTATTTATTTGCTCAAATAATGAGAAGAATAAATACTCTCAGAGAGACTTCGCAGCACGCGGACGAATTATAAATAAATCATGTCTTCGATTTTTTAATATTAAACTAAACTACTAAGTTTTGGTACCTACACAAAGTTACAGTTACAACTCGTAACAGCACACCCCTGACTGGATACGCCTCGTAAATCGAAACATTTTCCAATTTATTTGTAACTACTACTAAAATGATAATATGTACCCACGTGTACATTTTTTTATCAATAATCATGAAATCTAGTCTATTGATTTATTTTACGATAACATAAATAACCATAAGCATAACCATATGCTACTGAATAGATTTTAAGGAAATTTTTGGATCAGTCTTAGTTCATAACCTGGATTACAATCAGATTATAACTATTATCCCAGTACCTGAACCTAATTCGAGAATCACGCAGTTAAAGTCGCAAGCAGATGCAAGTTGCTAAAAAATCAAAAATAAAATGGTATCATCGCAATATTGTTGTAGATATTTTGTCAGTAACTAAAATATGCAAGACGACCTTATTATTTGGTTATCAACTTATTTGAGGTCATATTTTTTATCCCGAAATTGTGATGTTGGTCATAATATAACCATTATCTTTTGTAACGATAATTATTACTACGTCATTTAAGAATGTTATCTATTGTACCAGTTAACTGCCCAATTTTAACACTATTTACATCAAATTATATAAGTAACTATTTAAAACTTCAATCCCAATAATGGATGGTACTTACACAAGATCGTATAGAAACGACTCCTGCTATTAAGAAGCAAGTATAATATTTATTGATTGCAAATCAAACATGCAAGATGGTACATACGAAAGGTGAACTTAATGTTAGCATTACGGTCATGCAAATACATAGGTACTCATATTTTACTGTAAATAGTATCTGAATGGTTATCTAAGTATTTGCTAGCTATAACTCCTATGTAGGTACGGCACGCATACCTATAGATCTTGAACAAAAAAAAAACAAAAAAACCCTACTGCTATAAAAACGGAAAAATAAGTCCAATATTAGGTGCTGGATATTCGAGAGTTATCGCGCCCCCGGAACATAAAGGGCTAAGGAAGGAACATTGATAGGTTTTAGTTAATAAAAGGCTGACACTCCCTCCCGCCCCACCCACGGCGGGAGGAGTGATTTGATGATTTCCGATCCGGAAAAAAAGGACTAAGAAAAGACTAAGACGAATCTAATGATAATTCATATGTTGAAATCTATCAAACGGTTCTCAGGCTGTAGATTTTCATCTGCCTAGCCTTTTCCCAACTATATTGGGGTCGGCTTTCTGTATAACCGGATGCAGCGGTTCAGGCTGTTGGGCTCGCCAAAGAATTAGACATACATATATAAATATGTTTCTTCAGCAGTCGGGTAAAATGACTTTAAAATCTACTGACTAACGAAATCATTGGTTAGTAGGTAGTAAGTGCCAACGCAATGATGATGATTTCACTATCATTAACTTAAACGTGAGACGTTATTGTTCATTAATTGCTAATCAGCGATATTGAAATTAGAAGGGAGGTTATTTGCAAAAGTGGTTACCTATTAAGTCATGTGGTATCACAAAAGGGCTTAATCTGCTTGTCTTAGATTTTTATCTTTAGAAGTTTTGTCGTATAATATTCGAATGATTATGAAAAAAAATATCTTTATCTCCAAGTTAGCAAACACAAAATCTAAAGTAATTAGAGTTGATAGGCATTAACTTAAAATTATGATGCTAATGTGAGTTTAGCAAACAAAATTATGCGGTCTGAAAAAAAAACAAAAAAATGGATATTACAGCGTTCCTTAGCCTAAGCCCGGTTAAGCAGTCGACAACCTTCTAGATTGACATGCAAGATGCCATACAAAAAAAAACAAGCGCGACCGACACGCGACTCGCGCTTGACCAGTTTAATGACCATCACCATCATAAAATATTATGCGAATACAGTGTTAACTTTAAGGTGTAGGTAGGTACCCTACAAAAAAAATACCGGTTAAGAATGATATAATAACTGGTTAGAAATGGTTAGTACTCTGGTTTAAAAAAATATAAATTTTGATGTAACTACATATGCCTGTAACTAGAATTGTATTGTATTATATTTATATCGTATTATTATAAACATTTTTATAGTAAATATAAACTTCAAACTGTGTATAAAATGTATTGGAATCCCAAAAGAAAAGAGTTTTTTTTTTTTGCAACAAACAAAGTACTTGGTATAGGGATTCGCGGAACAACACATAATTGGTTTGCATCATACTTGAAAGACAGAGAGCAATATGTCGAAATAGATTACTTTGACCACAACCTTAAACAAATAACACATGTTAGATCCGACAGAAAGATAATTAATGCATCAATTCCACAAGGTAGTGTTATCGGATGCCTCCTATTCATTATCTACATCAACGACCTACCAAAAATCATGGATGAACCATGTGTACTATTCGCAGACGACATATCCTTACTCACTACTAGCCAGAACGTCAATGATATTAATGAACACTTAAACTTAATACTAAATAAAACAACAAAATGGTTAACTGAGCACAACCTCGAAATAAATTATAAAAAAACAAAAGTAATGACTTTTCATCCAAGACAAAAAGCTCCGATTACTGTTAACCTGACAGTTAACGGCATAAAAATAGAGGTCGTTAACAATTTTTCATTATTAGGTCTCATCATAGATACACACATCACCTGGAAACCACACATCAAACATATACACTCAAAAATCTCAAAATTCTGTTACGCACTACGAGAAGTAAAAAAAACTACCGACCTACAGACTGCCCTCGCCACATACTACGCCTACGCATACTCATGGCTCAACTACGGCATTATTATGTGGGGAAACAGTACCGATGCCCATACACTATTCATTCTCCAAAAGAAATTAATCCGTATAATAGTTAATATAGAGCAAACCGACAGCTGCAAACCAATTTACATACAATATCGAATATTAACATTACCATCAACTTATATCTTAGAAATATGTAAATTTGTAAGAAAACATACAAACTTTTTCATAACCCGCGGCAATAAACATAACGATCGGCCAGTTAGACACAAGAACATGTTAATGCTTCCCTCTTCACACATGACACTTCACACCAATAGCCCCTATGTAATGTCCATTAAAATTTATAACAAATTACCAGACTCTTTAAAAAATGAAACAAGCGAAACTAAATTCATACGCGCACTCAAGAACATCCTCATCAACAAAGCCTACTACTCAATAAATGAATACATGAATGATAACTATATTGCCTATACACAACATAATACACAAAACACTCCACACTTTCCGATATCATAGTCCTGTTATGTTAGTCCATATTGTACCAAATGCCTGTTATTTTATTACTTATATTTTATTCTATAGTTCCTATATATACGAAAAAAGATGTTTAATTTTTAGGCCTAGTTGTTGAATTTTTATATACCTTTTTTTTTATTGTTTTAGTAATTTTAGATAGTAACGTTAATTAATTTTATATATTTTCTGATTGTTTTAATGCCTATTTATAATTTTAGATGTAAGATTAATTTTATTTTGCTGTGCCCTACAGGGTCCACGATTGTACCTACTTAGCTCTAAGCCATTCTGTAACATCTTCTCTACATTGTGGAATGCAAATAAAAATATGAATATGAATATGAATATGAATACTTAAATGGACATAATAATGACATACAACGGGGTCATCATTTGACAATGATGTGACAGTTGACAGTTATCTGTACATATTGAAACAAAAGATGGTGTCAAAATCTATTGTCAAAATCTATTTTTTGCGAGGAATGTTCAGAAAAGCAACCGGTGTGAGTAACCTGTCTAAAAGATCAATACGCCTAGAATGTGTCAATATATCTGTGAAGTTAATGTCATTGTCTAGACAAGAAGACCTGGGGGGTTAGACAAGTGGCAAAACGCTAACGCTAACGCTAACGCTCAATGTATGGGAATGACATATAGCTAGTCGTAAACGAATGTCATTCCCATACATTGAGCGTTAGCGTTAGCGTTAGCGTTTTGCCACTTGTCTAACCCCCCTGAACTTTGAAACCTTTTTTGAAAATCTATACTTATAATAAATCTGTAGAGAGGTCAATTCTGTACATGAAATATATTTCCAAAATAACTATCAGGGGGTGATTAGGGATCGATACTGATGCCAAAAATGCAATCAGTAAAATTTTTGTCTGTCTGTCTGTCTGTCTGTCTGTATAAACTCTATAGAAACAAAAACTACTCGACGGATTTTAACGAAACTTGGTACAATAATTTGTTATACTCCTGAGATGGTTATAGGATACTTTTCATCACGCTACAATCAATAGGAGCAGAGCAGTGAAGGGAAATGTTATCATTTTGTTTAAACGCGCCAATCTCAGGAACCGCTGGTCCGATTTAAATAATTCTTTCAGTATTAGATAGTCCATTTATCGAGGAAGGCTATAGGCTATATATCATCACGCTAAGGCCAATAGGAGCGGAGCACCACTATTCCACGCGGACGAAGTCGCTGGCAGAAGCTAGTTATTAGTAAACCTGTTTCTTAGGATGTCACTCCATTCTGAGAAGTAACCCGACAGATAAATCTGGTATTCTAAGTCATTCAAGATCTGTCAAAATGGAGAATAAAATTAAATAATTTTGCTATTATTTTATGTTTTTCGTGTAAATATATTTACTTATTTATTATATGCATGTATTGACATCATATTAAATACTAAAAGTATGCTAATTATTTGATATCATGTTAGTTGATAGGTATTCGTAAAAGTATAAATGATAAAAAGTTCGGTCCAACCGGCTGAAGAATCAGAAGAAATTTTAAGAATGTAATAGTTCAAGATAAATATTTTTGCTTAGATCAAATATGAGCAGTGATTAGGTCTAAAAAACTGGCGATGTAAAATCAGCGGAAAAAAAATTAAAAAATACCAGAATTTGTTGCTTTTTTGTTGCTAATTAGTTGCTAAAAAAATAATTTTGTTGCTCCGTCCGATCGCAAAAAATCGGCAATAACGCTAACTTTCGATTAAGATAGCGTGGAAATCACTGGATGTAGACTTATCGATCAAGCGAATAGGGGTCAATTTGTTGCTAATTTGTTGCTGAAAGATGTTAGGAAAAAAAATAAAAAATAATAAAAAAATAATAAAAAAAATTGAATTTTTTTCTTACCATAGCAATATGGGTATCAAATGAAAGCTAGTAAAAAGACCAGTTCAAATATATATATCATATTATGTTTATACTGCTGTTTTATTTAACACAAAAAAAGTTCAGAATAAAAACATAAATTTTAAAAAATATAATAATAATATAATAAGAGTATTTTTACGCAGTCGGGTTTTTTGATTATTTTAATTTATGTTTTTTTTAATTATGTCAAAATGAATAATATCCACGCCAGCTTAATTCTTGAGATTTCCGTGAAAAAGTTGAAAGAAAATTTGTTGCTGCTCATACTACTGCTTGCTTCAGCATAGAGAGTCAGCAACAAAATGAAAAAATGGGATATCAAGAGAAGTTGGAGATTGGTTTACAAAAAAACCGGCCACGCTAGCTTAACTCTTGACTTTTCCGTGGGAAAACTATTGCTACAATTTGTTGCTGCTTATACTGCTGCTTGTTTCAGCATAGAGAGTCAGCAACAAAATAGAAAAACGGAAGTCAAGAGATGTTGGAGGTCGGTTTACAAAAAAACCGACCACGCCATCTTAACTCTTGACTTTTCCGTGGAAAAACTATAGTAAAAATTTTTTGCTGCTCATACTGCAGCTTGTATCAACATAAAAAGTCAGCAACAAAATAGAAAAACGGAAGTCAAAAGATGTTGGAGATCGGTTTACAAAAAAACTGGCCACGCTAGCTTAACTCTTGACTTTTCCGTGGGAAAACTACTGCTACAATTTGTTGCTGCTCATACTGCAGCTAGTTTGAGTACAGTGAGTCAGCAACAAAATAGAAAAACGGAAGTCAAGAGATGTTGGAGGTCGGTTTACAAAAAAACCGACCACGCCAGCTTAACTCTTGACTTTTCCGTGGAAAAACTATAGTAAAAATTTGTTGCTGCTCATACTGCAGCTAGTTTGAGTACAGTGAGTCAGCAATAAAATAGAAAAACGGAAGTCAAGAGATGTTGGAGATCGGTTTACAAAAAAACTGGCCACGCTAGCTTAACTCTTAACTGTTCCGTGGGAAAACTATTGCTACAATTTGTTGCTGCTCATACTGCAGCTAGTTTGAGTACAGTGAGTCAGCAACAAAATAGAAAAACGGAAGTCAAGAGATGTTGGAGATCGGTTTACAAAAAAACTGGCCACGCTAGCTTAACTCTTGACTTTTCCGTGGGAAAACTATTGCTACAATTTGTTGCTGCTCATGCTGCAGCTAGTTTGAGTACAGTGAGTCAGCAACAAAATAGAAAAACGGAAGTCAAGAGATGTTGGAGATCGGTTTACAAAAGCTGGCGTGGCCAGTTTTTTTAACCAATCTCCAACTTCTCTTGATTTCCCTTTTTTTTATTTTGTAGCTGACTTTATGCTGAAGCAAGCAGTAGTATGAGCAGCAACAAATTTTCACTATAGTTTTTCCACGGAAAAATCAAGAGTTAAGCTGGCGTGGTCGGGTTTTTTGTAAACCAATCTCCAACATCTCTTGACTTCCGTTTTTCTATTTTGTTGCTGACTCTCTATGCTGAAACAAGCAGCAGTATGAGCAGCAACAAATTGTAGCAATAGTTTTCCCACGGAAAAGTCAAGAGTTAAGCTACCGTGGCCGGTTTTTTTGTAAACCAATCTCCAACTTCTCTTGATATCCCATTTTTTCATTTTGTTGCTGACTCTCTATGCTGAAGCAAGCAGTAGTATGAGCAGCAACAAATTTTCTCTATAGTTTTTCCACGGAAAAGTCAAGAGTTAAGCTGGCGTGGTCGTTTTTTTTTGTAAACCGATCTCCAACATCTCTTGACTTCCGTTTTTCTATTTTGTTGCTGACTTTTTATGTTGATACAAGCTGCAGTATGAGCAACAACAAATTTTCTCTATAGTTTTTCCACGGAAAAGTCAAGAGTTAAGCTGGCGTGGTCGTTTTTTTTTTGTAAACCGATCTCCAACATCTCTTGAACTCCGTTTTTCCATTTTGTTGCTGACTTTTTATGTTGATACAAGCTGCAGTATGAGCAGCAACAAATTTTCACTATAGTTTTTCCACGGTAAAGTCAAGAGTTAAGTTGGCGTGGCCGGGTGTTTCTTAAAACAATCTTCAACGTCTCTTGACTTTCCGTTTCTATTTTGTTGCTGACTCTCTGTACTCAGACAAGATCTAGCAGAAGCAGCAACAAATTTTCTTTCAACTTTTTCACGGAAATCTCAAGAATTAAGCTGGCGTGGATATTATCCATTTTGACATAATTAAAAAAAAACATAAATTAAAAAATAAAAAAACCCGACTGCGTAAAAATATTCTTATTATATTATTATTATATTTTTTTAATTATTTATGTTTTTATTCTGAACTTTTTTTGTGTTAAATAAAACAGCAGTATAAACATAATATTATATATATATATTTGAACTGGTCTTTTTACTAGCTTTCATTTGATACCCATATTGCTATGGTAAGAAAAAAATTCAATTTTTTTTTTAATTTTTTTTATTATTTTTTTACTATTTTTTATTTTTTTTCCTAACATCTTTCAGCAACAAATTAGCAACAAATTGACCCCTATTCGCTTGATCGATAAGTCTACATCCAGTGATTTCCACGCTATCTTAATCGAAAGTTAGCGTTATTGCCGATTTTTTGCGATCGGACGGAGCAACAAAATTATTTTTTTAGCAACTAATTAGCAACAAAAAAGCAACAAATTCTGGTATTTTTTAATTTTTTTTCCGCTGATTTTACATCGCCAGTTTTTTAGACCTGCAGTGATTCATGAATGTCACTGCACAGAACCATATGCAACCATATGGCTACTTTAATTATGATAAGTAATATGCGAGCCTTTTACAGAACTATTGTTTGTACAAATCATAACCCGGTCACATACTTAATATCATGAATTCTTTTAAACGCTATGATGACTTTTGTCTTCTATACCTTGGCAGTATATGCCATAGTAATGTTCTTAATTTAGAAAGTGCGTACGAAATTATAAATTCGCTTTTATTTCTTTTTCAACTTTTGAATAGAACAATTAATCATTTTAATCTATTTAAATAAATAAAATAGTTCCAATAAATAAATAATTAAACTGTTGTTTTTTTTTAATAATTGTCAAACCACAATACTTGCTAGTTTGTCATTAAACTAACTAATTCTATTTCTCCGACCGTACGTGATCTATGTAGCAGACACAGTCTACTCAAGGAAAAACTCCTTGTAAAAATTAAATAATATAAATATCTTGAAACCATTTAAATAAATTATATATTTTGGCCTATTAACAAATCAATATCTATTACTTTATAATTTATTTATTGACGCACGTAGGTATTCTTAATGGATTTAAATGTAGTTCGTGCAAGAATGCTTACAATATTACTAATGTTTATAACATTACACAACACTGCTTTGGTATCTTTTCGAAGATATTTAGAACAAACTTCTGTCTAATCTTGCAGTTATACAAAACACATCCAAAATTAATATACGTGTAAATACATATTTAAATAAAGATAATACAATTTTGTCACAAGTTCGTAGACATTAAGCTTTGAAATATTAGACTTAAGTTTTAAAGAATCGTCATCGTCAGCCCGTGTCAGCGCACTGCTTGACACAGGCCTTTTCCAAAGCACGCCACTAAGCTCGATCCTCAGCTCTCCCCCTCCAATCGCTGTCTCCTCTCATGATCGAATCTCCCCCAACGCCATGTATTGGTAACTTTGACGCTCTGACGAATAATTTCCTGAGTAACTCCGAGCATAACCCTCTCCATGACTCGTGAGCGACCTTGAACTGGTAGACATGCTCACGGTGAGTGACCGCATCTTAGCTCCGTATTAAGAATATTCTATTCCAATCCATTCTAGACAAAAATAAATTATATATTTTTTATAGTAATTTTATTCAATGTCTGATGAGTGAATAAATTAATATTATGTTGTTACATGTGGAAATATATTTTTACTTGATTTAAATATTTTTTTCACACTGTTTGAGTAGTCTATTGTCTCTATTCTATCTTAAAAACAACTGAGAAGTCGAGACAACTGCGATAATTCAGTTATAAACAGGAAACTCTATATTAGATACGACGTAGACTTGACACATTACTTGAATACAAAGTTAAATCGTTGAATGCCCAGCCGTCGAAACGTCGCCACACGAAACAAGGACATTTCGCCCATATAGTGACGGTGTTACTTGAAATATGTTGGATGCAGATCTCGGAATCATCCTTTTCGTTACGTTAGTTCTTGGAAAATAAAGCTATTTGAATTTATAAGTAACATATGTATGTACTTATACATAAACATACATACAGTAAACATAATACATATACATACACACTTATAATACATATGTATTAAAAGAGCCCTGGGATAATCCCACATTTTGCTATAACCATATATTCTTATATAGGCTGTTAATTTTATAAACTTAAATAATTAAACAAATTCATGCAACAATGTTACATTCATAAGAATTAAAACCTAAAACCTTACGATACCTAATAATTTAAATGAAATCTATTTCAAAGACATATTAATATCTTAATACCGATATCTCTTACACATGTTAGTCCAGATAATTCCATTAATAAGATATCAACAGATTATATGTATTATTCATTAATCAATAAAGAATTAATTCCTAAGTCGAGGTGTTGTAGACTCTTGTACAACTGCAATTGCATTTCATGTCAATGCGGCATGAGGAAACAAAGGCAGTTGAGATTAACCTGTAAGGTGCATACAACGATAAGACAATTATCTCTCGCAATGTTACATCCGATGCCAAATGTTAATTACAACAATTATTAATAGGCCAGTGCTTTTAGCCTCTAAAAACGGTAAAAAGTGAATTAAATAATAGTAGGATGAAACCTATTGGAAAAGGAGGAGAATACAATAAAAATGATAGGAAAAATAAATTACGGGCGATCTGAGGTCGGGAAGTGGGGGGAGGGGGGGTTAAAGTTAAAAAAACGGTTTATCTCAATTTCCGGCAAAACTACAAGTCCTATTAAAAAAAGTTAAATGGCAAAGTTGTAGGTAATAAAAAGATCTACAACTTTTGGATTGACTTTTTGTTCACATAACCTCAAAATTTATGTGAAAAATTCAAAAAACCAAGTTTTTGGTTTTTTATTTTTATCTTTTACAATAATTAATTTTTTATCACGAAATTTGGTGAAAACTTACCTTTTTATGTCCCAAACACACTGTAATTTATTTGATTTAAAATAATTATTTTTTCACCCTTATTTTGACTGAATATCGAAAAAACACCCTAATTTTCAGTCGAAAATTCTCGTGTCAAAATATCACTTTTTTTTTAAAAGTCGGTAGTCTTTTTGTTCTTTGAAATCTCTACTTTCAGATGGTATAAAAAAATATTTACATTGCTATGGTAAATGTTCTCAGAAAATATAAAGAAACGCTACGAAATAACAGGTAGTAAGGCCTAGACCGGCTTAAATTTTTTGCGTAGATGCCTATTTATTGCTATTTTAAGATAACTTATGTATCTGAGTGACCTACGGAACCTCGGACCTCTCTATGAAATACCTTTTAGCTGATCAAAAGGTATTTCATAGAGAAGTGGGGAGTTGCTAGAAGGATCTTGGCCTTGCTAACTGTTATTTCGTAGCGTTTCTTTATATTTTCTGAGAACATTTACCATAGCAATGTAAATATTTTTTTATACCATCTGAAAGCAGAGATTTCAAAGAACAAAAAGACTACCGACTTTAAAAAAAAAGTGATATTTTGACACGAGAATTTTCTATTGAAAATTAGGGTGTTTTTTCGATATTAAGTCAAAATAAGGGTGAAAAAATAATTATTTTAAATCAAATAAATTACAGTGTGTTTGGGACATAAAAAGGTAAGTTTTCACCAAATTTCGTGATAAAAAATTAATTATTGTAAAAGATAAAAATAAAAAACCAAAAACTTGGTTTTTTGAATTTTTCACATAAATATTGAGGTTATGTGAAAAAAGTGTCAATCCAAAAGTTGTAGATCTTTTTATTACCTACAATTTTGCCATTTAACTTTTTTTCATAGGACTTGTAGTTTTGCCGGAAATTGAGATAAACCGTTTTTTTAACTTTAACCCCCCCTCCCCCCACTTCCCGACCTCAGATCGCCCGTAATTTATTTTTCCTATCATTTTTATTGTATTCTCCTCCTTTTCCAATGGGTTTCATCCTACTATTATTTATTTTGTTTTCAAAAGTTATTGGCACTGGTCTATAAGATTAATTATCGTAACACCATGCCATAGGCAAAAAGGTTACCAGATTTCAACGGCAGATAATTCTAATACTTGCATTATGTAATTGGTCAAAATCATTTAAAATGTATAACATTAAATATATTTAGGTATCTACCAGAAAAAAACCTCGTATCATGAAGTCAAGACAAAAAAGCATTATAAAAAAACTAGAACGTGCTCCTTTGAAAGAAATAAGAAACAAACACGAGGCGGAAATTTATTATTTTTTTTGGACTCATCATTGATTGAAACTTCGATAAAAAATCAGAAAAAAAGGAGGACTGTGCTAATATATATTTTAACAGATATCACATAGGTAATATTTTTCCCTATCACATAAGGACAAAAAAAATAATTTTGTTTAAACTGTCACAAGAATTCGAAAAAGTTAAAAAAAAAGTTTACAATTTAAATAAACAATGTTTCAGAATCCAGTGCTTAAATTTAATAAAAAATCTCGCATGCTAACCTGACGCCTCAATGATATACGCATTAGTAATAGCTTATTATTTCAAAGCGAAATTATTTTTGGTTTCCTTCTTATCCATAATAATATTTTTCGAAATAGTTCGTAAACCCCTAATGATTATAATTACTTATTTGTCATCAAAACATAACAAACTAATCACAAAAACAAACAATAAATCACCAACATTTCCTCACACTTAGGTACAGTCAATGGCCTTGTGTCCTCACACCCTTCTTAAAGTCACGCTAGCAAAAAAAACATAAAGCTTTATCGGTTTAGTTAGGGCCCTGGGGCCTAACCATGACGTGCCAAAACAAGATTATTTTCGTTATGAAAAAGAGACGGAGCTATACGACGTTAGTAGCTGTGTCACGCTCTCAAACTGGAATAGTGATTGCAAAAACACGTGGTGGTACAGCCCCTGATCTTTGATGCCTCCATCTAAAATATAAAAATGAATCGCTGTATGTGTTGCTAAGCGCAAATCTCGAGAACAGCTGAACTGATTTGAATGAAATTTGGTACAGAAATAGAGGGGATTTTTATCCGGATGCGTGAACCGAGGGAACTACCCCTCGGGACGCGCGTGAAACCGCGGCCAACAGCTAGTTTAAGATAAAATAAAGCAAACTTTTTACCCGACTATGGCAAAGACAGAGGTAAAAAGTTGATGGACTTATGATTTTAGCAGTCTATGTTTGTATGTATGTATGTTAGAATCATGTTCGTTCAAGCGTACCACGTACGCTACTGGCCCGATTTTGATTAATGAGGTGTCAATCGACTCGTTATCCTGGCACGTGTAATTTTATTACATCCTCCTCCATAAAGTCTAATAGGTATACATTTTTCTCATATGCCGTGTACCAAATGAAACGAACATTATTTATTAATTAGCACATTACAAAAAACAAATATTTTTGCGGCAAGAAAATTTTCTTGTTTCATGCAGTTCAATTTTTTATACGAACTGTTTCAGGGAATTGACTAATTTATTCCACCTTACTCTTTTATAAAATGAAATCTTCTTGTTTATTACAACGTAGAATTACATTAGCATTGTACTTATTTATTTACAGGAAGGTATTTTAGAAAGAAACCAGAGTCAACTGGGGATCCAAACATTAGTGATTCTAATGTTATACTCCGTGGTGCATGTGGAGCCCTAAGACCTGGGCGGATGACTTTCATCCTGGGCCCTTCAGGAGCCGGGAAGACCACTTTACTCAAAATATTAGCTGGAAGAAAGTAAGATTTTTTTTCAAGTACATTTAAATATAGTATAATTTCTCCCCAGAGATATAATAAATAGTCACCTTTATTAAATTAAGAATTTCAATAAGAATTCCATAAGAATTACAATAAATAAAATGACGGATAAATTACGTTGTAAATCTTTGGTTGTGATTCGAGGACCCTGAACAGTTAACATAGTCGAATAGGTCTTGGCCAGGTAAAGCACTATAGGTACCATGAAGTGCTAAATGCCATCATAAGGTATCTTAATCTCATAAATTACCTCAATTCGTAAGTGTCTCTCGCTCTAGTGTTATACGAAGAATTAAAATATACTGTAAACTCCTTCTTAGAAGTTCGTACGTAACATAATCTTTTTCATAAAATCATTGTAATTCGTTTCAGCAAGTTGTTTATAATTAACGATAAATCATTTGAATGTTTACTATGTTTTTGTTCATTAGGTACCTACCTACATTAAATTAACATAATGTTTAATTCAAATTATATAATTACTTAAGTCTTGTTGTTAAAAAAGTAATTTAATCATTAATGTTATCGGTTCTTTTTTTTTCATTTCGTTTTATAAAATGACCCACAACTTATATGCAACATTTTCATTTTCTACTATTCCTTGCGACATCGCCCTTCTTTCTTTCTGGTCGTTCCCTCAATGCTGAGGATCGTGACTGTATGTCACTCTTCTCCACTCGGTCCGGTTCTGCGCCATATGTACCGCTCCCTGTATCTGGCCACCAGTCACCTCTTTGAGTTGGTCCACCCATCTAGCTGGCGCTCTTCCTCTAGCGCGCTTCCCCTCCATATGTCCGAGAATGATGAGTTTCTCCAGGCTGTGCAATGGGGATCGCATTATGTGCCCAAAGAAACTCCGGATCCTTTCCTGGCACGTAGTTAGCAGGCGCTTGGTGACCTTCAGCTCTTCGAGGATGGAGACATTGGTTCTCATAGCGACATCGCCCACGTTGTACAATTTCAAGGGTTCACAAACTCTACACCTTAGTCAAAATATGTGGCTTGGCCGTTTCGTTACTACAAGAACTATTGTGTAACAGAAAAGTAATGAACAGCGGAGAAATTTGCACCTAATGCCCATCTAAATGTAGCGAAATGGCCAAGCCACATATTTTGACTAAGGTGTAGAGTTTGTGAAGTTAGGCCTTGTAGAGTTAGGGCGTGGAAAATTAGAAGCTCGGCTCTACATGAGATCTGATAACTTTTTGACAGTGCGAGTCATATGATCTCGTCTTGGCAACATTATACATCAAAATGTTTTTGATGTTTTTGAAATGCAAATTAACGCACTGACTAAGGTTAGACATGTCCACGTAGATTGCATCGTTATTGAGCTGATAAATACCGAAGTCAAGGCTTGCTTTGACATTATTATTATTTTTATATGCTCCTTTGTCATCGTCGTATAATCTAACAATAATATGCGCATATGTAATTAATGATTAGCAGTTTATTAGCCAGGTGTTATTTTAAGAAACAGAGAAGATTGTAGGTATTATTAAAAAACCTTGACTTAATGACGTAACATCTAAGCAATATATTCACTAATTTTCACTTATCGGGACCTACTTTGTCAGCCTTTACTTTATGTGTAGTTATGCAAGCAAACAGTTAGGTATCTCAAAATGTTTTACTGTACGCTCTATTATTCACATTACATTTGACCAGACTCTTTAACCAGAGAAGAGTATTTGGAAAAAGCCTTTAGCTTCCCTCTTTCTCCTTGCGGGATGTTCGAAAGAGTTACCGCGCCTCCGGAACAAAAAGGACTAAGGAAGGAACATGGATGGGTTTTAGTCAGTAAGAGTCAGAAAAGAAAAGCCCTCCCTGTTTAACAAAAGTATGAACTTCGAAGCTTCTGCCTGAGACTTCTTCTGCGCGGCCCGGGATAAAAATGTATCTATTTGAAAAATAATGTTACCTTCCTGTCCTTGAACGAAGCTTTATAGGAGCCGTCGCAACAAGTGTACAAATCTATCTGCCGTCATCTCATTATATTATTCATCCCCTTTCTAGCCATATCATCAGCTATCAGGACCAGGCATCAAGTATTATCCTTGTCCATTTTGTTACAGAAAGAAAGGTGTTACTGGATGTTTGTACGGTGCAGGCCGCAGCTCAGTGCTGGTGGCGCAAGACACCACGCTCATTGACACCCTGACGGCAAGGGAAACGCTCAGGTTCGCGGCCAGCTTGAAGCTTCCGAACCATTCCCACAGAGAACGCTATCATGTGGTAATTGCACCCTTATTCTTTACCAGCAATTGTTATATTTAAATTCAGAACTTCGGCCACAAATAGGTATAGTTTGACCACGAAAGGGATCTTGTTGTGTACAAAAATTTAAACTACAGGGTAGATGGACCGTATGTTTAGTTGGAAATCTAATCTATACTTATAATAAATCTGTAGAGAGTTCAATTCTGTACATGAAATATATTTCCAAAATAACTATCAGGGGGTGATTAGGGATCGATACTGATGCCAAAAATGCAATCAGTAAAATTTTTGTCTGTCTGTATAAACTCTATAGAAACAAAAACTACTCGACGGATTTTAACGAAACTTGGTACAATTATTTGTCATACTCCTGAGCTGGTTATACTTTTCATCACGCTACAATCAATAGGAGCAGAGCAGTGAAGGGAAATGTTGTCATTTTGTTTAAACGCGCTAATCTCAGGAACCGCTGGTCCGATTTGAAAAATTCTTTCAGTGTTAGATAGTCCATTTATCGAGGAAGGCTATAGGCTATATATCATCACGCTAAGACCAATAGGTTGCCCTGGCTGGAGGCCCTAAATTTATTTAAGGCACTTCACAGGCAAGCCCGGTTAAGCAGTCGACAACCTTCTAGGTTGACCTGCGAGATGCCATACACAAAAAATAAATAAAATAAAATAAGACCATTAGGAGCGGAGCACCACTATTCCACGCAGACGAAGTCGCTGGCAGAAGCTAGTAAAGAATACAAAATAATCAAAATCATTTTAAATTTGATATTCTTATAGATATTTATATTTTTGTCTAAGTCATCATCATCCTATTTAATATTCGTTTACTGTTAGACATAGGCCTCCTTTGACTAATAAACGTACCTACACTATTTTGATTGCAGATCAATACAGTTACGAAGCAGCTGGGTATACATGATGTTTTAAACACCAGAGCGGGTAAATTATCAGGAGGAGAACGAAAGAGGTTGATCATAGCTTGCGAACTGCTCACAGACCCCACTATCATGTTGCTGGATGAGCCTACCAGGTAGGCAATCTTCTTCTTATCGTCTGGACTGCGGGTTTTACTAACCTAACAAACCCTTGTGTCAGTTTTTTCAAATCTACCTGACGGCCTTTGACATGGAATTATAACAACAACTGCTATCAAGATAGCAGCCAAGGCCCAGGTCTTAGCGACGGGAATGTAACACCACCAACTTCCTCACTCCGCGCTGCTTTTTGTGAAATAGTTCAAAATCCACAAAGTGACTTCGGCCATACTCGTTATGCGACCACTAGACCAACGAGATAGTCAGGTAGGTAATTAGTATAAATTAGGTACGAAGCAATCAAATTCCTAAGATTTTTATCATAAAGTTCGCTTAATGACAATGTTGATTTGCATAGGCATACACGTTTTTTAATAATTAGGTACCAGATAAGATTGTAGTTGTCGAATTATTTTGGTACATTATATCTGTTGTGATTAGGGTTGCCATCCTTCCGGAATTCCACAGATTTGTCGTTATTTGGAGGGGGCGTCCGGGACGGGTCAAAACGGACAAAACCCGGATACTGTGTCAGAGGATAGCGCAATAATTAAAAGATAAGCAGTGCACGCGATAAATAAATGTTAAACAATATTTATTTTTATTTTAAACATATTTTTCCAAAGGTGTCACAATGTGTTTTCAAGTTCACTAAATGTTTGGATTTTACAGATGATAACTTTTGTTGTAATTAATAAACTTCAACTTTAAACTTAGCCAATCTGTTGTTCGTTAAGACGACGACTACCGCCAATGACCTTGAGCAAATGGGCGGAGCTTGAGCTTCCCCCCCGCGACCCCGCAATGCACACCGCACGCTTGTCATTTTATATTTTGAAGAACTTTGACGGGTGACCATAATATTATGTAGAGATTCTAAGGACAGTCGCATATTGTATTTTGATATGCATGTCTAAGATATAAAAATAGAAATACAAATAACATCTGTCTGAGTAATACTTCGAAACACTAATTTTAAATTTCCAACCCCCACTGCATACTTCGTTTGCCAGAAAAGCAAAAATATTTTCAATTTCTTTAATCTGCAACACACGTTTATCGATCTGAATTGTTACAAGTTTCAAGAAAAAAATCTGACAACTAGCATTATTGAATTAATCCGCTGTGAAAGATGGATAGACAGACAGACAAAATCGCACCATAGGAGTTAATTTTTAGGCCATATTGGTGTCCACTTTGAGCTTTTCTAACAGAAATGCACGCAAGTTTTTTTCATATTTGCATTTTACGACATCTGCTGCTTCTCAAATAACTTCAGCTCATCTTCACTTGTATAGGAAAATCATATTAGTTTTGTAAGGAGAGCCTGGAAGCCAGTTAATTAGTCCGACGTTTCTGATCCATCTGTAAAGTGTCCGACCAAACCTTTGGCATCAGCTTTGCCCAAACCATTAGCTTAAAATTGGCCTAAGTTTTGACACCAACAGAACCGAAATTGAATAATCTATTACGTTTAAAGACCTAAAAGTGAGTGAGACTGTATTACAAATGATGTTAATATTTTAAATAAGCTGCAGGTAGTTTTATTTATATTATTAAGTTGATACACCGAACATATTAGTAAAAAGTCATTGTGGCTTCTTTGCTAAGGCACCTGCATCTCATTTATGAGTATGCAGATTCGAACTTCGAAACCTAGAAATTACGAATCTGACTATTCCAAAGTTTTACATGCACTTTTTTTAGTATAACTTAGACACCATTGACTAACGGTGAAGGAGAACATCGTGAGGAAACCTGGACTACACGTTCTGAAATCACCATTCCACCTTGAAAAAGCGTGATAATTAATGCTAATGCATGTCTATGTCATACCCAAAAGTGGGATAGTAAAGATTCCGATTATGACCAGGATTTTTTAAATTTTTACCTATCATGAACAATGGAATATCACCCGTTTTGGGCCCAATTTTGAAAGTGCCGCAAAGCAAAAAATCAATGCAAAAATAAATGTGCTAAATTCGGATATAGACTTTGTCTGAATGAGAATTAGCTGTTACATTTTCAAGCACCAAATTTGTACGACCCTTTTCCACGGTTGCATGCATTATTGAAGAAATAAAGTAATGGAAAAAAATCCTACCATTGTATGGCATTTCGAAAATCTTTTAGAAAGATGCAATATCGATTTTTGACTTTGAAATCATTTATAATTACCGATTTAAATATTTTTGATCTTTATCTTTTTACCCTATATTACTAATAAGTATAAGGTTTTTTATAATATATTTTATCAGAAAAACTCACCGCAAAAATTGACAGATTTTTTTATAAAAAGATTATTAAATTGACATGCAGTAGCTCAATTTTCATTTAGTTTTGATATTACAATTCATCGGAACTCAAACATAACCTTGGAATTGGAAAATGGTCGAAAGACCATATTAAGAAAAACATTTAAGAGAAAAATGTACGGAAGTCTAATTATTTCAGAATGTTTGTTTTACAAACTACGGAGAGTTTTTTTTAAATTTAATTCGTATACCAAAACATGTCGAAGAAAACATAAAAAATATTAGAATATGCATCGAGCCTTCATATTTCCTTATATGCCCCTTCATAATTATGATGACATAGAAACTACACTTTGTAATTTTAATCCCCATTTTTCCTCGAAAGTAATAGGTAGTATTTTTCTACTTTATCCATTTGCGATATATTTCAACAACTATTCCAAATCGATAAGGGTAGTTATTCCTGAAGTAATTATCAGCTCTGACAGACAGATAGAGAAAGTCGCATCCCATAAGGGTTACTTTTTACCATTTTGGTTCGGAACCTTAATTATACTATTTGTATATATCTTTCTTTTTTCGTTTTCAGTTCTTCTGTCTTTGACTTCTGGATCAAAAATTAAAGAAAATCAAGTCCTTTTTATTTATCAGGTCTTTAGCCAAAGAATTAAGCGATTGCCTACTAATCGGCTTAGGCCTAGCCAAAAATCGTCGTTCTGTCGGATACTATTTGGTGTTGAAAATAAAATATAAGAGTGGCATAGTGAAGTAGGATCTTCATTTCTAAAACACTATGCTTCGTCTCATCTTTTAGATTGTGTGTTTATAATATTATCCCACATTAGATACCTTGACTAATAGATTAATATGTATTTCATATGTGACTGCTTACTTGGCGTTTTTACTAAACTTCGAAAATGGTTGCTATGTAAAGCATCACTACCCAATGTTACCAGTAAAAAACCGGCCAAGTGCGTGTCAGGCCACGCGCAGTAGGGTTCCGTAGTAGGTCTTAGTTAGTCAACTATAACTCTGTAACCGGTGAAGCCTACTTAGCCGTGATAGTTTACGAAAGTTAGTTTTTTTTTTTTGAAAGACCTATCTAACGATACCCTACATGAAGGGTTACGCAAAAAAAACAATATTCATCCCCATTTCACGTGTTCGGGAGCTCCACAATTTTTTTTTTTACCACTTTTTCAGCGTGATCAATACACATATCTATACTAAATTTCAGCTTTCTAGTACCAAGAGCCTCTGAGCTATGTCGCGAACAGACAGACAGACGGAAATTGCGAAACTATAAGGGTTCCTTGTCGGACTACGGAACCCTAAAAATAAAACTAATGTAACTAATCCAAAATAGGAAAATGGTCTAGCTAAAATAGTCAGACAATACAATACATTTTACAATTTTACATTTTACAATACTCTTTTAATAGCGTAAGCTTATTTTTTTATCATATTCTGCATTTTTTTTCAAATTCGTCTCGTAGCAAAGAAACTCGAACCCAAATTCACGTGTTTAGAAAAATATTTTCATTGGTAATAATTTAGATGGATAAACTGTTTTATTTACAAACCATTAAGTTTTGTTCTAAGATACCATCCTATGCCCTGACTTATAGCTACTATTTCTATAAATTCCAAACTATTAGGAAATATTATAACATAACATGAAAGAATTTTAATTTTGACGACTATCTCCGACCTACATGTAAAATTTAAATGAGGTATGCAATATTCTCGTTTTGAATACGCAAAGTATTAAAAGAAATACATATTTAAATCCTAAAGTACATTTAATTATTTAGTAAGTCAATAACAAAATATATTTGTCCTGCCAAATTTAGATACACACATTTTAGATTATGACAGATTATGGATGATTTGGTTTGAAAACACGTTATTCACATCAAAAAAATATTGTATCCGCATGTAGTGCCTTTTCAATGTAATAATTATAATTCACCAGTCATCATATCACAAATATAATAATTTATTTACATCGTAATGTGCTCGCTCTGAGTGACAGCGTCTACCCGTGACAGTGGTCACGGACGTACTGCCCCCGTCGCCCGGTGGAGCCCCTCCGTAATTTCAACTCAACGTTTTGACAAAAGCACAAAAATTGACGTAAATGTACGATTTAAAAAAAATATACGTATACAAAAAGACAGATAATTAACTTTTCTATAAAATGGTGCAGGTTTCATTAAAATCCGCTTGATAAATTCTATGTAAAACTCAGTTTTTCTTCTGCGTTAGACCTAACTTCATGATTTTTTTATACAATGTTACAAATACATAATTAAAAAAAACGTTATACAAAATTATCAAGCATATGCTCTAGTTTAGTATATATACTTTTCAAATCATGAAAGCAAGTCGTTAAAGCGTATTCATTAGCTTTAAAAGGGCCAAAGTCGTATATCGCCGCCTTAAAACAAGAATGTATAGGTTTTTCCACTGATAAGTTTATGATTATCTTTCAGTCATCGGAGCTATAAGTTATAGAATAATTTCCGGAGCACTGGAGTATCGAAAGCTTCAAAATATCAAAATAACTATTCTTTAAAAGATAATAACCTGCGGTACGGTTTTAACATAACCTAATTTTTTACTCCCATTCGTAGCAAGCATCGTAGACCTACTACGACTTTTTTCGTAACTGCTACGCTTAATACGCGCTACGACGTTGTATAGGCTTTTTACGAAATCGAATTAATTGCATCGCAGCATCGCTATAAAACATTTTGATCTAAACCTGCACAAGTGGCGCTAAAAACTCATAAAAAGTATATTATATATAACGAATCTATTTACCAGAAACTAGATCGGTATACAATCGAGGGAACCTCTCATGTAGGTTCCTCTCGATATTTTCGAGTCGTTTATCATTTATAACGTGATAATATAAATGGATGTATTTTTATTTATAAAGTAGGTTTATCTTCAATTCGATTAATTCATAGAATGAATAACTGATAATAATTGTGTTGGTATTTCAGTGGATTAGATGCTGTATCATCGCTGTCTGTAGCACGAGCTCTTCACACAGTCGCCCGCAGTGGCCGAACCATTGCTTGTGTTCTTCATCAGCCTTCATCGCAACTGTTCAACACAGCTGATGACGTCATATTGCTGGCTAATGGCAGGACACTGTACGCTGGTGCTATAGCTGACGTACCCGCCGCTCTCTATCGAGCTGGGTTTATATGTCCACAGTATTATAATCTAGCAGATTATTGTAAGTATTTACATCATTATAATAATAATTAAATATTCATATTCATATCTCCCCAAAATTATTATTGTCCCTGGTCACATGAGATAACGGTCACGGCATTAAATTAATCAACGCTTGAAAAAATTCGATAGATAGGCGACGTTACTATAAATAACTTAAAAATAATCTGTTTACAAAATCCAGTTATCATATTAAATAGTAAAGCAAACAATAAGTGAAGTAATGTGCGTATATTAAATTACTATTTTTGTTATTAAAGGCCGGGGTTTTTAATGTTTCATGGATATGATAAGAGTAATTTACATTTAATAAATTAATTAGAATAAACAATCAAATATTCGCTTCACAAAGGAAGTTCCGTTGGGATAAATTTTAGGCCCTTATCTGTTCCTGTCAGCGCAGCTATACCTAGTCTTTTTTATCGCCTTCCCAAGGTTAATCTGTTTGCCTGTTGAAAACAAGGGAAGTGTCGACATAAAATGTTTTTCGGCACTATCAAAATTTGAACTTAACAACGGAAATTCTCAATGGCTCAATTTTAGGCTTCCCTTACTGTGAAATCAACGCAGCTATACAATATTATAATCAACCACAGCGATATATATACAATTTAAAAACTACGACCAACCACAAATATTTCAGACTGGCATTAGGTAAACGAAATTAAACTCTTTTTTCCAGTGTTAGAGATAGCTAGCGAAGAGCACTCTGGAGACATGAATCTCTTGGAACGCGAAGCCAGCAGCTACGCTCGCGAGATGGGGAAGATCGCCAAGAATGAGATTTATAATGGAAAAGCAATAGGTAAAATTAGCTTGGTATCTACTTTAAATGATTACAAGCCGATAGGGATTTCTAAATTAGACAAGTACCGAACCTAGTATAAAATAGGGTTCTTAATACACTCGTAGGTGTTTCGTATGTATCTATCTACCTACCTATATCTTCACAATTTGTAGAAAATTCGATCCATTCACAGTTCACTAGATGTTATGTATATAGTTGTATCCACAAATACATTACCTGCGTGACACATCTTTGATATTTTCAAAAGGTTAGGTATCCTCAAAACCATCATAATATCTTTGCACGTGTTCTTATTTTCAAATAAAAAAAAATTACAGAGTTATCACCGGAGTCAGTTGCGTTACTGAACCCCAGCCCCAGTCCGTCAAGGGGGTACGCTGCCAGTATATGCCAACAGCTGCACGCGCTTCTCTGGAGATCCTGCATTGGCGTAGTCAGAGATGTTCACTTGACACAGGTGCCTTTGTTCACAATATTTACTTGACTTATGTACTCGTAGTTAGAGAGTTAGCATTTATTCTTCGTTGAAATATGCAAAATAAAGAAAACTTTCCGACCACAACTTTCAAAGATGTTCTCAGTTACCTACTTATCTTTTATTGAAACTTAGGTATACCTATGTCCCGGTGTAGCGGGATGTTCGTAAATAGTCAAATTGTATGTATTCTATGCTGGAATCGAAATTAGAACTTGGTATGTATGTTAAGTGTATGTAAGTGCCGAAGATAAAAGGCCTTAGATTGAAATGGGAATGAAAGTGTCCAGACAGATTTTGTCTAGTCCTAAAAATAAAGTCCCTAAGAAGAAACCCCTTTGTAAAACCCACTCCAATGGCGGCTTGATCCGGAAACCGAACCCCGTTCACAGCAGTCCCGTTTGACACCACTAGATTAACGAGACAATCGATTTCTTTAATTAATATAGTAAGACAGACAGATATATAGATTGTTAAAGGCAGTGGTATCACTAATTTCAATTATATTCGGGATAAAAAATAATCTTTGTATTAATATTTGCAGATCCGGGTGGTATGTCATTTCATCGTAGCGCTACTTCTCGGTGCCCTATACAACGGTGCGGGCGAAAATGCGAGTCGTGTGCTGTCCAACACCGGGTGCTTGTTCTTCTTTCTATTATTCCTGTTCTTCTCGAATTCCATGCCAACTATACATGCGTGTAAGTAAGATTGATAGTTGCAAATACTTACTCGTTGGAAGATATAAATTTGAGGAAATTGTGTGCTTTTCATACAACTCAATCGCTAAGAATGCATTCTTTTGTTTTTCAGTCCCCGCAGAAGCAAAAGTGGTTCTACATGAACACCTGAACAAATGGTACTCTTTACCAGTGTATTGTTTTGCCAAAATTATCGTGGACTTACCCATACAGGTACCTACATTAACTTTAGCCGTTCCAGTAACCCATAGCTTAGTATTCCAAAGACTGATCACAGTATTCAGTGTTGAGGTCAAATTATATTAATTTCAAACAGTCACCTAAGGAAAATCCACTGCAAAGAGGTAGTGAGTGTACTACAGTGAGTTCAGAGTTCCAATCTTAAAAGACTACGACAAACCTCAATTACTTTAATCACGGTTTACCCAGAAACATACGTCATTTGTAAGTGTAACCTACATTGTTTTAGTTCTGAAATTACGTTAACTTGTTTCAGTTGTTATGTGCAACAGTATTCCTATTCCCCGCATGGTACTTAACTTCTCAACCGTGGGAAATTAATCGCATAGGACTGGCGTGGCTAACTTGTGCGCTCGTCACGATATTGGCACAGACATTCGGATTTGTTGTGGGAGCTTCTTGTGGAATGAAGGTAAGAACAAACAGCTGAAAAACGTAGGAATATAAAGAACGAGAACTCATAACCTACGCTGAATGAATGAACGCTAAATGTTTCTTTCTTTCTTTCTTACCAGCACTAATACCTTGACTTTGCATTTCAGTTGGGACTGTTCGTGATTCCGGCGGCCAACATACCAATGCTAATGTTCTCCGAATTCTTCATTCCGTACCACGAGATGCCCGTGTACCTTCGGCCGTTCGCCTTGATTTCGTACTTCCGTTATGCATTTGATGCTTTTATGGAAACCGTTTATGGTCTTGGCCGAGGAAGACTACCCTGCTATGCAGAATACTGCATGTTCAAGAACCCTATCAAATATCTAGAGTATTTAGGTCTCTCGAGAGACTTAAAAGCCGACTTCACAGCTTTGGTATTATGGATTGTTTTATTGCAAATAACATTGGTGTTAGTTTTACATATAAGAGTTTATAGAGCTTGCAGATAAATTTGTACTGCTAGATTCTGTAAAATCATAAATTTCAAGAATACTGCTTCTTAGTTCGGTAAGTACAAATATTATTTTTATATTCAGACGGTCTATATATCTACGTCGCATAATTAAGATAAAATAAAAGTAGACAATCACTCTACTTTGAAGAAAGTCACAAAAGTACCTACACATACATACCTACAAATAATACCACGTATATATTATGTTTGATCTGATACGATTAGGTATAAGTGCGAAATTAATTAATTTAATTTTATGAAAATTATGTGTACGTAATACCTACTCAAGAATTAATTGATATAGGTTTAAGTTATATACTCTTTTTAAACGTAGTCGATATTAAGTTCTTTCAGTGATGCAGGTATCATAGGAAGTATTTAATGATTTACGTGATGATTTACGCTATTCGTTTGATGTGTGGTGAGGGTACCACCGAAGTTTGAGTAACATGCCAAGGTTATATAAAATTCTGATACAACTGGAAATTATTTATTCCATTCAATTGTCTGTGTGATAAATACTGTAAAATAATATTATATTGTATTCTATCTACAGTGGTCCCTTTTGACTGATACTAGTTTACTTAGATATCAGGCAATAGTGGGAACACCAACAATCAATGTTTCAAAGTGCAGCCAAAGCGTAGATAGCAGTGTGCCCAATATATCTGTGGATGTTGGTAACAATTCAATCCCCTGAAGCAAATCAATTGCTGCTGCATATTTTGTTCCAGTGTTTATTAAATAAACATAGTTACCTAACTAAAAATAATGTACTAGGAAATGAATCGCTCCAATTGTATTTGTGCGAATAATCTTTGCCCTCATTCGCATGTCATTATCATAAACAATGTGTTTAGTCTATTCATTGGCCCGATCCAATCAAAATAAACAAAGAATTGTAATTTAAAAATTATATGAAAATAATAAATTGAAGCTTCCATTGATAAAATTAATGACAATGTCGATTCTATGAAAAGCTCTCTTTATGACTCGATCTTAGCAAAATATTTATCTATCATATACTCAATAGTACCTACTATTAATTACAATAAACATTCAGTACAACTTACGAGTATATAGATAATATTGACAATACATCTACATTACGTTACAAAAATACTGTCCAGACTAGACATTTAGGACTACGACAACATAGAAATAAAATTACTTAGTTTAGCACTACGACCATTTAATGAAATGCACGAAAAAATAAGCATACTCATTACGTAATATAATAAATAATTAATTTCAATATAGCACCACATCTTCATGGAATGATCGTAGTATACAATAATAAAAAGCACGCGTCAAACAGAGCATACTAGCGGTAATTAATATATTATGTATATTCAGACAAATAATATAATTTTAAAATTAAGAAAACGCTATCTAAGGCTTAGCGCAAACGTACCAACACAAACAGTTCACTATTTTGTCTGAGCACATGTGCACAGAGTCCCTCTCTGTGCACAAAGTCCCACTCTGTGCACAGAGTCTCTGTGTGGCCGGTAGCTACGTGCTATACTGTGGCTGCTTCCGGACACTGATGGCTGCGGTGTGGTGGCCCGTTTGCACCGAGGTTAAATCGTTAAATCGTTTATCTAGTTTAACGCACGCTTCACATGTTAGCAAATAACTGTGATTCTACAATAAACATGAATGCATATATACTATTTTTAAGATAATAAGATATTAATTACATTATAATAAATTACGTAAAGTTTGATATACTTACATATTTTGATAAATAAAAAAGAAACTTATTTTTCATTACACTCTCGAAAAAAAATACAATTTCGACATGTGATAGTACCTAGGTACATTGAAAATAATGTTCTATTATTTAAATGACAAGCAACTAGGAACCAAGTGTTTGTTGTAATAATACTAATAAAAGACATCACCCAATCGCCAAATCGTCCAAATGTGAAAGTTGCCCTACGAAAAAATGCATTATTTTCAAACTCAAAACCTTGGAAATGCTCCTACGGTCCTATTAACAAATGTTTAGAAGGACCAGGGGCTTTACCATGACGTGCCAAAACAAGATTATTTTCGTTATGAAATAGAGACGGAGCTATACGACGTTAGCAGCTGTGTCACGCTCTCAAACTTAAATAGTGATTGCAAAAACACGTGGTGGTACAGCCCCTGATCTATTCGTACATAGCATTATTTTCTTCAGATTTTCACCTTTGGAGAAAAATGGGTCATTTAAAGCAGGTCAGCTAAGGGCGGACGAGTTTATGGGATTTACTGGAATAGTCTCCTATTCGATCTTGCAAAAACTCGCGCTTCGCCCTCTTGACTATTTAATACATTTTAATACTTAATACATCTATGTAGGTATATATGTTATCTTACTAAATAATATATTAAGCTTTTAAATTTCTGCATTGTATCGTGTTAAATAAAAGATTAGTTACCTTTATATACACATAAGCTGTATTATGTAGGACCAAAAATAAGTGTGTATGTTCCATACATCTCAATCTTTGACTCATTCACAGCCTTTAAGATCTAAGCAATAAAACTAATTGTACATATGTATTAATATACTGCATAAATAGTGTATATAGGTATATGCTTACGTTTTAGGTGAATGTGGTGTGTGCCTTCAATATATTTTTTTATTTTTATACATCATGTTTTTTATTTCAATTTATTTTAGTCATTCCTGTACAATTTGAAGCACCATATTGCTATCATTATTGAATTAATAAAATTAAATTAAAATAATAAATATAATATTATGATAACTAAATCGAAATATAAAATGGGATCAAATACTTGTTCTTAACAAAATCCCAGTCTTGTTTGGTATTTTTTTATTCTAGGTACAATCAATTATTTACATGTTGTTTAAAACAAAAGTCAATAAAGTGACTAGGGATCACTGGTGATATATACAATTTTTAAATTAAATTTTATTTTACTTCTCTATAAATGTTTAAACTATATTTTTAAACTTACATGTATAAAGCAAACAAATATATAGATAGACATTTTTATGTCTAAATAAGTAATACTTTTAAATTTAAAAATAATTAATAGTATGATAGTGCGTGTTTTGTATAAGATACATGTACGGTGTCTGCACACCAAATAATGCACTAGCCCGGCATCCCAACCCGTCCTATGGCATGATAGTTTAAAATGAACCAGCTATGCCCAAGTTGGGGTAGTCGGGGTCGGGTTTAGCGCAGTTTTAGTGTGCGACACCCTTACATGTATAATTTTAATAATAAAATATTCGTTGAGCACAATAAATCAGTAACTGATCACAGTTCATCGAAGCGTTTATCTAATCAAATTTAACACATACAGTTAGATAACCATCTCGTTATCTACATAGATTTATTATTTTACGCCCAAAGCAATAATAAATATCTTTGGTGCAAATAATTTCTTCTATTCTTCAATCGTCAGATAACTTTTGCTATCAGTGAGAAAATTTAATCTGGCGATTAAAAAACCTGAGATTACCCACATAAACTATGAAATGAGTTTATCTATTTATTCGTTATCGTTTGTGAAGTATCGTCCACGAAAGCCAAGACTACTTTGTCGCACATGAAAAGCTTCTACTTTCAACACATAACACATATTCAGGTGCTGTACATTTTATTCAAAATGTTATACTCCTGTGACAATACTATGATGGTACTTCAGTCAGCTTTGTTAAGTTTCTGTAACAAATAAGGACAGCTTTAAAAAAAAAGTTTCTCTATGAGAAAATATAGGCAATTTAATTTTGGACTATAGTAAATAAATATTTTTTTTATACAGGTAACACTAACCTGCAATATTCTGGAGGCAAATTCAGTGTCTTATACCACAATAATATGCTTAAAGCAATACTCCACGTCCTTAGTGGTCCAAATAGAAATGACATAGTTCCATACTCCAGCCAAAAGAAGTATGCCAATAACAGCTGTATTGACAGTAGAAATATGAATGGCAAATTTTTTATCAGCCGCCTTACTCCCCTCACATTGTGCCCAAATAGCCGATAGTCTAAACAGTGGGCTAACACAAATACTAAGGGTATTTGGACAAACATTAACTGCACACTTCCATACATATAGGTAAATGGTTCTGGCAAAAATGCACCCTTTATCAGTATTCCCCAAGCGAAAATAGCTCCCACATAGCCATCTATGAGCTCTCCAATGGCCCATGGCCCAAAGGGCATATAAACTGCATACAACACAATTGGATAAAATATTCTATCAATTTTGCTCAATAGCCAAAGTCTCCTTAATACATGTCGCCCATATTTCCTTCGATATCTTGGTGGCCACTTAAGCATTCTTAAAATGACCAGTGGCAGAACATTGGCCATCAGAAGGGTACCAAAAATTGCCTGAAACTGTTAAACAACATGATTAATTCCAGTAATAACAATTAAATTAAGTTTATGTATGAACATAATTAATTACTTACCACCACACCAGCATCCAACATAAGCAAAATCCTGGGTGATATTTCAAAACTCATTAGACTACCATCCAATGTGAATGGGTGTTCTACAAAAGCCTCTTTTTCTAATTCATCTTTAACTTTCACATATAAATAGTGAATACCTTTTGTAAACAAGTGAGGCAGCCATTGACAAACATAAAGTGGTCCTTTAGTGTGCCTGCACGCCATCCAACTTATTTTATCAAATGAAATTTCAACACTCTTAACATTAACATCACTAAATGCAAGTATTCTTATGTGGGTTGAATCAGGTATTAAGTGTAATGGTTCTCTACCAGGCATGGTGTACCTGGCATGCTTAGGGTTAGTGACCAGCACTAGGGGCCACACATTATGCTTTTGATCAACAAATGAGAAATGCCCATGGTCTATAGCTGCCAATCTGTACATTCTGTTGTCTTTCCAATCTCCTAATTCAAGCTCTAAGTAACCTTTTTTCTGTTTTGTGTACATTCTTGGGACCAAGCCACCCATGGAATGTAAGTGCCCACAAACATAGACCTGTGAACCGTGACTACTACCAATAAGTTGGCGCAAGTTGAGTCTTTGAGCATCATGCTCAAGAGATAATATACATGAGGTAGGATAGTGTCCAAACCAAACAATATGATCAGCCTTACTTTCTGCTTCTGCCTTGAGTTTTTGGACGGTCTGTTGTTCTGTTGCATCTAGGATACCAATGAAATTGAATGGTCTTCTGAGCCCGGGATCTGGACATGCATCAATACCCAAAAATGCCACGCTAACACCATTAATATCCTCAAAATGCACATACGATTTTGCATGTACCAGGCCTTGCACAGAGTAATTTCTAAAGTAATTCTCTTGAGCATTTATTGTTCTAATGTTAAAATTATCTGCAAAAAAAATGTAATATAATTAGATTGATCTTTTCTTCAACAATACAATTTAGAAGCTATCTAGAGTTTTATCAACATACCTATAAACAGAAATTAAAAATCAAAGCAATAACAATAATCCTCACAGAATAATTGACCTACATAACAATTAACAATCTATAAATATATTTATTATTCATAAATTTATTTTCATCATGATTAAATAATTATATTGATGATTCTATGGTTCATTGAACTTACCATGATTTCCTCTTATGTCTAACCAGACAGTACTTTCAGTCACTCCCGACTCTTTTATGATGTTATGGTAATATACCCATTCTGTCTTTACTTGGGAACTGCCCAAGTTATCTTTGGCTTTAGCATCAGTCAAGTCACCTGTAGCCAAAACTATGGCAGGGTTTATTTTCTTAACTGTATTGTCACAAAATTGCTGAAACTGTGATATTCTTCCAGGATCTCGAAAAATACTGATATGTATATCTGAAATCTAGAATAAATTAAATTGTTGAAATTATGTGGCTACAACAATAGTGTTACTGAAGACAATGCAGTCATAAAGAAGTCCAAATTTAGTGACGTAAAAAGTGCGGGGATTATTAACGTTTAACGACAATAGTCCTCATTATTTAACACTTGCCTTTGTCTTTAAAACTACGTCACAATCAAGGAGCAAGCAAATAAAGTAGGCACTTTAGTTTAATGATAACTTACCTGAAGAAACCAAATTATCTTCTCAGTAGTATCTGTAATTTTTCCATATTTTTCACCTAAATACTTAGTGAAGTTTATTCCTTCATTTTCATTTTCAATATAAAAATTATGATCCGTAGCAATAATATTTAACAAATTCGCCATAAAGATCGATACCAGTAATAAAACACACAAAACCCACACAGTGCTTTTTGAAAGAATCATTTCTACACTTAATATCCTTTAATTTTTTGTCACAAAACGTTTGAATTAAATAATCAGAACATTATCTTCAACAGTCAAGTCAACAAGAAAAGTTCGATTCGATTTGACACTATGAATGATTTGACATATCATAACATTTTCTTCTCTTTGTTTTTGACATCAATGTGACATATTCCGACATGAATGTGGCTGACAAGTGAACTAACGCTAGCCACCAGCCATCTTAAAATGTAATTTTTAGTGATACCCGGCTAAAAGAAAATTCATACCCATCTATTAGTAAAAATATAGCGCTATTAAATAAGACTACATTTTGTCCTTGAAATAGTTTAGAAAGGGCAATGATGATCTGCGATGCCTCTGGTGTTTTAGATATCCATCAGTGACTACTTAATAATCAGGAGGGTTTCGGTTTGTGAGCCACCTACTAACATCCAAATGTGTGTTAAATGTTTAAATATTGCATTTTATTGTTTCCAACTTAAGATTATTAATAAAACTTAAATGGTGAATTAATAAATTGCTATTTATCATGTCATGATTAACTTAAAAAAATGATAATTTCCATTAATTGGTATCATTATTACTAAAAATGACATTTCAAGATGGTGGCTAGCGTTAGTTCACCTTTCAGCCACGTTCATAAATAGCCATGTCGGACTATAACCATGTTGGAATATAATACTTTAGATTACCCGTCTTTTGAGATGTTTTATTCGCATTTTCATTATCTTTTCGTTAAATAGACATGGATTTTTATTAAAAAAAATAGAGTCAAATAGGTAGAGTATTGCCTCATCATCATAGAGTACGGCCTATTTACTATCCCACTGTTGTTTAAAGGCCTCTTATCATATAACAAAACACGAGCATTGACCAACACGTTCTCTCAAGACGGATCGGCAATTTTTAGTCCAGGTTTCCTCACTATGTTTTCTTTTACCGTTAGTCGGTAGTGTATAAGATATTAAATTAAATAGTACATACTTGAAAGGCAGCCATTTTGAGTTCCCTAATTAGGCTCTTAAAATGGCTGCCTTTAATAGTGTTGCACGTAGTTTGTAATATCGACATTTAATGGCGATACTATATAGTGGTACATAAAGGAATACACAAAATATAAACCTCACACACAAGCAAATTTTACGCTCACTAAAAGAGTAGGTACAACTAAAGATTAAAACCAAAGTTCGAATGGACTAGGTGTTTCTGTCGGTGATGTTTTATGTAAACACTACAATAGGTAGATACTACCATTCAATTGAAAACTAGGCCTTTCTATTGACCGCGTTTTGCTAAATGTTGAATAGTTAACAACTGGAAATGATACTTACTTATTATTTTGTGTGTGTCTAAATTAAAATGATTCAAAAGGTTAATTTTGCGTCAATTACCTACATGTTTCAATCGCAGTCTCCAGTTGTACCCATAAGCTTTTTGAACATGACAAGCTTTAGGATAATTCTAATTATTGACAAAGGAGAAGGATCATACTGAGAGAATCAATTTGTTAAATGGGCTAAAATCAAAAATCTACGGCTTCATTTTTTCGCTCACATCTTTTTAAGCAATCGATAATCTTAACTAGTACCTACTCGGTTTTCCCCTCCCTTCAAAGGTACTATCGCTCTACTAAGATATGGCATACCTATGTACATGTGAATCATACATGTGCATTTGTTGACGATAATTGTTGCTTCGTGCTTCCTTTATTACATTATTCGTTGTCCCAAACATCACTCCGATAGATTGATGAAGTAGAAACCCACCATGTTGCGAAATCCAAGTTTTAAATATATGCTCCTATCTTCCACCTTCTTACCAAATTCCATTTAAATCGGTTCAGTAGTTTTACCGGATAAACACCGTTACAAACTCACAGCCGCATATTAATGTTACTATTTGGGATGATTCCTGCTGCTAAAAATGAACACAATAAGAAATAGGCGACTACGTAGGCAAGCACCTACATAAGAATATCACTGAATAGGGAGTAACTCACATAGATATCGCCATTATCTCATTGCCATAGGTGCACCGCGGGTACACACATAAAATGAAATAAGTAGGTATGGATAGAATAAAATAATTATTATAATTAAAGTTAACAGCTTTCACGAATGTTTAGACCGCTAAGGGAACCACCTCATTTGATGGAAATCGGTTATAAACATTCGGAAAGGTGGGATCGGCATCGTTAGTCATTTGTTTTATTAAATGATCATAGGATTTGTTCATTTGAAAAATGCTTGTTTTGTAACGCTTGTAACAACTGTCTGGTTGATACAACCAACATGTTACCTAGTAGAAATCCTAAACATGTAATTAGACCTATGTATTATTTGATTACTATCTTACATATCCCAAATCAGTACCGTCTTGGCACACCTACACTATGACCGAGACTGACACTAAACTTTTTCTAAAGCCTCGGTCAATTAATCTAGGTGTGCACCTAAATACCTAATAGTAGTAGTAAGTACCTGTATATACTGGAGTAGCTTGCCTACCGATTTACTTAAAATCATTAAATCGTTCATTTTTCCAGTATTTAGAGCCCACTGTAGCCCTATTTGTCGAATTAACTGTAAGCTAAACAAAAGATTAAGAGATGCTCATAGGCAGGTCGCCGCCGGGGCCGCGGCCTCAAACTGTTTGGAAATTCTATTTATTTTAATGGGCAGAGGTTGACCGCGCGCATTCCGTCCACACGGTGACGCCGCCGAGTCGCGTCGCACACCGTACCCACACGGAGGCTCCAGCCTACACGGGCCTCGGCCGGTACCCGCGCGCCACTATCTTGCCGCATTCCACCGATCCGAAGTCGAGGCGCGCCCCGCGCGTGCCTTCGCCTGTGCCTTCGCCGCCGACCCACGCGCCCGCTTTGCTTCACTCAGTCGTACTAGCGCGCCCATGGACTTAGTGCGCCTCGACGTCAGCCGTCACGCCATTCAGCTTACAAGATCGCGCAACTTATAGTGAAGTGAAGTGCCAATGGATGCGGTTTACCTAGGATTATAGTGTCTTTGCGTGCAGCTGCATTGGATTTATCTATTCATGGTGAGTGAAGTGGACCCAGACGGCGCCACGGACAGCCGCAGTGGATGCGCGCGCTTTCACGATGCGGCCACTTTCATTTCATACGCATAGCTCGAATTCCGCGCGCCCGCGCCGACCGCACCGCGGCCGCTGACCCTGCGCTCGCGCGCCCTTCCTCGACACCACCACCGCAGCAATACCAGCTAAGCTCAATGCGGCAAATGGTTAATGTAGACTGATAAACATTCAATATATAAATCATCGAAGACATGGCTATAACAAGTTGAGAACCGAGTAGGAAGTTGGCTTAAGGCTTTTTCACTAAGTATTTTATGTTAGAACCATTTAAGTTAGAAACGTATTTGTTATTTTTACATACCTTACCTGGGAAATATTTATTTAATGTTTTACACATGCTGTTCCAGTGACATGAATTCGCGATTCTGTATATAATTAGTGTTTTGTTTTGTAATTAATACAAGTTTTCGATCACATATCTAGACAATTCTTAAATACGCAATGAGTTAGTGTTAGCTTGATATTAATATTTTATGAACCTAAGTGTAAGCACATAATTGTTTCACGCTTCAGTACAAGGTAGCAAAATAATAAAATAAGCAAACTATTAAGTGAGTATTAAATTCACATGTTCTTCTAGTATAATACTTGGCCGAAAAACAAACGGGATTCGTTAAGCTCATCACGTCACGATCTACTTATAAACAAACATCCTGCCTGATTCATAGCAAGGAGCTATTTTAAATATTTTTCTCATGACGTTACCTTACCTACTGGTTTAGTAAGTAGAATGGCAGGCTTTATTTAGAGAAGTCAAGTTTTTTAACGATTAACATGCAAGGAGATCAATAGTGAATATAATTTAATTAACCTTGAATTGGATAACATTGTTAAAAACCCGAAACGGTATCTTTTTAAAAGTGATTCTAGGAAAGCGAATCAAAACATTATTACGTGTCATACTTAGTAACTTACTATAGTGATGACTTCGCTCGATCAAATACTGTTGATAGAAAGGTGCAAATAAAAACAATGGCACGTGGTTTAAATACCAATTATAGCATTCGAAAGACAACAACATTTTGAGATTTCTGAACATTTAAAAAAAATAAGTTCGATAAGGTAGTAGGAGGGATAGAGGAGTCCCTGGGCGCAAAATTCGAATGATTTTTGAGTCATGCAGGCCCGTTATTACTAATTAATTAAACTTTGCATAGGTAATGTTATTAAACCAATATTTAATTACCTAATAGGTACTTCTCGTCTAGATTTAAGACAATATTCGTGAACACCTGAAAATTTTAAGCATTTCCCCGAAGGTGAAATTCACTTATAAGTATAACACCATTCTCATTTAGTCAGTCATATTGAAGTCTGATATATATATAGGTTATTAGGGCTTTCTCCGTGAGTCCGAACTGCTAATAAATTCCACAAGAACCAACCAAATAACACTACCTGCCCTTGGGATCGAACCCAGAACCGCAATAGCTTAGAAGTTGCGCTGGGAACGTTTTGGACAATAGAGTCGTAACTAATATTAGGTAAACGTGAATGTTTGTTTGTTTCACTTTCATAGATAGACGGAAATATGGGGAAGGTTAGTATGGGCTTTTACGCATTTAAAATGTTATACTGAAATCTTACTCAATATACTGAAAAATAAAAATCATATAGGATAGTTCGACCCGTGTGTGATTTAACCATAGGAAAACATAGATTTCCTAAGATAGTACCTACCTTAACTACATCTATGAGGTGTACGTAATCCTCAAACATCACGCCCTTTTTCCTGTAGAAGGATACCTATGCAGGCTTGAGAAGATCCTTATTAATCGTCCTTATATTCAATTATTCTTTTCAGTGTACAAACCTGTCAAATAAATGAGCAGACTTTTAAATGACAATTCACATTATGGTTTGATACATTTCGAATGATATGCCTACATAAATTAAATAACTGTAATACTTAGTGGTCTAACTCATCACTGCTGTGATTGATAAAGTCGATGAATCATTAACTCGTAATAAACGACACACGGCGACCGCATTCCGTTGATAGCAGAACGAGTAGGTAAATAAAAGTAAATTTAACCAATGACAAAGCGTACTTAAAATTTTATGGCATGTTTTGTTAGTTCTCTAGAACACATGAACACTCTATAGGCACTTAAAAATTGCGCATTTTTCTACAGAATAGTACCTACCTAATTAGTGATTAGAGACATTTTCGAGTGCTTAGTTATTATTCGGAAAATAAATATTAATTTAGTAAGGTGGATACTACGTTGGTTAATCATGTAGAAATTCAGCAAAAAAAATACAGACAGCTTACGCTATACTAGCGCACATAAAACGCTATTACGCCACTTCTAGTGTTAGTATATCATATAAGGACCTACCTACTTACTACTTAGGCACTTTACCAACAACCAAAATAAAGATGGAGCGTCTGCCATCTCAAACTCAAACTCAAAAACGTTTATTGAAATTAGACTAATTAAATTAGTACTTTTTCACGTCAAAATACATTATGACAGCACCCCAAAAACGCCCACTCTTCACTGCTTCCTAGTGTTATGGCTAATTCAAGGCCTACACATTCCAATAAGACATAACGTCATCGAAGAGGCCAAATAGAAATTAAAATATTTGTCATCCAACATGTTATCCTTCTAACTTCCGAAGTTAATATTATAAAGCGAGTTCACGTTAATTTAATTCGTGAAATATATGCGGCATCCGCAAAGACATCATGAAAATTGCAGTGGCATTGAACGTGTTAACTCCCTTCGTGCGAAGTCTAATAAATCGTCAGAGAGTCGCTCTTCCCCTTGCCATCTTAGCTACAAATATCATATTGAAATCACAGCCCCCAAGTCTACTTGCAATCGTCGGATACAACCATTTAACCGCCAGGTCAATGAAGCTACGGATGTGCCCATTGAACCATAAACTGCTACGTCAATCTACAGGCTATTTAATATTGAATTTGTCGGTGAAACTATGAGGCTACTTGCTTGCAAGGTAATGTAGGTCTTGTACAAAAAAAATAGGAATGGTGTAATTGGTGTAGCCGCCTCGAACTCTAAATAAATGGTTATCGCTGCAATACTCGCGGAATATAACTTATCTATGACATAGCGTAGCTTAGCATGTATGGATATAAAATTCTATTCTAAAATTCCTAGTTCTCTTCGTTGTCTCTCATACGAAAACCTTACTAATATAATCCAAAGGTAGCTATGTTTCACGGTAAAACGGCTGAATCAGATGAAATTTGATACTGAGATAACTTTAAAATGGGGAAGGTTAAAGAATTTATCTGGGCACGAGAAGTTCCCTCAGGACGCGCGCGGGTGATACCGCGGATTATAAATAATAGTGAGACAACTTACTTGAGTATCTACAGGGAATATTTTGGGTCTAATTCGTTCTGTCTAGAATGACTTTTCGAATAAGCCCGGATTTTACATATTAAAAATATGGATATTACTAAGAACTCACTCCTTTTTTAAGTCTATTAAAAATATCAGTTCGTACGAATAAAGTGTGCTGATTAAAGTTGTAATTTTTAATGAAATGCGAGTATTTCACGAAGTTGTAACTAATTTATTTGTGTTATATGATTACTGTGATCTGTCTCCGATCGAGTACTACTAATTTTAATTGACCGATAGTTGGCATGGCATAGTTGATTTGCGCTGTCACTTAGGTGTCCTGTAATATGGACTTACTTATCTGTATGTTAGGAGTTCAGTGTACGAAAGTCATAGGTATCCTTCCCCAAGTTCAATCTAAAGAAAGACTGAATTACCTCCGCATTTATGCTATTAGTAGGAACATGGTTCCGTGCAAGATTCAAATCCACAGCACGCAGTGCGTCAGCCCATAGCTTAGCCGACGCACCAAGCGCATAGTTCGAAGGAGTATCTTACTGTCCATGTTCTAGTATTAATATAAAACTAGCCTTGAAAAAACGTTAACCAAAAAGATTAGGTCAGTAGACCTTCACCTTGGCTAGGTTTTTATTCATTAAAATTAAACATTTGAATCGGATCATTAGAAAAAGTATTTCCATTTTAACACGATTTTTAGCAACTGTTTTTGAGTTTTATTTAGGTAGGTGAGGTACTCATTTGAGCGCGTAGGGTGTACATTAGTTAGTGTCCAAAAATGAGTCTCTAAACATCATAATCATCTTAACTTTTTCCTAACGTAGAATATCAGTATTTTAGCCTATTATATACATATTAGCCTATAGCCTATCCAGAATCCAGTTACTGAGTAGGTAACGTTAGACCAGACAGACTACCCGTAAAATTTGTCAAAAATCTGCAAATGACAAACACCTGGGGATTCTTCTCTGAAATTCAACCATTCAGGAAACATCCACGACCGAACCGTGCATTACAGTAGTTGACTTAAGACTCAAGCATTACTTAAATTAAGATTCAATCAATCAAATGGCTCTGAATCTAGGCTCAAGACAAAATCTTTGCGTAATTGATTGAATGTAATTCGGATCTTGGTCTCTGAAGTGTGTTTAAAACGAGAACACTCCAAAATAAATTTGTGTTAAAGAAGTATCGACTACTGTCCATAAATTATATTTGACAAAAAGGCGTTTAATTGTGTCGATCGAAGAATTGATTGAAAGGAATCTTTGACGTTAACTCGTTAAGTTAAAAATTAGGTCAACTTACCGCAATTGGACAAATTGCTGAGCTAAATTAAGGGGCTCCTACTAACTATGCACGTTGCATTCCAACTATAACAAACAAGCAAAAGATAAATTAAGGAGAATACTAAATTATAAATATTTTTTTTTTATATAAATATAAAAAGTCTATATTATCGTCAAGGTAAATAAATAAATTGAGTATGTACTTATTTAGCATAAATTAAGCAAATAAGAACACCCGGTGGAATTTTGAATACCTACTTTTTCGATTAATACTGCAGCGGCAGTCGGAACTACCTACCGAGATATGATAGATGACCCCTATTTGAGTCCGACCATAATCGTCCTTAAGAACAAATTTTGAGTGTCAAAATTGGTGGCGAGATGTCGAAAAGTGGAGGCAACGACGGCTTTAGGTATGCGAGGACGCAAGATGCGGCTGGCGTAGGGGGAGGGGCGCTCGGCATCTGAAGGTCGTCCGCATTCCTCGCGTCGCCGTCCGCTGCTACCGCGCTTACGTAGCGCCCCCCCTCCTCCTCCGAGCCCGCGCCCCATCCGCCGCCCGCAGCCGCCTGCGCCGACCGGTCTGCCCCCGCCCCGCTGCGCCTGACCGCCATCACAAACTATCGCGCATTTACTAAAACAAAAAACATGTTCTTATGGCTATCAAGAGCTGAAGAGCCGCAGAGGTACCGGATGGGATGAAATTTATTCGCGTCTAGTTTTTTTACGTGATCTTGTGGTTCTACATTCCTATAAATGTTTTATAATATGTGCCTCTACCTACCAAGTCCTACGTAGGCAGGCACCTATCATACTGAACATACCATTGACGTCGCGTGGATTTGGTTCGTTTATATTCGACGTGTATCTAGGTCTTACTAATCTAGCTAATCCTACTAAACTACTACAAGGTTTGCTACATAATGTAAGCAGTACTTTCAATCGCCGTGCAAAAAAGGTTTATTACATAAAAGAAGCAGACCTTCATTGATTCAAAATACTTTTGGAAATGTTGACTCGCATAATTTGTAATTAGCAGATAGTTTTGTTTACTAAACGAAGCAACTACATAGGTAGTTCACTCGATGTGCCGAAATGTGATTACTTAATTGGGTGTAATGATTACTTAGGTAGTAGGTAGGCTACAGTACCTAGTTCTAATTTGGGATCTTATATTTTTATGCTTTCAATCCAACAACATGACTCGCACGTTGGCTTGTCTAAATCATTCAATTTTAATTTCGTGATATTATCGTTTAAGCCTTTTTCGTATACTAATGCATAATATTATCATACTACACCCAATGACTTGAGACTCCTGAACTATTTCACCAAAAGAACGCACTTAATAAAATGCCAGTACCGAAGTACTTACTCAAAAACACTAATTATTAATTAACCGTATTTCTTTATCGAAATGGGCCGCGGTTTCTCTAACGAGTGTTCTATTTAAATTCTTTATACCTATCTAATATTTAATTCGGATTGACATTTTGTCTATCAGTGTTCAATTTTAAAGGGCACTTATACCCCGGAATTCAACGTCAGCAGATATTACAGAACTATATATAAGATCTTATTTTAATCATAGATTTGGAGTCATTTAATTGCTTAAGTCAATTTTAAGTAGTGCTTAAGTCTTAATTTTGAGTCAACTTCTGTCATACTGGCCTAAGTCACAAAAGATCTTAATACACCTACGTAAATGAACACGTGCGCATGCCTTCAGTTTTCAAAAATGTAATTCACAAGTAAACGCAACAATATGCGATACAAAAACAGCAGGTAGCAAAAAGGTGATCGTGTACGAAAAAAAGCAATGGAATGCACTGCACAGCTGGCGCGGATCCGACATTCCTACCACGTTCAGGCTGGTGAATAGGAAAGTATGCCGAAAAGGACTAGCGTAGGTAGACAGGACTATCTAGGTACAATACAATGAATATCTTTGTATTATTGTAATTTACAAAACAGTACTACATCTACACCATTGAATTAATGAAATGCTAGGTACCTACCTTATCAACTTCAGAAAAACAAATAAGTAGGGTAGACTGGGTACGGTTGAAACGGTGGACGGTTGAAACAAACCGAATATCTCCGAAACCATGCGTGATGAGGTGAGGGGTACAAGGGGAGAAAGAAGCGGGTGACAATTCAAAACACGAATTTTAGTGTTGCTTTGCTCTTCGCGCACTGGTTTTGTGTATAGGAGGGCCCATTGTGTTTTTTGACGGAAAAGTAAGTAATTTTCGTTCGTATATTTTTGTAATTATAATGGTTTTATTAAAGTTAGGGTATTGAGGGTTTTGTATTGTTTTACTTAGAGTTTGTTGAATATGACTGTATGATTAGTTTTTATTCAAATTTATTATCATTCTAACTGTGAACCGTTTTATACATAGAATGGGGGTTGGGGACAGTTGAAACATTTTTTGTGGGTACAGTTGAAACAATTTCTTTATTTCATTTTCTTGTATCTTAGATACCAAGAGTACACTAAAGGGAGACTATGAGATGTCAGGCCGACTTATCAACGTACAAACAAGCCTATGAAGATGTAAAAGCCGTATCTTCGTCAGAATGGACTGAACCACTGTTCCCTACTGAGGTGGTACTTAAACGAATGCGAGTGGCGGCGATTAAAACGGGATATAAGGCTCACAATCGAGAGTTTTACCAGGAATAAGAGCTTTAACTATCTAAATATTTATATAAGATGTGTAGACATATATTTTGGCGTAACTAAAAAGGAAGTATTAAATTGGCATACGAACCAACCGTCAAGTACCACTTAAACATATTTTTGATGTTTAAAGGTGCCCTTACGAGTCGTACATTATAAGACGATGAATAAAACATGTTTGTTTATTATATTTTGTGTTATTCGCATGTGTTTCAATTGACCCCAGACACTGTTTCAACCGACCCTGGCATGGGGACGGTTGAAACAAATTTCTTTTTTTTTTCAATTTCATTTTATACATAACATACAATATAGTGATCTCAAGTAACATTGTCCATTAGTAGACAGATACATGGTCTTTTATTTAATATATTTCCGTCATCGCTAGCTTAACTAGTCCCGATGTAATGGAGGATAAACGCTAAAATGTTTCAACCGTACCCAGTCTACCCTACATATTAACTAAAAAACAAATTGACTCAAAAAATATTTGCTTCATGATTTTACCTCATGTGTACTTATCATCTTATGTCGTATATTTGTAGTTTTTGGTGAATGTTAAATAAACTATGACGCACAAAAAAATTGGGAGGATGTAAACACATCGGAATCCGGTCGTACGAAAAGACGAGCTAGAACTCTTCAACTATCTACCTATTACGACTATGACTATGAAAAAATATCTGATTTTAATGTTAGTTAGCTATATTTTATATTTAACCTATATTTTAACCCAGTCGATCAAGTCTAATATCACCATCATCAACTATATTGGGGTCGGCTTCCAGTCTAATCGGATGCAGCTGGGTAGCAGTATTTTACGTGGAGCGACTGGACCTCCACAACCCAGTTTCCGAGTGGTTGGTCTAATATACGTCATCGTCACCACTGATGGTTAAAGAACATATTATTGTTTCAGTGCGAGTAACAGTGGTCTCGAGATGCGACATGCGTGCTCTGTGTTCGGTTCGCGGGCCGTTGGGCGGCGACACGCGCGCTCTCGGCGCGGGCGCGCGGTTCCTGTCCCTGCGCATGCCCGGCCAGCCCCAACCACTCCACTTTGTCGTCGAAGCCAAAGCAAGGGTCAAAGAACTCAAGTCTTTGGCCAGTGCTCATGCACAACTACAAGGCATGACCGACACAGAACTCTTTGGATTAGCAATTTTGCAAAGTGAGTACTTAAACTAATGATTTACAGTCTTCCACATATCTACAGACTTACATAACACTCATGCCTGACTTTAGTTCTAAACGCTTGCGAGGTGATTTCACAAAACAATATTATTATGTATTCATGGCGTCACACATTCCACATTGCAAGCATTCTGTCTAGCTATACTCGCAAACAAACGCGCCGTTGAGTAATCAATGGTCTATATTGGTACATACATCAAAACATAACATTATAGAAACAATGTCATGTACCGACAGCGAAAATTGTACTTACATTATTATAAACAAAATGATAGATTTATTTATGGAATAATTAAAATTAACAATTACTTTATTACTTTTTCAGATGGAGAATACTTGTTTGTTGACTTAGAAAGCAAACTATCTAAATATGCGCCAAAGAGTTGGAGATCATCTCATACCCATGTAAGTCTATTAGTATCTACTCATCATCCAACATAAAACATTGAACATTCAATACATCTAATATTAATACAATCTTAACATAAAAAAATCTATGCAACGTATTTTTTAGATTAATTGATGAATTTTATTTATTTCAGGGATTGGATGCTAATGGGAAGCCACTGCTTGAATTGCATCTGGTCGTGCAATTCCACGTGGAGAGTCCGCTACTTTTTCGCGATGAAGTGGGCCGTCATCTTTACTTCCTACAGCTGCGCCAAAATGTGTGCACGAGAGACACTTTGCCCGCAGAAGTGGTACTTCTACTCACGGGATTGGCATTACAAGCTGAATACGGTGATGCAGACACTTACGAGGACAGGGACTACTTCAGAGTTGATGACTATGCGCCGTCATCTCTCACTGGCGACTGGGTGGCGGCGGCGATGCGCGCTTGCCATCGAGAACACCGAGGTCTTACAAAACCTGACGCAGAATGCAGATTTATACGAGAAGTCTGTCTCCTCCCTGATACTATAAACTCACATAGATACCGCCTAAAACAATCTAAATCAGAACCTGAACCTGGAACAGTCTGGCTTCTCGTCACAGCTAAGGGCATAAAGATTCTGCCTGATAATGGATCACTCTCGAATTTTATTTGGAGTGCCATTGGAAAACTAAGCTTCGATAGAAAGAAATTTGAAATTAGAACCGAGGAGGGTAAGATGACTCTGTTTTCATCAAGTGAAGAAAAATGTAAATATCTTTTTGCTCTTTGTAGAGAGACGCATCAATTCTCAATGAAAATAGCACCTAAATTCAATGAAATCTTAAGAAAGGAAGAAGAGGAGCGAAAATGTTGTTTTGGTTACTCGAAATCATTAAACATTCAATATAATCAAAATAAGAGTGAACAAAGAATATCAGTGATTTCTTCAACGAGTTCAAATACTACTTCAGGCATTGTGAGTGACAGAGTTCAATCTGAAGATGAATTAGAAATTATGATAGATTCACCCCCAGCACCGTCAACGGAAAGTTTGGCTTTTGCTCATTTACTAGACAGCACAAATTCTTACTTTATACGGCACATGCCACAAAATAATGAGCCATTAACTAAAACCTCATCATTACAAATGCAAAAATCTAAAATCAGAGTAAAAAAGACTAAGGAAAATTGTGAAAATGCCAATAGAAATGAAATCACTCCTCCAGAACAACATACGATGAATCAATTAGAAGAAACAACTTCTTTACCTGATCAAAGTATCAGCGAAACCTTGACAGACAGTCCAAGATCTAATAAATTAAAATGCACTGGATCACAATGTTCCTCATCTTGCAGCACAGTGATAATGGCAAGAGCAGGTCTGAGTACTCTTAGTAGAACATCTAACGCGAGCAGTTTAGAATTAGGATACAGTCATACTGCTCAAAACTCAATGCTAAGTGATAATAGCATGGTGGGTATAGATGTAGAGTATTCGCAAGATACAGCGTCTGCCCTATATGACGGCTTAGGTCAACCAGTTACTGTAGCGGCATCAAGTGAAACTAGCGGAGTCTACACCATGAGCAGTTCTGAACTTACAGCACGATCGAAAATGGATACCCTATCCGAAGCCAGTAGAACAGATTATGATGGCTCACACTATGACAGCTACAAACCGGCAAAAGAGAATGACCTTGCTGATTTCGATAGTGTTTCTTCAATACTAAAAAACAAGTCAGAAAGAACTAGTCTTGCTACGGGCACATTAAGATTACAGTCTTCTCAACCTAGTTCGGATTGTGTCGATGGAGCCGCGAAGTTTCAAAATCAAGAACAACATAACAAAGAAAATTTATTTAGAGAACGAACAAATTCTGACGTAAGTGCAATCTCGTTCCACGGTGATGGGAGCGATCCGACAGATAACAAACATAATTTACTAACTGCGAGTGAATTAAGTGACCTGATTGTGGGGCGAGGTGTGTATCCTAAGAGCCAGTCTGTGAGTGACACTTTAGATTCCGTGTCGGACTACGTAAGGTTGCCTATTCCATTTTCGGGTGACAGTTACCTACAAGGTCATGAAGATACTGCTCCATCAGATGACCACTATCCGAATAATTCCTTCTTCGATCGGCCGCCAACTCCGCCAACTAGAATTGATAGTCGTAAATTGCTCAACTTGTCTCTACCAAATATCTTTGACATAAATGGCGATACGCCCATCAGACCACCTTTTCCCGATAAGCCACCGCCTCCCTACGAATACAATCATCAGACCGTTTCATCCTATGCTCCTCCTCCTCCAGCCAAAGCTCCTCCTGCATACCCTGGTCCAACGGCGACATTGAGATCATTGAAACAATTAAATGACGGCAAAGAAGAAGTCGCAGCCAGAGTGGTAACCTCGAAGCCTATGATAACAATCTTGAAAGCAGAAGCAGGTGAAGTTAACACATCTAGTGAAAGAACTTTCGCAAGTCCAATGGTGTTGGAGCACAAATTCCAAAAGTTTAAAAGACAACAAGCATCCAGTCGCCGAGCCGAAAGGTCAAAGTTAGCTCAGGGGATAAGCAGTAACCTATCACCGTCCAGGGACATGGGACACAGTGTGGACTCAAATGTGCTGGTGGCCATGATGAAGCTAGCGCCGGGACCCCCGCCCCCGCCACCAGCTCCGCGCCGCACTCGCCAGCCGCCGCCGCCGCCCGTCGCTCGTCTGCCACCGCCACCGCCGCCGCACAACCCCATGTTCCACCAGCAGCTGTATAGCGACGTCGACTATGTCTACTACCCCTTACAAGACCCAGCCGTATCACAGCAAAATTATCTCGATCACAAATTGACGGATTCTCGAGTGTCGAACATGCACAAAAATGGTCTGCAGTACAGAAGTACCCCTTACCTCTCAACTTCCATGTCTGCATCGTCTGTGTATGGATCGATACAAAATCTATCGGATTCCTATATTCAGTTACCTGGAACGCGGACGAGCTGGTACTCGTTAACGAGCAGAACGTCGCTCAGCAACCACTCAATAAATCTCGAGCGGCCGCAGCTGTCAGCGCGAATATCAGACGTTTCAAATTTTATTCGGACGAAGTCTGATGAGAATGTGTTGAATGCTAAGGATCCACCGCCAGTTAAAATGAGACGAATGCCTCCTCCGCCACCACCGCCTTACGAATACAAAAAGAAACTTCTCAATTACTCGAGAGAAGTCAAAATTCCGCAGCCGTTAACTAATGTGAACAGTGAAATAAGTGTGAACAAAGTGAAAGACTCCAATTGTGATTTAGACATAAAAACTCTTCGAGAGAAAAGTAAGAATCTTGATTTGCCACTTATCGCGGCATTGTGTAATGATCGTTCGTTATTAAAACAAACTAAAGCTTTTGGTGCTCCAAAGTTAAATAAACCAACAGGTAGTGACTGTGAAAGTGAACGGAAGTGTGTAAAGTCTGTTCCAAACTCCACCGATAACATAGATCTTAAGAATAAACAAGAATATAATGCTAAGAGGGTAATGACAGGGTCCCAGAAGAAAATATTAATACGAAACCCCACAGATAAACTTCCAGCATTGCCAGTTACTGAAAGTCATCCAAGGGCAATGTCCAACACATATGTCATGCATCCAACTGTAGCTAAAATAAAAAAGTCTCAACCCAGCTCATGACATTATGATAAATTTTTACCTACTGCTTGTGAATCCTTCCAGTGCTATGACCTTTCAACCACCGACACAAAGACTGAGCTTAATGCCACCAGAACTTAAGATAGAAATAATACAAATGCATTAATGAAATCGTGTGTTTTTACACGAACTAGGCATACATATAAATTAAGATATTTTATATTACAAATTCTGTAACGTGTGGATCCGATTTTTGCAGATATCAAATGATATTCAAAGTCGTCAGTTTAGTAATAAACTTCTTAAACTTAAGTACTGAAAATGTTTCAAGAGAATGTTCACAATCTGCTTATTATTATGGTTTAACAACTATTATTACCATTTGTGACTTTTATTACAAAAGCATAAGGTTCAAATTGCAACAATTCACATAGTGTGAGAAGATGGAACAAGTCTAGATTTTTTAACAAAATATAATAGTAAAGTCCTAATACTCAACTGCGGCATTTGGCCTGTATGTTTTCCTTCTTTTTCTAAACGAGGCCTATGTCCAGCGATACAAAATAAACTTAGCTCCATCTTTGGATACATTATCTTCAATAAACAATATTGTTCTGTTTACCATTTCTTACAAGACTAGTAGGTACCTATTTTATAATGTCAGGGTTAAAACACAATAAACTATTGATTTTTCAATTTTGTATTGCTCAATGATATGTATAAACTATACCACAATATTTTTAGACACCTTTATACCAAAGTGATTTGGCGAATAATACTAAGAAAATAACATCACTCAAAACTTTGGTAAGCTACTCAAAATTACCCGCTTAGCTAATGTCACATTTAAGCTGCAATTTTATTTATTGTTAATTGCAGATCAGATTCCAATACTAAGAAATAAACATTCCAGTTTCCTATAATGTCTATGTTAGACATCACGAGACCGTATTATTGCGTTTCTAAACAAATGTGATACAAAATGTGCCTTTCCAATAAAGTTATGTTTACTGAAACTGAAAAATTCCGCAGAACTAGCTTTACATACATACTAAAACGCAATGTCCTCTTATGTATTTCATATTATACTTAACCCACAATTTGAATTCGCTATGAAATAGTGAATTATAGTAATAGGACTTTGTAATGAAATACTCGCTGTTTGATATATTACCTGTTATAATTTAAGTGTTTGAAAAATCATTGCTTGTAATAATAGTAAATGAAAGTGTAATAATTTCAACAACTATTTATTTACTTTAATATCATAATGTGTACATAATAATACATATACTAAGTACATAATATTTGTTTTCAATATGTACAAATGTATATTAAATTTTTTGTAACTCTAAGTGTTTTTTTTTTCTTATTTTTATTTAGGTACCTACCTACCTAAATTCATTTGGTTAAAATTTGATTAAACATTATTCATATCATGTTTTTAATACACACACAATATCTTTGGTAGAAAAGGAACTAATATTTAAGACAATTCAACATTAATATAAAACAGAAGGTACTAAAAAATACTAAGTAGGGTCATTGCGTCGGTTACGCGACCACCTTCGGTTACCGACCACTTGACCGACTAGGTTTCTTTAATTAAGGATAATAACATTTCTATGAGACATAACCACAAAAAAAATATACCAAATAACTTTGGAATAGTTAAGCATTTAGTATTTAATACATTTTAAATTAAATACTTTTACCTAACTTAGAAAAAAGCCTTTCAATTTTCGTGATAATCGGTGATGTGCGAAAATACAGTGAATTCGCAAATAAAACAGCGCGACGGACCGCGTTCAATGATATGTTTTGGTACTTTGTATTGTATGTTTAACCAATATGAAAGCGTGGTTAGTTCAATTATTTAGTGATTTCGATTATTTAATAAGAATTTTGCTGATTTTTATCTTATTTTTCACTAAAATCCAGTGGTCGCTTACTGAAACGTAATTGTCACTGATGCGTTAGTAAGCGGCCGGGTGGTCGTATACTGATTGCTTCAGTCTTATTTCATTTTATTAATTATGATCCCAAGGTTTCAAATTATGATTATATATTTTTGGATATAGTATAACTTAGGCATGAAGATACGTTTTTTCAGTAAACGACCACATGTTTTCTTTGTAAATTTTTGACAAATGCCTATCAAAATCAGTGCAAATATGTGGCCTCGCGCGGTTTGTGAGCAATAATCTATGGAATTTGACATCAGTTAGCGTTCACCATGGTGTAGTATGTAATAAATAACATTTGAGTTAAGATCCTTCAAAACATACCTTTGAAAGTCAAAGTAAAGCTCTGCTTGCCGCGGTTGGTTTGTGGATGGGTGACCACCTAAATAATACGGAGACTCCTTCGTGTTTCAGAAACATGTTAAACTGTTGGTCCCAGCTGTAATTTTGACTTTGACAACTTTGATAATCGTTACGACGATTAATTTAACGATTTTTGGGAAAAGGCTAGGCAGATGATGTTGCGGGAAGTCAGAACCCAGGTGTGACATCCTCTCTCTTATAGAAAGGTATCGGGATACGTGGTAATTAGAAAGTGGAGGATAGATAGATAGGCAGTCATTCCATGTGTGTTCAACTGCATCTGTTGGGACTGGTAACCAACCCCAAGATACTTGGGAAACCCATAGGCTGATGATATCAGGTACGTCGGATTCCTCGAATTACTATAGAATAGTATAGAGGGTCTACTAAGAGAAAGAAAACGTGACGTTACCGAGACCAAAAGACCAGAATGACCCAGTATTACATGCGAAGAGTGAAAAGCGAATTAAAGTGGCTTTCAATCCAAGCTCGGGATAATCAATATTATATTCAAAAAACAATGAAAAATCATTATTGGTGTTGATGATTATTTGTTTATTAATATATTTAATTTATTTTTGCATCAATAATAATAGCCTTATAATAAAAAAAAACACCTTTAAAATAGTGGTCGGTAACTGGCATCGAGTGGTCGCATACTGACCAAAGTGGTCGGTAACTGACGTTTTGGCTATTTTTGCACATTTTCGATATTTTTTCCAAATTTATATATGGAAGTGTATTATTTTTATTTATTTATATGCATCTTGACTATATTTCTGAATCATTTATATGGACAGTAACGATTTTGCGTACATATTAAGTAGTTTTTAATTCCTTCAAAGTGCGCAAGTCAGCTAAGTGGTCGCTAACCGGCGCAACGACCCTATCTATGCTCTATCTAAAAACCCAAAACAACATTGTTCAAATAAATATCAATATAATACTGCTACAAAATTTACTGAGTAATGAGATTAATATTCAGATCATTTCGGAAGCTCGAGATTCTGTTACCATAAAATATTTTATTACAAAATTATTTTCAATGTTATGTAAGAGAATACATGCTACATAACTCTACAAATATTTTAATTAATTTGAGACGCAATTAATTAACTACATAATTGATTACGTTTCGATTCTATATTAATACAAACTACTGATGTTAACAATTAATCAAATACAAGTGTTATGTTTACTTTTCTAACTTTAAAATAATGGCAGAATTTGGAGGAAACGTAATCTTATCGAAATATAATACTTGCCCGATTTGAGAGGTATTTGTTCCTGCAAGAACAGTGCCGCCATAAAACATGGTAGATAAATCAGTTGTAATAGATTTACTTCCTAAATTCCCCACAAATACGCATGTATTCCTTCGAGGGTACCACCTTTCTATAACAACTAAATTCTCATCAGTTTCACGGATTTCCATGTTTTTGAGATTATTTCCTTCCTTGTAAATAGATCTTAAATATATTGTTGGCGATTCCAATCTCACTTTGGTAAACATTTTAATTACATCCAAATAATGGTAGCTTGGTTGCCTATTAGACTGTGAAATCCATGGTAAAATTATAGGATTATTCTTTTCATTCGAAAATGACATTGATACTATATTGCTCACATCTTTATGTTCATGAAAGTCTCCTTCAATATCACCTAGTCCAGCAAGTCCAATCTCATCTCCGTAAAATATGCTCACAGTTCCAGGCAAAGCTAACTCAAGAGCAGTCAACACCAAAGTGTTGTTCATATGTTTTGTAGATATTCTTTCATTGTGGATACTCCCAATATTCCAATGTACCCATGGATAATGAGGCTTCGACCACAATGTGCCCTTTATAACATTATCAATTCGAGTTTTTAAACCAGTAATACCATTGTTTAAGTCTAGGTGAATATCAATAAGATCAACTCTAGACAACAACACATTTAAAGCATCACCTTTAGCCTTTTCATAAGCAGCTTCACTGGCAATAAATATTTTGTTACTCCCTACACTTTGTTTCCATATCTGCAAAGTTCTACCAAAACTGGCATCATCTACGAAATTTTCTAAATCTTTCAAATAAAAACCATCAACTTTCTCGGTAGCCCAAAATTTTATAGCTGCATATGTGTGATCAACAACATTGGTTATAGTTTCATTCGAAATTAACACAGTTTCAGTAAAATTTCCTAACGAATCAGAACTTATCATAGAAACCACTGGTAGATCCAGGATTAGAGACATATTTCTATTGTGCACCTCATTTATCAAATCTCTAAAATCCTTGATAACACCAATACTTCTATCTATATCAACTGTAGAAGTGATATTAAAGTATCGGTCGGGATATTTTTGTGCCTGGTATATATAATTAAGTCTTATTGCAGATGCTCCTAATTCTTGAATATAATCTAATTTTTTGATAAGACCTTTCAAATCACCTGTGCCATCATGATTGGAATCCTTAAAGCTTGCAGGGAATACTTCGTAAAATACTTTCCCTTGATACCATGGCAGATCAGGGTTGCATTCTTTCGGTATAGTCACAACCATGCCTATAATAGCTGCCAGGCACGCAATGAGACCAGAGAGAACAATCCAAAGAAGTACTTTCCTGATGACACTCCAGTTCCAGTTGACAAAGTTAGGTAACTTTCTGCCGCTAACATTGTGATTTCCATTAAGTTTGCAGTCTTCTGTCTGAAAAGTCATAGGTATAGAAATTTTATTTTAGTTACAAGAAATAGAATTTATAATTCTGTAGAAAAGAGAAACAAAACCAAGTTTTAAATTTAATTTTTATTAAAATATAACTAGTAATTTAGTAAATAAAAAATATTATATGAAGAAACAAATATAAAGTATTATACCTCACTCGCCTACTATATTGGTTATCAGGTTTATAAAATTATATCCATATTAAAATACATACCTGTCCCATAATGAGGTCTCCATTCTTGCTTAGGGTTTGATAATCTAGCATGCTGATGTTATTGATAAGTTGAGCGCTGACTGGATCTTGAACAACAGAGCTGGAATCACCCGATGAACTGGAATCTCCGGCTGAAGCATCTGAAATTTTTTATATTAGTAAATAATATAGTATATTTGAAAGATACATTTTAGTTTTGGTATACCAAAGTCAAGAAAACTTAAAAAATAAATAAAGCAAGTTTTTATTATAGTACTTTGCAGCAATGTTGGGAAAATAATTGAACAAATAAATTAATATGCTAGCATACAAAAGTGATGCAACTAACCTACTCTCATTACAATTTTATGTTTATTCAGCAGATTTGTATTATAGCAAAATATATAGAATACTAGAAGCATGTTGTTACTATTAATTTAATTTAATGTCACATAAAAACTAAAACTACAATGATGAAATGAACACAGTTGTATAATATTCTCACCTGTTTGTAAATTGACCATGTTAGGATCGTCATTTAATGTTAGAAACGGGCGGTCACTCATTTCTTCAGAGAGAGGATGTTTGAAATCGAGTGGTGTGGGGCTAGGTGTCGTCGGTAGTAACAGGCACGTTGATGATTTGACGCCGCGCAAATAATCCAAGGTGTCTAAGTCATTGCCGCCAGATATGTTACTATTCTCCGGCGATTCATTCATTTTGGCCGATTTAATTGAATGGAATTTATTAGCACAATTGATACTTATTAACTAGTAGTACTGATTAATTCACTTCATTTATGCGTAAAGAAGAGTGGACTTACTGCATGTTAAATCAAAGTTATTTCTCAATCACACGCAAAAATCTATTTCAGGATCACATTGATTGCAGTGATCTTTTCACTTTTCAGCACACTTTTCAGTTTTTGAGTTTTTGTTGACATTTGTCTCAAGATATCAAATTCAAATCTTGTGACATTCGTAACACATCTGATGTCATCAATAATAATTTTCGAATATCGACATCGACTAAAAACTCTTTTGGTTAGTATGTTAGGATGTGTACAGCACTAAACGGACTTTGACAGTTTGAGTTCGTTGACACTTGATTGATTGATGACATTTTCACTATTGTGTTTTACACGTTAATTTTTTGTATTTTTTAGTTATTTTTACTTTTTACACGCAAGTTTTTGTGATTTACTATAATTTAAAAATATTTATATATCAATCCAATTATATTAAGGCAAATTATTTATTTATTAACTTTAATAAATATTAAGATGATAAGAGTCAACAAAATAATTTTAAGCAATAATATCGTGTGTCCAAAGTTTAATCAGCAAAGAAATTTTACTAAGAAAAACATTAAAGATGTTAACTACCAGTATTTACAAAGAAGCAAACTACCGACGATGCATTTTCAAAAGTCTTTACCCCGGCTGCCAATACCAGACCTTTCTAAGACAGGGGAGCGATATTTGAAGGCTTTAAGACCTTTGCTGAACGATAATCAGTATGAAGAAGCTCAACAGCGCACTGCCAACTTTATAGCGAAAGAGGGAAAAGATCTTCAGGAGAAACTGATAGCCAAAGATAAAAGAAACAAGCATACTAGCTACATATCTGAATATTGGTTCGATCTTTATTTACGTGATAGAGTACCCCTTCCTATAAATTATAATCCAATGATTGTGTTCCAAAATGATGTCAGACCGGAGTACAATGATCAGCTCATAAGATCTACAAACATTTTGATAAGTGCTGTCAGGTTTATGCTGTCATTGAGACAACAGATATTGGAGCCGGAGGTGTACCATTTAAATCCCAAGAAAAGTGACACACCAATGTTCAGGAATGTTACAAGGATGCTGCCTGAAGCAATTTCATGGTATGTTTATTCATTGCATCTCAATAAAACAAAAAATGAAACGATTTTACGTAAAAAAAAGATTGATTAATATTTTTGCTAAATTTTTAACAGGTATGGTGCCTACTTATTCAAAGTATTCCCTCTAGACATGAGTCAGTTTGTAGGCTTGTTTGGAGCCACTCGCTTGCCCAGGCAGAATAAAGATGAGATTTTCAGGGACCCAAAGAGCAAACATGTGGTTGTTCAGAAAAAAGGAAAATTTTATACATTTGATGTTTTGGATGCAAATGGTATTTACTTTACTTGAGTTTTCTTATTTAAAAATATTTTTTTGAAACCATAAACATCTCAACTATTTTATATTATACCTAAACCTATATCTAAAAAGGATATTTAATTGCAATGGCCAATAATGACAATAAAAATATTAATCAGGTCAATGTCCCCAATCGTAATACTGTACTTTAATCCTAAGATAACCTTATCAGTTCGGTTTATTCAAGTAAATCAATTTAAATTATATACTTTACATGCACAATATAATGGTTTCCAGGTAACCTTTTGTCACCTCAGGAAATACTCGGCAACTTAACGCAAATCATGAATGATAATGCACCAGCTTCTGAACATCCATTGGGAATATTAACTACTCAAAATCGGGATGAATGGGCCAAACAACGGGTGCACTTGGAGTCAACTGGGAATAGTGAAGCTCTAAGCAGGATTGACTCAGCAATATTTAATTTAATATTAGATGAAGATTCAATAAATGATGATAAGCGAATACTCTTGAAGAAATACCTTCATAGTGATGGGTTAAATAGGTAAAATTACATTCCAACACACATTTTTGCCTACCACAAATATCCTATTCTTAGCATTGAGTTTTCGGGTGAATCTCCAAGAATATGCAGTTGGTTTTTCGACGCTGTTCGCTTACACACACAAATTTCATCATTACAAGCCGTATAGTATTCAATATTTACCTACATTAAGAGGCTATAATCTATTTCATTATTAAACATAATAATTTTAAGCTTGTAAATTATACAATTTAAACGACAGTCGGTGATGAGGGTAATGACGATTGGGAAACTATACAGCAAAATATTGAAGATTCACCCTTTACCTTAAACATTTATCTCAAACTCCAATTTCTTATTCAATATTATTAATTTACAGATGGTTTGACAAATCATTCAGCCTTATTGTGACCCGTGATGGAGTTGCAGGTGTTAACTTTGAACACTCCTGGGGTGATGGAGTGGCAGTACTGAGATTCTTCCAAGACATATATGCTGAGACTACCAAAAAGCCCTTCATTCATCCAGATTCGAAGCCAGCAGACAGTAACATTAGTGTACAGAAATTAGGTATGATCATACATGTTTTTTCATACAAGTTTTTTCTGGTGATTTCAGCCATAAATCTTAGAAAATAACTATGCATGTGGATAAAACCTACTCGACTGTCCTGCCCCATTTTTTAATCTACCTCCTTCCCAAATTTCATCTTAACCGGTTGAACTGTTTTACTGTGAAAGTATAATAGACAGACATAGTTACTTACGTATTATAAGTAAGGATTAATCTAAAAACCCTATTGTTTAGATGTTTTTGCACTGTTTTTGAATTTGCTGTAATTAATACCTTATCTCTCATATTTTCAGAGTTTAAATTGGATGACAAATCCAAACAATTTATTGATACTGCCACAAAGGAATACAAGGCTTGGTGCGACTCTCTCAGTATAGATTACATTTTGTATGAAGGTCTTAATAAAGCAGCCTGCAAGAAGTTCAAAGTTAGCCCTGACTGCATTATGCAACTTTCTTTCCAGGTACAGTAAACATTTTGTACAGGTTTGCTTGTCTGCGAGATGTACAGTTTTTTTTATTGCATTATAGGGGCACACTAGCAGTGTTGAAAAATGTCAGATGCTCCATTTACATTTTAGATTTACTTAAAACCTTTCATGACGGGTTATTTAGACAAAGAAATATAGGAGATTAAACTTGCAATAATCTCTACGTTTTCAGGCAGCACATCACCTTTTGAAGGGCAATTTCGTCGGTACATACGAGTCTTGCAGTACTTCAGCCTTCAAGCATGGTAGGACAGAAACTATGCGACCTTGCACAGATAAAACAAAGGTAGGATTATTTTTTTTTCCTTTTTTTTGGCTTTGTTATAAACAAGTACACTTTGATTTTTGTTTGTTGCTGAAAGAAATCTGTAGCGCCATATCCTTACTAATATTGTTAGTCCAAAAGTAACTCTGTCTGCCGATCTGTCTGTCTATCTGTCTGTCTGTTACGCTTTCACGATAAAACTGCTGAACCGATTGAAATTAAATTATGTATAGAGATAGCTTGATCCTTGGGGAAGGACATAGGTACTATCCGGATGCGTCTAGTAGTTCCTTCGGAACGCGGGTGAAGCCACATGAAACTAGTCTACACTAATATTATAAAGAGGAAAACTTTGTTTGTTTGTAATGAATAGGCTCAAAAACTACTGGACCGATTTTAAAAATTCTTTCTCCATTCGAAAGCTACATTATCCACGAGTAACATAGGCTAAATTTTATTTTGGAAAAAAAATAGGGTTCAGTAAGATATTTGGGTTTTTCGGACACAAGGTGTAAGAAATCAACCAGAAAAGTTACTTTTTTTGCGTACGCTACTAATCTCAGGAACTACTGGTCCGATTTGTAAATTCTTTCAGTGTTAAATAGCCCATTTATTGAAGAAGGCTACAGGCTATAATTCATCACGCTAAAACCAATAGGAGCGGAGCACCACTATTCCACGCGGACGAAGTCGCGGTCAGAAGCTAGTTATCTATAAACTAAGTTCATGATTATGATTATAATACTGTGTATATCTCATTATAATCCAATTACATTATCTTCTAGTCCTTCAGCGAAATCACTAACCGCTTTATAATTGACCTACAAACTGGCTTGTGTAGATAGACATAATAATAACATTCACAGTTCACTTACACTACGAGTATTGCAACTTATAGCAACGAAGGTTAAAGAGTGAAATTATCATGATAATCATGATGTGATCATCAGTTTGAATCACGCACAACTGTTTCTCGTAATGTTAGACCAGGGGCCTACCCTAACTCACCGAAACGAAATTTCGGATCTTAGGGGCGGATTTTATAGTCTATTCTCGGATGACCGAGAATAGACTTATAACTTTTTTTGTGATGTGGTATGGTGCGATCTGGGGCCTTATCATGACGTGCCAAAGCAGGAATATTGTGAAAAAGAAATGATGCACCTAGCTGTGTCTCGCTCTCACACCTGAATAGTCATTGCAACAAGTATTAAATCAAAAATTAAAAAAAACCCCTACCCAAATATGCCAGTTCTCTCAATTTTCAGTCTATCTTATGGAGATAGACAAACTTAATTTCAATCGGTTCAGCCGTTTTTTCTACGAGAGACGTAGTTATTTCACATTCATAATATAATTGTAAGTAAGGGTTGGTACACTCGTAGAAAGGAGTTGAAAGCGAACAGGACCGCGCCGACCCCTAGCAGCGCCTGTGTGCGAAACCTACGAAGCGCTTCTTTTTTAACCGACTTTAAAAAAGGAAAAGGTTCTCAAGTCGACTACGTTACGCGATTACTCCACCAATTATGAATTGATTTTGATTATTCTTTTCTGTTTGGTAAGTCATATTTCAGAACAGTGGCGTAGCTAGCCTTTTAGGCGCCCCGTATCAACATTTGCTCGGGGCCCTAGTATCAGCTTGGGCAAAGCCCTTATAGATGGTAGACTTTTCACAAAATAAACAAAACCTTTTTTATTTTAATAAAATAAATAAACACTATGTTGTTAGAAATTACACTATGTCGCAATCGAAAGCGCGAGCGAAGCGAGCGCGAATTTTTTTTAGCATGATAATTAAAAGGAATAATATTTTTCAATAAATGGTAACAAAAACAGAGTTCGAAAAGAAATAGAAATCAATACGTAATCGAAAGCGCGAGCGAAGCGAGCGCGAATTTTTTTAGCATGATAATTATTGGATCGTTTTTCAATAAATAGTAACAAAAATAAGTATCTGAAAATAAATTATATACGTAATCAGAAGCGTGAGCGCAAACTTTTTATTTAACATGATAATTATATGTTTCAATAAATTGTAACGAAAATAATATTTTTTTGATGATGCCATAATTGATGATGTTGCAACCTATTTTATTTAGTTTCCGAAGATGAGAGCATTTTTCGCTAGTTCAATAAGAAGTGGGCTAATCAGATTTTGGGGGCCCTCCTAGCTTGGGGGCCCCGGGGCACTGCCCGGCTAGCCCCTGGGTAGCTACGCCCCTGCTCACGCTTTTATTTAAGTAATAACTCTAACAAATTAAAGCTTATGTTGCTTTTCCGCAAAAACAATGAAAAATTCTTACATTCTGTGTAGGTTTATGTAAATACTTAGGAGAGCTAGCCTAAGCCTATATACAGTGCCGGTTTTACCCCCATCAGCGCCCTGGGCGAGATTTTTGCGGCGCCCCCTAACTGCAATTTAAACCCATACGGAAAAAAACTGGCCAAGTGCGAGTCAGACTAGCGCACCGAGGGTTCCAACATTTGGAAAGAATCGGCGTCGGCGTGATCAATACTGGAAAAGTTTTTAACCAGTGCGCATTTTTTTGTAATAGGTTTTTTTGTAATAAAACATGGGCATAATCTTTTCGTAATAGCACTACACTGCCTAAGCATGCAAGAGCGAGCTCACAAGTACAATACGATTCAGCTGATATCTACACACAAGCCGACCGGCGAGTTTTAAACAAATTAAGTTCTTAAATGAATATTTTGCGCAAACGATAACTTTTTTTAAGTACTAAGACCTAATAAACTGAAAAATACGTGTTTGTTAAAAAGTGTTGAAGTTTATTTAGACAAAATTTGTGCACTGGTTAAAAAAATCTTGTATACATATCCATACCAAATTTCAGCTTTCTTGTACTAAAGAACGCTTAGCTATACCGTGGACAGACAGATAGACAGAAGGTCATGGCGAAACTATAAGCGGGGTGTCCATTATAAATACCAAAAATAGTTCCCTGACTTTTCCCTGACCATTCTACCACATTTCCCTGATCCAATATTGTCGTCTTATGGAAAATATTATATTATTTTGTTTTTAACCAGAGTGTATACTTTGGACTATTTATGTTAAAAATTCAGACCATGTGCATAGGTAGGAAAAGATATATTATCTGTTTTTGGAGTTATAAACCATAAACAGTAAGCTAAGAGACCATCAGAACAATATGAGTAAGAGCGCGAGCGAAGCGAGCGCGAATTTATTTTTAGGAATACGAGCATCAATATTCTTAGGAATCATATTTGTATTTCATGACTCTTACATTTCCCTGAAAATCCGTGACCACCTATTGCTTCCCTGATTTTCCAAATAGTAGACACCCCGATTTTTAAAAGTTTTTGTAGTCGCCTACGGAACCCTAAAAACTATAAATAATAAGGTGAGAAAAAATCCGAGGAATAAGAGTTAGAGCGCGAGCGAAGCGAGCGCGAAATTTTTTAAGTAATAGGTATGAGCAACATAATAATCCTTACTAATATTATAAATGCGAAAGTAACTATGTCTGCCTGTTTGTCGCGTTTTCACGCCAAAACTATTGAACCGGTTTAAATGAAATTTGGTACACAGATAGTCTAGAGCCTGAGAAAAGACATAGGCTACTTTTTACCCGGGTTCGCGAAGGAGTTCACTCGGAATGTGGGTAAAACAGCTAGTAACAATATTATAATAATAGAATGCTTCGTTTTTGGGGGGCCCCGTGACAATGGCGCCCCGAGTGCCCTTATGGTAAAGACGATACTGGAGGGGCACCAACATACCCATTCTCATTTGCCGGAAAATTGACGACAGTTTTTTTTTTGTCAACTTTTGCATTCTAATGTCAATAACGCAGAAAAACCCGAAATTGATAGACATTTGATGAAAAATTCTAGAAAACTTGCTAAGCAAACTATATGTATGAGGGTAAGTAGGCCTCAAAGAGTGAGAGGATATAAAAAGGGCGCCTGCGGCGCCCCTTCAGATCCGGCGCCCTGGGCGGTCGCCCCACCTCGCCCTACCCTAACGCCGCTACTGCCTATATAATCTTTCCTGTTCCATTGAGGCTACTCAAAATTTTTACTTTTGTAATTATTTTGGTTCAAATTGGGGAGTCCCCGGTGACCACATTTCGCTCGCGTCGCATCGCATCGGATTGCGTTGGTAACTCATCCACGTCACGTCCTTTGTAATAAAATAATCGCCTATTGTAGCGACTGCGGTGGTTCTTTTGATTTTAATGCAGAGCTCGTAATTCATGTAAACTAAAACCCGAAACGTAAACAGTGGGTCAATTCAAATAGTGTAAAATTAAAGCACAATCATAATATTGTCTTGGGAGACTTATATCTACTTAGTCATCAATGCTCAACTATGAGAGAATATGTTGATAAGTGACAAAAATAATGTTAATAACTGGCGCTGGCATTTCATCCGGCGCCCCTGCTGCCCTGGCGCCTGTGTGCGCCGCACACTTCGCACACAGGGGCGGCGCGGCCCTGAAAGCGAATGATCACACCTCACTAAATTGAATTCTAAATCGGACAGACGACTTGTTGTGGAATGGAATTATATTGTAAATTGCACCGTCCAATCGCACTAAATCGGAATTGCACTGTTTTAACTTCGATTACATCTTTCGATTTCCTACAAATTGAATAGTGTAATGAGCGCTTTAGGTATTTTTGTGCACGTTTGCTATTTTCTATCAATCTCAATCAAAAATAATCGACTATCTATCATTTCAGGCATTTTGTGAAACCCTACATTCGAATAAAAGTTCCATCGAAGAACTCCGCGGTAAACTGACGGAGTGTTCCAAACTTCACTTGGAGCTGGTCAAGGACGCGGCGATGGGGCAGGGCTTCGACCGTCACATGTTCGCCCTAATGAAGATGGCTGAGGATAACAACATGCCTAGGCCGGAGATATTTGACTCGTATGAGTACAAGTTCTTGAACAAGTCCATTCTGAGCACTAGTACTTTGTCGTCGCCTAGCGTTATGGCGGGAGGATTCGGTCCTGTCGTGAAAGAAGGTTTCGGAATTGCGTAAGTTCTTTGTTTTATTGAGAAACAGATTATCATAGTGTTTTGATATGACTTCTAACTCTATTTTCTCTTTGATATTATGGAATATGTATGGGTCAATTGAGCTTAATTTTATTCTGATGCATGGTTTGTCTATTCGTTCATTCGTTTCGTTTGACTAGTCGTTCAGTTATTGTAGTTTTCATTCCCAAATAAGGCGTTGGTATAACAGTGACTTTAAAAGAAATAGTTTGAAACTGAACAGTAATCTTATTTTCGCGTTGACAGTCACTCACATACAACTCCACCCCACACACAAAGACAAAACGCGTGCGAGTTTGCGCGCGCTAACTCATACATACATTTCACTTTATAAGTATAAGTCTATGTCAAATGTTCGACTAACGATTGTTGCAACTCTGTTTCTGTCTTTCTCTGTGTCTGTTTCTGCATGTGGAATAACATTTTGACGATTTGACTTTTTCAGATATTCGGCGTTCCCTGACAAGTTAGGGGCAGCAGTGGCGAGTTATAAACCCCACAACGACAGCTCGCAATACGTCGAAGCTTTGCACAAATCATTCTTAGACATTACCAAAATACTATCGGGATAATTAAATAATTATTTTTTTATTTTTAAGTTCCATAATACTAATCCATAATGCATTTCTTGTTACATATTTTTATATTTATTTATACAAAATGGCAGTGGGTATTGTCACTGGGATCAGTAAATTTAGATAGATCACTATTTTTTATTTTGTAAAATTGTTAATAATATTGGAGTCTTTTAAATATATTTTTTACAGATTGCATTTTTGCAGACTACTCAGGCAACTATAAAAATAAGCATTATTTTTTTATATTGATTGTATCCAGTTTAAATTCATGAAAAAGAAATGTTTAATAAGCTTATTGTACACCAATATTTATGCTTCGAAATAATATTTAAATAATCATATTAAGTATGGAAAGTTGTTGATATTTTTATATACAGGTTTTTTAGGTAGGTACTATTTAAGGAGATAGGAATATATTAAGTATATTTTGTCCTAAATGGGAGTTTGTAAAACCACGCATGTGTCTTTCGAGCCTCAACTTACCTACGCATTCAAAGGATATTGTTTAAGACCTATAAGAAATGTTAATTTATACAATGTATGAAAGTGCCTTTTATAATACAGACGAAGTCACATTTATAAACGTTAAATATTTGTAAAAAAAATGTTTCGTATAATTTTGTTATGATTTACGCGCGTTGCACGTTACATACATACGTGACTCTATTTTTATTGCTATAAAAATTGTCACTTTATACATAAATACACAACAGAACGTCATGCTCGTGTAAACTTACCTTTAGTATTATGTATGTAGGTTAACCTTTGATATAAAAAAACACGTGTTAACTCTAACGGGCTTCAGACAAGGATTTTGCTTGTACAAATCAATGAATGATGCAATGCAACATAGATATGCAATTTATGGCTTCTGATAATAATCTCATTACAATACGCGCTTTGTGTTACGTTTTTGCATTTTTTTTATTTGCAATATATTTTATTTTCTATTCCGCATATTTATAAAGTGCATTTGTGGTGCGAATAAAATAAACGAGGATTTTCATATTTAAGTATCAAGAGTGTTTATTTTTCTCCTATTACCTAGCTTAGATCTACACATATTAAATTATGCTATGATATTTTGTTACTGTTATTTAATTGCCAAAATTTACCAATAAATTCCTAAACCAAAAAACTACTACCGAACGTTCAGAGTTCAATTTCCAGTAGCTTCCGTTAACGTTGGAGGAACGTTTTTAGGGTTCCGTAGTCCAACAAGGAACCCTTATAGTTTTTGTGAACTTTAGGTAGGTAAGTACCTGAAATTGGTTGTAGTTTTAATAAAAACAACTTTCACGTTTAGCTACTCCATAACGAGTAGAGTAGGTAGATATGCATTCATACATATCTATCAACAACAGTACCGATACATTATTTATAATTTGTAGGTAAGTACCGTATTTTTTTTACCGCACTCACGAAAACTGGCTCTGTATAATATAACAACAAACGATGTGTAGGTGAGGTACCTACTCCTATATTTGTAAGTACTGATAATGATAACCAATAGTTGCCACCAAACTGAGCTGACCACAAAGAGTACCTACATATCTATATTTCGATTCAGTGGAAAATTACCGATGAAAATGCTGAAGGAAAGTTCTAAATAAATGAAAAATTTCCTCTTATTTACGATAGATGCGATTTAATTTACCTATAGTCTTTATAGGTAGGTACGTGAGTACATAAATATATATATAATATACAACGTCGGCGCTTTAATTCTGCGACGACTGCTATCGATTTTCCCGTGTCCATCTAGTAAAGAGAGGAATATTCATAGTTGTGCTGATCTTGATGCCGATTATATTCTTTTTTATATTATTTTGTAACTGGTTTTTATTTTATTTACTGTGTTATAAAAAAACGTACAAGTTCTCTTGCGCCTTGTTTAAAGGACGTATGAACCTAGTTGGTTAGGGAGGTTTATGAAGTATGTATTTTTTTGACAAGTTTAAAAAGAGTAACATTTAATTGTGTAACCAACAGCAAAACACGGACGTTGGCCCATGACGATGGTCGTTGATGGAGAATTTAAATGAAGCCTAGGAATCTGCGATCTTCCATGTCCCAAGTGAAAAGTCGAATAGGGACATTCAGTGCGATGTTCGTTACAAACATCTGCCTCATTTATTTAATTAGGGCAGTGAAATAACAGTATCAGTTTAAAAAATCCTTCCTTAGTAGTAGGTACCTATTATAAAATATAAATAACAAAAAAAATAGTATAAAGATACATAAGATACCTAGTTCTTTTTTAAATGCGGGTGTGTGAAGAGGTTCCCTAGGATGCGAGAATAAATCTACATTTTATAAGTGAAAGTGACCTTATTTTTGTAACGCTTTCACTAGAAAACGGCTGAACCGGATGACATAGGACAATTTCTATCTCGGTGCATAAGTAGTTACCTTGGAGTGCGGATGAAATCGCAGGAAACAGCTAGTCTAAAAAATTAGAAAGGCTATGAATACGACTGCATCGTACCTACGCAGAATCAACAGCGTTCCAATCTACGATCGCGCAAATAGGAACATAAACTTTGTCAGAACTGTATACAAAGTATATTTATTTACATTGGTCGTGGAACGGTGGATTTAATGTTGCATTTTGTTTGTGAAATAGTCTCGGGTAGGATGTGATATTGTGCTGCCAAAAGGAGTACTTTACTGTTATCTTCTTTTGTGAACAAATTTACACCCCTTGTTTCTATAGTGAGATGCTAATGGTCGAGTGACCACCAACATGAAAAGGAATGGCACTTAGGCCATATTGACATTACAATCGCGAAAATGTCAAAGTTCATCCGTAGATCAGTGCTTAGTTTGATGTGTTTTGTGAAAAATAGAAATTAATGAATTAAAAATGCTGTGTAAAGTGTAATGTGACACTCCTCTTATTCCGGTCTGTTGGGGTAAATATTAACTAAGTTATTGACTATTTGCATTTTGTTAAAGACAATATCATTTACAGAAACGAGCAGAAAAATAAACGTTCTTATATGCACATAGTTATCTCGTACAATCTACATTCATTATACGCAGGATTAATAATATTAAGCGTTAAAACTTCCTTATCAAGTTGAAATGAATTAAAGATTATTAATGCATTGATTTTGAGCTGATTATTTTCATATTATTATTTATTCTCCTCTACAAGTTGGATTAGTGGATAGTGAAATTTAGCAAGCATTTTTATAAACTAAAAATAATAACGCGGATGCTCAGAAATTCTGTAGAAATACGCTAACTTTTATTGAGACTGAAACACCCATAAATGACACAATACATAGACTTACATGGGTTCTTAGATAAAAGAATAACAGCCAATAATATTAACATTTATTCGATAAATATGGAAGAAAACAATAAAACCTTTTTATGCCCTTGATATAAAATTCTTGGTGGCATTGTTCCAAAAATTTCATAGTATAATATATTACATATACCTAATACCTTTATTGTTGATTTAATAACATGTTTGAAATTTCTTTGTTTCAGAATATGTTTCATTATATTGAATGCTTAAAGTAGATCACCAAAATGCTAATTAAGGAGTACCGGATACCTTTGCCTCTCACCGTAGAGGAATATCGGATTGCTCAGCTGTATATGATAGCTAAAAAGAGTAGAGAAGAAAGTTCCGGTGAGGGGAGTGGTGTGGAGATTCTAGTTAATGAACCATATGATGATGGTCCTGGCGGTAAAGGTCAGTACACTCAGAAAATCTATCATGTTGGTAGCCATTTACCAGGATGGTTTAAAAGCTTGCTTCCAAAATCTGCCTTAACAGTGTCTGAAGAAGCTTGGAACGCTTATCCTTACACGAAAACTAGATACACATGTCCATTTGTTGAAAAATTTTCATTAGAAATAGAGACTTATTATTATTCCGATAATGGCCACCAAGAAAATGTCTTCAACCTAACTGGAAGTGATTTAAAAAGTAGAATAGTTGATGTTATTGATGTTTGCAAAGATCAGCTTTATGGTGCTGATTATGTTAAAGAGGAAGACCCTAAATTGTTTGAATCACAAAAATGTAATAGGGGTCCTCTTACTGACAACTGGCTTGAAGAATATTGGAGTGAAGTGCAAGGTAAGCCACAACCACTGCCAAATGGGAAATCTCTCATGTGTGCTTATAAACTCTGTAAAGTAGAATTCAGATATTGGGGCATGCAAACAAAACTAGAAAAATTTATTCATGATGTTGCACTGAGAAAAACTATGTTAAGAGCTCATCGTCAAGCATGGGCATGGCAAGATGAATGGTATGGTCTAACAATGGATGATATTAGAGAAATTGAGCGTCAAACTCAATTAGCCTTGCAGAAGAAGATGGCAGGGGACACAAGTGATGAACAGGATCTGTCAGAAGAGAATTCTAAATCACTTGCAGCTACAATGAGCAGCCTAGAAAAGAATGAAGATGTGCCAACACCATTAGTATCTAAGAAAAATAATGCTGAAAAAAGAATACAGAAACATCTGACACCTGAGGGTACTCCACCATCAGAACACAAAACCTCTTCTAAAACTAATCTTAGGTCATCTTCTTCAGGGTCTATTAAGAGTTTGCAAGCACAGGCTGCTAACTGGAGGATGGAAACCCTTGTTAGAGAATCAGAAACAGAAACAGGTTCTGAAGATGAGTTTTATGACTGTGAATCCTCATTCAATAAATGGTCTTCCATGTGCTCTCTTGATGAAGCTGACATTGATATATCACCAACTCAAGGGGATTATAGTCAAGAAGACAGTATATTTAATCCTTCATTCCTAAAAAGGGTCACCTCTGAGAGAGGTTCACGCAGGATACCTAATCTACAAAGTCATCCTAGTATTGATGGTTGCCCAGAGACACCTGTTCATAGCTCCTGCCCAACGACTGTCTTGATTCTAGTATTTCATGCTGGCAGTGTTTTAGATGCAAATGTTGATATGACTGCCAAGAAATCGGATGTCACCACATTTAAAGGAGCCTTTGAATCAGTCATGCGCCAGCATTATCCAACACTTATAGGACACATAGCAATAAAACTAGTATCGTGTCCATCAATATGTACTGAAGCTTTAGGGGTATTATCAACACTAAGTCCTTACAGTTTTGATTGTTCACCGTCGACTATTGAATCTCCTTCTCTCACAAATGATCTTATACCTATTGGCGCTATACCACTAATTGCTACTACATCTCCAGAATACCCGGAGTCCGTAACAAAGACTATAAATTCGGCTAATGCGACTTACAATGAATTTATCAAATCCGACGATGGGAAAGGCTTCAATGGCCAAGTTTGTATTGTTGGTGATAGCATGGGTTCAGTGTTAGCATATGATGCTCTTATCAGAACTTTGCAATATCAGTCGAGACACGATAGTGAGAACAGTATATTGGATACCGAAATTACAATTCCAAATGATCCATTAGAACCACATTACCTCAATAAGTCTCACTTACAAGCTCCGACACCCAGAAGGCGTTCATCTTCCACAAGTGACAATCATATTAAATTTGAATTTGAAGTCAGTGACTTTTTTACTTTCGGCAGTCCATTGTCACTTATACTAGCATCAAGAAAGATTTCTGATGATAAATCGCGTGATATTATGAAACCACCAGTACAACAAGTGTTTAACTTGTTTCATCCAACAGATCCTGTTGGCTCAAGATTGGAACCATTGCTATCGGCGAGATTTACTAATCTACCACCAATTAATGTTGCTAGATATACTAAATATCCATTAGGTAATGGTCAGCCCTACCATTTAATGGAATTGATACAGAGTCATCCTCAGTTATTTGGAGATCACTTGCAAATGCCACCAACTCCTGTGTTAAGAAGGCTGTCTGAAGCATCTGTACAAAGTACAGTAAGTGGTTTAGTAGATAACATTCCTTTAATTACTATGAATGCTCTTCAGCAAAAATGGTGGGGATCTAAAAGACTGGACTATGCTTTATACTGTCCTGAAGGGCTGACGAATTTTCCCACAAATGCTTTACCTCACCTATTCCATGCTAGCTATTGGGAAAGTTCTGATGTAATCGCCTTTATACTACGACAAATCGGTCATTTTGACTTAGCTCTGTACGGCCACTCGGATGATAAAGAGTGTCCAATGTTCAAACCTGGTCAAGAGAGGGAAAAATGGATGCGTAAACGCACATCTGTTAAATTGAAAAATGTAGCTGCAAACCACAGAGCAAATGACGTAATTGTGAAGGAGGGTTGCCCGCAAACATTTTCCGCCCGTTTTATGTACGGCCCATTAGATATGATAACTCTAACAGGCGAGAAAGTTGACATTTACATGATGAAGGATCCTCCTGCAGGCGAATGGGTGATATTATCTACTGAAGTAACCGACAAAACTGGAAGAATAACATATACTTTGCCGGAACGACAGAGTGTGACTTGCGGCATATATCCGGTAAGAGTTGTTGTTCGTGGTGATCACACCATGTGTAATTTTCATCTAGCCGTTGTGCCTCCCCAAACTGAGTGCGTTGTGTTTAGTATTGATGGCTCTTTTACTGCCAGCGTATCTGTTACTGGTCGAGACCCAAAAGTACGAGCCGGCGCCGTGGATGTTGTGCGATTTTGGCAAGACCTGGGATATCTGATATTATACATAACTGGGAGACCAGATATGCAACAAAGAAAAGTAATTTCATGGTTGGCTGAACATAACTTTCCTCATGGCTTAGTATTCTTCTCTGATGGATTCTCAACAGATCCGCTAGGACATAAGGCAGCACATTTAAATAATCTTATTACGGAACATGGAATAATTATGCATGCGGCATACGGGTCAGGGAAAGACATTACTGTTTATAATAACTGTGGACTATCTCCGAAACAAATTTATGCTATTGGACGTATCAGTAAAAAGTACAGCAATATGGCAACGACTCTTAATGACGGCTACGCTTCACATTTAGCTGATTTAAAACTTCCTGGGGCTTCGAGGCCTGCTAGAGGCAACGCTCGTCTGCTAGTTCCAAGACGGCTGTTGGCTCCTGTAAGTGGCGGTTCTGCATCACGAATTCGTCGTTAATTTAGCGTAATATTCTTATTAGTATTCCTTAAAACGCTTAATCTTCCTCGGGTTAGACGATGTATGTGATAGGATAGTGCGTTAATGTACGATCGTCGTAATAATCTCATTTTAGATTATGACTAGGCATTCTGCCTACAGCGCTATTGTTTGGACAGATAACATTTATATGCACATACTTTTTCAATTCGGATTTGATTATTTATTCAGATTTGCATAATTATGTAAGGGTAAACAACTTTTAAATTAATAAATCGGGATGGGAAAGAGCCCGCCTATAAATATCCTTGTTGTATACCTAAAAGCTAATAAAATATTGTAACGACTGTTTTAATATTCTAACTGTAAAAACTTGTTACGTACTTCTATTGTAACTGCTAATGTGCAGAATATGTATAATAAAAAAAAGTTAAAGATCTTTATGATTTTACGTTACGTGTATGTTAGAATGGGGGAGCCGAATCTCTGCACAGGATTCCTGACTTAATATGCTGTGTTTAGTCAATTTGCCATTCGTAGATACTATGCTTGCATTTGTACTTTTAATTAATTGCAAGTACTTATAGCAAATATTAAAAGTAACTGCTATTGTAATGTCTGTTTACCAAACTATGTAACGTCCAGAAATACATCTGCGGTCATAGTTAGATTTATCCGTGAATGTTTATTTAAATTTTTAACACGTTGAATCGGATCTACAATGTAAACTACATATTTTTTAGTTTATTACTTAGCGAACTATCCATTGTTCCAGACAAGTATGTAACGGTACAATACGTCATAAATAATGTAAGACATTGTAACAATATTGCGTGATATTATATCGTGTTATTTATTTATAGTAGTGAAATAATTTGAAGAAAAAATACATATTAAATATTATATGCATTTGCAATTTGCAACTCAACTACGTTACGACAGTGTACCTACTTACCGACAAATTTGGCGTTTGTAAATTGGTGAAGGATGGTTTCTTGCTCTTTTTAAATTGCCGTAGTAGGGCTGTGATCTGTTTTAGAATAATATTGATGTTTTAGATGAAATAAGCAAGATTGATCACGTAGACATCTTATACAATTATGAAAAAGTGTGTATTCTACATTGCAATGCTATTCATTTTTGCATATTATATTCAAAGTCTGCGCAAAGTTTTTAAAATTTTAGACAACAACTTCAAATACTTACATTTTGTGTAATGTGAGAATTTTCTAGTATTTATTAGGTACGTATGCTAGTCGAAGGCGAATAAATTGCGCTGATTGTCATATATCTGGGGAATTAACTAAGTGTCACAAAAATGTGTTTTAATAACAAGTTACAAACTTCTAAGAATATTGTAGGGTTAATTACAAGTAAGTAAATAACTGAAGAGGCAATATCGTAACTCAATTTATAATTGATAATATTTATATTGTTGATATTATACATTAAAACCATATAATAAAATTTATTTTTCTAGTTCACAATTTGAGTTCTTGAATGAACATAAGTAAATTAAATTAATTATATTATCTATTATAAAGAGAATTGTATAATCTTTATTATGTACATTCCTGTTTCAGAGATATTTCTATTGTTATGAAAAATTTTGAAATTAATTCTTATTATAATAATGTATTTAAACGTAAAGTGTATAATATTGTCTAATGTTCTCATTATAAATTATAATAGTTTTATTTAAGAATCAACAATGTTTCGAATTCATATATGTAGCCGGCTTTAGTTGAGAATATTTTTTGATCCCGAGCCATGAAGCATTTTGAGACAACAATAGTATGTGTTGCTAATTAAAAATAACCAGATAACGTTTGAATTTTGTACGGCATTATTATCGCTGATTCACATTATACGTACAGAACTAACTAATTTCCTTCAATAAAACAGGAAATTATGTACGCTATACTACAATAATATTAAATTTTTCTGATGTTAAAATACTAGTTTCGATATTATAAATTATAAACCGGTTCATGGTACTGGAGACAGTTAACATTGGATATAAGTGCAACCTGTAGATAAGCACACAGCCACTTACATTGCTTCGCGCGAGGTCGGCCACTCTCTACCAATCTAAAATTATCCGTTTGGTATAAACCTGAAGCCCTGGCATCGATGCTAACGCGGGAGAATATGATCCATTTGATGTTTATATCCGAAAGCCGTAACGTGTTGCGCAAATAGACAGCTATAAACGCAGACGCTCTGTTGATGCGTATACAATACAGACATTAGCTATCAATACTTGTACCTTCCTACTCCTACCACCTGACTATGTAGAATAACAGATGCTAATCTGATATGCAAATAGTCGTTTTCTTCCGGATTTTTTCAGCCATTTCATATCTAGTAGGAACAGTCTTATCTAAAGAAATAATGTTGTAGGTATGATAAATTCATCTAATAGATTATTTTTAGCGGTAGGTATTATTTAAATGCTTGAGAGTTGAGCGTAGATCTTATTGAAGGTCAATTACTTAGTCAAGATTTGACCAGATAAAGAGACTGAAAATATGTAAATATTCCAGTCATAACTTTATTTGAATATAAGCATGAGGCAGAATTCCTATAACTTGCTATAATAGGTTACTTAATTGAGTAGTCGTTTAACCATGTTCGCAGTTAAACTTCAAAGGGTTTGAACTGTTTATTTTTATCCATCTGAGGTCAGTTAGGTGATGCATTTAGCATAAACCGCCTGTCCTACTTTTTACGTTTCAATGGTTAACCATTTCATCAGCGATACAATAGTCCGCTTCCTACAAGTGTTTATTGATCGTTAGTTTGGAACAAATGATGATAGAAAACAGATGCCAGTAGGTATATCACATGGTGGAAACTGCATAATTATTACAAACGATACAAAATAAATAAATCTTGATGCAGTTATGTTGTATCGCTGTATTGCAGTGATACCCAGTAACTGGGTTGTGGAGGTCAGACAGACAGTCGCTCCATGTAAAACGCTGGTATTCAGCTGCATTCGGTTAGACTGGAACACAGTTGGGAAAAGGCTAGGCAAATTATAATGATGCTGTAACGCAGTATTGCCCAAATTGACATTGCCTATAGAATACTACATTATCAAATGTGTAAATAAGCAAGTACCTGTTAGGTGTTAAGAATGAGATCATTGAACCTAATAAAAGTAAATAAGAGGCACTGAAGCGCGCCTGAAACCGGTATTCATTACGAGATATGTACGGGAGGTACAAAATAACAGTGCACGATTAGTAAATGCGAATGTGGCAGGTATTGAAAGGCAAAAATATTTCCTCAGAAAGTCTGAGTTAGTCCCGATTTCTCACGGTTATGAATGTTAAGCCAATATTTTGGTGAAAGGCTTCACTTTGACAATATTTCTTGTGGGATTAGGATGGACGATTAGGTAAGCTACGACCCAGAATAATGTGTTGTCGGCAGGCATTATTTATGGAGATTTAAAGGTGTCAAAATAATTATAATCCTCAAGAAGATAATTCGTAAATTGATTTTTTGACCTTTGACTCCTTTATACTCAATTAATCAAAAGTTTAACATGAGGTATGGCAGTTGACAGCTTAAACTCGTTGTTCCTAAAACAAAGGTGGCTTTGAAGACTTTAGACCTACCGAAATGAACAAATTGAACACGAAATTCGGACAAGTACATTAATCCGTTTTAATTTAATTGGCCTTTATTCGCAGTCGTTCCAAATTTGTAACATTACCTTTATGTACTTATTTACACTAAGTGGGGAGACAACACCTCATAGCATGGGCGGTACGGTATCAGGGGACGCTTGCCCCACCCTGCTCCACAAAACTGTGGACATTGACGACTGTATGTCGTAGGTATAAACCGAAAACATTTTATGGCTTGCTCCAATGCTTTTAAAAGATCTCCAGACACCATGCGAATGGCAACGCTCATGGCTCAGTGATTGATAAAAACGAGTAATAGTTTTATAACTTCAAATCTCCAAGTTCTGTCTGAGGCTACATTAGGCAATGATTTCAGTTGTAAATGGGGCGGCATCAGTTAGACATATTATGCCCGAATACTCAAAACGCAACTAAGTCGTACGTAAGTCTTGTTGTCGCTGGACTATTGACATTTAGGGCCAAGTTCCCACTCATGGTTTTGTAATCGGCCAGTTAATCGAAAAGGTTTTTTAACCAGAAAGCTGGAATTTTCGTGTTACCCACTTCTAGGTCAACCCTAGTTTGGTAATCGACCATTTCAGGAATAAAAATCTCAAATAATAATTTTGAATTTATGGTAAACAGCTGTTTTAAGTTAATCGGATCGTTATCTTGTCGGTGAACTTAGGCCTAGCACCGCTTATATTGTGAGTACCGTTTGAGTCTTTGGGCAATAATGTGGTTACATTGTTGGTATGAGTATTTTTTTATAACTTGGAGTCGGTTTCGCTTACGGATTGATTGCCTATGTCTTAATTAGGGATGCGTTGGCTATACACACGCTGTTGCTATCGCATGAAAAATCTAACATTGTTAGCGATAGATATTACAAACACTGTAGCCACACGTGATTATCATATTGTTTGTTACAATCGCCTGTAAAATCGCAAGTCGAGCTTAAATGTAGCCTCAAGCCGGGCTAGACAAGTTTATTTATGAATCGTTTACGTATGTAGATAATTATAATAACCACTGCTTATTTTTCAATCTGATGTCGGGTTCTTACCTTATTTCATTAACGAGATTAATATTCATCAGTATTTAAATCATTGCCTAGGTTCTTGAATTTATTATTTATATAGAGCTTAAAGGTATTTCCAATAGGTATTATGATAATATATGAATTAATGTGTATGTACCTGGTCTCTCTAAAAATATCTATACAATTAGTACATAGTTACGATTAAATGTATTTATTTGTACCTGTTATATAATTAATTTCTCCTTATATTATGCTAGCTTCAAATTCTTTTATGATGTATGTACTAGTGTGTGGGAAAATAAATTATTGTTGTTGGCAATTGTTTTTTTTAATGTTCCTATCAGGTCGTGAGTCATTTTTTAGCGGACTGCCGAAGGAGGGTAATGATTTTAGCACTGGAATCTGGATGACTATAACGATGTCATATGGCCCTCCGTAAGTCATAACTCTACTCATATAAATGCGAAACTAACTCTTATAAAGCGTTTGCGCAGACACAGGCACTCTTCATCCTCTCACTCTCGTACGGTAAGATGACAATCTGACACCATCGGGAAGAGATCAGGCGCAGGACCATCGACTGACAGCTTAAGGGCGGCTGCACACGTTCGGTTTCCTGATCCGGAATTCAGATTCGGAAACCTGAATGCTCAATTTACATACAAAATGTTCAACACGGCGCACAAGTTCTTACTATTTCCGAAAGGAAAAATACCCGACGTTCGTTTCAGAATTCATTGAACACAGAAAAACGAACGGTTTGCGCTAGGCACGCGGAATTCCGGATCTGAATTCCGGATCAGGAAACCTAATCAGGAAACCGAGTGTATGCGGCCGGTCTCCGAGGCACGGAGGGGTCTCGCTGTGTTAAGAAAATGGTCCCCAATTCATGGACTAACCGCGACTAGCGTAGCTTAACCTAACTGATCTGTCGGTCCCTACGGCTGTTACTTAACTTTTTTTTTCAAATGAATCATCAATGGAAATCATCATAGAAATGACCCCTCCCGCCGTGGTTGTGAGTTGGGAGTGTGCCTCTTACTGACTTAAACCCACCCATGTTCCTTTCTCATCCCTTTGTATTCCGGGGGTGCGGTATCTTTTTCGAACGTCCCGCAGCCCCGGCGCTTTTACTTAGCTTCGAGCCTTTCAGTGCAGTGCAGTTAAGTTAAACTTCAGAATTTCAGATGTGTATGAATACTGACATAATTTCATGACTACATATCTAGTTACTTATGTATGTGTGTGTATATATTAGTGCACTAGGCACTGATATCAGTCACGTTTAATTCGTCTCAATTAAGCACTTGACAACCGCAACATTAAATTCGCATTAACGAACTAAATTGACATTAATAAGTACTTACATCGTTGAACTCCCAATTTATACAGCAGACAGATATCATACAAAAATCTAATCTAAATAATGATATAATTGGCGACTCACGAATTTTGAACCAGTCTCTATGCAAAAATCTCACTAATAAGTATTGTAAACTTTGGACTGATATTCTGCCGTCATAAGAAGAAAGTAACTACCATTTTTTCCTATATTTGGAATCGCGAAAAGATTCCGATTACGGATTATATTACTCAACATCGATAAAAAATGGTAATTACGGCATTTTTTCTTATGACGGCAGTATTTGTTACATATAGTTTATATAAGCTGCATAAACACAAAATAGCTACTTTTATCTAGGTATCTGAACCCGATTTCAAGACCACGCGAAGTCGCGGGCATAAGCTAGTGTTCTCAATTGGATATTGGCATAAACAACAACACTTGGCGTGGATGCGGCGTTTGATTATTTTTAGCAAACAGGCAATCTTGCATCTGCTTGCATTATTAATTTGTTTGTTTGTCGAAATAACAGCTTTAAATAAAACAAGCATTTGTGTACATAATAAGAAAGTTTATTTACATCCAATTTACACCTACAAAGGCTTAGAAATTACTATATAACACTACGTATAAAAGTGGATTTCCACAAAATATAAAATGTTTGAACTTAAAATGACGTTAATTATTCAGTTAAACAATACTTTTCATTAGGAATAGGCGTAAATGAGAGCAGGTTCTAAAAATAAAATAAAAATACCTATATCAAGTACACATCCAGGATTTATATTATAACCCACAAAATTATCAATGAGTTTCTACTGTCCCTTGTGTCACATAAGCAGTATTTGATTTAAAATACATGCATACAAGTATATATCCTGTATTTGAACACAACTTAAAAGACCGACAGATCTGCCTCGTATGATTTCATGCACCTATTATTGAAATAGATTCATACGAGTAGTAGAGAGAATTTTATTATCTATTCGTGATTTAATCTGCAATATTATGTACTATAGGAACACAGACCCGTATTCACTGTAGGTTAAAGACATAACTTTAGACATGTTGCGCAACTTTTAACATATTGTGCTAAAAGATATCGCGGGATATTTATTTCCAAAGGAAAACAAGGCTATAATATATAGAACATAAATCACATTTTTATTTGTTCCTTAACCAAAAATATTTTTTTATAAATCTGTCGCATCTTCCCAAAATCAAGTGTACATTTCAAAAACAGAACCATATTAAAAAATACCGGGTAAAAACATGCTATGATTACAACTTAGTCCATAAATGTCATTAAAATTCTATAAAAAAATAAATAAGCTCAATTTTGTCTTCACACTCAACAGTCGGGTCTCATAACAAACTTCTATTTCAAGAACCCAAGGCGTACTTATTTTGCGTATCCAAACGTTTCAGAGCCAATAAAAGCATGGTGACAAAATCTTTGCGCCGTGATAAGCTCGGAAAAATTAAAACAATCAATTTGAGAAGAAAGCATAATTTTCTTCATTCTGTACTTGGCTATGACTTGTTTTTACGAAAAGTCGGTGTAACAAATCGTCATAACGATCGGCGACGATTATAATGCGGCGATTGACTTCAAAAATATCCATATTCCTTGTTCAAAAATTGATCAATTTGATTGAGAAGTAGCATGTTACGCAAATGACGACATCGATACTTTTGATCGATACATCGATCTTTCTTTCTTTGAATTTATTAATAGCATTAGGTAAAAGTGCACATACTAGTTTAAACTTTTGATTTAGTTTACAATTCTCAAGCTATTGTTTCACAGCACTGGTTTTTTTTACATATAAATTATTATTTTTTATAGCCATTATTTTTCCGTTCTTAGTTGTAATAAACATATGCGGCAGTTAACATGAATCGATCTTGCTTGTATATTGTAATGTCAGTAAAATATTTGGAGAAAATATTGCAAGCCAAAGTGTGGCGATTGGCACCACTTTATTATTACTATGTGAACACGATACCCTGCGTGAGTTGGGCTCAATGCACATAAGACAAAGATTAAATAGCAAGAGAAAAGTAGTGTTACACTAGTTACATAATTTAAGTGTTACAAATAAAATTTGCGGGACATGACTTATTGACCGCCGTACTACTGTGACAACTCCAGCGCCATTGTACAGTCAAATTGTAAAAAAGTCACGCATACATTTTTTTGTGTGTGTTTTCAATGAATACAGTGTATCATTAAAAGTGGCCACTTCAGCGCTAATCAGGCCTAAGGCTCACCAACATGTTTTTTTTGCAACATTTTGCTTATTACGAAATCTAAAATGATCATTTCGAGTTCGACATTTCGTTGCATATTATGCACAAAATCGCATTTCTATATCAGGCTTCAAATATTATAAAATTCAGATTTTGGCTAAATTAAATTTTAAATCTACGTTATAAAATAAAATAATTTTCTTCTAGTAAAATAAAATTTAATAACCAAAATGTACATCACTAGCTTTCCTATACTTACACTACATTGACACGACATTATGTTCAAATCAATAACGTTTCACTTCAATAGACAAAAGAGCATGCCACACACAAATCATATCCGTGATAAAATTAGCAAACTTGTTTTTTTTTTAATTTCCATAAGTGTTGATAACAAAATATACGACCATCAATCTAACTACCCTAAAAATTTTAAAGAGCATGCTCTGCTATCGTAATGTTATTTTAAATTTCTAAATATCGCTAAAAGAATGCTTCGAAGCTTTTCCTTGCCTAATAATTTTAATGTGTTAATGAATTTAGTAAATTTTGACGACTATTTAAATAATTTATTCACAGTAATTAGACAGATAACACGAAAAGCCAATAAATTTAGACATTGACAAAAACATTCAACTGTCGTTTTGTTGTACAAACCACAATAAAAAACATCAAATTGAGATCTAATTGTACTTTAACATTTCTAAAAGTCACTGTACATCACGTATATATTTGTTATATTCAAGAATCTACTTGTATACAAAATGTATCAGCGTTTTTTTCATAAGAATTCGATTTCATTAGCGAACCTTTAACACCAACCCTGAGACTATTCGTTCTCATTCGAAATAATAAAAAAACTCAAACTAAATCACATGTTGCACGTTCCGATAGGGTGTTGTTTTTGGAGTAAATAAAAAATACATTTATTATATAAATACCTATAAATAACATCATAAGAATCAAGTTTCCTTTCATTTCATTTTCGCGTGATTTTCACATGGACAACTGTGCAGTGCTTTGCAAATATCATAATATATTTTTATTTATATACTCAGGTACATGCAGGATCACTGTGCTTAGTTGTTTTATGTAGACGTTCAAAAATTAAGTAAACTGTAAATAAGTACCCGCTGTAGGTAAGCATCAGAACAATACAAAATAATTATTATATACAAAATTCATTCAATAAGAAAAACTTCATTCATCTTTAACAGCAGCACTTTTAACACCTATTTTCTTAAATATATTTTGGTAAATTCAGACATTTTTCACAAAGACACAGTGATTACGAATACTCTTATGTTATAAGTATCTGCAATATTTTCTTCATATTATAGTTGATTCAATCGTTGGCACATAGTTAATTGTGATATTCTTTCTTTCACTCTCAGTGTCATATTATCTTGAATAAACAAAGAATAAATAAATTCACGTTAATTGACACTTAGATACGATCGCTTGGAGACCGGAACTTTTTCGCTTACACGTAGTATAATTATGCATTCTTAGTAAAATTCAATTAATTTTGTGCTTTCAACAATTTCATCAATATGGAATCAATGTACTTGAATATCACACAGCAGGACACATTAATTTAAAATTTCCTATTGACTAAACATATTAGCCATTATATTCGAATTTTCTATCACTCATTCATATATTTTCATAGATCAACATTACATTCGTCAATTCTCGTATTTTCAATAATAAATATTACAAATAACAGTATTTAAATCGACACAATCAACATGACTTTTACTACACAAATATTGGAGACAAATTGTTTTCAATGAGACCAATATTAGTCAATATTTTCGATCGTGTTAAATTCATAATTTCATTCATTCGGGGATGGACCCTGAACGATATTTGACGATATCCTTTTATGTTACCTGCTCGCATTGCTATGAGAATGCCGTGCCGTTTTTGTGCGAGGCTCTGGTGAATATGATCTCTTCGTCGTCGGCGTTGATGCTTTCGGCGGTGGTGAGAGCGACCGTGTCACTGTGTACTACGTGAGGGGACTCGTTGAATTCGTCTAGTTCTTCAATGCCCGCTGTAAATAAATTCATACAAATTAATTTAACAAACAACCAGTCTACAATAGCGTTTAAAATATCTATGAAGAAACTATATTATAAGTCCATTGAGTATTTTAAGAAAAAAAAAACTATGTGATCGGGTACCGATGCTGACACCAAATTTTGTGGTCTGTTTGGATGTTTATCTGTTGAAGCTTCACGACAAAAGTACTTAATAGATTTAATTGAAATTTACCAAAAATGTGTATTGGAAACTGTGTCAGACTTTAAGCTATAAATTATCACGCTATATGTTATGGGGATGAGCAGCAAGGCAACATAGATAGACACACACCCGAAAAAAGTCACATACAAAGTGCTAGCAAAGTAATATAAATATATCACTAAATAAAGAACGATGCTATCTCAGTGCAGAAAGTAGAAAAGGCACTTATAATGACGTAGAGTAAAAGTGTACTAACTTCTATAGGCGTTTTCAGATAAGACTGTATCTCGACTAGACTAGATTATACTAATATCACAGAATAGTACAGAAGGAGCATTTCGCATGAATAATTTAATATTTGGTATGAATTAAGTATCTCGCGGGTGTGATTCATCAGACCAATTCTCTATGACAAAACCACAGGGCAGCTTTCATAGAAAGTGCATAACGGGCGAAGTAATATATACTCTCGCACATGAATAAAAGGTGCATTTTTATTCGTTACGAGCTCTTAGGTCTCTGTACATTAATAAGAACCGAATACACATCTGCGCCAACGTAATATGAACGTTAGCAGTGTTGTAAGTAGGTTTCAATTCGAATGTTTGCTATCAGACTTTTTCTTCTGTACTTGTACTAATTTCTATTCTGTTAGCACAGAAGCATAATAAAAAGCTGAAGATTTTCGTTTGTTTAAACTCACTAATCTCTGAAACTACAAGTAGGATTTGAGAAATATTTTTTGACTTGACAGCCCTATTCTTAAGAAAGGACTATAACATCACGCTATGACTCATAGGCCGAGCAAAAAGAAATAGTTTGTAGCAAATCTATTAAGGTTTCATTAATGTATGCTTCAAATGCTATCGGACATGAGGTCGTTTCCATTACAACGTTATGTTCCACGATAGATGGAGGGCTTTGATAAATATAAAGATAAAATCGCGCGTTAAGAACGAAAAGTTGATAGCAATCCAAAGTACTGGCTCCGAATAAGCCGGTCTTCAGATATCTATGATTAGTTTTATTGAACTCTAGATTATAGTTCCATCAATAAATTAACAGGATTTAGGTTAACAAAATTTTCAAAACATTTAGGAACATAGGTACCGAAAGACATTACAAAATAGTTAGTAAAGATAACAGCATAAGGCCAAGGTATGTTTACTCTTTGAACGCCTACACAGGCCTCAAACACAAAAAATAAGGTTTAATTTTTTTTTTCATTACAGTGGTTTTGGATGAAAGCGCTTACATATTAATACTGTAATAAGAAAGTGAACAAGTCTTTAATTATATCCTCTCGAACTTCTTGCTGATCACTACCATCTTAATAACCAGCTAGGCTGTAAAGACGGCTGTAACAACATGATTTTATTGCCGCAAAATTAACTGAATACGAACAATGTTACGATAAGCACAATATCTATAGACTACAATGTATTTATAATGCATTACGATAAGTTCAAACATTGAGACATTCCACTACCTATGTAGAGTGATTTGTTATATTTCATGTCTAACTGTTATTGATACGCTTAGAATAGTTACTTAGTATCGAGGCTTGGACTGCGGAATTTAAAAGCCCTTTGCTATCAACCTCAGGTTGAACTCGCGTATCGACCCAAGGTCGCTCGATATGCATGAATGTCAAAGGAGTCGTATTTATAGCCATGCATATCTCTAAACTTATTAGCGGTTCACACCTATTACAAGTACTTATTCACTAAAAGTAATTATAATAAAAGAAGCATATGTGTACAGAAAACTTCTCTGTACGTACTTATAATGTACACATACAACATACACTGGACAAAGTTAGCGATTGATCAATTTTAAACCTTATTACATAACGCAATAAGGTTCAAATTGGTCAACCGCAAACGTTGCATACTAAGGATACACCAGAAATTACGATAATATCTAAGTGCAACAAGGCAACCTCATTTTGCCACTAACATTTGTAACGTTAAGTAATAAGTATGTACTTTAAAATAGGTTAATGACCGCCACAAACAAGTTACTTATCAAAAATCTATCGTCCTTCATTGCCAGTACCTTTGTAATTAGTTCTAGTTAATTATTCGCATTTTATTCATACCTGTATAGTCAGAGGGCGCTAGTAATAAATACTGTTCTGAGCGTGTCGGCCATAGCAAGTGCGCCATTACGCAGAACGCAAGACAGTCGGCTGAATATGTGATACCTGGAAATAAAATAGATTTTTCGTCAGAGTGGATTAGATTTTTTTATTCAGAAATACTAAGTCTACTAAGGCTCGTATGTAATAGGAATGAAACTTAATTAATTAAGTTTTTGTCTTGTTAGTCGAATGATTTCGACAACCTATTGATCAGTTTTAGAATGCATTAGCTTGGGCCTAATAATGACTGCCTTGGAATAATGATCGTGTGTTATTTGTCTAGACATGCATGCTGAATTGAATAGGTACATTTATTTAACGCCAATTAGCAAGTTCAAAATGAAACGAAAACATTAATTCTTAAAAGCTGGGCTGTTGAAATAACGAAATTTAAAATTTTCTATAGCTATCAATAAATTACAAATAACTTTATGATTTTACACGACTCGTTTCACAAACGCGTCAGTTAATTGCCGATACGTGACCAGAAATTATTCGGCCAATACGGAACCGTGACAATTTTAACGAGAGCGCGTTATATAGTCCGTGGCCGTGGCGTGAAGAAAACTACTTTCGCAATTCCTAGGTACACATAAAATTACTAACAGAAATTATACCTTACCTAGCACCTACATCTAACAAAAAAATGCCTAAGATGACCTTGTAAATTTACTATCATAATTAGAAAAATACCTGGGGCCTTACAATGACGTGCCAAAACAAGATTATTTTCGTTATGAAAAAGAGACGGAGCTATACGACGTTAGTAGCTGTGTCACGCTCTCAAACTTGAATAGTGATTGCAAAAACACGTGGTGGTACAGCCCCTGATAAACCTTATATTTAAAACCATGTCATTAGTACTGCTTTCCAGTAGCAAACAAATTGACTCGCTACTAAAGTGAATGTAACTGGTGAACAAAAAAAAACTTATGCAATGTCGCTGGGCTGCGCTTACATAACGATAAACTTGTTGCACTCACCTAATAAAAACTTGAACCTCCACAGAGGGCTGATCTGAAGCGCAATGAGCGCAATAATCGGCAAGTACACGAACCAGACGAGGCTTGAAGCGCCGAAGTGTAGTAAAAAATTAAGCTTCGGCATATTGTGTTCATACATCATCGTGTACCGAAGTTCGAGAACGAACCAAGTCATTATCGCTACACGCAAAGCGAGGATCAACCAGCCAGGCCATGTTTGGTATTCGTCTATCTCTTCTATAATATCCACTTCAGTCTACAAATTAATAATTACACTTTAACAATACAATGTTTAAAGGTACCTATTAGAATGATTTCCGTGACAATATAATAAGATTGGTTATTAAACACGTAGGCAAACGTATTGTATAAAATACGTGAAGCATGCTTATTGAAATTGTAGGTATATTACATTAAACAACACTATATTATAAAAATGTAAAGTGAGATAAACCTCATTTAAACAGAAAATAAACTATAATTTTATTATTCAATTGTAGTTTAACATAATGGCTTTAAACTATGATACTCACTGTATTCCAAACATATAGAAGAATATGGACAATTCCATAGGCAAGCCAGACTCCGAAAACTAGTGGTTTGTATGTGAGCTCCAACCTAGTCACGGCCCAACCTTTTGCTAACAAAAGTAGGAGCAACATGAACAGTGTCTGAAACATAATAATTATATATATTATTCTACTAGCTATGGCCCGCGGTTTCACCCGCGTCCTGAGGGGAACTGCATCACACACCCGGTTATAAACCACCCAATGTCCTTCCTCAAGGTTCAAGCTACCTCTGAACCAAATATCATCCAAATCAATTCAGAAGTTTTAGTGATAATGTCACAAATAAACTCACATTTGCATATACAATATTAGTTAAGAATTTCAAGTGCAGTTTTATGGCAGATAGGTAACAACAAGTATTTATAGTATTGCAGTTAATCATGGAATGCATAGTTAATAACTAAAGTTGTATGAACAAATAAAACAATCATTTTAAGATTTAATAGTGTGATATTCAAGTACTGTGTGTTAGAAATATTGATTTATTGATAAAAGTAAATAAAAGCAGGAGATATTGGTAGTCTAACCTCATCTGATAAAGGACAATTGTTTGTTTGAGTAATGAGATAGTACTTGCGTGAATTAGAGGAAATAAGCAGCTTTATTGTCCTTGCCTAGCACTGACATATAAAATGAGTTGATGATGATGATAATAATAATAGTTTTACAAGGAAAACATCATTTTAGGACAGGGATACCTACTTAATAAGCAGCAGACCAATGTATATGCATTAAATTGATATGACATAAAATGCTATCTGTATTAAAATATTCAATGAAATGCAAGATTTATTATGAAAACAACCATCAACTGTAAATTACAACTTACAACTATGTTACTTGGCAACAACATAGCTTCAATAATACCATTCGCAGCTGTTTCTTTAGGTGAACTAACAATTTATTTTTTCTATAAAACATGTATTTAGAGGACCAAATAATCACATAATATCCTACATTAAACTGGTATGGATAATGTTGAGAAACACACAAATAAATAAAAAGCTACTTATCATGAGCCCAGTAATCATCAGTCAGGTCAAGTATGTGTATATATGATGTGTGTATATGTGATAGGGAGAGAATATCTAGTGCAGTGGGTAAAATTAGTGGTTCAGAAGTAAACACATGGAAGGTCACAACTAGCAAGCTTGTTCCTAAAAAGAGTATGCATAACTTTTGTCACTCACTCTGCTCATAATATCTAAGACATCCCCAGCAGCAGCCAGCCCAGCAAATCCTACACCATCAACCGCAAACTTCACAGTATGCAGCACATTGAAGCATAGAGCAATAAATTCCAAGACAAGGCTGAATGTGAACAACTTTGTCACTGGATGCTTTTGTGTTCTGAAATTAAATAGTTCATTCACTGACTATGAAGTTCCGTGTTTAAATTCAAAGCAATATGCATATCAAAATATAATATTTACAGCAATACAATGAAAAGATATATAGGTAGTAATATGAAGAATATATTGTTTAGTTGAAAACCTTATGAACTGAAAAAGCTCTATAGATATTGCTTTCATTAACACAAAAATTCACAGTAATACATAAAATACTGCTTACTCTATCGATTTAAAAGTTTTGGAGTGAAAATCTCTGAAATGGTATTAATTAATTTAACATGATTGTGTAAGTAATAAACATTTAATTATAAAAAAAAGGATATATAATTGTAAAATCTCACCTGACGGCATATATCTGTACTGGCAACAGGATAATATAGCATAGCCAGAATACCAGATAAAGCTCCAGAGTATTCTGCCTGTCAAATGAGAACTGGTATAACAATGTGTTGTAAAACGATAAGTTTGGACTTCCATTGACCAGCCAGAAATCATAGTTAATAATCTGTGGTATTTTTGTGAGGGTTTTGTTGTCTTTAGAGGGTGCTCCTGTGTAGTGGTGCCAGGTACAAGAAACCTCATCTAGGTAACATGACACCATAGAGACATACCAAAACCTGAAAAAAAAAATGTAGTTGGAAATGTAACAGCTGCAATTGCAAAATGTAGGAAGGCCTTTATATGAAGCAAAGTTAGGTTCCAATATCACAAAGAACAAAAGATTATGTTAAGAGGGACATTAATTTTGCTCTTTTAAATTAATATTAATGCTTGTCACTAACTGTTGTTTATGTACTAAAACAGCAGTTCATAAGAGGTAAAATATTAAGAAAACATATCCAATTAAAATTTACCTAACAGGAAAATTTAAGACTAGAACCTATCAAAGATCTTTATATGTTTGTGTAGTATATCCAATTTACCTTGGTTGTCCAGAGTTTTGAATAACATAAGTAAACTGATTCTTCTTAATCACATTCCAAGGTGTGTCTTCATCAATACACAGGCTACCTTTCGGGCATGGTATTCTTCTAAACAAATCTTGACCATATGCATTACATTTAGGATGGTATGCAGTTCCATTCAAATTTTGAAACATTACTTGACATGCTAGCTCTTTATCAACAATATCACGATTATTGTAATAATGTAGAAAGTGGCCTCTGTCTAATACAGCAAATGTTATAGGGTATTTGAATTCAACATTCGCTGTTATGTTTCCGAAAATATATCCATATGTTTCCTTTTGAAAATGTATATCTGTCTTTTGGAATCCAAATTTAACTAAGAACTTGAAAAATTCATTTGTAGAAAATTCTCCCTTTATATGTGTGGACGACACAAATATAAATAATGTAAAAAATATTAATACACCAATTTTGATACACATTTTGGGAATCGGTTGCTTGTTGGAGCACAAAAAAATAACATTTCTGTGATACACTCAAGACATTTTCAATGTTTTCTCTTCGCTTATTTCATCTCTGAATTATTAACTACAACAGTACATAACATTTAAGTATTTGCGTTAATTTCACTGAGCACAAGCAGGAATGAAAATAAAAAACATTTTTGATTTAGACAGACGTATGTAATTTACAAGACAGTAGGAGTCCAGTTGCCATTGCCACCCGTTTTTTTACTGTATTTAGTGTTACCAATAATACCAACTAGTGAAGATTACTTTCTCCCAATGGAGAGGAATAGGAACCCGAACTTTTTATCACGACAGAGGGCGCATAATCGATGGTTCCATATTTTTTAATTACAGCTGTTAAATCCTAAAGAGATTTGAAAAATACTATGTTTATACTGCATTCTTTTGGTAGCTTAGACAAATAAGCAATGCAATTCAGCCTTCTTCATACAACTATTCTCGAAAAGAAGTTGACCAAAATCGTAATGAAACTACCCTTCAGGCTGTGTAATGTATCAACATCTGCCTAGCCTTTTCCCAACTATATTAGGGTCGGCTTCCAGTCAAACCAGATGCAGCTGAGTACCAGTGTTTTACATGAAGCGTCTGTTAATCTGACCTCCAAAATCCAGTTAACGGGTAACACGATACCTGATTGTAAAACTTTCCAGCTTGTAACTACCCGTGACGACTATGAAAGATATACAAATGATCACCGAGTCCAAACTGCTTAACGTGCTTTCCGAGGTACAGAGGAGTTTTGGTATGACAAGGATGGTCACCCATCTACAAACCGACCACGCCTAGTGTAGCTTACACTTTGATCAAATTGCGGCTACTATTTAGCCACGCTGAGTGCAATTTTAAATTGAAGCACTATCCAATAAACATTCTTTCAATTAATCTTAAGTAAGAAAAAGTCTATAACGACGCCATCTACACTCACTTTTGAGTGTTCCTTCCCATCATCTGCCTAGCCTTTTCCCAATTATGTTGGGGTCGGCTTCGAGTCTAAACCGGATGCAGCTGAGTACCAGTGACATGGAGCGACTGCTTAGCTGACCTCCACAACCCAGTTACCGGGTAACACGATACCCCTTTATAAGAAGCAGTCTATAACGACGCCATCTACACTCACTTTTGAGTGTTTCTTCCCATTACATTAATATAAACCGTTGAGAGTACTATCGATAGCGATAAAGTTAACACATCAATTGTATTATGTTTTATAACATATAGTATGTGGTGCAAAAAAAAACTATAGGTATACTGACACAACACAACAAGTAGTAGCAAAACTTTGCTAATGCATTGAAAAAGCAAAGCAAAGAATTGATTGAAAACATGATTACTAAAATGAATTGATTACTAAAATGTAAACTAGCTAGATTAGCGGTCTGGTGAGATTATATATATATGTAAGAGCATGTCTACGCTCCCTTGCAGCGTTACCAGTAATTCTAGAATACGGTGAGGTTTTTTTACTTACCCCAAAGTAAACTTACCTACAACCTTTTGATTTATTTGCTCTAGCAACATTGATTAGTGATGTACTATTTTGTTTAGTATGTTTCCTAATGTGCTTAGTAACGCTGGTAAAATGAACTAAATGTAAATTGACAGATTCGTATTAGAGTAAGGGTTGGGCTTGAGCTTAGTTTTGAGTCGATGCTCTTCATTCATTCATGGCTCATCTCTTGCATCTTTTTTTTTTAATTTTATGGCGATTTAGATAAGATAGATGGCGGACGGGTTTGGTGCTAGTGTTTGACTTTAAAAAAGGAAGTGAACGAAGTTTTATTGCGAAATTGTATAAAACATGGATTTAACTAACCCCATTTTCAGGATAAAGATGATATAATGTCCACAGACATGAACCCATATATAAATTAAGGAAGTATTAGTGCCATAGCAACAATCATCATACTCTTGCCCATTTCCTTTGTGATCTAGATACCTCTTTTTCGGACTGTAGTTGAAGATTTCCCGTGTTTTGACCGGTTGTGTACATATAAACTCGGTATAAAAGTGTTAGTTGTTGTATATAATGTTTTTTAAAGTGAATCAATTGGTTAGTTTCATCGTAACCTCGAACACGGAAGTTTTGTGATCTAGCCGCATAAGAAGCAGAATATCTTTGGCAGATGTGTTAGCTAGTGTTGACTTTACCATAATTATTGATGAACAAATACAAAATCTCATTATGCATGAACATTGAGTACTGATGATGAAATAATGGTTGAAATAGGCGCTCCTCAAAAGTCCGCCGAAGAGAGTTTGGAGAATGCCGATTGGTATTGGGGTGATATCACTCGGTAAGTTTATTAAATCGTGTTTAGTTGTATGTAGTAATTATAATAAAAAGGACATGTAATGTAACATAAATTACACATTATGTCCTAATATTACATCTCACAGTGTCAGATTTGCATGAAAACTACTACTTAAATAAAACTTAACTGCACATTTCCGCCCCTTAGACAGTCCTCTGACCAATTAGGACATTACATGAAGAGTGCTGTTAGTTCAGTTAAAAATCTGGGTTGAAGGACAAGTGTGTCAAACCTGTGGCCTTCAACCCAAATGCATATCAGTCCAAATGTAAAATTTAATAGTCACTTACAAAGTCGTACCATGACATATTGTGAAATAATTCAAGTAGCAATTCATGGGTCAAGTAAAAACATTCATACATAGTTGCATACCATTTTTCAGCATTTCATTTCAGCAGAATTCTCATTGGCATCACAATTTTTATTTTGGAAAAGAAACATCACTTTATGGCTTAACATAGGTTATAAATAAGATTCATGTTGGTGATACTCTGATTTATTCATCTTTTTCTCATTGCATGTTTAATGTTAATTCCAGAGATGAGGCCACAGAGAAACTTCGGGACACCTGTGATGGCACCTTCCTGGTGCGCAACGCATCTAACAAAGATAGTGGTTATACTCTGACAGTGAGAAAAGGGGGTATGAACAAACTTATCAAAATCTATAACCATGAGGGGCGCTATGGGTTTTGTGAGCCTTTTGATTTCAAGTCAGTGGTGGAGCTTGTTAGGTTCTACAGTGAATTTTCACTGGCTCATTGCAATAGCAGCCTTGACATCAAGCTTATGTACCCACTGTCCAGAAAACGGGATAACGATGGTGGAGAAAATATGAGTGATGATACCTTAGAAACTAAATTTAAGGAAATTCACAAAAAATATGTATTAAAAACTAAAGACTTTGAAGTTCGCTCCTACAAATATACAAGGTTACGGGAAGAAGTAACTATGAAGAAGACCGCGCTAGATGCCTTTACAGAAACTGTTAAAAAATGTGAGGAACATTTAAAATTACAAGAAAAAATGCAGGCAGAAGTGCAGCCACATGAGAAGAATGCTGTATTAGAAAATAATAGAAATTTAATTTCAAGACTTCAAAAGCTAAAGCAAGCCCAAATAGCACTTAATGATATTTTGAGAAATACAGTCACAGCTCAACTGCTTCTTGAGAGAGAGATTGCTAAACTGAAGTCAGATGTCACAGATCTCTATAAAATCAAAGACCGCTATAAAGTGTAAGTAATATTACTATAATTTCTGATTAAAATAAATTGTCATTAATATTTTTCTATTTTTGTAACTGAACATATTAAACATTTTCCTATCACAATAACAACTAATTGGTAGTATGATAGCATATCATACAAAGTATTACAATTAATCCTTAATATTTTAAACTACCCCAATTGGATCTGGGACCATGTGTTTTTGCAATCACTATTCAAGTTTGAGAGTGTGATACAGCTAATAACGATAGCTCCGTCTCTTTTTCATAATGAAATTAATCTTGTTTTGGCACGTCATGGTAAGGCCCCTGTAGTCTGAATAGTATGATACAAACTTGTTACATTATGAATATCCTGTTACTTTGAAACCACTTGATGGATTAGGATGCAATAGTCCATTTAGGTAGAACATTTTATTGAGGAAGTCATTATACATATTAATATTCATCTTCAGCCAATGAAACTCTGAATGGTAGCTATTCATATTTAAATTATTAATTGGAAATTGGTGTATGTGTCATAAAATATTTCTATTATAGGTTAGGACCCAGCATTACGGCAAACTTTAACAATGCTATGGGTTCAACAATCATAATGTAATAAGCTAAATATGAATAGTAGAAGGAAAATTTAGGATTTATCCTGACCTTACTTAAAGGTTTATCTATGCTATAATATTCATTTCATTTTAATCATGTACCTACCTATAAAAGTAATGCATGAAACATAGACTTTTAGACTTTTAAAATATAAAAGTTTAATGAGAGGAACCACTTTAAATTACTTTCTATAGGCTTTTTAAATATATGTTTATTTTATAAACGATATTACGAAATATTCTGTAACAACTACCCTACCTACTATTGAAATAGAATTAAAATTATTAAAAATTACAAGTGATATAATATAAAAAAATATATAATTTTCATTACAGGTGGCTACAAGGAAGAGGGAAAACAGATGAGTACTTGCATTTATTAGAAGATGACAATATACATAAACTCGAAGAGTTGTATGCTCACCGAGAAATGATTAGTTGGAATGTTAATTGTACGAGAGAGATGGCAGAAAAGCTCCTCACGGGGAAACCTCAGGGTACATTCCTAATTCGGCCTAATTCCACTGGTCAATTAGCATTATCAATTTGTTGTAACAACATGGTCTATCATTGTATTATCTTTACAACTGAACGAGGCTATGGATTTGCGGAACCCTATAATGTTTATGAGTAAGTTTGTTTCTGTTTTTATATTTTGCTAATATTGTGAAAACAATTTACATTTGCTTTTGTGAATGTTTTCTTTTTTGATACAAAATCATGAAGCACCTTTATATCATTAATTTGCCCAATATGTCACCATATTTAATTAAGCTACCCTTTTTTTTCGGATGGGAAATCATCAAATAACCCCTCTCACCGTGAGTGGTGCGGAAGAGAGTGTCAGACTTACTGACTTAAACCCGTCCATGTTCCCGAACCGAAACACTTTCGAGTATTTTCCTACATCAACAAAACTCCCTCCTCTGGCTCAAAACTTAAATGAAAAGTGCCTAGTAACCTTTGGTGTGTTTTTTTCCAGAACTTTGAATGAGCTTGTACTACATTACGCTGTTAATTCATTAGAAGAACATAACGAACAATTAAAAACAGAATTGAAGTACCCAGTAAACGCGCATCTTGTGAAGAAACCTGAGAAAAAACAATGAAACGGTTAATGCAAACAGAAATTGTATTTGCCAGTTTTGTCTCCTATTTGTAGACATAGGTCTTATGACGTTGAGACCTTATTACTAACGGAAGCTGAAGTAAAAATTACCTTCTTGTGACCTTCAAGTTATCAACGATTAAGTAATTAAAGGATAAACTACAGAATCAGGAACTTTCCAGCTTATGATGATTCAGAACAAGTCTAAGGAATGCCTATCAACTACTCTTGATTGTTTACTAAATGTACTGTGAGGGAACATGAAAATACGACAAGAAAGTATTTATGTACAGGAAAGTAATGTAAGTTGATATTTCCGTGTTTTTTATAGCTTTAGTGTCGTTATAATATGATCAACCAATTATTGTACAAATAAAATGCTTTGGTACCTATGTACATTACGGTACTTACCATAATTATTATTTTAGATTTGTGCACAATAACTTCGATTTGAAAACTGCTTTCTATTGATATGGTTTTATTTTTATTGTGATAATATTGTGATAAAACCAAAATCAGATTAGAAATACCGGTTTTATTGTTTTATGAACATTGAAAATGATTCACAGGAGCTTTTAAGAGGTTAGGATACTCTGCTGTAAACATATTTTTATATTTGTTGTATTTTACAAAGAAAAGTGTTCTTTATTAATAATTGATGTTATAATATTGATTGGGGCCTTTACGGATCGGCAGCAATGGCAGAAGGATATGAATAACAGCTGATTCTAAATTGGAGACTGTTGAGAACAAAAGTAAGCTCTCAGTTAAATTTCATAATGAGTCTGCATCCTTATGAACACTTACCTGTGTGATGATAAGCGTTGAAGTATTAAAAATAGATTACTATCTCAAATGGCCTATACTAATGTATCTTGTCACTTCAATTGCATAGGTGCAGACTTAATACATGCAAAGTTCTCTTAGAGATATGTATATTATGTATGTGATAGTAACGAGTAATGAATAGCGTTTTAGTTTTGGTATTTGTGTATATTATGTGATTGATTTTTGTTACATTGTTTTTGATGGGTTATTGTGATGTGAGGTTTCAAATTATTCCAAATTGATCATTGATATATCCTTTAAAATAGCTTGTCGATTTAATCACCTGCAGGATTTTAAATGAATCAGCAGTGTTATATTTTTCAATAAAAAAAATAGTAGGTACTTAATTTTTCATCAAAATTTTATATTTAGTTTCCAATGCAGAGTTAATCCTCAAGAGATCCCGGTTTTTTTTGTGTGGCAACTCGCAGGTCAATTTAGAAGGTTGTCGACTGCTTAACCGGCCTTGCCTGTGAAGTGCCTTAAATGAATTTAAGGCCTCCAGCCAGGGGTTAACTTACAAAACTAAGCGACTACACGCTAAGGGCACCCCCTAGTGGGGTACGGGCCTCGGCTTAGGGCGTCGCTGGGGGAGGACAGCAAGAGATCCCGGGCATTGACGCATACTTATGTACAACAAACCAGCACACGAATGTACGATAGGCCCCAGGCTGGTCAACGCACGCAGGGTTGTGTTAACAAAACCTGTCGTTCTTTTGGGTAAATTGTAACTAAATAACCATGTTAGATTTTATATACACAAGCTGAAAATCATTTTTATACGTTCAAATCGCTTAAATGTCCTGTAGGTAGGGTTACCATATCTCAGGATTTGTCCTGAGATTACAGGAATTTTCGACTTTTCTCAGGATTGCGGCCGGATTTTGCAAATCTCGTGAAATCTCTGGATTTTCAATAAAACACAGGTTACATTTTAAAGATCTCTTTAATTAAAAATTAAACCAACTAAAATAATCTTCTTTCGGTAACAATTAAAAGTTAAAATCAATACTTATTTATCTAAGTAAAACAAACTAAAAATAATCTTCTTTTGGTAGATAAGCGCTTTGAGTGCGATGTGCAAGTTGCAACGCGTGGCGTGAGCTAGATCCGCAGTGTATAAAACGATAATAATACGTTTTTGAGAGAAAATTCTCAAACTGTATAAAATCTCAGGACTTTTCCATAGTAATCAGGCCTTTTCTCCGGTCTTTTGATTTTTACATCTGGTAACCCTACCTGTAGGTGATTAATTCGGCATGCTGTATTTATATTTTCCGTACGTATACTGTGTCTGGTTGGGGAAGCCCCACCTAATAATTCCGTCAATATTATAAAACTAATATATTTAATTTATTGCTGAATAATAGGAATAATTTGGAAAAATACGAAATACATTTCGGCTATTTTCGAATATTGCTGATTTTTTAAAATAGAAAGTGGTAATGTTACATTATAAGAACCTGTTTTGATAATGCGCAATAGTCAATATTGTAATGTTATTTAAATAATTCGCTTTGTAGTAGTATCCACTGTTGAACTAATTTCAATAATTTTACATTTTCACAATTTACCGATAAATTCGCTTGGTACCTCTGTTGGTATTATAAATAGAACAGAACAGTTTTCCTGATAACTCGACAAGTATAATGATAATCCCAACTTGAATGTGGCATGTATTAAAGCAGGTACTTATACATATATATATATATTATAACCTACCTAATGCAGGTGATATGATAGGTAAATGTTTACTTGGCGCAAATCTATTAAAAGCTTTACCAAAACGAGTATCAAGTATTTATCTGTACTGTTTTATCGGCTCTATTGATTCCAGTAAAAACATTGATGGTATGATTTGCCACAGTGAATGTCTTATATAATTTCAGTGCGTTTCAGTACTGACGATTTACATGGAAGTGTGTTAATTCGTGTGTATTAGTGTGCGAGTCTCGTCAATTAATGTTTTTCACTTTATTTTCTATGTAACAATGTGTAAGAAAAGATGATATGATTGTATTGCTAGTAGATAGATTGTAAGTAGGACTAACCAATTCGTAAAATTTTATATTTATATTAATTTTGTTTTATTCAAAACTTATTATGTTCTGTAAACTGAACAATTTCCCACTTTGTTACAACAGATATATTTGGCAAAATATTAATTGTATTGGTAATCTCATGTATGTTATATGGTATTATTTCTATTTAAATTCAAAATAGAATTTGTAAAATATTGTATATCGATCGTAAAGACCACACGACAAAAAATTATGAAAAATCTGTTTAAGTTTATTTTTAAAAGGTTTATGATGATGAGAATGAAGGGAATGGTTGAAAGTTTATTTTCTAACTCGGTCTTTGACGTCCTCCCAAACTCTTCCTTATCACCTGCCACTGTGATAGACATTTGCTAAAATGGAACAACTTAACTAATAAATTAACCAAAACATTCCTGTGAATGTTCAGCAACCCTCACAAATAATTTGTCCATAAATCCAATATGTATTGACATATTGCGTTTCATATTAGCTAGGGCTCTAGTTTGTGAAGTCAAAATAAGTACCATGATAAAATTCTAAACGCCTATTGATAACTGATAAATAACACATGCTATAAGACAACGACGGACGACGAAGCAGCAGTCAACATCAAGAGACAGTGACTATGGAATTAATCATAGTTTAGATCCAATTCCGCTATATTTAAAACAAACGCTGTTGACTGATCTATTATTTTTGGCCTACAATGAATACTAATAGGCGATTTTCGATACTGGTCTTATTGAATCTTACTGAAGTAATGATAAATATTAAATCCACAGTAGTACTTATCTACTGAACAATCGAATGTGTATTTGACGATATCGTCAGAGGGATTGCTCCCTAATTTTGTAACAGTTTGTTCACCTAATTTTATATTTAAATCAGATTTTACTGCTAAGATATATACTTGAAAGTTTTCTATAGGTCACAGATATAACAAGTCTAACCCTTTCACTGCTCGTTTTAAATTACATTATTCTCGATTTTGTTTAATATGTTTTTACCGATACCCATTCAGTTTTGTATGATTGATTTTTACGTAATCAACGTAACGTCTTCGATCATAATCTCTAAAAACAAGATAAGTCCTTGCACGTGCAATAGCGCTGAAAGATATTGATCTTAATTAAAATGTAGGTACATTCTACATTTCGTCATTCATGTTAGTCGCATTCTTTTTTATTGTTTAAATAAATAAATGTCTTTATTAAAACATTTAAATAGTTAAACTTTTACTGTGAAAGGGTTACGATTAGGCAGTTTTAACACACAGAACAAATTTGAGCTTTATAAAAATTTGAAACACCGCTGCTTTATAAAAATTAGGTGAATAAATGTTAAGCTTTATGATCCAGGATTCTACATTTTGAAACTGTATATTGAAAAGTTTTTTACAAAATTAATAATATAATTTAGATTTTACATACATAATTTATATACCTATTTACTTATAAGTTTAAAGATTATATAAGTGAGATTATTGATCGCGTTATTTTTGTATTCGAGTCAATAATACAATATTATCAATATGATGCAAAATATCCTGAGTTGCAATTTTATGTAAAACTAAATATCATTAAATGATCTCAAGAGTGAATATAAACTTAAGGTAATTCAAATGTTTGTTTGATAGTTTTCTAGACATATAATAATATATAACTAAAGTCAATAGCAGCCAAATTGGAAAACTTGCATAAAATTAGTGAACACTCAGTCGCCATTTTATAAGTGTAATAGTAGAACGTTTTAATAAGTGTTAATAAACAAATTATCAATGATGACGGCTTTTTCTTCGCATAAATATCATTTACCAATGTAATGTTATATTACGTACAAAAAGTCTCGTTGACAAAAAATATTTCCCCTTTTGCTAGGATCGCAATGAGGGACAAAATTAATTATAGTGTCCATGTCGTAGCCCCGAGTTCATGCCTATCTCCACACTTTTTGATAACATACTTCATTAAAATCTGTTCACTTCAGAAGTTCAGCGTGAAAGCGAAATATCCTACGTCTTTTTGAACGACGCATTTGTTTGTAGTAGCTATGCTTATACAGCTTATCAATTAACTACGGAACCACTCCGCGCGGCTCGTCAATAAAAGGTGTAATGACCATACCATGAGTTAGTGTGGCATTTGTCTAGGGAATGTCCTAATAATAATGATGATTTCAACAAGAAACAAGTATAAATTTTTAAAACGTCAATTTATTGATCTCAAAATCAATCGTTCTTCAACTTATAAAATCAATACACATACACAGGAATGATAATTCTTACAACTGACGAACCGGAGTTAATTTTTGATGACACTCTATTTGAGTGACTGTTGTACATTTTGAAATAATGGTTATTATTATAAGCAAAACTTAATTAGCTTAATGTATTCAAAATACTAGTGTAGGATGTTTAGTTCGATTTTTTAGAATCTTTGGATGGAGAACGAGATCTTGACCGCGACATAGATCGTGCCTTGGAGCGCGAGCGAGAGCGGCTGCGGCTGCGGGAGCGAGAGCCGGAGCGTGGAGAGCGGGAGCGCGTGCGACGACGAGACCTCGACCGGCTGCAAATTTACAAAAGCTCATGTTAGAAAAAAATCTATTGCAGGTCCAGTATTGTGCATAACCTAATTTAGTATGAGAAAAGTACAAACTTTTAGTGAAACATCTATTTTCTTTTTACTAAATTACAGGTTACACACAAATAACATAATCCTATTGCTAATAAACAGGGCTAGACTTTATTAGATGCATAATTAAAGTTAACAACTGTTTATTAACAATAGTGTCCACTTCATGTTGGTTCTGCTCTGTATAACCCATTATTTGAGAAATACTATTGTGTATGAATCTTCTCATATAATGGGCCGCAGTAGAAGCTTAGGTTGATCTGTCCTCAATGCTTCACTTCTTCTGGTCTTCAAACATCTTCCGGATCGGCACTTAATCTATGTCTAATCGAAACATACTACCATCCTACTTAAAAAAAAAAATGACTGGCATAACAGCACAGGCTTTCTTTGAACACAAAAATGGGATAGTAATGTGTAACTCACTGAGTGCACGCAGTGATTACATTAGACGTGCGTTGCGACGCGCAGAACGAACTTTACTCTCTATGACGGTCTCGACAAGTGAAGTGTGCACGTAGGCTGTAGCTACGTAGTTCGCAGAGCGAGCGAAGTTACTGATGCGACCAACTCAATCGGAGTACACGCCGCGGAGTGAAAGCTACGTAGCGCAGACAATAAGAAGTGCAGACACTGACGAGTTCGTTCTCGGCGCACAGGCCAATGATAACCTATAACATAGTTATCATTGGTATAAGTGAGTCCAATACAGTGGAATGGAATCTTTGGCTTGTTGAGAACAATAGTTTAACAATCATTAACAAACCAGACCTTATATTGTTTCTGTCATTTGGTTAGGAATAGTTCTTTTACCTTAAAGATTCCATGCCAAAGGTAGGTTCCGTAACACACAAGATTTGTAAAGGGATTTCAATTGTCACCTGCGGCGGCGGCGGCGTGTGCAGTCCCGAGCGTAATGTCCTCTATCTCCGCAGTCATAACAGCGGTCGTCATATGGCCGAGGCGGCAGGCGAGACCTAGGAGGTGGTCCTCGGCCTCCATATCCTCGCCCGCCGTTGGACATCTCTACACGAGCGCGCCGTCCACATATTGTTCTTCCATCTAAACCACGTATCTATAAATAGTTGAACATTTTAGAGCAAGTTTTCGAGTTTAACCAAAATATTAGTCAATAAACAAAAAGTAACTTACAGCATCTTCAGCATCTCGGGGATCTTCGAATTCTACAAAAGCGAAGCCGGGTGGGTTCCTAGCTACCCACACATTCCTCAAGGGTCCGTAATATGAAAATGCATCTTCAAGTTCAGGCTTGCTAGCATTGTTGCCTAAATCTCCCACATATACTTTACAGTCACCGTAGCGTGACATTTTGTCCTGAAAAAACACCACGCAATTAAAACACCAGTAATTTTAATAAACTGGAAAACAAGTGTGGCTTTGGAAATGGAAGGACTGCGCGGAATGCGTAGGAAGTTGTTTAACCACTGGATTAGTGGAAGTACTAGAAAAAAATTCTTCAATTTATTTTGAAAGCAACTTTGACAATAATCGTAATGTATTTTGTTATTTAAATTACATATTTTAATAATTTACCCGCTATCAAGCAACACAATTGAGCAACACTTAATTATTACGAACAAAATGGCGACCAGACGCTACCGGAAGGATTTTATTAACTTTTTTTATTTTCAACTTTAATAGACATATCTATGATTTGAGTCTACTTATAGAGTAAGTAATACAGAACGCCAGCTATATTCTCGCAACAATTTGATGCGTTATGAAGCTAAACTTTTATTGAATGCTAGATTAGACCTGTATCTAATCTAAATATTATAAATTAAATTACTAGAAAATACTGCATTTTTATGTATAGTATACCGCAGATTTTATGTATAGCATTTGAAGCTAAACATGGTTGCACTGTACCTAATTTTTTATTTATTTTTTCATTCTTTTATTAAATGCATATTTTTCTAGTTTAATGATCTACCATTTCGGGAAGATCGTAATGCTAACTATTTCCATGTATTTATTAAAATGGGTCGCAAGGAGAAGCCGAGCATAAATCATAATCAGAGTAACTCGAGGCTAAAAAATTGCCTTGAATTGGCGGTAGCTACGTGTGTCAATTAGTATAAACATATTTTAACATTTGTAGTTTTGGTTCTATTTATATTAATCTAGCGCGCGTAAATTCGGCACTAGAGGCGGCAAGAGTAAGTGTCTTAGAAATGTTATATTAATGAGATCTTTCACTCTTTTATCGCTGATTTCTTCAAATTAGTGACGATTGTTGCAAATATTGGACCTATTTAGCCATTCTTGATTATTATGTCTGATATACTTTATAGCTCAATAAGTTATAGAGCTTTACACGAACTCGTTATATGCTATAGTAAAATGTATGTCAATTTTGTTTTAGAGTTATAATAATACACTATTATGCAATTATGATACATGAAGTACAGAATACTCATGATTTCAGTGTCACGGTGTTAACTCATGCTTCGCAATACTCTCGATATTACACGATTGTTGTTATATAAATTAACATTAATTAGGTTGACACAATATGAAGTCACTTATAGCTTTGTTTCTATCTTTTTTCTTGGTATCTTATCTAATACTAAAAGTCAGTTTGTTTGTTTGTTACGGTTTCAAGGTAAAAGGCTGAATTGGCTTGAATGAATGTAAATAGGTACGAAGATAGAGGGAACTCTGGACACGGTTATGGGTTTGTTTTTATGCGTGTGCTTCAAGTAGCTTCCTCAGGACGCGGGTGAATCCGCTAGTAAAGTAATAAAGCTGAATGGAAAAAGCAAAAGGGTATGTGGCTCAAAGCAATAATACCATTTGTTGACACTTTGATTTTACCACACCCCTATCAGGCTTTGCTTTGAACCCGTGAACCATATAATATTCGCCATACAAAAAGGCTTCATCTTTAATTGTCTATATATTGTTTTAAAATATATGGCAACATTGAAAAAAAAGTAAAAGCAATGTAGCGGACGGACGTCGTTGCGACTTTTCTTTCCGTCATGCAATAATTTTTGTCATTCATGAATTCGTCGATAAAAAATATTTTAGATGGTGTCACATACGTGAACATTAGTTGAAATATAGTTTTAATAATGTGTTAGTATTTCGTTTCGCATAGTTATTCTTCGTAGTTCTATAGGATAGGTGTGTGACAAGTAAAGTTCGGTAATGGTAATGGTGGCCATGTCATGAAAATCCCCACAGCCATGGATGATAGCTCCGTATCTCATCACAACGGAGGGCAAGTTGGATCTCAAATCGGAGTCAGTGTAAATAACAAACAAAATGACGAACCTAGCCAAAGTATCCAGTATTCAATACCGGGCATTTTGCACTTTATCCAACACGAATGGGCGAGATTCGAGCTCGAGAGATCACAATGGGAGGTGGACAGAGCAGAGTTTGAGGTGATTTTTTTTTTATTTTCTTTATAGTTATAGTAAATAATTGCTCGTTCATTGACACCAAACAATTCATGGCTTGAAATTTTGAATTTAAATTGGCGTGTCTTTGGCACCACACACTTTTACTTTACATTTGTAATTTTTGTATTATTCATTGTGACTTTTCAAAACAAATTATACTTCAACTTAGTGTGATATGTTCATAACTTAGCAATTTTATATTTTGATTTTTATTTATTTTAGTCTTATTTTGTAAATTCTTAGGTGTGCCATAGTTCTGAGTGCTAGTTAATCAGTGGATGAGATAATGTTTTGTCAGCACTTATTAGTATGGGAAACCTAATTGTATCTAAAAAGTGAAATTCTACAAATTATATTCTTATATATTCACTATTTGTGTTTGAATGTTAAAGCAAGAAAGTATTATCAGATTTTAACTGGATTTTTTAAGAGAACACCATTTTTTACCCGAATGCTGAAGGGGGACAATATTTTGTTGTTAATTAGTCATGCATTTTAACTTTTTGTACATTATTTTTAACCCTGCTTGTGACATTGTGTAACTGTAAAATTGGAATTACTTTGTTAACTATTAGAGCACTATTCAAGAATTTGTCATGTTAAGTGTGATATTTTAATATTGCAGTTGCTTGTGTTACAAAAAAGTTGCCTACTTGTATATATTTTAATTGGATTTAGCCAAATGACAGCTGTACTTAATGAACAATTCAACATGCTAAATACAATTGAATAATTTATTAATGTTTTGCAATATTTTTTTTATTTTATTGTTGTAGCTTAAATCTGAAAATGAGTTATTTTGAATTCTAATAGGATTCCTAGCTGTAAACATCTACAATGTATATGTAGATGTAGGTTGCACTAAAACATATTATATATATGGTTACTTATACATGAAAAAAGAAATTAAATTTAAGATTTGTCAAAATGCATGTTATTAACTTAATTATTTTGCTATTATTTTATATTTTTCATCATATGATTTATTGTATCATTACTTAATTATTATATCTTTGTCTTGAGACTACGAAAATCTTAAATGTGTGCAAATATAATATGATAAGTTTTGTGAGATACATAAAAGTATAAAGTATTAAAGATATCAGGTTTGATGCAACCAACTAATAGACTTACTGAAGTAATTCTATACATAATTGACAGTTGGTATTAAGATCTGACTTTTAAAATGGCTTGAAAATGTAAATATGATTAATCTTAGTTAACACTTCTTAAGACACTTATTTCCCTAACATTTATATGTTTAAAACATTGTGTCCAACCACTTAAATGCTTATACTGTGTATATTACATTAAGCAGATCTATCAAGTAATATTTAATTTGTTTAAGAGTCAGTCAGACTTTTGTTAAAATAAATATATTGTAAGAAAGTATCATACAATAAGAAGTTTGTGAGAATGGTTGTCCTTATAACCCCAGAGCTTAGCTGCTCTGCAAGATGTTTTTTCCCTGTTACCAGGTATTATAATAGTGATAGTCAGATATTAGGCAAGATCATTACCTTTACTAAGTTGACTATTATACTGACATCTCTACACACCATTTTGTTTATTAAATATTACATCTCCATGGAATAACTAAAGTAAAAGATGTTTATTGGTGATGACCAATTAGTATAGAATTATACCACTTACTATAGAATTATAGTTTATATTGATGTATATTCCATATCAATATAAAAATATTAAGAATAAAAAAATAATTTGTAGACTATTTTTCCATTTACATTGTGTCATATTTAATGGTTTGTGGCAGAATATAATTATGTTAATTTTTGGTCTCCATTAAAACATGAAGAGGGCTTTAGTTGGCACAATTCACTTCAAATTCTATTTCTAGATTTGTCATATGGATGTTATGAGATCTATATATGGCTTAATAGTTATTTAACTCATATTACTCACCCAAGAATGTCACAGAGTGTTTAAGTTTGCAACTGAGTAAAACTGTGGCAGTATGCTGGGCTAATTTTAATAATGTATTGGAATGTAGTGAAAAATGTAATTGTTAATTTAATTTACTGAAAGTACTCAATTTCGTGACAACTTTACATATAAATTTTTATTCACTCTTTCTAACTATCAATTTATGGGCGCAGGCGCGGATTGCCTTCCTCCAGGGTGAGAGGAAGGGCCAAGAAAATCTAAAAAACGACCTAGTGAGGCGGATTAAGATGCTGGAATATGCACTTAAGCAGGAGAGGGCGAAATTCCACAAGCTCAAGTACGGCGTGGAGTTACAACAGGGCGATGTGCGCCCGCCGCCCGAGGAGCCTCCTGCAGAGCCCGAGCCGGCCGAGCGCGCGCAATGGAAGCAAGGCCGTCAGCTCATTAAACAGTACCTGCAGGTATACTATTTTCGGAATTGTTTTTTATGACTATTAGTTGGCAATTTTTCGACAAGTGCTGCCACAACCCAAAGGCACAATTCGAAACTAAAACTTCGCTGACCTCGTCATCAGCGTATTTTATATTAGGCCATTGTTGGAAATAGGCTTTCCTTAACATTTGCCAATGTCTAATAATTTAAAAAAAAAACAGGTAAATTGAGGACCTCCTTTTTTTTGGTCAGTCAGTAAAAAATTGCTATTGCTAGTCCTTATGATCCAATTATTACAAAGTACTTGTTCCTTAGTATACATTTGTATACTAAGGAATAAGTTTTTGTGGGAGGTTCCTAATTTATCTTGAATCCCACTTACAAACAATAGCACAAGATAAAAAAAAACTTTATCTAAAAAAAAACCTAAAATGTATAAGTTGATGCAAAACTTATTTATTTAGATTAGGTCATTTTGCTAAGAAGATAATGACATAGATAATAATTACTTATTTTATGATCCTTTAAATTTTAATCATACCAGTAAATTATTAATTCTTAAGTATGCTTATGTATTTGAAATGCCTAAAATATTTTTAAGATCACTGATTAGCCTAATTACTGATTACCATTATAAAGATTATTTGTAATGTTATTAGTGTTGTAGTGCACTCATATTGTAGTGTAATTTGTATATACTCTAGTATTTCCTAGCAAAGCAAAACACATCATTTGTGGTGCACCTCTATGTACTGCATTGCCCCAGTCTGAGAATCTCACCTCAAAGTCATCTGTTATTCCATGTTTATTATTTGCAATAGATAAATTAAACATGGTAATTATCCCTATTAATTGCAACTATTCCTTTACAAAACAGGAAATAGGTTACACAGACACTATACTGGATGTTCGCTCAAACAGAGTGCGGGCTTTGCTCGGCTTGAACAATGAGGAAGTAGAAAACCCTAACTACAGAAATTATGACAAGCAGCCACACGACAGATGTGATTACTCTATGAACCATATGGTTCGCAAATACGATTATGGTATGTATAAACATAGGTGTAAATAATTAATTTCTGCCACTGACAGTTGTTAAAACACAAATGTTTAGAACAAGGTCAATTCAGATTCAATGAGTTAAGTATTATTTTTGCTAGTGAAACTCCAACACCTACATACTGTAAGGTAACACCGTAATGTTTAGATAACTTTTTCAATACAAATACAAACTAACATCGAAAAATGTTTACTTTTCTTTCCATGAAGTAGATAATTAGTTGATTTTCCCACAGATGTTTTCTATGTTATTTTATAATACTGACACAGGAAAAGAGCCACGTAAAAGTGGCGTGTCCGCGGGCGGCGGGTACAATGAGGAGGGGCTCTCGGTCCAGGAGACGGCTGCTGTGTTCGCCAACTTTGAGTTTCTGACCAACCAGGAGATGGATATGGACGAGATTGATGACTTGGATGCCAAGCAATCACACCATCCACCTGGTAAACAAGGTAATCTAGGGAACTCCATAAATATTCTAAGCGTATGTTCAATCAGCTCTAGTAATCTTTTGTTTAATCAGTTTCAATGAAAATCAATTTTAAATTATACTGTCTTGCAATGTAGTTTTCCTCTTTCATTACAGCGGAAGTGTTGTTTAGCAATAATAATTATTCATTCAACAATTCTAATTCATATCGGGTGGCAGAATATGTAGCTTCGATCAAATTAGGTTATCATTATTGGTCATGAATTTTAAGTAAAGCAGGTTATTTCACTAAGTTCATAGGATCAAGATTATATCTTTTTGTAAAAAAATAATTGAATGGTTTCATGAGTTAGATGAAAAATGTATATTTCGTTATTTAATTTTTTACATGACTTTTTTGACAATAAGGCGAGGAAGTTGACCATGAAGCTGAGGAGGTGTTGAACGAGCTCAACTTGCTGACCGAGAGAGAGGCCGATGGCGGCGGACAGGGCGACGAGTATCCTATTGGTGAGTCGATGTGTTACTGATAGTCAAATCAAAACATATTTTGCAGGTAAATCATACCTTGATGAAAATAGGATGACTATTAGATAATTTATGACTCACTTTGATAAATCCGATTGAAAACATAGATTCTACTGGTAATCGAAGTTGTTTTTAATTTGATTTTTATAACAAAGATGCTATTTGAATGTCACAGGCAGTGGATCGACCGCCGGTAGCACAGTGGGTGCGGGCGCAGGGGCGGGCGCGGGCGAGGCCGACGAGGAGCCGCTGGCACTCGGCGAGCTGGCGCAGCTCACCGTCAGCAACGAGCCCGAAGCATACGACGTGGCCAGCGCTAACAAGGAGTCCTTCCGCAAGACCTGGAACGCCAAGTATACGCTGCGCTCGCACTTTGATGGAGTCAGTATCTTATTACTTTATTATTTGTTATTTAAAGCATAATCGATTGATTATTTCTTGAGAAGATACTAATTTTAATCTTGAAATAATTTCAGGTGCGAGCGCTCGCGTTCCATCCCACCGAGGCGGCGCTGGTGACGGCGTCGGAAGACCACACTCTGAAGCTGTGGAACTTGCAGCGCACCGTGCCCGCCAAGAAGTCGGCGGGGCTGGACGTGGAGCCGCTGTACACGTTCCGCGCGCACACCGCGCCCGTGCTGTGCCTCGCCATGGGGGCGCCGCGCTCCGAGGAGTGCTTCTCCGGCGGCCTGGACGGCACCATCCGCGTCTGGAACCTCCCACCTCCCACTGCCGACCCTTACGACCCGTACGACCCTGCCGTTCAGGTACTAGAGTAATGTTCCCGCTGGGGAATTTCAGTTTTGCGGTTTTTTTAATTTGACAGCTTTTAACGGTCGAGTAAGGCTCGTCTAACTTTTTAATGTGAACGTTGCCGTTACACGAAGTAGAGGTTCAGTGTGAGTAAGCCAGTGGCGTGTGCGCAGGGCGCGGTGCTGCGCGAGCACACGGACGCGGTGTGGTCGCTGTCGAGCGCGCACGGGCGGCTGCTGTCGGCGTCGGCGGACGGCACGGTGCGGCTGTGGGCCCCGCGCGCGGCCCGCCCGCTGCTGGCCACGCTGCGGCCCGACGAGCCCGCGCCCGCCGTCGCGCCTACCCCGGCCGCCGCGGACTTCGCCGACGCCGCCTCACGGGCCGCCGTCGTCTACCGCGACGGCACATTGCTGCTGTATGACCTTGAAACCGGACAGGTAATTTTACATTTTCATGTTGGGCTATAAATATGTCGTCCGTAGCGAAAGTTGCTGGATTATTATGACAATGCCCCGAAAAAGAGTCTGTTCAGTCGATTGCGTGTCTCGGCGGAGATGTGACGTGTTGTGCGCTTGCAGCCGGTGCTGCGCGTGGCGTGCGACAGCCCGGCGCACCGCGTGCGCTCGCACCCGACGCTGCCGCTGCTGGTGACGGCGCACGAGGACCGGCACATCCGCTTCTGGGACGGCGTGTCGGGCCGCTGCGCGCACGCGATGGTGGCGCACCTGGACGCGGTGACGGGGCTGGCGCTGGACCCCAACGGGCTGTTCCTGCTGTCGGGCAGCCACGACTGCTCCGTGCGCCTGTGGAACCTCGACACCAAGACGTGCGTGCAGGAGATCACGGCGCACCGCAAGAAGTTCGACGAGAGCATCCTGGACGTGGCGTTCCACCCGCTGCGGCCCTACATCGCCAGCGCGGGCGCCGACGGGCTAGCCAAGGTGTTCGTCTGAGCGACGCATGCTCCATTTATATATATAGTATATATACATTACATGTAATTTTACTTTCGATACGAACTTTATGTAACGCAGTAGCGAGTCGCGTTATCGCTCGTAGACGAGCGACCGGTACTCTTGGATTATGTGTCTAGTCCCTTCGGTACGGTTACGAGTAGCGACGTATCTGCGATTCGACGACGCCGTGTGGACGGAGCCGCCGGTTCGTTTCATCGTATTTAATATTATAACGTAATGGACGCGCGCTCGACGCTCGTTATAAGCGCGTAGTGAACACTCATCTATGTATAGACATTTGAAATTTATTATAATATATTTTTAGACTTTCAGTATGTGGATTTTAGGTTTTTATCGCGACTTTTTCACCGATTTTACTATACGCAGTGAGAATATTGTTCGTTTCTATGCATCTGTAAGCGAGACCTTATAATAAATATCATATGGACGCCGACGATGTTTCCTTGATATGTTCATTATGTTTACGTGTCTGTACAGTTAGAATGTTACGCAGTATTTGCTAATATTTTGCAAAGAACGAATGGTGTTTCTTAGCTAGATTATTTTATTTAAATCGATTGGATTTCTATAGATAATATTTTCTTTTGTTTTGTGACATGTAAGTCATTAACATGCTCTCATGAAATCTTATGCGAATGAAGAGCAATCGAACAAAATAATGATTGAGTAGAAGTACTATATCGAAAATAACATAAGTAATGTTTGTTCGTAACGAGTACTGCGATGTAGAGTATATATTATGAAACATTACATATTCCTTTATTTTCCTCGAATTCATACTTGTACACATACATCCAAAAATTGATAGTAAAAAGCAACATAACCGATTTGCATGTTGTTTTTTTATATTTTGTTGTTTTTTTCTTCCCTTCACCCCTATTTTAATAATCTAGTAAGTAAGATTTTATTGACTGAATAACTTTACCATGCAAGAAAAAACAGAGTTTTGAGAAATGGATCTTCCCTATCTCCTAAATACTCAATTCATACTATATAGACTCATTTGTTGCATTATGTACATTATTCAATTTATAACAATTCATTAAAGTCGGTTCATTGGTTTGCGAGTTTTAATGTTAAACACTAGTAATTATTTGATTTTGGTAGACCGCATTCGGTCGAACCCTAAATATTAACAGTTTTTAACTGACTTGTCAAAGAAGAATTAATTTTGCACATCGTTACGTGAGTGAAATAAAGGCGTAAGTAGAAATCAATAAAATTACGTATTGAGGAACTGGATGTTTTATTTTTGTTTAATTTATGATTGGAGGAGTTTGGTTTGTTTGAGAAAAATATATTCCTGCGAAATTATACTTATGCCTTTATTTCTCAGGCAGCGAAATACTTTATTTGAATTAGCTGGGTTGCCATACACTGAGTCCGTACACAAAACAGTTGACGCAGAAGTGTATGGAACTCCCACATTTTGGCAGTTATGATAATAAGGGATATCTCAAGTAATCGAGGAAGGCCTATTGCCAACTGGGCTCTTAGCTGTTCTGAGACTTACTGTAGCACCCATGGATATAATATAATAGTAATTACTACATCTATGGTCGCGCTTGATAACCAAACAGCAAGAGACAGCATATAAGCAGTCTCTGATATAGGAAAGGGAAATAACAACTTGTCCATTCAATCATATGGTTCTAATTCCATATCAGCATCCTAATTACGTAAAAATGGATATCCAATTGACATTCATCAATAGGAGTTTTACATACATTGCTGCATATTTTTTGTGGGTTTATCTCGTTGATATTTCAACAAAGCAATGTATATCATTGAACTATCAAAATGAAGGGTATTGCACCTGAAATTAAAAGGAATTGCAACTGAAATTGAAAGATATTGGCTTACGTAATTAGAGGGCAGCTCTAGACAAGATTTATGCATGGGTTCTTAATATGGACCTCAGTAGTCTCCACCTATATTTTTACAAATCGAGGACAACTGAATTAATACATATAAGAAAATTAGGTACTTTATTAAATAAACTTTAAAATTGGTCTCAACTGGTATGTAAGTTGAAACTGAGAATATGACTTAGTTGTAGGTACATACTTGTATAAAGAATGGTCCTAAGTGGTCGCTTCTATTTGAAATTCAGGAAATAGTAGTGGGTACAGAATGCAAAGTACCTAATTCACTGGGATTGACATAAATGTCTGACATTATTCATTAACGTTAACGAATGGGCAACGCCTTGTTCGGTTGACGTAATCACATGAGCGATGACATGTATACTGCGCAGCGAACGCGGGTTCGATTCCCACACTGAACAAGTGAGTGATCTACAAATATAGTTGCCCAGAGTTTTCGAAAATGTGACGCTGTGGTAACCGTCATACAAGAGAAACATTTATTTAAAGGAATAACTTTCTTAATAATAATGTCTATCATTTATGGCGACATCTCCGCTGGCTACACTAACTAAATAGGTACCTTATCAGCAAAGTTGTCTCCTGCACTAGTAATTGCAGAATACGTTCGGCAAGGAAGAAATACATGTTTGTAGCATCAGCAGAAAACGTAAGTACCTACCTACCTATCTTGTTACGATGCCTATATTGGGAAGTGACTACACCATCCCGAGTGCACGATAGTTAAAAACTGGTGGGACTGTAAATTAATTCAAATCTCAGGAAGCGTGTATGTACTTGGTAGGTATCTAATTTATGCTGATTTAATAGCTATAAACATAAATTCATGGGTAAGTCAATTATTGTTTTTTTTTCAGATGTGATTATTGTATGATAAACTATACTAGCTGTTTCCCTTCGTTTCACTCGCGTCCAGAAGGAACTACTTCACGCACCCTGATAAAAAGTATCCTTTCTTCATACCAAACTGCATCTTAATCAGTTTATCCGTTTTACCAAGTACCTATCTATGTTAAGTTTAAGAGTAACAGACAGAAAAAGTTAGGATTGGGATCATATTGGGATAGTATCGAACGCTTTCTCTACTTTCTGGATATGTACACTCAACGTGACTTCTAATCTAATCAGATCAATTATGCGTAATAATATGTACTACTTAATTGGATTGTTATACAACGGCGTTTATCAGACCTACTCAATAAAAACGAGTGCTACGTCATTGAATATTTAATTAGGATGTACAAGGATGTATTTAAGTAGGATGCCAGCACCTACCTCTTGTTGTGCACATTGATATCTGTTAGTTAGGCACTCTTCACTAGTCAACACAACTAACAGGGACACTACTAACTGGGAAAAGTTCGTAGACAAATCTCATTGGTTAAGCAAATACAATGGGAGCTATTGCACGTGTATTCAGGAATTATTAACAATTTATTAGCATTATTTACGTTTGTAAACAATCAATAGGATTTTGTTATACAAATGACCTCCACTAAAGCGGAGAGCGGTAGCGACTACGCTAAGCAAAGCTTAGAACATAGCAAACTATAGGAGCTAGTATAGTAGGCGGCACGTAACTTGGCCAAAATTGTAAGTAGTTTTTCTCTTTTCTCTAACTATTTTCTACATATAAATGTTTAAAAGTAAATTAATACAATAGACGATAGTGTAATGACAAGCATTGAAAGTGTTACTTTTGGATTGCACTGGGTGCTCAGGCGCAAACTTGTTTTAACTACGTTAAAATCTGGCCAAGTTATTTTCCGGCAACTATAGCTACCTTGGTTTTAATAATTGAAAAAACAATGTAAACGCTTCAATTGCCTAATAGAGTTGTCGCCTAAATATGGTGATAGTCATCATCATCTGCCTAGCCTTTTCTCAACTATGTTGGGGTCGGCTTCCAGTCTATTCTAGTATTTTTTCCGCTTTCTACCTTACTGTAGCTTATACCTTATCGTAATAACACAGTAGGTATGCAATTGTTATTAAAGTTATATCTAGGTAGGTACAGGCATTAGTAGTTCCTCTTTGTGTTAGTGCCTTGGGTGACCGCTCAGTTTTCTTCAACTGTATATCACACATGCAGTAAAATCCTAACACATCCAAGATGTTAGGCATGTAAGTTTAATTAATAATTTATTGATAGAAAATTTATTTATTAACATTGTGTTTATTGCTTTTAATAATTACGTGTTCTTGAAAAAGTGAGACGCGCTACGTAGCGTAGGTATCTACGTAGAAGGTGCTATAGAGGGGGTACCTACATGTAGGTAACCATAGTGGTCTAGATTAGATCCTCATTGCCGATAATAGTGATGATTACGATTTACCATCATGCATACATCTGCATAATATCAGCTGATTTACCTTTCCTGTGCGTAGCAACAACCACTGTTATGTATCACGATATTTAGATATTTTTTAATCTTAGGGTCTCCGGTGCGGCTGTGTTCATCTACGCTATGATATGGCTGACAAAGAAGTTGAACGAGCTCCCCAGCCCCCCCACGTTCCCGACAGAGACTACTACACCGTTTATTGACCGCCATGCCCCGGTACTACCGCAACAGGGTTGATTTGAACCAGTTATGCAATAGACGTAGATACCATAAACTACAGGTAATTACATTGATTTTGTACACTCTGGTGGCATACATGACTATTTTTGTACCTATTGGTAAGTTATTTTAATTAAATTATAATGATATTTTTTTTACCTCATTATTATTATTCTTTGTATTAGTCGTCAAGCGTCAAGCTAGACTGGGCGATTTGGCACACGTTACGGAAGGTCTATGTCCAGCAGTAGACCAGTGATGTTGATGATATTGGTCGAATTTTGAATTCATATGTGTTATTCTTGATTTGGTTCTTTTGCGTCATATTATAATTAATAATCCTTACTTATATTATAAATGCGAAGGTAGGCTAGATCTGTTTGAATGATATTCTTTTACGGTAAAACGGTTTTACCGATTTACATGAAATCAGGATAGTTTTCATTCGGGTATAAGAAGGCTTGTCGAGTGCCGGAATCTTACCGACTCAAAGCACCTCGTATTTCTTCTCACCCGTCTGCAGTCTATCCCACCCAACGTGATCTAATACGAGCAATCAATGCGTCATATTAATTACAGAGATTTGTTAAACGCAGATAAACTATTCAGGCATTGTAAACGATTTCTTGACATCACAAATTCTATTTACGTTTGCAAACAAACAATAGTCTTGTTTATAAATGGGCTAGCTGTCCACCAACAGCGAAGAGCTGTGAGAGCTATGATAAAGGTGTCAATTACTACAGTAAAATAAGTAGATCCTAGGTAGGTAATATCGGTTCCTAATTTTTATACAAGTAAAGTTCCTAAGTATTTAAAAAGAACATGTGACATGTGCGAACTCGGATCTTTAAATTTAATTATGTTGTCGCAAGATAATTGCGACTTTACTGCGTATATTTTTTTGTTTTCAAAGTTCGGAAATCTCAGTACCCATGCGAGTCCGACTTGAACTTGGCCGGTTATGTATACTGTCGCTAAAGTGAACTCGCAAAGACTACACGAATAGGAATAAACCCTCTGACACGACCTCTGAAACGATAGAGCCAACGAGCAGGGCTGGGCAAAATACATACTTTGCATTAATTGAAATACAAATTACAAAATACTGTATCGCAGGTAATTAAAATACGAAATACAAAATATCTTTAAGTAAGGTATTTGAAATATAAAATACAAAATACAGTATTTTAGCAATTTTTAATTGAAATACAGAATACAAAATAAGTAAATCTAGACTAGCACGGGCTGAAAAGTAGAGGAAAACAAGATTAATTAATCACTAGACCTGAGTTTCCTTTCATGAACACTAGATTTTTAAATGTACTGCCAGACAAACAGCCTCTCGTTGGAGAGTGAATAAAACCTGCTAAAGAAAACCTGCTAAATGTATTTTAATGTTAAAATGTATTTTGAAGCCTCAAGTATTTGAAATACAAATTACAAAATACCTCGGCGTCAAGTATTTGAAATACGAATTACAAATTACTTTTTAAGGAAGTAATTGAAATACTAAATACGTATTTGTATTTCAATTACGTACTTTAATTACAAGTAATTCAAATACTTCCCAACCCTGACAACGAGACATTAAAAATGTCTCTCAATGACTATGCCTGTATGCTGGCTGAAAATTTTATCTGCCTTACACACGCTGGTTTGCTGTGGTGAGTGCTTTACCGTTACGAACCAAACTGCTATTGTTATGAATATTGGCAGTCCTTACTTGAGTGAATTGGGTGATCGAATAGTCTTGTCTTGAATCGAATGCAGTGAAATTCTAACATAACCAAGATGTTTGGCATGTAAGTTTAAAACGTATATGTAAGTCTTTTGTTGGTTATATCTCAACTGAACACGTGAATTCCTGTAGAAGTTGAGAGCATCTATTGCTATAACGCCCACCGTCAATTCTATTAATTTAATTAGTAAGAAAGTGTGTTTGTTCTTCTTTCACACAGCTGATTGACATGAAACATAGGCTCTTAACTTAATTTTTATCCCGAAAAATACAGTCTGACAGATTACGGGAGTGCAGAGTCGGCTAGGCGTTATTTTATTTTTTTCTATTAAGTACCCATTTTAAACACAATTTATCCCTAGATAAGACTATTATTAATTCAGTTTTGAAACACGATCAAATGTAAATATAGTGTGTACGTATATAAATTCATTTTATTAAATTCAAATTCGTAATAATTGATGAAAAACTTCGGTACAAATTCGAGACGTAAATGAGGCATGAAATGAAAAACGCAAAGTGCAAGTGCCAAGCAAACTTATTAGTTTACAATACGTTACATACTGTCAAAGTGGAATTAAATAAATACCGACTAAGGACGAGTCGAATTCACGTGCCGAGGGTTCTGTACTTTGGAAGTTATATTTTTATATTTCCCTAACCACATTAATAAGTAATTTAGGTTCTACGTCTTCCGATTTTGTGTGGCATGTAAGTTCCAAGATTAATCTATATGTTTTTATTTTCAGGGTCTCTGGTGTGGGTTTTTTCGTGTACTTTATGATATGGCTGACAAAGAAATTGAACGAGCTCCCAAGTCCTCCTACGATTCCTACAGAGACAACTACAGCTTTTCCTGACCGCCACGCCCCGATCCCACCGAAACAAGGCTGAATGGAGAGATATATATGTGTTTGGTATAGGTAGTACTTATAGTTAAGTCTAATTAATTAAATTGTAAGACAAATACGCTTCTCTATTTTTATTTTATTTTTATCAACCCTCTAGAAGAAATGGTATTATAGACACCGGAATGGGAACCCCTACACTGAGCAGTCGCTTTTCGATGACAAGACCAGTGGCCGTACCGCCACAGGTTTTTACTATCATTTTTCAGGAGTGAGATTGAGACGGAGCTAGAAGCGACGTATAGTGACATCTCTTTTTCGCGACGGAATTATTATTGAATGGAATAATTAAAAAAAAATAAAAACTATGTAATATAAATAGGTAGGTGATTTAGATATACGTTTGTCTATCTACTTATATATTATACAAGTTTCATGTTTCCTTGTACCTATAACATTAGAAAACGAATGTAGAATAACCCTGAACTTTGTTATGTAATTATCAGACTGTGGCGTCTTTTCTTTTTCTTTGGTTGTTCTTAATGTATCAATATAGGTACCTAAGTAACAAAGTATCAAAATTAACCAATTCACTAATAAAAAAATAACAATGTAGGTACCTATCTCTCTGCGGGACGTTCGAAAGAGATCCCGCGCCCCCGGAATACAAAGGACTGAGGCAGGGACATGGATGGGTTTAATACAGTAAGAGTCTGACATTCCCTTCCGCCCCACCCACGGCGGGAAGGGAACATTTGATGATTTCCCATTCGAACAAAAAAACCTACCTATCTCTGACTGGGAACTCGCCATGACTCTGATACGTCGATGGATCCGCATCCAGTCTGAAACCCAACTGACATCTAGTCAACAGATTATACAGTTAACACGCCGGCTTACAAATGGAAAAGCAACAAGAACGCGGTTTTCCTTGCATCTTGTTGCTATCCGTATCAATAATGAACTGAAAATATTTTATTAGTTAGTCATTTTGAGTTAAGTCAAACAAAGCTGAAGATACGTAGCTTAAATCATCGTTTCTTAAAACCTTGGCTTTATGCCAATTACAAAATCGTGGTAATGCTCATCCATTGATATTGGGTTTTAGCCTTCAGGTTTGAGGGTAGGTATACCTAGCTAGTTAAGGAGCTACTGGTAGAAAGAATTGCAATGCATTAAACGAGCGAACGAAATAATACTATGATTTAGCGATGTAAATACTAGGAAAGTTGGACTGTGGATTGAGAAGAAGTGGAATGATGAGTAGGTAAGGTTTACTGATGAATTTCAACCCACAAGTTATTAAAAAAAACCTTGCCCTACACTAGCAATTTCTCCTGCATCGTGGGTGCGCTTACAAACCAAACACCCAGACCCAGAATAATTTTAGTTGTCCCGTGCGGGAATCGAACCCGCGACACGCAGCGCACCAGCCAATTGCTGAGCCACTACGCCAAATCTAGGTTTACATATTACTATTAGTACTACAATATACTACAAGGTAATAATTATGTATGACATGTCCGCGAAGTCAAAGAAATATTCGTATTGTTACATATTGTTTCTTTATTATTGAATGTCTTCTTCATAATGGGACAACTTTCTAAACTACAACGACATAAAAAAGTAAAAATAAAAAACATAACCTTTATCTAATGCTGGTGAATACAGGTCGACTAATAAAAAATTATCTAACTTGCCGTACATTAAAATGTAGAATGAAAGAACTGTTAAGGTCTACCATATTTTTCATAGGTTTTCTTCCAAAACTCCATCCGTTGTTTATTTGGTAAATTGGTCATTTTGATTTCTTTGTTATCAATTTCAAGAAATCCCAACATTTCTTTACTGGATCTCCAAACAGTCTCCGATATTTCAGGTTTACTGAAAGCAATAGAATCAAACTGAGTGCACCATAGCTATCACACAAAAATAGCATTAACCTAAATATATTTTTTATTAATCTTACCCAGTTTTAGCAAAGCTTGTCCATAATTTCGACATAGTTTTGATCTTTGCGGCAATATTCCGAGTGGAAGGTAGAGCAGCAAAAATAACTGGTTCGAATATGTAAAATAGTTCGTCCCCATGACAGGCCCCAGGTGTTAGCGGAAGCCAAGTAAGCAATTTATTCAAGTTTCTTACAGAATCATACTTGAAATAATAGCTGTACAATGTGGTATCAGATTTTGTGTAAAAATGATCGGATGTGAGCATTGCTGGAAACGCAACCAGCGCATCTGTAAAGTATTCTATCAAGCCATTTGTAACAGTTCTGTTGGTGAAGTAAACTTTTATGACATCATCAATAAACGTGGTTTGGTCATTATCTTTCTCAAACAGTAGGTAATTAGGTATTATATTACTGAAACTAGTTTTAAGTTTGTCAAGCGTTTGAAATTTGTAGTGGGTCGCCCAGTAAATACCTTCTTTATCATTGAAGCCAATAATAACAGACATATTAAGATCAATTTTATTGAGTAAGTGTCCTTGCGGCTGTTGCGTTATTAATGGCCGTCTGTCTGTTATAGCAGTTTCTACACATGGTGAGAATAAATATGGTGCTAATGCATTATTTGATTGATCAACATGGGAAGCTATCACGATATCATTTGCTGTCGAATTCTTGAAGATTTTCAATAGTTCCCTGGGGTCTGACGTGTTGTAGCCTAAACGCTTAGCTACCTTAGATGCGCTTTCCACAGGTTGATAGCTAAAAGCTTGAGGCATCATAACTGTTCCACTTTGCATTATGGCTCTGTGAAATAATCCTTTGGCAGAATGGGTGAGAAGAAAATAGTGAACAGAAACTGCTCCAGCGCTTTCACCGAACAATGTTATTGAATTTGGATCACCGCCGAAGTAAGCGATATTATTTTGTATCCACTTCAGAGCAGCTAACTGGTCTTTCAAACCCATGTTTCCTGGGGCTTCCTTTAGTCCTAGGCACAAAAAACCAAACGCACCAAGTCGATAGTTAATAGTAACAACAATGACTTTCTCTTGAACTAAATATTTTGGATTATAAATTAGCTCAGAATTGCTGCCCCAATAGAATCCCCCTCCGTGTATAAAAATCATTACAGGAAAAGGCTTTGGCTGCAGCGAGGGAGGTGTGAAAATATTCAGCACTAGGCAGTCTTCTTGACCGGTAGGTTGTTTCAAAGTTGAAACATACTGATTACACATTATATTTCCACGGTCAGCGATAAAAATACCGTTCCATGGTGGAGGGCTTCCAGGTTCCTAGTGGAAGATAAAATGCACGATTGAAAGATTGACAATATAGAAATGAAAAGATTAGTAAACATTTATCAGCGATATTTTAAGTTACCATAGTAAAAATATAAAGCAGGCAAGGGAATTAAGAATATGAACACTAACCTCAAATCTTCCGTTGACAGAAGCATATGGGATGCCTCTAAAAATTCTTTGACTTCTGAGCCAGTCGTAAGATCCCTTTATTTTTCCTTGTGGGAGATCAACCATCACTGGATCACCGATACATATCACTGACGATACTTCTTGAAACGTATGATTCAGTAGAATCATAAAGCAATATTGGAGCACTTTTGATTTCTTCATTTTTAAACTTAGTACGATACAGGACATCCTAGAACTGCCGTATAAATGTACAAATCTATGAATAAAATAATTAAGCAGTAATTAGAATACGTAGAAGTAGAACTGGTACTTACTTAAATTCACCACATAAATTAACATTAATTCTTTAGCAAAATGATAATGAGTTAGTCGTAAGAGTTTAATAGCTTCTAAATAAAATTATTATGGTGACACTATGGTTGGTTCAGAACTGAATTTGCAAAAATACAATCAAAAGGTGAAAGAGGAGAAAACCGATTGTTTATTTATTTTGCGCGCGAATTCTATGAGCCATTACGTAATGTCCTTCAGTAGTGATATTTATATCATCACCAAGGAGGTAAAAGTTGTTCTATCGTTGCAAAATGGATATGGCACCGGTATGTGTACAAGTGTGTGTGTGTGTGGGGAGGGGGGCTTATTGATACTTAAATCGACTTGTCGATTGCAAGTAAGCATACGTTTTATTTCCTGGTCTTTTTTCCGCGTGTTACAAAAGCTCATCAAAAGCAGATACAAAAATTATAATTTTTATAATAATAATAATAAGAGTTTATTTCAGATCAAAAAATACAGGATCCATAATTTGTTAGTAAAAAACATACTTAAACCTAGTTTTAGTAGAAAAAATACCTATTTAATATGTACATGTATCCAGTGAGCCAGCATGGGGCTGTCCCACTTATCACACAATACATTCAGGATGCCGTGGGAGCTAGCGCGTATTCTACTCAGGATTGATGCACACCTCTTGCGTACTATAGCTTGAAAGCTATCAACCCTGGCTTCCGCAAACATCCTTGACGCGCTGCAGTAACGCGGTAGGCCCATCAACATCCTGAATGCATTATTGTACTGGACACGCAGGGCGCTGTATGCCCTCTGCGTATATCTGACCCACAGACTGCACGTGTAAAAAGATTGGCAGTATGCTCTGAAAAGAGTTATTTTTACATGCTTAGTACAACGCGCAAATCTGCGGATCAACATATTACATCGGACTGCCATCGCCCTGCGCTCCCTCTCTATATCCAGGTCATCATTAAGATCGTCAGTCACCCAGTGACCCAAGTATTTAAATTTTGTTACCCGGGCTAGAGGAATGTTGCTAATACACACTTTAGGTACATTACTGTAACACTTGGTGCCCGCCTTAAAAACCAACAATTCGCATTTTTTTGCATTATACTTGAGTCCCTGGGCGACCGCATAATCTTCACATAATTTAACAAGCCGCCTGAGGGCGCTAATTGATGGACTCAGCAACACCATATCGTCAGCGTAACTGATGTTATTAATACAGACTCCGTCAATGTGGCAGCCAATTTTGGTGTTGCTGAGCTCAACAATCAGCTGATTAATGTATAGGTTAAAGAGTCGAGGCGAGGAAATCCCCCCCTGTCTCACCCCGCTCTTCAAACCATACACATCCGACAAAGCACTAGCCCACTTAACGTGATTAGTCTGATTATTATACCAGTATTTAAATAACGATATAACATTACAATCTACGCTACTCTCCCTTCGCAACTTATCCCAAAGGATGTCGTAGGACACTAGGTCAAATGCCTTCGACAAATCGAGAAAACATGCATTGACCGGCGTATTTCTATCAGCATAGTACTGAACTGTCTGCTTGAGATACATGATGGCAGTTTCTGTTGATAGTTTAGGACGAAATCCGAATTGAGCATCATGGAGAGCTATACGATTCGCCATATGTGAATCGAGCAGACAGTCCAGAACCTTCGCTGTAATTGTGGCTAGGGAAATAGGCCTGTAATTAGAAGGGTCCGTAACATCACCAGTTTTATTCTTCACTATCGGCACAACTATAGTCTTCATGAGATCATTTGGTAAGTACGAATGACTAAGACACAAGGAATAAAACATTGCCAGCACCCGCGGTAGATGAATACCCGCGCATCGCAAGTGCTCAACGCTGAGGTGGTCGTGGCCGGGAGATTTACCTTTAACCATTTTAGTAAGGACGTCAGCCACCTCCTTAGCTGAGAACCTTTTTTAAGTTTTCGTTCGGGAGATACCTGCTTTTCCCTCAGAATGAGGACTCCCAAAAGCTATTTAATCTGCATTTAGAGTTTGCTGCAGATTTAACTCTCTGCGCTCACGTTGTTGAATTTCTCAATTAAAAGTTTTTTTTAAATAGTAATGTATAAAAAGTTTTTTTTTTATATAACTGCAATCTAAGTGGACAGAGTCGGTGGGTAGGAACTGCTAGTTAAAAGATAAATGACATATTATAATCGTCATAGTGATTTCCTCGTATGTTTTATATATCAATGTTTACTACTTAGGTACTAGGGCGATTGTTAACTAGGATCATGGCTAGGACACTTACTATTATTTTGATCATATTGCTTGCGATGATCTTTCGTACTTCCATGTTTTAAAGAATAGGCTATTTAAGGAGCCTGCTCTCAAATAATGAAATAAGACAGACAGTGATTGTGCGAGGAGAATGGTACTATTGTGAGTATTTTTATTTGACTATAGAATTAGTTTTAAATTTTTAATAAATTTGATAAGTAATAAATTTTAAATTCATACGGTTTAATTGCTTTAGAACTAAATCTGAGAATCAATGTTCAGCGCATATTTAGTACGACTGTAGGTCGAATAGTTAGGCCTCAAGATTTGAGTAGGAAAGATCTTCAGACCAAAGCTACAGATTCTCTCAGAGAAGGTATAAGAATTGATAACCACGCTTGTTCAAGGATAAGCGACAGACCTCTTGTTAATATTTCTAGGTATTATTATGTTTTCTCTCTCTCGATGTTTTCCTTCACCATTAATTCTTCTTATACTTAAAACTATACCTCCAAGTTACCAGAATTACAGGCATAATTTGATAAATAATATTGTTGTTTCCAGTGCTGTCGTTGGTGCTGCGGTTGCCATCGTCGGGGTGGCGCTGCTGGCGGCGACAGTTCTCGAGCTGTTCCCCCACTACGAGCCCCCGACGGTCGCGACGCTGCACACAGTGGACCGCCACATCTTACGACCACCACCTCCAGACCCCCATTATTATCCCCAACAAGGATAATGTCATTTAAATCTAAGTAAATTAAGAAATAATAGATGTTAATATATTTTTAGTACACATTTTAATTTAAGCAGTTAGCATGACACAGTTTCCGGGCAAACACGAAAGGCTTTACGAAAAAAAGTTTATTTTGTCAAAATTGTGTTAGCTGCTTATGTAAAGGTGGTTATCAAAATAACTTTAGAACCGAGTCTTATTTCTCAGTTTTATATTAGAAACTTTACATTACCAAAATAAGGTTCGAAATACATAAACCACGTTTAGCAACAAGGGAGTATGTTCAGATTCTTAATGAGTTCCTTTGGATACCGTCATTCTTAAACCTACACAGGCGCTGTGTGGGTTTAAAATATCAGGGAATACGATATACATCCCGATGACTTGAAAAATGACCATGCTATTAATTGGCTTTTTTGGGTTCCGTAGTCCGACAAGGAACCCTTATAGTTTCGCTCTGTCCGTCTGTCTGTCTGTCTGTCTGTCCGCGGCATAGCTCCGTGGTTTTTGTTATTAGAAAGCTGAAATTTGGTATGAATGTGTATATTGATCACGCCAAGAAAGTGGTAAAATAAAATTTTGAAAAATATTTTTTTTTAGGGTAGCTCCCAAACATGTAAATTAGGGATGAATATTTTTTTTCTCGCGTACCCCTTCGTGTGGGGTATCGTTAGATAGGTCTTTCAAAAATATTTAGCCATTTGCGAAATATCTAGATTTTAAGTGAAATTTTTTGTTCGATACGAGTTACCCCCCCCCTCTAACTTTTGAATGGCTGTACCTAGAAATGTGAAAAAAATCACAGACGTAGTACATGTAATGAAATTATAAGGAAAACTATCACGGCTAAGTAGGCTTAACCGGTTACAGAGCTATAGTCGACTAACTAACTCCTACTACGGAACCCTAATGCGCGTGGCCCGACACGCACTTGGCCGGTTTTTTCTTTTGCTTTTGATTTCTCCTTCTATATATAAACAAAAATAAATGTTTTTGTTTGTCGTCCATGGGTTTCTAAACCATTCAGCCGATTGTGATAACTGTGGTGGGTTCTTCTGTGTACTCCCACGTAGGTTGTGGCCCAAAACGTCGCATTGCTATTTATTCTATAATTGTAAGAAATGTTCTTAATGACTGATATAAATAGGCATATATATACTGCATTGTTGTACAATAAAGTTTTTTGTACGTACATCTAAGTTTTATTATGACGTCAACTCCCAGATCATTGTTATGTTCACTAAAAAAGCTAAAGAAATATGAAACTGACCTACATAATAATATCTGAATTCAATAGTTAATTAACTGTGTAACGCAATCCAACAATGCGTGAAAATAGGGTGGTACGGGTCAAGGAGTAATTAAAGACGGTCTGATGGTGCTTGCTCATGGCTACATGGTATGCGGTACATATATTGTCAATGTCCGTAAAGTTATATAAAAAGAATTGGTGATAAAGGTGCATTTATACTTTAGAAAGTATTGTGAATGTGGTAAAACAGTGAAGATCCTAAAATACGTCCCTGCGGAACTCCTTTGCTTTTAAATTATGGTATGTGATTTTCAATAAATCTGACATGTTGTTCGTAAAAAGCACTAACAATATTTTTTTTTGCCTTGACTGTTTTTCCCCCGAAAGGATAGGAAGAGCTGAACCTATAACCGTGGCCTCCTCGAATTTGGACATTGACAAATTCCAAATGCAAACCAATATCTGATCAACCCGGGAATTGGACCGCAAAGAGAATACAATACTATGTTGGACCGGATCCGACTTGGGTCGCCATACTAGGCTGTCCCGCTTAATCATATCAGCCTAGCGCCGTCCACTGCTGAACGTAGGCGTCCCCCAAAGAGCGACAACCATCCCGCTTGCGACCACTCAATCACGCAGTCAACAATAGTTTGTTTATTTTTATAGGAGAACTATACAGACAATAATTACTTAAGTTACTCGAATAGATAACTTTATTTATAATATTATCAAGGATGGGACAAAATCAGTGGTAATAGGTACGGCGTTTGTTATATTGGAGAATTGAATAATTACACATTTATCTTGAAAAGAAGTTTCTTAGTATGGGTAGTGGTAAGTGTCTCAATTGTGTGGCAAATAGGTGATAAAATAGAATATAATATTCTTTATTAATTAATTTTAAAACTTACTAAACAAACATAATATATCATGAGGTCTTTAGGACAACACTTGACGGGTATTATTATGCAATATTTAAATAGGATGAAAATCAAAATCAGTGGGATAATTAGAATACTGAGCTCTATACAGGATTTCGGGAAATATGGCACAGCAAGAAGAAGACTATTCTCTCACTCTTGTAGGCTGTACGTGTTTTTTAGTCTCGATATGTCAAGAACACAGTGAAAAAGTCACGTACATGTGTGAGCCAGTCATGGACTTATAGTGGGAACCACAGTTTCACTTCTATCTGATCTATACCATCAATGTTACGCGAACCCCTATTGCGATCATTATAATAATACACAATATTCGAATCAAGTGACGAGATTGCATTCAATTTCAAACAAAGGTTGACCCTCTCCGTACCTCCGCGTTCCATGGAAATAACAATATAAAGAGTTGTCATGAAATAATTCCATAAGATCTTTAGTCTGTGGCTGTCGAGGAGCATGGTCGTAGCGTGAGTAGTCTTGTTAATTTATTTACTTGTGTCATATTTATTCTGAACTACTGTTTATCTTTAGACATTTCGTATGTTATGTATGAGTTTTAGACCCGCGTATCCCACAATTAATTAGTATACAGTATTAAAGGGGTCCGCGACAAAACGAGTTTGGGGATCACCGCTTTAGACAGAAACATGTGAATAGCACTTTTTGTGAATTTTGTTCTTTGTGAGGATTGTTAGAATGAATCTTGCAGAATATTTGCGTCATATTGTCCTCTCGTATCACAAGACTCTCGACGAAGCTGATTCCCGGACAATATTATGGTAAACGTTAGGAAAGGCTTGCCTATGTCCAACAGTGGACCAATGTTACATAGTATGATGGTGATGATTATTTCGTTTTGCAGGACAATAAGTGCGGCGGCTGTTATCTACGGTACGATATGGCTGGTGAAGCAGGTCGTCGAAAATATCCTACCACGATCTGCCTGGGAGCCACCTACTACTACACCGCCGCCCAAATATGGCTGAAACTTTAAACTGTAATATTCACACTACGTTTCTAAGACATATGAAATGTATAGCTTACGTACTTCAATTGTATTTTATTGTAGTACGTGAGTGTCCAGCAAAACTATATGCCTATTCTGTTTAACCAGACTTTGTGCAACTAAAATAAAATAATTGTAGAATATTTTTTTTTTAATAAAAGAAACTCAATGACTGCACTAGAATATAATCAACATCTAAGATGGAAGTAATAATAAACTTTCCAATTCGGCAAAATCTTCGATCGCCAACCTTGATGATCATTGTGATTGTTCGTTATAACCCTTCATTGTAATAGCTTTTTTTTCTACCAAAATTCAACAGGATATCCATCTGGTATCGATAAGATGATAACTTGGGTCTCAGACACGTGTATTATCACACATACCGCAGCGGCACTCCCGTAGCGCGGAGCCAACATCATGACACAGCGAGTGCTTTGAAGGCAGTGCTGCTAAATTGATATCTTCATCAGCAACTTCCCAGCCGCACTGGAAAACATATACATGGGCTTGAGTGGCTTTTTGAAATAGGAGTCATGCTTTTTTTCCTGTCATTGGTTAGATTACTCTAAACTTATCCTACTTTTTTAAGTCATGTTTGGTTTGGGCAGGTAGGTACTCTCACACCGAAACTTCTGTTGCACGCGCGCCTCTAAGAAAAGTCAGTAAGAGTCTGATACTCCCTCCTGTCCCTCCCACGGCGGGAGAAGTCATTGGATGATTTCACACTTATAAGAAGCACTAAACACGAATACACAAACTCATTCTGTTTTAAGTGGCACTGAAATCTCTTTATCACTGTCACTTCGAAGTGGTTAATAACAATAGTAAGACTTTAAATAGGCGTTTAGTGGCATTTTGTGTATTCGGGAATAAGTCAATAAATTGCTCAAAAAATATATAATCAAAAGACTCACAATGCTGGCCATTTGAAAGCAATGTAATCGTCTGGCACAGGGGTTCACCAGTTTGCCCAGTATTGCCCACGCCCTGCCCGCTCGTCGGTCCACTTTCAGTGCCTGGATGGCACAGGCTATTGCGCAAGATTTGGCTGACATTTGCTGAGTTGTTATAGTTGTACTATCTTTGACGTTTCCTCCACTTGGTCCTGAAATTGCTTTCTGAAATTGCGTTTTGAAATTGACAAGGTTAATGTGATTGCCGGTAATGTATTTTTACTTAGAAAGCCTTGGATTTTTTAAAGCTGGAGTCTATATACAGCGTGATTAGGAAGATTTATTAGGCTAACCCGTTTTCCGACAATCTTCAGTGTCAGTCTACAGTTCTCAAGGACGATGTTGTTGAAGAGGAGTAGGAGAATTACTTACCATCCAGTCATCAGCGAGTGCCGTCCAAGCATACGCGCTAGCCTGCCGGCGAACGAGGTCTAATAGAATAGCGCGGGCGCGCTGGTTGTCTCCACATGCCAGCGACATCAGTATACTGAATGCAATTGTAAGTCAAACTTAAAATATTATACTTCTAAGAACTTATCGGCAATTTTCGCGTCTTCAAAGTAGAAACTAAAGTGTAAAACAAGTGAACTAAAGTATTTAGTTTGATTGAGCTTTAAATTATATAGAAATTAGAGATTATTGTCCTTACCTAAAAGAACCGAGGCAGGAGCCAGCTTTTCCAAACGACTCGATAGCATCGTCGATGTTGCCCAGTCTGTGCTGGCATTCGGCTTCTAGGCTTCTCAAGTAATTAATCTAGAAAATAATGTGTTCCGGTAAATAGACAGCCAATTCGTCGAAGAACGAGACCAAGTGTATTGTTTTTCTTTTATGTATCTAATACGCTATGAATTGTACCCGATAAATGGCATAAGGGCTCCCTCCAAGGTAAATAATAGTAATAATAATTAACAAGTATCTTTATAATGTTAAGCACTCTTGCTCCATATCCTTCCTCACCTCTCCAAACTTCCCGATAGCAATTTTCAGATGGCACAGCGCTTCTTGATAGTCTCCTCTCAGGCGGCAGCATAGAGCGATCAGATGATAGTACGGAGCAGTTTCTCCGGTCACCGATAATATACGAGCCATGCACACTTCTGCCAACTGGACAAACGGGACGAATTTTTCAATTTGGCTTTATAAAATATATGATTTATTGTCCAATATACAGAATGATATATAAAATATATACATATATAGAATGTCTTTCTAATAATTTACGAGCTCTATCACAAGATAGAGATCTTGATCAAGTTTTCCTCACAAATTAATCTCTTTTTATTAAGTAAACTATTTAAAATCAAGTTATTAGGCTGTACATAATGCAGTAGATAATAAACAAAAAATATAAAACAAGACTTAGGTAAATTATGATTTGTTGAATATATGAAAACTAAAGATACCATGTTATCATGCTCTGTAACTTAGTTTCTATATAGGACTTAGTTTTATTCTAGGTACTAACAGGTACAGCCCTGAGTCTGAGCAGGAGGTCCGCAGCGTCGTAGTAGAGGCTCATGCCGGGCAGCAGCGGGGTGCTGTCCCACCAGTCACCCAGCTCCCGCTCCCACGAGCGCGGGAAGTTCACCTCGTCGGGACAGCGCTCACCGCGACACCTGATGAAGATAATTTATCAACGGCAGGAGAGATCTGCAGTTCGATTTAAAAGTTTTGACCTGATAGATTATATTTCTTACTTATTTTAAGTCTTAGCTCATAAACTTTGATTCTTGGTACCTGTTACTCCAAGTGTTGCAAATATTCTAACACATCCTCACACATCTAAATTGGTTCAGGTGTTCAGAAGTTGTGGAATAAAGAAACCCTTATACATACAAACATATTACCTACAATACTTTTTGTTGGCTCGTGTAACAAATATTAGCATTAATGTTGTCTGTAAATGAAATTCTTTGGTTACCTTATAGAAAGATACTTATGGTACTGATTGTAAGTATGAAGCAGCTCACTACGCCTAGAAAAAACAACTTAAACAGAAAATGATTACATACTTTTCAGCATAACTTATGATAACATCTGCCACGTGATACAGCTCGCGTTCGTAGAAGTAGACGCTGGCGATGGTCCACACAGTTGTCCAAGTGGGGTTGAATGCGAGGAGAGCGACGAAGAACGGCTCCGCCGCTAAGGGATCCTCTTCAAACACCATGGCGCCTTTAGATAGAAGTCTATAAAAACGTAGATAGTTTGCTATAGAGCTACGAATATCTGCTACGAAACAAGCGCTACGCAATTCTCGTAGGTTCGTCTGTTCTTCGTAGACAAAGCTACAATGGTTTTTAAGGAAAATTGTTGAACTGATCGAGATTAAATTTGGTACAGATATAGACTGAAAGTTGGAGAAGGATATTGGACAGTATTTGTACGGGTGCTTAAAGTAGTTTTCTCAGGATGCGGTCGGATTTATAATTATTAGTAAGGATGTAATAAAACATGAGTACTCACGTCAGCGGGTGTCGAGGGTCGAGTACTACAGACTTGTTAAGACAGGCGTTCGCCCAGTCTCTGTCTAGGTCTTTCAGGCAAGTTGACAGCTCCCGCCAATAGTCGGCATTACGAGGCTTGTCCACTACCAACTGAATAAATCGTAATATAAGAGTTTAAAAATAAAATTACATGATAAAATATTGGATTAGGTAGGTATATTTGCAAACTGGAAGGTTCGACAAGTGGCAAAAACGCTAGTAGAATAGAAAACAAAATGTATGGGAATGACAGATAGCTAGTCGTAAACGAATGTCGTTCCCATACATTTTGTTTTCTATTCTACTAGGTTTTTGTCACTTGTCTAACCCCCCTGATAATGTTATATGTATTGATTGTGTATGTGAAGATAAGGTGTAAACTTGATGTAAATTTTTACATGTTTTAGGAGTTAAGATCTTAGATAATCATTAAAATTTCAATAGGTTACCCTTAAATAAAGCTCCATAGAATGTACAGTATCCTGCATCTGGCGGGCGTGTCTGGCTGCTCGGACAGCTGGGTCTACCTCGTGCCAGGTGTCAGGTCCCAACAGCATCGTGGAGGCGGATCTCATGAGGCAAGCGTGGGCCATCATCACCAGTTCCTAAAAGAAATTTATTTTGTTTTTTACATTTATATACGAGATAAGATTACGATTCCGCCAGTGTAGCATACATAAACACACCTATTTTCTCCAGATTACATTATTTCTACTGTGCAAGTAATTTTAAATTATCGAGGTGGTGTTAAAAATGTGTTTTATTTGTTTGAAAAGTTCAAATACATGTGGTACGAGGATTCTAATGATTTTATTTTAACAAAATGAATAAGAATAGAAATATGTTAAGTATTTACTTCAAACACGTCATCAGAGTGCAGATACTGTTGCACAACGAAATTGTTGTTGATGAATATCGCCGCGTCTTGCCAACAAGATGTGGTCAGTTCCACTCGGGTCCTAGTCTCGCTCAGCTGACGATTGAATGTGCAGAATTCTGTGGCCCCTGCAACATTATACGGCCGTGAACGGAAGATTTCCAACATATTGTATTCTGTTTGATATTCAGCGTAACGTTATCCGAATATGGTGTTAAAATAGCAAGGAAAAAAATTGCAAAAATAAACATTATCACAGTCTAAATCACTCGCATCCTTAACGATTTTTGTAGGATAGAAAGCTGCATTCTCTCCGATCATAATAACATCGTTCACGGATTATTTTTTCTAGTTTCATATTCCAGTGTGTTCATATAACAATGCCTGTCCTAAAATTGCCTCAGAACTGTACCAACGATTCAATCTGCTTACAAGTATTTGAGAATTAAATAAAATATAAGGTAACCAACCGTAATAGGGTACTTTTCGCAAAGAACTCACGGCAGCCCGAACAGTTTTCTGCCAGTCACGCTCAAGTTGACCACGACCAGAGCATATTCGTGTTTTTGGACTTTCGTTCTCCATATCCATAAGCATGGCTGATATTTGCTCTCTGTAATAAAGCATTTATATATTTTAAATGATTTTTATATACATTAAATAAATAAAAAAAAAAAATGGAAAAATAAATATAATTACTAAAATACATATATAATTTGCAATGGTAACCCTAATACTGTATTTACTTACTTGAGTACTCGCGGTGGTTTAATTACACTCTTTATCGGTCGCCCAAGTCTGACTTCGACCACAACAAATGCGTCATTATCATCAGCACCTGTAGGCTTCCATGGGCCTGCTGTCAAAGTGCTCACAGATGTACCGACAGACGAGTCTGTTGCCACTCTGGAAATATATTTACCTTGGTAACTTTATTAATTAATCTATGTCGTTTGTTTTAAGTCGCTAATATCTGAGAAACTGCCAGTCGAATCTGATAAAGCTTTTTCATATGACATCCCGATTGGATATATTATGACTACCCACCAGCCAAAATGTACCTTAATTGTAGCTTCTTATTAAGATTATATACAAATAAATGTGTAAAAAAATAAATTAAATTAATGAAAAAAAAAAGAATCAGTTGGCTGACTTCATAAAATGACAAACGCTAGAAAACATGCCTCTTTAGTGTCATTTCTTGACTTTTCCTAAAGAATACTTAAAAAAAAACAACGAGTTCTAACTTGCTACTCTTGCTAGTTTTAGGCACTGGTGGTACTGGTGAGGGCACCCTTTCGTTGGTGACGGAGGGAGGTCTGTCGTTCGGTGTCAGCAGTAACTCGCAGCCACACTCTCTCATCATAGACACCGGGTTTACCCATTGCAGAGGTACCGCCAGGCGAACGGTGTGTTCTGAAAAATATACTAAATTAGGTGTCAGTGCCTTGCTTAATTCCAGTGGTCTAATAGGAACCGTGGTTTTTCAGTATAAAAGATAAAGCTTCTATCCAACTCTTCCTTCCATTTTAAACCCAGCAGACGATGCACGGGGGGTGGACAAGCGGGTTTTATTCACCCTACAGACAAGGAGACACTTGTGTGGAGAAAATGCGTTTGTCCACCCATCGTGCTAGGCCTGCAGAAATATGATAAAGTTAAATATTTTAATGAGAATGATGACACACATCACAGAACTACCTGTTTCCTGCGATTCCACCTGCATTCTGATGGAACTACCTCGCACAGCCGGATAAAAATATCTTAAGTATTTTCTTAGGTTTTCAATCTATCTCAATTCAACTAATTACATCTAAATTGGTCCAGCCATTCTGCCACAAAAGTCTAACAGACATACAGAAAGATAGTTACTTTCGCAATTATAAGTTAAATAAAGATGCCAACATAACCTCCAGGAAAAAGAAGTTGGAATAAGTTCAAAAATGCCATGAAGCTGTAGCCGCCACTTTCTCCATAGATGTGCACTTCAAGGGGCCACTTGTAGTTCCGAAGATGTTTCCACAACCACGTGTCTGTGTCCTTTAACATCAGGGTTCGGTGGAACGAGCCCCAAACAGATGTGTCTGAAAAAAATATATTTAAAGTCGTGTTTAAACAATACAACTGCAGAATTCTTAACATCTCAACATTCTGGATTATGAAAGTACAAAATTCCATCGAGTTAGAGTAGTAAATTTATTCGTTAATCTAAATTCTAATATCTGTAATACCTATTATAATATTAGTTTCACCTACACCCTGATGGATAAAAACTACCCGTATATGTTGTATCCAATGTAATCCAAATATGTATCCAAGTTATCCAAACCCATTCGGTAGTTATTGCGTGAAAGTGTAACAAACATATATCTATACATTCTTACAAACTTTCTCATCTTCTATCTATCTTCTATCTTCTTCTATACTTATAATAAATCTGTAGAGAGGTCAATTCTGTACATGAAATATATTTCCAAAATAACTATCAGGGGGTGATTAGGGATCGATACTGATGCCAAAAATGCAATCAGTAAAATTTTTGTCTGTCTGTCTGTCTGTATAAACTCTATAGAAACAAAAACTACTCGACGGATTTTAACGAAACTTGGTACAAATATTTGTCATACTCCTGAGATGGTTATAGTATACTTTTCATCACGCTGCAATCAATAGAAGCAGAGCAGTGAAGGGAAATGTTGTCATTTTGTTTAAACGCGCTAATCTCAGGAACCGCTGGTCCGATTTGAAAAATTCTTTCAGTGTTAGATAGTCCATTTATCGAGGAAGGCTATAGGCTATATATCATCACGCTAAGACCAATAGGAGCGGAGCACCACTATTCCACGCGGACGAAGTCGCTGGCAGAAGCTAGTTTATAATATTAGTAGGATAACAGAGAAGACTGTTCAGCTTTATAACTCACGATAAGGAAGTATTCGATTCAAGTAATATGGGAGGTCGATATTGTCTTCATTTTGTATGTCTTCCAGGTCACAACTTAATTTTTGATCTGATCTTGTAAATAATTCTCCTCCAAATCGTAAAGTCTCCCATTTTGGATAGAAATCTGTACAGTTGAAACGCCGTGGCTCTCTGTAACCTTGGCCAAAAGTTACGAGACCAACTTTCTAGAAAAAGAGTGGAAGAAAAATTGCTTAATGTATTTGTTTCAGAAATCGTTGAATAAACTAATATTTCTATGGTTATATTCTATGGGTATCGTCATGCTTAGCATAGCGATCATGGAATTCTTAATCGAAAAAGTTTTAAATTAACAGTTTAGTAAGCTTTAGTAGAACATTAAGAATGAGATGAGAGATTTCGAAATTCTTCTTCGTGTCTCTTACATTATCTCCATAAAGAGGCGTTTTAGAAGCTGCTGTATAGACGTAGTCGTTTTCAAATGGTATGTACATATTGTAAGACGCGACGAGAGTCACTTTCATCCAATTAGCGTCTTTCAAAACTTTGTGATGTGTTATATTGAGGGGGTCCCTATCTGCTGTCAGTTCCATTGTGAGAAGTGGAAGGGTGTCCCAGCTCTTGCGATGCATAGTTGAGGGCTCCACTATTGGCTCCATACGTTTCTTAATGCATATTTTTTGTTGGTCTGGAATTATGAGTAAAGTTCGTTGAACTTGAGTATCTTTCAACATGGAACACGAGGAAAGATCACAAGATTGCTACAGTTGTAGTACAAAATTACATACTTTCAACGCCAAGGAAAATCGCCAAAATGTCAACGTTGCAGCAACTGATGTTTCTAGTTTGTCCTGATTGAGTCAGAGTGCTTTGTTCCAAGTTTACTGCTCCAGATTTGGTTTCATCTATGTTTCTAAGGGGTTGAATGTGTACTGCGGGATACAAAAGAAGAAATTGAGACTTTTAATCATGAGAGTGATAACCCGGAAGAATATATTCCAATTGACATAAAAACTACACTAATCTAGTCTAGTACTATCTAAGGCGTGGTAACCTAGTGGTTAAGGCAACTGCCTCTCGTGTACGAGAGTGCTGGTGCAAAACCTGGCAAGTACCAATGTGACTTTTCTGAAGTCATATGTACTTTCTAAGTATATCTTAGACGTCACTGACTAACGGTGAAACCTGGACCTAAAAAGTCTGAAATCACCAATCCGCCTTGTGCTCATGCCTTTTCTGTATGAGAAGAGGCTTGTGCCCAGCAGTGCAACAATATATAGGCTGACCATGATGACATACCAACTAGAGGACAATCAGCGTATAGGCACATTTTCTCATAATCTGAAGGATCATAAGTCAAGGTGCCATTGGCTACTGAATTAGTAGACTCTTCATCTTTAGCGCCTATAGACTTGATGATAGCATGCACCAACAGCTGGTCGAAGAAAGTTACTTTTATGGCAAAGTGTTTGGGATCCTGGTCGGGCAGACGTAGACTCATTATTTTTAGGACCAACGTGTCTGAGGGCGGTACGTCTAGATCGGGAGGTACTTGCACCTCGGATTTTTGTTGAGCTATAATGGACGCCGATCGGGCCTGTAAATAATGTTCAGTTAATATTTTATTGTTTTTGTTCTTTTTTTTCTTCTGCATTATTATATTCTTACCTACCGATTTCTTCCTCTGCATTTTTGAATTCGCTTTTGTAATCTCAATTCTCTATTTGTTTAAATTGTCTTAATACTTTGTCTTTCCAAAAATGTAATGTCTTGCGTGTAAAGCAACCTTTAATATTTTGCTATGGCCATACAGAAAGAGTCATGCAATCACCGTTAAAGATTTCTTAATTTATGTATCTGTGATTACGTTATGAAATAATCTTCCACAGGTCCACCTAATACAGTAAATAATCCTTGATTTTTATACTTATACTGCAATCAAATCTCTTCTTTAGCACAATAGATTTTTGACAGTTGTCAGATTTGGCATAATTTTCTTATTATTTTATTTGAACATAGAGGACCAACAAAAAAGTTTTTATAATTTATGTGCTTGGTCACATTTTAGGTCGGAGAATCCGAAGTCGCAGCGCACTCGTACGACTAGCCTTACAAAAACACCAGAGAACAAATACGCGTATTGTATAAATGCTTCTTTTTGTACCGCAGGTTCTATTTAAGAGGTGTGCTGACGTATACTATGCTGTAGCTTAGTTGTATATCAACTACGAAGACTACGTAGTATTTTAGTGACTCATCATTAACATGAAATAAAATTATATCGATAAATAGTATTTTTGTTAAGATGCGGTTTCACCCGCATCCCGAGCGAACTACTTCGAGAAAAAAGTATCCTATATATTAATCCGGGTTACAAACTATGCGTGTACCAAATTTCATCCAAATCCAAGTAAAAGAGTAACAAACATACATCCATACATTTCTACAAACTTTCGCGTTTATAATATTAGTAGTCCATCTATACATTCTTACAAACTCAATATGTGCTAGCAAAATTACTAGGTCATATTGAGGCTTATAATCTGTTATCTCATAGTGACTAAAGGCTTTGCAGAATAACGTAGGGCTTTACTATAAAAGATCCTGGCTTGGACTGCATCTGAGATATGATGATGTCACGTATCAAGTGAACGTCTTGACGATGTTCTCAGACCTTATCATCAACACATCGCCTGTTGGCGTATTTAGGTACCTACCTACATTATACGAGTACATGTAAGTAAAAAAATCGTCGTCATGTTTTAACCTGATATTGCTTGTAGGTTCTTAATTTCTTCGAAGTTCAGGAAATGTGTTTTGTATCCATCAAGAATAAGAAATCAGATTATTAAGAATGTTTTTATTAATCTATTTAAATTAAGAGACCAAACATTTAAGGTACGTGCGTGTAGTCAAATAAAATACTGCTAACAAAATTAACCTCCAAAATTATAAGCTTATCATTTACAATAACAACTAAATAATTGATTAGTACTTACTAAAATACATTTCAAAGCTTAATTTAAAAGCACAACAGGGTTAAAGACAAATCAATCATATTTTTCGAAATAGGAATTGAGAAATAAATGTATTTTTGAAAAGTTTCGATGAAATAATACACTTAGAAACAAATGAATTACTTACTAATTAATCCAAATGTGTGATTGAAAATACAGGTTAGTTTTTTTAATGCTTATTGTAAAGTGTGAATATAATACTATGTCTGAAGCTAAGTTTAGCCATAACCCTGAATTAATTTAAATAATCTAAACTATTCGAATAAATAATTACTTAACTAACAATCATTATATAAAGTGAAAGTATTTACATTGTTGTCACATAAAAATAAATAATAAAAATTAAAGTGTGTATTTGTGACAATAAACACTATTTATTTTTATTACTTATTTATAATATTGTCCTTCAAATAGACAATATAATGACTAAAACAGGCACACCCTTATATAAATGAGCTATTGAGCTAAAAATATGTGTGAGTGGAATGTAAAATAACTAAATTGCATCCAAATAGCTTAAATGGCATATTTGATGTAGGTGTAGACATTCAAGATAACAGAAATTGTCCCAGGTAAGACTTTTGAAGTCCCTCATACTACTTAGGTAGCATATGGTCACCTAAAAAGAGTTATTTTGCAAAATTACCTATATTTAACTATGTAATTCTGACGATTTTAATTCTCAAGTAAAATAGAGGCACAATTATATTATTCAAATCGAAATATGACTATGGTGTAACTTTTTGTAGTCAAATTACAATTCTAGATATTTTGAGCGTTCTTTAAAACGGACTACACAGTAAACGATTTTTTAACCCTAGAAGTTTTCGTCACTATACCAACAATCCCCAACCAACTTATATAGGTATCTACCTAATAATAATCCACTGCGTTTACTCAAACTTTGTAACCACCACTGTATAATGATGTCGGATGACATAAATCGGAACATTGACTGATGAAATAATTAAATTAATAAGCTCAAGTGTTCAGAAATACTTTGTTCAAATGTTCGGAGATATTCAGTCAGTTTGTGCGTTTAGTTCTTCTAATATCTTATCTTGCGAGGCTGGTTTCCGAGCATATACCACAAGTAAACGATAGTTGAATTCAACACTTTTATCATAGTTGTTGTTGTATTTATCTAGGATCTGTAGTTCTTTCAATATGTCCATGTAGTCCTCCATGAAGTCATCGTATTGCTCTTTAGGGATTTTGAAAGGGTTGATTGCAGTCAGCGCTTCTGTAATAAAAATATTGTTTTAATTAGTAAAGTGTAAAATATTAAGAGGGACACATTAATATTTAAATGGGCAAAGTTATTGGGACTATCAACTAAGACTTTCTTAGAAGAAGTTCAGTTTTCAGAACCTGTGATGTACGCTTACCCTCTATTTCATGGGACTTCCCTACTTGTATTGTATGTGACGAAATGGAATTGGGAATTCGCGTGACGTTTATATGAACACTTTCATGACTAGCGTTGTCCAACCGATGAAGTATTTACCTAAATCTTACTTTGCCATGACTAGCGTTATCCAACCGATGACGATTTAAATCTTGCTTTGCCGGAGACAAAGTCAATATTGAATAGGATCGGCAGTCAAAAAATATTGTCCACGTAGCAACAAACGTCACTGACTTGTTTGTCGTTGTTTGTGATGCTGATAATATTTGAGAAAGGGTAACTGGTCCTACCTACACATTAATTAATGGCTTTACACGCACCCTCGTATCATCATCATCATTATCATCAGGTTATTTTACGTTAGTCCTTTGTTGAACTTTGGCTTACTCTAACGTGTGCCACATTGTCCAGTCCTAAGCTTGATCGAGCTGGACCTTCGGAATAACTGAATAATACGAAATACTCACTTCGCAAAATATGTATGTTGTCATACACGAACACCAAATCTTTACATTCCACATCGACATCCACGAATCCGATCTTATCTATCATCGCCTTTAATTCTTTCGCCGGTTCCTGAAAAGTATTAATTAATTATCTTAGTTAAATAGGAAAAATAATTTTATTGAGTTTGCATCATAGGTAAAACAATCAACAAAAATGATCAGAAATAAAGTTTCAACCGAAAATAGCTGTTATTTTCTGTTAAAACTTTATTTCTGCATCGCATATTTTATAAAATGTTTTGTGACTTCATAATATAATTCGATCCTTGCATAAGTACGTGGGTACGCCCTAAATGCCTAGTCTCACTTAATGGAGGTTTTAATTAATTTGTATATACTTTGATTTTAAGAATTTGCTTGATTATTTGGTTATAAATATCAGTATAAAAGATTTGTGTACTTATAACAATATTAGTTCACATTGTTATTCAAACATGAAAAAAATATGTGTTTAAGAAGTGGTGAAGGGTGGGTGTTTTAGAGACTCTCTTGTAACGTTTTGAAGCGTGCTTATTCTGATTTATTACAAATTCTAAATGTACGCCTGAATAACATAATTACCTGCGAGTCGTGGTACGGCGATATGTATTTATCCACGTCCTGCAACCAAGGGCTCCACTTGTTGTTGCGCGCCAGCACGCGGTACACGTCGAACACTGGTGCCCACGCGACGAATATCGTGAAACACTCCCCATCTTCGTTTAGCAGGTTGTATATGTTGTTGAATGCTCGCCTGAAATAATTAACAATGAACCATTAGAATATTGACGGCACGATTCGCGAAGTAGCTGAGCAGTTGGCTGCTGGACTACCTACGTATGTGTGTATTACGGGTTCGAGTTCCGCACGGAACATATAAGTTGGTCGGCCTCTCATCCTGTGCATGTGTTATAATCTGTTTGAATCCACGATACGGGAAAATCCTACACTTTTTTAAAGGATTTTTCTCGTTTTAAAAAAGTGTTCTAGCACCAAAGAGTCAGGCTTAGCTCAGAGTTTAGAAATTATTTAAGACAGTTTTAGACTGTGAGAAATAGGGATTCAAATTAGTTAATTAAACGCAGTTTCGAGAACCTTCTAGAAACTGCATATGGATACAAATGGACTATATCACAAATTCATTGTGACGTTGGTAACAAAGCCCCAATTCGGTCGGTTTATAGGTTAGTTATGAGTACATTCAAAATTTAATTTTACTGAGACGTAAACTTTAAATACGGCATAACGCCTGCTAGTATAAGCGTTCTATGTTGAATTTTATTAACATGAAAACGATAGCCTATTGTTCCAATTAAATCAAAGGTCTATTGAAAAGATCAGCTAGCTTTAAGCACATCAAGTACACCTAGCTGATTCTGTGGTTTCATCCGCGTCCTGAGATAACTTTTTCATCAACCCGAATAGAGTACACTATAACTGTTTTCAGGAGCCCTATCTATCTCCGTACTAAAATTTCATCAAAATCGGTTCAGCCGTTTTACTGTGAAAGCATAGCAAACAAACTCAAAATTATAATATTAGTAACATTCCACCTTATGTATTGAATATCATAATTTTGACATCGCGACCGTTGTCTGATTATTTCAGACAAGAGCTATAGACTTGAAAATTCTCAATAGTTTCTGTTAATTAGGTATTCCTGATGAACAGAAACTATTATTACTGCATAGAGCGAAAATCACGTTGCACGAAAATACGCTGTCTTAGCTTTAGAGTTTTTTGTTACAGAGAGAGAGAGAGAGAGAGAGAGGTGTTTACTATAGGTTTCATCATTGTCGTGATCATCATCAGCCTATTTATTATAGGTCCACTGTTGGACATAGGTCTTGCCTAACGTGTGCCATACGGCCCGGTCCTCAGCTTGACACATCCAACTGCTACCTGCATCCTTACGCAGATTGTCACTCATACTTAATTTACCGCATAAACGAATATTCGGGCGGATTTAATTATTCAAGGAGGGGAGAGAAGCTTGGGTACTTGGGTAATAGTCACTATCACTATATAGTATAAAACAAAGTTGCTTCCCGCTGTCTGTCCCTATGTATGCTTAGATCTTTAAAACTACGCAACGGATTTTGATGCGGTTTTTTTTTAATAGATAGAGTGATTAATGAGGAAGGTTTGAGTATGATTTGTCAAGTTTTTGTATTCCATTAGCTAAAATTTCACGGGCGAAGCCGCTGGCGGGATGCTAGTAATTAAATAAAAAATTCCTACAAAAATGTATTATCACGAAATCAGTACGGTACCCGCAGTTAATACAAAAGCACATACCTATATATGAGTGAACCGTACGTAGGTATAATACACATCTATATAGAAACAAGAGTTTGTACAAATTGTTAGGTCAAATCTCAGATGATATTTGACTCTAAAATGTCTAGTTAAAATGGACAGACACATAAGTGATCCTCTTACACATTAAAATGAATTAGGCTTCGGTATCAGTAGAATTGAACGGCATGGCGGTTATATTAACACCTGAGATAACTAATTGAATATCAAAGTTGCTTGATTATTCATGTGACTTAGAAATATCTAAAACGGTGTAAAAAGTCCTGCTTTAAAAAGTATTTGTTTACGACGAGAAGAGTAAAGAAGTTTTCGTAGCCCTAGCCTGTCTTTGGAGCCTAATCACTAAATGCTTGGACCCTGTTCCCCATACTTAGAGAATATGATATGTTGAAGCTTGGTAAAAAAAGTGAAATCCGTCAAGTAGTTCCAGAAATTACCCCTACGTTCAATACATTGATTGCGTAGGTTAAATTTACCTTTTATAATTGGTATTAATAAAAATATGGAATATTTAAAATGTAAACAGTATGAATAAAATAACTAGCTGTTTCCCTTGATTTCACCTCCGTCCCCGAGGGAACTACTCGATGCACCCGGATAAAACCTATAACCGTCTCCAGGGTCCCTCTATCTCTGTACTAAATTCCATTCATATAGTTTCAGCTATTTTACCGTGAAAGTGTAAAAAAAATTAACTGTCAAACAAACTCACTTTTGTATTTTTAATATTAGTTAGAAAATTATATGAAAGAAAAATGTTACGTTAAAACTAAATTTAAAAAAATATTAAAATTTCAATAATACTCACTCTTGATTTATAACCCAGTGCAGAGCGTAGAACGAAAACACGTGGTCAAAGTTGCCTTTCATCCCTTCAGGCAGCTCCCCCTCTATATCCAGCACACTGAAGGAAGTCTGTTCATTGCAATGATGATCATTCGCAAAGTTCACCATCTTCTCGCTTATGTCACAGCCGAGCAACTTGTAGTCCGTAGGGATGTACTTCTTCAGCATATTCGTGACGCTACCATCCCCGCACCCTATGTCAATAATATTATTGTTACTCTTTTTCCATTTAATTTTCGAAGCGTATTCTTCTAGACACATGAGGGCATCCCTCTTTTGTAAGCTGTTGCTTTTTTCATACAAGACTGCGTTGTTCATTGTCACGAATATTTTTTTGGAGGAGTTTAATATGTTTGAATTTCGTGCGGTTGATTCGTATTTGGTTTATAATTTTTTGTTAGTTATTTTCGGGTGCGCGTACGCGTGGTGGAGTGTAGCGCGGTTTCGGCGGACAGTCGCGACGGGAGCGCGGCACTGCGCATTTATACGATCGCTGCTCACCAAAACATTCATAGTAGCAGCGGATTTGGCAGACGTCATGTTAACTTTGTATGATACAAGCGTCTTAGGATGTTTTCTTTCTACCCATATTATACAAGACCTCGAGTTGCAACTGTGGAAGATTAACGTAGGTCAAGGTTAGACTTAGTTAAATAAACTTTAGGTGATCCAATTCAGTTTCTTCTAATATATAGAATGATCCAGCATAAATAATGTTTCCCATATCATATTAGGACAGACAACAGAAATTTACACTTATAATAAGTAGTTCGTGTTTCCTTACCAGGTTTTAACTGTGATCCCATATAACAGTATCAAAACGGCAGTGATAATGGTTATGTCGCACTAGCAGGCAAAAGGATGTGAGTTCGATTCCTAACTGCAGGGCTGGGCAAAATACATGCTTTGCTTTAATTGAAATACAAATTACAAAATACTGTATCGCAGGTAATTAAAATACGAAATACAAAATATCTTTAAGTAAGGTATTTGAAATATAAAATACAAAATACAGTATTTTAGCTATTTTTAATTGAAATACTAAATACAAAATAAGTAAATTTAGACCAGCACGGGATGGAAAGTAGAGGAAAACAAGATTAATTAATCCCTGAACCAGAGTTTCCTTTCATGAGCACTAGATTTTTAAATGACAAACAGCCTCTCGTTGGAGAGTGAATAAAACCTGCTAAAGAAAACCTGCTAAATGCATTTTAATGTTAAAATGTATTTTGAAGCCTCAAGTATTTGAAATACAAATTACAAAATACCTCGGCGTCAAGTATTTGAAATACGAATTACAAATTACATTATAAGGAAGTAATTGAAATACAAATACTAAATACGTATTTGTATTTCAATTACGTATTTTAATTACAAGTAATTCAAATACTGCCCAACCCTGCCTAACTGTTAGTTCATTTGTAATGAAGATAGGTGGGTAATGCTACGTTTATTGCCATTGCAATTAATTATTATAAATTGATGCAATTACATATTATAGATAATTAAATATGTGTCAAAATCTAACCATATTGATTTATTAGCTTTATGCACTTCTCCATATAAATTTTAACAATACCTACCAAAATTCACATAATGGATCCTTAGAGACGATTATACATAGACTACTTTTGGATTCAGGTGCATGAAAAAGTTCCCTCAGGACTCGGGTGAAACCGCGTGTAATAGCTAGTACAGATATAGATACAGATCAGGTACTTATGAATTATACCTAATTTATTCTGAACACATCTTGAGTAGTTGTTTTATATCTATTCGGGTCATCATCTGCCTAGGCTTTTCCCAACCATGTTGAGGTTGGCTTCTATTCTAAATAGGATGCAGTCATACCAGTGTTTTACATGAAGCGCCTGCTGTATTAACTACGAAATAATAATTATTATGAAAAACAATTAGAAGAAGATGCAAATTATATTGTTGTGCAAACTGGCAGCACAGAGCAATGTTTTCAACCGTAAACTTAAAACTCAATCAAAGCTCGTAAGCAATGCCCAAAAAGCTTCATCTTATCGTGGCTTTTACTAAAGGCTTACCGCGCCCTTCCAGGAATGAGGGTATTGCACCCCCAACTTCCTGGCTCCGGGCTGCTTTGTGAAATTTAAAAAACCTGTAAACAATTTCGACCTGGGTTACCCAAATAGAACCCGTTCACAGTAATGGCCTTTTGTGATCACTAGACCCTTAAGGCAGTTGTCAAGAAAATAATATGCATTTTTTCATGGGATTATTATTTTTGTTTGTCCATTAAAACTATGTTTCGTCCCGTGTTTAGCAGGCAGAAGGCAGTACTTTTGATACGAGAAACAACGCATTGCAAAGCTGCATCTAACAGGCGTGTGCTATTTGCATAAGATTTGATAAGCCGGGCATGTACTGTACTGGGTGCAATTTGCAGTCAGGATTGCTTATTTAAGTTAGAAATTTTACCTCTTTTTGATAAGAATCACAGCTAGTAAGTAGCTATTACCTACATTCATTATTTTTTACGACTAAGCAGTTGGCAACCCACCCCAGCAGCAGAACAATACCAATGCCAAGATACAGCAAAAAAATAACTCTGATCTTTCGTAGATCGCAGTGTGGAGCCTAGCGGTGAAGGAAATATATGAGTGCCAGTGTAACTTTTTAAAACTCATATATGTAGGAACCTACTTTCTAAATGTTTCATAGATACCACTAACTAACGGTGAAGGAAAAATCGTGTGCGTGATCGTCTGAAATCGGCAATCCGCCTTGAGAGTAAGCGTAGTGATCAATGCTCATGCTTTCTCGTTCTTCGTATTATAAGAGGGTTTTTGCCCAACAGTGGGAAAGTTAACAGGCCGATGATAACGATGAAAATTAATAAGAAGTATTTACATACTTTTTCGCAAATTAATTTTAATGACCATGATTATCCAATATAACCTGCTAATTAATATATACCTATAAAAATACGAATGTTTTTTTAGATCGCTATAAGTTTGTAACTCATTCACATGTTGTATATATATCTGACACAGCACATTAGAACAAAAATATATTCATATATTTAGTTGCATTCCACAATGTTACAAAAGATGTTATAAAGGCTAGGTGCGATCATGGACCCTGTTAGGGCACAGCAAAATTAGGCATTACACAGTTATCTAATTATTTACTTAGCAAATTACAATAAATAGGAACATTTGTTTATATTTTTAATGCTGGACTTTTCTAGATGTCGGTTCGTCATAACACATGTATAATAAAAGCTAGCCTATCGGGTCATAATCGACCACATTTATCAGAATCGGCCCAGTGGTTTAGTGGAACTCATGATACAAACAAAGAACTCTCTTTTTGGGTTTGCCGTAGTAGGGTAAAAAGGAACCTTATTTTTTTGGGCCAGAACTTATACATACATATGTCATGCACTTTTTATCAAATAAGTGTTCGTGATAAGTTGCCTATTTAGTTCATTTGTGAAAAAGGTTGTAGTTTTTATCTAACTGTGCTGTGACATATCGATCAATCATACAATCGATACCTTTTGTTTTGATTGGTTTAAATATACGATGTAGGTTAGTAGTGTGTGCAATAATTGCCTAATTGGTCCAGTGATCGCGAGGGATACAGCTGGGCATGAGCCCCTTGGTTCGATTCTCAGGTAGAATAATGTTGTAGTATTGAAGTTTCGCTCAAGAATAGCTAGGATAGTTGAATGCATCAATGTTGTGATTAATTCCGTTTTTACTTGAAATATTCTAAGATTTGTGATATGATTTAAAAATACATGTTATAATACAAACAATGAATTATTCAGAAAAAAAAATTTATTCATCGTGAAAAATAACAATGTAAAAGTCTTAACAGTAAGTAACTTAATATCTCGTAAATAGTATAACTTAAAATTAAGTAAGTACATTAATTTAAGTTACAAAAACCATACTTTTATGTAAGTCTTTATACTTGTTTTCTAGTGACGGAGGGGTTTTGTGGTTTTTGACAGGAACCCTACCCGGATTCAGAAATTGAAGTGCTAAGATCTCGTTTTCTTCAACCTAAGTATAAGTCATGTTTGTCGTAAATAGAAGAATATATAGATTACCTATTCAGATTTTATTTATTAGATTATCTACTGAGTTGGTTGGTCTAATACTTAAACATTTTTTTTAACTTAACTCGTTGCTACGATACTCGTGTACAACTTTTGCGCCTTAAATAATGTAATAACTTTTGAGTATTTGGGTAAACACTTTTACATAATGATCTAGCTTCTTTCAGCAGTAAACTGTTTTGATTTTTATATTAAGCTAGGTTCAAATTAAGGAGATAAATAGTGAGATGACGTCAGATAGAGAAGTATGAAAAAAGAATACTGCTGCTATGGAAGAAGATGTAGCGACACCTATCTCGCTACATGCGAACTACGAAGGCAGGATTCCTACATCGCGCAAGAAGTGTTCGCAAGCAAGTTAGGACATATACAACTTCCCGACATCAACCATCGGGCAGTAGCCCGCCAGGCAATATCACCCGCCTGGCCGGAGGATCCTCCTTTTTCAATGGAGGGACCCCGCACAGTGTTCCTCCATAGTGGTGACCCCGACGTGATCCGGTGGTCCACACACCATACTGGTGACCCCGGAGCAATGAAGATCAACCCAACCTTCTGATGTCATCATCGCCATCATCAGCCTCGTCGCCAACTCTCCCTCAACCTCCTACCAGCATCGAGCAGCACCAGCGTGTCACCCAGCCAGCAACCACTCACGGCTTCTTCGGGTTCATGACCACCTAGCATGTAGCGAACGCACATGCCTGGTCACGCCCTTCAGCCGCATCAAGCAACTCGGCACGGCACCCTACAGTTCGACCGGTCAACAAGCAGAGTCCACCTATACTCTCCTGGTCGACGCAAGTAGCCAGCCGCCATCCACACTGCTCCACTCCGACTCACTGGAGAATCGCAGCAGCATCAAACTCCGACTCACTGGAGCATCGCAACCCTGCACCACTCCGACTCACTGGAGAATCTGCAGCATCACCCCGCCTCAAAGGGGACAACCAAATCTACGGCAGCATGTGACCGCTGACTCATCATTCAACTATCAATCTCCGATCTCAGGAGGGGAGTGATGTAGCGACACCTATCTCGCTACATGCGAACTACGAAGGCAGGATTCCTACATCGCGCAAGAAGTGTTCGCAAGCAAGTTAGGACATATACAACTTCCCGACATCAACCATCGGGCAGTAGCCCGCCAGGCAATATCACCCGCCTGGCCGGAGGATCCTCCCTTTTCAATGGAGGGACCCCGCACAGTGTTCCTCCATAAAGAAAAGAAAAATTATGACAAAAAAGACAGCTTGTACATATATTATATCTAGAATCCGTTTGAAACTATCCATTCCTTTGCCTTTTTTTTTTGTGTATGGCATCTCGCATGTCAACCTAGAAGGTTGTCGACTGCTTAACCGGGCTTGCCTGTGAAGTGCCTTAAATAAATTTAGGGCCTCCAGCCAGGGTTTAACTTACAAAACTAAGCGACTACACGCTAAGGGCACCCCCTAGTGGGATACGGGCCTCGGCTTAGGGCGTCGCTGGGGGAGGACAGCAAGGGACAGGCTGGATCAGAATAAATTATGATTATTATAATCGGGAATTTTAAAGCTATTAGCTCAGCTCGCGGGCTGGCTCGTCGAGCTAGGGTCGGGAGGGCATGGAACCATTCCTTTGCCTCTCTATAGTATTGGCGTAGGTAGACCGCCCCACCCACGGCGGGAGGAATCCGAAAAGAAAGGGGAATACAGCAATATAAATAGTTCTGAAATAGGAGCTATGCTAACTTATTTTACAGTCAAATGCGATTGCAATACGCAAGAATAATTTCTAATAAGTCCACATTTTAGGGTCATAGTTTCAGTACCGTTGCATGCATTTTCCCGTTCTTAGAGTTTCGTAATTCAAAGGAAAAATAAACATGATTACTTTGTGTTACGAATTCTCTGTTGTCCATTTATCTAATTGTCTGTCCGTCTGACATTTTTTTTTCAGGAACACTTAATTTTGTAGAAAGTTAAGTTAGACGTATCACTAACTTAATTCTACGGTCCCTTCGAGCTGTAATAATAAAGCTCGTTAGTCAATGCAATAAATGGATTAAAATATCGCATTTCTTAATAAATTCAAATTATTTTGCAGTGGTGAAACACGTTCTCCTGTACCTACTTTCTGTATTAGGGTAACTAAAAATTTTATTTCTAGAATTCAGGTCGTTTTTTAAATCGAGTCACAAAAAAGTGTTTTTTGATTGTTTGAAACCAACCAGTATAAAATGTAATTACGACTTTGGGCTTTTTCATTCAGTCCGTTTATGCGTTGTCTGACTCGCAGCAAATCGTCGGCGAAGTTCTAACAGTGCATAAGTCATTTTTTTTAGTCTTCACTGACGAAATGCGTGTCGCACGCGCAACTTATCGTTACATTTTTGCTTTTACTGTTTGCATGCGTAGATATGCCACGTCTAAAATTGATATCATCGGCATGATTGATCTATTGTAATAATTCAGTATTCTGTTTCATTTATCAAAGCTGATAATCGGTTTAGTATTGACTTCGATATGTGAACTCTTCAGTTCATTTACCTATGTTCCCATATTGATTTTAGATAATTCTATTTGGTTAAAATATTGTTCAATCTTTTGCGTGAAGGATTCAATTTTTTTTATTTCTTAAAGTTTTTTAAATGTCAAAAGATAATATTATAATCTATTTTTTTATAGCTCTGTTAATGTAAACCGATAATTTATCAACACAGGGCAATTGTAGATTTAACAAGCAACAATTTAAGTTGTAGCTTTGTCTTACATATTCATACATTTTTGTCTACTACATACATACATTAAAATAAATGGAATATGTTTTTTTTCTTTTGTTATCACATCACTGGTTTAAATATAGTGTTTCTATTCAGTACCTCGCATCAATAATAGATCTCGACATTAACTTATGAAATGTTGTAACAAAAGAAAAACTTAATTATTCGGATTAGTTATATAAACATTTCGGTCATTCTCAATATAACTACAACCTAGCAAATCGATAGTCAACAATTTATAAAATTCTAGTTTGTTTGCTTAAATAGTAATATTTTTAACCTAAAGCTAGGAATATATAAAATAGGCGGTACACGTTAATCAGATCTAAGGCGGATTTTCAGCATAATTTCAATATGGTTTTGGGAAACCTTTTTGGCGTTTATGTATATCGACAATCAATGTTTCGATCCTCGATTTATGTATCAAATCGATCATTTGCTTGCACACACGACCAGTAAGCAATAGTTACAATTTATTGAAGAATCTCCGATGTTATTGTTGTTGATTTCAATGACGCCTATTTCTTGAGCTACTGCGTAATAATCCTGCATGAATTCTTCGTACACATCTGATGGCATGTCGAATGGTTCTATTGCCTTTACGGTGTCTGAAAAAACCAATATTATTATTATACTTTTTAATCATATTTTCAATTTAATAAACATACATTACTATTTATTCTTTTGTTTCATTATATCACTTCTTCTAAAGCACAATTTAACAAAGAAAGAGTTTGATATTATTTTATAAGCGCTCATCTACGTAATGCTAGGCTATATAGGTTGGGGTAGATGGACGGAGAAGATCCATGCAATTAATATCTAGATCCTACCTATATCCTTCAGGGTAAGAGCGTGAAGGATACTGTGACGACTGCCAGAATAAAGGAAGCAATATTGCGCCAACCCCAAATAAAATAACAGCAAGGCAGAAAAAAGGTTTACGTTTGGCTAGAGCCCAAAGAAATGTTTCAAATAAAACTAACTTTTCATGGCTTCCACACTGTCGAACACGAACAGCATATCTTTACATTTGACATCGATATTTCTAAAGCCAATTTCCTCCATCATTTGTGTCACTTTCTTTTCTGGTTCCTGAAAATTAATAAGTAAGTATATAAAATCTTTTTCATGTAAATATTATTTTTGCAGACCGTCATTCTTAATCAAGAGCAATAAAAGAGAATATAATCATGCTACGGAGATACTACTACTACTAGTTATTTTCATGCAGCTAGTCCTATTCCATTATAAAGTCGGATAATGGGGATAATTTCGGATAATAGAGTAATGGATTAGAAAGCTAAAAGGTTAAGATAAGGGTTTTCTATTCTATTTGTAATTATTTTAGGGACTTAATTTAGTTTTACTTTACTTTTTTATAAGATGGTTGCCATAGACTGACATAGCTATAGATATTTAAAATATTATTTTTAAATTAATTTAAAGCGTAAACAAAACCGGAACTGGAAATATTCTATTGTGAGTTAATTTTATATTTGTCGTGGAAGTTGCATATAATAGTTTTAGCTGCTATAGCTAGCTATCTCAGTACCTATCCTGTTTGCAACAATGTTAGAGATACATAAAGATTAGATTTTAAGATATTAGCGTAGCACATGAATGATCACGTGTTATCTGTATTATACAGTACGAGATTGAGTACATCGGGATAGGAATTATCTTCCAGATCATTTCCATATTGAAACTTCATTCCTAGAACTTATCCTTCACATAAGTTTAACAGGTATTTGTTCAGAGGTGGTTAAAATGGCTATCATTGTTAAAGATTCTACCAAAAAAATAACAAAATATAACCAAACCCAAAGCTAAGTAAGCAGTAATATTTTGGAAAATACGTATTTATAAGAGGGTTCGTCGATTTATTATTGGCTATGAAAATAATTAATAATTATTTAGCAATATATACCTATATTTTTTTGTTTTGATGATCATCTCAAGTTGAATGCACCCTGGGTACACCAATTAAAGCTTATCAGTAATTAAGTAGTAGTAATAAAAATGTCCAATACCTGCATATCGTGGTAGGGTGATATGAAGGTTTTGACGTCTTTCAGCCAAGACTTCCACTTGGAGCACTGCGCCAGCACACTGTATACGCTGTAAACTGGCGTGTACCCAAGAAACGTCAGTAGGCAGTCGCCGCCTTCTTCTAGAAGATTGTAAATATTCCTAAAAGCTTTCCTGGAAACGGAAAAATATTTGTCATTATTGTTTTTTTAGTCCTTAATCGAAAAATAATATTATTCTCGAACAGGAAAAAGTTGTCGAGTCGAGAAGGACATTACAAAAGCTCAAGCAATATGTAGTACGATCTTTAACACCTTTGTAAGCGTTGAAAAACAATCGAAATAGACCTTTTTCAGGGTTCTGTCTTTACTAAGAACCGTAATAGTTAGGAAGTTTTCACAGTATGTATTTCTATTGCCACTATAACAACAATTAATAAAATATCTTATACCATAATACATGTACCTTTGTGTTATATCTTGTATTATTTAACAAAACCTTTTGTACGCGAGTTTGACTCACTTGACCGATTTTTTAAATATGAGAAAGACATTACACAATTCTTAATAGGTCTGTCCTGATGTTAAAACTTTTTTGAATAGGTAAAACTTACTCTTGATTTCGTATCCAGTGCAGTGCATAAAAAGAAAACACATGATTGAACGCTGAATACATCTCTTCTGGCAGATCCCCTTGGATGTCAAGGACTCTGAACATGGTGACGTCATCGCTGTGGTGTTCGTTTGCATATTTAACAGCTTTTTCACTTATGTCACATGCTACTAGTTTCTTGTAGTTGCTAGGCATGTATTTTTTCAAAATAACGGTAACACTACCATCACCGCAACCCAGGTCTATCGCGCTGTCTCCGATATGTTTCCAATTAATTTTCTTTGCGTATTCATTAAGACATTGGATTGCTGCTTTCTTTTGTAATGAGTTTGCTATATTATACAGCTCTGGGTCGTTCATTGTGGATCTGTAATTATTAATATTTTGAAAATTTTTTGTTATTGCAAACTAACACAGGAAGTAGCTACGTTACATAGAAGATTGTCGTCTATAGATAGTATCTCCTATTCGTTTAAATCTTAAATGGCAACGTTTTCCTCTTAGAGTAATTTTGTAACAATGTAACAATTTCATACTTAGCTAACCGAAATAGGCCAGCGTTATCAGTACGGGATCGACTACGTCTGTCTTATTGTCAATAGTCTTTTGAGATAAGATTTTTTTCAATCGGTGACCTTCATCTGTTCGGTGTTTGTACAACTTTGTTCTAGCCCCCTGGAACAGGAAAGTCCGTTGCGCAAATGCTAAGACCGTTTGTCATTCTATTTTTAATAATGCATTATACTGTATCGTTGTAAAGATATTGTGAAATAGAGAGGTCATAAGTTATGTTTCATAAAACTTGAGAGATTAGCTTCTAAGATTGATATAATCTTAAAGAAATATTTAAAAATAAGTGGATTGCTGTAATATCTATACATATAATAAAATTGTAATGGTAGAAAATCTGTACATTGAATATATTTTTTTTAAAGTGGTCTCGGCGTGACCAGTAAACGATGCTGAATCCAAAAATATGATTTTTAGAATTTTTGTCTGTTTGTCTGTTTGTGTGTTTATCTGTTTGAGCTTCACGCCAAAACGACTGAACAGTTCTACTTGAAATTCAGCAAAAATTATTGTTATGAATCGGGTCAGGCTTTAGGCTATAAAACATCACGCTAAATATTATGAGGAATGAGCAGTGAGACATTGTATAAAAGTTTGTAATGGGATGACCTACAAATTTTTAGTAATTATGCATTTTAGCTGTTATTACAATCATAGATATGAAAATCATCACGCTGATTCCTAAAGAAGATAAGCAGTAATTGAAATTGAAAACACGAAAGCATTGGTAGAATAGTAGAATTTATGAATCGAACGATGTATGAGAACGTCAATTTTAACTAAAATGTCAACGAACAGTGTAGCCTATATTAACGACCATGCAAGTCGGTTGCTTTTGCTTCGAGTTCAAATCCCGCGAAGATTTGTTTTTTTTTGCGTTTGGTAAATTATATTTTTCTTTTTTTGGTTGAATCACATTTTTTTTTCAATAAAAAAATAACCATTAGAGACGGTTACAAGAATTCAAGTTACGAATTTGTTAAAAGTAAGCGCTTTCAAGTCATAAGTATGCACATTATTTACAGTAAGAAACATGAAAATAGAAACCACAAAATATATTCTAATAAAATGAAAATTTAACTAAAATATGGCGTCAACATTTTTTTCCTCATCACCGTCAACTGGAAGCGTACTCAAGAGGCTGGCAGAATTGCCACGTTGGATTGCAATGCTTAGTCTTAGGCAAAGATAAAAGCAGCCCTTGGGTCACGGGAAGTGTTAGCAAGCCGCTTCGCTAAATCCAGGATATCCAGTATCTGGAAAATGTCAGGAAAGCTATAGGTGGTCAGGGATTGTCAGGTAAAAACATCGTAAGAGTAAAAATTCATGGAAAAGGGAGTCATGAAATAAAAACATGATACCTATGAATTATGTTCCTCATATTTCTAAAAAAAAAATCGCGCTCGCTTCGCTCGCGCTCTGAATCTTGTTGGCCTATTTTCGTGGCTTACTATTTAGGGTACTTAACTCTAAACACAAATTAGATATCTTCTCCTATTTAGTGCACATGGTCTAGAGCTTGACTTCAATAGTGCAAAGTATAAAACATTCATAATCTGGTTTAAAACGAGAAAATTGCATATTTGCCTTATACGACGACAATACTGCATCAGGGAAATGTGGTAGAGTGATCAGGAAAAGTCAGGGTTTTTAAGGCATTTGGAGTGGACACCCTGATCTTTTAAAATAAGGTGAGTACAGTTTCAACCACAAACAGCTCGAAAATATATTTGCCTATGTGGCTACTATACTAATTACATTTTCTTCCGCCTTAAAAAAACTTAGGCCATAGCCCTGTAGTGGGATAATAAATAGGCCGAAAATATTGTCGCGCTTTCCGTATGCGCCTAAAATAATAAAGCTGTTAGCGATAAGACCGTCGTTGTACCCTTCACTTTGATGTAAATTGTATCTCATGTAATTTCTTCGATGACGTGCGATAGAGTAATTATGGTATTCCAATTATCATAATGCAATGATATACCTAAAAAGTAAACAATCTTTTTCCAGATTACATTTACCGGACCTATGTCCGTATAATATTCATGCGAATTTTAGGTTCAATGCACGCGATGAAATCAGAAAAATACTTTTCACAAAAATACAAACGGCTTACAAAGGAAAATCAATTTTATTTTCTGCTAAAACATCGTTCTAGAAATCGGTGTCTTACACTAAGTTTCTGTTGAAAAGGTGTTTTTTTGCCACCTACTTCATTTTCGTCGTTCGTCGTCGTCAACCGCCTGTTGTAATGTTTAGACACACGTGTATTTTAAAAAACCGGCCAAGTGCGAGTCGGACTCGCGCACCGAGGGTTCCGTACAAACCTGCAAGGTTTACAAAGTTCGTTCATTACGACAATTGAGTCATAACTATGGTATTTTTATTGCAAAATGAAATTCATAACATTACAATGGGGAAAGATGGAGGAGCATAAATTTAAGACAAAGATAATAACTCGCGGTCATTGCTGTAACTACAATTATGTTTACAATCACAATTTTTTTGGTGGTATAACTACTTAAAATTTTAAGCTTTTCGGAATTTTTCTGTTACCTGTGCTGTAAGCTATTGCTTCTTACCAAATTTCGAGATTCTATGTCAACGGGAAGTGGTCTTTAGGTTTTAATTCCCTTGCGTGTAGTTGCGAGTTTCAAAATATGCGGTATCAATGGTTGTACTTTTGCGTTTTGCGTTTTTGCGTTGACTTAGAATTTTTTTTTTCACGGGTTAAAGGCAATTAGATCTAAGTATTTGATATGAATTTCAACTTGATAGCTCTACGCGTTCATGAGGAAAAAAGTAATAAGTTTATATTTATTAAAAAATATATACACTTCTCATCAAAAAAATCGAAACACTTTCGTTTTTATTGTTTTTGTCCTAATTTTTTACAAAAGAGAATTAATTCCATGAAAAAAAAAACATTATTGTGTAGCTGGCAGTTTGGTCATTACAGTAAGAAGAAAAAAAACAAAATTCGAAATTAGAATTTCATTTGTTTATCCTATAAATGAAATTAATCACTGTTTTGAGACAAATTTGTATTTAGGGTTGGAGTACGTTTCTCGTTTAAAAACTAAAAATTAGCGCTTGTCTTTAAACTTTTTGTTTCTTATTTCATTTACTGTGACTTTGGGACGTCTGAAAAAACTTTTTTTTCTAAAACATATGGATACTTCGCCCGCAGAAGCCGCCCAAGTGGTGGCATTGCTGGATTCTGGACTTAGTCAGCGTGTTGTGGCTGCAAGATTGCATCTAAGCTTATCATCTGTTCATAGAGTCTACAAACGCTATCGGGAGACTGGTTCGTTCACGCGCCGTTCAGGATCTGGCAGGAATCGGGTCACTTCTGAGCGAGATGATCGATTTATTGTAACAACTTCTTTACGAAATCGACGCCTTAACGCTTTTCAACTGCAGCAGCAGCTTCGCGTTGTACGAAGAGTAGCTGTAAGTGACTCTACAATAAGAAGAAGGTTGAAGGAACGCGGATTGGCACCGCATAAGCCAGCGAATGGGCCGAAATTAACTGCAGACCATCGAAGAGCGCGCCTTAACTTTGCACGCGAGCACCTAACTTGGTCATACCTTCAGTGGAGCAAAGTACTGTTTTCTGATAAGTGTAAAATTATGCTGTATGGTAACGACGGAAGGAACAAGGTCTACAGAAGAGATGGAGAACGCTTTGCACAATGCTGCATTGAAGAAAAGGTCAGCTATGGTGGCGGTTCGTGGACGGTTTGGGGAGGAATCAGCGCCGACGGTAAGACAGAACTTGCCTTTGTGTCTGGGCCACGGCTGCCTGCACTAAACTCTCATCGGTACATCGAACAGTGTCTTGAACCTCATGTGATGCCCTATGCACATTTTATTGGCAACGACTTCATATTCATGCACGACAATGCTAGAGCTCACACCGCGGGCGTCGTACGAGATTATCTTACCGAAGTCGGTATCTCCATTATGGTATGGCCAGCAAGAAGCCCGGACATGAATCCCATTGAACATCTATGGGATGAATTAAAGAGACGAATTCGAGCAAGAGATCCAGCCCCAGAAACACTTAGCCAGCTGCAAAATGCAATCCAAGAGGAATGGGATAATATACCACAACATGTGATCGTGACTCTCATCCGATCGATGAAGAACCGTATGGAAGCAGTAATAAGAGCTCGCGGAGGGAATACAAGTTATTAAATAAACGTTTCTTAATTTTTTTTTTCATTTACGCGTGTTGTTTTACCCATTTCCTTCATATTCCATACAGGGTAAAAATTACTCATTATACAAAATACGAAATCTATGAAGACTTAATTTGAATTTAGAACAATAACATTAGGATTTAAAAACCTCATACTACTCACTATTAAATGACATTTTACATTTATTCCTAAATATACACATTTTTCTGATAATCCTTATCAAATCATAAACTGCGAGGTGTTTCGATTTTTTTGATGAGAAGTGTATTTTGTAATGTAACAAAAAATTTAAGGTTTTCGGAATTTTTCCTTTATGTGTGCTATAAAACGTTGCTTCATGCCAAATTTCAAGATTCTAGGTCGACTGGAAGTACCCTTTAGGTTTTGATTCCCTTGCGAGTACTTGCGAGTTTCAAAATATGCAGCTTAAATTGCTGTTTCTTTTGATTGCGTTGACATAGAAGTTTGATTTTGTTACAGCTTAAAGGTATTATAGACCTGAGTATTTGGTATGAATTTCAATTTAATACCTCTACGCGTTTATGAGGAAATGGGTAGTAAGGTTAAAATTATTAAAAAAAAATATATTATGTGATGTAACTAAAAATTTATGGTTTTCGTAATTTTTCCTTTATCTATGCTATAAGACGTTGCTTCGTACCAAATTTCAAGATTCTGAGTTCACGGGAAGCACCCTGTAGGTTTTGATTCCCTTGCAAGTGTCGAAAATTTGCGGCATAAACGGCTGTATCTTTTGATTGCGTTGGCTTAGAAGTTTGATTTTTTCACAGCTTCAAGGGACAGTAGACCTAAGTAATTGATATAAATTTCAGCTTCATACCTCCACGCGTTCCTGAGAAAAAGGGTCTTGACAGACGGACGGACGGACGGACATCAAAGTGATCCTATAAGGGTTCCGTTTTTTCCTTTTGAGGTACGGAACCCTAAAAATAACAAATGTTCACCAAACTTTTCGTAACGAGTATATTACCTCCTGGGGTTCTTCTGTTTGTAAATCCATCAATGATGTCTTCAATACCTTATTAAGGGATCATCTAACTCAGCTGTCGTTAGCTCCCTTATAGCGGTTGGTGCTGGTATTCTAGCCAAAATCTGTTGTTTAAGTTTGTTTCAAACTGCGTGCTGGTTTAGAAAGTGTTTGCATTCCAAGATACCCAGTGACGCATTGAATGATGTGGCTACAATACGGGGCTAAAATGAAATTATCCCCAATCAAAGATCAGGCGCAGGACTGACAGCTTTTCGTGCTCTCCTAGGCACGGTCGGGTCGGTTTAGAAAAGGGTCACTTATCGATTTGCATGGCTTTTAATTAGCTATGAGCCCCGCAATCTCCGCATATGATTATTTAGAGAGAACCTCTCATGTGATCATCTGCATACAAGCTGAAGCCCATCTGGACCTCTTAGGTCACTCTGCTATCGTATGAGATCAGTACATTCTTTCGATTCTCAATACTCCAGTTCGGAGGCCCGAGGTAGCCAAAATACCCTTCAATTCCTTTCTGTCTTTTTGGTTGAACTTGAAAAATTTAGGTCGGCGGTTGATTGTATCTGTGAGTCTACTTCACGCACCCGCATAATAACCAATGTCCTTCCTCAGCTTTCAGTTTATATCTATACAAAATTCATCTCATTTGATTCAGCCGTTTTCCCATGAAGGTATTATTGGCAAACGGATAGAGAGACAGATGGAGTTTTGTATTTATAATATTAGTCTTCCGAGACCTTACACTAATATAAGAAAAATAACTATAGTCTTATGCGACCTGAACTGTTCCTGCACGGAGAGAGGTTATGCTTATGGTATTAAAAAAAAACTCTTAGGTATTTTTCAGTCGTTGCCTTTGTAAATTAATTATCTAACAGACATTATGATTTACACTATCGGGACATTTTTTGTTTGAAATTATATGGAAACTGGTATTTTTCTGGAGGTAGTAAAACTGGCCATCCAAAAATAATGTTTATAATGCTATTTTGCGACACCTCTGGAATGTGTACGAAAATCCGAATCTCTCGCGGACGAAGTCGCGGGCAAATTGCTAGTAGGTATATAAATAGATAATTAAGTAATAGATAATATAATGTGGTTATCAATTTCTATTTCTAAACTCTCTTCTATTAACTTAAGGTTAAGGATTTCAGATGATCGCATTAGCTACGCAGTATTAACTCATAAAACCTATGCTCAAGCCATTAGACGTTACCCAGCGAATAAAAACCTAATTAGCCACAAAAATCATTATTTTTCGCTCTGATAATTAAGTTTATTAATTACTAGCTTCTGCCCGCGACTTCGTCCGCGTGGAATAGTGGTGCTCCGCTCCTATTGGTTTTAGCGTGATGAAAAATAGCCTATAGCCTTCTTCAATAAAGGGGCTATCTAACACTGAAAGAATTTTCAAATCGGACCAGTAGTTCCTGAGATTAGTAGCGTACGCAAATAAAAGTAACTTTTCTGGTTGATTTTTACACCTTGTGTCCGAAAAACCCTAATATCTTACAGAACCCTATTTTTTCCAAAATAAAATTTAGCCTATGTTACTCGTGGATAATGTAGCTTTCGAATGGTGAAAGAATTTTAAAATCGGTCCAGTAGTTTTTGAGCCTATTCATTACAAACAAACAAAGTTTTCCTCTTTATAATATTAGTGTAGAAAACAAATACGGTTATGGACTTAAATATTCGTTGTCCACAATAAAAAATATTGTCTTTTGATGTTTACTAGCTGCTTACCGCGGTTTCGCCCGCTTCCGAGAAACTACTTCGCACACCTAGATAAAAATACCCTATATTATTCCCCAGCTTTCAATATATCTAAATACGAAATTTCATCTTAATCGGTTCAGTTGTTTTGACGTGAAATCGTAACAGACAGTCAGAGTTACTTTCAGATCTCTACATAGTATAAAATAAAGTCGCTTCCTGCTGTCTGTACGATTAGATATTTTGAACTACGTAACGGATCATACGGATTTCTTTAATAGACAGAGCGATTTAGGAGGAAGGTTTTTGTAAGTAAGTAAGTATAATACATGCATATTAATGTAGAGAATCTATTGTAATATCTACATTGCACCCGTGCGAAGCGGGGGCGGTTCGCTAATTCATTTTATCAGTAAGGCTAACTTAAGTGCTTTTGGGAGATTTTTAACACTGGTTATTAAAGTTTTTATAGATGCTATTTCAGTTTCAGGTAGATACTTTAATATAGTCCTTTCAAGTGAGATGGCGGTGAGAATTGACATTCAGTTCACGAGTGCAGTCGTTGCATCGCAACGAGCGTCTCGACCGTCCACGAAAAAGTGCATTGCCCTGCGCCTGAGCGTCCGTTTTGTTTTTTTTAATAAAGCTTCTGCGTCGACGGTATCTACTCAATTGGGTTAGGATTCCTGACCTGGCATAATGTGATTTATATTGATGACGTGACGCATAACATTAGATGACGTAGTTACAGTTACTTAGTTTGATAACACGAGTTATTTATTTATAGATTCGCCAATTTAAAAAAAATATAAATTCACTACGTATGTTTAATTCGAAATACAAAAATATATATGTGTGTGCAAATAACAAGAAAACTTAGAATTGTAGCTTATTATAAATATTTAGAAAACCACGAGAGTTTGAAAAAAAATGACATAATTCACATGGAGAAATGGGACGCTCCTAAAATGTAATATGTATGTGAGGACACAGTCACTTCTGGGGAAGCAATTCCTGAAAATGAGATCATCTGATATATTTCGAATATCATTTTTTGTATCGATCAAAATACTATAAAAGGGAAAACTTTTCACTAAGATTTAATAAATCAAAGAATGATCCTAGTAAATAAATGAGTCCCATTTCAATAAACGTTCTTGAGTTTGAAATTAAAATTTGAAAAGGAAAATATTTGGAGCAATTTCTATTGAGACTCATTAATATTATACACATCGTTAATGCCTTGGTTTTATTCCGTTTATCAAACAGGTTACTCAAATTCCCATTAACATACATGCACTGAACTGAAGTAATAATAAAGTAAGTATGCATTAAACCAAAAAAATATGCGCGCCGTAATCTAAACTCGTATTTCAAGGACAAAGTTAAAACTCGCGAAAAAAATTCAACTTGGTGCATCAGTGCGTCCATACGCCATAATGCAAGTGCACTGAACATTGAACGACGAAACAATCTTGATCATTGTTGTTATTATAGCAGATTAGTGTGCTTTGAAAATATAGTTACGGAATGGTACCTTTGAAACGCAAAGGGACATAGGGGAAGACAAATAAAAAAATGGGGGGATGATGTGCCAAAGGGATGGAGAAGAATTTGAGGAGCTTTTGGCACAAGACAACCTGACCTGATTGCTGATACTTAGTTTAACCTTAAATTATATTTTGCAAGTTTAAAACTGGTTAGATACCAGATTTATGTTACCATAACATTTATTGATACTGCTAGGTCAGCTAGTATGCACCTAACGGGTTACAAGAAATATTATTTAATTTTTTTGTGTGCTTTAAAATAGAGCTCACCTAGAACTCCTTGTTACCAAATGACACCCCTACTCAAAAACGTTCGCCAAGGATTAAATAGGTAATAACTATAAATATTTTATTTTAATACGAAAACGGCAGCTTGAATTAATTGATTCATCAGAAAAAAATTGTAGTATTTTGTGTGGGTATTTACAAGTTCTCAGTATTCTTTGTTATCATGGTTCAGAATATTAAAATGGTCAGCAAGCACTTTTGACTTATAGTGCTTTTAATGGTCACTCTTATCAAAACTCTTGAAATGTTGCGGTATTTCTAACTATGGAAAGGGCTACACAGTTTTGTGACTATGCAGATTAGCATTGTTTTTCAGAAACTAAAACTTTTATCTGGGAAACTACCGTTCTATTATACAAACGTAATAAGATCAAAATCTTTTTATTTGAACTAAGAGTTATCTAGTACCCGCTGAAGTTTCATCCAAGTATCAAAATTATCGACAATGCAGTGGTGGTAGTCACCAGCAATGTCACCCCGAATGGGTTCAACCGCCGAACGTGTAAGAGCAGGAAAAAGAGCTCATATTTAGGGAACTTTATTGTACCAGCTACGTACTTAACTTGCTCCATATAACGAGAGATTCTTTCAAATATTTGTTCACTTTCCGATAATTGATAAAACTTTTAACCATAATCACGACCGAAGGTTTTTGGACATGGTTGTATCAAGGTGTTAAAAAGATACTTAATGAAATACCAACGCGAGAAACACTAGTACAATACTCAAATGAAACTATTATCGTTTAATTATTTTGCAAAGTATTATCAGTTGAATAGGGTGGCGTTTACTTTATCGCATATAATTATTTTCCTGATTATTATGAGACTACAAATGGTCTGCATCCAGAAATGTGTGAATGTAGACATATTTGTCAAGCACAAACAACTCAAGTGAGTCAGTTGTGGGCGTTATGCTCACGCTCATCTTTACGAAATCACTTTCTTTGGTGCAACGACTGAATAAATATTTCTTTAAGTAGCTATTACAGTGAGAGGAGCTATTTAGGAAGCTATCTCTATCGTTAACATATTAGGGTTCCGAATATATTTTATTTGGTAGAAAAGAGTGTTGGAAGCAAAGGGCTACTTAGGGTAAAAAAACTATTGCAGGATAATCAGTAAACTTAACAAAATTAGTACAACCAACATAGGGTAGTTTATCGCCTCGCATTTTATCGCCAGAGTTCGCAATTTTATTTTCGATTCCTAAAGGAATATCTTCGTTTGTATCTTTTCATTATTGATGGATATGGTGGATATGGTTATTAATTGTAGACATTAAAAGTTCTATTTACTACGGAACCCCTAAGATGTCGCACGCCTGGTCAGATTCATAACCTTCTTGGATGTCCAGATCATCGACCTCACTGGTCTCACCTGTTTTAAAGCCCGTGACGCAACAGGCAAGTGAAAGTTTGGAAAAATGTTTGAATGCCTGTGGCGTCATTTGGTCAATAGATTACCATCATTGTCATGGGAGAAAGTTGACCTTACTCAACATTTTTACTAAGCAGGTTCTGATAATACTTGTTTGTAAAGTGATAATGAATCGTTAAGTACAGGGGACTCTTTGAAGTACCTTATAAGTTGTTTAAAGTATACTTAAAGATAATAATAATGTTACGGAACACTTTATTCTTATTTATATATTATTAAGGAAATAATGTATACTAAACGATTTCTTTTAAAAAATCAGGTCAATTTGATTCATCGTTTACTTTCAGAAATGCATTAGATATATTATGATGTGGGGTTCTTTTAAGAGACCAACCCCGTTTTGTATGTCCCTAGCACTAGATTTAGGTCCTCGCTAAAATTTGTCTTATTCAATTAAAGCTAAAAATATATCATAGATAATTTGTCCAAATATTTGTCTTCGACAGTTAATTGCAATTAATATAGTGTCTCTAATTTTTACCCATTTTATTATTGATCAAATGCTTTTTATCCATAAATTGGTGGTTAATTTATCATTTTGTTCAGCGTAATTATGTCCTAGTAAAATATTAGTGATGTAACACATGTTATTCCAAAAGTTTCGCCTGCATTTGACCTGTGCATTAGCCGAACACTAAACGCATTGCAATGCGTGCCTGCACAATCTTTCTCTTATTATTGAAAAAAATTCGTACTTTCGTCCTCTCACAACCAGTCAGTGAGTGCAATGCCCCACGAATTTACTGTCTAAATTTTAAATTATTTCTCGTCTCTTTTTTATATGCATTTACTTGTATGTAAGAAGGAGAGCGGTATAGGTCGTTTAGTCATCGCGACGGTTAAATTCGTCTCTTATTGACGGCCCAATGTTTTGGGCCTTAAGGCAGGTTATGACTAAGGTCATAAAAAGAGAAGTTGTCGTAGGCTTAGAAATTATGTTGTTCCATCGTCGGTATTATAAATATTATATTATAATCAATATGCATTATTTTCCTTAAACATTGCTTTATTAATATTAATGTTTCTTGAATGACTTGTTCATTGATAACCTAGCTGACTCTAAATTAGTCACTTATGGACAAGTCATTACTGTTTACTATACTATATTTCTTAGCGTTCATGTGATTGATACACGGAAATACTAATGTTAATATGAGTGGTTATTAAGTAAATAAAACAGTGTAACGTGCGTCATGTTATTCTATTACCTTACACCTACTGTTTTAAGTGGACATCTTTCTACCTATATGTTTAATGTTTTTATATTCCCGTCTGCCTATATGTATTATTTTTCTATAAGGACTTTCTTACCAATTTGAAACTACGTAGGTACATACATATCTCCGGAGTTCGTAATACATACTAGGTACAACATACATATATCTAGGCAATCTGTTGTCCATATCTATACTTCTATCTTCTTCTATACTTATAATAAATCTGTAGAGAGGTCAATTCTGTACATGAAATATATTTCCAAAATAACTATCAGGGGGTGATTAGGGATCGAAACTGATGCCAAAAATGCAATCAGTAAAATTTTTGTCTGTCTGTCTGTATAAACTCTATAGAAACAAAAACTATTCGACGGATTTTAACCAAACTTGGTACAATTATTTGTTATACTCCTGAGATGGTTATAGTATACTTTTCATCACGCTGCAATCAATAGGAGCAGAGCAGTGAAGGGAAATGTTGTCATTTTGTTTAAACGCGCTAATCTCAGGAACAGCTGGTCCGATTTGAAAAATTCTTTTAGTTTTGAATAGTCCATTTATCGAGGAAAGCTATAGGCTATATATCATCACGCTAAGACCAATAGGAGCGGAGCACCACTATTCCACGCGGACGAAGTCGCTGGCAGAAGCTAGTTAATATTAAAGACAAAATCATTACACCTGACACCAACATAATAATATATACAAAACAAATGTAATTAATAACGATTAAATACTCCTTAATTAAGTGTTATTTATTTCTTTTTTTATTAATTCGAATTCACTCAAAGGTAAAAACTGCCGTAAATGGGTATTGTAACTCAGCTCATTGTAAGACTATTTTTCGGGAAAATGGACTGTTATGATATTGACACCGAAAGCTGACATTGCTTGATTTCGTAATTTGAAGAATTACTGGCTTTATTTATCATTTACTAGCTAGTTTCCAGCAGTTTCATCCGTATCTTGAAGAAAGTACTTCGTGTACTACTACCACTACCAGATAAAAAGTACCCAGGTTTTAAACTATGTGTGTACCAATTTTCATCCAAATCTATTCAGTAGTGTTTGCGTGAAAGAGTAACAAACATACATACATACAACAAGATCCTCCCTAACTTCCGCACTGGATATAATATCAGAAGCATATAGGTATAAGTATAATCATTGCTTAAAGAAATCTCTTTCGAGAAATAATTGCCCATTTCAAGGAGGGGTAAATTTTTTACCGATTTAAGAAAGATAAGGTTCTCAATACCAATGAACTTTTTTTTACATAGGTACTTCTATTTTCTGTTTATTTAATACAAAGACGGGCTTAATGCTACAGGGCATTCTCTACCCATCTTGCAAGCTGACGTTCATCCAGGGGGACCTTCTTCATGCATTCGATCCGGATTAAACTATCCTCCTGTCCTTCTCCAGGGTTAAAGTGATCTTCATTTCAATCGATTCACCTGTTATACAGAAAAAGCTCTCAATCAGTCGTTTTATAGATGTCTTTTTCTGTAAAATGACCGAACCGATACAGATGAAATTTGAAAAAAATCGAAAAAACAAAACTTTTGCTAAGTTAGCCAAGTTAGGATATTACAATGACATAGATTAATCTGGCTGGATTGAACTTAGTTAGTAATATTAATCTATCAGTCGTTTTACAAAGAACTTTCTCTGTAAAACAGCTGTATCGATTGAGATGTCATTTTGTATGGAGATTTTTAGAGGTTATAAAGTTACTTTTTATCCGGTGTTAGATAGATTCTTCAGAACATGGGTAAGACCGTGTGAAACAGCTAGTGTAGTAATAAACTAATACAAAATGTACTTTGTGTCTGTAATGCGATTATTTAAAAACTTAATACCTTTAGTTATTTTCATTTAAGTGCCATCTACCATTCTCTCTGAAAAATGTTTCCTAACTTGCAGAGAGCACAACCAGGGAACCACGGAGCATTGGGGCGAAGTTTACACAAAGTTTTATTGACTTTGAATAGATGGCGCTGTTCGCGGTCTTGGTACTTTTAAATTATAAAGCTGTTACGCTATGAGGTCAATTTTGTTTGTTCAAGAAGGTTTTTGGTATAATAATATAGTAGGTACCTATGATGTTATTTTGGGGAGCAACGGGTAAAGGCTATGTTTTAGTTTTAAGCATGAAGTTATTTTTATTGTAAGTACTTTTGTGACGTTATTCTTAGACATTTTAAGTTTTTTTTAAAGGTTGCTCTAAGGTAAAGGCAACTCTTTCCTGTATTTTTGCAAACACTCAAAAGGATATTGAAGATTAGTCTGAAACTGTAGTACTACATACTGTGACTTTACCATGACGTGCCTAAGCAGGAATAGGATCGTTGTGAAAAAGAGACGATGTTATACGACGTTAGTAGCTGTGAATCGCTGGAATAGTAGACCCTTCAAAAAAAATCTCTTTCATGAACTTCGACAGTTGTTCAGTTGGCACTCTCACCACAAAATAATTTAAGTTCGTTAACTGACGCCACACCAACTGCTCGAGTTTCAGGAAGAAATTGGTCTTCTTTCGGAGAAAATGTTTATATTTTGCAAGATCCTCGGCCTTAGTGGTATAAAACAGCCAGGATACACACAGCAGCATGTTAGTCGCGGCAGGCCTTTTGGTCCCGTCGCTGCAGTACCACGCTGGTTACAACAAGCTGACTGCTCTTCCCCTTCTTCTCCACCTTGATAAAGCCATCCTAGTCTTCTTTGTCTTTTTTTCTGGGCTCGGGACCCTACGAATAGGGTCACAGCAACATGACATTACCCCTTTTTGCTGCTTAGGGAGTAATCCAGCTGGTGTTTTTGGCGGCGGTAATTGCAGCGTAAACTTGGTTAGAGGTCAACGTACTTATCTACTATATTAATATAATAAAGCTGAAGAGTTTGCTTGTTTGTTTGAACGCGCTAATCTCAGGAACTACTGGTACGATTTGAAAAATTATTTCAGTGTTAGATAGCCCATTTATTGAGGAAGGCTATAGGCTATATATCATCACGCTAAAACCAATAGGAACGGGGAACCACTATTCCAAGCGGACGAAGTCGCGGGCAGAAGCTAGTTACTTATATACGCGTGTCCATCACCTCTACTGAGGTTGACGGATGGACAGCGGCAGCACGCGGCGCGTCATCAGCAATGTGACGAATCTATTTTCGCTCAAACAAAATAACAGACACGTGCATTTTGTGCACCACGACATGTGTTTACATTGAAGGTTTCAGGTGGCCTGCTTACCGAAACAGTATTGCGTAAAATACTACATCGGCACGCAATTCACCTACGATCTTATCTGATGCTTCCAACTTGGACTGATATTCGTCCTGGAAATTGGTGGTGCCAATAATTTTATTACGAAATTCCAAATCCACAAAATGTCTTACAAAAATTGCGGATAATACAAAAAATTCTGATTGGAAATTTACAAAAATATTTTAAATAACTATTAGGATTTGATATCAGTAAAAAATGCTAACAATAATTGACCTACTACCACATGGTGATTCGCCACTATAAGCGCGAAACTATTTTACATTTTAAGAAAGACATTATTTTTCAAATACAGCAGAACACCATGTAAGTAGTATCAACAGGTAGGTGCGATGGTATTGCACGAGTTCAAAGCTACGAAATATACCATCTAATGCAATGTTATATATCCCGGCAGGTACAAGTAGTGGCATTACTAACGCGTTACAAGCTAGTAGAAGCTCATCTAAGTACCTAATGTTTCAGAGCTCTGACACTACAGATATGCTAACCACAAATACAAAAAGAGAATTCCATTAAGTAGGTACCTGTAATCTAAAATAAGGCACACTGAAGTACTATGACGTACAAATATAAAAAAAATCAGCCATTACTTTCTTGACAAAATGGGAAAGAAAGACAAGAGAAAAGAAAAAGTTTTTTTAATGTCTGTTGTCTGTTTGCAACTACGAAAAAATTTATGATAACAACTGAAAAAATATTCAGTTATAGATATTTATCTTATACCTATACTATTACGTCCAATTAACGTCTGAAAATTATATCAATATGGACTATGAATATCGAATAAGGCTACAGAAAAATATTATCAATGTAAGTATAATGGTATATACTTCTTCACAAAGAAACAAGAAACTTTGACGTCAAGAAAGGTCCTTACAAATAATAATCTTATTTCCCTACAAAATGTCTGAAAGAGATGAAGAAAAAATATCTGTACTCGACATCATTTCACAACACATAGAGCGGACATTCGTACATACAGCATTATTTACTGACTCACACAGAGACGAAGCTACCTATCAACCTAAAGAATACCTAAAAAATACACAAAAAGCTTTTTTCCCAAGAATAAGCGGGACGGAGTACGGATCTTATTTTTCTCGTGGACGTTTCAGTCGCTCTGGGGTGGGAGCTCCGAGCTGCCGCGGCAGGAGTGTGGGGTCTCCACCGCCCCCTGCAATAATACTGCGTCACTATTTTGCGCCATTACCTACACTCGCTTCCTATTCTATAAGTAGCGTGGCCTCTAGGACGTAACGTTGGAACTTCCAACTTACTCAGTACGGTACGCCGGTAGGCGGAAAACCACTCATGTTGTAATCGAATCGATTATACAACTTTAGTATCGATTCGCGAGTTCGGTAGCCCTTGACCTCATTTCATTAACAATCTATGTAAAGTCGGTTTAATATCAACATCTGAACTTGATTGCTCGTCAGTCGTGTTGAAATATTCCTTGTTTTTTGGCAGGGATGAAGTTCCTTTAGATTATTATATTTAGGAGAATGAACCAAGTCAAATAGTAGGTAATGCTCGATGTGATTAACGATTTATACGTCCCCAAACATGTGTCATATTAGCTAGTTAATGTGATGCAAAAGGGACATTTCAATTGAATGGTCCTTCAAAATCTCTGACGGTCATTCAGTTCCGTGTTAGGAGATGTAAGAACATAGAAGGTGATTAGCAGACCATTAATCAAGACTTCCTGGGGCTATATAGCATTGTTCGAAGCAATTTTTATATTACAATATTTAATAAAATTAGCAACACAAATGCCGATAGGATATGGAAGTTCTTTGAATTGCTAGGGCCATCTACTGCGATTATTACTGTAGGTACTATGTACTAGGAAACATTTCGTATCATTAAAAGGTTTTATATAGAAAACCGGGAAACAAAAGCTATTCATTGAACAAGTGTACCTTTAAACCCTAGAAATTGTTTCCAGCAACATTAAGCTGAGTATGAAGTATAATAAAATATAATTTATCCCTAGTCTCGGATTTCGCGGAGTTACGTACTAAATCTGTAGGATTTCGAGTGCTAGCGCTTCGTGGAGCGAGGCTGCTTTATATGTGTTGCACTGTTCCAACTCGGCGGTACCGGGGTAATACATACCGCTACCTACTGCATACGTGGGAAACAAATAGGCTAGAATTTATAACAATATATTTAAGCTCTTCTTATTGTGGTAGAAATTTTGTTGGTATTCATTTCGGTGGAGCTGTTTGCGGATGCATAATACTTACTATGGGAAATGCCCTCGAATCGTAGCCGGTAACTTCAGTCATGAGAAGTAATCCATTATGTAGGACCTATGGAGTTGATTTTAAGTTTAACTAAAAAAATATCTCTATCCTTTTAATAACTAGAAAAAAATGCTAGTTCTGATTATTTCAGTAAATAATATGATTTTTCGCTTTGCAACATAGCCACTTAGTACATATACATATTGTGTAGCTATAAACATTCTTTATCAAATGAAAAAACACTTAAAAAGGCTTTTAGACCCTTAGCAGAAACTGTAACTATCTCAATCTTTAAGAAATTGATGACTAGATTAATAGGGCACAAAATATGGTAGTAAATACTGTTTAGCTCACAAATACCGGTGCGGGCCATAATTTTAGCAAAACAATGAGCTACGCCTGAACACCGCAGCCGATGCTGCGCGCATACAAATTATTGACAATCGATATTTAAGTACTACACGCATCCATGCAAGTTTAATTCGATAGATTTCGCCGTATCGATGCCGCTTTAATCGATACTTTAATTATAATTTGGGGCTGTTGTTATAAACAGTTCAATGATTTATCTGAGAATTGAGCCAAATTTTACTAATGTGGTGGTTTTTCACGAACTACTCAAAATTCTTCTGTGCATTAATTACATAAATCGCAAAAAAAATCCATTTGCTGTAATGAAAACGTCTTGAAATAAATCAAGACCCTTCGCTATAATGTAATTGGGTAAAAACGAATGGAGACAACTATTTATAAACACTTAAACATATTGGCGCCACTAGAACAGGTCTTAGTAATGCATTACTAATCAAGAACCATTCCAGACGACGTGGCAAAAACAGTAGCCTAGCTATGCAGGTGTTTGTGTCAAATAGCTACAATGTTATGCTTTAATAAAACTCCAGAAATAGTTATGTATAGCAGACTGGAAATGCAACTATCTGGTCCGGACACATATAAACATACCCTTGCAGATATAGGCTTGGAGACAAAGTATGTACCACGCAGCAACTTTCAAACAATCTCTACCTGTTTCACAACATACATTGCTGTTTGATCTTAGCGAATGGAATCTGTGGTGTAAGGAACCCCGCAATGAATGTCGCACCACATGACAGAAGCGAGGTATGTAATGTCATACATTTGTTTTGGGTGCGAGGGTGGGTGTGAGGCGACGGTCCTTTGATTCTGGCGAGATTAAACGTGCGGCAGACGGTGGCGCCTCTATCGATTGTTGTTGTAATTACAGCGCTATCCTCGCCCAGTCGCAAATGAAATTGTTCCGGACAGAGCTAGCTGCGGATGCCAACGGCGTGTTACACTTGTCGCTGCAACATGCCGTCACATTCTGACCTGTAAAACCTAGTACTAAGGTGTCACCCTACGGTTTCAGGGTCTCTAGAAGTACGGAGAGAGTTGCGGACGCATTATTGCATACGACGTTGTGTCGTGTTTTGATGAAATTCTCACGGAATGCTTTTAGTGGCTTCACGCGGTTTTAAATCGGTTCATCGATGCTCAGTTAGGACAATGATATTCATGTGATGAGAAGAAGCTATTGTCTGATTGTTGCGCACAGTATTTGTGTTGAGCTTTCATATTTTTTCTTCGAACGTTAAAACTGTCTCCATGTTATAGATTAATATTATTATTAGATTTCTGACCTATTCATAGTTTTAGTACCTACCCTACAAAACCCTTATAAAAACGTAACTGTCTTCTGTATTTATATAATCTCGCCTCAGCATGTTTATCTCATCTTATGAAATAAAAGAACGCAAAGACCTAATATCTAATAAAAGAAATACACATAACTTCTAAACATCTATACGACTCATCACGACTGCGCACTGAACGCAATTCGAGAACAAATCCACATCTGAATCCGAAATGCGAATGGGAACAGAGAGTGGAATCCAATAAAACATTCGTAGCCCTCAAAACGTATCTACGTCTACGTGACGTAGACGCCTACCCGAAACGCATGCGCACCGCACTCGTACAGAACAAATGGACAATTCCAATTTCAATTGTAGAAAAAAAATAACCAATTCGAAATGGAGAAGGCTTCGCGGCGACCAATGGGAACGCTCACAGTCGTAATGCCAACTGTGTGGGCGGAGCGAGTGATATCTAGCATTGGAATGTTCGTTGTATTTGTTTTGCCGGATCCGAAGGCTTTATTGCATGGTGTTTGAGCCTCTTTCCCCTTGAGGGTGGTGGCGGCGGAAAGCCCGGTATGGATTTGGGATGAGGCAATTTCACATTATGTACCGTAGTCGTTTGCAGCCTACGGATCGGTGACCTACATATACTATTGTACCATGGGTTTGTCTTATTATTGCACGTTGGTAAGATAAGTTTTCTGGATATATATTTAATATACAACTTAAGGAAGCTCCTTCTTTTGAGCCAGTTTACAACCAAGATAATTAGTTGTAAGAAAAAGTTATTCCGTAATAAAAAATGGACCGAATAACAAAGTCTTTAAAACTCAAAACAATTTACCTGTAATGAAATCAAGGAGTGTCTCCGACTTTATGAAACTGTGAGTATTGATTTTTCGATAGGGAAAAAACGAAGGCAACGATCTATGCAGATCTGGAGTGCTCTCGGCACATCAGATGGCACCGGCGGGCAGCCTCCGCAGACAATTGAACGGTGGGGGAGCCCCCCACTGGAGGTCGGGGAACTGCCACAGAGTATATGCGAGATGATTGTGCCACGAGACGTGCACGTAGGTTGAAACATGCCCATGGCCATGTTCATTGGAGTTTTGCTGAAGGCTATAATGTATCTAAAGGTCTATAAAGATTACTAAAATCAGTTGAAAGTGCGGTTTAAGCATGTGAATGAGATGTCCAGCAGTTGACATAAAAACGAAGATTCTTAAAGGATCATATGTTTTAAGAATCCCTATTATTTATAAATTAGAATACAAATGTATTTCAACATTTATTCGTTTATCGATATTATAGGTAGGTATAATACAAAAAATAATAGTTAGAAAATTCCCTTTAATTAAAAAAAATATATACATAGGGTTGACGTAGGTAGGTACTACAAAAATTCAAACTGAAAAAATATCATCTCAATATCACATAACAGGAAATAGTTAAAATGCATAGCAAATAATTGTTCTCTGCATTTTCTCCATGAAAAAATAGATTGACATACAAAACTTCACATTCCGAATTAAATACATATAGATAACATAATCTTTGGCAATATCGACCCGGCGGCGGCGACTTCCCATTCTCGAAGTAAAACACGGCGGGAAGGAAACCGCGGGATAAACCGCCCCCCAACACTCCCCCCACCCGATCTTTACGTTTCAGGAATAAATATTTCAGAGCGTGTGCTTCGGAAGTTAAAGTTATGTATCGCCCACGCCGGTAACAATCTGAGAATGAGAAAAGCGAGCTTTTCTTTTATGTAGGTTCGCTTTATGGTTTTTTTTGTAATGTATAGCTTGTGTTTTTTATGTTATGCCAGTATGGAGACTTCTTGAAAGTACGCAGATACGAAGATTGAAGAATAGTATTCATGACGCATTGGTATTATCTATTTTAAGTAGTAATTTCGTTATGGGTAGTTGAGTAAAGTTTTTTTGATTTAGTTTGTAAAATATTGTCTTTTTTTGTGTTGCTCACTCTTTCAATTATGAGCCTATTACACGTTTTTGGTGTAGTTATGGAACTGAAAATACCAACAAACGTCATTAGGTATATTATTATAAAAATAAAATTTAGCTACGTGGAAAATGTTGGGACTCCTGAAAGATTTTGAAAATTGAGTGTCTTTGAATAACGAATTTATTTGGTAACGGTATATAGCAGTTAGAAAGAAGAATTAACGTTTAAAAGTTAACTTAGTACAATAATAAGAACAACAGCACGTTGTTTTTTTTTAAAGAAATTATTTTTAATTGTTTCATATTTTATTATGATGAACTTTGACTTCTTAGTTCTAAGAAGCTGACTGAGGAAGTGGTCATAATAATTTCAGATTATAAATATTATCTATTCAGAGTTTGTAAATAATCCAAAAATGTGTAAAACTGAAAATCTACGTAGGTACGTAGTCTAAAGCTATATTTATTAACATTTGAAAGTGTTACACCTGCGCCAACTCAAAAAACATTTATCAAGTCTTTTAAAAGAACTTGACATTGTCTTCAGACGCTGCCACGCAAATCCTGAGATTAAGCTTCGATCATACATTAGTACATCTATACTATTATTATCAAGAGGAAAAATTTGTTTGTTTGTTTGTAAGGTTTTAACTCAAAAACCGATTTTAAATTCTTTCACCGTTCGAAAGCTCACCGTTAGAAACATCTTGACGAAGTGTAATAGGTTATATTTATTTCCAGAAATAATTAGGGATCCCTACTAAAATTTGAATAATGTAACCCAAGGTGTAAAAAAATGTCCACGCGGGCGAAGCCGCGGGCGGAAAGCTAGTTAAAAATAAACTGGATCTTATACGTGACGAACGTAACACCCGTTCTTTACTAATAAGGAAGTATGAATGACACGAAAGTCAGTGGAGAGGACAAAACACAGAAGTCTGTCATGGTAATGCCTTTGCCGTGATACGAATGACTTTGGTTACCCATTACCTATAGTATAAGTAAATAGGTATAATACAAGTTTTCCTAAAAATGGACTCCAGCCGCTTACTTCATAGTTAAAGATTATCAGGCCCACCATGATCTTAAAATAAGCAGCATATTATAAACATTTAGCCATTAAACCTTCTTGCAGAAAGTCGTTTCGCAAAATAGTTTCAAGGAGCAATTAATAATACACAAATGACCGAAGACTTGCTAATTATGAGAACATAATGATACCTCGGACGTAATGATATGTACTTTTAATGCAAATTACAAATTACCTACCGTTATTATTGATCTAAATTAAAAGGCTGGCAACTGCGATTATGCGTGTTCTGTGCTACGCAAAAAAGAGAATAAGCGTAATAAATGTTTACAAACTTTCCTTGTTTCATAGAGCAACGCCTGTAAAAAGTTTAGTTTACATTAGCTCCAAAAAGTACGTAGTACGGCAAAAAGTACCAGGGTACCATAAAAGACATGGCAATACGTAAATCGATGTTACGGTGCAACCACTCGTAACTCGCACATACGCATTCAATACGTGTAGGCGTACACGTAAATTTGCATTATCATGAATTTATTACTATACGACAAGGTCGGCGATAAGGATTTTCTTCGCTCATAGAAAATCTAGGCCGCCCGATTGAAACCGATGAAAAAGGTTTCAATATTTAGTAGCCGGCATTCTGTTCAGTGACTGCACTGGAAACTATCTTTTTAATAACTCAAATATGTCTACAAAAAATAATCCTAAATTCTTGTAAAGATTATAAAAGATACAATCTAACCTATAAGAAATAAACGAGCCGCATAAAAAGATATTTATGAATTAAATCATTAACGTTAACTTTTCCTGCTAGAGAGCTATATAACGAACGATAAATATTATAATGAGCGATAAAATAATTAATTTACGCGATAACTTAAGTACAAGTATTATGTACAAATAATTACCCACTTAAATTAATTCTCGCCCTAAAATAAGTGAATATGAACACAACAACTTTTTATAAATAACCACAGAAAAAAACGGAGTCCAATAAGTTTTCATTTCACTCAATAAATTAACACTTAGTTTAAATTAAAATATCGAATCACTCACATCTTATTTCCTTCGACACTGAACTTTAATAAATTCAAAGTGCACTACTATCAATGATGTAAACTGGATTGATTGAATGAACTGTTCATATACGTATTTATACGCGAAAAACAAACGAACGTAATGCAATAAAACAGAGTTTATAATTTGGTACGGCGTCTGAACTACGCATTTGTAGCCGGCGAGTCACATGGACTATAGTCACATGTACTGATGTACGGCCTTACCTAGTGCGGTGTACTATGTCGCATAGTAAAGCAATTGCATTACCCTAGAACAATCTTATTAGATGTTATTGATTCGTGAACTGATACAACAATAACTTTCGTTCTCACATTAATGATACACTTAATAAGATTTAAAAAAATATGTTTGTCTGCCTGTCATTTTTCTTTGCGGATTTCCTTGAATTTTCTTTTTCTTTAATTAACTTAAATTTTCTACACTGGTATTCTACAACCTTCATCTAAAGACATTCGTTTGTTTAAGAAAAAGAAATAACCCGTTTATTTTTTTTTATTTAAAATTTTGATTATTATTCTTGCGTCATAGAAAGCGAATGCAGTTCCTAGATAACTTTGTTTTAGCTTCATTAGCACAGTTCATTAGCATGCCACTGACTGTTCCGTAAATAAGTTTATCATTATTTTTATAGACGGAACATGTCAATCCGGTTGCATATTTTAAGTTCCACCGTTTAATGGCTTATATAAGATGAGTAGATTATTACTATTTCAGGCTTACCTACATAATGAGTTAGAGTAGTTTTATAGTTAAGTATTTACGTCATTTGAATTACATTATCCGGTTCCTTGAATAATATACAGTATTGTTAATTGCGAAATAAGCAGAATACTTTATTTGATAATTGGAAGTAGTTAAAATATTTTGTAATGAAACACAATTTTATTGGTGGAATGTTCTCGGTACTGTTGATCATCGGAAATTCCTAACGAACTAAACGTGACGTTACAATGGTCATATTTTCATTATCTCATCCGGGGAAAAACTAGATACTTCCGTATCATTTTGGCGCAAACCATATTCCGGTTTGAAAGATCATTATCGGCCTTTTTAGGATCCCACTCTTGGGTAAATGCCTCTTCGTGTTTACAAACATTCATTACACATGCACAAACACCCAGACCCGGAACAATCTTAGTTGTCCCGTGCGGGAATCGAACCCGCGACACGCAGCGCAGCAGCCAATTGCTCAGCCACTACGCCAAACGTGCCGTTTCCTTAATTGTTAGTTAGTTCACATCGGTACTTGCCAGGTTTCGTACCCGCACTTTTGTACATAAGATGCCCCTAACCACTAGGTCAATATGACTCAAAGATATCCGTATTTTCATGGAGTATGAATGACATCCATCTGCTATGTTCTGGCAATTGCAGATGTCTATGACCACTTGCCAAACGGTGGTACATCGGAATCTTTACAAAAAAAAGAAAAAAAAACGCATTTCGTACATACCTTGAAATATGTCGTACAACATCAATTAATCAAATATTATATAAATGTCACGCTGCATTGCAATAACCTACGATTGCACTAGGCAATGACGTGCGACCATGCATCGTTATGTCATACTTATGAATCGTAACATAGAGCTATGACTTAACACTGCAAGCCAAATCTCGGATTGACGTTATCATAATATGCTTCAGTATTAATAATGTACGTATAAAATTCTAAGGGCCTCTTGTGTCACCTTACAGTTATTTCTCTGTATCCGTACTTAATGAGAATTCGCACTGTCTAAAACTACGTAGGTAGGTACTAACGATAAAAACTTGACGTAAAGGTTGCACAACGTACTCGTATATTAAAATAAATAAGCAAGTTGTGTTTTGTCAAATATCATGACACTCTATATTTTATACATTGATGACACAATATCATCATATACTCGTATAGGTATATGATGCATCACACATATATGCATGATGATATATGATCAGTTACATAAAACTTTACATAAAGGTATTTTATTTTTTTACGTATTTCACTATTTATTTGCATAATTTCAAGATTTTTTTAGGTTATCAAGACATAGAAATAATAATGAAGCCAACATGTCTCAGATTGTTTCCAAAGTACTTTAAGAATTACGCAGGTTTTGCATACAACGCAGTCGACACCGCTGACAATTACAAGTCAAAAAATTGTACGTTATAGTAAATCTGGAAGAGATCTGTTTTTTTTTGGTAATGTCGACCAAAATAGGTTCTAAAAATATAATAAAAACAAAAGTTTCTAAGTATGTTGAATGTTTGTTACTATTTCGCGCAAAAACTGCTGAATGGATTTCCATGAAATTTGGTACACACATTGTTTATAACCTGGACTAACACATAGGATATTTTTAGCTGAGAGAGTGAGTAGTTCTCTCAAAATGCGGGTGAAACTGCAGGAAACAGCTAGCTTGTTCATATTTCAGTGGCAAGTGGTAAAGAAAACATCGCGAGCAGTACCTCATAAAGTACAAGAAAGTTAAAAGCAGTAGTTTGATGTTTGTGCCAAGTCTTATCGATGCGTATTGTTGAATATTATTAAAAGCTGTTACTACAACTAAAAGTACCACGATTAAAGGTGATTGTTGTACTTAACGTAACTTAGCTTTGGAGTTTTGAAATGTTTAGGTAAACATACGAGTTCTAGAACTTAGTTTTATTATAAAAAGATTATTGAAATTTTGTTTAGATTTGACGAAATTTCGCAGTTCGCTTTCACGGTTCGTGTGATCTGATGGACAGAAAGCTAAATAAACCATCGAATCTTAATTATATTGTTTCTTTACTTTAAACTAAATTATTTAGTCATTTAGTAGGTATATAATTTGCACACATCTAAAATAATACTGAAAGAAAAAAGTAGACAGATACGATCGGTTGTATCAAAATACACATTATTCTTAATTTATACTCTTACTAGCTTTAGCGGCTACTACTAGCTAGCGGCTTCGCCCGTGTGAAAAAAGGGGTTTTTCATCCCCTTAGGGGTAGAATTTCGGGCAAGGTTTGTATGAAACTCTCACATTTTTAATTTAAATTCGGATAACCAAAAGATATAAGAAAAACCCCCTTAGGGGAGAATTTCGGAAAATCCTTTCTTATCGGATGCCTACGTCATACAAAGAACTCCCTCCGAACAATTAATCAATTATTTGCATACTTTTATATCGTACCTATATGGCGAAAAACATAAAATAATAGCAAAGTTATGAATATGAACACTATTTACGTTTGATATATCTAGAAAATAGTTGAAAAGGCATACTCTGTAAACCCAATCAATTGTCTGATTGGCACTTTCTCTTAGAGGTCAGTCGAATCATTTATAATCCCACAGGTTATCAAATTACAATACTATATGAGATCAGCGTAATACGAACCATTATTATATTGTATTGTAGATATTATGACTACACGTCATAATGTCTAGTAGTTTTTTGTCGGCTGTTTTATATGGTCAAACATTTGGCATACCTATCTACATTTTTATAGGCCTTTGTTCAATACTGAAATTTGGATATTAAATAGACTGATGATGATGATGAAATGTTTTATATAACAGGCTTGACTTGACAGAAATAATCTTGTGGAATCTTGTTATTTTTTAATTCTTGTTATTTAATTTTTTAGCTGATTGGCTCACCTATACTTATAATAATCAAAAACCGTATAGAAATATTCAATATTGTCAAAAAAAAAAACAGATATACCTACTTATCACAAAGATACGAACAATCACTACCTACTCTAGTTTCGTAAATGATGTCACAAAATGGATTCCCATTAAATATGAGATCACGGGCAAAGACGTTCGTTACTAAATACACCTTCATTCATAGATTATCTTATCATATATCTTAATACCAATTATTTGTAATAGATAGTTAAAAGCGACATGAAACTGTACGTCCATTCAAAACGAAGGTTAATCAAATAATTAAACTACACACAAATTACACTCACCTGTTCAGCCAAATCTTTGTCTACAGAATTGAATGATTAACAAAGCACTGGTTTAATTAAGCGCAAGGTTCACAAATTGTGTTAGAAAACAACCGGCATGAGTGTAAAAACCTATGTGCGCCGCGGTTCGTAGGTCAGTTACAACTATTTCATAGAATCAACAGTGGTGCATGTGATATGCACTCGTAATTATTAACGCTACTATTTTATTGCTTGAGCGAAGCGGATCATGATTTATTGAGATTGCCATTGATGTATGCAGTCACCAGATCTTTGCATAATGTTCTTTAGTTCTTGAATAATTTAAGATCTAAGTTCATTTGTATTGCGACTGCTAAAGCCAGTTTTTAATAGCGGTTCTAAATACCACTTTAGTTGACAGGTGCTATTTAATGTCACAAACGTAATAATATCTCGCTTGGCTCTTCCATCTTAACCTTCCAAGATAATGCCACGTAATATCGCTGTTATGTATTTTAATTATCTTGTTAGGGTTCCGTAGTCAACAAGGAACCCTTATAGTTTCGCTATGTCCGTCTGCTTGCCTGTTCGCCGCGTTAGATCAGAGGCACGTGCTCGACAACGTACTACGGAACACAACACTGCCTGTGGCCCGACATGCAATTGGCCGGTTTTTTTACTTAGTTGTTTTTTTCCGATTGCATGATTTATTATCTCAGTAATAGCATAGTTAGTTTTAACATAAAGATGTTATCATTATTATTATATCGTGTGTGTTCTTGTCCTTGGTATAACTTGACCTATGATGACTCTTCCCGTAGATGTAACATTATAATCTAGAAAATCCGATAGTAAGGGAGATTGCATTTAATGTCACAATATTTATTTATGTACTTATGTCGTTTGGGGGTTCTGTGTCAAAATGGAAATGCAAATAATCATTAAATCATTCTATTGGACTATCGCTACACAAATTTCAGTTGAAATATGTTTAACCTGATTTTTAGAATGTAGCATATATAGACAGGATTCTGTGTCTCAGAAAGCATGGTATGATATCATTTCGACGGTCTCTACGTACAAAAGGACAAGTTGAAAATGGCAGTTCATTTTTATTGCACAATTGGCTTTAGATTGTCCATATGCATCATCATCTGCCTAGCCTTTTCCCAACTATGTTGGGGTCGGCTTCCAGTCTTAACCGGATGCAGCTGAGTACCAGTGTTTTACATGGAGCGACTGCCTATCTGACCTCCACAACCCAGTTACCGGGTAACACGGTACCCCTTGGTAAGACTGGTTGTTAGACTTTCTGGCTTCTGACTACCCGTAACGACTGTCAAAGATGTACAAATGACAACCGGGACCAACAGCTTAACGTGCTTTCCGAGGCACGGAGGAGTCTCGCTATGACAAAGATGGTCACCCATCCACGGACCGACCGCGCCAAGCGCAGCTTAACCTTTGATCGGTCGACCCGTGCGGCTGTTGCTTAGCCACGAGCTCCTCATTGTCCATATGCATATATTTTTTTATAATATTACGTATTTAACGTCATTTACAAATCGTATATGAGAACAAGTTTTATATTTACACTGAATAAGTGGACAATCTAAAGCCAATTGTGCAATGAAAAAAGAACTGCCATTTTCGACATGTCCTTTTGTACGTAGTTACCGTCGATTTGTAGATCACTGACAGTCGGCACGGATAGTCAGTCAGAAAACTAACAGTCTTAACATTGAGGGTATCGTATTTCTCCATATTTGGACTATGGAGGTCTGAAAGTCTACCATCTAAAATATTCTAAATCATATTAGGTAGTAAGGTGCCCCCAGTAAGACTAGAAGCTAACCAAAACCTAAGATAGTTGAGAAAAGGCTAGGCAGATGATGAGACAGAGTAGTCCCATGTGTATTTTATATAGGTAGAAATAAGAGCAAAAATTGGCCACAGTGGATACATAGAAACTGGGGTCGATACTATTTTGGAAAAACCTTTGTTTGTTTTGACCTAGGATCTCATGCTTTTATTAGTTGTCCCAATGAACACTATTACACGCTCATTAAAATGTGGTGGATCATTAGGTATTTGTTAAACTTATCGCCTGAAAATCGCGCTAGTGTAGACCGTCGACGAACAATTGCAATTTACGTTCGGTATATTTTTATTACTATATCAATAAAATGCGTTCGAGTTAGTGCGTATTTGTGGTAGTAAAGTATAATTGTTTTATCACATCGTTATTGTAAATGTTATGCCCTTACGCTTTGTTCAAGATTCGTGTTATAATTTATTATTTTAAATAATAAAGATGATGATTTTATTTACATGATCTTATGAAAAAAAAAGTCAAATCTTAATTCTCCAATGCATACATTGTGCAAAACACTGTATCATAATAAACTAGCCGTTTTCCCCGTATTCACCCGCGTGCCGAGGGAACTAATTAACGCACTCGGATAAAAAGTACCTACCTAGCCTATGACCGCGTTTAGGATCCCCTCTGTCTCCATATTAAATTTTATCCAAATTGGTGCAGCCGTTTTTCCGTGAAAGCGTAACAGATAGATAAACAAACTTACTTTCGCATTTATAATAATTAGTTAAGAGTTGGTACATTTTGAGCACTAATAAATAAAACAGTTCAAGTGCGTGTTGGTCCACGCGCAGTAGGGTTCCGTAGTAGGTCTTAGTTATAGATAGACAGACAGACGGACATGGCGAAACTATAAGCGTTCCTCGGACTACGGAACCCTAAAAACTTTGTTAGTAATTGAAGTAGAATTTCAGTTATATTTTATAAGTTCGTGAGACAAATGGCTGGCTTGCTATGAAGTGTCGACGAAAACTAATTAATTGGAAATCTTTGGCACAACAAGTTCCTAGCGGAATGCTGAATGCCGAAGCGTTTCGGTATGTCGTTTACATCTATATGAAATACCATCGCGCACTGTCTTTGGTGGAGTGTGCAGAGATGTTTAATAAAGCAATAAATAATAATGATTATAGACTTCACTATTTTCATTGAAAATCTTTGTTTTTCGGCCACACACAGTATTTAACGCGACATCGTAATTATATATTTCCTATTAGCTATTTCCCGCGGGTTTTCCCACATCCCTAAGGAACTACTTACAGATTAAAAATAGCCTATAACCATTTCCAGGGTTTCCTCTATCTCCATACCAAATTACATCTAAATCAGTTCAGCCGTTTTAATGTGAAAGCGTAACATATAAACTCACTTTCGTATTCACAGTTCTAAAGGCACACATCACTGCCTGCTCTCTAAACAAAACCTTCTAGATACAACCAACACAATTTCCACTTCATTTATTTGTCTCTCAAAGCAAAGATATAAAGTGTTCTAAGAAAACTCGCAGTAACATGTGTTGTTCAAGGAGCGAGAATCCAGAGCACCCCAGCCACCGCATCGGACATAGATAGACGAAACGTAAAGAATGATCACGACATGAGACAGCACATGCGGGAAAAATAACGCCCATTCTCTCGCGGCGCCAACACAGAATAACTTTAGCAATTTAGGGTTGGATTGCTTAGCAAAACTAATAATTTTCTTCAAACCCATTTTCTGCGGATTTATTTTAGGTAGCATGATGAGAAAATAAAATTGTTACGTCTCTTATTTATGAAAATTGACTTATGTATTTATTTAAACAATGAAATCAACATTTAATATACATAATTATCAGTAATCAAGACTGCCGTACGAGTAGTTACGGCCTTTCTTTTTATGACGGCAGAGTATTACACCATTGTATTCTTCAAGGGTTTTAAATGTTTTCAAGGGAGTAGAATTAATGTATCTTTTAAACTTCATTCATTTAAATTTTGAATAAACCAATCGTCCAACCCGCAAACGCTCGTGACATTGCGTAACGTTTACGTCATAGGGTCGGAGAAACCGAGAAAAATCAGCGGCAATGACTAGACGATTTCACGTTACGTTCCTAATCCCGAACCCTTCCTCGCAATATGATTTGCGTCAGTGGAGATGCGTTCAGAACAGATCACCGGACGGTAACCGAGTGGAAAAAGCGCTTCTCATCGGGACCGTTACTAGAGATCGTAAGAATTCGAGTGGCGTCGCCCAGCGAACTACGCTCAGATAAATGGGCGCGCTGTGGAATACTCAATTATTGATTGTTTTCTAAAATGCTAGTCAAGTTTAATGGAACCTGCTTTTTAAACATACATACTTACCGAGAATGTTAACTATAAATTTATTTAAGGCAATAGTAAAATAATGTAGGTATGTATATAATTGCGGCGTACCTTTGTTTATGTCTCTATTAATTCCGAAGGCGTCCGACCACGAGGTGGGTAATGTTATCATTCCATTAATTACAACATCCACCCCCCTGCTTTTAAAAAGTAAATTAATCCGATTAAGGGGGAATCGAAGAACCCGCTCCGTCCGAGTTTATTCAGGCAACTTTCTTTAGAATAATTATTTTTTGTAATTAAATCCATCAACACGATTTTTTCCTAATGATTCTCCCGTGGGAGTCGATGGGTGGAAACCGGGAATAGGGGAGTTTTATTTTTTCTTTTATTTCATATTTCTTTTAGATGCTGTGCGTGTGTACTAACTCAAGTTTTTTACTACAAAATTAATGCTTATTTTGTGTTAAGATGACTATAGAAAAATTAAATATGACACACCGGAAAATAATGCGTACCTAACACAGGCATGCAATTTGTCCATATGTAATTTCAGTCTTATTTCTAAATCGAGAGAATGAGTTTTCTACTTACGATCAATCACTTGAACGCAGACGTTGTAGGTATGTTTTATTACAATAAATAATCATATAATCTGCCTATAAATGGAACAATATTCGTCTGGCGGGCGGTCTGCGAGACCCACCCCCCTCACACCAGTGTTAATGATATCTCGCTTTTAAAGGGCACATCATTTACTTACTTTTACGAAAATTAATTGAAATGAGTTTTGACGATGAAAAGATGGCTATACAAAAGAGAATGGTGGCCGCTAGGTGTCGTTGGAAGATAACTTGTTCATCTTTAATTAATTATTTTGTGGCAAAGAATTAGTTTTCTTTGATATTCAAGGCTCTATTCATTGACTTTGCCAATTATGATTTTGATTTTTCAATTAAGAAACTGTATAAATAATATTACTTAATTTATCAAAAGTTGACAATATTACGTACAAGTTAATTCTAAGATGTTTTAAAATATGATTAAGCTGCCTTTACAGAGTTTTCTATTTAGACATCGTTTTGTTCTGCCTAATTAACAGATAGTGATTCTTATTGTTTATTTAATTAATAAAAACTTGAGTTTGGCAAAACTTAAAATAAACTATTTGTTTCGTATTGTAAAACTGACATTTTGATGATCTTTTTGGTTTGCATGATTCTTGTTTCTAGTCTTTTATTGGGATTTTCTGTTCGGATTTTAGAATAGTAAATGGCTCGCCTCCTAAATTAAACTACCTAACGACAAGTATCTCTTTACCATCGAGAGAAACATCTTATCTGTACATTATGGAACGCAATAAAGAATATGAACATGAATATGAAACATTATGTGATAATTATTTAATTTATTCACCTAAGTAAAATTACATGAATTTTACTTTTCTTTCGTATAAAAGAAATATTAAATAAAATAAAAAAAACCCAGCATGTGGGAACATAGCTGTTCGAATTAAATATCTTCCCATTAATATGCTACAGTGAGGAATAATAATACTTCAAGGAAATTAAATTAATATTACTTTACCAATAAGCAACTACATATGATTAGTTTTCCAACTACCGTGGGCCTCTCATTTCGTGGAAGCTTTTAGGTCACATCTGCGTATGAAACCGGACCGGTATGTAGGCCACTCGTAATATATCGACATGAGGAGGTTCGCAGATTGATGAGCCGTCCTCCCCCCCACCCGCGCGGACGTCCGGCGCGCCCCCACCGGCCGTCCCGCGGGGCGAAGCTCTATTGCAATAGATTGTGCCTGTTTTGTTTCCTTCTGTTAGTGTAATACATGAGGTTCTTATTGGAAGATTTATCTCCTGGATATCATACAAAAAAAATTTTTTTTAATGGCGCTCCACTTCTAAACTCTTCCTCAACTTGGTCACCACTTTTATGTTTTGTTTAGACAGTTGCGAGCAAAATATCTTAACTTTATTAATGGCCAGGTTCACCGCCTTTAGCTATGTAGCATTAATTAAACTTATATGCCAGAAAATTGCATATAAAAGACCCCTAAGATAGAATTAATCTGGTACCCAGAATCTCCAGAAGTTTTGAAACAGCCGTTTAGTCTTAGTATAGAACATTATTCACTAGTAAATATTGTCAAAATCTTCCCTACCTTTTTATCAATCAATACGAGTGGAGTGTACTAACTACCAAGTACTGACCATGTCGTGTAAGTAGTAACAGTCAACCGTGGTTTATAGCATTTGCAGGCAATGTGCCAGTGTCCTGTCCACTAGTTTTGGACTACTCGTATTGTCGTCTGTCATAGCTAACCGTGGCTTCAAACTTTACCTTCATTTAGAATCCTCTTTTCTTATATCGATGACTATATTATCCATAAATCATCGGATCATTATTAAACAAACATTTGGTCGTTAAAAAAAATAAGTTAAGTTAAGTAATAATGTTGAATGTGAACTTCATTCTCGTAAATAATATTTGGAGACCTACATGCAGAATTTTTTTAGTATTAGGTTTTTTTTCTAATTAATAAAAATCATTTTTATTCATTACATGAAAATCAAGTTATTAATCTTTGATTTTTTTTTCATATTTCTGGAAAAAATATACATACATATCTTCAGATTTATCCTCGAACAGAATCCACGTTAGCATCGTGTTTCGTGTAAGTGTACAATCCATATGCATTGTCGAGGGATCTATTTATTTTCTTCACGATAAATGTTTCAGCCCCTTTATACAGGCAATCATTTTGCTGAGAATTAGTTCATATGTAAACTGTTTACTTGTGTACGTGTAGTGTTATATTTTGTAGACGTACACCCAGTTGCACCAAAAAAATATCAGGTTACATAAACGATCGGAAGAACTGTCATTGAAGATCTGTCAAAATGGTGGATATAATTGAATATTACATTAGTTATGTTTTTCGTATTAATATTTATGATATGTTTACTTAATTATAATATCTATATACCTATTAATAACATAACAAATATTAAAAGTACGCTAATGATTGATATCGTGTTTTGTGATATTCGTAAAAGTATAAATGATAAAAATTTTATTGCAACCAAAATTATTGTATACTATTTTTCCTTTTGACATGTCACGTAATATTAGAAGAGTAAACTTCTAACTTGTACAAGCAGAAGATATATGCAATTTTAAGTAATATTCTCGTGCTTCTAAGTTCTTCTCGTGCACTACTTACTCCTTCCAGACTAATTTCGAATATCTTTAAATCCCGTTTTAATTGCTTCTTCAATATTTATTATATTTTCCTTTGACCTCTACAAGAAGAGCTGTTCTATAAACTATAAGTAGTCCCCACTTCTAGAGATTGCACGCCGTAATAGGTTTTACTTGGAATCCTTTTATTTCTCTAATTAGTTTTCTCTAGTTAAATGTTATTTACTTATAAGTAAACAGTTTTTAATTAAGTATTTAATAAGGATGTAAAGCATTTTGCAATTAAGTATCTTATCTTTTGAAATGTTTTTGAATAGAAAATCCTTAAAAATATGAAAAGATCGCGTAAGGTTATTTGGTGAAAATAATGTAAGTGTTTTATAATCATTATTCGCTTAACTTTTCCCCAAATATGGTGGTGTACCCATCGGTAAAATTGGCTGTCAGACTGTGCCTTTGACTAACTTTTGTCTACAAAAGATAGCAGAGGCCAACTGTTTAAGGCACCTTCCGAAACATACATTGGTTAGCATTTGTCCTTTATTGGTTCTGGTATTTTGTTAAATATTTAGTTACACATGGCATAACAATTCTTTTGATATAATGTAGTCCTTTGTTTGGACTCTAGTACTAGTCTATTGCGATTTCTTATATTTCGAGGAAATTTATGTTTAGCCTTTATAAATAAGGTAGGATTTTAATTTGAGACAAAATATAGTTTCTACTGCTTGTCCCTTAACCCCCCGATAAAAAAGATAGCACAGTAACCACACAAAATCACAGCAAATAAAAGCTAGTATTTATAAAGAAATACGGGGATCAGGCGAGATGGGATCAGTTGAGGAAGCGGCCGGCGGTCGGGGGTCACCGCGGGTACGATACGTTTCTCCCGGCTTCCCCACGGCTATGATACTCATGCCTCACATACAAGTAACGCCTTTTTATGTCCTCCTCACATGTGCTTACAAGTCTTTGTGCTGTAGAGTGAGCTGAACCATGCTTATTTGAAGATATCAGGGGAAAAGGTTTTGCCTCGAATGCTATGGTTTTTTTTATTTGAAAAAAAAAAACAAAAAAAAAATTGGCCCGCACTGGTAATTTCTTCTGTATCGTGGGAGCGTTTACAAACATACATTACACATGCACAAACACGCAGGCCTGGAACAATTCTTGTTGTCCCTTTCGGAAATCGAACCCGCGACACGCGCTCAGCAGTGTAGCTCAGCCACTATGCCAATCGTGGTACGAAATATACCTATCCATGCTGCCAAACAAGAAGCAGAAGCCATTGTTGTTAACGTCGTAGCCTCTTAAAAATATAAAAGAATTTATTAGTATAAAAATTGACAAAGATTTGGCAGTCCACTAAAGTCCGCAGAACATTAAATTCCTACCAAACCAGAAAAACCTGTTCCTCTAATAATACTTAGCGCATGATCATAAACCTAATGAATAATGGTTTACCGATGACAAACTTCTTTGAGCAAAACTAGTCTCTGGAGCAAGGTGCAGTAGAAAACCTGCTTTTATCACAACACAGGTGTATCGTTCCGCTCTGCTTGTAATTCTATACGAAGCATTAACGTGTTAAGTTTATCGATGGTAATAATGCATCACAAGTAGTTGTAGGGACAATACTTCATCTACGAGACTACTCGCCTATTTCTACACTAGCGGCTCTAGCGTTACAAACAAAAATAAAATATAATTAAATAACTTATTTTGTTATATAGTTTGTGCAAATTTTATTAGGACTGATGTGAAACAAAGTTTTCTTATATAACCAAAATGACAAATAAGAATATTATGGTATTCCAACAATATTACAAACATACGGATCGAATTGATAACTTTCTTTTTTATGAGGAAAAAGGCTAGGCAGATGGTGGATTTATAGGAAGGTGAATGTTCTGTAAAAAACATTCTGAAGAACTCTCTGTTCTTCTTTGGTTACAATATTCGTTGCTGTCACGCAATGTTTTCTTATTTCGAAAAATATTGTTTCTACCGTCGATATCAGTAAACGGTCCCAAACTAATTAACTTTTACAAGCTTTGTGTAATTTAATCTTAAAATATAGTGCGTTGATGCACGTAACTTATACATAATTATTATTGTTAATTAAGAAATAGTACATAAGTAGACTTTAATTTAGTTAGCATTCTTGACACTAAAAAAATCAATGTTATTAACAACGGAATTTCACTTAAAAGTAAAATGCGGAACAAACATTCTGAACAAATATTTACATAAGCATTTGTTTGATATGCTTATTAACATTAAATACGTGCATTGATTGACTTATATAAGCGTATTGATAAAACTAAATCAACATTAAATGAAAATTTAATTCACACCCATTTTATTAAACAAAGAAACAATACCTACTTAGTAACATTTAGATTGAGTTTGTTACTATGAGAATAGATAACTCATTTAATTCTAGACAGAGTTTAAGAATACCTACCGGCAATGGGATCCGAATTCAGAGTTTAATGCTTTATTTAATCTTCAAATTCTAATCTTTAATGATCTTAATCTTTTTTGTCTAAATGCTTAATTTTATTATTTTTTAATTTCTTATTTTCCAAATTATCAAATTGTTCAACTTTTATAAAAATAACGAATAGTTTGCACAATTTTATGATTTGAAAAATAGGAAATAATAAAATTAATAATTAAGACGAATAAAATCAAGTATGATTTAGAATTTGGAGATTAAATAAAGCGGTTAACTCAGAATTGGGATTCCATCGCCGGCATCAGTTTAAGACGTGTGTACCTTGGTATAGGTGTTAAGACCCTAAAGATTGCTTGACATGTCTAAGCGGTTCTAACGACAGCTAATTCTTGTATCAGAGATAAGCCTACTTCACACGTTTCAGGAGCAAGGCGGGGTGCTCACTGATTTACATCAAGGTTTTTACTTCAATAATCCTGTTGTGGTCTAATATTATGTAATGCTAGCTTCTGCCCCTGACTTCGTCTGCGAGGTCTTGTATACCGAGATAAAAAGTATCCTTAGTTTTAATCCAGAGTTTAAACTACCTGTGTACCAAATTTCATTCAAATCCGTTTAGTAGTTTTTACGGTAAAGAGTAACAAATATACATAAAAATAATTTCGTATTTACAATATTAGTAGGATTCCCAAATTCAATGTCGCTTGCAGAAAAGTATGAAAATATATTACGAGAGTTTAAAATTGTTACAAGTCCATGTAAAGGAACTCGAGTTCCTTCAATTTGAGGGAATCACTACCCTATTTCTGCCGTCAGCGGCGGTGATGTTCCGGTTTGAAGGGTATGCATGTCGGGGTAGTTATTAGCACACGGGATATTTCAACTTTGTCTCTGCGACGGAAACAGATCAGCGATCCCTTTCTTTACTGGTATGTGCATAAGTGATAGTGAATGCTAACCATCAGTAGGCCAACTAATTGAAAGAAAAGTTATTAAATTCTTATACGATTTTCTTTTACCTGTCAGAAAATTCTAACTCGTCTGTTTGTTACGCTTTTACAGACAACGGCTGAACCGATTTGCATGAAATTTGGTATGGAGATAACTGGGACCCTGGAGACAGTTGTTGGCTGCGGGTGCGTGAAGTAGATTTCTCAGCATGCGGGTGAAGCCGCAAGATACAGCTACTATACTGATAATACTTTCAGAATTTTTGTACGCTACCTACTTCAAGAAAATCTTGAGTGGGTTAAAGCTTAAGATAATGAACATCGTACGTTATCTTGTATTTAGCAACGTAACGGCACGCAAATGAGCCGTACCTTGTATCTACCTTCTTATTACAGCATGCTCGTATTCGATCATTTTAAACTCGTTATATTTGTACACTTAGCTAGAGCTACGCCAGGTATCAGATCAAAAAGAAGAAATTGGATCTATAATCAGGATTAGAGACATATTTCTAAGGGACATGCTGTCCAATGCATTTGTTTCTAGCGATAGCTAAATTCTGATGAATTCAATTCTAATTCTATCTTCTTTTCAAAGAAATAGCTCAGCGGCTTGTTGACACTTCTTGTGACCCAAAGGCTGGCTTTTATTTTGGTCAAAAGCTAAGATTGCCATCCAACGTGGCAATGCCGCCAGTCTCTTGGGTACACTCCCAGTTGACGGCGATGAGGATCAATTTTTTGACGAAATATTTTAATATTATAGCTTTTTTTTTATTTATATGTAGGTATATATTGTAAATAAATTAAAACCAATCTAAATAAAACATATTTCTAGAACGATGTATTGGTCAATAATTCAAATGCAGATATGTTTTTTTTTTGCTTATTTTACGATTTGTTCAGCGATTTTACGGATTTTTCTTTATGTATAATGAAAATTTGTCTTCACTCAAGTACTAGATAATTTCCTCGGTTAATATTGACATGCGATCTGAGGAGGGCCGCGAGCGAACTTTCCTCTAGATGCAATTATTATGCAAAACGATTAACATCTTAACAAGTGGAAGTGTTCGACCTGACACCTCTAGCGATCGATATAGAATATAATACCGCTGTAATAAGACCCGGGAATATACGCGACACACTTTTCACTAATGGCATTTTTATTCATTGACGTTTTTAACTAAACTATGGCACAGAAACAAATTTAGCATCTATGTACTTATATATAATATCATTTTTGGGATTGTTTGTATATTTAAAAATTGGAATACGTCGTTAGCAACTAAATGGTAAGCCAGATATGCATAGGAGTGTATTCAAAATTAAAATTCTGAATGTTTGTTGACAAAATTGTTTTTCTCTTTGCTAGATTGCTGTTGAGTAGAAAGTTTAAACGCGTTTTGATTTACTGTTCAAAATATTTTTTTAAGAAAACTGGTAACGCAGCATTTATGCCGTTACTTGTCAAAATTATAACATTTGTGAAAAATTAAGCTCAGTTAGTATTTACACCACGTCTGTAACTAGGTAGGTAGTAGTAGGTAAAAACGTTTTTTTTCTAACACTGTTGTAGATATCGTGTAACAGATATATAAGAAAAACTACTTATAGAAAAACTAAGATCTTTGATTAAAAATATACTGATCTAAATACCTACTTACGTTGTGAATGCAATATTATTAATTACAATTTTCTTGAATTATTTTCGTCAGAAAGATGTATTTTTATTGGAGAAGCTTTGCACCCAATTATGCCTCATCTACCTCATAGTTTACACTGTGACAAATTGTTGAAAAGTTGTATTAAATTTAGTCATTTGTTTTTCCCTCTACCGATTGCAACAAAAATAATAGAGGAAGAAACCGTCAGAGCACAGAGTTAAGCTAGCCCCATAATTCAAACAGACTTGTATATTAGACAAAGCCTTGCAAGATAGAAGTTTATAGCAAAATATCAGTAACACAAGGAGTATCGATTGTTGTAGCTGACGAGAGCGCCCATAGTGATCTATTTCATAAAGTACGTGCATGTGTACAAAGGTTCGTACCTCACGTCTATGTGTGAGTGCGCTCGTTAATCATAATTTCGCATGTTTGTTCGTGTGTATGTTGGTTCATATTATTATGTTTTGGGGATAAGAAATTAGTTAGTGGACATTAAACTTAGGTGTAGTTTGGCGACATGATCTTGATACTTTGACATTATGAAAACGTGGGAATGTAAGTATCGTACTTAATAGAAAAATATGAATTGTGCTGATTTACAATTATATCAGCATTAATAATCAGTGTCAGTTAGAAACAAGGTTCCTTAGAATAGAAAAAGACACACAGATGGAGAGAGAGTGAAAGTCGTATAACCCTTTTTCCGTACGTGAAAATTTCTACCAGTCACCAAAAGTACGAATGGCAAGGCAAGAATAGGTATACTAAAAAAAACGTCTTCCATACTATACTAAATGAATTCTCTTTCATATTGCGGTAGCTCCCATAGCTTCTCACACTCACAAGTATCAAACAGACAAGTCGCCGTCCACAAACTTGGCAAGAAGCATTAAGGGCTCGCACATCGTAGGGACTGACCCGTCATGAAATTTAAATCTAGATCAATAACCGCGCTTATATCATTGTCTTCATTAGAGATAATTGGGTTCGCTCCCCATCGGCCGCAACTTTGTTTGTTCGTCGATAACTTGAGACGAATTTCTTGAACATTAACCTACCTACGTCATATAGGTTAGGTAGTCGTTAGCCGGAATGGACGTTACGTTCTATTTACTAATTTGATTGGAAAAGTTTTGGTGAATAAAAATAGTTGAGTGTTTTATTTTTGTCACCGCCATTTGTCATTATTAGGACAATAAAAAAAGTTTTGCTAATTATTTGAATGTTTTGAATGACATTCACTTAGGTTTGTACATTAATGCTTGCAGTTACAACATTGTCTATTTTTTAAAATGAATCTAGAGTTAACAAGTTTTTGACAGCTTCTTTTACAGAAGGATGGAGGATAAAAAGAATATTAGAGCCTATTATCATAAAGCTCAGTAATTGTATTTTGTGTAAGTCGCCGGGAGACTGGTGTGTGGGTAACGCCGTCATTTGCGTCTCATATGTTTGTACACGGCGGGCAAACACGATTACCTGAAATTAGGTTAGTACGTTTTATGTTATTTACACTATCATGAGCGTCCCTAGGTTTTCGCTCATTTTAAATTATTATCACAGCTTTTAATAAGGTTGTTGCGATGTAATTGACTTTTCAAATAACGAGTGGTTTAAGGTATTCGTTTTGAGCACCTTAAAGTCAATGATGTCATTATTGTATTTCATTTATTTGAAGCCAGTTAAAAAATGAGTTACGAAAATCTTTTATATAATGTTCTCATTTATATCAACGATAACATTACAATTCTTAAATAAAATTCAATTATTTTCCCGTCGCCGCAGCACGTGTTGATCTGAATATAAGCTCATTTAAACACAACTGAGCTGCCCTTAAGATACACACTGTATAAGAGTCAATGTTTGAACACTCTCGCATCGATTTCGACTCGATCGCTTTCTAATCCCCATTTTCTCGATGCCATTACGATTTTTCGAGCGCTCACCTCACTCCATATTTCCGTGCATATCTCGACGATTCGCAGATCCATTATTTTTTATGGCTGGAATACACGATGCTTAGTAGAAGTATCGCCCCTGCCTACCGAGTGTTAACGTGTCGGTACACTTTGGTTAGGGGGTGACAATAAACTTACTGAGAAAAAATTACAAATATTTTCTTCGCATCATGAGTTCGTAATAAACAACCTGAAATACTACGATGTTGCAATTTGCAATAAATAAGTGCAATTTGTGGAATATAATGAAGAGTTCAAGAGTAAGATATGGACACCTACTAAGTGGTTTGTGGACTTTAAAAAATATGATACTTTTACGGCATGTTAAAATATTCATCAACACTTGAAACTTAGGAAGAAATGGATTTCCCTTGGCTGAGTCAATAAATATGAAGTCTGGTATCCATTAGTTAAATATGTTCGGATACATGTACTTATGTATGGATCATAAACAGTTCTGTTTACTTTCTGATCCACTTGTTGATTTTCAGTTACTTTTAAATAACTAACTGAAATAAGGCGAACATGGCCAATATTTAGTTGGCAGTAAATGTACCATAAAACATGCTAATCAATTTTTTTTCTCCTTTTCTAGTCACCCCAACGTAACTGAACGTAGGTAACTCCCGACTCAGCCATTCCTCTCAATACATTTTATCGACAAACGTCAGTGACGCTGCGTGACACTTATGTAAATATTTAAATACGATCCAGTACAAGCTATGAATATTTTAAACTCTAAGTAAACCACTCGGCTTTGTACTTCCACAAAGATATTCACACGCCAATGAAAGAAAATCTATTACTATTTCGTATGCGATAAGGTTGAAAATGGTGCATGAGATCAGCAAATTACGGTTTGCTTTTATTTTATATCTATGCATAAAGCGATTTGATAAGTGCTTGCAAATTGGGGATCGATATTAAAGTGACGAGTTATGCTGATTGGATTTTTTCAAGTGGTTCTGAGGGGACGGTGAATAATTGAGTGCGATTTAGTTTTCGCGAACGAAAAATGGTTTTCGAATTAAACTTTGTATGAATAATTTTGATGATTCTTGCATTTTATTCAAAACCAATTAAGTGGTCCATACTCAATTCCTAATTATCAAGATTCATTGAATCATGTTAGGGATATTTGAAGAAATAACAAATAGCACTAACTTCAAAATAGATATGTAGGTAAAAGAGTTATTTATTACCTAGCCTTTATACAAAATAAAGATCACTATAAAATAATATATAATATTTATCCAAAAACGCCTGTTTGAAATAATCATCCGCGTTTTAAATCAGCACTCTTGCTATCACAATATGATTAGGAGCTGAAAAAAAATTGACGACTGACCAAAGTTGCAGCGAGAGTTATAAAAAAAAGATTAAATAAAAAATATTATGTTTTTCAATGAGAAGTGAAGTCATAAACCCAAGAGCATTTCTAACAAGCGGTCTCAGCAAGGAGCGATTCGTGCTTGTATCAATTGATCACGCAGATCGTCCTCGATACCCGCTACTCGATACCATTCACACAATCTCCGAGGGATCTATTCGAGTACCACTCGTCTAGCTTTCCGGTTCTCTTTCTTTTGTTGGCAGCACTCGGTCGGTGTCGCCACTTGATACCCGAGGATGTCTTTGTTATAATGTAGCTTTGATAAAAGGTGGGGACGTAGAATTAGTTGTTTCTAATAAAATTGGCTTTTACTGCAGCTATTTAAAAAAAAAAACGTAGAGATAAATAAAATGATAAAAGAACAAATTAATAAAATAAATTCCTAAAGGTTTGTGTCGCAAAAACGAAAAGGTTTAATTATATAAAATCTTATTCTGTATCAGGTATTATAAACGAGGAATTCTTGTATTCTTAGGTATTTATTGGGCTGCAGGTTCACTGACCTCATAAGCCCTAGGTTCAGAGTTTTCTCATATCTATCTGACGGGCTCTGGAAATGTGCTATCATGGTAGGACCACTTCCCAAATAGGTATCCCTTCTCCTTTATTGTCATCTACAACCACTACAACTGTTCAAGTTTGTAGATATACCTAGACAAGAAATGCTTCATTGACTGCGAGACACCGCTGCCACTTGTGCTATAGTAGCAGCTGGTTGTTTGCTCATTTGTAGTTCCTATTTACCTACATGTAAAATTAAAAGTAACATAGTAATATATGAAGTGAAGAATAAGGTGTATTACTCATTAAACAAATCAAATCAAACCATTTATTTCTTTGCAAACATGGGTTGAAACTACATAGATGTTTTAATAAAATAATGTTCTCCATATTTTGCCGATAAACCTTCGTTACTTGAATGACTCTTGTGCAATTAGTTAAGTAAAATAGAATATGAGTTTCGCAAATACCTAAGTAGCTTCTTTGCTTAAATTATAAGGTCTATGTAATAGTACTCGAAGCAAGTGAAATGTAAAAGAATTTTTTAAAAGCCACTACCCCCAGGTGGCGACTGGGTGAATACAAAGTGTGCAAGGCGGGCGATCCGCCTTCGCCCCTATTTCATATCGATATGCCGGATAAATAAATATTTGGGTCATTCGAGATTCGAGATGACAAGATATGATTACGAATACAGTTGGCATAGTTGGACAATAGATTAATGCTCAATATATTTAGGTATATTCTTCAGAATGATGAAAAATCTAAAGCTTTGTGAGACCACTTTATAAAGCACGCAAATAAAACGAATCGGACTTAGTAACTATTCTTTCAGCACCAAATCAAAGTAAACCTAGTTACTTATAATTCAGAAAGCTTTTGTGCTTATTTCTTAATAATATAATGTTTTTATTAAAACCTTTATTTATAATAGAAACCGATTGCTTTCCATTCACGGGATAGGCGAGTTTGGGCGGGCGAATGGCATTGATCATAATATCGACGGAGGCTTACGAGAGTGATAAATGGACGACCGCAGCGTCACTGGCGGGATGACGGCGGCGCCATATTTAAATCGCTCCTGTCACATCCGCATATCGCATAGGTGGTTAATATGCTAGGGAATTACACAGAATGGGTTGTGTGTGGCGTGGTGGCTTTTGGAAATGTACCTTGTTTATACCTAATTGTTGCCCAAATGATCTGACAGCACAAAACCACTGAAGAACCTGAAAATAAAACAATAGAAGGAAAAAACGTAAAGATTTTTAAATTCTAATTCCCTTTTAATTGATTCATAATTAATTGTAGTACTTAATAATATACATTTTGTTGAACGTGTATAAGTTCTACAGAGTAAATTTTCATTTTTCTGAAAATACTTTTAATATTTTACCACTCAGACATTTTGTTCCCACACAATGAACTTACATTTAAAGTTAAAGCCGATATTGACGAGTGTATCCACCGCGCAGAATCAACGAACCAAATAGGAAATTAAAATCATCAATCAAACTAAAAAATACAAAAGCCCCGTTTCCCATTGTCGCCGATATGTTTGCGCAAAAACGACTTTGTCGCATCACAGTCAAAGTAATAAAAAATGTACACAATGACACAGAACTTACTAGAATCGTCAATGTATGATGAGCTTTTATAAAATGTTCATTCCATTATCAAGTTACCATTAACAAGTTATTGCAACTTTGTTGTATATTGAACAGGCTATTTTCTCGATGTTTTATGCGTACCTACTTAGGTTTAACGTTGCTTATGCAATGGTTTAAAAGCAACTTAATCAGTAGTTTTATTGATAAAAAACATTCATTCATTATTGTTTTTTTCGATGTTTTTCATTCACAAACACAAATTCCAATATTTCTAATCTAAATAAGAATCAAACCATGAACGATGGGTCCCATTGAAAATCGGTCCATTTGCTTATTCGTTACGGTTCAGATGGAACTTACGAAAGTTATCGATTTTGCGCGTTGTAATTTGAGGCTTCCGGCGACCGGGACCGCAATTAACTGATCCGCGGTGTGAGTCGCCGGATGGATTTAATTTAAATATTTTTCTTCCGGCGACTGGGACCACTCATAAAATATAAGGTTCAAATCAAAAATAGTACAGTCAGACAAAAAAATCTTCAGTGCACTCTATAATATATATATTAAAAGAATCAAATGGACATTGAACATTTGAAATGTTGAGTCACGAAAAGTACTAGGACATCATAGAATGAAAGAGACCGCAGTGTTGTTTCAACTACCCACCCGTACATAATGTAAAACTTTCCCCACCCGTTACTTTGTAAATGCCACGTAACATACCAGGGCTTCATAAGGTTGCAGAAGTTCCGTCCGCATTCGGATAACGGAACTATTCAATTCTACCAACATAGTGAGATCGAAAGACGGGATGTGTAGGTTGCACCTAATTCTGTTGTTCCCATCCCGCTAGTGAAGTTACTAGGACAGCATAAAATGAAAGAGACACCGCTGTGATGTTTCAACTACCCACCAGTTACTTTGTAATAATGCCGCGTAACATACCAGGGTTTCGCACTTCTTTACTTCGCTGAGTGTTGATTGGCTGACGACTGCAACTAACCGACGAATACGCGGGCCCGCTCAAGTAGTTTGCTTCTTAACCTTGGCGAGACCCGCGTATTCCGTGCGCATTTTATTTACATTATATACGGGCGGGTAGTTGAAACAACACTGCGGTCTCTTTCATTCTATGATGTCCTAGTACTTTTCGTGACGCAACATTTCAAATGTTCAATGTCCATTTGATTCTTTTAATATATATTATAGAGTGCACTGAAGATTTTTTTGTCTGACTGTACTATTTTTGATTTGAACCTTATATTTTATGAGTGGTCCCAGTCGCCGGAAGAAAAATATTTAAATTAAATCCATCCGGCGACTCACACCGCGGATCAGTTAATTGCGGTCCCGGTCGCCGGAAGCCTCGTAATTTCATGGAATGTTATGATTTGCTTTTTGTTTAGAAGATAATTGTAATTTTTAAGCTGTTATTGAATCTTCAATGATTGTAACGCGTCAATATTCCCATGGATCTAAATCCATGAATTGACGTTTACCTTAGGGTATTAAAATCATTGATGTTTTGTTATAATTTCTAGCGTAACTGATGAAGTTATTTTTATGAATCGAAACAATCTAGCAATGAGGTATGCCAAATAAGTTTCAGTTAATAATAATTTTTTGTCGCATTATTGTATAAATACAAATGAGCAGAGACGAATTCAAATAATGTGACCATGAAAACAATAGTTTGGTAAATGCTAAAAAATTATAATTTATCAATCCAATGCTAATTTAGGACTGCGTTAACCCAACACATTCCAGCATCTCTATATCTTTGTAAAAAAGAGCTCGGGGCTTTGTGATAGGACACGTAATACGCTCACAATTGGTTATTGCGATGCAATGACTATGCGGTTTGTCCACCTCTGATGACAGCTCCAAAGAAAACGCTATAGGTTCGCCAAATTTTTTACAATCACTTTTTGGACTATGCTGATATTTTTAAACGACTGTCAATAGTGCGGTCAATTGTGTCACTAATAATAGCATATTTTTTATTGAATAGTTCTCAACTGATGTCATTTGTAACAATCACGTTCGTACAGATATTTTTATTTTATTTTTTAGCGAACATTGTTACGGTTCTACTTTTGAAAGGTAACTAGATGCTGTTATGACTGTCTGATTGTAGGTGTCTAAGCTGGTTAGAAGAAAAACAGATGTAGTTCTTGTCATAATAAAACAGTATGGTTTATTCAAATAAAATCTTTTACCATTGAGCTAACTTTCGTGATGACTTAGTCAATGACTCGCCTCAAGCCGAAATATTTTTTTAAATATGACTGAGTTAAGTGTTTTAGTTTTCATTGAAAGTGAAAGCTTGAAATTTGATTAATAGTAAATAGAAACGCGAGATTTCAGTCGCGATGTCGAGTCATGACCCAACAGAATTCTTGAAGACATTAAAATGCTTGCGAACGTTCAAGGAGTACCGCGGAAACTTCGCGGACTACTTCCTTTAGAATTATTTGACTTTCATGCTCTTGATAATATTCCTGCAAACAAAAAGGAAAATGAAGTAATATTTGGCCTTTTGTATATTTTTGGCACGTTTACCCAGTATAACACCTTAATAACCTTAAACATACAAACATCATATCTTAAATTTATTTTTACGATTACCAAAATTAACAATGTAAACTAAATAATTAGATAACATAAGAATTACTTTAAAATCTAGCATTCTTTATTAAATTGTTTTTTTAAGACATACCAGTAGATGTAACAAAGTACAATGGTATCAGTTAACGTATTGTATTTTATTTCAAGTAACTACAATCCTGAATCAAACTTATCATATCAAAATAAATTGTGTATCGTGAAACAGTATGGCGGCGTCGTGCGCAACCATAGGCCGAGTTCTTTCAGCGAGCAAGGGTTCGCAATCCTCAATGATTCAACACTTTCCATTGAAAACTTTATTCGAAGATTACTCCGTTGTATAAATGTAATAAGCTTTGCAGTGACGAGATTAGACCCCGAATTTCACTCAGACATTAATGACATTTTCTGTGGTAGCGGGGGAGCCCTTGTTTATGTTAAGACAATCGTTTTGAAAGTCATTTTGTTGAGAAAAATGTACGCACACGTTTTTCATACATTCTTATTATAAAATACTCACTGTGTTACTGTTGCTACTTTGATTTATAAGTGTTAAGTTTCGTGAGTCAGTCAACATTGTGGATTTCAATATTCTTACGAAATTGAAGAGGTATAGTCAAACTAATAGATTAATGTGGTACCTACTTGAATCGAATTGTTAGAATGAAATTGCAATTTTTTTATTAGATACTCATTCTGATATTAATAAATGAGATGTTTCGGAGCCGTACAGCAAATTTCATCAATAAATGAAATTATATGAAAACTATAGTTTTCATATATTTGAATGCAATGCTTTTTAAGACAATCGTATAAAACAAAATACAAATAACTGCATTTCGAGCAGAAATTAATAATTGAAGAACTGTTAAAAATTGTTGCCTGTACCTTGTTTGACCTGTTCTTAAAAAGTTTAAAAAGTTGTCAAATCAACAGTAATAAAAAGGACCTATTTTATGAAAAGCATGGCGTTAATAACTTATTTTCTGCACAGGTGGCTTCCCTGGCGAGCAGATAACTACCAGGCACGGTATTTGTATTGCTGAATTGGAAATTTGAATTGTATAATTTTCTCATAGATAACCTGTACTGTTATAAGACTATTGTAAACACTTCTTTTTGAAAGGAGTGTCTATGGGGTTTCTTGCCGGTTTTTCTCCATAAGACCCACTCCTTGGAATCGTGCAACTAACTTGACGTTGCATAAGACCTATTTGAAATAAAAAAAATAGTTTTGAGTTATTTTACCAAAAATTCGCATTTTTTTCATAATATACTTTCAGGTGCAAATTTTGATGTCATTAAAAAGTTTGTTGTATTACAATAAAACATAAAAATATGGAGATTTGTACGATATATCGAAACTCATTCGCTCGGTATATCGAGCGTGCATGAAATTTACATGGAATTTTGTGCTTGTAATAAAGAATGATGAATTGGATCCGCATTGGTAATTATGGCCAACGGTGAGCGAGCGAGCCAATATTAAATTGCAAAATTCAATAATTTTATTATATGAATGTAGTTTTTAATGGCATGAGTATTACATATGCATATTAAATTACACTAGTGTCTATACCTAAGTACTTTCATCGAAACAGTTAATACAGAATAAATTAATATTATATTTTTTTGGTATCTATTGAATTTTACTGTTAAAATTATCCAATATTTTTATTTAAATAAATTAAAATAGTATACCTACGTTCGATATTGTAATAGATAAGTTACGATAAATATTCCATTGTTTAGACAATCAAAATTTGCATTCAATTCTGCACTGTTTAATGCAATTAATCCCGTACTTCCTTGCAAATGTAAGGTAAAATCATTATTTTCGCAACATATGACGTAGTAACAGGTACATATGTTACAGAAAACTAATAGTTTTTTGTGTAAGTAATTGGATTTCATTGGCGCGCTGATTTACCGAGCAGTTTTGACGCATGGATGTTTGTCACGATACCATTTCGCCGCTGCTATTATTTGCCCTACATCAAAAACGTATTTTTTTCCGTATTTTTCTTTTGCTTTACACGATTAGTTTTCATGTATAATTTTTACATAATATAATACGTATGCTATTTTTATTGTAGTTGCATTAACTTTTTATTGGAAAAAGTGGGTGGTGAAGAATAACGCTTTAATTAGCTATAATTAGTTATAGCAAAAATAAAACTACGTTTTTAAGTATCACAGCCAAAGTTCCTTTACAAACAAACCTTTAAACTAGACTATTGGACTTTATAGCTTAGATTTTTCCTCCCAAAGTCAGAGTCCACCGTGTCTGACTCGCACTTGACCGGTTTTTTCTTCGATCGTTTTCTTAATTCGCCGTCGACCATCCGATATCAAAAACTACTTTATATGAAAGCGATTTTTCATATTTTTGTTATTTGCTCGGCACAGTCAGTTTGAGCTAACAATAGTTTAAGGCGATTTTTTAATTGTTCTTCCACACATTTGAATTATTTTATTACTACATTTAGCCTGTGACTTCTTCGGCGTGGGCTTAGAATTGGATCCTAATTAACTGTTAATCATATTACCATTCGAAATAGATAAAATAGATTTATTTATTAAGCAAATGGGTTTATTTTGAATAAGATGGTGTCTTCCAAGTTTCATCCAAATCCATTGAGTAGTTTTAGCTCCAAAAAAATAAAAATAAAAAATCTTTATTCGCAGAAACATGGTACAACAAAAGATGGTAAACAATATTTTAAGTCGCTGAGCACATTTCGCCTTCAATATGCATGCGAAAATTATAACTGTGAGCTTAAGATTAAATTAAAATTATTTTCTATAATTAATATAGGTACTCTTCTAGGGTGTAGAAACACTTTTCAATAAGCCAATGTTTTAGCTTTCTTTTAAATTTTGTATTAGGTAACTCTCTTATCTCTTTAGGAATATTATTGTATATATTAATTATCATCACAAAGAGATCAAACATCCTCCACATCTTACATCCATCCTTACAAATTTTCGTATTTTTAATGTTAGTAGGATTTAATAGTCTCTTAAATGATAATCACAAACAGTAATGTTTTCATCGGATATAAATGTCATTTGATAATGAAAATAATGAATATGATATAGTTCTGAACATAAATGGCAGACATTTATAAAAGTTTTACAGTTTTGAAAGCAAACGCCGATGGTGAAATGTAGGTGAAAAAGTGTAAGCTTTCAATATCGAATGGCTGCAATTTGGTTTTATTTTATAAACCATCTACTTATACCTACTTGCAGCTTCCACTTAAACCACTTCACATTCGTAAACGTTAACACAAGCGATTTTTATTCGCCGAACGCGAATTAAAGTAATACGCCTACACGCTCCGGGCAAATGATCATCATTAAAATCTGTATTACGATCATTATGTATAAATAATACTCCAACCGAATTTGTATCGTTTAATTTGCCTCCTATTTTAATGATGTTTTCAAACTGCCCCGTAATATACTTTGATAATTGAGTTTAAAAAATAAAATCGTATTTGTTTTGTTATTGACATGGAAGTCAATATCTTTATCATGATTGTCATTTTGATATTTATTATTCATGTTGCTGAAAGTAAATAGATATAATATGAATTAAAAGTATACAGTATAAACAGCTAAATTTTTGTAAATATTTATATCTAGAAATGCCGTTAATAGTAAACATGTCTAAATTAATAAATATAAAGAATAAACACACACACACAGTCTTTTTTGCGGTTCAATAATAACTGAGGCTTGCGAATTACTCTTGTTCACTATTTTTTCATGGCCACGTTTATCTAAGTATACCTACATTGCACAAGAATGCGACTGCAATCGACGTCAAAGTCTGCCTCTAAAAACTATAGGTAGTAGTAAGTATATTTATTTAATTTAATTATAATAATGATTAAGATGAAACTCTATATAGTATATTTAGTAGTCGTCATGAAAGGGCATACATAAAAGACTAAGAAATAAGAGAACAATGCAAATCAAATTTTAATGTTAGATAATAATTGGACATAATATTTTTCTGTCGGACGCTCTTCGTAATAACAGCCGACGAGTTCCCATAATAAACAATTAGAGCATTTAATTGCCTAGCACATCACAGCATAGGTTCCCAATAAAGTCCAATCCATCACGGATGGAGGGCCGACGGCAAGAAAACCTCGTTAGAAAGGGTATCCCGATGCATGTTTTAAAATAATCAGCTTTCGTGTTAATTCTTAATTTACTGCTCCGATGGTGGCAGCACGATAATTCGATTGAGCGCCGATGCTCTGCTCGCGGCAAAAAGTCGCGGGACGATATACTCTCTTTACAGTATTAGCCGAGCGACTACTTCATATGCTTATGAGCATTTCATTTTGTCGATGTCGATTAATTTACGGTAAGGTTATTTGCGTTAGAGCAATTTTTTGATGGCATTAAGATTTGTGAGATAGTAGCGGTCAAGAAATGTCACTTGGTAGTAGGTACCTGCTGAAATCAGGTAAGTAAGTTTTTCTGATTTAAATACGAAGTGCTCAAAAGGAGGAGGAGGGTAAGATATATAGGTACTTAAAATTTCTAAACTTTGATTTATTTTTTCAAAAATAAAGTGTTTTACTTCCCTAAGTTGCATATGCGTTACATTGACATTTTTGAAGATTGAGATTTTTGTGTCGAATAAAAAAATCTTAATACTTCAAAATCATCATGAAGATATGATTCATGATTGATCTTTGAGTTTAATCCAATCTAGATTGTTTTTGTATTCTGTCTGTAAAACAAAACCTTTTTATTTTAACAGAATTTCTAGTGCATGTTAAAGCTTAATTACGCATAAATAAAGTATTACTGATCAGTAAGCTAAATTGAGTTTTATTTAGGACTTTAGAGTACTTAGAATGTTCCCACATTCCTTGAACTATTCAATAAACTCGATGCTTATCCCTTGACAAGGCGCTGATTCAAATAATTACGCAATTTACATACGTAGCACAGTAACTTTTTCACTTCTAAGTAACTTATAAAAACGGTGAAATAATTAATTCCTCAGTGAATAAATAAAACTGTGTTGTAAAGCTTTTAAGTATGAATACGAACGATGTAAGGTGAACAATAAAATGCAACTGAGCATATCTAATCTAATAATACCCAGTACAGATACATAGGTAAGTGTATGAATACGCTAGCCAATGCATACATAATCGTGATTAACATGAATGTTGAATGCTAATGTGTAATTACTCAATTAATTATAATTACTGAAAAACTTCAACATGGGTTTAGGATTAACATGACATTTCAGTTACCCCTTTATCGCATCATCGATTATACTGATCTAATTTCCCATCATTAAAAAATCAAGTACTTTATAGTCTGGAATTATAAGTGCACCTATGTTCAATATTTATTTACGTTTTATAAAAAAAAACACGTCACTAAATATCAATCAAATAATTTATATATAGATTATAAACGTGTATGCTAGAAAAGGCATTGCAGGTAGGGCCAAGCAACATAACAAATCAATCAAATTAAACCTTACGATTAGGTTGTAGGTTATATTTGGAATTGCTTGAAAGCTATCAAATAGGTTGTAGAGCATGCCAAAGTGTTCTCCGCTTTCAGCAGTCGGTTAAAATACTTTCCTAGTTTGGTCGGACATACTACTAAATGTTGTAGCCGAGTGGCGTAGCGTGCTACGAACATTTTATACCTTATATCATACTATTTCTCATTCATACTTCTTAAAGCTCACCAATGGGTCGAGCAGAAAAATAATACCTATTGTAAATTTTACAGTAATGTCGACGTTGAGTGTTTTTTTTATTCGAGTCTCGTTTCATAAATGATATAAAGAGGAAGTCGGTTAATGATTTTTTTTATGAAGTTGAAGTCGTATAATTTAACATTGTGATTTCAGTCTGTATAATATGTAACGCCTTTTCTAGTTAGTATTATTTTAATTCCATAATAAAAATCTGATAGTGATTTTTATTCAAACCCATTTTTAGATTTATATTTGATGCTAACACTAACTGCCACTAAAATGGAAATAAATGATCGCATTAAAAACTCAACAAAATTGATAATCCACAATCTATGTATGATAGTGTAGACAACATCGAAAGGGTTTAATGAGAACGAAGCGAAACTAATAGTTCACCTTCCTGTGATACTGATCTTTAATATACTATGAGTGGGTGAAACATTAAAACTAGTAGCGCACGGAAGCGGCCGCGCCCGCAAAGGGTTAAGACTTAGAATCAATTTCTATTTTTATTTATTAAGACTATTTATTTACGGAAAACACGATATGTGTGTTGTACTGCGATGCGGATATTGCTTGTGTAGTCTGTTCTGAAGCTCTGATCTTATCGCGGTTCTTTGTTTTGTTGGCTTTCTCTGTACTTACATGAATATCTTTGCTTAAGGTAGGTCTTCTTTTAAAGTAGAATTAAGAGCTTATTTTGAAGCGTTTTTTTCACGCATTTATTGACCGTTGGTTCCAAATTACAAGTAGTGATTAAGAGAAAAAAAGCTGTTCTTCCACTTTGGCAGTATCAAAACTAAAGTTATGCACAAATAACCCAATTAACAAATGTTTAATAGTCAAAATTTTAACTTGAGCATTACTTGTTCTTCCAATGTGGTTTTTTTTTAATATTTAAGGGTGCTGTTGTACATAACATAACAAATAAAGATATGTCATTTGGTAACAGGGTTGAGACTTGGTGGAGGGGTGGGTGAGTCCTGTACCACAATATTAAAATATTCTCTGACCATACCATTTTGTAATATGGTGGTGAAAAAACAAATATTACCTATTATTAAAAAAAAAATGTTAAGAAGAATTATAATATGGAAAATTTACGTTATAATCTGAGTGTTCTCAAAGAGAAACCTTTGTTCAATCTCAAAGATAGTAGGTATCCTATTTTATGTGATACAAGTTTAATCTACCAAACTCAATCTTAGTTAACATTTGCAAAGCAGCAAAACAATAACGCATCCCCTGAGCTTCGGACCGGAACATGTAACCCTAATCCCTTATAAGTGAAACTTGGTATTTGTTACGTCAAATTTTAGTTAATAATTCTAGAAACATCTTTAAACAGGATGTGGTCCCGAGATGTATTCGAAAGGTCCGTGTGGTGTTTACTAGTCCACTGCTATCAATATTCCGTTTAAATTTTCATTAGAACTTATGTAAGGAGTTAGGACGCAACGAGGTTGGTTCTTCGTAAAATATTTCTGTAACCTCTTTATCATTGTCGAGAGTGATACATCTAGGTACAAAAACTTATCATTGTATAAAAGAAAGAAATTATACGCTGTATTGAATAACTACAATATTATTTGATTGATACACTTTTTACATAACTTTTATACGAATGCTCGCAAAAAGAAGTATTAAGCTTTCAGTGTTCATGTAGGTATGTGAGTTTCATTCCAATATAACTTTTGAATACTTGAACCAATTTAGATGTATGTAATATCATTAGAAATAAATCACGGTTAGAGTATAAAAGATTGTATCTTATCTTTAATTAAATTAAATTGTATCGACCTTCCTGTGAAACTTATCTAGAGGACTGCAATACAATTCATTTTTGCAAATGGCAGTCTTGTTTTATTTTTAAATATTTGTTTTTTTTTTTCAATACTCAGCTAAATAAAATACAGCCAAATACATTAAATGTTTGCTTATTCATTTTTCGTAATCCCCAAAACCTGAAATACCTCCCAAGCTATTTTAATTTAATTGCAACTATCATACGTGAACAGTTTTGTGGGTAAAACCACTTTTTTACACAAAAGTTAAATTGGAATCCAGCAGATGTTAATGGAAATGTACAGCCAGTCTCTGTTACTATAAAAAGTGCAATTTAAACTTTTTGAAAAGCTTTTTATTTTCACGTTAGCTTTCGCTATGTAGAACTTTATTATGTAAAATACTAATTATTAATGATTTGGTAGAAATTATCCATGAATTTTGAACCATGTTGGTAGGGTATCAAGGTCGGTAATGGATAAAAAATTCTATTCGTGTATATAATCCGTAGTGCGGTGGCTCAAAGATGGCTTCCATCAGATAGCAAATCGGTGTTTGCCAACCTATAACTAGAAAAAATCAATCTAATGATATGAAATGACTGTTCCCGAGAATCATGAACCAATAATTTAACACAACCAGTTTCAGTATCTGGTTGTGTTGTCCGGTTTCCAGGAGACCTTGTGCATCTATCATTTGATTGGCTTCACATCTTTCCGCACCCTGTTTATCAAGATATTAGATAGTCGACAGGTTGGGAGATGTATTACTTACTGCGTACTTAGGGTTGCTATAAGATTTTGTAAGATTCACGTAATGGCGCTGAAGTCATCAGTTTAAACTGTTAATACTAAAATGCAAATATGTATTGTTTATGTGGTCAAAGAATACTAATTAACATACGTGGTATCATTTACTGTGACAATCATAGCTTCACTTTGTATTTACAGTTTTCTTTAAATGCAGGGTGTGTGTATGCGTATACTAGATGACCCAGTGAACTTCGTATCACCTACATGTATCTTAACTTCTTCTTACCGTTTAAACCTTCCCTGGACTACGACAAACATTTCAAAACCAAAATCAGCTAAATCAGCCCAAGCCATTCCCGAGTTTTAGCGAGACTAACGAACAACAATTATTTTTTATATAGATTTTTGGATCATAATTATCATGCCACCATTATTATGTGTTTCTTATTCTTAATAAATATAACAATTTCTATTATTTCCATATTTTTTAAAGGTTTACATTTACTTAACTTTTAATGCTTTAGTACCTACCAAAGATCAAGCACAAAAACATATTAAACATTTTTGGAATTCAAGAAAGAAAGAGCATTCTAAAAATGGACAACACCCAGAAAATAAACCATTATCATTATTCATCCAACCATACAAGCAATTAACATCCCAACTATCATACGAAGTGATAGCAAAGTTATAACATGTACACTTACCTAATTTTAAGGCGATTATACATTAAGTTGGATACGTTATAGCAGCGCAAGTTGTGATTGCATCGTCGGTAAGTTTAAGCTGCGTTCACTGGATACCTTTTGTGTTTGCGGTAGTGCCTTTGTGGGCCGTCGAGTGATACGTGCGTTTGCTTTACACTCGCTTGCCGGTGTACCCGTCGCTCAAACTGAAAATTTGATGACGTTTTCTCGGTATACGGGTACCTGTATTCACAAAGGTAGAGGCAGAAAAAGGGTAGTTGTTGTTGGTGATCAGCTGTTAACTTAATAAAAAATGTTTAGAATTTAGACTGATTTGTATGTTTTTTTAATTTATCATCACAAGTGTTTAAAAAGTTATAAAAGTAGGTACTTGTGGACCCGACAGACGTACTGTCCTAACTTTGGCGTTTTTTTGTGAACGACGAATCTACCGGGTCCAATTGTATTTTCAAATCATTCACGACCCAATCAACATACAATGTCATCCAAATTGAAGCCGTTTAGAAGGAGTAAGGTGACAAACACATGTAGGTATAGATGAATTAATTTAAAGATTTATCAATTCAATCGAGTCCAAATAGTTGTCGCCAAAGAAACATAATTTCAAAGATGTTTGAACCTGAAACAAAAAATACAATTTACCTTATAACACACTAAAGTAACAAATAATCCTACTCCTTACATGAACGTAAACAACGCGTCCCATGTAACGTATATCTTATCACATCAAATATTCTAAACTGACACAAAATGCGGCGCTAAAGCAAAAGCGATAATCTCTCCCGTCTCAGACCTGAGTTAGACACCTTCGTGAGACTAACGAAGTTCTTATAATCCTCTACACCCCCACCCCGACGCCCCGCAACCCCTCTTGTAATCGAGTTATTGCCAGCATCTCATGTCTTACGAGTCCCCTTTTAATGACGTCTCAGTTTTTGGAGACAATATTTGTTTGATGGATATGGAAGTTGAGATCCTAAAGCCTTTTGTACCTTTATAGTTTGATGGGTTTTTGTATAGTTCATGACTTTTTGGAATGTTCTGTATAGCAGTTATGAGTGACGATTCTTGAAAATACGCTCAGCTAAAATTAATCAGCCCGGTGACTTTGTCTACTGGCTGAGGTCTGTATGCTATTCTGATCAAGTTCATTTATACTTCTGTACTAATATTAAAATGACGTAAAAAGGCTAGAAAGCTGCTTTATCCCTAAGTGTAATAGGCTGTTTTGTTTGCATACAACACGGCTGAAGCCGTGGGTAGAAGCTAGTGTCGAATTAATAAGAAGTATAGTAACATGGTCTAAAATTTAAACCAATTGTATTTTTTACCATCATCAACAATTCTGGCTGTATTATGCAACCGTTGCTAAAAGAAGAAGAAAAAAAAACCTTAATGTTTTCAATTTGGCAATATTTTCTATTTGACAATGATATTAAGATAAAGTTGAAGTGTGTCCCACATAATTATTATAGTACGTCTTTGCGTCCGGCAACCATAATAAAAATGCCATCATCCCATAAAATTTAAATTAAACTGGGGCATTAACATTTGGGCCTTTATAAAAGCCACTCGTATCTATGCAAGTAAAAAATAACCAATTCGAAACAATTTTACAGCATTTTTAGCCGCAACTAATTAATTATGTCAAAAACTCTTGAATTAATTTGATTCATAAAGTAATTGAATTTTCTCGGAGCTAACGTTTATGAAATTAAATAAAAAACGCTTGAAGATCGGTTATTTGCGTATTATTTATGCGATTTTACCGAGAACTCGCTGGAGGTATCGATACGTAATCGCTGAGAAATTGCGACCATCGAGTCGGCTATCGATTTTATGTTGACATTTAAACTGAATAAGTATTCATAAATTAGTAAGGTGGTCTCGATTACTAATAAGTTATATGAAACAATGGGATGAAAGAGGGAAAAAACGGGTCGATAAAGTACTATTATCTCGTTTAACATTTTTTTAAATAACAATTTACTTGAAAGTAAGTATAAATAGGTACAGAAAAGCTATTATAATTAGGTACTTGCAGAAATTAATATTTATATTTCCGTCAAAAGTATGGTTAAATAGAAATAAAATTAACAAAGTGAATTCCATTTCGTCAATTAAATAAATTTGTGATACTCGGATACTGGTTTTATTAATAGATGATTGTGTAAGCTAAGAGTCATTGTGTCCCGCATTTTAAGAGTAATATAACCTACCCCTAATTGCATAAGCCAATATCTTTTAATTTTAATTTCAATATCTTTCATTTTGAAAGAATCAATAAACGTCCGAACATATGCAGCAATGTGCCTATATTTTTTTTTTCCATGGGTATGACAATTGGATATTTGTTTTTCCGTTTCGAATTTCGGAAAATCCTTTCTTATCAGTTGCCTACGTCATACAACGAACACACCCTCCAAGTTTCAGGTCTCTGCGATCAGCGGTATAGGTTGTGCGTCGATCCGTCAGTCATTCAGGACAAAGCATTTTATATGTTTCGATAAGATTCATTTTAAGTAAGTACTCTTTAAAATAGGGCTAAATACCTGTTCAAACAAACAACCCTGTGCTTGAAAGCATAACTAATATTTCATTAGTGCGATACAATGTCGTGACTGGGAATCACTGTTAAAATCAACTACGATGCAATTTCTTTGTTTAATAACAATCAACTGTTTGAGGAATGTGTTGTGCTAGTACTAATGAAAACCAAATTTATTTGCACGCTGTTGCCGGCTAGGGGAGGGATGTGTTTGTTGGCAATAGGGTTCCGTCATTTATGTTTTTCAGATATATTTGTATCGGTACTGTGGCTGCATTATGAAGTTTTAAAGGCATAATTGTTACAGTGCGACGAAGGTTTTTTGGATAAATAAGACCATCGCTTTTTCATTATTAATAATTTACTATTTATTTTGTAAAATAATCTGTGTAGACTTTTGCTTAAACTAAATTTATTTTTCAAATAATTATGGTGTATTATTACTATAGGTGTATGGACATTGTTCTTCGTTATAAAGGCGGTCACTTTTAATATTATAAAAATATAGTATCTAATAAAAAAAAATGTTTTACAAAATCTGTTATTTTAATGTCGGATAATAAGCACAAAGTTAAAATTTCCAATGACGGGTTAAAATAGTTCTGTATCATACACAACTTATGACCTCTAAAATGATCCTAAAGTACTATAGAATCCTATGTAGTGCAAAACAATAATTATAAAATTACTTCTAAGAAATGTTTAAGCTAAAGGTTTCGCTATTTCACCCACGCAACCCGAATAATAAAAATCATTAGACATAATAAATAGGTTTCTAGATAAGACGACGTGTCGCCACTCCGTACTGACCGTTGTTGCTTATTACGTGACAAGGAGACCAAACTCTATTGCTTTCTGACAAGTCTTTTGATGGTTTGAATCGTATCATTTCGTGTATGTATCGTATTTGTTTGCTCTTGCTCTGATTGAAACAATTTTGATATATCTTTTATGAGCTTTTAATATGTGAAGTAATTGTTGTATGTATTGTTTTTAATAAATCAGGTTTCAATTTTAAAATGGTTTCTTCTTTGTTTAAACATCTACTAAGATTAACACTCTAGGATACTCTTACCAGGAAAAGAGTGTATAGCTAAGCTATAGGCGAAAAAATGTGTTTTCATTGACATTTCAATCAAAGTTATACAGCTGGTGGTACCAAAAAATATGCGGTTATACGTGAAACGGACAAAATGCAGGCTAAAATTGAATTTTATGTTTTTCGTCTAAATATTTATAATATATGTTTACTTTATAATTATATCTATGTATTAATATCATAAAAAAATTAAAAGTACCTATGCTAAAATGTTAAATTATAATTAAATGATAAAAAGCTTGGTGTAACCGGCTGTTAGTGTGTGTTTTTTAAAATAAACGTTTTTACGTGTTCAGTGAGAATAACGAGATTCATTTACTAGGTAGCTTTTAAACACTAACCATTTTTTATCGATTTCAATAAATATGGATATTCTATACCAAAACTGAAGTAATAAGTATTTCACTGGTAAGATTGTTAAATATTGAATTAAATTAGCTTTTTCAATTATTTTCAGAAACTTAGCCATTTCGTGAACCTTTTGAAAAGAAAACTGAGGGCTTGGTAATAAATAAAAACACAGTGTTTAATTCTAGTAAAGAGACACAGAAGCAATTGCTTACAATGTGTACTATTTTAAAACTTGTCCTACTTTATCTTTATTATACTGTGGCATATTTTTTAATGTAGCTCTAGATTTTCATTTTACGACCTTCTTATTTCCAACAAATTCGAAAACTAAGCTTACATCAGCAAAGCAATAGCCTTTCGACATGTAATAAGTGTTTTTTCTGGCAAACAGCCCAGGAGGGCGGGCTAATGGCAGCGAACACGCGACTCGAACTCACTGCTACAAAATGCAATTGGCCATCGACTGCCCAACTTGCTTTTTTCTTCTCTTAATTTTATTTTTTTAGCCCAAACCCATGCCAGAAGTAGAGAGGTGACAAACATGAACGATATATGTTTGGCTGTAGAATTTTATTAAAAATATTTTGCACAATTGTATCCCCAAGGTTTCATACGCGTCCACTACTACTGAACAATTTCAGGCACCCGGTTAAAATGACCATCTATCTCCATACGAAATTTTATATACATTGGTTCTCCCGTTTACTGCAAAAGTGTATTACAAACAATTAAAATTACATTCGGATTAATAATATTAAGTTAGGAGATAGCCCTCGATATACATTACATGCCTCTACGAAACTCATATCAAATTAAAAAAAATAACCTTTAAGATCTGTATTCATAACTACCATATTTATACATATGACTATACCTTTAATATGAAGAAAAAATACTCATTAGGTAATAATAAAAATGCGAATGTGAGATTGAGTTACGCTTTCAAGATCAAACGGCTTAACAGATTTGGATGAATTTTGGTATGGTAGTAGTTTAAATACTAGGGAGAACCATTGCATAGTTTTCCGTGTGCGTGGAGTAGTTTCGATAGGATACAGGTGAAACCGCGGGAAACAGCTACTAATATTGATAAATATAAATGATCATTTTAGATCATTAATAATTTTGCTATCCTGCAATAAACAAAATGTAATCAATTGATTGATTGGTAGTCTATTACTAACATTATAATTTGCAGAATGTTATAACATTTTTACAATTAAGTACAATGTTCGTCAAGTATCTATCATATTGATTCTGTCTATGCCATATTATTTATGAGTAATATCGATTTTTTGTGAAAATATCAATCAGCGGTAATAAATACCAATATCTATTAAAGATAATTTAGTTCTAACCTTATAACCTGTATTTATATATTTTATAAGACATACCAAGATTGTAAATACGATACGTAGTTAACTGATCAATGGATAAAAAGTGTTAGTGATTTATACGTTCACAAAGATCGCTGCTAATTTAATTTAAAATTGAAATAATATAAACTGAGAAGTTAATTATAAAAAATAAAATCATGATAGGGTATAATTATTAATAATAATAGGTACCAAACATTTCTTTTCTTTACAGTTGGACATTATAGTAGTTAAATATTTTCGTAAAAATATATTAAAAAAATTGGTGTGATTTAGAGTCGAGACAGTTGAATATCGAAGAAGATATTGATATTTATTTATGTCCAGAGTTATTTGTTTATATGAGGAATTAAATACTAATATACCTCGTCCGGTTGTCCTCGTGTCCAAAATACTGGCAGTAATTTAGCTAAGTAATTCAGCAGACGAAGTAAAAGTCTTGGATAGCGGAAAATCAACAATGTCTTTAAAAAAGCTTGTTTATTACTTTGGTGTTACTTTTTCTATCTTATGTAAGCCAAACTGAAAGCATTTAACAAAATATCCTCAACCTATTTCTTTAATTTCAATGTACTCTGAAAACAATGTGCGAAACTTAACTCATCAATAAAACGTAACACAATGTTGTGTTCTGCTGTGCAGCCATTGTTTGTCGCAAAATTCTAAATGAAATCAACATACTAGTTAGAATGAATTTGTAAACACACGCCTTTGAAATGCAGGTACAAAATTCAGTTATAATTTGTGTATTTCGCCGCCACTGCTGGGCGCAAGTACGACAAACAGGAGGGACAAACAAAGTGCATTGTTTGCATCAAAGAGTGGCTGATGTAGCCGGAGCACAGCTTCATCTAAAACATATTTTGGTTCGTATGATAACTTGCTGTGGAAATTTCTAGTCTCTGCATCAACTGAAATCAGTTTGAGGTGCATTTTGAGTTGAATTAACTTACAATTTTAAATTTGTGATCTACCTATTGTTTTTCGTAGTCCTTAAATTATTGCGTATTTTCACTAGCGTCCAGGGGCTGTACCACCACGTGTTTTTGCAATCACTATTCAAGTTTGAGAGCGTGACACAGCTACTAACGTCGTATAGCTCCGTCTCTTTTTCACAACGAAAATAATCTTGTTTTGGCACGTCATGGTAAGGCCCCTGAGGAAACTGCTTTACACACCAGGATTAAAATAGTATATTTCTATACCAAGTATCATCTAAATCGGTTAAGCTATTTTACTGTGAAAGCGTAACGAACAAACTCAGTTTTGATTTCTAATATTAGGAAGTTAGAATTCAATTTTTATGACATCCCAGAAAACAATTTTAGTGTGGTTTCCAGCAATCTGCAGCGCAATTCGTACTTAGGAATACCATCATAATTACAATAATAAATAAGGCAAGCTCTGAAATAACAAGTAATTAAATCGCCATAAAATTAAACACAAGAAGATTATCCATTTAGAAACGAATTAAAAAACTAATTCGATCGTTTGAAACCGTTGATATTAACGTATTATTACGTTTATTCGGAACAGATTCTGATATGGTGTTTTGATCACCGCGCGATCTTTTATTTTGGGCACCAAAAATTTTGACGTTTACGACGGCTATCAATCATTGGCGTGGCGCCGAATCATCGTTATAAAGCCACATAGGCGGTTAGGTTATTGACTTAAACACTGGGTTTTTGGCACTGCAATTTATTCTAGCTTTGTGCACCAATCATGAGATAATCTAGTTATCACACGTCATCAATCAGGATTGTGGTAATCGTAGTCGTGCTTAATTAGAGGGTGTACTTCTGCCATAAGATATATATTTTATTAATTATTTCTATTATGTCTGTTAATTTTTTTTTAATTATTTTGTTTTAGGTCTTCATAAGATTCATGAATTACCTACTTGCAAAAAGCTTTCGTTAGGTTTTTATTCACAAATATTAAAATTTGATCAAGAAGCCATGAAAACGATAGGTAAATACGTTACGTTATTGTTATGTCCTATACAAAAATAAGTAAAGTAAATGTTTTGTTGTTATATGAAATGTCTACAGCATACGAAATTACTGATTCTACATTAGAAGCTTCAGTTAAAAGTTACAAAAAAATGGTGAAAAGTGTTGGAATTAATGATTAGACCGATTGAATGGTATGGCGTCCACGGCAAATCGTTTACGGGCATAATAATCATTAAAATATATTTCCATTTTATTCGGACCCGAACTCGAAACTGAGAGATTATGATCTCTATCCTTTTATTAGGGATCCGTGAGCTTCACGGTTTTAGAATAAACATTAGACCGCTACATGTCATTTTCTAGATAAATTCGTAGAGTTTGATAGAAAAATATTTGTTTTCCTTCCTTTCTTTTAGAAATATTTTCAGTTTCCATCATGAACGTATTTTTTTAAGTAAGAATTTCAGTTGAAGTTATCTGTGATTCTAAGTAAAACAACATTTGTGTAGAAAATAAGAGAAACAGAAGTTTTTCTGTTATCTTGTAGGTATTAGAGCTTACGCCTTGTTGTAACTAATGTCATCCTATTACCTATAAAAAAAATAGATTTTCAACGGTTTAGGAGACTTCACTTTTATTTAACAAACAAGTTAATATATTATAACAGAACATAATAATGCTACTTGTAGATAACAGATATTGCAGCATGTAACTAATTATAGTACCTAATTATAAATTAATTTCTTGATTGGCGCCCCAAGATAATAACGTACCATACAATTGTTTGCTTATACACTAGAACTAGTATCTTTAGGTCTAGTTTTATATACTATGCTAGCTTTCCGCCAGCGGCTTCGCCCGCGTTAACTATACGAATTCAAGTTAAAAATTACAGAGTGTCATAGAAACTTTGCCCCCCTTTTTCACCCCCTTAGGGGTAGAATTTCAGAAAATCCTTTCTTTTCGGATGCCTACGTCATACAAAGAACACGCTCCATATAACAAGGAGTCAAAACTAATACTCATCGCAGTCATTGTTTGAATATACTTGAGTATTACTTAGTCAACTAAAATTATTGTAGAAACCCAAAAATAACGTATTACAATCTAAATAGCGTGAGCTTTTATAGAAAATAGGTGCTTATTGTTATTCTCATGGAATTTGTAAATCAATTTGAAAAGAATAATTAAAAATATTCAAAGTAAATCTGCGGAATTCCTTCTAGTTCAAACTAAACAGGCTTGATTCTCTTTTTATATTAAAAATCATACTTGAAAGCGAGGGAATGAAAAATAAACCAAGTAAATGTTTTGTAACGTGTAATTTTGGTAAATAGCTATTCGATACGTATCAAATCATTTTCGAGAACAAAACATGGTAATATGTTTGGAAATTATTATGTATTAAATGTGCTTTTTCTGTTGTCTATTTTATTGTATTTGATTTTGTATATTTTTTATATTAAACCACGATCGTTCGTTTTGACAATAAAAAATATTGATTAAGTTTTAAGTTATAAGTACTTTCATAACATTAATCTGAGGGTCTTACTTTGTGTGACTGTTGTCAAGAAAATGCTAACGCAACGAAAATACGAGGATATTAAAAAAAAAAAACAATCGATAGAGATAGGATATACTGGCGCTGAAGATTACAATGTAAGAGATTTTCCATTACCTTCTTGTTCTGTTTTCCGATACAACATATTATTCACAAAGTTTACGAACACGCACACGCCACTAATTGCTTGCAGTACGAATGTAAAAAGTGCACACACGTGAAGGTAAGGTGGCGTGCCGTGCCGTGGGGGCAGGCCACTCCCACGGCAACGCCTGCTCATTTTAAATTGTAATTACAATTTATTATTGTCTCTGTGCCGCCTTCATCGCCCGACGCCATTTTATCGATTACGGTTATGTTTGAATGTTTCGAATTCCGACTCGAGAAGAGTTTTAGTGATGTGTGTGCTGATTCGATTGTTTGTTCGTTGGGTCGATAAATTGCTGGTTACTTTAGCCATTCTATTAATATTTTCATTGCAGGTAGTTTAGATAAAGATAAACAGTTTAATAAATGAGAGGTAGGCGTATATTGAGGGAAGAGCGAAGTAGCTTCACTGACGGAGTACAGCAACAATTTTGTGGACACTGGCCTTCTATATCATTGAAGATTAATTCTGACGTTTGTGAGTTTAACAAACGAGCATCAAACAGCTGGACCGTCGCCGTCACTAATAGAGATAAACTCCTTGTGCCAGACAATTACCTATTCGCCACTAAGGTAGGCCGGAGATACACAGAAGCTGGTCCTGACAGCGAATAATCTCAAACGCTTGGCATACTACTACTAGACTACGTTATATTAGACTCCTAATCAAACTGAGTATCTACCTATGTAAGAGAAATGACACTTTTCAGTGTCCTTAAATATGTACCTAATAGAAGTTATGAAAATGCTCAGTTTCGATGAAATTTGTAATTCCAAAATAATTTACTGACATCCCCAATTTAAGTTTGTAAATATTCGAATGAGTTATTGTAAAGTAGTTAAATTTCAGTGCACTCTGAAAATATACTAAGAAACCTAAAACCTTTTTTGTTTTAGGAACATACATTTTTAGTCCACGGTCACAAGCGGCTTTAAAATTTCTCCATCCGAAAGCTTACATATACATATTATTTTCATTTTCTTTTCAAGATTCTTATTTCCAAACTGCAGCATTTTTCATAACCAAAAAATTGCCCAACCAAATCAACAAGGCAATCAAAAGCCAGGTTATTCAGTGCCTGAAAGTAATATTATCTTAAAAATAACACTAAATTTCATCGTGGCCGTATTCTATTACTCAGTGCTTAGTTATAGCCCGGTGTGCCCCATAGCTAAATCCAATTGGATTTATAAACGGCAAGAGGTCTCCGGCTTAAAAGCGAAGTAAGTTCAGCTAGGTGCCTTTCTTAATGCGAATTTGTGCGAGTTGAAGACGTGCTGGTCGCTCCTGTCCGCCCTAGTTAATACTTTGTTGAGATTTAATTTGTTAGTACGTCTTATATTAAGCTACAGTTTGGTGTTTAACTGATGTTTATTGGTTTCGATTTGTTAGAAAGCTGTCTAGTGCCCTGTTATGTCTCTTTTAATTGTTGATATTATTTAATACATTTTTATATTGTTCCACTTACTACAAGTTATGTATTTTTTTTCTAATTTACGTAGTAGGTACCTAAACACATCTAAGTATTTTTTCAGTAGAGTATTTCGCCTACTTTTTATGTATTTAGATATCGTCACCAATTTGGAAATGGAAAATTCTTATTTCCATTCACGATTCTAGAAAAGTGATAATTAAGTTATAGAAATAACCAAAACTTGTAATCAGATTTTTCACGAGCTTTTAGCGGTATAAAAATAAGTCTTTGAAAGCGAAATAAGTATTTCAAATTCAGATGTAATGCAAATTGCCCAACGGCCCCTTGGCGGGGAAGGGTTAAGATGTTTTCATAACAGAGTGTCGCCCCAGCAGTTGTTCAATCGCCTTTCTACTGCCCTTATAATTGAAATGAATAAAGATTACAAGTATTACAGCGCTCTGACATTTCCAAGCCCATTTCCAAGTCATTTTTCAAGCGCCATGTAAAACTTTGTAATGTAAAATGGTAATATGAACCTTTACATTGAATGTTATCTAGATGCATATTTGCGGATATCTAAACTTGGCTTAAAAGAGTATTTAACACGAGATCTATCAGATCAATAGATAGGTTGACAATCATCACGTCCTTTACCCTAGTTACGCTATTTATCGCTCCACCAATATGGTAAGGTAAAGAAGAAAATGTCATTCGTAGTTATTATGCATATAGACGGCTATGTGAAATATAAGAAGTGTTATTATTTTATTTGTATTGGAACAACACCTGCCTATAAACGTGGGCTCCAATCATTGGTATTTATTGACGACCTGTCCACACTACCAACTGTATTTTGAAACTTGCGGTTTATGTTGACATTATAAAATCCATTCTCTGAATTAAAACCTTACTTATACATATTTTACATATGGAATTAACTGTCTGTCTGTAAGTAAAACGACTGAACCAATTTACATGAAACACACAGTCGTGGTGGCCTAGTGGTTAAGGCACCTGCTTCTCGTGTATAAGTGTGCGTGTTCGGTACCTACCTGGCAAATACCAATGTGACTTGTCTAAAGTCATATATACTTTCTAAGTGCAGGTATCTTAGACATCACTGACTAACGATGAAGGAAAACATCGTGAGGAAACCTGGACTTAAAATGTCTGAATATCGAAGTTCACCTCGAGTAAGCATGGTGATCAAAGCTCATGCCTTCTCTGTATGAGATGAGGCCTGTGCCCAGCTGTGGGAAGAAATATAGGCTGATGATGATGATGATAGGATACTTTAATCTGGGCATGCATATGCATATGAAACTAATGTTTCTGGTAGAATACGAGAGAATCCGCGGGAATCAGCTCGTTGAATATGAACATGAACTTTGTCTGAATTTTCTGGGTGTTCACATGTGTTGGATTTTCTAGATATTTTTCTTAATTTTTTTAGGTCTATTCAATAGTGTTTACCGAAACAAAGAGAGCAGTAACATTAAGGGATCCACATAGAAGCAAATTTTGTAAACCATAAACAAAATCTTGCACGTAACGATGAAGAGGCACTTACACAATATTTTGATAACCTGAAGTTTCCACACTTTAATTAAAAGCATACAGAACATGCGCAATAATATAAAGCCGTATCCACACCCTCGCGTCGCGAACAAGACAATAAACACGGCCATACATCACGCAACAACATAGCTCAAAGTTATTTAATTATCGTAAGGAAAAACTAATCCGTGGCGCTTCAGAGAGCGAAAATTGCGCTCCGAGTCCGCTATGTCAGGTGCGTGTGTCGCTGCCTTACCGTACAGGGTGGTGTGTTTTAGGATTTGACATTTACATTGTACATTTATGCGAAAATGAGATTCTTTATTTGTTTGTTTCGCTCTCTCGGTAAACTGGCTGAAAGATAAAATTTTGGTATGAAGATAGATTGCTAGCTGAAGGTTATAGGATTTTAATCGAGTGCTTCAAGTAGTTCAAAAACTTCAAGATACGTCACTATCTATCAAAAGTATTTATGATTTACATCAAACATAACAACTATCCTGGAGTTCGGGAAACATAGTTTTTTTTGGGATTGATGTCTTATAATAAGAGTAAATAGTAGAAAACATACAAGAAATGCGTGAAACAAAACTTTTTAAAATTTGGTATAGGTACCCATAAATAATGTAAATTCAAAATTATAAATCTACTTTGTACGTACCTCATAGAAAATTAACTGACCCATAAAACAAATAAACATTAATATTATCATCAAGAAAAATAGGTACAATTATCACATACTTGAAATAGCCTCAACCTGTATCAGCTGGCCATACTTCAATAGAGACTAGAAGCGGCGAGGAGCTGTCGTGTGCGACAATATTTATGCGCGCGATATTAACTGTGCTCCACAGAATTAACTGGAAAACGTTTCTCAACTTACAACGTGTATATCGTCTAATTATATTATTATATATTGTTGTGTGCCAGCGTGACGCTTGTTTATATATCTTTAAAGTTCTAGGGACGCTTTTTTAAATCTTTATTAATGGGCAAAGGAGTTTTGGTCACACATGACCATGCCATCTTCTTAGGCTTATACACGAAAGAAAAAAATCTAAGTACAGAAGTTATCATTTATACTTTTACGAATATCACAAAACATGATCTCAATAATTGGCATACTTTTGATATTTTTTATGTTATTAATATATATCATAAATATTTTAACGAAAAACATAAAATAATAGCAAAAATATTCAATTTTATCCTCCACTTTGACAGATCTAGAATGACAGTTCTACCGTTTCACGTATTAATAACCGCATATTTTTGATGCAGGCTGTTAGACTAAGACCTTCTTTTTAATGGACATTACGGGACGCTTTGTTTACGTATGTTTATCAAATAATAGATGAACCGGTAAACTTCATATCACCTACATCTATATTATTAACTTTTCTTACCGCTTAAACCTTCCCTAGACTACGACAAACATTTCAAAACCAAAATCAGCTACATCGGCCCAGCCTAGCCGTTCTCGAGTTTTAGCGAGACTAACGAACATCAATTTATTTTTATATTTAAGAATAGCGGCCCGTCCCGGCTTCGCACGGGTAGCCTATGTTACTCAGGGTGAATGTAGCTTTCCAATGGTGAAAGAATTTTTGAAATCGGCATAGTAGTTTTTGAGTTTATTTATTACAACACAAAAATACAAATCTTTCCTCTTTATAACAGCAGTGTAGATTTATTTGAACAACATTTGGTTTGATCTATTATGTGATTAAGCAGGAAATTGTTGCAAAAAAAGAATTGAAGATACTTATATTTTAAAATTACGATAGCCAGTTCAGTCGTACTCACGGCAGGTTCTGAGATTAACTTATTTTCTAATTAGGAATTCTTTTAATATTTCAAAGTCAAAGTTAGATCATTTATTAAAACTAAACTTAGGAGCGACTACTTTTGAGCGTCACCCAATTCAAGACAGCTTACTAAAAACGCCTACGTTGTTATTCTAAGACGCCTAGTTTGTAAAAGACGTTCCAGCAACACTGTTGCTTCAATATTATTAATGGAATAAATATTAAATAATTTATTGAAATAATATGCCTAATAATTTTAATGATTTTGTAGGTATTCTATAATTTAATAATTGCTTTTTACTGTCTTTCTACACTTTATATTATATGGCTTAAAGTTTTAATTAAGTATAATGATAGAAATATTGTTGATCCCTTTTCCGATTGTATTATTATGATAATATTACAATAGTTAATAAAAACATAATAATAGAGATGCCATCTAGAAGGGTAATACTTATATTCAACATGAATATTGGACGTAATAAATTAATGGCCGGTTGCATTATACTTTTTATCATTTCTAGTAGGTACCTACGTAATATGTCACTATTATTTCAATTATTTTTATACTTTTAAAACTTTGTGTCTTATAAACACAAAGGAATAATAATTATTTAAACATAGTTTTATTCTCCATTATGACATCTTGAATGACTGTTATTCCGTTCGTCAGTAACCTGATATTTTTTTGGTGCCTCTGGGTGTATGTGTTTTAAAACAGCGACAGATTATTTCCCAATGCCGATAATAAGAAAAATAAACGATTTTTGACACAGTCGTTAAACTGAAAGCGTAACATACAGATAGACTAACTTTCACAATTATTTAATTAGCAAGGATTGAGATATTTTTTACGCTTACTTCACCTTCGTCATCTTATTCAATCCACGTTTGCGTGCTTAATTCTCCGTGTCTTTACACAATTATTTTAACACTGCTATCCTGTGTTTAATGGTATCCAATTATCACCGCTAATAGTGTCAGTGTCATATTCATATCACTATTATTACGGACCCCATTTACATAAATTGCATATTTGCACATAATGTACTCGTAATCCTTACTAATATTACAAATGCGAAATTAACTCTGTCTGTCGCGCTTTCACGCCAAAACTACTGAACCGATTTAAATGAATTTTCGTACACAGATAGTTTAGAGCCTAAGGAAGGACATGGGCTACTTTTTACCCGGGTGCGCGAAGCAGTATCTCGAAATGCGGGTGAAACCGCGGGAAACACCTAGTACTTCAATGACTGTGTCATATAAGCTTTTGAAATAACATAAAAATTGTGTTGGTTCTGTACTTGCATGTCATTTATTATACAGCCTTCATTTTATTTCTAGACTAAGTTTTTGATGTAAAACCTTTTAAGCTTAATTGATTACAATTTTACAGTCATATGAAAGCAATTAAGGTTTTATTATTTTTAACATTCTTAAGTAATTTTTTTAGCAATATTAGGATGTGTTTTAGAATATAAATCAGTTTAATTAATCATTAATGAAATGTGTATGTCATTCCATGACTAATTACGATATCTATTTTGTTAGTTATACAAAAACCTTAAGCAAAACATAAACATAGAGCAGTTTATACTGGGGCTTATGAAGTAAGTATTTACCTATAAGTAAAATAAAGACAACCAAATATAGGTCAATATACATATGTTAATATATGATAGAAATTAATAAGCAAAAAAAGCTTAAAACGTCCACAGCAATACTCCACAAATTTTCCATTATCCCTTTAAAATCACCAACTGAAACCAACCAACGAAGTTGATTTCTAAAATATTTTCCCAAATATCAGTAAGGGGCCAACAATTGCATGATGTCCGAAATCGAAATCGGAGAGGGAGGGCCCTTGGTCCGCCACCCCGGGGCAAATATAAAAATCATTCATATGGACAAAATAAAATTGCATCCCAAATAACCCAGTGTTCATCGGCCGAAAATCTATTAGCAATAAATATGAACTTTTCCGATTTCACAGGATTTAAAATGGTGATGGGCGGCTGAACTTTAATATAAAATCGAGTAGTTCGAATGACTTTTCATGTTTATGACGACGTTGTTCAATTGCTTTTGTTCTATTGGTTAATTGTGTCGTTTTTTATATTGAGCTACTGTAGCAGCCTGCCAGGCAATGTACAATAATTCACAGGATAGGTAGGTATATGGCCTATAACTAATAAAGTTTTGAGAATTGCTCGAATCGAGCAGTCTTTTTCGGTAAGTCCTTATTGTTACCTATTGATGTTCCATAAATTACTCTTCTAATTACTAACTATTGCGTTACTGTCATGATTTGTTTCTCAACTATGAAAGTAGCGAATTTCAAAGGATCTTTCAAAATATTTTGATAAAACTATCTCATGTGTAATTCCTGACCGCCATGTTCAGTGGTTAAGAAAATCAGCCAGTCAAAAAATACTTCTCCTTCTTTGGTATTCGTTTAAAAATATTATAGTTCTACATTATAATAATGTAACTCATTGTTATTACGCTGGAATAGGGGGTTGTATGAAACAAAACACAAACTGATAATTTTCCCTTTTAATCTTGATATTTTCATCTACGATACAAGGCACACACACAATTTTAAGTAAATTAATCATAATTAAAATAGAAATAATAAATAGTTACACTTGCTTTCAGAACTGCATACTATTACCAAAATATAAAATAGGTACATTGAGAAGCCTCAACATCTAATTGACAAAGAAAAAACTATTTCTAACGACAATACTGGGTCTGACCCGAGGCGGGTGCGCTCACAAATAATACCTTCCACATCAGTATTGTCATTCTATTGTAATGAAATGAAAATAACTGATACAAAAGTACCACATTCACGCCCTTTACACAATCACACATGTTCAGCTAAACATTTATAGTAACAACTAAGTTTTATTCATTACGTCTTATTATCCTTTTCAGATAATATGTAATTACTTGTATTAAGCGATCGTTTGCATCGGCGTTTGACTATTCATCAATATTCCTTATTACGTTTATTTTCCACAATTTCGAGGTGAATGGAATATTTCAACAGCCATAGTTTGTTTCACAAAATAACATTTGGTGTCCCAACCAGTGCAGTTGCCCAATAGCCAAGCGCCAATAGTACGCCCGATACAATCTCTAAAACCTTACTTTAAGCTATTAAGACATCCAAAGTCTCGTAAACTAAGCATCAATATAAATAACACTATCGTTTTATACTTTATGTATAATGTTACACTACCGAACTTATTGTTAGGTTAACTACCCATATACATCGACTCTGCGTTATGGATATGAGATATAGCGATTATAATTATTTATACATCTTCTAGTTTAAGAAGTTTTAAAGAAAACACTTAGGTTATATTGTACGCAAAAACTGTCTCTTCTGTTTTCAGTCAATAATATTGAATTGTAAAAATGTATCCTTTTAAAACCACTATCTTATCGTACATTTTTATGGTTTATGAAATACACTAGTATCAGTTAAATCTAATCATTGCACTAAAATTGAATAAATTACATGAGAGTGAAGATCACAATTATTTACTATTGAAAGTAAAACATGATGGATTAAAGAAATGTGTACCTACTATTTAAACTTTTATTGAAGTTATCGTAACGGTCTTTTAAACAAACATCATAGGAACTTAAACACCTATCGTTTACAGAAATGGCGAGACTAGTGACAATACTTTAGAAAAATCTGGAAAAGCAGTCTTAGATCAATTCCAACAGTTGTTTTAATCGATCAATGAACATTCGAATGTGTCGTCAAAGCTTATATGATATGTATGTAGGTACAGATTGATTTGAAAATAAAATTCAGATTTATAAAGGCAAATAACAATGGATACTTAATATATAAATATGGCATTTAACGATAAGTTAAAGGTACTCTTCATAAAAGATTAAAATATTGACGAATAAATTACTCGGATCGTCGATAAAACCGTACTGACTTACTCTAATAATAATTATAAAGGGATATTTACAAATTTTTCTATGGAAGAAGAGTTTATGCGACTTCGTATAAACACCACGAAATCTACATCTTACTTCGATTTCAATAACAATATTTACAATTAATCTCAATAACGAGAAGTAGTTGCAACTTCATTGAGATCGTTTATGCCAAAAACTTTAGTTGAATAAACAATCAGATGAACAGTTTTTTTGGGTTTCTAAGATATTTTTGGAAGTATTTTTGTCTGTGTTCCTGTTGAAAATTGTGTTATCGATCGGAACGTTGAGACCACTGATAAGTTCATTCACCAATCTCGAATCTTTGGATTTATTTTTCCCTAAACTCGGGTTTGACACTGATCATTGGTTTTCTCGATTCGTCGATTTCTTTGTCGTATTCTTGGTTGTCGGGGTAGTCGTTAGCCCCGGAGTTTGTCAGCTAAGTGGCTGAACTAAACAGCACTGAGTTCTTGTAGTAGCCGGCGCGGTCTGACAGGGGGCTCTTGACGTCACGCTCCATGGCCTGCTGGCGGGATTTGCGCTCCATCTCTAACTCTTGCGCCAGAGTTTCTGTTGGCAAAACAAATAAAAGTTTGAATAAATCTTTAAATAAAAAATGATAAAACATTAAAAAAATATTTTTTATTTAATGACAAATCAGAAGACACACCAAGTAAAGGGGAAACGTTCGCAAAATTTGGTACAGAGAGTACAATATGAAGTTACACGTGTGTCGCTCCGTAAAATGTCATTAGTGTTTCGGGGAAAGCCGACTCACATCAAACGGACTTCACATCTGTATGGCACATTCTAATTTAATATTCGATATTGCCTTTGTTAAAAACGTAGCACTTACGTTCAGCGAGCGTTATTAAATTTCTGGCACAAGGGTTATTCGTATGCTACAGTACTGTTCGGAGTAATATTCGTTGCAAATATAACGATTTTACTAAATAGAAATTATGAATCAGTGTCTCTTTAAATTCAGATTTTTATTTTCATTTCATGAACAAAAATATATTTTATAACAAACCTATTGTTGAAATAATATTTTAATGAGCGTTATTTCTAGTGTTAATTAAGTAATTATACGATATGTTCACTAGTAATTGTTTGATAGGATTCATTTGCTTGCTTGTTAGATTATAACTAATAAGTTGCTATATTTAATTATCTACATTCATTAGAGATCAGACTGCTCTTAACAGTAAGTAAAACTATTCATACGAATAAGTACCTATAAAATAATAATTTTATGGTAGTTCGATAAAATATACCAATAAGACGAATTTTCGGGCAAAAGTGGCATGAGCCGTTGAGATGAATCAAGGCATAAAAAATGAAACACGTCTCAAGCACAGGACATTCTCTAATAAGATTCCACGAAAATTGACAAAGTTCGTGAAGAGGCAAAGAGTAGGTGAGGTAAGGCAATTGTCTCCGAAAACGTCGACGTTTTACGAAATATGCTTATTCAATTTCATGCAACGCTTGCCGCCTCCTGCAATTTACGAGATATAAAAGATATAAACGGAATCGCGTTTTTTGCTTACTTTGATGGAGCATTTTCTCAACGGGGAATTGAATTTCTCTTCCCGACATTCGTTTACAATTTATGTTGCGAGTCCCGAATTTATAACCTATACTTATTTTTGCTTAGTCAGAAAAATAATTAATTCCACAATTTTATTTAAATTTAAATTGTGCTTGCACCGCTGTGAAATTTGAATCAAAGAAACTATTTATAAACATTCGTCAGTTGGAAAAACTCGATTATGATCCGATTTGTTTCAGTGTTGTCTTGCCGGAGGGCATCACACTCACAAGTGTCACCAGCGAGGGTTGTTCCGAAACAGAAACCTATTATCTCGGGCGAGATTATACGCCTAGGGCGTCACAATTAAATATTATACACTTAAAAGCTTCGGCCTTTGCCGTTTCACTTCGCTGCCACCCCTAAATGTCCCATTAGGTCTGTTTGAATACGTAATATTTTTGCATTTGCCGCTTCTAAAACAGAATTGCCGGTTCCTTTGAGAGCTATAATCTATTTGTTCTTTGAAACAACTGTAATGGTTGAGCGCTTAGCTTAATAAAAGTTATCCTTTAATGTTTGTTTTTTCTTTCTCCTGTCTCAAAATGTTCATAGTATACCAACATTATATTGTAAGCAGTTGATATTGTAAATGTTTCAGAGTCCAATCAACAGTGACATTAACTTTCACGGAGTCTTGTTAATTGACAAAAACTTGTAAAAGAAACAGTTCTCTCTCGTTTTGATCGAATGGTCAAGGAATGACAAAAAGGGACTTCACAAGGTGGACGACGGACGTGAACCGATCTATTTGAAAAGTAACAGAAATAAAACGATAGTGGACACTGATCGATAGTGAGAATAAATAGTTTTTTGTCATCACAATTGTAAGTGAAGCAATGAACTTTATGTGGAACAGTTTCACTCGAGTATTTAATAGATTCCGAGTTGTGTCTGGTACGATAATGTTTGCTTTAGGTTACAGTTGTGAATATGAATTTGTTTATAATAGCAATACAATTTTCCCGCCAATCAAATTGAGAACAGTTTATTGAACATCGTAAGTTGTATTCGAATAATTGATGTACCTGGGTGATAAAAAATCTAACTGTAGATGATTACTAATCTATTTGTGCAAAAACGCTGCAGCAACAAATAAATAACGATGTTTGGTCAAAATACATCTCGCTGATTGCTTGTTCAGCCACGGATCGTTAGACTTCATGCTAGCAATTTCATGTGATTGTTGATCTGCCCAAACATAAAAAGTGAACTAACTAAAAAGTCATCGATATTTTTAAAGTGACAAATCGATTTCCTTATTAAGAAACTCGAGCAATAAACGAGTTTTGAGCAATTTGCAAAAAAGATGATATTTAAAATATTTCATTATGTTTCACCAACCGCGATGTAAACAAAAAAACATCTTCAAATTTTTAAACGCTGTATTTTCATGATATCTAATATCTTTGTGTAAATAATAGAAAGTACATCTGCTCATTAAATTTTAACAATTTTTAACGCAATCGACACCTCGGCTCGTTGTTAAAGCGAAATTAATTACTGCCGTAAAAATACAGAGAAAAAAAGTGAGTTGATTAATTCTTCGTTGGAAATTTGAGAAGGTTGTGAACAAAGGGTCGGTTTAAACGGATGATTGTGAAGGGAACTATAGCTGCGCCACAGCGGAGCGACGCCGGGTTGCAGCACAAGTCGAACGAATGGACCCAGTCGGGATAAAGCGCTACTGTCGCTGACTCTATCTGAGCGCGACGAATTACACTGATTGGATTGATTTTCTATTAAACACATTCTTTTGAGCTTTTTTATTCACATAATCAATTCCATCGTGACTCGGATTCAGTGCGGTTTAAATCTTTATCACTGTCGGTAATATTGTATGCTTTACTTGTGCGCTCGGCCAATGTTATGATAATAACACAATAAGTCATCTATATACAACGTTGAACACAATGATGCGGGTGATTACTAAGAATAAATAAAAAAGTTAATATCGTCAAAGGTTTCAAGCGCACCTGTGCGGTACAATTTTATGGGTAGGTCCCATCCGCCCCGGTGGTCCCGGCCCGGTGACGGGACGGTTGGGAAAAATTGTTGCATCGACCCCGGTAGTGCCGGCCCCGTCGTTTACCGGGGTGGATGGCACAGATGAAGTATCATCTACCCCGGTGTGTTTTCTAACGGGACGGATAGCACAGATTGAGTAGCAAACACCTCGGTAGTGTTAAAAGCGGGGAGAATATAGTATTATTATATACACAAAACACATGAACTGAAAAATAAAAAAAGAGTTTGTATGTAACAATCAGGTTTATTGGTATAAAAATACATATAAACAATGATATCAATCATATATTTAATAATTTATTGGTTGGTACAGTTCAAATCTATTGGAATCAACACAGTGTAATCGTTTGCTGAAGTGTTTACATCGGGACGACTTCATCCGTGATGAACTTTAGAATTTATGGATGAAAAAATATGATTGATATAATTGTTAATGTATATTTTTATACCAATAATAAAAATGATTGTTACATACAAACCCTTTTTTATTTTTGAGTTCATATGTTTTGTGTATATAATAATACTATATTCTCCCCGCTTTTAACACTACCGAGGTGTTTGCTACTCAATCTGTGCTATCCGTCCCGTTAGAAAAACACACCGGGGTAGATGATACTTCATCTGTGCCATCCACCCCGGTAAACGACGGGGCCGGCACTACCGGGGTCGATGCAACAATTTTTCCCAACCGTCCCGTTACCGGGCCGGGACCACCGGGGCGGATGGGACCTACCCAATTTTATTTCCATTCATTTTACAAGCTCATCTAAAAGTAGCATGGAGAAGTTTCCTCTTTATTAATTTTTCAACTTTATATTACTTATGTTACATCGGATGGTTTATCCGTTTTACAAGCGCAGCCCTAATAACGGTACAAACATTGTTTTATTAAAATATCGCGATACAACTTGTGGTATTAGAATTATAATCAATAATAATGTTTTTACATAATAAATTAGTATTGTGTGGATCTAATGGGAATTTATGATCGTCCTCCATACCTTTGTATCAATCAATATAATGACGTCTATGATCGAAACATTATCGTGATTTATTACCTGTCTACGTCTCCAAGAATTATTGCCATTTTCGTAATTTTAATATTCCTCATTTCACCTATATTATTACCATAAGTACCTACTAATACAGTAATTACTTGAAACACTTTTGACTCATCTCGTTTCTTATGAAAAGCACGTAGAAAAAAGTTTTCTAATTTACGAATAATAAAATATGTTTTTTTTTCTTTCACCGAAGGCACTGAGGAAAGTTGATGAAAGGCTCCAAGTTTTAATTTTTGTTTTTCTGTTACCAACCTTTTTATATTTACAACCCTCTTGTATTTTTCTGTTTTAGCTTTTTACCTCTTCTTCAATATAGGTTTACTTCTAAGAAAACTTTCTTTCAATACCCTTCCTCGACTTATGAAATAAAATTTGACATTCGGAAAAATAAGCAATATTTTAGCAAATCCCTAACTATCTTCAAGACTTCGTACAAAATAAGTTGGGCATGCAAATTCAAATAATATGGTAAAGCGATTTCGATTCGAACAATTGGTATTGCGTGCTCGCGTGCGTCAGAACACTCGGGGTAGCGTAACACTTAAATTAGTTGCAATTTCTACTTGAACAGACTGTCGGCAAAAGGCACTCGTCGGAACAAGGGAAATGGTTAAATCCGTATCAATGTTTTGCGAATTGTAAACACCTTTTCGCCCCCTCAAGTTAATTTACTACGTGGGGGAAGTAATCATGAAAAATTGGTTGGAATTGGAAATTTATTAAGTGTCTCCTGTGTTTTATATGTTATCTTAATAATATGTTAGGAATAAATCGATTTAAGATGAATCAAAATGTCACCAAAAAATTAAGTATTCTTTGAAATTGAATCGTTTGACAGTGTTGAATGGAAAATCGCAATTTGTATCAGTGAAGTTCCGGAGCAAGGGTGCACCACTACTTTAGGCACGCTGCAGTACGTCGGTGCATATTTAATGAAATTTCTGGGCTTTCCACAAAGCGGATATAAATGAAAAAAAAAGAACGGTTTGATTCACCGATACGAGCACCAGATTTTTGTACTTGTTTCATCAAAGTTGAGGCCGTAGCCATTTTTTGTGAATCAAATAAGTGTTTTTTGTGGGTAGGTACCTACCTACCAGTTTTTGTTTTGAACAATATTAATGAATTGGAATTATAATCAGTTCAAGTTTATGAGGTTACCGGTTTTAAGGTCTTACAGGTGAAAACGAAACTGTATGAGATAAAAGATGTGGGCTTTTTTTATTACGCATATATTTTTTATTATTTTAGCTTCCAGTCCAAACATAATTTGGTAGAAAATATTTTATTATCAGTTATATAACCCAAGATATGAATTACTATAGGCAAGGGTAAATATCCTCCAGGCAGATTATTTTCGAAAGCTGTAGACTATCAATGAATAACATTTTTAAATACAATATCTCTCAATTCATACAAGGTGCACGCATAATCGGACAAATCAACATGTTATATTAGAATTTATTCATAAAAACGCGCCCCCAAATCTCACAATACAAACCGACAGAGCTTGTATATCGTTGTACTTTTAAATACTCGACATTCCCGATACGCAAGTTATGCAATATGATGAGTATAAATTTCATTTCGTTGGAAAAATTTTCATCTCCAACGGACCCTTTTTACATTCGAAAACCATACATATCCTCCACCATATCAGTTCGTCCCGGAGAATTCAATAACGTGGTTTTATTAACATTTCGTTTGGATAATATCCTGATCATTGTGGAATTAACGTCGAAATTATTTCAAAAAGTTAAAAGGAAGAGAAAAAAATTCAGGCATTTGAAAGACTAATGAAACATGAATCATGTTATTGGAATGAAAAAAGAAACGAATATTACATTGATCTCAATCGACTGATATTGTCTATCATATAGCAAAAAACTTTTGGCCGTTACTTCTAGGTAAAAGAGTGTAGCGCAAGATGCTTACCAGAGTAATTCTGCCAGAAGGCAGCTCCACCGCTCATGATGTCGACTGGGGGCGGTGGGTAGTTCCATTGCGGCTTGTCAGGCGTGCGCGGAGGTTCCCGCTGGAAGGGCGGCGAAGCTGACGGGGGCTCAGCACTGGGGGGCTTGCTCTCTCGCTCCGAGCCGTTCTCCCGCTCCGAGCGCGGCGTCTCTTGCGACGACGGGGTTAGGTTCTCTGTGGAATGAGGTCACGTTAGAAATAAGGTCAAGGATAAAGATTGCAGCAGAACAATTTGTGTCGATCATAAAAAAAAAACATTGCATAAATTAACCCCGCAATGTCATAGTGGAGTGCACTTATATCAATCAAGTTAAACAGACAACCAATAAATGTAGTAAACAGCTATTATGCAACAAAATCAACTTGACTGCGTGTTAGTTCAGAACCCTCGTTTCAAATGGTCTGCGAAACGATTTCCTGACACGGAGATTAGTACAAGCCATCACCAGCGTTCACCCACCCTTCCTTACATCACGCACTCGACACGCATCTAACGCCAATACGTCACAAATCATCCCTATCAGCAATCAAAAGGTAATCTTAACAACGCCACATAAAGCTCAATCTTGTTTATATGTTGTGTGGAACATTAGTAACGTTATTAGGTGAAATTTTCGCTAACACACAGATAGTTTGACAGACGGCAAGTTAACATGTCAGAGGCACCAACACATGTTGAAACTTGTTGATAGAGATGGTATTGACAATTTGACATGTAACGTCTAGAAGTTTCTATAATATTATACGTCCGTGGTATGATTTACTTGGTTTCTAATGAGGATTGTTCAGAAGGTTTGATTATATTCTAATGATACATACCAGTTACGATTCTGAGTATTTCGGAAGGCGCTCCAGATTGTTTAAGAGCCTCTTCTACTTTTTGTCGTCTCTTGAGTTCTAATTCAAGCTGCTCCTGGATCATTTGCCGTTGTTTTCTCTCCTTCTTTAGCCGTTTTTGGTACATCACTGTCAAACAAAAAACCAATATGTTAAAATAGGTATAATTTTTTAATAGAATTTTAGTTGTTTAATGTCAACGCTTCGAGATGAAAAGATTATTTCATCTTTTACAATGTATTTGAATAGAATTGTACATAAATATTAATGTAAGATTGTAACATCCAGCCCAGTTGTACCGTATCGAAACAACAATTACTTGGAATACCGCACGCGGAGCAAAACAAAACTGCGACTAAATAAACGGTTTTGCGTATGCGTCGTGCGCCATACTTCTCTTCACCTGCACCTACACACCTACGTATAAATCAGCCTCCGAGTAATATTGCATCTGTCTCTTTCACTCTTACGTCACTACATACCGATCTTTATCAGAAAACTTAAGGATTCCTTAATTCACCTGCAATAACCACCTTACGTTTGGGCCATTTCTTGGTCAATAATCGCGCGATCGGCCACGCATCGATAAGATTTCTCTTTCCAACTTATGCAGTAATGATATTTACGTCTTCTTTACTCTGAAGTTCGATTGACGAATGATTGAGTCGGTACACGTGTTGATAGACGCTGGAGGCCCAGCCTCCGACAGGGCAGAGGGGCGGCGCGGACAACGCATCAAACGATAAACCGATCGCTGCATTATTTATTTTATTGACCCACCGAAAATATAAATGTCGATCATGATTATATCACGTCATGTAACTAATTATGACAGCAAGAACAATTGTAATAAAGATTTATACTTTACAAAAATTAAAAATAATCCAAATTGCACTTAAGCATAAATGATAAACTTATCAGTTAAAACTCTGAAATTGTTACATTTGCAACGTTTTAAATTTAACTCCAGTACAATTACAGAAGAGAAGTTCTTTACTGTGCAAACAATAATGGATATCTAAAGCTTATTACTTGTACCACGAGGTAGCTCGGCGAACTGTCTCGAGATGGCAAAAGATAGAGTTTTGATGGAGTCGAGCGCCGACCAAGATGCGGATAACTCGTGTTATGGAAACGGTATGAATAATAAACTAATAAAAATAAGACACGCCCTCTTGTCGTTGCGATGCTGGAGTGTCGGAACGAGATTTGAGTACCACATTGTGGACATTTAAATTCCGTGGGAGAAAAAATGTTTTATATACCTACTGAGAAAAGTATGAAAGTAATAAAACAAAGTTACAATAAAGACTGACGAAAACTTAAGTATAGATTTGTGAATAAACAGAAACAAATTATGTATTAAGTTTTGGACTATTAGTATTTTATTAATGGCCTGTTTAATATGAAATTATCCATTGCAATAAAATGGCAAAAAAAACTTGTAAGAAATTAACAACTCTAGAGCAATATGGAATGAAAATAAAATGAAAGCTCGTTTTCTCATTAAAGATTTGCTAGTAATTAATGTTGTTGCTAATGAAACGGGCGAGGTTCACTAGCGATCGACTCCTACGCATCATTTGTCATCGTACGACCTCCGACACGAGTCAGTAATAACGTACGGATTGGAAAATTCGTTTTTATTTCCATTCGTATTTTTTGCACCAGAATCATACATAATATTAAATTAGGATTTTTATTGGGCTCATTATCTCTCAACAGGTTTTTTGCTGCTACCACCAGTGTTTGTGTAGCAACTTCATTAGGGTTTGCACCGTTAGCCACAATGTCAAAAGGTATATTATTTACACGACCGTACATAATTACTTTGTTAACAAAATTAGGATGGAAAGGTCCGTACGTTAATTTCTCGTCAATACAAAGGTCTACGTCCAAAGATCCGTTCAGTGGAAAATTCGTCGGACCATCGAGTCCGAGTATCGATTCTCTTTAACACCTCTGAAAAACAGGTTTGCACTCGACTGAAGCTTATTTTAGGATCTTTTCATCTCACTTTTTGTGTCTATTAACGCGTAAACGTTTTATTAATTAGCTAACGACCAACCCTTTTCCTTACTTTGTCGGATCTATATTTAAGTTAGTCATTCTTCGTTTCAATCTCAATCGATATGAGCAGCCGTAACTGAACCGTCAATCAAGTTCTTCCTACGCATAATCCAGCGGCAGAAGCGCCGTCTGCGTTCATTGTTTCTACAAGTCAATATTTGTCTATAGCTCGTCGGCACCGCTTTGTGTTCCATAATCCGGCCTATTGCTTCCTCTCGCGAGCTTGAAACGATGAATCGTAATAATTCCTCAATCGATTATTTCATTTGACGCTGGCTAAACAAAAAGTTTTAATCTTTTGTAGCCGCCTTTGTAGTCGATGATGGGACCAATTTCAAATAGTATGCATTCACTGATCGATGATATTATTATTATGGTAATACTTCTTTTGTTCCAATTGAATTCGAATTCAATATGTGAAGACGTATAGAGAAGTACGTCCATTCAATTTAAACAGTGTTAAATTATTATTTAGTAGAACATCAATGTCGTAAAATTGTTCATACTAGTCAGATTTCATATAGCTTGGCCTGCGATATGCATTTAAAACAGGACAATAACAAGACAAGGATTAAGAGAACACAACAAAGCTGTGATGTGAAGCGAAACAATTCGATGACCGAGCGTATGAATAAAAACGAACCACCAAAATATTGAAGGAATCCGTTCAAAGGGGAAAAAATGCAATAAAAAGCTCGGCCCGATACAGAATGAGAGTGTGGTTAAAAAGCAACGAACGAATATGGTTGCGAACATCCGCTGCAGACAAAAGTTGGGCTACTTGACTATGCAAATTATATTTGCGGACCGCCGCGGCTGAGACCCGATCTCCGACGTTTCGTTTCACTTTTACGTATATAACGTGTATTCTTTTCATATTTTCATCCGATTTCCTTCCCCTCCGTTCATTTTGTTCCGTTTTAAAAGTCGCGGAACAATACCGCTTTCCGCGAGGCTTATTCGCCGCGAGCAGTTTCCTTGCACGCGGCTTCTTTCTCTTGTTATTATACATATCTTTTTATATCTATCGAGTTTTCTTTTCTTTAATACTTTTTAACTCATAAATGGCTGATACGGTCCCCTAGGGTTTGTTGCCCGAATAACATGTAAATGAGTCGGTGCTTGAGTACAAATTTAAATGGGTTCCTCTGTTATTTCGTTGTTTAGTTGTTTATCATCTATAGCGATCGTTGTATTTTAATCGAAAAATGCGTAATTTGTATAATTTTTGGAACGTTTTAATGTAATTAATGTTTTATTTGGTGCTTAGGTATCGTTTTTATGATGATTGTCATAATGACGTATTTCATCTTTCATGTTAATTTACGAGCATGCATTATTTGTAATGTACAAAAATGATGTTTTTGGCATCCTCAGCGCAGTATAGTTTATTCTAGTACCTAGTATAGTTATTTTGTTTAATTATACTAATTATTTTGTAAATTTTCTTGTGTAGGTATACTTCTGTCATTGTTCTGTGTTCTACTGTGTCAACTATTGAATAAATGTATTTTCTGTTATATTATACCTACATTGATTGAAACTAAATACAACACTAGGAAGACGTTCATTAATGTTTTAAATCACAATAAGCTTCTTTAGTTTTCAGTATAGAAAAAAAAACATAATAATTATTATCTCCTACATAAGTTTCCATACCCTTACCAGTTTCACGGTTACATACGTATTACAAGATACACGCGTGTCGTCTAAATAAGTTTAGTTGGCGGTAGCGCCGTGTCGCCTTATCTTCGGCACACAATGGGACCGGGCTGCGGATGCGGATGTACTTATTGCTTTATACCCACACGCAATACACCACAGGTACAATACTTTTTCATATAAATAAAAATAGCAGAAAGCCGTAAACAAAAATAAAGAAAATATTTTGAAAAAGTTTTCTTTAAAGCTTTTTTGATAGAAATCAATAAAATAATTTCTCAGTTAAAATTAGTAACCTATTTAATGAGGAGAAAATTGAACTTAGATAAAAAATTACCATTTTGTCAAAAAGGGAACAATCTTACGGTAATTTTGAATAACCTATCTATCCGTGGATTTTCTTAATAGACATAACATTTTGACATAGAGTCCATACAACTAATGTCAAAGACCCATCGTTAGTTAGCAAATCTGAGGATAGACAGATTATTGAAAACAGCCGTTAATTACACTTATTATCTTTAAAAAAATAACACAGAAAATAAAAAAACAAATACGCTAAACGTATATTATATTTATACATAAAATATATAAGTAATTATAATAGGTATGGAAGTCGATAGTTTTCCCACCGGTGCAATACGACGTAAATAAGCATCGACTTTTATGACAGTTGCTCCCCTACCAGTCGGCGCCGAACGATTTAGATAAGTCTTTTTATAGTGCTTTATTGAAAATAAATTGCCTAGAATAAAATCAGACACAGTTCAAATGGCTTTCCGATAGATGTGTATGAAATAATGTCTATTAGATAAGATGTGTCGTTATCATATCGACGTATGTTACATTCTGGTTTGATGAGCTGATTATGATGGCATGTTTGGGTGACGTAAGATAACTAATGTGAAGGTTTTTGGGAGATGTCAATTGAAATGGACTTGGTTTTAATCTTGCAGGATTTTTATAACTCTTTCTTTTTCTTTTTTTATAAGTATAAGTTTTAGGTGTAACTTGTTTCGTATTTCAATTGGTGCATAAATGTCGGATAGTGTAAACCTTCTTCTAAGAGCAAATCCTATTAATTTTCAATTTACTTCAAATTATTTAAATAATTCTCATTTGCATTTGTAAGCAGAAATTATGCCGTCGATTTTTTACCTGTTCAATTATCTTATTAACGTTATATAAAACTAATCGAACGCGCCATAAAAAGTAACTCTACCACGTTGTTCTATAAGAACATTTGTCAAACTGTCCGCGCCACTGTCTCGTACAGTCGCTAACAGCAGTTTAGCTTTTTATCTATTTCCACTGTTTTATTTCGGTAAGCACGATATTTATGGGGCGGGTGTCGCAATAGATAAATATTTTCCTCAAAACTGTTCGGATTATTGTTTTTGTCAGACAAGTGGGGATCTAAGTTATGAGTCGGGAATGACCTCTGCTGATAAAACCGTATATTTTCGCTGCCCAACATCGGACTTGACGTTGTAGATACATATAATGATACAGACATACGTAGACTGCTCCCACATTTCATAACATTCCATCGTACATTTCAAACTTACAAAATATCAATAAAGGTACGGGGGAAAATTTTATGAAAAAATAAGAAAAGAAGATCGCAAGCAGTTTTATCAAACCGATCAAAGGGCCGGTCGGACATTCCGACTTCTTACGACGTTAGTAAAAAATACAATCTCTCTTTATAGTTACCATTCCACTGGTTATTATATCCGTATCGATACGGCTGAACTTACCGACCGTGAAATGCTCGATTCTCGATATTGCCTGCCCCCGGCACTACTACAGTAATTTCGGACGCTTTAAAAATAAAGAATTTACACAAAAAATAGTATTTATTATGGATAAAACGCTTCATGGATGTTAACGTAATTACTTGGAACAAAAGGTAGTAAAATATTTGTAGTAAGTTTCGAACGAAAATAGTATCACAACGACTCCTTAAAATAAAGTACTTTATTAATAGTTTTAAAACATCAGCATTTCATAGTGTTTATGATAAATCAATATTATGTTTTCTAAAATATTCTTAAGTGTCACTAACGTAGATTTCGAGTAATTGTCCATAAAAATATGCCGAATAGTCGTATCGACTTAACGATGATTGTGCCCGGAAAATAGTCGACACTTCGCACGAGTTGTCATCCGCCATACTAACTTTTATTGCATATAAAAACATTGATCACCCTCTGTTTATTTATGTTTCTATATAAAATATTGTATTTTCGAAACCGGGTCACAACATTAGTAACATAATATTTATCAAACGCGCCGGTAAAAATTAGGACGGACAGATGAAATAAAAAGTAATCGATTCTTAGTAAAAAATCGATGCAGTTCGGGATCGAATAAGGTAAGTATTTATTTTCGTTGAAATGGCTCATCGGGCCATGCTTCCTGCGACATCAGTGTGGTCGTAACGTGACACCTTTTATTAATATGCCTGAATTAATAATATTGTAGATATTCGTTGGCAGGGGTCGTGAGTATCGCGTGCAAATGTATCGTGAGGCTTCAGTGCATCGATTTGAAAATGAAATATCGATTTACAATATCTAAAGGTTCTAGTAACCAGTCCCGACGCAAGATATTATACGCATGTGTATAATGGAGCACGAATGCTCCTAGCAAGGGTATTTATTTAACATAAAATACGACTTTATTTTATAACATATAAACAAACTATCAAAAGTGTTCGACTAGTTTGTCATTGACTAAGTTAATGATAGTATTTTATTACAATGTGGCTGAGGTCATAATTGTACATCTTTAATGCGACGTCATTTATTTTATTTAATCACAATTAACGACTTGCTATTTGTTTGTTGTTATGATGATTGAAGAAGTGGTGATATGAATTAAAGAAAGTTCATAATGACAAATAAACTTGGCTTGCGTTTTGGTTTTTATATGAAAAAAAATTAAAAATGGGTGTACCATTTTTAAAAACTCTCTAAGTGTATCGTGGACACCACTAACTAACGGTGAAGCTTAACATCGTAAAGAAACTGGACTTAAAAAATCACCAATACCTACGTCTTAAGCAAACGTGGTGATCATTGATCACCACGTTCTCTCCTTGTGTGTAAAGACCGATGATGATGATGACGATGCATACTATTAAAATCCTACCTCATAAATCAAGAAAAAACCTTTAAATAATAGCACTAATATGAACAGACATTCATCGACAAATAAATGATTATGAATTCAAATATGCAGATAAACAAAGAGGGACTAATGAAACACGAGGCCTTTCGCAATAATTAATTACAATTTATAAAAACAAGTGGTGCTGGGAACCTCTTTTGTTCATATAAAAATATAAAGTAGTGAAACATCGTAGCTGGTAATAATAAGTGGCCACTAGCAATTTCCAAGCAATAACGTAAAACACACGGGCGCAGGTAGACAAAACACAACAAATATTGACAGTGGATGATTGCACTACGTCCAGCCAGAGATCCCCTTAGCAAACTGCGAATTAAAATGGGGACGAGAAAAATTAATCCTAATGCGATTTTAATGAAGCTGAAATGAACGAATGCAGTAATGAATTGTTAAGCCGCCGGTTATTCGTTTTGCGTTAAAAGGGAGAGGAATGGAAAAGAGAGAAACAAAATCAAACAACGTATACGAACAGACTCGGTGTAGTGTTTTGAATAATCTTGGCGTAATTTGCTTCAGCATGTAGAAGCTCGTGAAGATTAAATTGATATATTATTACCCAAGCTCATAGCGTGGAGAGTGTATTGAAGCGTAGAGAAGATAAAATGTAATAATAATTAAGGCTCAGCATTGCACAAAGACGCACGCCTTAACATCGAGTATAAAGCACACAAGCGCTGAAAATGTACACCTGAAGTCTGTGCCCGCTTTTGCATTAACGAATGCGGAAGCGGCGCTGTGCATACAGGACGCGTTGCACCCTCCCCCTCCCCCCGGCAGCACTAGTACACCGACACCCCGCCACCCCGCGCGCAGCTACACCTCTCGCTCGAACCAGACGCCTCCAGCAGCTCTGCATGTCCCACCCGTGCGTTCATTACCTCCACGCGGCGGCGACCCAACAATTCAAGTTTGCTTTCCGCCACACAATCTACGCTACCAGACAGACTACACTACTCCCATACACCGGCCACTCGAATAATAAAGATGCAGAAATTAACCCGTCCACACTGAAAAAGAGGAAACTAAGTGAAGCTATCTCGACGTGAATAGAGGTAATGCAAGGCGAGCACTCGTACAGCGAATGAAAGAAACGAGCCCGGAATAGCCGGCTTGTTGAAACAGAGGGTAAATGTCAACCGCGGAATAAAAACAGTCAACAGATAAATGCAAACGATAAACACACTCGCAAACTGAAAAGGCAGAATGTGAGAGGGAATGTTTATTTTTCTCTGCATGGATAAACACACTTCGCGATTCGAATAAAATTAGATTCCCGCGAAGAAGCGTTTACAGCTATGAGAAATCAATAAAGTTCCGCACTAAATTTGGTCCAGCCCATAAAATATTCAATTACGCATAAGCACACATTTGCTAAGGCCAACAACGACCACGCGGCACCCCCATTAAAGACGCCTAAGGGCCATTTAATCGGTCAGTGGATGTAAATTCGCTAGCCCCAAAACAAATATCCCGAAACTAATAAGGAAACGAAATATGTAAATCGGCTGCCATATTGTTTCACAAGTGAAATCTTCCTTTAATCTTATAACAAATCCGCGTCCAAATGGCCGGTCCGGGCTGAATTTGAATATAGGAGGGTTGAGTGAAGGGTCAGGTCGAGGAACAGCCTTGTTGTGGCGACGAAGGAGCAAATGTATGCAAGCCACGCACGGAGGAGATAGCGCCCGTAATGTTGTCCTATGCACATATTGCAGCAAATTAGTTGTCGACTTGTAAACAAGGAGGAGGAAAGTAAGGCCGCTAAGACGTCGTCGGTGGGTAGTTTGCATGGATATGAGAGCGGCAATATAGGGGTCCGCAGCTGCTGGCTGTACTCATTAAGATGTTTTATGGTCGGCCCGCCGGACCGTGTTGCCAATTTAAGATATTTCTATGCGGGACGGCACCACGTTAGTTTGGCTTCCGATTAGGGGATTAAAGTGGTCCTTTAAGGTATTAGTGTAATAATTGCTAGGCCATTATGCGGTTCGCATTGTCCCTGATATTCCCTTGTAACGCTGTTAAGGGTAATTTAAGATCATCACATATTCTGTGTATATGTTGGTGAGCGAAACAGCAATCCAATAAAATGAGGGACAGATGGGCCAGACGAGTGATATAAAACAAAAACAAAACAAGTGCGCAATAAAATCGAGTTACAATGGAAAAGTCAACAAAAAAAAGACAACGCTTAAACAAATTTGGTCCGATCCGTCGCACACCTATTCCCCGCGCTGCAAGTAAATCAAAGGGTGTTGAAACTTTACACCCACTTAAAGCCGGACACAGTAATAAAGCGTTCGAACTTCATCGACCCTGGACATCAAATGGGACACCCCTTCTCGCATTTTGTACGGGGGAAATTAAAACTTCTGAGATGCTAAATTGAGGACTACACGTGGATGTCACATGCTCGCATTCATATAGAGTTATATTGTTACCAACATCTAATATTCCGTTATGCTCGATATGGGTTTGTTTCACAGTATAGGATAAGTATTGAGTACAGCGATGCCCGTAGAAGTCCTACAAACTACCAAGAGGTTTAAACGGCGAACAACTTGCTTTCAGAGCTGAAGTGTCTCGTGTTCATCATTGTATCTGGAACAAGTTTCTCTCGGCAGGTAGGTAATCAGAGAGACTACTAATATAGAATTACCTTTTGCAATATCAATTAGATACATATTAAAATGCTATATTAACATTAGAAGATATGGAAGTGGACGCCTTAATAAATTAATTCAAAAAGTAAACATTAACGATTATCATAATTGACCCATCATTTCTAATGCTAAACATCGGCGAGTAAAAGAACTTTGTTTTTCAATTCCAAGTACTTTTAATTAAAAATAAATTGATAACAACACCGTTACTAGGGCACATTAAGTTTTACGAGCATAACTATTAAAGGTGCAACCCTACATCTTAGGAATGAGTTACAAACTGCTTAGCGTTCACCTGACACCGGTCACTGTGTCGGTCACTCGGGGACAATAATTACAGATGACACTTCCAAGCTTTGAAACATAAAGCCTTCGAGGAATTAAATAAACGTACTCTGCAATCTGTAGTGGGCCAGTGTTCTTAAACTAATGCCTTTGTTTATTGAACTTGTTTTATCAAAACCAATTCAGATTCAGGTACATCTTGATTTTTTACTAATGTTATCTATCACCATTATAACTTTTACCAACAATATTTCCAATGTATTAATTACCTATTTAGTTTGACAAATTCATTTCCAATTAGCATCTATCCGCAATAACAAAACGACATCTCCCAAATGTATTCCGAGCTTAATCACGGCCACATTAATTGTTTCTAAAGAGGTGATTTCATATGTACGCCCAGATTAAGTGCACGGCCCGCACTCGGAACCGAGGGGATATTAAATAATTTATTGTCTACTAACTATTCGTGAGGGCACTGCTCAAATGGTCCGCTAAGATTTTGCAAAGTCTTGTTATGGAATATTGCTGGCGTAAACTTTGTCTATGAAACTTAAATGGATTCGCACAGCGATAGGATGAAGACGTACATATTTTAACCTTTTGCTAGCGAGATTGTTTCGCAGTTGAAACATGAACGAACAATTTCATTTTATACATCAAACAGTAAAACGGGAAAGCGGTCTTGATTGAGTTTGGTTTGAACCTTTTATAGCTTTCAATGCACATTTCTGCCTGTCAGTGGCAAATTACGCAGGCTGCCCATTCACGCTCAAAAATCACTCTCAATTGAGTCAAGTGGGACAAAATAAAAGGTGAATTCATCATGGGGGTGCGAACCGACGCCCCCTGTCGGGAAACCAAGGCGGAAAACGTATGTCCGGTCCATTTGTAAACACTAACAGGTGCTGGCAGCTTTTTGACAGTTTATTAAATTAAATTGTATTGGCCATTGTTTGTGAGCGAGCAGTGTTTGTGAAGAAAATGTGGGAGGTGAGGTGATGAATGAAGTCAGTTCCGAGACGTAATCAATTTGTATTACTAGTCTGATTGATTCATTGCATAGATAAATTTATATGATGAGTATTCCATCAAGTAGTTTTATTCGTTGAATCTTTAGAATCTTTTTATTCTTACTTATTGAATGAGTGATTCAGAATCCAGTGATTTGAGTACTATTCTGTCCGCAGTATTGTTACTAACCTATTTGTAATTTTAGTGTCTAAATTTAGTTTAATTAGAACAACGTGTGAGAAAGGCCGCACTTGATTTCCAGAATAATTTACATAAATTTCCCATCAGTAAAACAAGTCACAACCGTGAAATGTGACGTTTAATATTGCCCGTCACAAGCAATTATACAAAGAGCCTTCTGTTGTCTGTATTAATTTTTTTAACAATCAATTTAATACACAAACCAAAGTAACCACCGCTGTTTTTAAAAGGCTCCTTTTTTGCGTATGAATTTCCAATTACTTTATAGGTTGTATAAGCATGTATATTGATGTACAAGCAAGTACAGTAAAAAACAGTTATTGGAACAAAATATTTACATTAAAAATAATTGTATCGAACATTTCATAAAGTTCATGTTTTTCTGCATTGGTTGGCCAGCGATAAACGATGCGGAAAGGTTTTCACGAATCAATTTCGGGCCACGTCATTTGATTATCCCAGTCGTGTACATATAGTACTTACATCGAAAGGGCAGGAGATAATTCATTTTCGTCGAAATATTGTCTGGTGCCCGAAAAAATTAAATTACACTCTTTTATCATTTTGCGAGTTGCTGTTTGCAATGTGATGGATTAGAAGTAAATTTATGATCAACTTTAAATGCTACTGTTTGAATTGATGGATTCGTTAGGTATAACAAGTTCTGGATATTATTTGTTTTAAAACGAGTTTGTATTTTATTATAGGCAATCAAAGTAGCGCTAATAAATCGACAGTAGATTACTGTTGAAAAATTCAACTATGAACATTTCAGCGAATAGTAAAAGCTGTTTATAAACGTCTAAATATTATCATTGCGATTGGATCGTTTGCCTTTATTGAAATCGAATAAACAAGCAAATGATTCCACGTTAAAAAGCAATAAGTCGATAAAACGAGCTGAGCTAAGCTGAGTTGAGCGCATAAACCGTGTGTTTCATCGCAAATCAGATGGGAGTATATAAATGGAATCATCTTTCACGCGCTGACGAGAATAGAATTGATTTTATTGATGAAAGCTTCAATGAGTTCGATTTTCCAGTTTTAATATTAGTAGGATATGTTTGGATTTATGTAATGCAATATATTGAGCTGTATTAGAATTGATTTTGCGTCGGTTTTCGTATTACTACCTAAACAATCATCGATTAAAATTTGTCCTTAATTATCGAACAAGTTACAACACTATGTATGTACCTAAATGTTGTCGTACTAACTGTCGTAACACAACACAGCAATAAACAAAAGCATTTTAACTGGCTCATGCCGGAAGTCTATTTTTGTCAGTAAGTTAACAGTGCCAGCAGTAAATATGATATTAGCAGCAACTTTAATACGATATCCTGCAATCAAATCAGCGTATGGCTTCATCGACGTCTGCTACTCGTGTGTGGTCGAGCCGTAAACAAAGATCTTAATGATCGCACACCGGCTAACGTAAACAATTTATTAGCCCGCAATCGACAATCGTTACAATCGGTTCGTGCATTCGATGCATTGATACATGTTCCATGAATCGAAACACTTCTCCGTTTGCAGACGTGTCGATTTTAATTGCATCACTACAATTACGTAAACACGTTCTTTACTTGTTTCGAATACGTATCGAGTTTTATAATCGATTCTTTGCTATGTTTTTACTTCTCAAATAGTTCAATCGATTCGTGTTTCCTTTACTCCGGATTTAATTTTTAGGGTACCGTAAAATGTAAACAAGATTTCTTGACCATTTTAAGACTATGAACGTTTACTATGGTGTAAAATTTGTGATCAATAAGCGATTTCCCCGAGACACCGGATGCGGTGCGCCGGCCACCAAGTTCAATTATTATTGAATTTCCTATGTCCAGGGTGAGTGCCGTACCAACAACTAGGGGTGAGGCAATTCCTTTTAACTTACGTAAAATAATTTGCCAGTCTTTGATATAGTTTTGAGCCTGAAGGATTTTTTGAACTGTAATTGTCAAATCTAGATATATAAAAGAAAGTCGGGTTGGTTACACTATTTATAACACGAGAACGGCTGGACCGATTTTTATCTTTGGTCTTTCGGATTTGTCTTCGCCCCGAAGAGCTACTAGGCAACTTAAAAGTCATCAAAAATAAAGTTGAATAAGAAGTTTGTCAGCTAGTATAGAATAAATTATTTTTTGGCTTATTATTTGTAGGTATAAAAACAAACTAAAAAAAAATCGAATGAATTTAAGAGAAGTGTTGATTGTTTATTGTATCACTACGATAAAGGCTCTTTTCTACTAAATTAAATTTGATTTGTAATAGCAAGGGTCAATTAAATTTTAAGTGCACAATCGTCATGATTTACACCGATTGTTGCTATGACTTCCAATCTCTTAAACGCCAAGCTCACCCCTGTTAAAGAAAATTATTTCCACAACGGAGAGTTCGGAATTAAAGTCCCGACTCACTCCGAAACTCCACTAAGACATTGGAGATTCCTGTTTTTGTTTGTTTCTATAATTAAAACGCGACTTAAACGCTCTTCCGATAATTATAAATCTACTTGGTGTTGTTATTGCAGTGAATCGGATTTACGAGGGGATGTTTTGGTGGCCAATTTTCTTCGATTAGTATTGTTTCGGATTATTATTTGTACGGGATTTATCAAGCCATGCTTACATTACACAATTTCAATACAATTTCACATTGTTAAATTAAATCAACATTATTGGAATGGTATACTTCTAATCTCGAACTCCTTCTTCCTAATCTTCAAATCATTGTCATAATAATTTCAATAATAATTATTAATTTAGGATATATTTTATCTGACAGCATTTCATTGAATTCAACTCGCTAATGTGTCGCGGCGGCGGGCGTCGTCGTGACAAAGTTTACACATCGGGCCAGTTTTCGTGAGCAGTATTTCGCAGCGCACGGGTGGCCAGTGTTCACATTACCTTCGCCTGGTGGCCGGCTGACTCATTCCAGTGTCGCCGACCGCCAGTTTTGAACAGAGTTCTAACTCCCAGTGGTCTGGCGCTAACACGCAACTCCGCCTCAGTAGTTCATACGCTCCGGTGAGCAATTTGGAAATTGTAGCTTAAATTTTGCTAAATTTGTTCATTTGTACTCGACTCGCCTGAATACAGAAATAGTTTTGATTATTAATTTATTATTGATCACGTATAGACTGAAACTGTAACATGGGAACATTACCGTAACTATAATTATTCGCATACTTGATTTTTGTGGTGTTTACTAATAAGTAGGTACTATTTACCTAAATAAATCAATATAACATGCAACTCCAACGAATTGCGTGGATAAAGTATTTCGAACGCAACCCCAGAATTTCGCAATCAATCCACTGAAGCGCAAAGGAGAGGCTTGTCAAAAACTTTCTGCTAATCGTATTCAAAGCTAGAGAATTATAATTACAGTTAAAAGCGACAAGTTTAGTATTATGTTACGGACACGGCAAGCTGGCTCACGGCGCGTGCACTGAGTTGTATAATCGACAGCTCGCGGTGGACCGGACACGGCCCGGCCGCGACACTTCTTGCCGTGTTGACTTCGTACCGTCACACTACCGGCTAGCTGGGCCGATTGAAGAAATTTTGTCGTGATTTTGGTCAACCATGTTTGGTTTAGTTTTGACCGAGTACTTGATTGAATTAGGTACGTTGTTGTGGGTCACGATTTGATAGAACCTTCCTTGATTTAGAAACTGGTTTGTTTCAATATATTTTAGTTTACTCACTAGGTACTTTCGGAGTGTAAAGTTGTGAGTTGGTCATACAAAAAAGTTTCTTATATTGTTAGCGCAATGCCAATGTATATCATAGGTACTGTTACTAAATCCGAGTGAGATACATTATTGATAACGAAGACAATACACTAATTACAAAGTTCATTAGGTATTTCACCAATTTGCCGCTAAACTTCGTTTCGACTCCATCTTATTAGGGCGAAACATTATAATATACATTGAAACCCGTTCTAACAATTTCACATACAATCATAAATTCTAATTTAGCTCGTTGGTGGATCTTGTTACCACCTCGCCTTCGGTTTTCCGGACTCATTGTATGTTACTCCCAAGACATCGCAGCCCCACAGTACGTATATACAAAATTAATTAGACAAAATCTCGGGGTCTTGTAATATTTTATTATTATTTCCTATGTTGTGCGAGATTTTATTAGGACGTTATATTTATTGCTTTTCTCTTAAGTGTAATGAATCTGAATAGGGTCTTGATTAGCGTCGTTGTATAGATGTGTTGGCTACAAGTTTATAATTACAGTAGTGGTAATTACAAGGTTGCTAACATTGTGAAACCTTCGTCGGCTTTCCGTTTCGTTATCTCACTACGAATGTTGATGGTTTGTTAAATTAAACGTCATGTAGTGGACTGCTATTTTCTTGATTATAAAACGCCTATCTTTGGATAGTTTGCACTGTTTTAATTTGTACATAATCGGCTACCTTTTTTATAGTAGAAAAATACAAACAAATATTTTCATTATAATGTGGCTTAGATAAAGCTCCCAATTAGATATCGCTTAAAATTACTTTAACATAAACGAATTTCGTAATTTTACTTGCTAAATATATGTAGGCAAGTTAAGTTCAACGTTCTTGTTTCCATTAAACGTTTCACAAATAACCCAAAGAGCAGCAAAGGGGACTTGAACAATACTACTATCAGTAAAACCAACAAGATAAATTAAAGAAGTTGGACGCACAACAGCCTACAGCGTCCCGATAAGGGGAGGACATAGAGCTAGTTCTTAAAAGGTAGTCAATTGGTGTGTCCATCGGTACAACGGCACGGGCCAGACATCGTATTCTACTTAGCCGTGAAATGTGCAATGCTATGCGTTTCGTTTCAACGTCTTTGCACCGCCCTTTAGTGTTAGTGTTACCTACCATTTCGCGACTTGTTCAGAAACTTATAGGGTACTTCTCTACAGTTGGAGATGTTTTGCTTAAAGAATTAACAGGTAATAAAGATAAAAGTCTGGATTTGTATTTAAACACAACCCTTTCATAAAAACGTGGAATGGAAAACATTAAGTAGCTCACGAATAGGATGATGATGAACTAACAATAGGATGATGGAATATAAAAACTAATAAACAGATGGAATATTTGAAAATTTTTAATTTAAGGAATGCATTTTTCAAATGTATAATATACTTAGGTGAATGCATTAGGTAGATCGGAACTCGGAACTGACCAGTCGGTGAAATCTAATCATTTCCATTACTTCCGCGCGCTGATCTCATACTGCGCTTCATTTCACGAGAACAGCCGCGGGACCTACACTAATCACATTTTGTATACATTTGTTGGAGTGTTTTTAAATCTACTTTTATATTTTTGCTAAAAGAGATTCTTAACATTGATTGCGCTTAAATACATTGCCTACATGAATAATAAACGTAGACAAAACTAGAAAAACTTGACTTAGCATGTATTTTTCCTAAGCCTAGAACAAGATACTTTGGAATCTTTAGTGGAACGCTACAGATACAATCATGGAGTAAGGGGAGCGTGTCCTGCATTCTAGAGTACGCGCGTATCGGGAAAAATGTCACGTAGTGGATACCACGGCCGTAATAAGAACCAAGAAGTATGGCGAAGAATTAAATAGACATATGTTCATAAGTTGACCATCACAAATTCATATCGAAAGATAAAATTGGTAAGGTAAAAATGGAATCCCGAAATTTTAGGAAAAGAAGTATCGACAAAATTTGCCCTGTTAACTTTCAAATTAGAACTAAGACCGAAACGAGGCGGATAATGAGCACGAAGCTACGAGCTGATTGAAACAATTTTTCCACGGCCACAGTTGAGCCTCAAGAAAAAACTGAATGAAACCGCCGAAGCAACGTTCCTGTGTAAATATTTACCCGAAGTCGCCCACGAAAACTTTGTAGCGCCGGTAACTTCTGCCAGACCTCACACTTGCAAAAAATCTGCCAAGCGGGAGCTCGTATTTGTGCTCGAAGTTCAGTATAATTTTATAAAACGTGTTTTGATTTGTGAAGTCATTGAATGTGCTGTAATTTATCATTTATTGCCTTACAGGATTTTTGTTTATTTATTATAATAATTTTGGGGTGTAATATACGTATTTAACGACAACTTCTATGACTACTATTTTTCTTCCCTTCTCTTTTGTCTGATCTACATTCTATTCGCATGTGTTTTTATACATCTAAAGTACCTGATAAGTATTATAAAGTTTACTTTGAAAGAATTGAGAATAGAAACCGGTTCATATCGGACAAACATCTACTATTACGGCTCCGTACATAACCTATGCTTAAGGTTTTTCACTTAATGATAGAAGAGACAATTGTATGTTTTCAGTGGAAATAATTGCTTGTTTATAAAAAATAAAGAAACGCAATGACTGTGCGTATATTAGCACTAGTTGTCTCCCGCAGTTTCACCCGGCTCTCGACCCGTCGCATCGCCCGCAATTTTTTTTTAGCTAGGCTCCTAAGGGTCGTAGCTTGATGTCAAATATTCTACAATCTTCCTAAAAAAATTGCTATCAAATTTAATTTAAGGTTTTTTCAAATTCAACTGGAAGAGACTTATTGAGATATAGGTCTTTCAAACAAACTTTTCAGTTTTATATGTTAGTATAGATTTTTCTACAGATTATGCGATGTGTCGAAGTCATACCTAAGTAATAACTTTAAAAAAATCATCAATTATATTATCAAACTACCTATATTAGTATTGATTACGGAACCCTAAAAAGTGTGTAAGTGTTTTCGGTAATTGAATTCCGTACACGGCTCGTATCTGGTCCGGCAGGGCGCGGGGTCGCACGTCGCTTCGCGGTCAGGATTTGCCATGTACTCTGAATATTTTTTCATTTTCCCACTCTTCGCGTGAGATATCGCAGGTATTTTTATGAGAACTCCGACTTCATTTGCGGATTCCTTTTCGTTGCTAACACGTTAATAAGACCTGACACCGAGTTTTACTGAGGGTTATGAATAAAGATACGTAAGGTCAGTTCGTCATCATACTTGTGTGCAAAAATTTACTTAATAGGAATAATGCCGATGTAACAAAGTATAATAATAATATTATAAATCAACCACACACAAGGTTCAATTCCCATTTATCAACAATTGAAATGGCTGGTAACATAGTTAGGCTATACAAACGGACTGCGCTGCCTGTAATAGGAAGCTTCCGTCTGCAGCGCACAATAGCACCGACGTCCAATGCGCATTCGACAGATTGTATCTATTAAGGCCACAGTGCAGCCGAACTGAAGGACGCCAAATTGCTATACTGATTGGTTGCATCTAAAATATTACTAGTGTTCATTCAGACTGTTAATGAAGAAGTTATAAATGGAGTACTTTGTATACATATCTATTTATTTTGGCAGAAGAGTAACTTCCTCATATCAAAAAACAGCATAATCTTTTGCAATTTAATTCTTGACCCACATATTCAACTATAGTCTTTCAAATATATAAAATTATGAATTCAAATTATAGAGAAAAGATAGTGTATAAATAACCAGATCATCAACAAAATCAGTACTATAATAGTCACATAGACAAATGATTGTCCTGTCCAGTCATCGTATTTCAAATGTATGAACTAATACAATTATCGTAGGGGAGGGCAGTCAGCGATAGATCGCACTGACTACTGACGTATGTTGATACGATTGTACGCCTGTTAAACGATTTCATTTGAATTTGATCACTCGACTGTCCGCCAGTGATAATGTTTGCAGGGGCTGACGTCAAATGTTCGTTTGCTAACACTGCTTTGATGTACATTCGCGTACAATATGCAAATGACAATCTATTAATAAACATTAACTTATATTTTCAAATTTTACGTGAATGTTCGTTCGTATTTCTTTACGATGATTGAGTATGAGTAGGTACAAATAAAGATTATCGTGAGACTAAGACTATTGTTTCTTTAAAATCCTATAGATTATCCAGGTAACAAGCCACAATCATGATAATTGTTTGCAATTACAAGTCGCTAGTCCATCATCTACAAGCATCGACTTATAAATCTTTATTGTCATTTAATTCTTATTTATGACGAAGAATAGTACGATGAGTTTCACTAATGATCTTAAGATAGCTCACATTGCATCGTACAGTTTATTATACGTGCTTGTAAATCTTTAGAGAAATAGTCGATCAAAAAGCCAACTATTTTATTTTAGACTTAAAATCCAGTGAGGCAACCGACAGGATTTCTTTATTTTCCCGGCATGAACTACAAAATCGGAGTCAAGTATTTACTTATTATTTGATGATGGAAAACATATGTACGAAACAAACAGGAGATGTATAATATTAAATTCCTCAATTCCGAGGTATATCTTTAACAGGCATCGATAACCCTCCATTCCGGACATAATGTACGCATAATTGGCGTAACATTTCCACTGCGAACCCTTTCAAGACGCCTGTAATGTTGAGGCCTACATGTTATTTAATTACACAATCTCGAGCACAATGAGAATTATACCAACTCCTTTACGTCTCAGATGCATGGGTGGGGGGCGACAGAGCCGTATTTGGATAGAGGGGTGGAGAATACAGTTATGATGCTAAATTGTTATTAGATGATATTGTAAGACGCGGTTAATAGTTCATTTACATGAATTTTATCTTTTATGATAGTGTAAAATTCCTCATCTGTTTTTTATAAAATAAACAGATTATTTTTTTGAAGTATTATTGGTATTGTTCATTCATTGAATTATTATGAAAAATAAATATAAATAAATAATTACGTCTAAAAGCTGAATTTGAAATGAGACGTCTAATTGCGTCCCTGCTTTCAAAAGGTTGAAGCCATGACCGGAACGCCTCAAAATCATAGGGCGAGAACTATGAAAGTCTTCCGATTTCCCTTCGAGCTCATAACATCTTCGGTAATGAAGGAGCGCCCTCGAGGGTGTCCCTTACCGGGGGTGCACAGTCCGACTCAATTATAAATGAATATATCAAAATGACTGAGTAAGTGGAACCCAACAATATCTGAGAACTCAACGAAAGATAACATTGATTCCGTCGTTTAGTAGTTTTGATCAGAATTAATACATAAAAACAATGGAAAGTTGTATCACATCTAAAATAGAACCAATCAATAACAAAATCTTCACAAGTGGCTACCCAATGAATTCTAATTTTCAATAGTAAATTAATTACACAGATTACCGCATAGTACGCCATTTAAATAGAATCGCGGTGCATTACGAAAGCGCTAGATGCTCATGCGATAGTGGACTATTCAATACAATATCTATTATGAATGGACGCGGTCCGCGAAGGTTGATTAGACTCGTCGGCTCTATTCCAATTTTCATGGTGTACTGCGATCCACAGGCCTGATTGATTGTTATTGGATCGCGGTAGCCAGTACCTATATGCGTCTTGCTCTAGATACGCACATAATTTTCAGCATGTACCAATATAGAAAATAAAATTGAACGTGTGTTTTACAAAATATACTTTAATTTCTCTTATTCAATTTGTTCACCATATTTACATTACCTTTAAAGAATTCTAATTACTCACTTCATTGGTATGTGGGATTCTATTAAATCGATAGAAATCAGCCATGGCTATTTCTTGTGAAATAATTTTAAGATCAACCTTATCTTCATAACCGATCGGCCATTTCACTGTTATTATCGATCAATTTTACACAGTTCGTCATTTTAATAATCCTAAGGCAATATTTCCAAACTCGCTCGCTGCAGTTTTACATCTTCGTTGATTTTTATTAGCGATGGCAAATGGATCAAATGCCCGTGTACCTTTTGTTCATATTTCAGGAATTTTAAGTTAAAATGTGTCAGAAATTGAACAGAATGTAATAAAGAGTGGTAAATTCCATGGGAGCGGTGACTATTCATCTCAGGTTCGGAACCACTATTGGTTGTGCGAGCTTTTGTAACTAAAGTGGTATTTCACAGCGTCGACGCGTGTACCGCTATCTGATGATTGGTTTTTGGCAATTAACAGTATTGCTCACGTCGCAATCGAGTTCATTCACCGTGTGAATTATGTATGGAGCCTCCATTTCCCTCTTTGTTGCGCAGTTCTACTTACTTACACTTATACCATATCCAAAATATTAAATCTTATGCATGTGTTCGTATCCCACGCATCGTGTGCGTGCAAGTTTTTAGATCACATTTTGCATAAAATTGCGGGATTCTTCTAGATTACGGTTCACTGAACATTATTATAATAGAAGATAGTAATTATAAGACGTGACAGGTGGCGTGCTCAACACCTGTTGGCAAGCGAGTTCCAGACGACCCTTTGCACAATTGTACTACAAGAATGATAGATACTTTGAGTTTACTCCTTCAATAGAAAAAAAAACAATGTTTGGCTGCAGGCTACAAATGCATTTCATAATAATGTCGGATTACAAAACGGAAGAGCCGTCGATAAAGGTGTTAGCACGAGTAGATAAGTTGTCAAAAAGCTTTTAAACTAGATCGAAGATCGCCAAATAGTCTAGGAAACCCATTAGCAGCGATTTCACAGCTACTATAAACACTGTACAATTTACACTGGCTAAGCACCCAGTTTTATGAACATTATTACAGATTGTTAGTCACAATTTTGTAGTTTGCTGTAAGCGGTCATATAATTATAATACACGTTTCAGAAGCAATAATTATTTTCATTATACGCAACGGCAAGCTCGCAGGCCCGTCGTCCCTTTATTAACATTTAAATTTATATTGCATTAACACAAGAGAAATGTCTACCTTGATAAAATATCTACACCACCTTTATGTCGTTTGTGACATGTAAAATCGTTGTCACCGTTAACAAGATGCGAATTAATGCGTTATTATTTAAAGTGTAAAGCTCAATATGGCTCGTCGTATTGTCTTCAATAGAATTAAACCCTTTGTCTCAAGGCGTCAGTTCACCGTTGCCATGTCGCCTGACATTTGTACAAAGGTTACCTCCATTCTGTCGGTTTTCTTTTTACTGGCTGACATCACGTTGTACTGGCGAAGAAAGGGTGGTATTGTGTTATGTTCGAATTAACCTTTACGTTTGTTTGGACTCTGTGCAATGATACCGCACTATTCATTTAATTCATCGATATTATGACGAACTCTATCTACTCTGTACTTACACTATGCAAAGTTATTGTAATTTCACAGATTACGAATTATGGCCGTACACATTTTCCAATTATGGTAGCTTTGACCCACAGCAATAAATGTACGTCGTTTATACCACAAACAAATTTAAACCTTCAATGTAGCGAAGCAAAATTGTCTTAATAAATAGCATAATTATGGTGATTACGTAGACGTCAAAGGAACCCATAAAACTATCAATGAACCTATAAATCGAAGAAAACGTTGGAACACGCGAGCACCGGGCTTGGGAAAGTACAGAAACAAATAGATAACATTAACAATAAGAGACGGTGTGAGGTTATAACGTGTGAAAATACGTATAAAAATAGAATTAATTGAACACCCACAACACATTGTAGCATAAACAATTATGGAAGAGGCGCCGATGGGTCGGTGGCACGGAAAGAAAATTGGCAACATAAGGCACGCTGTGTAATATGAGAAAATAATAGTTTTAATGTTGGGAATAAATAACGCGGCGAGGAGGAAGACAATGGTCTCGTAACAAGATCTCCTGTTAATTGTGGCCAATGCGGTGCGGACCATTCAACCGTGATTTATGGACGTGTTCAAATTAAGCCCTATTTGTTCTTTACTGAATCCTTTGCTGTTATCGACGGGTTTTCACATATTTGAGAATAGAAGCGTACTTTCATGGGTTGATTTACATGTCAAGTTTATATTTTTATTATAACTTACCTCTCATTTTCTGCTCGTCTAGAAGTTGCCTTTCGAGGTTGTCTTTCACTTCTCGTTCCCTCAACACATCCATTTTTAATTCAGCTGCAACAATAAGATAATTTCTATTAGTTTAAGTTAAATTCAGTCTATCGGAAAAAAATACAACAAAAACAAAAATACGACAAAAATACTGCAGATAAAGATTTTGTTTTATTTTTGCAAATCAATATCGTAAAGTTCGAGAAGATAAATCCAATAAAAGAAAATGTTGGCATAAACAACATTTTAAGTTAAATAAATGGTTCATTGTGTACAAAAGGCATTGTATAAATTTAACAGTGAGCTAAACCGGTAACAAGGCCTTCAGCAAGGGGCCGATTAGGAGCATAAACACGGATTAACTCATTCGGAATCCCGGTACTATTGTGAAGGAGTCGAATTGAGAGATTTGCATAACTTTCAATTAAACCTAACCTGACGGAAATGATTAGGGGGGGGATCGTCCTATCTGTGTGTACTTCACCGTCTAATACTAAACTAAGTGTGTAATGTGTTGACTGATTGCTTAATAATAACTAGGTACAATGATACGATAAAGCGATAATTTGAATAATAATTTGGAATAATTTAAAACTTGAATGAATCTTCAGGAAATTGGCATAGGTCAAGAAAATAATCTTCACAGGAGCACCACACTTAAAAGTGCATAAACTTAAGATATTATTTCATGATAATGCAAAGAAAAATATTAACATATTATTTATCATGATGACACATAACAATTTAAGCTCAATGCCATTTTCACGTAATGACGAATTAGCAACAAATTATAACACTATTATTGCCATTAATTCTAAGTAAAAATAGATCAATGTCAGTCTCTAATTGGCCGCAGGTGATACAATTACCTATATTAGTGTTTATGTATGCAAGGTAGCATAGAGTAAGTATAATAACGATATATTTCTAAATAGTTTTTTTTATTATCTAATAAAATTCTAAAGGTTTAGAATATGTTAAAAAAAATACTGCTTATTCATGAGTGAAAAGAAAACTTTTTCCTTTTTTCGGCGTTTATTCTACTTTTTACGTGGTAAGTATATTTAAAAATGAATAACTTTCAAATTTTACCACCGGGCAACGTACACACAAAAATAAATAAAAAAAACTCCAATCCATCCAAGTTTATAAAATACATCATCAACCTTGCAGAAAACTATTATCCCTAAACTTACGTAAAACATTGTATGTGTTCAATGTAAATAAACAGGCCCTGCTTTCAATCAGGTTAATCTCAGCATCGATAAGCGTCTAACATCACGCCATACGTATGTAAAGTCATCTCAGGACTCGAATTTGAATAGAAAGAGGTCATGCCCGTTCACAGTTTAATTTGGTCCCTTATTCAATTAGGTGCCTAAGCTGCGTCTATCTAATGGAGGTCGTAAGGGGATCTCGCTGATTAACTTGCGTTGTTAGCACCTAAGGTTACTGCAGCGCATTACTCGAAAGATTTAATTTGAAAATATGGCTGTGAGCTACATGGTGGGATGGCGTTTATACGCAATTGGTGATTGTTATTTAAGTATCTTTAAGCTTTATTTAATTGTGTTTCGATTTTTTGGTGAGATACTAAAGAATGAATGGAGTATAAGAGATCCTAAAAGTTTTTCTTTATTCCAGTCTAATTTAAAACTACATTGTGCATAATATTTACATTAATTTTTTTCCTACCGAAAATGTCATATTTGTAATAAAGTAACTTTTGGTGTTTAGTGAGAAAATGTTAAATCTTTTAACCTACAAGATTTGACAAGATAGCTTTGTATCTTACACATAAAATAATTCTAAAATCATGTTCAGTACATGATTTTAGAATTATTTTATATATGCCTGTAATAAGTAATTGTTAAAGCGTCCTTTACACACTATTTGAGGTAGTTTAAGATACAAGAAGAAATCTCTTAAATTAGTGAATATTTATTGAGTGTAGTAATTTTTCGTTTAATGAGACAAACTTTTCAAATAAAACCGGCCAAGTGCGAGTCGGACTCGCGCACCGAGGGTTCCGACCCAATGGTCGGAACCCTCGGTGCTTTCTCGGTGCTTTCCAATGAAAGAAAAAAAATACGCAATAAAGTCGCAATTATCTTGTTTTTTTCCGACCGCATAATTAAGTTTGTTTGTAGAGGAAAATTGCTGATTACTTAAAAACTACCTGCTAGATCTCGTTCAAACCAATTTTCAATGGAAGTTTGCATGATAATCTACATCATATATTTTTTTTAGTTTTATCATTCTCTTATTTTAGAAGTTACAGGGGGGGGACACACATTTTACCCCTTTGAAAGTGCCTCTCGCGCAAACTATCCAGTTTAGAAAAAAAAGGTATTAGAAACCTCAATATCATTTTTGAAGACCTATCCATAAATAACCCACACGTATGGGTTTGATGAAAAAAAAAAAATTGAGTTTCAGTTCTAAGTATGGGGACCCCCAAAATTTATTGCTTTTTTTCTATTTTTGTGTCAAAATATTAAAGCGGTTCACAAAATACACCTACTTACCAAATTTCAACAGTATAGTTCTTATAGTTTCGGAAAAAAATGACTGTGACATACGGACGGACAGACAGACAGACAGACATGACGAATCTATAAGGGTTCCGTTTTTGCCATTTGGCTACGGAACCCTAAAAATCAATAATATTACCATATCTATATATATATATAAGTACAAGTACAGATAAACAAGCAAACATTGTCCATGTTATCAAGTCGGTCCCGCAACTACCTTGTTCAATACAGCGTACAGTTTCGCTTAATAATTCCGTTAGCGTTTTAATTATTCCCACAGATTCGATGTAAGGTAACAGTCTATTAAGAACCGCTGCTACCAACGTATCTGATAATAGTGATGTACGGACAATGTTATGTTCAAATTGAGTTGATTTACTTCCAGGAAGGTAGGGTATTGATTTACGAGACGATGTGGTAGAAATCTTGGATAGAATTAGTAATTAAGTAAAATTAGACTTAAAATATTACTTGCGAACTTTAAAGTTACGAATATTTGATCTAAAATATTAAGAGTTCATCAAAAAATTTAGTAAGTTTATCTGTTTGATTCAATAAAATATAAAAGAAAGTTAATTCTGGTAATACCAAAACAACAAACAAATATTGCCAATTACCAGTAATTCCCAACGCGTCAAAAGAACTGGTGACCACCGATACGAATCTACAATGATACGAACATACGGCAAAGAGGTAGCTCGGTCGATGCTCATGCGCCGTATCGACGAACAAAAATCTTCGCGATAAACCAGAGACAAGTTAACTTGTGCTCGCGCAGCTTATAATAAGGTCCCGAGATATATGTATGAATATCGCACAATAGCTATCTGGGATTGTGATCTTGTAAATTGAAACGTTGGCTTACTCATCGTTCGTTACTAATATTATATATGTAGTATTCAAACCAAGTTTTGGCCTCGAACACTTCGTGGGTTTCGAAGGCACTCGTGTTCGGATTATATATCACGAAATATTAATTTAAATCAATGTCTATCATCGTAAATATTATACAAATCCTTAGATGGAAAGCACAATCATCTAAATAGTGTGTATAAAAAGCTACGCAGTTCTCTCGTAACAGACAACTTGTTTAGCAACCTCAAAAAGGAGGAGGTGCTTATTTTTATCGATTTGTCATAAATCCCCAGCCACAACATCTATAACAGTTTTTTTATGAACAAAAAGCGTCAATCTCGAGACCGCATCGGTTGCGAGATTAATTTCGAATCAATCCCGGTGTATACTGTAATTTAAGGGGCTTTTAGTTAAGAGTGGTTTCGCACATGAGACGTAAATTACCTTTGTCGAGGGATGGCCATTAAGGGCCCGCGTCGGTATGCGGCGTATCTCAGCATCTCGCGATTTGCGAGTAGAAGAGCCTTAACAAAAGGTGCTCCCGGTGGTCCCTGCGTACTTAGCGACCATCTAAGTATCTCTGTATTGTTTTACAATAGCGATAGAGATGCTTCATATCGATCGATTACTATGATTAGTTCGCCAGGCAGTCCCGATACGAGTCATTATTGAATGTTTTACAATAATAGTATCCCATCCTAAATGGAATGAAATAAAAACGATTATATCAAAATTAGCGACCCATAAATCATCAGAACACAGACACTAAGAAGGTAAAACAAAACCGATCCTATGAAAACGTTTATCGATAAAAGAGAAAACCAAAACATAAGCGGAACACTCGATTATTAAATCGATCTTTATATCGGATCAATCAAATTTAAAACCTGATCGACTTGCGTCCGACGAAAAAATTATTACTTTATAAATAAAATAACAATAAAAACGATGCGCTTCGCTCAAGGGAATATATAATTATGGACAATTATTATGATATCGAAACTCAATGGTCGATAGATGATTGAAAGGATCGAGACCCATAAACAAAAGGATCAATTTTGATTACGCAATTTAATAATATTTCGAAGGTAAGTAATTAGCTGATAATCATAATCGATACTTAAATGAAACAGGGAAGACAAGTGTATTTTTTATTGTTTTTTTTTGCCGGCAGTCAAATGTGTTTTCCGAGTCGCGAAGGGTCGCGGGTATAAATTCTATTTCTCTTCAATTTCGGTGCACTCAGCAAAAACAACAATAATATTTAAATTTCGAATATGACGCCCTTTGAGACATGCTGTACGAGATCAAGTCGTAGCAAGTTATTTAGAATAACGGCTCCTTAGAGATCTGTTTCCATGTTCTGATTCAGTTTAAATAACCTGATTGAGATGGAATAAAGAAGTCGTTAGTAGCTACAAGTTTGAACAATTTAAAAGGTGTTAGACAAAACTGATAATTTATTACCTGTCTGTGAAATAGCTTAAGTACAAAGAACGAAACGGTAAGTCATAGGGTGAACGAATTAAGACATATTTTCACAGCCCCCGACATCGCGAACACGAAGTTGAGCTTGCAGTTAAAATAACAATTAAAGTCTTCGTAAAATTTACGACTCAAAACTGGCAAAATAATTTAAACGAGCGTTGCGGTGGGAGCGACCGAAATGGGGCTTTGAATTGGGAAACAAAAGTATGCATTCAGATCGCCCTCCCAGCTACCTTCAGACGTTTTAACATGAATCGGAAGACTCCGACAGTCTTAAGGTGAAATTTTAATAGTAATAGCATAAGGAAATATTACTCACGAATATTGTTGATTTAAGCACTTTTAAAGCTTTAACAAAGACGCCTGATATGATTTACCTACACAGAATCTTTTAAGCGTGGATTAAAATTTGGCCAGAGATATAGGAGTCGGGCATCTCTACTTATAGATTAAGTATAAACACATTAACTGAATTGACGATCCTCTTAAAAGGTAAATTCAAAGTAACGGTAATGGTTGTCATGGCGCGGAAAACGAATTTTCTTCCCTATGCCTTTTTTAAATTTACAAACCGGCGGCAATTTTATTTTATTGTTATTAGATTTTTCCGGCTTATGTCACACAGCGATGTCACTGCGGAGGATTATTCCCGCAGTCTCCACGCTAATAATCATAAGAATTGCTTCCCTTTATTATGTGTGAAATTTAGAACGTAAAATCTTTTGCAGCATCTTTGTCACGCAAATTTTCACCCTTCATAACACGAAATAAGAGTACTTTTTAAAAGGCAAAACTCACGAATGCCCTTCATAAAAAACACACTTGCTAGTACTACTTTATTCGACGGGAAGATTTTGTCATACATGTGTAACACATAATTTTATGAATATATTATAAGGGATTTGCATTTCGTATGTCGCTACAGACTCGTAGGTTTGACGAGCGTCGTAAACCTTGCCACTCTTGTATAGCCTTATTACTATGTTAAAGGTACAAATAATGAAGATGTCGTCGCAAAATGGATTAAAAAGTAGTAGCGTATCGAGCGTGCACTGTCTGAATAACTCGTGGTGTTATCGCCGCACGCGCACCCAATCTGCGATCGAAACACACCGGATAAGATTATCCGGTAGCCTGTATTATTTTAATGAGACTACACGACTCCTCGAGATTCGATACGATACGAAAAAGCTTAGGTAACGAAGCGAATAAAAAATATACGGGTCAAAAGAGATATCAACCGGCCGCGGCGAGATGACGGCCCGGCCGACGGGAATACTTTTCCGAGAGGGATTTTTAAATTAGCCACCGAACACGATAAACTTGTGTACATCTACATACCAGCTGACGGCAGATCGGCTGATACCATTATGTCTCTGGTAAGGCACCGATTAAAAATATTCACATTTATAAGCGGACAACATCTGGTGGTATTTAAATAAGATATAAACGCGGAGGTCCGCGAATGTTTTGTTTTTCGACTACACATTTTCTTTCCCCGGTGGATGCTCCCCTCGCCGGATATATTGGTATTAAAAATGTAAGGGAGATTTATGCGAATGGCTCTAAGCTTTCATTAGATGTTTCTTATGCGGTGTTTTTGCGGTCGCCGCTCCCTGACCGGTAATTTTTCATTTTTGTGCAAACTTCCCGATGTTTTCGCGGCGTACCTAAATTTAACTGCATATAAAGAATATTAATGCTCCTCCTACTCGAGGGCAGGTGTACGCTATGACTTATTTTATTTCAATTCCCCATCTGCAATGGGAATAGAAATTGCTAGAAATGTTTTTAATGAAAAATAATGGAGCAAGTTCTTAATGGAGGAAGTGGAAAAAATTGCTGTGAGCATATTTTTTGTTCGAGCGGTGTAGATAATACTAAGTTAGAAATAACAGATGTGAGTATAACTAGAGTCATAAACAGGACTATCAAACATATTATTCCGGCTTGTAATTCCGTATGTAAATTGCCAGTGGAACAAGCGTTCATTTTCCACCCCCATAGAGACGGTACACCGCCACTATAACTTGAGCTCGGGCAATGTTATCAAAACTAACAACTGTAGATCTTATTTCTTGGCTTAGGAACTACTCTCGTGTCCTTGGGTTACACGAGTCTTAAATATTAAGAACCCTTTGATAATTATGTTACCATAGTTTTAAAATATGAGAATCAATACATCCTTTTACAACATAGTTTAGTATATTTACCTGCCGATATATGCTAAGTAAGTAAATTTATAATTAACAAAAAGTAAAATGAAATCTATATGCGCAAGAATTCTAATTAATTTAAAAATGCCGGTTTTAATTAGATAGAAAAGTACAAGCTTACCTATAAACTACCCTCAAGGTGCCTCCAGCCCTATTTGAAGAATCCTCAATAAATAAGTATTAGTTGGCACATCTACATTCTGCAGTAAGGCCACGCGCACACTAGCGCGAACAATTCGGCGTGCGTCACATTAAATTATTTCAGCTAAGTAATTCCGAGCGGTTAATTATTGCGCACAACCTGCGACGAGAGTTGAGAATGTAATTATTATTAAACTTTACGATTGTCTCACTTTACCCCTTTACTTTACCTTTCCGTGCTAAACTGACCTATCCGACACCGACGTACAAAGGAATTTAAGCTTTAGCTCGCTGATATTTAATTCTGTTTCAAACATCTCACTGGTAGTCGGTACGTTTTGTGTTTGCAAATTGTGCTACATTAGATCCCGAGATCCTGAGGGAGTTTCTTAGCTTGTTGCGGTACAGGATTCATATTTGAGCCACTGTCTATAAATTTATATGTATGCATAAATTCGGATTGCTATAACTTCTTAATTGAAAAACAATTCTATTTATGCCTTTGTTAGTAGGTAAGTTATGTACCCTAGAGCTTTGCGATACTTTAAGCTCTAACTTTGCATATAAATATTCGGCAAATGATGCCTTGATTTTTTTAAGCTATATTTTTCTTCCCCAGACCTCAAGCTACATCCATACTATTTTTACAGACAGACAGAGTTACTTTCGTATTTATAATATTAATAAGGATATAAGATTTTTATTATTTTGATCGAATGTATGATATGTGAAATGGTGGTAGCTTCACTAGGGATTACAAATACTTCGCACGAGTGGCTTGATGAATTCAACAGTAGTGCTGTAGCCTCGAGCGATAGAACATCGCAACCCTTCGCTGCTCGATGAAATAGGATTATCATTCTTAAGTAGATAAGATACAGAACACGTTTTATCGACAATACTATTATAATGTGTGTATTCCGAATCAAGTATTATTATTCAGTTCACTTGAATTACGTACCTATGTATATATTATTCACTAGTTTATAGAGCAATTTGATGGCATTTGAATATTGGGTATATTTTTTCTTGAAACTTGTCGAAGGTGATCTTAAAAACGTGAAGCTTTTAAAAAAATATCCAATAATTTATTAATGTAAATAATTAGAGAAAAACAAATCAACTAAAAAAAACCACGAATAAAAAGCTGATAGGGACTTGTGCTTTGAGTGCTTTAGGGTTAGAATGTTGGTACTTAAGTGAATACCAATAACATAATCAAACGTAACTACAAAACCACATACAGAGCTTTATAAAGCGACAGTCATCAACAATAGACCTATGTCTGCATAAAAGTGAAATTTAATATTTCCATTGTTAATATTTGAGCATTACGCCCGGGGAGTAACACGCTCACGAAGTTTTCCCCTAAGAAAATAAGGATAATTATTTATCCTTACTCAAACACGAAAGAAGCATTTTCTGATACAATAACAATAATTGACTCGTGCCTTTTAAATATTCTATTTTGAAAGTACCTATATGGAAGCATATTATTAGGACCACGACCTTTTAGCAGGGAACACTGAAATGTCACTTTGAGGAATCGACTGACACGCGTATGTGTTTATTGCTATTTGTCAACGATGATTATTGAATTAGTTTACGAGTTACTTTTTTAATTTTTAAATAATACTCTTATTAGGATTTGTTATTTATTTACAATAGTCAAAATATTAGGTGGTACATATTTTTTAATTAAAGACTGGCCGTATTATGAAATTATGCGATCGGACGATGCCGTAATAGGTATTTTATATCGATATTTATACTCAAAATATTTAAAGCTTTTATTTTTATTAAAGTAGTTCATTAAATTATTCATGGCCTAAGTAAGTAGATCGTTTTCTGTATGATGATTTCCTATAAGACCCGAATCAGAATCTAACCAGTGTCTGTCTAATTAACAATTCATTGGACACCAGTTCAGATTTGCACATGTCAAGTAATCTGGTAAGCCACATTCAATATTCAAAGTAGGCCCCGCTAGATGGCGCGCGTGTGGTCGAGTCGCGTGCGCAATGTAACCGGAGCGACACGCGCAAGTAATCCAATATGGCCGCCCGTGTCTCTCGCGTATCGGTACATTGCAGGAATGGCATTTTAATATCCCGCACTTAATGTCACTTATTGTTTACTTAGTTCATCGAGCGAGCGAAAACCACAATGGCCTTATACGTAGCTGGAGTTAGAACTTGCTAAGCAAGGTTTGATGCAAGCTGACATAATAGTGAATCTTACATTTAGTAAGAATATTCCATAATGCTCGGTAAGTGGATGTAAACAAACAAAGATTGCATTAACCGATTTTTGCAGCACACCTCGTCGTTGCACAATGGTGCGAAAGCTGGCGCGGCGCGGCAACAATGCGTCGTTGCTTGTATCTGCGCCTGCGCATCTCGCGGTGGCTCGTTAAGCCGCTGGGGGCGGTTGTTTGTACTGCGATGGGAGCTAGCTCTCAGCTGAGTTATGAACTTATGACGGGCGCTCGTGATGAACACCTATACTGACAAATCCTGTCTTTGTAGTTGAATCTAAATGTTATGAAATACCTATAGTTAAACTGGCAGCACGCTAGCAATGTCGTAAGTTTCGCAAATGCCGTGGCTTGGTTCGCTATTATTAGTTTGATGAGAAATTAACTTAATATTTTATAAATTTGTTTATAGTACAAGTTGATATTTGAAATGTACATTAGAGGTGCGTCACCAAAGACAAACAAACGCCTAATCATGGCACGAATCTGTTCAATCAGCAGCACAAATGTAAAATCGCACATAAAACAGTAATTTAGCTTCACCCCGATAATGTCGGGTCGTCAGCATTGTAAAAGCTTTCATATCAATTGAATCCATTAGCTGAGTACACAAGTCTTGTCTGTCTATTTGCTCATCAGTTTTTATCATTGGCCAGTCCATGTTTGTTCGATCGCTCACTACGTTATTGATGGGCTGTTTCCCTATAACGTGTCATATTTGCAGTTTGGTGACGCCATTTGCGACACAAATTACAGGTGACAAGGACTTTTGTGTTTGAAGCCATAAGAATAGCGATTAGCCATACCGGTGACATTTGAATTTAAAATTCTGTAAGTAATTTTTGTTTATAAATATTTTTGACACTAAAATGTACCTAATTAGTATAAGGACAAGACAAAAGTTGTACAAAATAGAGTACCGATAGTTTGATTTCTTATTTTTCAACTAGATGGCGCTAGGTGTATAGATAACAACACACTACACCTGTAGACTTCGACAAGAAGGTATCACTGGCATTACATTACATTATAAATATATTTAAATTAAACGCTTTCTTAAAGCAAATAAATACGAATCTTGACCGAAGGACCATAAAGTGCTCACGGGCTATCTGCGCGCGCGCCATTTGTCCGTTGACCAGCACTTAGCTTAACAAAAACTGATAGTTGTTAAACAAAATAGCGTAACAAAACCGAGGCAACAAGATCGGACCATTTGGTACAGAAATAAACTAAGCAGTAAGAATTAACAGGGATAAAGGCTTAAAAGAGTAGCCGAAGCAGATTTATGTCGCAATGATCGCAATCGGCCGATTCACCGTGTTACAGGCGTTTTGTTTTTTAGTTTTGATCAGGAATGCGTTGATGTACCGCTTTTGGAATTTTATGTGATCGGAAAGAAAGTTTTTGTTCTGATTTAACTATTGCGTTGTCTTGCAGATAATGTTTTTGAGGAATTTACATCTTTTACTGCATAGCATTGGAGATTAATCCTACAGCTATCGCGGTTATTTTTGCCACAGAGCATAAAGTCTATTAAAATGTATCCCAAGAAAGATCTTCATACTTTAACCCTATCATAAAACATCAAAACACCTCCAAAAGCTCTTACAACATCATTTTTATCAAACTCCCAACAAAACGCACTTGAAAAGGCCACAATATGACACCTATTTCCCATTCATTGGCACTCTATTTACACGTACGAATCGACACCAGTTTATCACGCACTCCTTTGCTACCCCTCGCCAGTTATCTGATAAGCCGGTGAATGCAAAACATTTGTCTGCTCCAACCCATTCTGTACTAGTGTAAAAATCGTCAGCGAATGTTCTAGATAGTGATCTGTCATTTGCGACTGCGAGGGGACCTAGCTGACTGTGTTTGCTTAGTTGTTCATAGTTATGATGGTTTATACTTCTTTTGTAAGTATAAAAATGGTTTCTTTTTACGTGTTTTATTTCAAAACATGCAAGATAGAAGGCTAGTATTTTTTTTTACTTATGACCTTTATTCGAAGCAGGCGCTGGCAATACACCAGGCACTTAAATGCAAAAAAAAACAGAAAATAGGCTCAATTATGACTATACACGTAACTGAATTGGAAGAGAGCACAAAAGATGAACACAGAACTGATTGCTTCCTACAGAACATTAAAAGGATTAAAACAATGAATCATATAGGTAGTAGGCACATAAGAAACAAAGCTGGCCAACTAAAGCTCGATTCAGCCAGTAACACCTATCAATTGAGTCGGAGCGGAGCGAGCGGCCGATTGCCGTAATTTATATAAAAAGAATTTCATCGGTAAAGTTCGCCAGACACATCGATTCGAAAAAATGTTTCATCAACAATAATTTTATTATCGTAATAACAAAATTACTGGGTTTGCAGACGTGCTATTTTGATCCTTAAATATATGAGTGTAAGGTTTTCGTTTAACATTTACTTATATACCAGGGGGAGAAATGGAACCTTTTGTTAGCCTATAGCATTATTATTTCTCATTTTGTTTTGTTTATTAATACAATTGGCTGGAGGCGCAATATTGATATTCAAGTTTGATGATGACTTGCGCCAGTCTTCTCCCTGAGCTCTGTATTTTTATGGGATTTTATAACAACTGCGTTTTGTTGTTTCTTTTCTCATTTAAGTAGGTTCACGCAATTTAAATATTCATAAAAATGTAAAATAAAAATAATAATTTAACCCAGTAATTCCTAGATAAGTTAAAAAATAACTTTTTGAAAGAGAAATTAACGTTGTTTGAAGACTGGTAACAAGTAAAGCGTTTACTTACAATAAAACAAAATTATTTTTACGCCGCCGTTCTCATACCATAAAGCACGGATTATTTCTCATGGAGAAAACGGAATGACGTGAATAAATAACTCGCAGAAATATCAATTAAACAATTATGCTGTCCGAATGGAATCGTGTGTAATGATAGTGGGCCCGGCTATAACTCAGGCGCATCTGTACTACGGCTATTTGCAAAAGGCACGACATGCGCCGTGCGCGCTCACTACGTAGCCATGTCTCTTGTGTTAGCTTGCTTAGCTTATCTATTATATCTTACACATTTTATATTGTTAATTCAACATTATACTACCTAAAAGAAAATTCCACCTAAGGCCCCTCGCCCACGACGACTTTTTGTAGCGATGCTGTCGCGCGTTTGGTAAACGCGCGTCAGTATCGCTACTAACGCGTATTAGTCGCGTTTGCAACGCGCTACTGCATCGCGACTGTATCGATGCAAACGCGCGACAGTGTTGGACGACATTGGGTGAAGAACAGATCGTTGCCTACGCTTCGGCTGCTTACGTAAAAGCAGCACCAAAGACAACATGACTAATGTTACCTCAACGGAGTCCATCTTGCAACTGTAGCGATCGTAGGTATTTTCGTGCTGTTAGGGAGCATTCAAGTATTACGTAACGCAATTTGAGGGGAGGGTCTTGTAAAACGTTACAAGGGCGGGAGAAAAGGTATTTAAACAACGCGTTACGTAACTTTTTTTTATTTTAATAAAAAAACTAGGGAATTAGAATCTTCCAAATCTTCAACCCTTTTCGTTTATGTTTTACGGGGAATCCCTCGAAGAAGAGCAAATTAGCTGCTCTGCATTGTGCGCCATAGTGAGGCATTGTCTGAGGATGCCGATTGGCTCAAATTTGAAGTTGATGCAAGTGTTTTAACAATACCGGAACCTTCTTCGTCTGCTCTCCAAATACCAATGAACGAGTCTGAGTGGCTGGCAAACTCGTGGACAGAGTAGCAGTAATTACAATTGAATTGTGTTTTTACGTACCTACACTTATTTGATTTATGACTAAATAAAAACATATAACTTAAAAATCTCTTATTTTGTTTATTACTACTGCAAACGCAATTAATACAATAACAAAGGTATACTTTGTTCAACATAATTGTGACTTCAATGGTCACTTAAATATTACGTAACGTTTAGGGAGGGGGAGGGGGGTACAGAAAAAGGTTACCGTGCGTTACATTTCTAAAATCTTCAAAAATTGCGTTACGTAATACTTGAATGCTCCCTTACTGAATCGCGTTTGCAGCGAGACAGACGCGCGACAGTGTTGCGTTTGCATCGCGACTGAAGCTGAGCCCGTGGGCGAGGGCACACAGCTAGCGACCGCTTCGCGACTGTATCGATGCGGACGCGCGACAGCATCGCTACAAAAAGTCGCCGTGGGCGAGGGCCCTTATTCAACCATTACCTATATCGCTTAATCCCCTGAATTTAGCTCCCAGTATATTTAATATCTGGGTCATGTTTTAAATAAAGCAAGAAAAAAAAATGCAGAATATCGAAGTTACTCTTGCAATAATTACAAATATTAGAAACCCTGTATATGCCTAAGGCAACAGGTGTCCACGGCGAAAGAATTTTTGTGCGTTGAAACTTTAAAGTTAACTGGCCAATAATAAGAAATGTTTCTACAACACTAAAGGCGCAGTAGGTCTCAATAAATAAAGTGCATGTTTATGTCGTAGTTAATTGACACAAACGCATAAATACTTGTATCATAAAATGCAGCCCGGAGCGTTTCCATACGCGTTGGGCGCACATATCATACAAGTACCTATAATGTACGACAAAACTGCTGTTTACCGACTATTTTCTAATTTTAATAATTTCGCGTAATAACGCAATAAATAGACAACATATAATGCGATGCAAATGAAACGTGTGTCGTTAATACGCGCTAGATACGAGAATGTAGAACTTGCACTTTAAAATACGTGATCTAAGATCCTAACAGCGGCTAATCAATGTTGCTTATACGTCAGATTACGCAGAATCGATTCACGCGAGATCTTGACTAATATCGATTATAACATTTACATCGATACGGCTTCCTGCATGTAACAGTGTCTCCGTATTATAATCTATGATAATTTCATATGTAAATTCTGAAACGGTGCCTTCATATTTCTGAGAAATTCGTACCCACCTACGTATTTGCTACTCGTCAATGTTTGCAATTTAATAATATGGACATATTAATTTGATCACCCGATAATTTTCATTCGAAAATTGATGTATACATTGTACAGTTCATGAAAACCAAAATACGACAAGTACAAAATTATTAATTTTAGAAAATGTCTATTAATATTGTATTCAATTAGGAGTAATATGAACCTTTAAATATTGTGATTGAGGTTTACTCCAGCACTTATTATACTGAACTAACCAACCAATGAAATTACTTGTCCCCAAAATTAATTATAGATACAATAAAGGAAATTCAGAAAAAATCTATAGCAACACTTACCTTTTTCATAACTGATCTGCCTCTCCTGTTGCCTGGCGTTGTCCGCGGCCACTTTGAGGAGGCCCTGTATGTTCCTCAGCAGCGTCTCGGTGGAGGAGACGAGGGTGTCGGCTGTGGGGTCCACGGGCACGTTGGGTGGCGTGCTCGTCTGCGCCGCGTAGCTGACGGGCGCCGGCGACGCTGATGTGGGCATCTCGCGCTCGCCGTCGCTCAGGTCTCCACCTAAACAAAATGAAGCTGTTGATAAAATATTGTGTTTATCATTCATTGGTATTGAATATATTTAGTATATATGAAGGTTATATTAGTTGTAAGTGGATTCTTTGCAGTATTATTACAAACATATAGGTCACACAGGCATGTAAGAAGGCAGAGTAATCAATGATGACTTTGGACCTTTTTTGAATGGGAAAACGTTTGACTCAACTTAAAATAAAAATATTTCGTAATAATTTAAGATTAAGACGGTGTATCCGAGTCTACAAACAGATTAATATTATTGAGACAATAATAAACGATTATTAATTTCAATAACAGCTTCATAAGAAGTCATAAATGGGTAGTGTATGGAACAAAAAAAACCTTGCAATACCGACAAACGAGGATATTCGAGAATCGCGTGCATGTATCATTCGGTTCGCAATTATTGTAGCGATGAACATCGATATCGCGTGGTGATCATCGGCGCAGGGCTTTGATGGAGTCCGCCGAGCGTGGCCTGCTTATTCGGAAATACATTTCGAATGACGCAACGTTAACGATCGTAAATACTACTTGTCACACACAACTCAATTGTCAATAAATAGGCGCGAAAGCTCGTTTTAATTAGAGTTTTAACCCCACTCAGGAAAATTACTAAAGTGTGGTTCTGAGATCATGATGCTTTAACAGATTGCAAAAAACATACAAATTCATTCTGTTACTTTGGTAATAATACATATATTGCAACAATTTAATAATGGAATTTTCCGATAGGTCGTCTTCATGTTCACAGAATAGGGATACCACAAAGCCATTCGACACCGAATGGGCTGTCTCTAACCGATTTATATGCCCCGCTGCACTATGCCGCAAGTTATTCGCTACGAGGACGGCCCAGCTATTCGAATATTATATCGATTTTATTCCATAATTACTCTCCTGGCATTTCAGACAAAGACATTAATTTGGAAAATCTGATGTCAAAGGCACCTTTAAATTTTATGGCGGTATTCACCTACTAAAAGCACATTCATAATCGACAACGTACAGTCAACTTGACGATACACGTAAGTATTTATTATTTTAAAAATGACGAGATAATTACAATAATGTACGCTGTATGTCAATAACGGACCTCACACATAAAAAAAGCGTTTCGATTGGCGTCTCTCACGGCCCAAAATAATCTATCGATACATTTAATTTAACTGACAAGATAGTGACCGCTCATCAAATAATGAAGACAACATCGTTTCGTCATTGTCGATGCGCACGATAGCACTCTCGGGTTGTCACAACACCATCTCCCTAATAAGGCCAATTAACAGGATCCTAAGAAATTTAAACAAACGAACCTAAACTCTATAACTAATACTAAGAACGCAGAATCAAGCGGCCCGTGCGACCGAGGAAAAGACTTCACGGATATAAAACAAAATTAGATCCGAGATGAGAACGTTGATTGAAAGGAAAAGGTAACATCAGATGAACAAAGATCAAAGTTGAATGACACGAGCTTTATAAAAAGCATTTTTATAATCAGACTGGGGCGATCGTGACGAGCATGTATTACGTATCGACAGAGTTAATTGTAAATAAACTATGAATATTAACGATTACGGCACAATTAATGTGAAGTACCAAAGTCTGAGTGAAGGTATACTGATTTCAGGTATCGATTTTCTCTTTGAATCTTTTGTTTGTACAAATTTCCCGAGGCTCATCCCGTAATTCCGTGGCCAGGCGGTGTTTCCAATAAATCGTAGTCAGTTATCCGTTCCCACGCTCTCTGAGCATTTTGTGTGCAGCTTGCAATAACCAATACACAATCCTTATTGTTTCACTTAATTTAGCTATTGTATAGACCAAGTATTTACATTTGTGGATCAATGTTTTGATTGGCACCGTCGCGGCGCGGCGGTTACCGCAGTGTGCACGCTATATCTATGCAATAGAAAACGTTCAATAATTAAATTACATTCTCATAGTTAGTGGATTTTCTTTATTGTTTATTTAATAAAGAAGCAATAAAAGTTGTAATGTTATCTGTTGATCTAAATGCGCTTGCAATGTTAGACCGTTATTTCTCTCCATCAAGCACTGATTTTATGATTTTCCCATTCTATTTTCAAATGGCTGTAATTGCGTTTATAACTTGTGACGTCGGCCTAATAACTAGTTTTCGCTTGATTGATGATCAAGAGGAAGATAGTATACTAAATTGATTAAAATATTTAGTACGGCAGTAAACTCATGAATAAAAAGCTGAGAATAAAACGAACCTAATACATGTCGTCGGAGAAATTGTCATGCCATCCATCATTTGAGTCTAATGGTGTTAATAGTTCATGATATATGATGGTTAACTAAACATAGGCCTTTCTCGTGATTAAATATTATTACTTACATGGGATGAGACACGTCCAACAGTGCAGTTGGTTTTCTTTATGAAATTTCCAAGTCATTAGTATTTCTATGTTATTACAGGGATACTAGGTCTGCGTTTACCTTAAGGTATTATTAGCCGAAACAACTCATTTTAAAATAAACGTATAAACAACAAAAGGTCTCGAACTCACGTGTAAAATTGAATTGGGTCCTTTTAAGAGCTATTCATACATCATTGGGGGCAATTGCGGCCGATACTCGTAATAAGATTTTATTATATAGGACCATTACAAGCAAACGTGCGGTGTCTAGGGATCAAAATGGGAAAACGTATGGGAACGCAAGCGCGTGATCATTTGATAATCGACCGCCAGGATGCGCTGGCGCTGCAGTCTCTATTGATTCTATACTATTATTTCTTTGCTGCAATGTGGATTTACCAGCACAAGGATACTGATTTTATATTATCAAATGATATAGTGTGCTTACTGCCAATGCAGCGAGTTGGACTGTAAAATAATTAAGTTGGAGCGATACCCACAATGTATCGCCGAGGAGCTATTTTACACAAGTATTTCCAGTCTAGAATAAAAGGAACCATGGTTTTATGGATGATAATTTTCGAACTATGAATGCTGAAGGTTCCAGGGCTATTACTGGGTAATTTTGCGATGCATTACATGCCAAGTATATTGAGCGGGTGATACCCTCCGTGTTAATGTTACACGGACACTTTCTTGTCATGCCTACAGCCGCGTCGTGATTACAGCGGAAAGATCGACTCATTTATCGATACATCTAATTTATATGAAATTAAACAGATATTCATCGCTGTGAAATTGCGATTATTATATTCCGTACAAGAAAGTAAATTGCTTCTCTGCATTTAATACCTCGTGAAGATACAACAAAGACTGGACATAAGAATGTTACAATATTCCGCGATTTTACTAGTCAGGTTGGCTGATAATACAAATCTTAATAATTTCCAGATAATCAGATAAGCATTTAAACTAGTTTATTTAAAAATATTTGACTCACCATCATCTTCATCTTTGACATTATGATCCTCTTGGTCTGATAGTTGTGCGTCGCTTTCATCGGAGTGTGACCGTGGACTAGCGGCTGCAGTAGCTGCAGAGGGCAGGCGGGGAGGCTGGGGACTTCTGCGTGAGGCGGCCGAGCTTCGCCCACTCGCGGAGCCCTCGCCCCGGTCATTGCGGTCGCGGTCGCTCCGCTCTGACCGGTCTCGGTCACCACCAGACCCGGATTTTGAGAGGTTCAGCACCGGACTGTGACCTGGGGAAGAACCTGTTAGATTGTAAGGTTAGCAGCAGATACTGCAGTGATAAAACAGAGCTCCATATTTTTTCGTATCAGTCTTGTTTAAGTAGTATAATAGATAATTTTAGAAAATAACTGTTTCTATATATTTCCGGTTCTAGCTAATTAGAGTAATCGGTATCAAATCTAATTAGAAACCAATTAGAAAGTTTAGCACAGTTTTACGATTTGTACAGACAGTGGTTTAATTCAAAAGAATTTGTCATAGACTATTGAATAAAGACTGAGGTAATTAATTGCAAGAGTATTGTGCTATATTGTGCATTTACATTGTCTATAACAATCTTTTGATTTGGACAGCGCTTCAAACAGATTAGTACAATAATGTCATAAAATGACGGAGAGCTAAACGGGACTACGATAATCCAATGACGATTATTATATCTTACCGTTATGTGAACCTTCCCGAGCCTTATCCATCGCCATAACTCGTTCCATGTCGCCTCGTTCGTCACGCAATCTACAACAATCAAATCGCACAATTAAAAAAAGTATATCAGTAACATTCGATATCTCGTTAACGGAATCAGATGTTGGGCTGTCAGGAATCGGTCACGCTACCACGCAAAATGAATCCCAACAAAGCTACTTACAAACAATTTTATCATTTGAAACCATAAAGCATACTTCCCACTGAGTTGTGGAGCTACTACAAAGGCAGACGTATAATATTATAGAACCCCGCTGCGCTTCTTTGTGAACGGATGAAGACGGTGTATGTAATCATTTTGTATGCCGATCTCTCGTGCCGCTACCCTAATTCTGTAGGTCCTGTTTGATTGTGAATTATTAGACTTTTGATGCTTCCGTTCCGATTCTATTTTTATTAATATTTACTTATTAACTTTGTGCTTTTTGTTTGCTTTGTCAGATTTTAATAAAACTTTTTTTTGTTAGGACTTTGATTTCTTTTAAATATGTCTTTGAATTCCTTTAACTGTCACAAAGTTTGTGGCCTTAACATTTATAAAAAGGAATTTCTAATAATAAAAACTTACAATTGTAACTCCAAAAATTCCATTTTTCATAAATAAAGCTAAAAAATATACCTACTTAGATATTGAAAATGTTATTCTCTCGAAACCAAGTTTATTTCAAAGGGGTTAGTACGTACCTACATTCTACAATTTTTGCACAGTAATGCCTTTTGAGCATTTGAATATAAATGACGTCTGAAAGTGAAATGTAACATACATAATAAGTGGCTGTTTTAAGCTTTCACGGAACCCTTTTGTAGATTACAGAGTAGTGACAGAATAGAAAGCGCAAGGAAATATGTTTTGAACAAGGGCTTCGGTATAAGGGTGTACTAAAGTAGCGTTTGTTGATTAGACTCTAATCATCTGCCTAGCCTTTTCCCAACTATGTTGGGGTCGGCTTCCAGTCTTAACCGGATGCAGCTGAGTACCAGTGTTTTACATGGAGCGACTGCCTATCTGACCTCCACAACCCAGTTACCGGGTAACACGGTACCCCTTGGTAAGGCTGGTTGTCAGACTTTCTGGCTTCTGACTACCCGTAACGACTGTCAAAGATGTACAAATGACAACCGGGACCAACAGCTTAACGTGCTTTCCGAGGCACGGAGGAGTCTCGCTATGACAAAGATGGTCACCCATCCACGGACCGACCGCGCCAAGCGCAGCTTAACCTTTGATCGGTCGACCCGTGCGGCTGTTGCTTAGCCACGAGCTCCTCATTAGATTAATTAATATATTCTTTGATTAGACTCTAATCAAAGAATATATTAATACCAGGAGTATTTTAGGTACCAGAGATCACTTGCCTTACCCAATAAAAAAAAATATTTTTTTTTTTCATTATTGTGTGTCAATAATAATTTACTAGTTTATACTAAGGAATTTACGTTTACTAGTATATAATGAGAAAATTAACTAAATAAAAAACTTTCTTGAATGTCTGTTTTAAAATATCTAAATGTCTATATTTCTTGAAATATCGTGGTATTTAAAGTCTCTAATAATAAGGGAAATTAATTTAAAGATATGATTTCTTAATGAATATTGAATACTCATTTTACAAAGAAACCTTGTGTATTAAAAAGATTGTACATATCTATACATTATAGTACTCTGTGTTAACCCCTCCAAGTGGAGTCGTTTGGTAGGTACTTTACTGACGAGTCACGGAGCTCCGTTTGAATTTAATATATTTTTCATTTCCCTCACCATTAATATGTAAATAATTCTTCAGACCGTTCAAATCTTTTGATCGAGTTTTTATTATATAAAATTGTACAAAATTTTTGAAGTGCCCTTGTGCAAATGTATTCATGGCATAGCAATCATTTCATCTAACCTTATGCAAATAGAATAATTAGTTAAACATTCAACAAGAACATAAGCCGGAAGTACTGACATTTGTCATTAATTTGATTGTATCTTTAAGAATAATTAATCAGCTGTAAATTGCAAACGAGAGTTTTTTCCTCACACGTAACCAAACATAACACATTATAAATATTTTTTGTCAATTAAAAGCTCTTAACAAGGATATCCCGAACCCTAACGAATCAAAGAGAAATGATCGACTCATCGCCTCCCGATCGGACAAAAGATAACAGCTCAAATCAATAAAATAATAAATTATTTCCACTTCCTCCATTTTATTTTTATCTTTACAAAAGTGTTGCTTTGATTGATGATGTTAGCTCACACTTAAATTAAAACAGATATAACTTATTTTTAAATGTTTGGTTAGGTATGGAATCTTTCGAAGTTTATTTTGTTTATTAACCTATTTTTATTTTAAGTGTCCTGTAAGATTTAACTTTTGACTCTTTCTATCACTAAACAAGAGGAAAAAAATCCCGTTTGTAATTTTTATTTTACAGTAATGAAATGCTCTTTATATTACCTGCATATTTATTGTCTAAATCATTATTTAAATAGTCCTACTCAATTTACGCCTTATGCACCCCGGACTATCGGCATTGAGCTAGGTTGAAACGATAACTATCGAAATTAATAGTTTACATTGTAATTTTTTTCCATGACTATTCTTGATTACAAACTAAAGTCGACCAACAACAATCGCAATAGGTACCCATTTACCTATGCGCGATCAATTATCTCCATATCTAATAAACTGTATTCCAGCGACAGGTTCATTACAATTTTCACTAAACGATTTCGCAAATAAACAATTTTCATTAACTACAAAATGCAGAGATAACGTAACATTCCGAAGTAGATAAATTAACAAACACCCCATCTGTCGGCAGCAGCCATCATCAGTCTGCTGGCGAAATAATATTATTCATTCACTTGTCAAAACGCAAATTGGCGACGAATCGTTGCCTACACCACGGAATCACAAAATGAAAAACAATGGAGCTGCGTAAATCTTTTTATTTTGACAGATCGAAGAGGGCAAAATAATCGTGATTTATTAAGCTGAAAAATGCTTATTTTTTTGTATTTATAACCAGGAAGTAGCTACATCTGTGATGATATTATAATGTAGCTGCATAGTACAAAAACCACGTAATGAAGTCATAGCAAGGTTAGCATAGTTAACGTTAACCATTGCCATTACAGAATGGGTAGTGGCCTAAACAGATATTCCGGGGCCACGAGCGCGGACAATGCGTTGCAATCTACCACCAAAGCCAACGCACGTTGATTAGTTAATACTGGACCGTTCACATAACCTAATACCGCACTACCGACCGTTCCGAACCGTTCTTGTATGCATAATCTGATTAGCGCAAGTATTAAACAAAGCTTTCGGTAATAGTGCTGTCAATTTACATAACCGAATTCTGTACTAAAACTGCAATGTTGATTGAAGCCATAGAAACAACACTCACTTAACTATACCTACCTACTCGTATATACGTAATTAAGTCTATACTAAACGAACCCCGAATTTGCATTCTCAAGAATCGATTAAGAAAATCAAATCCTGTCGGAGCGTCACTGCGTAAAACATTTGCTTGACACCCAAATCAAAAATCGTTTTAGCTCACCCCAGTGAGGGGAGGATGGGGAAGCGTCGACGCCTCAACATTTATTATTTCAGACATATCACTCACATGCAAAACAAACTCCGTCCGATCCATCAAAAAGTTTCGTCTCATCCTCTCCCCCACCGCTCCGCAACACAAATCGAGTGTGTAAGTACCGCGGTTTCAAGATACCGATATGAAGACTATTGTTTTACGTTAAGTGGCGTATTTGAAAAATACAGTTTTCCATTGATTTATTATTAGGACCTAAGCAAACCTTTAGTCAAAAATAGTTTAGAATTTTTATTCTTCAATAAAAAAGTTGAACAATTCGAACATTGCCCAAATTGTTTATAAGTTAAAGAATAAATAAGCTTGTTCATCCAAAAGAAATGAGCATTGTAACCCTCCAAACAGTCAACAAAGCTTCGAAGAAAATCGAGCGAAAAAAGGCTAAAAACACCTTAGGGGTTTACTAATCGAATAAAAAATATCAGCGACCGATGCCAATGTGTGGGGGAGAAATGGAATAAATTATAAAGAAAATACAAGTAGCAAAGGGGCTTTTGTTATGAGTAAAAAGTTCCAAGCATATGCAGATAACGTAATGTTGTGCTTTTGAAATGATGTAAAGGCAATATTGGCGGGTAATAACGCGGTGCATCAATATTTAAGGATATATTGCAAGAGGTACGGCATGTCGTTACAAGCAGGACTTTAAATGGTACCATCATAATAAATGTGTTGTTTACTTTTATGTAGGATTGATAGATTTGAAAAGCAAAGAGGAGTTATTAAACCTTAAGTAATGGCCAAGATAAGCTGGTCATAATCGTGGATGTCAAAAGTAAGTAACTATGCATAGTAAATCGTTTTCAAATATTGATTTTCACTGAGTCTCAAAGAACACCAAAAAAGTATGAGGAAATTGTCTAAAGTAAGCAGAAGACTTACTTAAAAGTGAGTATAATTTGCCTAATCAATATGATTGTAGGTACAAACATTTAGGGCTCACTAATGCAAAATAATAGGAAAGAAAGTAACATGATGACTTGTCGCCGGGCGGCGCTCCCTACGCATAAACGTCACGACGTCATTTGTAAAAATTGCGGCCTTACAACTTCTCCAATTTTCCAACAGAGAAATAGTAGAGTCGCACATCACTTGTTACCTTAATTCAAATGTATGTTATTTTAATATAAAAAAAAATTTTAGTTATTATTTATGACATTTATTCTGAGCATTTTAGATGCCCATGGAAATATTTTAGATTTTCTTTTAAGTATTAAAGTTGCACGGTGCCGCTATATTTTTCTAGAGACAAGCTTGAACCGCACCTTCTTGTATGAGGCATGTTTTTAATCCACGATGAAGTAAAATCAATCACATGCCTTTTTATTTAAAAATATTATGTCAAACAAATAAAGTATAGTCCTGTCCGGTCCAATTTTGTTTGAGATACATTTTTATGTTCACTCAGATAAATTATTTTTAGGAAGATGGCGGCTCCACGTAACTCGTATTCTGTAACGGAAATATCCAAATTCGGGGGCGTCGAAAAGAAACAGTAGACATTGGGACCTCCGCGGGGGAAACCGGAGACAGTTATTTAAATTTGAATAATATAATATGAAAAAAATTACATCATTTAATACCGTAATAAAAGTGCACTAAGCGACCGAAGCATTACGCTTACCAAATACAAGGAGGGACATGCAAATTCCGCTTATGAAACGTGAAATGAAATATAAAATATTTTTGGTGGAAAATAAAATATGTCTTCGGGAGCTTAGGAGCTCATTACGATATTACAAGTACGTGAGGAGATTTAAGTTGTCGTTGGAAAAGCTGTGAAGATGGACGATTTTTTAAGATGTTTTTAGAGTTATGTGCTGTTAGGGATGTGATCAGATATATTGTTAAGACAAGATGTTGTCGTATTCTTCATATAAAACCGAATTTTCAGAATAACAAGCTCGCGAAACAGATTCTTGGGTTGTATAAAGTCCTGAATACCAGTGAGCTAAAGTAAATTGGATTTGATTAATATGATTTGATGCTCTTATTGTGATAAAAAGTGATGTCAAAGCTTTCGATCATAACTAAAAGGCTGTATATTTTGTTGATGCCGTAATGAAGAAAACAAAAGTGCACAAAGTACGTATTGAAACAGCAACGTATTTGTTCGCAGTAGATTACCGTAGCGTAACGAGATTCTGATCGGGTCCAATGTTATTAGGATTTAAGCGCCACCGCGTCGCCTCTCCGGGCGCAATGTTGGATAATTATGCAAAATTGCTCCTACGATTCGTAGACCCCCAGTTTTTTAGGGGCCATTACCATTATCTGTAATGGGAATGCGTTTTGATAATGTTGAATTTCATTGTACAATTATTAGGGAAATTTGTTAGAATCGCCATTTATGTTCGGCTGTTTTTTGTCAGTTTCCTATTCTTAACTTTTATTTGATGCAGACATACTTTATGTTGTATTCAAAATTTTATTGAAATAACTATAGAATCCCCACATAATAAGTTTTAATACATTTAGGTAGGTAAATAATGTGTTTAATATTACATACCTAATGACATAAGCACATATGCTTTTACATAAAAAGTATTCGTTACAACGTTTAAAAATGTGTTGTAATCCTAGCCGAACAATTGAGAAACCACCGATTGCATAAATATGGCTTCAATGCACATGCATGTGGAGCGACCGCAGAAAATTCACATCCATCGGCACACTTCCAATTCAATTCCTTGGATAATAATGTAAAGCGACAAAGATATGTGTATCTTCTAGCCGCTTGAATACTAACTCGTCGATCCGCATGAATTTCTTTGAGTAGACGGTTGAAATTGTGCATCGTTTGTAGCGGCTGCACGGGCCAGGACCGACGCATGGGTAATGATTGTGATCGAAGTGATCGCTCGCGTTGACCGCAACATGTTTCGAACGAGACGATAATGGTGTATCGACGTTCACCTTTTATTTTCTGCGGTGATAATATAGTTTTATGAATTCAAACGCGACTTTTTATTACCTACACAAAGGTATACGAACAGGAAGTTATAATTAAAAAAATAGATTTGTGACACGGACTTAAATTGATAAACATATATCGAGATATAAACTCCTGTCTCTTTACTGATGTTATCTTAAGGACAAACGCAGTATCTGTGTCGATTTATCTCGAACTAGAGTCGAACATTGTGCCGCATCCATCATAGTTTTGTCCACTCTATTGATAAGAATAACAACTCTGTGCTGATAAACTAACACAGACTTAATAATATTAATGTAAGAATACGATAATTCGAAGTTAGATTTTAGATAAGTTATTTTCGAACACATTATAATCAATTAATGATTAAGATGAATACAATATAAATTATGTCTATTATGATTATAATTTTAAATCTTGATCATAATATGAGCGAAATATTTTACGAATAGAATCAGCTTACGGAAAATGGTTACGTTTAAAAATTCACTAACTTGTTTCGATAAGAATCAAACCATGATAAGTATCTAACATTCGCTAAACGAAACTGAAGGTTTTATGTGTAGGTGTAGTTAGTATCTAGCAGTTTGTTATGGCTACCACGCGACATCTAATTAGGAAAAAAATAATTAACTAAACAAGCGGAATTGTTCAACTTAATGAGTATGACAGCTTGATTATCAGATTGGAGCTACCTTAACGGATTAGGTCTTAGATATTATCATTATAAATCATTGGCGTACTGAGATTATTTATTAAAACAAAATGGACTGATTAAAACATAAAAAATAGAATTTATATTCAAAAAAATAAATGTTATATTCGTTAAACAAACGTGTTGATCGAACATTTAAAAAGCGAGTAAACAAATTGGTAAATGAACGCAACAGAAACAAACAAGCATCTGTTGTACACACACACATACGTCACATATCGAAACAGGGAGTTTGGCAGAAAGTAAACAGAAAATATAATTTAGAAGCAATTTGGCTCGGATATGTCCGCAATCAAATTGTCTCGTTAATACCGGTGCTATCAAAACATTTGATTTGTGGCCGGCGTAGGGTTGAGCTGTTATATAGCCATGCGATGGTTAACGTTTGATGACCCCGGCTTGTTGTCAATTATTTATGACAAATACAATATCCTAGCTAGTTTATAAAAATAAAAACTATAAATATTCATTACATAACTGCAGATAATTTATTTGAAAAAGTATACCTATCGTAATTATAGACTTGTGTTTTTCTATGTAATTTTGTCATTGTTTATTAAAATATAATTAGTATAGTGTCATTTTATAAATTTATATGCACGCTTATCGCATGCAATTAGTTGAGGCTTGCCATAAAAGTTTATTACAAAGAATCCCGATCTTTTTTTTTGTAAATTAGCAATAAACATGTTACCTATGTATTTTAAAATAAGATTAAAGATATTTTTCTGTGTAAAAAAATCACAGTTCACAATACAATAAATCCTTAAATAAAATGCAAAATTATAATAATTCATACGGCAGATAACAAATGTTTGCGTGGAAAGAACGCGCTTTTCCCGATTTATGCATACTCACACTCGACTCGCACTCGACGCGGACTCAGCGAGTAAACACGCGAATACTTTTTATTCGCGTTGTTTAATTCCCCCGGGAACTGGGATTTGCATAACAAAACGGGAAAAGGTCAGGAAGCGAACGAAATGGCAAGTGTCCGGTTTGATGTCCAGTCAGCATTGCTGGGTGACGAGAGAGCGATCACAACAACCACTCGACTTGCGCAATTACTCTACTGGAACCGCGTGATATTATTGTGTCATAAAAAAATGTCTAATGGTAGAGGTTTTTTTTTTAAATTCAAATCCAATCTTGTAATTCATACCTGCATACGTCAACTCATTGAAATTTCATACAAAAACACTAACAAAAATAAAGTTTCAAATTTTACACGTTTCGAGTGTTAGCGTCAGTAATAATATTCTGTATCACAAATACTTCAGTAAAGAGAGGTTTGGTATCGGCGTGTGACACTCGTTAATGTAAACGGTAGAAAAAAAGGTTTTTTTTTTATTTGGTAGCATTCGTTGGCAATTTTATGTGAGTGTTTGAACGAAGCACAGAATGTTCAAACTCAGGCGTCCCGGATGCATATTCATGGTTGCTCTGCGCCACATGCAAATTGTGATTTACACACTGTAATGAATTCTTTTGATCTGTGGATTCACATATTTGATTTACCCCATCGATGTCGGGTATTAGCATGACACGCTGATTTCATATTCATAGTTTCTGTGGTGAGCGATCTTCATTTGTTAAACGTGTTAATTACTGGCAAAAAAATGTGAGGGGATGCGTCAGCTCTATGTATGTATAAATCTTTTTATTGACAAATGAAAATCGATTTGCACAATGTCGTGTTTACGATACAAAGTACAAAAACTGACATTATAATTACACACAGCTCTCAGGACTTTCATTTTTAGTTCGATCAATAAACTGAGAATCGCTGGATCGATATAAAAGCTGCGCGAATGTTCCAAATGGAAAAAATCAACTAAAAAATTACATAATTACTTTAGTGATTCAACTGCTCGAAAGAAACGCAGAAATGACAAGACGATGACAAATGAGCATCGCTCGCATCGCAACACAGTCGGGTGGCGGACCTCATCAAATTATTCCCCACTTAAAAAATCTCCGTAAACAAAAACGGGCCAAGGGAAAAAACACTCGAGTCGCAGGGTAAAAAATAGGTATTGGCAACATTGATTGATGTGTACTAATAGGGCGCGAAGAAATGAGGCCGCTGCGTAATTAAAGGAAAAGTGACATCTTCTGTCAATGGCAGCGTTGTACTAGAAATAGAACGGTCACGCCTTTTGGTGAGGAAGTGATTAGTGTAACAAAGTTATTAAAAATTATTGAGTGAAGGCGGCTAATTGATCACCGAGTCTGTCGTCGTGTCACACTTGGCGAGATACTATGTGTATTTAATTTGCGTCTGTTTTCTCTAACGACGCATATTATTTGTCACTAAAGGTAGCTTTTTATAGCTTTAATTTAATTATTAGTTATTAATAAAATATTAAATGATCTGAAGCGAGATATAAAAAAACCCAAAAACCAAAATAATAATCTCGTGTTTTAAACAGAAAAAAAACTCAACTTTAATTTATGATTTAGCTAATCCCAAGCTAGGAGTCAGTGTTTTGGTCGCCCTCCGTGGAAATGATACCCGAATGAAGGATGGAATAATGAATGTTTTCCACCACGCCCGGCACGCGTCGCCGCATAAAATAACATTTGCAATTAACATAACCAGCTGTTAGAATATATGAAGTTAGTATATACTAGGAATTTTGCGAATAATTTTATTTGTCACTTTTTCAGGTAGAAACAATTTTGTCAACCTTTAAAAATATATCAGATTTTTTCTCATGTATCGTTTCAGCTTGAATCGAATATAACTAAATAAGTAATAATAGGTAGGTACTTAATAATACACGACACATTTTAGACACTCAATGAAAAAAAAAAATGTAACAAAAGCGCCAACAAATAATCAACGGCGGTGACACTGAAGATTTTTCCTCCCAAAAGCTGCCTTATCGCTGTGTACATATCATTAGTAATGCAAAATAATGGGATACAGACACCTCGTGCCGTTTGCCAGCTAATGATTAATGCCGTTCCCCATTAATTCTTATTTTTGATGAGAAATTTGACTTGTGCTGTCAGACGCCGGATCCAGATTAATATAGGCTGACGGTGCAACTTACATTATGACATCGCGAGCCCCGTTTACACTTCCCATTTATATCAAGTTCGGAAACTTTGGGTTCTACATACATAAATAGATGACGATCGAGACTAGATGATGATCATTCTGCTATATTTTATAAATGAAAAAGAGTAGTAGGTTGCGCAAATGGTGCAAATGGTCTATGTCCTAGATACGTGTGTTGATAATGTGAACTCTATATTTTGTACATGTATCTTGGAAAAAATTACGTTGTATAATATTTAATCCCAAAAGCCACAGGATGTATACAGCTAGTATGCACGCCGGGTACAGACTCGTGAATGTGACATCAAAGCTAACAAAACGAATAGTTTGGTTCACCAACAGAACTAACCGAATAGTTCTCGCTGTAAAAGGGCAAAGTACAAAGAGCTAGATAAAATTCCACTACGACCGCATCGGCGACAAACTCGGAAGGTATTCAAAGGGCTGACGACTGCCGTGACGCGGCACCCTTTACCGACGCCCTACGCATATTAGTCCACTGAAAATCAAAACTCGTTATTATTAATGATTCAACGCCATGACAATCTAAATATCTTCGGAAGCGCGCTGAAAGTTACGCACTAATCGCGCGAAATTACTCCGGACTAATTCTGGAGATATAAATGTACACAGTCACCAGATGCGATCGTCGGCATCATCATTCAAAATAGCAGAAGAAAAATCACTTAAGATTCAAAGCATTCAGTATCTTTATCTAACGGATACAAGAGTTCATTTTATGACCATTAATTTCGCCTTTTCCTCGGGTGTTTTATCACAACGGCTGCGAGGCTCTGTCGCGCGTCTCATTAATCAAAAGCATTTGTTTACAACGAAGGGAATTTGATTTCATTAAAATAATTCGCAATATCCTTGATAAATATCACCCTCGGTCGCCGTTTGATCTCAGAGAAATTAATGGTGGAGGATTCAATCACGCAAGTGGTGCTACCACTCTTGACGTTCTGTGACGTTACTGTTTCATAATTTCAGATTACTATTTCAATTAATTGTTGCGAACAAGCTTTTCCACCTGCCTGACAGGCTTAAATTTGGCTATCTAAAACAGTTCCAGAATATGTGATCATTTGGATAAAGTTTTTTGCCGATAAATGAAGTTATTTAAAATTAAGGGTGACCAAACAATGCTATCTTGCCACGGCAAGGGGCACGGGGATGAATAACGATCGACGTCACAGCGATGTGTGCCGATCCGGGCGGCGTATGCCGGCTCCCGGCGCCCGGCGCGGCTTAACCCGCCGCGCACCGATTAATCGCCGCCTAATTCCCACCAAAACCGAATTAAACCGGACGAATGCATTGAGCCGAACAATTTGTTCTATGTAATTGTAGTATTTGCTTTTTCGACTTCGTTTTGCGAAAATGAATACGATAATTGGTAGTGTTAATTAACAGTAAATTATGTTGCGAAATAATTGCATATTAAAATGCATATGAAACGCCGCTGTCCAATTCTGTGTATACGCACTTAATTAAGTACATGTTGTGCTTCAACAACAGATTCACGGTACGCATTTGTCGTGTTAAGGCTTGTTATCTTCCGAATGAGCACTATTAACTTAGACGCAGTAATTAAATAAATTTGAATTTAATTGCAAATGAAACACGACCGAGCTCGTACAAGAGAAAACAAAACAAACAGTACGTACAAATTATATTAAATCAGAGATAATCCTGTCAATTAATTGGACTTAGCATTGAGAACCGGTCGCGGACGCATGCGCAAATTAAACGAACCAAGATAATGCGAGAGCAAGGAAGCCCGCCATTCAGACAAGGACATTAATATGACTTAACTACATTACCTGTTGTTCTATTCAATTGTAGTAACGTTAGAAGTAATGTGACTCTGAAATAAATACCTTCTCGCATAAGATATTAAACGTATTTTACGTAATTATCATTGACAAAATGTTTTTACCAATATCTAAACGTAATGTTGCAAAATTAAAAAAAAAAGGTTTATCGCAAACTCTTTTAAAAAAATCCAATTGAATTTTGTAAAAAAATACTGAGTAATTTCTTTAAAACAGCCCTAATCCGGCGGCCGTGGCCGGCCGATCGCCGGCTGACAGTGACACATCGGTACAAGGCGCGCTGTCCGACTGTAATTCTACCCGGCCTCGATCCCCGGACCTACGTGTGTACGATTTTATATTCCAATCTACACGATTAATTAGATGGATTTGGGAACTGTAGTTCATTTTATGTGTATTTTAATTAAAAGAACATGACAACAATATCAAATTAAAACAACGTATAAAGCTCAGTCTTTCAAACATGACAGAATTTTGTAAAAAATACCACACCAAAATATAAGCGGAATAAAATGTTTATTTTTTACCTATAAAATCTGAACATTACCAATAAAAAATCTTTTGACATGTTACCGTCACGTGTATAAAAACCTTCAAACGCAGTAAAATCGAAGTCAAAACCGCGAAGTATCAAAGCGACTCGGCGATCAATCACCATCCATTAAACAAGAAAAGAAAAGTGCTTTCCCCCGCCGATTGGCCCTCGAATCAGCCCAATTTACATGAGAGCCGCTTTTTCCTCGCATCGAGATTAGCCCCTGAATGAGTTTGATGAATCGTTCGCACCCCGCAGCCGTCCCGCGCTGTGAGCGGTCATTTGTTAAAAATACACCCGATCCATGGATCTAATTGTCTCCTCTAATTTCACACCCTCCTGTGATATCTGCGCCCCATTCAAATTAACAAAGATTCGCTTTGTTTTAAAATAATGATCCTTTCTGCAAGTGTATTTGTTTGTATGTAATCTATACGACCTTTATTGCAATTTAATTATAAAATCGACCAATTTCTTAATGGATTATGATGATAATTGGTGAGTGAGGTGATACTCAGAGAAATTAAGAAAGTATAAAAAAACAAAAAAATAAAAAACATATTTTTTGTTTGGAAAAAATCTGGTCATCCCGTTGATTCCCAAAGCTAAATATTTCTACACAAGTCTATTCTTACCTTTCGAGATGTTTAACGATGTCCTCATATGCCGCTCTACAATTCTCCCAAATACCAGATCTGCAGACAAAAAGAAAATAAAATAAGAAAACCGAGGAAACTGTAAGTAAACTAGAATTAAGTGGAATTATAAAATTAGGAAAATAATAAGGATGAGAAGAAGTGATAGTGAAGCGCAATTAAAGAACTGAGGTCCGATTTTGAGAAATGAAATATGTTTTTATTAATTAAAGATATGTAGACTTTCCCTAAAACATAAGCTTTATTATTGACTTTATTTTCTTTCTGAGGAGCTTTGATTTTCCTACCAAGCAAGAACGAACGAGTTCTCTACTAAAAGAGTTAAACGCAAGCCATTTCTCAAGTATTTGCAAAGAAAGTTCGTAAAAAGGGTTTGATTATGAAAGGAATAATTATGAGCACTCGATATTAAATGTTCCGTTGGTGAAGCGAGGGGTCGTTGAAATTATGTTTTAAAAACAATTGTTTATATTTGTACCGTACCCACTCATGCGTGATCGTCCAAATTGTTTCTCGATTACTTTAGCTCTTTGTTTTTCATTAAACTTTTCTTCGTCGTTTGTAATCAAGGAAACGCCCTTTGTAACTAAGTATCATCTAGTAAAGGGTTCTAATTCTTTGTGTTTAACTTGAGTGGCTTTAAAACATCTTGTCGGTGGTTATTTTCTCAACTAGTGTGGATACTTGTGAGTACGTGCGTATGAATTATTAATAAAAGTGTATAAATAAAGTTTGCACTCGGTCAATAATATTAAACGAAGCGTTAAATAGAACATTACCGCTATATTGTACAGTTTAATTGTGCGTTTGTGGAAAAACAAAGCTCTACAAAGGTTTGTGTCACTTGGGCGAGTAACTAATAAGCTGTTTGTATCAATTTGCCTTTTTCTTCTATATTCTCGTATACCTGCCAGAAGACTATAATTACGGAGAGTGTTGTATGTTCGTATCGCACGAATTCACAAAACAAGAATCAAGGAAAAAAAGTTTAAGAGTTTACAAGGCTCTAACACCTAGCCCCTTCAATACGTTGGTCCGATAAAATACAATATACATACGTTACTACATAACCGAATTGTTCGACATACAACCACAAAAGTGCACCACCCACACATTCACACTTCCAAAATATCTACACACATATACTAAAGAATGACAACGTTTTTTACACAGACAGATGTCACGTATAAGGTACTAAAGACACACTTATGTTACATGAGTGGCAGTAAGACAGTGGGGTAAGTCAAGTGAGCATTGCGGGTCTTCTGAGCGGAAGTGAGGGCATTCAGTGTTTGTACTTTTCTAACTGGATTAACTTACCGTCCGGACATTTAACCTGAACCACTTGACCGACCTGCTTAAAGGTTTCTTTTCGTGAATTAATACTTAGGTAAGCCGTTTATGACGTGTAACGTATGTAGATTTAATTTTTGGTCGTTTGAATATTCTATTATGTTACAAGCAAGTTTTTGAAGTTTCATTTTTGGGTATTCTAATTAGATTTGTAGTAGCATCTGTTAATGTGATCTAGATTTTAAAGAACCTTAGTTGATGTTGATTATTAATAATATTTACTTATTTCAGTATTGAAAATACTACCACATATTTAATAGAATATTTTCAACAACTGATGCTGATATTTATTATTTCAAGAGAAATACTTTCGGATCAACAGTTCATTATTTTCCAAAACAATTAGAAACAATGTAACAAATTCAACCTCTTGATAAACATAAAACACTGAGGTTACACGTGCCGCTGAAATTCTCAAGGAAAGTCTTCATTTTCCTGCTGAATATAGAACCTATTACGATATCCATTGTTTTTCGTGGTTTAATAACTTTTTAATAATCGCCTAGATATAGAAAAACATGTTATCTATCTATACATATAAAATGTTTTGTCCTGAATGACTGACGGATAAACGCACTGCCTAAACCGCTGATCATAGAGACCTGAAACTTGTAGTGTGTGTTCTTTGTATGACGTAGGCATCCGATAAGAAAGGATTTTCCGAAATTCTACACCTAAGGGGGTGGAAAAGGGCGGCAAAGTTTGTATGAAACTTTGTCATTTTAACTTGAATTCGTATAGCCTATATGCGTAAAGCTAGTTTAGTATAAAATATACGGATAAACAGAATCTACTCATAAATCATGGTCCGTCAGTTTATCTTTCAATCAATAAAACCGAAATAGTCTCACTTCCTGCCTTTAGGTTTATGACAACCTTACATGAGACGGCTACTGTATGTCCAAACTTGGACAAAGCCAATAAAAAATAAAAGTTTGTCAGAATCCTGGCTGGATGGATTTTTATATTGTTTTTGTGGCTCTCGAAATTATGCTGGTTTGATCATTAAAGACAGCTAAAAAATACGTCTTGAAACGGTGATTTATGGATGAAACTAACGTATTTTTCGCTTCGTTATGTGTGTATACTTTATGTATAATATAAGTAAGGTTTATAAGTTTGTATGTAAGGGATTACTACTGTGCAGAACTGATTCTAAGAAATATTTCACCAAATGAAGGTTATTTTGAAGACTCTTTTTATGTTCATATTCACGTGAGCGATGGAATGCGCAAGTCTAGAATTAAAACCCAATCAGTGTTATTCGTGTAAACCAATCAATATATTGAAAATGAAGTCTTTTGTTTGTCTGCGATAGAAGGTCGTGCCCATGGTCACTAATCCAGCTAGGAAAACTTTCTGAGACGTTTAAATCTACTAGGTATAATTATGAGAATAAATACAAATTATTTAAATAATTTAGTTTGTTTTGTATAATAAAAAATGTATTTGTAATTTTAAAAAACCTTTTTCTAACATAAGTTACTTGGACCGATTCAAGAATTCCGACAATACTCTTTGTAATGTCTTAGTCCAATCCAGTATAATGTTTTAGGTCCAATAAGCGTTCAGAAGTTATGGTGGAATCAAGATGGCCGCGTTTACACACATCCATATAAGGTTTGGCGACACTCTATTTTTATTAAAGAATTAATTATATCAAAATAGTGGTATTTAATTGAAACCTAAAGTGTTGTTTATAATGAAAAAAGCAGAAATCTCTATAGTTGATTTTATTTACTTCGCTTGACAGTATAGTTATAGGGGTTCGAACCCCTAATCTTTATCACAGAAACCCAGTTTGCAACGCCAATCGGTTCGTCATCATCAGTAGCCTTACCTTGCGAGTGCTTCCATATTGTGCATTGGCTGTCCCTTGATGATGGAGCCGTCAGGCCGAGGCACACCATGGTGGGGCATCCCTGGAGACATGAGCGCGTGCTGGTGCATGAACCCCATGGGGCCCAGGTGCGTCGGTGGTGCATTGTAGCCATTGGCCAGGAGGGGAGACTTCTCCATACGAGCCATTTCTGAAAAAGAAATTAAATTTAGAATTTGTATCAAAATAACATAGTGTTGTGTTATGTTTAGCAAGAATAAATATCGACAGAAAGTAGACAAAGCTTGTTAGTAAAATTTCCATAAAATGTTAATATCAAAATCTGAGCCATGAAACGGCATGAGGTTCGAGGTAAACATGAGACCACTTAGGCGTAACACTCAGGTAAAATCCAATTAATGCCCAGTATTATCATTTAATTACTCGTTCCAATAATCGAATCGCCCGTAAAACGGTGTATCAACAATAATAAAATGAGCAATGAATTTCGAGACTATTGTTTTCTGGGTACCACAAACAACCCGAGTAAACATAAGGGGGGTGAAGCGCAAATATTCTTAAAATGACCCCCCTGTGGGGGTGTTTTTGGAGGTGCCGGGTGGTCCTTCGCTGCCCATGACCTGTCTGCCCCCCGAGGTCACCAAACCTACTGGGGCGTCGGAAACAATTAACAAGGTGTCGAATTAAACACGAATTAACGGTTGGACCGTTAAAGGAAAATACCCTTTTCCATTGTGGCAGCGTTTTACAAAGGATTTTGGGATTGCTGAATATTAAATATTGTGTGTCGCTTTGTTCCGCGATTAAGGGCACAGGTATGTGATGCGGTGTGTTTAATGCGAAAATTTTAATTATAAGCAAATCTTTCGGAAGACCACTGTAAACAGAGCTCTGATTTTGATTGTCCTCGTACCAAATAACATTCCCTCCGAGTTTATAGCAAGTACCTAAAGGCAGAATGTCGTAAGTGAGTAAGGAATGTATCTATTTATGGTACGATCACAAAACTGCTATTATTGAAATAGTCTAAATTTAAGACGTACCTATCACAATAGTTCACGTACCTCACTAGCTAGCTCCGCCAAAGTTGGGTAAAATCAATCAAATTTTGTGAACCCTAAAATACGAACCTATATTAAATACATATTTAGTTTACATCCATTAAACGGATAATTTATGAGTACACGCATGCAAATCAAACTCCAACTGAAATCAAGGGTAGCAAGTTACAAACAAACATTATGACCAATGGACCCTGAATTAATTGTTTGGGTCTATTTACTTAACTAACCGTTTCGGTTATCTTCGGAACCATACCGACCGACTTGGTATTTATTATTGTAATTAATTATTCTACGTTTTGTGTTGGCCAAAGGTTTCAGTAGTATGTCAAAATTTTGACTGTCATCTGAAAAGTCCAGTAAATTTTATTCAGGATCTGCCGTCAGAATGTTGAAACAAAGGGATTAAGTCCAGGGGGTTTAGACAAGTGGCAAAACGCTAACGCTAACGCTAACGCTCAATGTATGGGAATGACATATAGCTAGTCGTAAACGAATGTCATTCCCATACATTGAGCGTTAGCGTTAGCGTTTTGCCACTTGTCTAACCCCCCAGTAGTGCTTATAAAAGCACTTGTTACGTAAATCATACCTACTACATAGATTATTGAAGATTACTCATGTTTCTTAAAGCTTAGATGTTATTTTGTAAGGCTTGTTACAGGAAAAATAAAATCCAGAATTCCGTGATAAAATATAAAAGCTTATAGTTACTAGAGACTTAAATAATTATTTGAACAGACACGAGTAGCCTTATGACCGTGGTTCATCGCTGACATTGCGTAACCCGTCTCTATAGTAACATTAAAACGTACACCTATCAAAGTTTATTCCTAAACCACCTATTCACGCAGAGATAACATAATATTTTAACAGTGATGGTATACTCCCGAAACCACAATTAGGTCACTAAACCAAAAAGCATATTTACAAATCCCCGGACACGGGGCCCACAACCGCACCGGTCAACCGCACTTATTAATTAACTAAATACTTGTTAAATCTCGTAATAACCTGCGGTTGTAACAACCCTTAGTGTTGTCTCGTTCTTATTTATGGTGTAAAATGGTAGCATCACTTTCTAATTCGTAGAGCGGTCAGTGCGGTTGTTTTGGAGTACTTTTCTTCAGCAATGTGTGAAAAACTGGTTTTATGGGACGATGGTACATAATATGTAATTTATTTCAATTTTATGATGTGATTGTGATCTTGTTTCGCGTTGAAACCTAAAGATATTTTTATAGTGACAAAACAAAGTGAAGCTGTATACATCACTGTAAGTGCCAAAATCGTATAGATTAAAGATGTCCCCATTAAAGCTTGTAATAGAGATAAAAAATATTAACCTAACACCTGCAAACTGACTTGTTTACACATCAGTCATGTTTCTATTCGAGTGGACTGTAGAAGAAGAAATGCCCGTCTCAGACACTACAGCGGTGTTTGTGCACACCACAAAAAATACAAAAATGATCCCTCTCAAATCGTTGCTCAATAACCGTCAAAAATGTTCATCGTTTAACATTATGACTATTATTAAGCGAATCCACTGATCAGGGCATTTAAAGAAATGAAACGTCGATTCTGAACCGCCATTATATCGATACACATCGATTTATTGATCGAATATCGACTGTCCTCGACAAATGGTCGTACCAAATTACTGGCCATTATTTCGAATTAGAATCGATAGAATCGGGACCCCAATTATATCACTTATGTGTTTAAAGGAGGTTGGAATAAAGGCAATCATAACCGCAAAAACTTAGGGACGCACTTTCTGTTATAAAAAATCCAATTTTAGGTGTTTAGCTGTTTGTTTTGATTTTTATGGTAGTGGATTAAACTTTATTAGAGGAAACTCAGATGGAGGGATATAAATTAATTTCGAATGGTTTGAAAATTTTAATCATAACAGAGGAGGCAACATTCGCAAGTTCTGGGATAATGGAACAGGCATAATAACCGTTGAGTTTTATTGCAGACAGATTACAAAATGACCAAACGAGCCGGGCATAAATGATTGGCCATAAAGTTAAAGGAGCGAGTGCCAACACTGACATTGTATTCTTCTCTGACGCTTACATAATGTCGTTGAATACTTATTATTGAACAATTTTAAATACGCCAATCTGTCCAATTATACGAAAATCTCTTTTCGACAGCCCGTTTGTTCGCCCGTTTTTTTTTCTTGCACCCATTTAGCTGACCAACATAATTTCGAATTGTTAATTATGTCTGCTCTATAAAAATATCCGTCCATTCCACCTATACAAAAACTATCAAGATCTTTAACATCATACAAAGTTTTAAGTAAAAAGCAACTTTGAACGTGTATTTAAAATTATAGTTACCTATTTACCGATAACATTCGACGATTGGCTAAATAAATGCCACTAAATCTATAATATGTATTTTGTCGAATTAAACTAGAAGATAAGAAAAAACAAGTGATAATTCCTTCAGTTAATATATATATATATATATAAAAAGCCAGATATTAACTTAGCACATACAACTATGCGAGTACGTCCTATTCGCACATAAGAATGCATGGAGTCGGCACTTTGTATTGTACACAGTTGTAACTAAAGTAAAAAGGAAAGCTTTATTAAAGTTTTGTTGCTGTCGTAAAATAGCATCTATCGTAAACGTAGCCTCCTAGACTTTATAACTCGGTGGTTTTAACTGGAAACCTTAACATTACCGTAATGGCCTGTAAATCATATGAAAGGAATAAATTATTGGATGCATTAAGTCGCAACGAGTAAATACGAGGGTAATAAATGCAATACAATGTAGTATTTGTGATTCCTCCTTGATAAACGTAAATAAAACCCTGCCGTATAAGGCACAGATTACAACAAATAATAATGAAGTAAACGAACAAAACGTCGATGAATCAACACAACAGAGTAACTGCCGGCATCACATTTACAAAGTGTTATGGAATACTACAAATCTTGGAACGGTCGGCAAAACGAAGAAACTCGAAAATGATACGAAACAGGGCGAATTAAAACCAAATTACAGTCAGCCGGCAATCGTAGCGTTTACAATAAATACATAATTGTACGGTCAGTATACCAATGGCATATGCGATTGGCCAAAATAACGGACCACGCGTTTGCACGATAAATCGCTCGCGTTGACGCTTCAAGTGAAACAACAAAGTTTTAAATTACATTTACTGATACACTGTCTGTCAAATTCTTATCGATTTACTAGACTATAAATTAATTATAGTGGCAACACCTTGCTATCATTTCTAGAATCCCAATCGTAGTTGCATTTGTGACTTTTACAGATTTTATAATAAGCGCTTGCATTACAAGTTACAATGAAAAGCATGGTTTTTGCGTCATTAATGTACCTACGTAGCTGGTTTGTGAATAATCGCAGTTTGTATTATTAGTTCTCATTAAAAGGATGCTTATTATTTATAGCGTGTGTATAAAACTATCAATAAAGATTTTCCTGATAGTCGGCACATAACGGGTGAACACATTAAACTTTAAGTATCTGAATGTAGTAGATGTCACACCACACGTATTATTGCTAAGTTACAAAAAACGATCGTACAAATAAATTAGACTACATTGTATTCCCAGTTTTATTTGTTCTGATGTACAATGTAGACTTAGGTAGGTAGTTAATAAGCCCCATAACAAATAAAATGTAACCATTAAATATTAATAATGAATCCTTAATTAACAAAACATACATTGAAACAACGTTACACGTCCAGTTCTAATGATTGTCAAACATTCATTGACATTTAGATTGTTCAGTGTTACCAACTAATGAAAGAACGTTTACGATTGTAACACAATGTGATTGACGCGTCTGCCCCAACAATTCTATACACAAGTTTGACTCAATGCGTTACAACTTGTTTATCAGTGGAAGTACAATCGTCTACACAAGTCACGCGCCGAGTACAATCAATAACAGTAATACACCATCGCCGACAAAATGCGAACGGTCAATATCGTGAGTCAACAAGACTGACCGATAGACTGAGTTGCCAGGTGCGGGTGTAGAAATATTGCAATTTATTTATTACTGGATGTTAATTTATTACGAAGGGTGGTCACATTTTTTCTAATGCGCTAAATATTATTATATTTAGACTAGTAACGTTTGTAATTACATAGATATGAAATAGCAAATTGATGCGCATTTTTTTTTGTTTACTATAAAACCGTACCTGCTTACTTAATATCGAAAATAAAATAGTTTAATTTAATACACATAATATTACCCATATATTATGGTAGTAATTCTGAAGTATTAAGTCATTTCATTTAAGCTTATAATGAGACTAACTCCCCTACATTGGCAACACCGACCGACTTATATCTTGCCATAAACTCTTTCATTTGGCTCGGACGAGCCTTATGAACAATAAAACGTTGAGGGCTGGAGATTTGGACTGTAATAAAATATTTGCCCTAGCACACGCTAATCCGCGTCCCTTACTTACGAACGCAATTTGAGAAGTTATAGTCCGTCTGCAAAGACGTTCATCCTTCAGCAATATTACACGTTGTTACGTATAAGTACTGTTTTGTGATTTAGCTGTGTTTGATGTTCCCGGGTGAATGGTTTGGGGCTACGATTCATGTTTTACTGTAGCAAATAAAATATGATATCATGTTGGAAATATTTAGATAAGATAATTTTTATATCACTAAAACTTTTCACAAATTGGGTTGACCTTTCCATTATATCGGTTTAATATCAATATATAAATAAATATGTTCTAAAGACACGAATACTACAATTACATTTGCATTTATTTTTACTTTCAACAAAGATAAAATCAGCAGTTTTAATTGAATAATAAAAAAATGCGCTGCAATAAAAAACAAAGTACTGCAGCAACCCTCGACATTACGTGCAAATATAAATGGCAATAAAAAGAAATTTCAGCAGTTCACACCATACGAGCACATTAATCAAGTTCCCGGGAAACCGGGGAAAATCTTTACACATTACCAGCCAATAGGATGGGAGTTAAGCGGCGATTCCGGACTATTTCAACGATCCAAATAAAAGTTCCTCCCCCGATGCGAAAGAGGGTCAAGCTTAATTACTCGTAAATTGACCGGGACACAGTTTTATTTCGGATAAACGCACACGAGGATAACGATGTGTCATACGTGTTATGTTTCCGTTAGAAATTAGAAATGAACTGTTATAAATATACGTAAGCATTAGAAAATAATTATGTTAAACTTAAGTGTACATGATTGCCCGTTGATTGAAAAGTATTTAATAAAAAATTACCCGTTGGTAAGTGGAACATGAAAAACTGATCACATTATAAATTTTCTATTTGTATTTTTTTACCTACAACCCACAACTATTATTAAACTATCGCTTACGCTGCAGTAAGCTAGCCTAATGGACGCAACATCCTGAATATAATGCCTATTTAATTAGAATAATCTAAGTTACTGAGCTAAAAAGTATCTACTTAATGTATCAAACGTTCTACAATATTAATTTAAAATAATCAAGTGCAAGAAATTATATCAGTGTAAGAAATTATTATTCTAAAATGATAAGGATATTACTATTTGAATTCGTAACATTAATAAAATCACATGGACTACAAAGTATATGTGAATGCTATTTGTTAAAAATGTAACAAAAAGGATCATCTCATCCGTGAATGTTAACAAAAGGAGCTCCACCATTGTTACATAATAAGTAGCAAAGATACTGAAACATCCATCCATATTTTTATTAATAACACACAAAAGGGAGATTATCTGTCAGTGGTTTTGGTAGCAGCTGTTATTACCAAAGTACATTTTGCTTTTGAAGTTATAGAGGTACCTTACCTACTAATAAAATCAAATAAAAGTATTTCCTAACTAAATCAACAGTAGTAATATAATCCACATATACATACATGCTTGGTTAAATTCTAATTAACAGCATATTAATAAACTAAAAATAAACGACTGCAAAAACCCATAGTTACAATATTAATTGCATGATAAAAAAAACCGTACCTACCCCAAGTTAGATTCATGTAAAGTGTCTCACTATATCTCTCAATAATTTCAACTTAATGTTATTAATAAAACACTCCTTGATAATCGCCATTAACAGGTGCAGTCGTACACATATGCTCTAATTTGTTAAATATCAGGAATTGCACCAAGCTGTCGCCACTAAGAAAAAAGCTGTGGAATAATGCGACAACGATGCAGTTCCATTTTCAAACAAGGTAATAAAAAAAAATGTCAAATAATTAATCTTGGTCGTGTATGACACTCGGCCTCTTGGCAGTTAATAGGTGTTATTACGTGTCGTCAATTTAATAACAAACGGACTTGAGTTACGGAAGAGAGAAACATGTAATTTTGAATCGAGTCGATTGATCGACAATGCGCTCGAATACGAACGACGATCGTGCTCCAGGCGAAACCGTATAGACTTGTTGATAAGTGGTTATAAATCAATCGTATTAACATAATAATTATCGGTGTGATTGGTTGAGCATCGTATCGTGACCAAGGACGTTTCTACAAATATTCTAAGACTTAATTGGAATACGGATTAGTTTGATTTAATTTAAACATTTACTTAAACGTATTATGTTTAAAAACTAATTAAACTCCAAAGAAATTAGTTAGTTTCATTTTACTTCTAGCACCTACTTAATAGTTTTATTTTGTAATTGTTAAAAGATTGTGAGTAGTAATTAAATAAAAAAAATATTACATACTTCCACAAACAACGGAATATGTACAGAATGCGGCTGGCAGACGCTTACAAAACACCGGTATTGCTAATTAAAAGAAATTCCTTCGCTATGCTTTTCTCCGGACAAAAAACACGAAACCGCCACGACGACTCCAAGGTGTGAGCAATGTCATAAGTGGCTAGTAGAACGACATTTTAATTGTAAGCGCCGCTGTGCACGACAGTACGATGGGAATTAAACACTCCGTACAACGGAATTACTGAACGCACGTATGGAAATTGTCTCGCGATGTAAACATTTCTTGTGACGCACTCACAAGAAACCTCTATTACTATGATGGCGGAAAAAACACGAGTTAGTTAATGTTATTATGGCTACACATAATATAGTAAATTACATCAGTATAAGATAAGACCTTTGGAAGAGCATTCAATGGTATGTAATAGGATGTGTGCGTAAGTTGCCGCGGTCAATAGCCCCACCAATTTTCTTATGGGTTCGTAACCAACATTTATTTTTTTGCTGTAATAACTAGAATAGGAAATAAAGAATTGTGAAATAGCAATTAGAAGTAATCAAAATGCATATTCTTAACAGTCCTCATAGGTAAAATGAAATATCTGAAATGATGGGACACCTGTTATAAGTTTACCTATTGTGCAAACAATTGGCAGGTCTATCGGTCCCTCCACGGGAACGTTTAAGGATGACATAGCTAGCAATACACAGAGAGGGACGGAATTCGCATAATTCCACGCACGAATCCAATGTTTGGAATTCGAAATATCGGCAGCGACACACGGTGCAAAGAACCGAGGTGTATCTATTGTAAATTTTACATTATGCATATTTCCTTTAACCGTTTTGCATTTATTTGGAACGCTTGATCCGAGTTACTCTTGTGCTTGTTTTCGAAAGCTGTTTAAAATTCTTCTAGATAGAAATATTTGCGTTTTACAGATTTTAGCAGATTTTAAAACTTCAAAGTTAATGTTAGTATCGCACTCTGGCACTAGAGCTTATTATGTTAGTAGCCCACCCGATAAGAAGAAGTATCGCACTTTACAGATATGTAAGTATCTTCTTATTTTCAAAACAGAAGAAGCAGTTTTAACAGCTACAAAGAATAGATAAGCTGGTGCTGAGGAATGCAACAAACTTAAATCTTTCATTAAAAAATCAGCAATAACAACTTTCAAAATAATTGGCACGGAACATTCCAATTGTGACACTTGATGTTTATTTGACAAATCGCAGAACGTCTCCGCGCACGCAACTTGTCAAATCGATTTTTATTGCGAAATATACCGATAATTGAATGTCGATAATCGATTTAATCGGCAATGCTGATTGGTGACTGTAATCAGCAACTGGCGCAGACGCACGCGTCTAAGCGCAGGTGGACACAAACGACCTCACTTTTCACACTCATTACCATACAGGGTTGCAACAAGTGATGGTCCCATTGAAACGGCGCAATAACGACTGTTTTAATTAAAATGTTAATTGCTTAATTTTTATTGAAATATCCTGTAACGAAGACTAATGTAATAGGGGAATATTTATTGATGCACTTGTAGGCCGCCACTCGTTTTTTTTTTAAATTACATTTCTCTATACGAGGACAAGAGATGCGAATGAGTGCTTGCGAGCCGTCAGTAGTTGTCGAACATCACTAATCTTCGGTATTGTGAATGCGTGTGATTCCAGCCAGTTCCTAAGAAAGTAAGGTGGATTTCTTTCAGTATTTCGCGCGAAACTGTATCAAATAATTACCGAAGTATTTTCAATTAAGTCATTAATGTAACTTACATTACTACGCGGTAGGTAACTGTTACTGTGGAGTCAATTATGTTTTTTTTTATTTAAGTATCCTCGACGCAATGTACGAGTTCAAACTAAGAACTTACGGGCTTATTATGCAAAAGTAACTAAACTATGCTCAAGTATTTTAAGTTGTAAAAGTAACAAAAAGTACAAGAGTTGACAACATGATGTAGGTTCGGACAATGACTGTTGATTTGTTAATAGGAAAATTGCAACAAGTTCTTTTTCTGATACTTTTGTTAGTAGAATAAAGTTATTTGAGGCCTCGTTTAATGCAACTGCATAAGTGCATAAACTTCATACTCCATTACGTGTCATTCGTTGGAATTAAATGTCTTTTTAAAAATGCATATATACATTCATTAATGCTGCATAAATTCTCAGTCATAAAACGCCGATATTCAAATAAGTCGATCACCACTTAGTATATGCAGTTTGTCGTAAGTAGCTAACACTTCTCGAGCCGTTTCGCATCGCTTCGGCGTTTAATTATTGTTGCCACCGCGTTTATTATTACGATTTCCTTATAAGGGGCAACGGCAATTTGTTTGATTACTTCCAATTGCCAGTTGATGTTTTAACCATTAAAAATTGTAAACGCAGCCGTGGATAGCAAGAAATTGCTATGATTGCCGACTCTGCTAGTGTTTATCGTACTTTCTTGCCAGCAGTCGACACGGAAATGGAAAAAATGGGCTTTCGATTCAGTGATTGTGGAGAATATGCGCTTTTTGCGATCCGATAAATGTGCAATAACGTTCTGCGTAGTAAAAAACGCGACTTAGATAATGATCGACTGTTAGACTGTGTGTTTTTACAAATGGACACTGTTACAGAGTTAGAAGAAAATATAACAAGGCGATTATAAGTTGTTGTCAGTACCTCTTTAATTGAATGCATATTACACTATAACTCATTAATTGAAAATTATCCAATGATTTCAAACAATTAACTTGCAAATTAATGGAAGATAGTTGTAAATTGCAGAGAAGGTGTGAATACGTGCTTTACTGAGTGCCTACCCAACTATCCGACATTTGTCGATTGTTGTCATAAGCGGACTTGCTAAAAGTACGACCCATTAGTAGGTATTAGTATTCGGTCGAGATGATCCAGATCCGTAGCCCACAGTCTAGATTCGTGCAATTTACGTTAATGTATACATTTCAAAAGACATTCCTCAGATTTCAATCATAATTGGCAAAATTAAGTAGTCTATGTGGGTACTTAATTACACCTCTGCATATACAGTAGAGAAATACAGGTGAGATGTTCTGATTATGCAAAAACGAAGTTACGTTTTCTAATGAAACTTATCATTACTAACAACACAAAACACATACAAGGATGTCATACACTTTCTGTTCTAAACACCAGGTACGACTGGCAGACTAACGACGGGCTGTAATATAATGTAATTACCGACATCTTCTCCTCATCTATCATTATCACAATAATCAACATGAACACGAGTTACAATACAACAAAGGCGTGAACATACAAGAGATTCGTAAATTGACTGATCCCTCCTTCCCTTAACATAAACAGGCAAATCCTTACTTAATTTCAGTCGCAGAATTCAATCAGAATGTAAAGCTTTGTGCCCCAGCGAGTAATGTTATAATGCGTTACATTATCCCCCCGGTGTATCCGACGCGGCGACACCGTGCCGAACCTTTAATTATTATCAACACATCATTTTCATGGCACTTTCTAAAATATTAGGGCTGTCACCGCCGCCTTCATCAAACACGTCAATTATTTTATTCATTATTCTTTTGCGTTAATCACTCCATTGTAACTTTACTATCGCAACATTAAATAACCATAAATCTTTGTTCTACGATAAAATTATTTTAATCTCCAGACCATGTCGGACTGATAAAGTTTTGTAATAATTTGCACGTCCAAGAGCTAAATAATGACTTGTAAATATAACATTGAGGATGAACTGCAGTCTAATAACTCTTTAAAAATACATTTACTTGAGACCTTTATCGCGAATCAGAGTCGTAACGCGGAATGAACAACCGTTTAGATTTAGCGCCTTAAGATAAACATCGGTGGCTAACCCTTTCGACGAGCACGTGGGCCGACACATCCCTTTCGCGCATTTCATATTCCTATTTCCATTCCGTTCAACCTTCGCAGGAGGATTATATTCTGCCTCCGATGTTTTCGTATCCTATTATTTCACAGGGTGAAAATGGGCCACCCGCCTCCTCACTCACTCATTCAAATAGTGACACCCCTCAGATACATGTGTGACGTGTACAGATTAGGTCCGCACCTGTGTGAGTGCACCTTCCCAGGACTGTTTTGTGTGTGTGCGTTTGTTTCATCAACTGTAAACCACTGTCAACGACTCGTCAAAATAATATTGGCTTAACGCCGGAGCCCGTACACAGATATGGTACGTGGAAACTTGATACACGCACGAATTTAATTAGAATGGCTTTAATATTATGGGTCATGGAAAATTATATAACAACATTATAATTTGTATGATAGATACCCATTGTTACCTTTCATATTACATCTTATCGTGAAAAAATAATTGATTTGGTAGGTACCCTATTAAGTGCAACAAAACCTTTTGCATGTCTGGAGTTTCATAAAAGTATAATTTGTAAAACTTTAATTACAAAAAGCTTTCTTAAAAGCACTCATTGTATTCATTTCACATATTTTTACTCGAACTCATTTCACAAAAATAATTTCAAATATCAAAATCATTTAAGATTCTCATCATACCTCTATACAGTTATACATAGATAGAAGAACCGTGAGCTCAGAATCTCAGATCAAACCCCTTGTGAGACCCATCCATCTTCCCACTAATTGTAAAATAATTAAAACTAACTAAGCATAGATGGGATACGGAACATAATAACGAGAAATGATACGAGTATACGAAGAACGAGGGTCGCGTGCTCAACAAAAAATGTGACTTGTTTATGGAATGGAAGTGCAATAAGCGCAAAACAAAGCAATGCTTATTTCAGCCATGAGAGCGTTTCGAATTGCAAATTTCGGGAAAAAAGCGAACAAACTACACTCAAAGTCAAATGCGGCAGTGCGCGATAAGCAAGTGCCGCTTATGCAAGATCACGAATGTAATTGCTCCCTTGTCTGGCACGACACTTCACGGCGGAACGAGACAAAATGTGCCTAATGCACACGAGCAAAAGAGATGGAAAGTGGCAGTATCAACAAAGCCGTAAGCGACAAAAATGATTGATTGCTAGCCGTCTTGCGCTGAGCTCTATTTAATCACTTTATTCCCTTTTCTCCGTTTGTGTTGGGATAATTTTGTATTTGTGTAATTTGTATACGAAATGAGGAGGCATACCTCCCGAGAAGACGGGGATTCATATCCGGCGCCTATCCGGAGCTTACACAAACCCGATTTTGATGTTATCACATGTCATGGTACCGTTTGTTTTGATTTATATTACAAAGCCAGATTAAGTTGAGATTAATCTTTGGGTTAATAACTTTGTGTTTAATTCGCATTTCACGTCATCACTGGGAAACACAAACACATTTGTTATGGTGGGAAAGATACTGTTGATTTCATCCCGTATTTTAACTTGACCCGTGTTTGACCCCTATAGTAATCTGTGTAGTCTATCATTAACAATACGGCTATATGCGTAAAAAAATAAAATCTCTTGAAAATGTCACGATGATACAGAACAATAAGACGAAGTCACAATTTTTTTTCTTCATACGAATTTATAAGCGTATTTAGTAAAACTTTCAATAAAGAACATTCGAAGAGAATAGAGGATACCTAGTTGTCCAGTGGGGCACTAGATGTTAATAAAAAAATACTAGAACTTACCGCTCATATGTCCGTTTTCATAAGGCGAGTACTCGCCGTTCTCCAGGCGGTGCTTCTTGAAGGGGTGTCCGGGGAACTGCGTGGCTGCGAGTGACAGGCCTACTCCTGACGCGCGCTTCGGTGGTCGGCCCGGTCTGGAGCTGCGGACATAGTAGCACGTTACTGCCGTTTAAGATGGTACACTTAGCCTATGAAGGACTGGAACGTACAACTATTATTATGCGTAAATACTCAAAAACATATTTGGTTTGTATAGCATTTCAAAGTTTTTCTGTCTCTGCATTAGGTTAGTGACAGTGATAGCATGAGATTTAAATGTTGATTTATTTTCATGTTTGAGTATTTGGGCTTTTCGTCATTTAAAGAAAACAGAAGTCTAAAGCTTACACTGTGTCAGAATTTGTGACACAAATGTTTCATTTCGTGAACATTTCATTGTTCTGTTTACATTCAACTGTTTTTTTTTTGCGATGTCGCTGTCGCGACACTTTTCTCTTGTTACAAAAATGACACACACCAGTTTACAAACAGATATTCGCTGTAGACACTGAGTGTACGGTGTATAGGTTATCTTAAGATTTAATTACTTATCCAAACCTACTTATTAGTAACACAAAACTAATTATGAGCAATTTATTACGATAGGATGTGTTTTTTAACAGGTAGGTGCCTATCTCGATGAACCAATTTAGACATCACTATTTGCACGGTAAATGCTGATCACGCGCACACTCACTTTCAGGCCATGGTGTGAATAAAATATCACTAAATTATGTTACAACTTCACGAAGAAATAGTATAATTAATTATTAATAGAAGTATAGCGCTAAAATTAGCTAATAACACCTAATTGTATAATACTTGAGTAATTACAGTTATGATTTACTTAACGAGCGAATTAAGTTTGTCAAGTGCAACAACACAAATCACTCGTTTTATTAAAGCAATAAAGAAACAGACGTGTAAAAAAAATTATAACGCTAATTGATAAAACCGATTCATTAAAAAAGCGAACATAAAAATCAAGTAAAAAATCGATCAATGCGCTTTTACACATAATTCATTAATTAACATTCAGTACTCATAGTGAATTCTCATAACAGCAACGAGAGAACAATAACTGAAATAGTCATTAATTAAATTCAATTAAAAGTGAGCAACGGCAGCTTCTCATGCGGTATCTTTACACTTATCAGATAAATCAACTCCGGTGGGGGTGGCAGCAGATTTATTTTTATTTATTTCACTCCCCTAAGATTTAATACCGCAACACGTCGTACCCACAGTTTCCACAATTTCACGCTTATTGTTTTCCCATCCGTGATTTATGTCCACGTAATAGACAACAGTATTTCTTGGACGCAATAAAGTTTGTCACCTAAATCTTTGCCCTTAAGCCTATTGCGTACTTGCAGACCTAAAACTTTGTTTACCTTTATTGGTAGAGTTAGGTACTATCAGTTTGCGGAGACAATGAATAGCTGCTACTGAGTCATTCAGAAAGTACGTAATGGATACTACTAAAATAGTTCTCAACCGATGTCTACGACCTTCGAAGTCTAAGTGAATTTATTAATGAATTGAAGCGAACGACCTACTGGACTTAAGAATTAAGTTTTCTGTTCATTGTCAAAATCTGGGTCCATTCCCTTCGTTTATAATAACACTATATAAAACGATTTTGATTCTAAGAACGATACTAGAACTAAAACATACTAATGTATTTGCAGTCGAAATCCAAACCTTAAAATCAACCGTTATTCAAAACTAGCGGTTTCCTCGGATTTCGCTTGCGTCCTGAGAGAACTACTTCGCTCATCCGGGTAAAAACTGTCTTACGTCTATCCCCAGGGCTCAATCTATCTTCATACCAAATTTTATATAATTCGGTTTAACTGTTTTGCCGTGAAATCGTAACAGACAGACAGAGTTACTTTCAGATTCATAACGTTAGTAAGAATGTGTACTAGGTGTTTTAAATGAACATTGCAATAAAACAAAAAGTTGACCTCAATAAAAATTACATATTTGAGACAAGAACTGGGTCAAATGTCATCATTTAACAAACAACCAGTCACTTAAGAGAGTGTTCTTTGACTCAAAAGCGAAAAAGCTTTAGCTGCATTAGAAATGTACCAGAGACGAGTGAGGGGGTCTGTATACCAGGAAATGCAAGGTAGATAGTATAAATGCTGTAATTTGAAAGGCGAGGAACTCATAAAGGTTACAGGCTACCACAAGTTAATGAATATAGAAAATGCAATCAGAACCAAACGAATACTATATAATTGGTATACCTAAAACAAATAGACCCGTCATACAACAATTTTAATTGCTATGCTACACCATTTCAAATAAATATATGGACAGTAGCCGCTAGTTGCAAGTCCGAACTAATTGGCGGCGCGAAGTAAGATCAATTACACTGGTACCAGCTAATCCGCGCTATATGACAACTCCCACATCAGAGGCGTCGGCCAAGTTCGGCAATTATCGGGGGAGCGATGCTGTTATCATAGTATCGGCTTACGCAGAAACTGAGTCTCGCCTATTTATTTTTATGTCAGCAACCGTCATTATGAGACACTCCATTAGCTTGGATTGCGGTGAGACTCGTTTTCGGTTACGCTTTAGGGTGCGATTGTATGGTGTGACAGTTTTTTCTTCTTCGTTGCCGCACTCAGATAAAGGGTTTGTTATTTTGATGACCAATTCTATTTACCAAAAATAACGGATCACGGTAATAACACAAAAAACGAAGAACAAATTCTGTTTTTCTGTCATCTCCGAAACATTTGACTATCGTCGATGAACAATTATAAAGTATAAATAGATCGAATGAACTTCAAAAGGCCGCACATAAAAATTGATTTTATTTTGGGTGCAGGCGAGTACAGTCGGGAGCAAAAAAAGCTAAACACAATCGCGCCCGCGACGAAATCGAATATTGAAAGTGTCGAGGGACAGAGATAAGGAGAGCACGTGCCGCTCCCTTGCCGCCACTTAGGCCATACCCGTAATCTGAATACCGCAAAGCTCACTGCGATAAACTGCCATTAAAAAGCGTTCGATTTATTACCGAACGATTTCCGAACGATTTATACGGGTGTGCGAAGTCGAGAGAGTATCATAAACCAGAGGGTCCTAGAGGGTAGAAACTTACTCAATACTTAGTATCTACGAAAAGTAATGGAGTAATGAGATAAACACGAGTATAATAGCGATACAAGTCACACGACAAGCCCAGAACTTTAGAAAAAGCGTATCTACCTATCTGCATTAGGTAGGTTAAATTGATTTTGATTAAGCATTTTTTTATATCCTGTGCATTCAATAATGAATCAATGACATTTAACAAAGCAGTTAGCTTCTACGTCCAGCAATATTTGTCTAATATTACAATCGTAATTCCGTCGAAATATTTTTAATATCAAACACGATTCCATTCTGCACATCGTACTCTTTCCTCCGACCAACCCTAGTGAAACTAACACCACGTATAGTTTTGCTTTTTGTATATTTGCTTGGCAATATTCATCACTCACCGCCCGTGTCACTGATCAAATAGCACCCACAAAGGAGTCCCCAGATATTTCTGACAGATATACCCTTGATAGATAGTTTCACAAACATTACTACACAAATCCTGATCGACGGATACTGTAGAGATAAATTGAAAAACTGCAGTACATTACAAAGAAGTTAGATACAATTCCTAGCGAACGTGACTTTGAAATGAAAGGATACACCGTCCAAACTCTTCGAAAGTAACTTCAATCTTCCCGACTTCATAAAAAACTGGGATCTTAAACACATGAAGCTACTAAGTATACAAACAGTATCAACGCCATCGGCTCACTATGAATAGACTCGGTACTCTTTGTTATTATATTTGTATTACTATTCTCAACTCTTAGTGGACGTGTTCACACTCACCAATAATTACTGACACTAAATCATAACATTCACGTGGCGTAAACATCCTTCCTACTACAAGGTAGTGTTAAAAAGTGTAAAGTCCAAAAACAGCTCGCTGACAGCGTATTGTAAGCTAATAGTCATAATCTGTATATTTTATGTTTTTGTTACCGGAGCGTCCGATTATTTACACGTTACAGCACTACAACCCGTATGGGAATGTTTACATATTAAATTAAAAACTCTTTTAAGTTTTGTTGGTCCAAATTTATCCTTTTCCCGAAGGACTTGTCATTAGGAGAGATTGTATCTTATTGCTATCAACTTAAGTGTTACTTTTATACGATACCTTTGTGGATACTTAACGCTTCTTATTCAATGTCACTGTTGTCTTATTTGCATCGACTTTGTCGTTTTAGTGCTATTGGATTAGTAGCCTTATAATAAGATTGTAAGGTAGCTTTATTTACACTGAATAGGTATATTTATTTGTGTAAGTTAATTAATTGAGTTTCTCAACTATTAGAAAATAAGTAGTTAAATATTAAAGTGTTTCAGTAAATTCGTGTAAAAAATATTTTGGTCTTAGTCTACATACATTCAACTCTATAAACTGCTAAATTGATATTACTCAAATTGATTTTTAATAGTGTGAAGTGTACTCAGTTTCAAGTTCGAATAGTCAATCCTATTCGCCTATCTTTCAAGGGACTATCGGGTAAGGAACATATCTGAACACATGAATTACTTTTCACCCAGTTTGATGCATTATTTCCTTTTCAAGTTAATATCTCGGAAACACCATATCTGGGTATTACACCAAACAATGAGGCTCTGTCTTAAAAATGGCCCAAGAATCGGTATACAACGTAAAACAAACGTACGCAATCTTATCTACAGTAAACTCAAACGCAGTAGCAGTTTGTCTTGGGTTCAGTGCAAACATGATAAATGATTTCGGTTCAAAAAATCGTTGCTCTATTTTTTCCTAAACGAGTTCCGGTCGGAGCGAGATGTAATCTCTCCTTGAATAGAAACACCTATTCACCTTGAGAAGTACCTGAGGAAGAAGAGAGGTCCGAATTATTGATAACGTCTGATAACTAATTTATTTCCACTACAGTAAAAGTATTTAGAGTTATTCTAATGAACACAACGGAACAAGAAACTATAAAATTCGATAATATTGTCCAAACGACGATAAACTTTCATCATTAAAAACAATGTTTTAATAAAACCAAAAGAAAAAATGTAATTGAAGCCAAAAATTAGAGGGCACTAAGACAGTAACAATAAAAAGTGAAAGCAAAGCCGCGTTTAATTGTGTCGTAAAAATAAAAATTAAATAAAAAATGCTTTGGGGTGGAAAAGTTTTGCGACCGTAATTTCTGTTCTACAATTATATCATGTTCTGTTGCAGCAAGATGTTCTCCTAATGTTACCTGTCCCAGGGGCGAGGGATGCTTTTTAATTTATTAAAACTTAGTTTCTTATTTCGTGGAAGTAACTTAATACATTTTAATACAAAGAATACCTAAGCATTCAAGCATCAGCACACTGAACTGGAAATATGTGTTAATTTATATTTAACCATTACAAAGCGATATTTAAACTGAATCATACATTATATTTAGTTTATGTAATTATATTTGAAAAAAATAATCAAATCTACAAATTAAAATTAACCTTGGTGTTAAACGCATACAGCCGTTAAGAGCAAATTAGTGTGTATGTATTTGCATCTAAAATAAAAATGATTGCCAGTTTTGAACAACTATTAAAAGTAGGTACGTTTTCTTTAGATTCAGATAAATAATATCAAATCATCGGAGGAGGGGATTAACCTCCATGAGTCTATAGAGTAACAGCTCGTTTTAATAACACTGTTCTATCTGACAGTACAATCATAAGTTAATGTAGCAAGTCACCGCAACAGTCAGGTAGCTGCTACGTTTCAATTTCTTCGAGGCATTTTATTTACAAAACTAATTACGTTTGTCTGATAGGGTATTAAACAGCTCCCGGTGCTTCACTTGATTTGTTGACAGTTAATAAAGACATTCCAAACGTATTTTAGATCTTAGTCTATTCCGTCTGCGATGTGATCGCTCCCTGATGAAGTTATTACCGTGTCTATTATTTGTTTCTTTTTTTCGCATTCGACTGTACTATTTTGTTAATCATCTTCTATATAAAATGTCTTATTAGCGATAGAATTAGATACATAAAAATATTAACTGGGTCGGACACGTTTTTTTATTGTTACTTTTTTTAATTTTATTACTGTTGGCACGAACATCATTGTCGGCACGCCACGTGGTCCGGATAATTGAAATGTCCAAACACTAAATTTATAGTTTGTACAACGTCACTATTTCTTTTTTATTACTCCTATCGATGTTGCTCCCATTGATCTAACATTATTATATTGGACACAACACATCTACCGCCGGATCCGTTGCCTTTGTGACCAGAACATGTGTTTTTTTAATTACTCTCTAATAAATTTATAAAATCGTGATGTATTTTTATATAAATGACACGGAGAATTTTCTAATATTCAGAATTAATAATAGACTACACTTGTGATATAAGAAAATATTGTGCAACTCAATAGAAATAATAATAATCCAACTTCAGAAACAAATGTTCTAGCAAGAGAACATTAAAATCTTAAATATTAATTGTAATAAGAGCGGCGGAGTCCCCAACATCCCTTTCTGCGAATGCTGGGGCAACATAATCAGCCCCCAAGGGACAACCTCTTGTAATTAGCGGCTGTTCATTTCTTAATTTCAATATTTAATTACAAAGGAAACTCGATGACTGCTCCGTATAGAAAGAGACGTCATCTTCAGAAAGTCTTTCGAATCGGTTTTGTTTCTAATTCGCTTTGGAGTATCGTTTGATATGGCTTCTTTATTGTTTCTTTGGCTGCTGTATCAAAGGATGCTCGAGTTTAATTACTAATCTGGACAGATCATAGTTCTTTGTGAAGTATTCTTCTTTTTAATTGATTTTATTGAAGCGACTTTGATAAAAGTGTAGATTTAATAACGGTAGCTTATTATGTTTATTTTATTTTAGATGTTTCTAAGATGTTCGTAAATCTTCTATACATATAAATGCTTTGTCCTGAATGACTGACGGGTGTGATTTCTTTGTATGACGTAGGCACACGATAAGAAAGGATTTTTCTAAATTCATCCCCTGGGGGGATTAAAAAGGGGGGCAAAGTTTATATAAAAGTCTGTAATTTTTAATTTGAATTCGTATAGCCCACGCGGGCGAAGCCACTGGTGGAAAGTCAGTGTTTAATAAAACTTAAGATCATAATATGATAGATAAGATATATAGAATTAATTTAACTTTATCTTGAACACTGAACAGCCAGCCATCTTACAATTTCCCTTTGTGGTCTCCTATTGTAAGAAGTAATAGCTCCCGACATACTGTCGTTTTATTTCATTTCCCAAGCCGCTATGAAATGCTCTTCTACTATTAGGAATCTATTTAATTTCGTGCCTGAAAAGTCTGGTTATTTGGATAACTTGTATTAAGCTCTAGAGTTCGAAGTCGCATATTTTATTAATAAAAAACTGACATTAGCAGGGTTGTTGTTATATCTTCTGTATGTTATGTCTACAATGCGTTGGTAGCAATTTTTGGCAGAGTGTAAAAATTGTTGATAAATTTTTCCCTTTGTGGTATTTTTCATTGGGCACTTTTCAATTGATTCGGCATCAGTCGAGATGCGTGCGTTTGGCACGTTTTGTTATGAATCGTTGACGGCTGTTGGTTTGGACGTGTCCATTCACGCTCGCCCTGTATTGGTGGATTGTTTTGTTGCGTAAAATTATACAATTTCTGGCCGGGTGACCACGGCGCGCGGCCGGCCAACACCACTGTCACGCCCTCCGCCATTCGTTTGAAAATGAAAAATCTATTATTATGAGCTTCACAAAAGGTAAAACTACGAATATTTACTTTTGAAAATGTTTTAATGAAAAGCAGTGGTCATATAATAATTGTATAATCTAGTATGATGTAAATAAAATAAAAAAATATATATTTGGAAACATACTTTTAAACACTCTATGACTAATTGATTTACGTAGTTTTTGCTGCTGGCGCCAGAAGTTGTTAATTTGCCAAAATGTTTTCTTAAATTAAAATTTTGGGTCTAAATCGAATGGCCTATTTTGTTATATTTTTTTGATATTTAATAGTTTTCTATTTATATTGACACGCTTCATCAAGAATAATCGAAAAGTTTTGCTACCGTTCCCGACGTTTGTAGTGTTTTTTTCTCTCCAAACGGTCTTTTGTAACTATACAAAAAAAATGTTGCGAGCTACCTGGCCATCAACAGACACAGTTAGTCGGTTCCTAAATTAATTTCCTCTAATTCTGGCGACTGATACTGTCGAGTCATATAGGTCGCATGCATGCCATCGGCGGCTTTTAGCTCTACAAAGAATTTCGTTTAAAAAAAGTACTAGAGCTTGTTTTTCATCGGCCACCATTAGAGAGACACTTGAAAGATAGATGCAGTCGTATTTAAAATGCGTTCGGAAACACATAAATATACTTAGACGCTATTTAATCTAGAAATTCAAACGTGTTTTAAATATAATACGTGTGTTTTGTTTAATTTATTTTTATATTTCCTTTTTAAAGGTGCTTACGACAATTTTTATGTATTCTGACAAATAATGTGTTTAAAAATGTTTACATGTTACATCATTGTAGCGTTTCTCTCTTTATTCTTCACTTTAACGTCCGCTGTTCATTATAAAGTTCAACTTCTTATTTTCAATGAAAAATTAAAATAATCAAAACATACAAGCAGATTTGAAACAGAATAGAGTCCCGGACGTGTGATCGTTCAGTGTCGAACAAAAATAAACGTTATGATTTGTTAAACAGGTTATTAGAAAAACATCGGCGCTGTCGACAGGGAGTTTGGAAATAAACTATTAAAAAACGGTCAAGTGAGAGCTGGCTCTTCTGTAAATAGTGTTCAGTACTGTAACATGAGTCATTGTTTTCCTACGTTAAACTTTTTTATTGTTACGGAATGTACAGATTTATCAGCAGCGCACACTGCGCCACTTACATACGAAACAGATGTAAACTTCATAACTAACTGTCTAATTGGTAAATGTAGCAGAACACAACGGTAGCGAGATTATTTAGTATCCACCGACCACTTTGATATCATTCCACACACAGCGCGCACAAAGGAAATAGACAAATACTCGAAGATAAAAGTTTTACGAATCTCAAAACAAAAGTGGGATTTTAAAGATAAACAGAAGTTAATCATAAATCATGAACGTAATAGTTACATTCTGACGCAGCGTAAGTACATCTGAAAAATCTTTTGTTTGATCAGACTCAAACATCTGGATGTTGAACAGAAGTTCATAATAAAATATGATGAAAAAATATGTTAAGTCCTTTTGTATCGACCGCTTCTGTCTATTTTTGTTCGACTAGGAATCTCGATACTTTACAATATTGTTACTAATTTAAGAAATATTTTGTGAAATAATTAAAAAAAAGGTTAAACTGAAGTTACAAAGTAGTCCTTTATAAGAGCAATGATTACATTTTATCAGACAGTGCATAATAAATGAGAAGCTATTGAAGTTTAATCTTTATCGTTTGATCATCGCCAATCAATGGATAAAATAAAAAATGGTTAAAACATGCAACATCCACCCTTCGGCACTGTAGTAATACGCTAATTGCATTTGTTATATTCAGTATAAAGGAATACAATTAGTGTCCATGAATAATGGCGGCGTCACGAGTCGAGTCAACATTTCACTAAATGTCAAACGTCTACGCCACATTGATATCTGATACCGGTTTAAGTTATTAGACTTTAAAGTTTTTTTTTGTACTGGAACTTTTTGCAACATTTTAACCATTGAGTGGTTAATATATCACATTATATCCGATACAAAGAGTGTGTCAAAGAGAAGCCTTGTATTCTATAAACTTACGTATTACGGATGTTATATTGATATTTTACATTTATTGCATACGTTATTAATGATACCTGAACGTTTCACATTGTTGAAGTAAGCTTTATCTATACATCACTGACTGTATACTCGAATGATCATCAATTTATTTTCTGCTAGGCAATTCGTCTAGCGTGCCCTTTAATGTGTTCTAAGCATGAAGTCATTATTGAATTAATGTAGAATGTAACCCATCCGTATCCACCAATATTAGCATTATTTAACTACGGACGTAGACAAGACGAAACCCAATTATAATGGAACTCACAAGCTATAACCGTAGACCATTATGCCAATTAACTACTGTAATGTACGTATTACTTGGCCATAGTATTGTGTTCCGTTTCGAATTCACTTGTACTTGCTTACAATGTATTTTTATGAGCTTGTCAACCTTTTATTGGTCGAATGTAAAAATTATTTACATTGTTAGTCACGTAAAGCTTTACTTTAATTTTTTTTAAATAGTTTAATAGATAGCTCAGAAGAAATAAAATTACCAAAGGTTTCAAACTGAAATCTTAACAATCAAGTATCAAAATCGTTTGGTTGATCATCGAATTGCAGCCGAAACGTACAGCAGTGGTTCATAGTAACTCGGTGAGATTTGTTTTGATAATACATCATAAAACTATTAAATATTGGATCGCTGAGTGAGACTACCCGCTACTGTTTCCACGTTATTCTCCAAGTGATAAACGGTAGCGACTACACGTGTTTTGTATAAAAATGTTTGACATACAAAAAATAATATCCAATGGAATGTTAAGCGTTACTAAATAACTTTCAATTTGTTTATACAACGGGGGGATAAGAATAGGAAGGAGATGTTTCAAAAGGGTTTGTTGATCGTCGAAGTGTATAACTTGGACCATATAGAACACTGATCATGGCGTAATCGGTTTGTTATTTCAGCGTTTAGACGATGTTTAAACCTTGTTTTGTTTTGTCAGAAGCATGTGGGAATCATTGTATTGTGTTCTACATCCGGGTTATGATTGGTTCATTCGATTTTTACTTTTAGATTGATTGGTCATTTCATATATCTTCTGTTTTTTATCAATTTCACACTTTGTAGGTGAGAAAAAGCGTCTTTGTAAAATGTATAAGCATTCTTATTAATATTTTAGAATTTCAAGTAGGTACTGGAATTCGAAATAAAATATATTCGATTTTGGAAAATTATGCCCCAATAAAAGGAATTGCAGATTGAAACTTGATACTATCGTTTGCGTATTGGGGACGGACCATACATTATTGGACTCCATCGGGAATCGTAAATGCGACAGTTACATTTCGTCAGTCAAAATGACCAATATTTTATAATATATTTATTTACTAGACTATAATAAAGAAGAATTTGTTTAAAGCAACTTATACATATCTTCAAAGTAGAGTCGACAAAAAAAATCATAATTGTGCTAGGAAAAATTTCAATCAAGGAAATTGAACCTACTATGATTATGCTATTTTGCGAGCGGTACTTTAATAGGTACTATTCTCTCTTATAAATATATAATTTATATTAGATATCTTATAAATATTATTCTCATTTTAAAACCTCAATTCAACCTCGGCAACTTAAAAAGTTATGGTAATATATATAAAAAAAAACATTATAAGTTAATCAATAGAACATTGATTTTCTTTTTATATCCTATTTAATTAGGTCAAATTATAAATATCGTTGACTCATAGAAGTGTTAAATCACCATAACTATGTGCTTCTGTATTTTCAATAGGTAGTCATGGAGCGGTTTATCTGTTGACGTGTGTCACCCAGTTCAACTACCTACTGACTTCCGTTCCCATCTCGCGGCTTATCTAACACAAATATGACAAATTAAACGAATCTTAAGAAGGGTCCCACTGGTTACACTCCACAATGAGGTATTTAAACAAAGATTTAAAGTTGTAACTTTGAATATCAAACAAAAGTTCTTATGCTTGCCGCGGACAGCGTTTAAATGAATGAATGAACAACAAATAAATCATTCATTACCACCTAAAGACATCTTAACTACGAGGCAAATTAAATTGTAATTGAAATCAATTTAATTCACATACAACACAATTTTATATTAGGTACCTACCTATCTACACTTTTAGTTTATTTCAAGACAGATATTGGTATTTCAGGCAGTTCAGTCAATTGAGTAACTATCAATAAAAATCGTTAAAATTTTTTACTAAATTTAAAACATATCTAGGCTGAAAATAGCGTTGGATATCTATGATATCCAAATTTAAAAATAGAACAAAGCACGGCCATCTTTAATAGGCAGAGCTGTCACTTTGGAGGAACAAGTTAATAGACGTAATCAATTTGCTCGAAACCGAGTATGAGAACAAAAAAACACATAATATTAAAGCTGGCCGGTCACGCGAAGAGAGCTGTCAAAATTTAACTTCTCACTTGATAAGGTTCAACTTTAACTGTAGCTCGGTACTTTTCTTTTCAAATCGGCATGGCTTTTTTATTACATGAATAAAAAATTAACTGAATTTTTAAAATTTATTTTTATTATTCAGTTAATTTTACAAAAACCTTCCTTGAAAACTATGCATTTGAAGAACGAAAACCCCTACAAATTCGGATCGGTAGTTTTTGAGAAAATCGCGGACATACAAACACTTACATACGGGTCAAATACAGAACCACCTTTTTTGAAGTCGGTTAAAAAACAAAGACTACCTACCCGTGCAAAGCTGGGGCGAGCCACAAGTTTAGTTAATAAAGTATATTTTATTTGTCATGTGCAAAGCTACAATTAAGAAATTTGCACCCGGTTTCGTGCGTCCTTATTTAGGAGCGGCTATGCTATTTCATAATGAAATGAATAAATGCAGGTAATTCAATTAAGCCTCATTACAACCGGCACTTTTTTCAATTTGTAGGGCGCCAATTGCAGTGGCTGTATGCGTGTCATTGGGTGCATTTCAATCTATTAACATTAATAGGTGCTTGTTTGAAAAAATATTATGTTACAATTAAGTGAAACATGAAAACTTGGCGTAACAATAAAAAAGCTACTAATATTATAAATGCGTGTAACGATGTATGTATGTTTAATCCTCTTTCATGCAAAAACGACTGTATGGATTTTGATGAAATTTGGTACGCACATAGTTTGTAACCTGGATTAGCACATGGTATACTTTATATCCGGATGCGTGAAGTTTTTCCCTCAGAATGCGAGTGAAACCCCGGGAAACAGCTAGTATATGTATATAACTCAGTTTCCCCAAGAGTAATTTTTTCGTCTCTTAATTATTAAGGCTCTTTAAGCATTTTGTAGCGATAATTGTTTTTATTTTAAAAAAGTGCACTAATATAAATTGATGATGGCTAACTAACAAATACCCACCTAGACAAACTAATGAACTTATTATAGTTATTATTTGTATTATGAATAGGTACCTACGCGAAATAATTGCCCTTAGTACTGTTAATGAACACTGAAAGGCTTTAATAAGGTTGTAATTGTTGATATTATAACAAAAACTATTGCAAAGCGTGCTTCACAATGTTAACTGAATGTATAAAAAGCGTATCTTGCATTGCAGTACCTCTTATGGACATAACACCTAGTTAGTGGCTTAATAATACTTTACTTTTGTACACATTTAGATCAGAAATGTACATCATTAGCAATAAGTGTCCCCTTACACTAATCAGACAATTTATCAAAGTTGAATGTTAATCAATAATTAATCTATCCTCATATGTAAAATATCTGAAATATTTACACCCAAAAATTGAGGCTATAGATGAAACGGAAGTACCTACTTTCATTCAAGATCTGTCAAAATGGAGGATAAAATTTTGACGGCACGTTTGGCGTAGTGGCTGCGTTGCGTATCGCGGATTCGATTCCCGCACGGGACAACTAAAATTGTTCCGGGTCTGTGTGTTTGTGCATGTGTAATGTATGTTTGTAAACGCACCCACGAAAAATAAATGTTTTTTGTCTTAATATTTATGATAAATGTTTATTGTGTTTATGTATTGATAGCATAACAAATACTCAAAGTATGATATCTATTATTTTTTGTGATATTCGGAAGAGTATTAATGATAAAAAGTTTGGTGTAATAATATGACAAGAACTTTTCGGGAAGATAACAGTAGAAATAAATTGTATTAATTATTATCTATATATCAGTGGTAGGATTAATAGCTCATCTTGTTATCAATAGCTAGATCTCATTCGCCAATTAGTGAAACAAAACTGGATATAATTACATTCGAGACGTAATTACAAATACACGAGGTACATAATCAACATGTTTCACAAATACAATAGTGAACCAAATATGAAGTCCTACTATGAAGAGTTTTTGCCATCAAAGTTCGAGTATTCAAAAAAAAAATCTAAATATTTATTTCAATTAGACCATTTACAGGCTCATTGAATTGTCAAATAATTACGAGTCAGTCCGTTAGTCAAAAAAAAAAAGAAAAATTGAAGCTATTTGCCCGTTCAAAAGCTTAGATTCCTATAGAGAAGAACGGGCAAGAAACTCCGTATGAGTGTTAGTCTGTGGTATGAGAGTGAGACATAGCATAGCTATACATCTAAGTAATATTTTATTACGAAAGTTGATTAATTATTTTAATTTAATTACCTCAATGTATTGTAGAAGGTACTAAACATATGTTTCCTTACCTTGCCATACCAATATCAATATTAATAATTTGAAAGTTTTACAGGTCCTGTGACAATAAGCTCGCATTTGTTTTACCACCGTTGTGCATCCTAATCTTAACTAATATTATAAAAACGAAAGTGAGTATTTTTGTTTGTTATGCTTTTTCGGTAAGATGGCTGAACCGATTTGGATGAAATATAGCACGGAGATAGAGGGGCCATTGACACGGTTATAGGCTCTTTTTATCCGCGTAGACTCGGGCGAAACCGCGCGAAACAACTAGTAAAGTATAAATAAATAGTACCATCTCTTTTTCGATACGAAAGATTTGACACTACTAATACGGTCGCAGGGAGGGAATCAGTGCTAATTGTCCAAAGATACGTTAATAAGTAATTTGAGAGCGCCCCAACGGTCGCGTGCCGCGGTCTGCGGTCGGACAACCCGCGGGCTGGTATAGTTACCCATGCAATACTTACCTTTATTGGGTAACACATATCTTTGTTACAGTTACGTTTATGGAAATGTTACAGTAATTGTAGCTATTGTCAAATTACGAAAGAAATAGCTTAAAAAATTATTTACGATGAGAATCCTTTATAATTAATAACGTTTGAATTGTGATTTTGAGTTAAATGAAATCTTATTTAGTAGGTTAGGTACTTAGTAAAAAATATAGAATTTTATTTTATACAGAAAACTACGATAGCTACAATAACTAAAACACCACGAAACGTTAAACCCGCGTTTCAAGCAAAAAACTACCCATGATAATTAGATGATAATTTAAAAACAAACCTAGGCTAGCAAGTTCAAAACTTTGTCAATAAACCTCCCTTCGTCACAAACAAATGAACATTGAAAATCACTATTTACAATCACATTACGGAACGCACTCTTTCATATTGCTACTACAAATCAAAACGCACCCCTTTAATTAAACTGCCGGCACTAAGTCAACTTTAACTATAGGTAAAACTAGCCCTTGAATAAAAGCACACGTGTAATTTACTTCAGCAATTGTCCAGCCTGTTTGTCGGAGGGTGAACAAGTTGCTATTCAAAATAAGTTATAAATATTAGGAATTATGTTGTAAGTATAACAATACCTATAGTTAGCAAGTAAGCTAATCTGGTAGGCTGACGTCATAATCAGATATTTTTGGGCATGTTGTCTGTAAGTAATGTCGACTAAAAAGGCTTCTTCACACGTACATTAGTTTTAAAAGTAAATTGTTTACATTCGAATTATTTCTTTTAATAAAAAATTTTTTTCTGCGATTTGTTTAATCTTCCAATGTAATATTGCCAATCCCGTTCTGAATCACATCAAATCAACCACCCAAAACTCACTACATCACCTACCGGCAACTACCGTATCGAATGAAATAATAATCGAACCTACGCGACGTCCATTCAATTATCCCTGAAAATTGAGGCTCATTAAAATAATAAAACAGCCGGCGGCAGAATCAAATTGAATGATAACAAAAGCTCGTGTTAATTCGAGGCGACACACCGTTTTGCTCATGTACCCTATACCTACCCACCCACCTGACTACATTAAGAGCTAATAATCGTGCAAACAAATATCTCATATCACCATTTAAACAATTAAACATACACACACACAGAAATTGAAATGTAAATTGGATAAAATTATTATAGTATCCCGTTTTGCAATTAACTTAAAGTCAACGAAACACGAGCATCAATTTAAATAATTGAAAGAGAGAATCAATAAAATCATCAGGCTGTTCCATAATCATCCGCAATATCAGTCATTCACACGACAGTACGATAAAGGCCAGTCCACATGAGCGGAAGCCCTTGTTTGCACAATAATAGCGTCCGTGTGTCAGCTTCTCAATGCAACCCCAAATGCAATTGTGTACATACGTGCGAGGATTGAGTTACAGTGAATGCGATGGAAACATTTGCATCTAGCGCCCGCACTCCGGTGTGGAGAGAACCTCGTTAATATAATTATTTGTACAGGTAACATTATTACATCTATGTCAAACGTAATCGATGTATCGAGTATGTGTTATCTTGTATGAAATTTTCTATTTCATTAAATGCGTGTAATTATTCTTTCAGTTCTCAATAACTCGACACCTTCTAAAATTGTTTTAAGCAAAAGTTATTTATTATGCAGCTTCTAATAGGTAGAATGAACACGCTCTATCCGCTTTGCAGGAGTGCTTTTAATTCACGAAGCAATTTTTTATTGACTTTGCTAAACGCCCTTTCCATATTATCGATAAGCTCGCTGCCACTATCGCAATTACAGTAACTATAAATGACAATTGCCAGCCAATAGCATACGTACGAGAGCCGAACGTCCCCCTATTTGGTGATCACTTGGCGGCACTGCCTGGTCATCCCGCAAATTGCTCTTTCCCAACAAAATTGTCAATAAAACTCATCTGATTCGCAGTTAAACAAGCGAGCGACATTATTAATTTATGCGTTGTAATATGGCGCAAACGTTGGCGTTATCCCGTGTAAATTATTAATAGTGCTGGGGTAAAAATTAAGCTTAAACCGAATGGGTAGTTTCGGCCATAACGCTCGTTTTATGTTTCCATGTGCAGATTAATATGTTGTTATATCCTGTGACGAGTCAAGCGAATCGGTTTTATTGGCAATCGAATTCGTGCGATGTTGTCATATATCGATTATATCAACGACAGAATTGTCAATGTGTATGTGTCGATTGGTTAAAGTACAATTCGTTTTATTTTTAGAACTGAGGATTCCAGTCGATGTAAGTGTAGCTGTGTGACCCGGAAATCTACATTGGAACTTGTAACATCAAACAAATGCTCACCTCGCGGAGATGAAACACAAAAGTGAATAGCTCCCTTGCGATTCACCTCTGTTGTCTTAAGAGAAAGCGATTACACAAATCTGAAGAAGCTATTAATCCGGCTCGCTGCCCCCGAATGGCATCACGGTTTGTTTAATAAAATCGCGAATTTACATATCAAAACCTACAAAGGGGCATAATTGGACCCGATGACTTAGAAAACGTAGTGGGTGAGGCGGGCGTGCCACCCCTTACAACAAACAAAGGAATTATACCCGCCTCAAGAAACTTTTAGCAATGGAAAGCTCCTTAACAAACAGACGCGTGTGTATCTAATGAAATTCCTATGGTTGCATAACATACTCGCGTGAGCGCTGAGCGTTATTAGCGGAATTATTTCTCCGGGTAAAATCTTTGAAGGCGGTTGCTCTTTCGGAAAAGTTGTTAAGAAAATGGGTTGAGATCTTTTCGGGATTTCATTAGTTTCTAACTATGCGGTGTGCTACGCGAGGCATCTAATTTATTAGGTAGGCGTAGCCGAGGGAACGAATGGGCAGCGAGCATTTGAAAATGGAACGGAATTGCCGAATCACGCCGCTTTGAGTGGAAGCCGCCACGACACGATTCGTTAAGAGACAAATGTTTGAATTCAATTCCAACAGTTTTTTCGTCAGTAATTAGTAACGGTATATTTAGTCCGCATTCGGTGTAGGATTGCACGGTAGCCGTGTTTTTTCTATAATTAATTTTTGTTGTTAATTTAGAGCGTCCCCATCGCCGAGATTACCCGATTTACTTGACTATTGCGAATAATTGGATGACTTTTTCGTTGATTTGATTATTTCCTATACTCGATATACCGCATCAGTCAGCACAGACTATTCATATTCCCACACAGTACGTAAAGTGCCATTATGTTCAATGAATGAATGAAGTGCAAGCCGACGACATACGGGCATCTTATACTCCTCTTGCTCCATCAAGGATATTGACACTTGTTCACTGTCATCAGCTTTTGTTCCATCACGTGTTAGGTTACACACATAAAATGGTGCACGTGTTCGTGTCAACACGTAAGTAGTACGCTGTTATTATTTTTCATTGAATATTTTTAACAAGAAGCAGTATTAATAAATTGATTAAAATATAAATATTATACTTAATTATAATGGCAATCAATTTATTCGTAGGCACGGACTGCTGCCAAGCATGAGGTTGGTTCATAAGTCGAACCTACTAGATACATTTAGATTTTTTAGAGAAGCAACTAATTAATTAGATTTAATTGTACACGTGTCGTAGGGAAGCACTGTATATCATCAGGCTGTACTTGTCTAAGTGTCGGCAGTGGTTTCGCATCGGCAGTGGAAAGCTAATCGCGTCGCGCGTCGCTCGCGCGTTATAATTAGTACAAATCGTCTGCTCCAAGCCGCCGCTCGTAGAACTAACAATGTATAGAGCTGATGCATTGACTTAACGCATTAATAAACAAATAGTAATGCTCTTGGAAGTCTGATAAGAAATTTTCTGAAAAGTTTATTATTTATCTACATATTTTTTATGTTTATTTGGACATTCATTTATTTATTTTACATATATTTACATTTTTAAATATTAAATTATAAATATATATAAAAAAACATTTAAAAATATAAAAATAGTACACCACCGGCAACGGGAACATGGTCCAAGCTACCGGCGGTCAGGACCCCAGAGAGAGAAACCTCCTGACTATGCGTGCCGTATCCAGTAATACCGCTCTCTGTATCAAGCGCTTGATCCAACCATCTAACGAGAGCCTCTTTAGATGTAGATCGAGGCTCTTATGTTTATTATTTTTAGGGTCCCTACTTTACCTAAACGGAAAAATTATAGGTTCACTTCTTTCACCGTCTGCTTGTCCTGTAAGACAATCAAAATAGGTTACCTTCGGTTCCCTTCAGGCGCCAGTCCGAGTCGCACTTAGCAGGTTTTTTTTAACCGTCATTGTAAAGACTGATATAGTCAATTCAAATAATATGTTCACGGTATCAAATGAAATATTTTTTTCAGGTCATTATTTTAATATACCTGCGTGGTTAAAGGGCGTTATGGTGGCTGTTGTACGAATAGTTACAATACCTACATACTTTAATTAAACTTAATCACTTGCTTTGAACTGTCTATTCGTTCTACAATCATCTTCTCTATGGAATCCGGTAATCTCGCGAGCTAATAGATTCGATAATTCATCGCGGCGCTCGACTGAATCGATACCAGTACGATTGATGGCGCCTGTCTTAGCTGGTGAAACGCTCGACATGTCTGTCACAATGTTCCACTTCACTACATTCGAAATTCAAACTTTTAATGGTCGTGCTTTTGTTTGATGCTTGAATGGGAGTGTACGCGAGTACTGTACACTTAATTCGAAAAGGCAACAGTAATGTGTTCTTTTTGATTTGATTTCGCATCCGAATGCGAAGATGTTCAATTGTTCATGTTCGCCTTTGCTATAAGAATTATTTTTTTGTGTGATAACACATTTCTATTTTAAATCAATTTCCCTACTAAATATTTATTTCTTCATTTGCCGCAGACTGAAGCTGGTACAACTATAGTATCTAACAAAAAACACTTAATATTTTCTAGCAAATGACCTCAAATAGCCGCTCAATTATAATTAACTGTAGCTATTTATCTATTATACAATCACTGTTTTTTCGCTTTCCCATAGCAGTGGGATCTACGAGTAACTTGGCTTGTGTCACTAAGCAATTGGTTGCGCCTCAGTTTGTGAAGTGTAATTTTTGTGAAGAAATGTCCGTTTTATTCAATTCTTTGTGGTCGCATTCCAATGACCGCTTCAGTGGCGATGACGAGTTAAGATAGTTTTTTGTTCATAACTGACTGCTAAAGAGGATTTAATGCCAAACCAAACCATAGCCAGTACCTACTTTTAATTGTTATTCTACACTGTTGCAAAGTTTTTTGACAGCAAAATATTTTTATTCTTTCAGGTTCCCATTAAAGCTCGAATAAATTAAAGTATCTGACCCATAAAACGGCGTTTATGTCAGTTGAAAGCAAAGAAACAATACTTCCAAAAAGTTTCCTCGTAAGGAACCTTTCACAAGCCATTAATGTCTATATTCCGACCCCCTAAAGAGTTGAAAACACGAAATGGAATTATGGATTCCCCTAAAAGTCGCCATTAGAATTAGAGGTACAATTTATTCCGCACCGGGGCCCAATATTCCGCGTTTCCCGTATCCTGTGCTCAATGCACGATGCTACACTACTTCATCAACCATGGAGCCTCAGCTTAAGCTTATTTTAAAGGGTGAATTAATATTATTATTGTGATTAGCGAGTGGTTACGTGAAATTTAATTCAGCACTGTTTATTTGATTTGTGTTTTTAGTATATAGGTAGATTTTACGGTTCTTATTATTAGTGAAATATATATGAATTTTCGATTAAAATTTAATTAAAAACTTATAAGACCCCAAACGGCAATATATACAATTATTGTAAAACCACAGAAACTCAAGCAAAGCAACTTCTAAATAACTTCAAAGGCCAACGGAGACATGCAAACACATTAATTTATAGGCACGAAAACAAACTTTTTAAGTCTGTAACAGTCGTCCAACTTTTGCATTAAGTCCCCAGTGAGGAAAGCAATTATGGCTACATCTATTACACCGCGCCGTTTGTCTGATTACTACAATTGATTTTTCAATTTTGTTTCATTGAACACATTGTTATCCATACAATCTGCACATTTATAATACTCTCAAATCGTAAATCTATTACAACATAATTACAATTGAGATTCCAATTTGCAACAATGTACTGATGAGTTCCAATAAACATTTCAACAAGCTGCCTGTCAAATAAAGCCAACAAATATTTTAATGGTTCCATGCATCGACCCTTTTTATTGGCCGTATAAAGCGTCTGTCGGACGCGTAACCACCGACCAACCCTTAGGTACAGGACAAAGTCTCAAGCTGAACTATAAAATAAATCTAGCAAGTTATCGTCCACAATAAACAGTCGCCGCGGAAGGCTATCGCCAATTCCCACGCAAAGTTGCTGTTAATAAAAGCAACAAAATTATATATTCAAGAGTTAGGAGGTGGTGGTATGGCAGTTAGGGCCTTCTACGTGGTCCGAGTTACAATGCAAATTGCCGTGGAGGGGTGCGCCGATGCCCTCTAACTGTGCGACTCGCAAAGATGGCCGCCGTAATGGCGAAATGAAATTATTAAGCATTGTCTTGTGAAATCGGCCGCAGTCGACACCTGAGACACAGGGCTCGACCACTTAGCATGGATATTCCGCGCCGCGGGGTAACGAGCCCCGCCATCGCCACCTCAGCACACGCCGCCCGCACCGGCTCGGGATACGGTTTGACTATACAACCTTCGAAATAAGCAATACTTGTAGAACACATTAAAATTCAAATAAAAAATAGAAATATACCAAATTAGTTGCACATACAATGAATGGGCAGATGAGTTTAATTTTCTTAAGAATTTTATAATGTTATATGAGTAAATTTATCGTTGGCAAAATAGTACTGAAAAATGGCCACGGAAGCACCTCCACACTTTTCCAACGCCAAGACATTACTTACGACCCTCGGCTGAAAGCTTTGTATTAAAATTTAAATCTACTTTGCAAAGTGTATTTTATACACGTGCTCTTGCAATTTTGATCGTTCATAAAGCTCCGAATAGCTGCTATTATTACGCTTTACCTTTGCGGTATTGGGTGTTACACATCTCTCCCCAACCATTCCTGTTAACATTTTGACTAAGTCTCCCATGAATTTAGTATGCATAATGTTAATATATTATAGATGCTTTAATTACTCGTTTGCGGTACACTTGTGGTTACTCTGTTAATGTTCATTTCTATTCACTCAAGCTCGAAACTGAGGTAGATCTGTATACGTGTATTGATTCGAACAGGCAGATGTGTGTATGTTAATGATTTAAAAAACTCATCATCCAAATTGATCGGAACGGAAACGACCATTAATTCAAGTAATGCGAAATCGATGTCCAAAAACGCGTCTTACAAAAATAAATTAATTTAAAAATTTGTTTTCGACAACAAAGGCAGGGATCCCTCTACTTACTGGCCAAGTGAAATTCCTCTTTAATCCAACGCATGGCCCACTCCGTGTTTTTAATTTCACACAAAAAACAGCTCCGAGTCGGTGATCAATCAAAACTGCCGCTCGTTTCTTTTTTCTATACTTCATTGCAATACACTTTCGCCTCTGTAACCGCTTTAAATGTGCCTGGATTATTTTGTTTGTATAAAGGAAACGGGTATCCTTTAAATTAAATTAGTTTGACGGATTTGTCCTGATGTCAAAGATTAATTACATTTTATAAATGAGGTTTTTTAATCGCAATCTAATTACGAATTTCTGTTATTATTACAGCTCTAACGATTTATTCTGCGAATTATACTTTAGACATTTAGAAACACATGTGTTATGGGGTTTTTTTACATCGAACTGTTTATGCATGCAGGTAAAAGGCATGTGAAACCGATTTGCAGTGATGAATCAAATATCGAATACGAGTTCGACATTTAGTCACGAGCAAACGTCGACGAATGATTGAGTGGTCGCATGTTGAGTGGCAATCGTAGCTCAGAGCTCAGACGCCGCGCTACGTGTTTAAGAATGTGTTAGATCAACCACTATCGGCAGTCACAAAAGCTAAAAACCAAAAGTGCACTAATGCGGCTATCTGTCAGAATTTATTTATTATTGACAGTAAGCGGAAGTTGAATCAAATGAAAGATAAAATCAACGGTCTTGTAGGACTTATGTAGAAAAATGGCCACGCGTAGTGTAGGATTCCGTAGTCCATTTTACTAGGCTATTAAATTCGCAAAGCCCTACTTATCTGTAATTTCCTTTAAACTTCGTTGTATTTATAAACTTTTTTTAATCTACATTGTCCAACTGTTGGGCAAACGTCTCTCCATGCTCTTCCATATCTCCCCGTCACAAGTATGATATAAACTACTTTCGTGTACATTTCACATATTCACGAACAACCATTTAACTGACAAGGGAGGAAGGGGGAGGAGGCGAAATTGGCTCTAACAAAAATCAGCACTTTAAAATTAATATAACGAAACTATAAAGGTCCTGTGAAACTCCAAGGGCTCCTTATTGACAATGGAACCCCAAAAGATATAGATAATGCCCATGTACCGTGAATATCGAAGCATTAGTTAAGATAATTACGAACTTTTCCCCACAATAATTTTCCTACTCAACTTTATTGGCCAGTCGTTTACATTCATAGGTCTATCTCAGATCTCACAAGCGTCGTCGCAAAGTGCCCTCGGAGTAGCGTGTAAATAAACATTCGCATTCGTTTCACGTTCGTGATCATTTGACCTCATTCGGCCCGGCTCGGGATTACGTGGTTTATTCACCAGACTCTAATTGCTACCGAGACTTTTCTTCCTGACTGTACTCTAATAATCTTGAGCGTTTTTGAAGTTTTTATTTGGATTTTTTTTTATATATTTGATTTTATTGTTATTGAAGTTACAATAAATTGAATTTATGAATTATTATTGATAAAATAAATTTCATTCCAATAACAAACTATTGCAGTCAATTAAATAAATGCAATCCTAGTTAAATTTCAACTACATAGTTTGAATAATCTCAGCTGTTTTTTTTTAAGTATTTCAAAATGAAGTATCAGCACAAAAAGCAAATACGAAACAGTTGCAACACGAAATATCAAAACTATCTCGTCCACATGACACGTCAAGATCACCTCCATCTCCATATTTGCTTTACGAATGGCTCCGTACATTCAAAGCGAGCATTGGTTTCATTCATTTGCACGTTTTCATTTCAGATCTGTAAACATAAAGGTCGCTCCGCGTTGACACAGCGATTCTTGCAGAGATACAAGGTAAGCAAAAAATTGTCTTTTCAAAGGTTCCATAAAAAACCTCAGCTCATATGGCTTTGCAATATCATTTGAAAGGTTGGCGACAAACCGATATTTTTTACTTTAAAAGATAAGATTATGCAATCTTCGGCTGGCACCGGCAATCTGCACTAAATCCTATTTTAAAAACACGCAACGGTGGCTTTTAAAGCGCACTCTAGAGGACTAGACACACTCCCACACTTACACAAAACGATTTTCGTTAAGATGCAGTTTTTTGCAATCTTTTGTGTGCAAGCGCATTTGTAGTGACGATACGTGTTGTCTCTTAATCCGCTTGTAATTGAATTCGGTAAGGAATCCTTTGTGCGAGGCTAAAAGGATTCTCAAGTATGTGACGAAGCGTGGAATTTGCGTAAAAATGCACATACATTTTTAGGCAACCAACAGAAGTACTCATACTTAGAATATTCATATTTACGTATAGAATATATCTCATGATATTTAATTATATATAGCCCAATTATGAGGACACACAGTTTAACATTGCGTGCACTTGCCCGTTTTTCACAAACTTCGGAAGCTTCTGTACCACATTCTGAACAAACAAAGAAACACATTACAAAGCCATAAACCAAGCAACAAAGGAGCCGACGAATACGTGTTGAAACTGATCCATCATGTCTCCTTTTAAAATAACAAAAAAACTCATACGCTACACACAACAGATGTTTTCGTAAAAAACCGACCCCTATCGACCCCAGCATATAAAACGCTGACTATAATTTCTATTAAAATAACTGTAATTTTCCCAAATTATCTTTCTATCGTAAACGTTTAAATGCAAATTGGGCATTCTGATGTATTAATGTGGTCATAGTTTTGACAAATTGGAGCAGACCTCGTGTCAGGGAATTAATTTTCGTAAAACAATTTCATCTAAATTTGACAGGTGCTTACGTTTTCGAGGGAGCTTTTTGAACATTTAACTAGTTGTGTAAATCATTACTTGAACATGAACTTTTTCTCGAATTATCTTATCTTTACCAATGAAATATTACACAACTATCTAGTTGTTTTGATGTCCACGAATACTGTTTTTTGTCCTAAACAGACACTTGCTGTAGATAAAAGACTGTTATCACTTCATCTTGTTGATATTTCATTAAAATGTAATTTGTTTTAGCGACACTCATTTTGATTAAATCAATAAACAAGCAATGGAAAATTATTCTGCGTTTGTACATTTTCCACTATTTGTGTATTAACTGCGTGCAGCCGTTATCACTAATGAAACCAATATATGTGAAATACAATCATTAATATCAGAAAACAAACATAATATCGACCAATAAAGAGTTCAGCATATCAACATGCAAAATTCCAATTAGATTCGAAACATATCATTGTGATAAACCAACCGTTATTGAAGTTGCTTATCTATGTAATTAGAAAGGAACTAAGCTGTAACCATTTGTGTTTATGGGAACGTTCGAGTGTTACATGTTTCTGATAACAAGTGGAGAAATAGAGGTTTCATGTATTGATACTATTGATAGTGTTCATAATATTTTTGTTTTTCAACTTGATACATACAGGCCAAGCCAGTTTTTCTTGGGTATACTCGTACATGTGCCATTACATTAAACTGTAGATTTTTTCAAACTAGATAGGTACTGCTTGGCCTGAAGTAAGCTAGAAGTATTAGTAAATGACTGCTACTGAATATAAATAAAAATTGTAAACTATTTGAATCTCCCTCTTGCATGTCTCTTACAAAGTTTTCATACTATCCTACTCATTTTTTAAATAGAGTGCTCCGAAGAAACATGATACAAATTGTTGAAAAATAAATGAAGAACACCAAGTGGTACACGGGGATTAAGGGTAATGTGTGCGGTCGTTAACAGAGACATTCAACAAATTATCTACCACGGAATCCAGCTTTACACCCGCCGTGGATTCGTCAGAAGGGAATAAGGCATCAAATATTCAATTTTAAAACAGCCGCTAAAAGCGAAACGTCATCGCCTACGCAAACGCAGCTGGGACTTGACGATTTAGAAATTTTGTTACAGATGGGGCACGCACTCCGGGAAAGAGATAAGTAAAAAATTGCATTAGCAAAGTGAAAAACATAAATGAAGATGACAACAATAATGTTTGAGAAGTCGCGAAATTGCCTTCCTTAAATGTTTAGAGGGTGTGTTGGTGACGCAACAGAAGTGATTCCGAGTCCCTTGAAAATTATACTGTCAAGAACAAGAAAATGGCACACAGAGTAGGAAAAATTTCATTAGCGCCAATCAAAATGACGAGGTCCAAAATGAAGCTCGCAAAGAGAGTCGTAATCACGGAGTTCAGCAGGCACCCCCTCGACGTGAGGTCTTATTAAAGGAATAATATTTACAAAACGAGACGCCTCAGAAATCCCCAAATTAAGATCTCGCCGAAACCCGCCCAACTTCCACAAAGTGGAATCATTAAATTAAAAATGTAAACTTTTCTCTTAGCAAGGTAATGGGCATCCCGATGTAGATAAATAGATGGAATAGCTGCAAAAAGGAGCATTTTCCTGTTCATTAAATTTTTCCTTCGCTTTTTTTATTTCGACCCCTGGTGCTAATTTTGTTGGAATTCACGCCCCTCGGCTCCACCCGCTGGGACTCAATCACAGAAATTTTATATCCGGAATTAAATAAGTACCCGACAGTATTACGAACAAAATTTAATATGAGCTTATTTTTAGCGGAGTATCTTTCCTAATTAATCTGATACTCTTCACTGTATTTATTGGATTATAATATTTCTGTGAACAGTTCCTTATTCTAACAAACAAACAGAGCCTGATACTTTTCCGCGTTGTGGGAAAATTGGTTTAGAACTCGCTAAGAAGTCAACTCTGAAGGGAATATTTCCATCAGTGGTAACTTATTACAGAGGGTGGTTTGTGTTAATAACTCGATTGTCTATATTACTCAGCGATATACATTTAGTAGGAAACGTCAGCGATCTCGGTAGTAAATGCAATTACAACTGCTAATATGCCGTCTGCAACCGACGCGAGACGCCCGGAGACGCGGCACTGCTTTAAGCGATGCCACCCTTTAACAGTTTGGAATCACTAGGAACTTAGTTATGATACTTGCACCTGACGTTATTTATTCTTGGCAGAACGTTCTTAATTCTTTGCATATTTTGTTAAATAAATATTTATGAAGGAATAGCATTTTTCCCGTAATTATAACAGCATGTCACTCATATCAAAATTCCTTTGATGACAACATTTGCCGCTCCTATATATTTTCTCTTTTAATTCTCAATGTCATCCAAATGTCTTTCATATTACGATATCGAGTTTCCTTATAAGATATTGATTGGTACAAATAAGGAAATCGAATTATTCAATGTCCGCCCCTCATTTGTTTCCCGCTCCCCTCACCAGAGATGAAGAAATTCTTTCTGAGTTTTCGATTACTTGTCCAATTAATTTTATAGATTCATTTGTCTTAGACGCTTTGAAATATGCACTGCAAATATTGGACGTTTATTTTTACAGAGCTAATTTCGGCTTTCGGTTACCGTCCATTGATTTTCTATTGCTTTGCTTACCAATTGTACGAAGGTATTTACTTTCCGGTGGCGCTGTCCGCGACATTGCTGTTAGAATCAGGTGAACAATTAGTACAAACTGTCAAGTACGTCAGCCGTCAGGCACCCTTGTCCCAATAGCTAGCATAGATTACTCGTGAGCCTCACTCTCACTTCAAGTGTGGTCCGGAGTGGGACAGGGATGTCGAGTGTTACGTAATACGAGCAGTTAGGGTATTCTGATGAGAGGGAAAGTTCACGTTCCGTTTCTCATCACGCCTGTGCGCGCAAGTGGGTGAGTGCGGTTACTGGCCAGAGCAACGCACCGGCCATTCATGACATAATTGGCAATCGGGCTCATTAAACAGATGTATTTTCACATGGTGAACATGTTAGCACCTTTGTGGACGGTGTTCATTGCGTACTGTAAGTGGGCGTTCGAGTGCACCATTTGTATTCCTTGGTATTACTGACTTATATGATATTCTCTGTTTGTTATTTCAAATAATTAAGTAATTATCTGCGTCGTTGGTTTAGCCGTCACAAGCGCGACTGCTACGCGAGATGCGTTATTGAGGTCGTCCAAGTAAATAATTCAGTATCATCGGGAATCTGGATTTTGAAGGCAAAAGGCTGATCTTTTATTAGGCAAATCTGTAGTTAACCCTCCTCTGTATAAGTATTAATTAGGTACCTTTTGTCACAACTGTAGTAATTGACAATAGCTCACAATAACCAACCTATTAGATAACAAGAATGTCCGGGCAAGAAAAACCAAGGGCTTGATAGTAACTCATAGCTAACGAAACCTTCAATTACGTTTCAACTGTGACTGTAATAAATCAACAATTGAATAGGCTATTATTGCTTCGACCAATCGCATTACAGCTCCGACAGTGTGTCGAATTACATACACATTGATAATCAAGGACATCGCGGCGCGGCATTCTGAACTTTAACTCTTAGGAGATAAACAAATGACTAGCGGAGATTATTATTCAATTATGGGCCATAATAGGTGGTACACGTTTCTAGCGATACTATTACAATCGGTCAAGTGAAATTTAACTTTATACGTTGGGCTCTTAGGATTGGAGAGCTGCGTGTTAAGTTTGTAGGTGTAAGATAACAATGAGTGGTCAGACAAGGTGTTAAGAGAATACCTATTGTTCAAATCGGCGTGAGCGCGGGGGCGCGCCGCGGTGAGATCAAAGCCGATTGACATTGAGACGTGACCACACCTTCGGCTTTACGTTAAGTATATCCACTATCCGAAAGGAGATCAGAACAGAGCTGTTTTTTATTTTCAATTGTCTATTTATGACTAATGATTCTAAGAATTGATTTGAGAAGTGTTAACCGTCCAATGAAATGATTTTGACAGTTAAACAGTTTGTATAAAGTTATGGCAAAAAATCCTTGTGTACGTAAATGTACTAACCCGAGATCTTTTTGGAGTAATCTTTTTTTATTTATTTTCTTTCTTTCTAATTATTACATGAATCTAAAAAGGTATCTTAAAGCCTTTAATCGTACAGCTACTTTAAAAGCTTTAGTCGTACAGTGTAGGGGTTTATTAAAGGGCATAATTTGCACACAAAGGCACACGTCATCAAACGGCACAGTCGGACACCTCCTTACGTCACAGCGCACACTCGGGCACAGCCTTATCTTGATATCACTCGATATTTCGTCACGCTACGGTGCTACGAATATAGCTACTGCCGCACTGAATTAGATTTTCAATCGTGTTCGTTTCTTCATACCTACGTAGTTTTTAAATTTACATACTGTTCCTGTTTTTTTGTATTATTGTTTTGTTCATTCTGCCGCGTTTTATACTTGGAAAAATTTTACCAGACTGAATGACTGAGTTACAAAAAAACACCTAATCTCGCTCGTATTTTTCGAGTAAAATATATTTTGAAAATAGACCCACTTGGCTGCAGGGTGTCGGGACTCGAACCCTTCACAAAATCATTTCTATTCCGTTTTCCGTGAAAATTGCCCACCGACGGTCAAAGGGTTAACGATTTAGTGTTTATTTGAATTCCGCCTTTGTTAGTTTAAAAGGCGTTAGAATGTAAACGGATCCTTTGTTGTGATTGCCGTGTGTTTTGTTCCGACCGTTCTCAGTTTATTGTTTTGTCGTTTGCAAGGATTTCGCTCGCACCCCTACCTTCGGTTTATTTGTGACGTTTCAATTTATCGACTGACGCTATTGCGATTTTAGGTAAAGCATTATTATTATTTAAACTTCTAGAAGAGATTTACTTTCTGATTATTTTTTTTATGTTTTTCAATAGCATTTCTAGGGTAAGTAAATCAACAAAAATAAAATCAAATCCTTTCCATCATCATCTGCCTAGCCTTTTCCCAACTACGTTGGGGTCGGCTTCCAGTCTAACCGGATGCAGCTGAGTACCAGTGTTTTACATGGAGCGACTGCCTATCTGACCTCCACAACCCAGTTTACCGGGTAACACGATACCCCTTGGTAAGACTGGTTGTCAGACTTTCTGGCTTCTGACTACCTGTAACGACTGTCAAAGATGTACAAATGACAACCGGGACCAACAGCTTAACGTGCTTTCCGAGGCACGGAGAAGTGTCGCTATGACATAGATGGTCACCCATCTACGGACCGACCGCGCCAAGCGCAGCTTAACCTAAGATCGGTCGATCCGTGCGGCTGTTACTTAGCCACGAGCTCCTCCAATCAATCATAATAATAAATGCAAGAAACTCCTGGGTTCTTTATAAGACCATTTTATCTTAATTCTCTAAAGTCTGTCAGGATTATTTTAATGTGGTTGCTGACGACATACGCTGGGTAGAGCTTTGAATTCCATTAGATAAAAATGTATTGAGATATTTAAATGTGATTTATCAACTGAATAGTAGCATGTGAATGTGATATCAATGAGTTAATTATATTGATTAATACATTATAGTTGTTCAAGCAGTTTACTATGAGCTCTAAATAGCAGGAATGTTTGATCTGACATTTGCACATCAACCATAAAAGATTTTTTGAGAAGAAGCTTCATTTGTCAAAATAATTACAGCAATCAATGGCCAATATACAAATAACGCATCAGCTTTTGCAGTAAGTACTATCTACTATTTATAAGCTCACGGCAAGCTCCCAGCTTTTGAATCTCACTCTAATGCCAGAGATATGTAATTTCATTTGTTTCTATAACACTGTTGTTTCAAATAACACCAGTTCTCATGTAATTGCATTTTATCTGATGCCTACATGCACAGTTTAACTATAAGTAGAATCCGTTACACTAGTTCGCCATTGCTTGTAAATCTGATGCAGAGACTTGCACCTAACTACTTATTAAATTATTGATACATTTCAACAACAGATCATACAAAATGCAAGTTTAACAAGCAATGATCGACCAAATCGGGAGTTGGAACATTCAGCGCCTTTGTGTTCCCATTGTAAGTACCGCAGCATGGCATCGTTCTTCATTGAGGCCTCTCTGTGGGGAGCCCACAGTAGCCCGAAAGTCTCTTTTTGTACGTCCAACGTTTTATCAAACATTTTAATGGCCGGCTTTATGGAGCCAACAAAAGAAGTGTGCCAACAGAGGCGTTAAATCCTTTACGATTTGATGATGATGATCACGCGTTTGTCATTGGACCGCACTCCAGGCACGGCGGCGGTCATGCGTGAACTCGCATATTGAAATTCATTTGTTCTGTTATGAGAACTTTTTTGATATAAGTATCTAACCTACTTTATATTTTTTTTATATATATTTTTTTTGTATAAATCTTTATCTTCAGCTTTTTAAATAAAATAGCAAATACTTACCGAATGTCGCCCCGGGAAGCCATATTAATTGGTAAAAAATATAAAGGTCACAAACACAAACATGCTTAGAAAACTTAACATAAACTACTAACGCATTCAATACCTAATACTACACACATAATTACAATGTAAATTTATCTGTGATTTTCAGTTTTAATCAATAGCTAGGGTTTAACCTGGAACCAAAACAACGACAACTAACATTTCACCCACAGTTATTCCAATTACACTTAGATACAGTAAAATAATCACACCATTGAGACATTATGCAATCGAATTTATAAGGACTGATTCACGGACCAACCAAGCATTTAAGAAAATCATTGCTTAACTTCAAAATTTCAATGAAATGAAATGGGACCTACCTGGGTAAGAGATGGAAATTGCGAAAACACAATAAAATCAAAACAAATGAAAATAAAACACACCAATAAGCAATTTTGTTGGAAATATTATACTGTCTGATAAAGTCCTGCGTTGCGGGTGTAACGTGTGGTCTTCCAGGCTACCCCCTTGGCCTGCGAGCAACCGGCACAGCGGCCGAGCCCGCTCGAACGTTTCCGAACGCAACCGAACCCGGCCGAACGAAACCGAATGCGCGGTGCAAGTGAGAGAGCGACATACCTGTCTGGCGCTTTCATTGACAGGCACCTGAAATGAAGAAAAAAATCGATCCAATTCGTTGAAAATTTTAAATTTTAAAATGTTGGTCTTCTACATTTGAGATTGACACAGATAAATTTACATGCAAGGATATGTGTAGGTTTAGGTTCATGAAATATCGTTTCGCTGTATAACAAAACTGGATATCAACTCTGGAGTTCTGGATTGTTTGCATTGTAAACGAATTCGTCTACTACGAGTAATGGATCTAAATAAAGAACAAGGGATAACAAAACTGAATTATAAAAATTAAAAGTAAACATACAAAAAAAGAATAAACAATAATGTGGCAAAAACAGTTAAAAACAACATTGCAAGATGTATTAGGACAGTTGTTAAAATATGGGGTAGCGTCGAGCGGCTTGACTCCACGGCTCCGGTGTTATTGTGCGCTTGCACGCGATCTCTCTCTCGTGTTTGCATTCGCACACTGATGCAGCTACAAGCCAACGGTTTGTTCCATTTTTGAATCATGTGCATAAAATCATTAACTATCCCATTAAAGTAGTACAGATGCATCGCATACCAATGTAACTGGTGCCTAAGAATGCGCAGTTAATCAGGTTTATACAGATTTAACTTTGGTAATAATAGTTCAATCAGAGTGAAAGATAAATGAAACAATCGTTGTAATTATTTCTGTAATATTCGTTTTAATTAATATTTAAGTTATTATTTAATGACTTGCAGTAAAATGTTATGAATTTAGGTAAACTCCATAAAATAGTTATACCAAAATTACGATCATCATATTGCAATGACTAATTTTGTCCAAGTAATCAATAATATAAATAAAGAACGAAGTATGTATTAAAACAAGTACGTATATGAATTGGTCAATAAAAACAGATTAATATTGAGTCATTACAATGCGGCAGACCTCCCTTCCCGATGGACAAATTTATTGGATTATTACCGGACGAGATCACGCAAACGGAATCGTAAAATTAAAGGAAATCAATCCAGTTAAATTGAATCCAATTCCCTTAACATCATTTCATTATAAAGAAGGGCATAATGCACGTGATATCAGCCGGCACTCAAACATAGTGCTATTCATATTAAAAATATGTAACTCAAAGCGCCGTTAAACATTGCAATCGTATCATTAGAGGAGTAATGAAAACGTCAAAGCTAAACATAAATTTATAGAGACAGAACAAATATCAAACAATAAAACCGGCCAAGTGCGTGTCGGGCCACGCGCAGTAGGGTTCCGTAGTAGGAGTTAGTTAGTCGACTATAGCTCTGTAACCGGTTAAGCCTACTTAGCCGTGATAGTTTTCCTTATAATTTCATTACATGTACTACGTCTGTGATTTTTTTCACATTTCTAGGTACAGCCATTCAAAAGTTAGAGGGGGGGGTAACTTGTATCGAACAAAAAATTTCACTTAAAATCTAGATATTTCGCAAATGGCTCGCTTAACTGAAAAATGGTCTTCACACACCCATAATATTTTTGAAAGACCTATCTAACGATACCCCACACGAAGGGGTACGCGAGAAAAAAAAAATTCATCCCTACTTTACATGTTTGGGAGCTACCCTAAAAAAAAATATTTTTCAAAATTTTATTTTACCACTTTTTCGGCGTGATCAATATACATATTCATACCAAATTTCAGCTTTCTAATAACAAAAACCACGGAGCTATGCCGCGGACAGACAGACAGACAGACAGACAGACAGACAGACGGACAGAGCGAAACTATAAGGGTTCCTTGTCGGACTACGGAACCCTAAAAAAGAGCTCAGAATGAATAAAGTGGCGTAGAGCAGCGGTTCATACAATACATTTCACTTCGCGTGTGAACAACCACCGATGACTATCGTTTTATGCTATTTTGACACAAATACTTTTCTCCTAGATATTGTAATCGATGGTATTCACCGCGTACCAACGCATACACGCAACAAAATCAAAAGTCACCTACTCGAAAAAACCAATCTATCAATATTAGAACACAAAAAATATGCAAGTCAGTTAATAATCGGCAATCTACAATGGAAATAAAGTCACAGTCACTTTTTTAATAATGGCAACACACGGTTTTTCTTTTTATTGCCACCCTAGGTTCGTTTGACATTTGAACCGGCTGATGACTTGGCCGCCATGATTGATCGTCGCGACCCAGTAAATGAGTGCAATTTAGCGTTTATTTTCCCTTCTATTCAATGTTTGTTATTGATAACTGCATAAAAATGTGTCCCTTCAAAAAATTATAACTCTATTTTATTAATACCACATGAAAACGATTACTATACTATCTGCTATAATACACGATTGTTAGAAAAGAAATTAATTTCAAAGCAAACAACAAAACAAAATCGTATTTACATACAAATTAACTGTTGAACTGTGACTGGTAATCATTTGTCAATTCCAAATGTCATTCTGAATCCCACAGTGAGCCCTTGAACGCCACAAAATGCAAAATGGCTATACGGAGCTTACGTTTAAAGTTCAAAATAATATTTCGCTCTGAACAATATGCTCAAGAATGCTTAAAAGACTTTAAGCGTCAACTCTGAATCGTATAGTCATCATTTTAAAGCTCAGAATTCAACATTGGTATGGCAGGGATATGAAGAAAATGAGCGACTGTATACAATTTATCATCCAGCCAAGTATCCGCCCAAACCGTAACGAATCACTAGTAAATAAATTGACCACAAACATTTCGGACCATTTCTTTTGATGTAGCATCCAGAAACAACTTCCATATTAATTTATTAGTGATGTAAGTATCTCGAAGATTTGTTGCTCGGTTGATTTGCGGCGCGCGTTGCCATAAATCAAACTACTTGCGTTCAGATCATTCCAACCATAATATATTTTATTAAAATAGAAGTATGAAGTTTTCATTTATTCTGCTAAACTATACTCGTGTTAGCGTAACAATTGTAAGACAACTTATTTCGAAACAGTAATATTATTCGATCATTATCTCGATCCAAGTCTAAGACAACATACAGAGCATAGATACATATAAATCATGATATTGTTTATCTGACAACATTAATGAGATTTATGAAAACATGTAGTGGGTAGATCCACGGGCATGTATCGTTGTACGTATGTGATATTATTTTAAGAAAATTTCACAATAATATTCCTCCCACTAGCCGGGCGATGATCGAGATGATTGTAATGACTCACAGAGTATAAATTACGTTTGACAGGCCATAGAATTAGATTGATATCTAGGCTGCTCATTCAATTGATAGTGATGTGCCGGGATGTGGGGGTCTACCGAATCATTTTAGACTACCACATTCTACGTACCTATTATGTACAACGATCAATCAGAAATGAAGAACGAACCTGTTGATCTCATCATCTATATATAATAAGTATGTAATTATAGTTAATATCAAAATTTATAGCGATTATTTTTTAACATCAGTAATAAAAACTACAAATACAACTCTACAAAAATCATGCTGCTATTTTGATTTAGTAAATAAAAAAACTAGTAATGGTTTTAACAATCTAAAATTGATATCTCAGTTTTTTTATTGTTTTTAGAAAATCATTTTATTGCAATTCCGTATACAACTTTGTTAAAAAAATATATGAATCAAACCCAACGTGATCCAGGCTTGCTAAGCCTCAAGCAATCGTAGATACTTATACAATATTATATTTCCACTTAAGCAATGATCTGCTCAAGGGACTAGAAATTCCATAGCTCTCAATTAAAACGCAGTAATAATTATTTGGAAACATCCACCCCACTTGTGAATCAATTTATTAAAGTAAATACGAGCCAGTCGCTCCTTGAAGTATCATAAGTAGCCTTATTTGCTATTTTATAACTGGAAATAATTTAACGATTCAATTATATTATTATGTCTCAGTAAAAACACTGCCTCGGCTCAAAAATGATTTAATTAGTACCAGAAAATTAATTCCTGTCGTTGTAATAAAATGAAACAAGTATCATAAACAAAACATAGTATGAAACTGGAATGGCGCGAACTCCTTCGCCCACCTGCTCTCTAAACAAACTTTTGACGCGACCGTAACGAACATTTTTCGGGAAAAATAATTGCACATTTAAATCCTCCTGGGGGCATTAATTTCCCTTCAGCCGCGATTCTGTTGAGGAAACAGTCCAATTAGTGCATTACTTCTTACTTTAGCAAGGATCTGGTTTCGCTTAAAGTTTGTATCACAATGAAAGAGAAGCAAATAAGCGATATCTAGTCTAATAAATACGTATTTTCTGTGCTCTATTTTTTCCTTATTTACTAAACAATGAAAAGGAAATTAAGCAGCTGTTTTATAAAGTTAAATACATATTATAATAATTACTATAAATGTAACACTGTGGCACAGAGCTTTCAGCAATGCTCACACTAGATACGAAAGCGATAAGTTGCAGAATTATTTTAATAAAAACACTACGCATGAGCTATTCAACGTATTACTTTATGATAAAAAATGTCTTTGAAATGACCGCTGACATTAACAACTTTAGAGGTATTGACAATTTTAATTTTGTTTAACATACATTACGAATAAATACAGATGTATGTATGTCCATGTAATAATTTAATTGGCATATTTTATTTACGATTAGAATTTATTATGCGTATGCCAAGCTCAGTGTGATACCACCTTAAAATTCTAACCCTTCCAAGTCTGTGTAGGACAAGATTTCATTTTTGTTATTTATAACACTCGGAAGAATTATTACTTCTGAATCGTTTAAGTCCTTGCTCAGTACTTGTAATCCCACGAGCCGAGATTAAAATGCCCAACGCTAATTAAAAGGGTAACTTTTTTACCTAAGTAAATGATTAATCGGACATTTATGTTCCTACTGTATTAAAACGTGGCAATAATAAATTGTATCTTATTTAGTTTTTAGGGTAAACAGTTTTAATGGTCATTGAAATTATGTTGGGATTAGTTAATATTTTAAAGAATAAAAAGACATAACTGTAAAATTTTAACCTTATCAAGCAGAGGACACTTTGACAGGAGCAATTACATTTTCGTATTTTGTAAAACCAACAATAAATTCCGGCTTTACGTCTCCATCTTAATGCCCAAAATGAGTGACATACGAGGCCTGTAGGTTAACTTTTATGGGTCGGAGTCATTGATGAGTTGGCCTTAGACGAGACCTTGCATTTTCATACATTTCAAGGAAATAATTCGTTCTAGTCGACAGTGTCGGTGTTATGGTGTCAGCTGTCGCACTGGAGGGTTAGTGGCATTTTGTCGGCCTTGTGTATCCTCGGATCAACTAACAGTGTCACTCATGTGCAGTATATTAACCATACTTATCTAACTACTTTATAATACTTCATAAAAAAGGGAATCATTGAATAAACCGTTTTATTGTATTTTAAATTTTAAAGTGTAGGTAATATTACAATTTGTGTTTAATTTATGTAATTAATTATGTTGATATCATACCTCAGAATTTTGTTTTTGTTTATAATGTTATAATATTATGTTATCTATCTAATTAAAAAGAACACGTGGGTTTATACAATATGTTACAAATGTCAGCACCTCTATTTGAAGCTAGGAAGGGTAGAAGCTCGCCAGTAATTGCGATTGTTTAACTAATTGCTAAATTAATTATGATAATTATCGAGTGGCCAGTGGCAATAATTTCGCACGGGTGCGCCGCAAGCGCCTTGAGTTATGAACGCCCTTTACCGCAAACTCATCCATTCTGCCACACTGTGGTAATGATGGGGCCTAATTGTGACTATAAAAACTGTTACAGTAAATGCATCGATGCACAGAATATTATATAGTTACCTACAACTTATATCCACATTCTTATCGATCGAAATTACTCCGTGAATGGAAAATGTCAGTAGTCTCATCAGTAATATTTAATTGCAAAACCATGCCCCATTTGTCTTAACAATTGCTATATTAATATACACATTTTATTTAGTAATAATAACTATTTCTCAACACAAATCTTAATATATATTTATTAATATAATATTGTTTATATTACGAGGCAAGACGTCAACAAAGTCAGAATAAAAGGCAACGGGAGCGATTAGCCCGAGGCACCGACTGCGCGGTCACGATTTATTGTACGCTAGAACAAAATTAATTTAGCAGTCACAAACTTTAAATTAAACAACTGACTCCTCCGTACCACACGTTTAAATGGTTCAAATTAGTTTGGCAACTGTTTCGCGGAGCGCAAGAATATCGTGGTCGATTCTATCCTCAACACAGTAAAGTCTGAGCTGTTTAAGGAAGATACTTGTCTAGGCTTAAAACCAGTTCTATCTGAAATGATTGGCAACATAGCTTGGCCAACAATTGAGCTTTTCTTGGAAAAAATCTCGATTTTATGTTCTAATTTGACATTAACTTGAACAACCCTTTAAAAACTAAACGAGATGGATAATATAGAACTGTTTCAAAAGGAATTTTATTGTCTTTCATCCAAAAAACATCCTTATCATCTTTTTGCAGAAAAAGTACAAGTAACAAATAAATCTATGAATATATTTTGTTATTCAATTAGTATTCATATGTTCTACCACGTCACGAAATTCTTGTAAAGGGTTTCATCAAATTGAGTTTTCATCCCATTTTACAGGTGAACCCTACCCTACATTTGTTAATTAGAATACACAGGTATTTTTCTAAAATGGCTCTATTATAAAGCAAAAGGTTTTAAAAATTGTTCTTACTTGTATAAACAGACAGCTGTAGTTTTCTTGTTCCACTTAACTATCTAAGCACTAACAATGTATCAAGACGAGGCAAATTTTCAAACCGTCACACACAAGCTGATAGTATAAACGGCCACATAAAAGAGAATTACGTTGTTACAACAACTGGCAACAATTTTTCTTCATACTAAGTTTGTTGTAGCACGCTAACCACGTCAGTATGAAATAAGTTTAACAAACATCCAACATTTTTGAAACAAACGATGGAATACGCAGGGCTTTCGAATCTAGATTACCTAAACATTGTGGCGAGTTCTTTGTAGTACACTGATCAATCGTATGCATGTCGGTGTGCATGTTACTCATGGTGGCATCTCTTGTGACTTGAATTACTAGACTGAAAGATACATAGGTACCTAATAAATATCTTTAAAAACACACAATGCATGCTCAAATAATTTCCCGATATTTTATACTTAAATAATAGCTTTAAATTTTATATTAGATGGTAAGTTCATAAAACTGCAATTATTGGATTGGTCTATTACAAAAACAATAAAAATTAAATCCCGACTTAAAAATCTCCAGTTGCGTTAATTTTAGCATACCGTTAACCCAACCTTTTAAATCTTATGCTACCACTATCTGACCAAAAGCACAAGGGTAAAATAAAGCCAACAAATTGTTGGAAATTGGTCTATTTGTTCCCGGTCCACCGCCACTCATACTTCCGGTCTGCATTCATCACCCGGACAATATCATTAAGACATCACGCCGAGGGTAGCAAACACACCTTATTATGTGTAGTTCAGGAAATCGTACTGGCTTATTTTAGTAAAAGCCTTTCATAATAACGTTTCATTTCCCATGAAGTAATTGTAGCCGCTGTTTGTCGAGGAAGTGAGATTAATTATGTTATAAATGGTGCTGGCTGAATTAGGTAGGTAGGTACCTATATTATATTTAATAATATTAAAATGTCGTTCATTTTTAGAGGCAAAGTCTCTGCCATGACGAATTGTAGTTACTTATTGGATGCTCATAGGCATTCAATCCCAATTATCCGAAACAATGAAAAGCACTACAATAAATTAAATTCTGCAATTCGGATAATAATTTCACGATTCAATTATATAATAGAAAATTATTATGAAATACTCAAGTATGAGTCGCTTTTAAATATGTGAACGATTGTGATAAACGTTCGTTCAAATCATCAGCGACATGTCAATTAGACAAAATAATTGCAAAGATAACAAACAATAAATCACAGACATTCAATAAGCAGCGTTATTATTACATTAGTCCTGAGGTTATGGCTTCAACGATCAATTAATGTAAATTGTTAATTAGAAAACACGCAAAACACTCGAGCCGTGCCGATCCAATCAACGCGGCTACTATCTAACCAGTAACAAAGCTACGTAATCTAACCATATAAATAGAATCAAAGTGTCTGGATTGTAACACTGTGCCAAGCCAAACCACCTGACCACCTGCTTAAGTATAACAATTTAGCTTTTTATGGTCGATTTATTCCATAACTGAATAGAATTTGACTGGTCCTCCTTTGTGTTAGAAAATCAAATATTGAAATGAGATTTAAGCAGATGCAAATATAATTGAATTGTTTAGGAGCTTAGCTAAATGTTTCTTTAAACTACCAATGATCAGTTCATACAATTTTGTTTTCCTAAGCGTTTGAAAAATGGGCTTTAAATTTCGGAAGAAAATCTATCATAGAATATGTGGAAGGTCACAGCAAAAGTTCTACAAGTAACTTAACAGGGGCAAAGTCACAAGATTCTAATAGTATTATAATACACACGACCATAAAAGTTAACAAGCTGTTTACTGAAAAAGTTTACGCTGACTTTTATGAAGTGCTGTTACCGATACTCGCAATGCAAATGAAATTAAGAATTAATTGCTAGGTTCGTTCGATACAACGGCAGTGTGTAGTCAATTATAATCCAATTGACACGAAGAGCTAGCTGGTTACGAAAGTGTACAATAATTAGAACTGTTGGCGAATGAAAAAATACCTGAGAATTCTGATTGCCAGATAAAGCGGCGATTGTCTTGGATTGCATATTGAAAAAACATGCAACAGAGATAAGGAGTTACATGGTTGAGCGACTTAAAGGCATCGCGGGTCTACGCTGGCTAATTGCATTTCCTACCTAGTTACTACACTGGTGCATAACGAGTGCAGTTATTCAGCTCGTTAAATTTTTGATGGTTTGAAATATTGCTTTTTAGTTTGCAATGTGTTGTTGAATTTTGTTGTTCTTCATACGCTAAGCGCCATTTTTATCGGTAACTTTTTATATTTTTATAACATTCAGTTTTTCAGCAACATTGTTCTGCAAATGTAATATGATTTTGAATCTTTATTTATTTAGATGTTTCTTAGATCTACACGTGATATAACACTTGTATGAACCATTCACGGTAGACAACATGACTCCCTCGCATTATCATCTCGACTTACGGAAGTTGAATTACCGTATCAAACTATTCCTTGTGCAAACAGCTTAGCTGGCGTCCTACACCCTTGTCACAGTTACAAAACACACACTACAAGTGCACTTATAATGTACATTACTACTTAATGGTATTATGAAACAGTTCCATATGAATTTTATTGTGAAACATTTATCTATGAAATCATGAATGAAGACACTTGTCTGTTCAGCTATTTTCTGTGTACTAAGATAAGTAGAGTAAGCATGTTGTACTATTTTGTTTAATAATATTTCGTCATTCAAATGAATACTGGCAAAATACAAGAACTAACGAACAAACTAAGGAATAAAACAACTGAAGTTGTTTATTGAATAAGCACAGCTTGAATGTCTACATAAATCATTGATCTAATAAATGACATAACAAGATTCTCAAGAGACTTCGCTAAGCTTACAACGAATAAAGTGTCCGTGTGAAAATTATAAACTATAATAAAATACCACACAGCAGTAAACGGGTGACGGAGATTACATCAGCACAAAATTAATTATATTTAATATCTAATATAGAACTTTGGGCGGCATCTTTGTATGTTGTAAACAAAGATGAGTAGAACAGCGTATGTATTCATAAATTTTTCCCTATAGCTGATAAGGTGGATTAGCCCACCGGGATAGCAGGATGTATCAGTAATCTTGTTTGCTAAGAACGTGTGTGATGTGTTTACACCTCATTACCATCTTGATATAATTCTACTGGGGACACCAACCTACATAAGAACTGAAACTCTTTTGTTTGTATTTTAACTCTACCTTAAATCCTATATTTCCACATACGCCTTGTCTTAACTTTATGACGCCATAATTTAAACTAAGTAAGGAAAAGCATCAAGAATCTCCAGAAAAAAGTTCTTAGGAAGGAAATTAAGATCTTTACATATTTTTAAAACGAGTACGACCTTACACATAAATGGGGATATTATGTAGTACTACAGAATCATTTGTTAATATAACTCATCCCATTCCATAACCGATCCGCATTTCATGTGATATGCCTCATGTGTATCAGCTAGGCTAGGGTAATGTGCACCACTTGTCACATTATGCTAGCCAACTAATTAATAGACATCGACAGGTACATCTCTGCCCGTTACATTCCCAGTGAGGCCAGCACTAGTAGACATGTTTACATGCGACTCAACGCTCAATTGCTAGAATCGCATAATGCAGTCGTATGTGTGCGATATACAAAACTATTCACTGGACAATAGAGATATCTGATTCGCAACAATGCATATGTATAGGAATTTTAATTGGAAATATGAGAAGCGAATGTTGCGTTGCACGTTGTTTTGATTTAGCGCCGTTTCTATCCTGTCTACGATAGATTGTTACCAAGATATGTCTGTATTCTTTATGGCCATTGATTTCCATATGTAACGAGGTATAATTAAGGAAAAAAAAACAGTGAGAATCGTATGCACACTTGTTTCGTATTGCGATTGCAGTAATGACCTGCTGTCGGTTCGAATTGTTTATTTGCCGCGGTAATTGGGTTCGATCCTAAAATATTTCTTACTGATGTTTATTAAATTTTGGCTATTTATTTCTATTACTCTATCGCCAAATCGCCAAAGAACATTATTGTTTTTTTCTATTCTGTTGTACTACCGATCAAGTAATTGGAATGAACAAGTGTTTTACAGCAACTTAAGAGAAAAATGAGAATAATAAGTCCATAATTAAAAATCACAGATGAATTCTTTCCAACACGAAATTAAAATAAAATTAACAACGAGTCAATTACGCCCCCAGAATAAAATAAGGTATGTCTGTTATAAAAAATGGGGGCCAAGGGTTGGCGAATTTCTTTCCGGTTCTGTACATTTGTTTAATTAATCACATTCTTACGAATGGGCCCCTCGCTGGTCCGAATGTCCGAATATTTGGAGTTCTTCTGCTTTACAAAGTACTTCATAAAGAGAATTCGTTTTATTATTGATTTTGGACGGACTACTTTAATTAAGAAAAAAAAATAGGGACTTAGGAAAATTAGTCCTAAGTCCTCTTAATTTGACTATGATGTTATCAATGTAATCAATCCAACTTACAGCTCAAAATTAAAGCTTATTTTTTTGTAAATACTTAATGAAACTACATAATTAAACTAATGTTGATATAAATTGAAAACAACTATTGGATTATCAAAAATAGTCTAAGTTACTAAAATATTATTTTTTGATGAGGGAATCTAAGCATATTTTAGTAACGTTGAAACAATGTTTACACATTTAAATAATGAAAATTACTATAACATTTATGCAAGTAGGTAGGTACCTACGTTTGAAAATGTTAGAATTAAAAACTTTATCATAGAAGGGGTCATATTACAAGTCACTTCGCAACAATCTCGCTTATAATTACGTTAGACTCCCAAAACAGGGGCGCTTTTTTAGAACAGTAAAGATATGGAGTTGCTCACTAGATAAAATTGAGAATTACTTGATAATATTTTAAGAAATAGAAAAAAATATTTATTATTTTTATCATAGATTTTTGTTCACATTTTAATAATTCTGAGATCTGAGAGGTACATGATTAGGACCTATTTTTTTTTTCAAATAAGTTATTCAATTGAGATCTCTAAAATAATCTTAAAGCCTGAGGACGCTAAAATCAACCTCCAAAAATGGAATTAACTTCCAGTGAGTATACAAGACAAGTAGGATTAGGTAGGTAGGCTGAAAGGAGTATTTACTTTGGTAATTTTATTTTTTGTAAGATTCCAACGCTATAACTAAGTTCTACTATCATTTATTTAAAAAGTAAAATTTAAGGCACATGGTAATTTTGTGTCTAATCGATTTGCAACTCCATTGCACAGTGTTGAAAACACGCACGCAAATAGGAAAAAATATATAAAAAGTGCAAAATCATATCGCTGTTACATCTCGAATGGTTCTTTTTTATTTCAATTTTCGAGGGTTCGCTAAACGTTTGTAGCGAACTCTATTATTCGGTTCCCGTTGTGACGTAAGCACATTCACCACTCAACAGCCGTTTGTTATTAAATATAATAATGTATATCATAACGTATTCATATCTATGATCTCAATGAATATGCCAATTCCATTATTTTGTGTTACAACAGATTAATAATTTTATTCTTTGCCATAAGGCATATGATTGTAGTTTAAAGAATATAATTGTGATATGAAGTTATGAAATCGTATGCTAGTGAGGTAATATTTTAAAAAATAATGTACACTGGAATGCAAGGGCTAATAATTATAAATAATTATTTATATATCCTTATTTTCAAAATCAATAATAAGAAGTACAAAAACTTAGCTACAGTAACCTACCAATATGGTAAACCTCAAATCCCTATCGAGTCACGCATAGTTAGCATCATGTAATGTTGGAACTATAAAAACCTAATAATCCCCAAAACAAAAACGATTTATAACCTTTCTTAACATCGTATTACGTCAGTTTCTATTTACCACAAAATGTTTCATTTGCATAATAGCTTTTTTTTCCCGCCATTACTATTTACGTTAATATTCTGATTCGTTGGAGCGGGGGGGTCGCACGCACAGAAAACATAAAGACAATTTGTACGTGGCGGCCATTTATGTAAATAAATCTACGATACCGCATTATTACAACAATATGTACGGAACGGGTGTGGCCACTATGATTACCATTATATTTGGGTGTGGTTTTGTGTATAAAATAATTAAATTAATGCACAACGGGTTTACTGACTGTCATCCATTTCACAATTAAAATCTTTTTAATATTGCTGAATGGAAGATAATTAAAATTCGCATCCCAAAACGAAATAAAACAATAACAGAACTTAATAACAATTTCTGTTCGTTTAATCAACAAAACATCAGAACGCAATAAGCTCTATTAAGAGTCCGATAGAATTTCTCATTTCATTCGTCTTAAGTCGTCAGAAACAAAGTGCGGCCGTCGTCGGTGGTGTTATTAACGCGTCTAAATAATTACAGGGCACATCAATCAGAGGGCATATGCAGATAGAGCATTTTGTGCGAGTCAGCGCGCAGTCGGCCCACTGTGCAACCCTTTCTTTGATATCTGTATGATATTACGAATGAAATTATTAAAACACGTTCCAAAATGTGTGCAGGTAGGGATGGGAGATAGTCGATATTATTTAATTAAACTATATTAGGTTATTACAATAATGATCTTCGTATGAAACACTACCTATATTTATTCGATGTGCACCAGTAGGTAGTCCTATAAGGTAATAAAAAAATATTGCATTACGATATTTAAGATGTTTATAAAGAAATACAACTTATACAATTTTGTCATCGTTATCAGCATGCGTTTATCGGCTAGCTATACCTTCACAATGCTCTAGTTCTTTCAATTCTTTTATTCCTAGTATAAAATATCAATCAAATAATATAATCAATATTCCGTCGAGAGGCTTGAAGCCTTTGATGTAACGGCTCACCTCGACACACAATGATCGGCACATTTCGTCTAGAACGCCTCAAATTGACCGCAATTAAAAGAACAATGACTAGTTTCAATTCCCCAAACTTAATTTCCTCCGTCGCAAACGTGTAACTAACCGAAAAACGCATTTATAAATAAATTAATACGCTTTGCTTCAGTGGACGTGTTTTGTGTGGGTTGTAATTACTCAAAATATCATGACGGTATTAGAAATATTGAGAACGAAAGGCAGACTGACTAAAATATACAACAGGAATAGACGAAAGGGCTAAAAACTGAATTCGAATAATTTGTGATGTTTTCTGCAAGTACCTGTAGTATGATTTTTGTACAAAATGTATTTTTACAAAAATCATCTCGCAGCTAATAAAAATAATTAAACAAAACATTGACTTTAAACCTTACTAATAAATAATGTTAATTGAATTTATACGAACCAACCTATCCTTACTGAAAATTATGATCCTACGAAAAAAGAACTAGGTTTTAAATAATCATTATTCGATGTATGAATATTCGTATACATATAGGTGCAATATAAAAATAAATTGTAAGGTTAATTAACAATTTTATAAGCTTCGGGATCTGATTTTAATTCTGATCCGGTAATTAAAAAAACGTAAATTTGTATCGGCTTATCTTTGCATGTCCGGCTATAACAATCTGCGGAGGGAAACGTTATTCATAAAGAATATTGTGTTATAAACTTAGTGTGATTTGATTGAACACATAGGTACTAAATATTATTTCACAGAAACTAAGAAAATCTAAGATGATAACATAAATATTCATCCGAAACTTGTAGGGCCTACTTATTTCTTTCATTTTTAGAAAATATAGCGTCGTACATTACAAAATCTAAAACGATTACTTTGTTATGAAACCGTTAATCTGTCTATTAAAGTAACGAAAATAATAATTAGTCTTTTGGCCGTGACTGGCCGGCGTGGACACACTGTGCTATCGGCACGCGTCAATACTGACGGACGTCTTTACCCATCGTCACCACATTACATCAAAACTATTTTACTTTGGAAGACAAATACACTACATTGCTCCATTCCTAACTTTAAAGCTCTAAGAATAAAGTTCAGATTATTCATCAAGCGTATTTTCAGCTGCACATTCGATTGGTCAGCTGATGTTACTCTGTCTTTGAAAGCAGTCTAATTAAGTTTTTTAGTACTATTGAAATTCATTATTGATTGACAGATGGCGCTAGCGGCTATTTAAAATGGATACATCGCTTGGGATGTGATTATTAAACTATTGTTCCGAAGATACATTATGTTTGAAGAGTATGTGTGTACGTGATAGTTATTAGTTTTCCAGAAGAACAATAATAGTTCTTCGTGTTGTGTGGGCCGGTGTTATTTTCAGTACTTTTATTTCAAAGCATAACTAAATAAGCCCCACGGTACAATCTCTATTCTAATCAAGTTATTTATAAACAAACTAGCTTCTGCTCGCGACTTCGTCTGCGTGGAAGTTAGAATTGAAAAAAATATTATCTATATAGTACCAATTTTCATCTAAATCCATTCAGCAGCTTTTGCTGTGAATGAGTTAAAAAACATAATAGGTACTCCTTCATTCTGAAAAACTTTCGTATTAATTATATTAGTAGTATGAGCGGGGGAAATGACAATAGATTGAATTTAAATTAGAGTCCACAAAAAACAGATCTATGACGCTAATGAAGATGCATTTGAAATTATGGTAACAATTACGTGCGTGTAATCATTAAAAGTAATTCGCGATCACGTGTTGGCGTGCGTCGGAGCCGCCAGCCACGGGGAATCATAAAGAATCCATCAACATGAGCGCAACACCGATCACGAAATCCGCCATCAATCATAAACATCAGAAAGGATTAAAATCTACGTTGCACCTTCCGAAGCTCGAGTACCCTTGTTTTTCTCTAACCCGTAAATACTGAGGGGCGTAAGTATGGCCGGGGGGCGGTAAATATTATCAAGGGGGACAGGGGGATACCCCCGCCCCTGGAGGGGGGCACTATCCCTTATCGCGAACGTTACCCTCGCCGCCGGCGGCCGCTAGACCGCCAAAATGTGGGGCAAATCGATTTCTCTGCCCCATTTTTGTGCATCTGGACCGCTATCGATTTTTAGCTCTCTCACAACAATTGATAATTGCATTCAATGCAACATTTTAATGTCTTTTTTTCGTAATTATTTAAAAATACGCTTGCCGCCGTTTGTGTTACATACTAAAAGTTTAAAACATAAAAACTATTAATTTCGCAGTCGTAAAACTGGAAATAAAGTTATTTTAAGTACAGCGACGATAATTATATTAAATGTGTCCGTCGTCAAAATGAAATAGTTTTATATCGGCTGTAAATTACTTTAATCGGAGTGTGATGCGCACAGGGCGCCTGCTGCGGCCGCCTGCGATCACTATCGCTACTATGTTGTCGAAGACACGTTAAATACACCTAAAGTAATACTTACAGTACAGCCACGACATCTTAATGACAACAAGCTATGCATAATATTATTATGATCTTTGTATTCCGCAACGAGAACGCTTACAATTATAGAATTACACGTAACACTGCAATGAGAATAAACTTGTTGTTTGCCAGCCGATGTCGGTCAAGGTTAGAAGACCACAATTTTCGGGTTAAAACCATATTCTTCATTGAAGATAAGATACTTTACTTTATTGAATTTTGCCGGCTCAAACAATAAAACTATATAACACATTTTAATTGGACAAGCAACATCACTAAAATCTCTCAATTGTAACATGGACTAGAAATAGTTTTGTAATTATTACACATAAGGGATACCTATAATACAAGCGAGAATCATTTTTACAAAACAATAGTTTACTTTAAATTGCAATGTAGCCAAAACGGAAAATCAAATAAAACAGAAATACAGGAGGCAGCAATGTTTGGAAATAATACAACCTAACTTTACACGTATACAACTTATGTTACATTGTTACATTTATTAAAGCATGATTTGATTAAAAATAAATAAGAGTTCGGTTGTAAAACGCAGTTTACTATCTTTTAACTGGCAACCTCCGCCGCACATTCGATACTCGTCTACTAAGTTTTTTATCGATAACCCTTTTAAATTGTTGCAAATGTTTTATTAACTTTTATTATAAACCGTATATCAGGTTTTAACGAGGGTTTCAGACCGTCTTAAGTAGCCCTTATCTCATTTTGTTTCTTTGTTATATAAACTTGTCTATGTGTTTGTATAAACTTGGACTTACGAACGCTATTACTTGTAATTTACATCTCTAGTTTTATGTTTTCTAATACTTACTCACCTTACTATAAATTTATTATGGCTGCAATAAAGATATTTTGTTACTCTTGTAACTTGAAAACCGCTGTTTTGTGTAGACAGAAAACTTTCAGACTTTTTGTAGGTAGGTACCTACCTATGTGGATAATACTAAAATATATTCATGTCTGAATATTTTTACTATATAACCAAGCTTATGTGATTTCATGGCATGGAATGGGATCATTCATTGGTATTTCAATTTCTAGATGTAATTCGCACACGCACATGAAATGGTCGGTTCTCTCTCTCCGAACACTTTCGTGTGCCTAACCAATAATTTACAAGAAGCACGATTAGGTGCACTTGCTAGTAAATTGATATGGTATCATGAGAAAAATAAAACAAAACCTCGCTAGGTACACGGCGTAGTATCAATTCATAATGGACTAATTGTGCGAATGCATTTCTTACACCATTTCTATGCTCACTCCGAACGATAATGACTTTATTTTGTCACGCTGTTAGAGCGCACTCAACTTGTTTTATTTACAATTAAAATTAACAGAAACAATCACAATGTCATTGGACGTTTATTACGAATTATAATTCATGAAAAACATCGTATAATCTACCGTTATAACAGTGCATGCAGCAACTTACTGCCGTGTATATTAGAATTATGTCTTTTTAAAGCGAGCGCTTTTTATTGACAATCACTGAATCAATCTTGCGATCTCCCACGATGTCATTTGTATGTTGAGCTTGTCTAACTCTTATCTACGGCCGCGGTACAATTAATATAATTTATTTAAACAGACAAACACATCTTAATTTGGTACATAAATGAATCTCGTTTGTTTGAACTTATAATTTCGCTAGCAATTAGTGCTCGCGTCTTATTCACACAATGGCGGTTGAACGAGTCTCGCAAAAACGTCATTCCGCTGCATTTCCGCCTCCCATTGTCTCAGCTCTAATCTGCATTGGATTAATAACCATGTACCTATGTGTGTACGGACAGAAGAAAAGTTGTATTGAAATTAACTGTCTCCCGTTATTCACAAGCAATATGTCTTCATTTCTCAGATGAATACAAAATTGATTTATTTCTACGTGTATACCAAAGATTTACTGCAATAATATATTTTTTTCTAGGTATGTATGCATATCATAATTATGGTATCACGGCATACTTTTTACTTTTATGGAAAGTTCATGACAGATTTTGCAACAGACAACAGAAAGAATTTAATTGCAGTTTAGTCAGTGTGACAAAAATACTATCATCTCATGTTTATACTTCTACACATAGAGGCAGAGCAATGAATATCGAACATATTTATAGCTCTAATATATTCTAACGTTTACTAATTAATGTGAACACCGTACTTTCATACTCTAACTGGAGCAACGTTTAATCCATCATTTTCTCGCGGCGTTTATACGTCTGTAACAGTTCATCTCATGATAAACGGCAATGACTCCTTCTTCTTACTATAATTAAACATGATTAGAGCTCAACACATGGTGAGCCGCAATTATAAGACGTTACAACGGCTACCGGCGCACTACGCCACACGCCATGCGATAGCTTCTATCAACCATTCAATATCTACCTAACACGGAAGCGAATTTTAATTATACACGCTCATTATTACATTGTCGCTTTTTGTGAACCGATCTTGTTTCGTTAGTTGACCATAACCGCTGCTTAGCATTTACATTCAAACATAGAACTACAACATCAAACATCTTATGCATGTATAGACTTCACAAGCATTCTACGTTTGTTAAGGACGAAGGGATTCAAGCGACACGTCCCTATGTCACCCGCCCGTTTTCCTGAATGATGTTGAATTGGAGACTAGCGGGAAGAAAACGCACATTCCGAATCCATTCAAATCTACAGTCATGAATGAACCGAATGCGATAGAGACGGCGTTATGCCGTTCCGCGAAGAGCGAGTGAGACGCGATTTCAATAGTACGCGAAACGGAAATAGAGAGGCCGAGATAATTCCGTCTAGCCGGGAGGGATTCCCTCGTGTCATTTGTGTGCGTACGCTTTTTCGAATTGTACGGGAGGATTGGAGTGTTGGCGTGCGTTCCGAGCGTGCACGCCGCCGACACTCGGAGGGCCCTTTATCGGTGTTCGTTTCAATTCAGAGGCACTCGCATTCATTCTTTGCTTTCCGTCTGTCCCGAAGTTCCCCAGCTACTTGTTGAACATTCGTAATAAATTGCCTCCATGATATTCCCATTGTGGAACGGTTTGTCGCTCTACTGCCTTGAAGGAAATTGCGTTTCCACAAGCCACTCGAGTTTATTTGCCGTTCAATTGTGAATGTAATGTTATTTGGTTGATTGTTGTATGTTTATTCACGTTGGATGGTATAGATTAATCGTTGTATGAAGAATGGATAGGAAGTGTTAGTAAGTTATGTTAGCAGTAAGCTAGTTTTTTTTTTTAAGTGACCTAACTATCGATTTGCCTAAATATAGAAAGTAAATTCAAGTTCTATTTGTGTATGTCAGTTTGGATAGGCGATAAAACGTGAATCGAGGCGTGAGGACCGACGCAGTGGCAGCGGCCGCCGCACAGTCGCCTGCGCAACCTAATACAATAATCTATGCAACTACATCACTTCTCAATGTTAAAGTAATATGTATATTAAGGCGGCGATATACGACTTTGGCCCTTTTAAAGCTAATGAATACGCTTTAACGACTTGCTTTCATGATTTGAAAAGTATATATACTAAACTAGAGCATATGCTTGATAATTTTGTATAACGTTTTTTTTTATTATGTATTTATAACATTGTATAAAAAAATCATGAAGTTAGGTCTAACGCACAAGAAAAACTGAGTTATACATAGAATTTATCAAGCGGATTTTAATGAAACCTGTACCATTTTATAGAAAAGTTAATTATCTGTCTTTTTGTATACGTATATTTTTTTTAAATCGTACATTTACGTCAATTTTTGTGCTTTTGTCAAAACGTTGAGTTGAAATTACGGAGGGGCTCCACCGGGCGACGGGGGCAGTACGTCCGTGACCACTGTCACGGGTAGACGCTGTCACTCAGAGCGAGCACATTACGATGTAAATAAATTATTATATTTGTGATAAGATGACTGGTGAATTATAATTATTACATTGAAAAGGCACTACATGCGGATAAAATATTTTTTTGATGTGAATAACGTGTTTTCAAACCAAATCATCCATAATCTGTCATAATCTAAAATGTGTGTATCTAAATTTGGCAGGACAAATATATTTTGTTATTGACTTACTAAATAATTAAATGTACTTTAGGATTTAAATATGTATTTGTTTTAATACATTGCGTATTCAAAACGAGAATATTGAAAGGTATTCAAATTAATTAATTAATTAATTTAAATTTTACATGTAGGTCGGAGATAATCGTCAAAATTAAAATTCTTTCATGTTATGTTACAATATTTCCTTATAGTTTGGAATTTATAGAAATAGTAGCTATAAGTCAGGGCATGGGATGATATCTTAGAACAAAACTTGGTTTGTAAATAAAACGGTTTATCTATGGGTAACAAGGTGGCGCTATTCTAAATTATTACCAATGAAAATTTTTTTCTAAACACGTGAATTTGGGTTCGAGTTTCTTTGCTACGAGACGAATTTGAAAAAAAATGCTGAATATGATAAAAAAATAAGCTTACGCTATTAAAAGAGTATTGTATAAATGTAAAATTGTAAAATGTATTGTATTGTCTGACTATTTTAGCTAGACCATTTTTCTATTTTGGATTGGTTACATTAGTTTTATTTTTAGGGTTCCGTAGTCCGACAAGGAACCCTTATAGTTTCGCAATGTCCGTCTGTCTGTCTGTTCGCGGCATAGCTCAGAGGCTCTTGGTACTAGAAAGCTGAAATTAAGTATAGATATGTGTATTGATCACGCCGAAAAAGTGGTAAAAATGAATAAAAAAAAAATAGAGGAGCTCCCGAACACGTGAAATGAGGATGAATATTTTTTTTTGTTGCGTAACCCTTCATGTAGGGTATCGTTAGATAGGTCTTTCAAAAATAAAAAAAAACTAACTTTCGAAAACTATCACGGCTAAGTAGACTTCACCGGTTACAGAGTTATAGTTGACTAACTAAGACCTACTACGGAACCCTACTGCACGTGGCCCGACACGAACTTGGCCGGTTTTTTACTGGTAACATTGGGTAGTGATGCTGTACATAGCAACCATTTTCGAAGTTTAGTAAAAACGCCAAGTAAGCAGTCACATATGATATACATATTAATCTATTAGTCAAGGTATCTAATGTGGGATAATATTATATACACACAACCTAAAAGATAGGACGAAGCATAGTGTTTTAGAAATGAAGGTCCTACTTCACTATGCCACTCTTATGTTTTATTTTCAACACCAAATAGTATCCGACAGAACGTCGATTTTTGGCTAGGCCTAAGCCGATTAATAGGCAATCGCTTAATTCTTTGGCTAAAGCCCTGATAAATAAAAAGGACTTGATCTTCTTTAATTTTTAGTCCAGAAGTCAAAGACAGAAGAACTGAAAATGAAAAAAGAAGATATATTCAAATAGTATATTTAAGGTTCCGAACCAAAATAGTAAAAAGTAACCCTTATGGGATGCGACTTTCTCTGTCTGTCTGTCAGAGCTGATAATTACTTCAGGAATAACTAACCTTATCGATTTGGAATAATTGTTGAAATATATCGCAAATGGATAAAGTAGAAAAATACTACCTATTACTTTCGAGGAAAAATGGGAATTAAAATTGTTTTCTTCGACATCTTTTGGTATACGAATTAAATTTAAAAAAAACTCTCCGTTGTTTGTAAAACAAACATTCTGAAATAATTAGACTTCCGTACATTTTTCTCTTAAATGCTTTTCTTAATATGGTATTTCGATTTCAATTCCATTTTCCAATTCCAAGGTTATGTTTGAATTTCGATGAATTGTCATAAGAAAACTAAATAAAAATTGAGCTACTGCATGTCAATTTAATAATCTTTTTATAAAAAAATCTGTCAATTTTTGCAGTGAGTTTTTCTGATAAAATATATTATAAAAAACCTTATATTAGTAATATAAGGTAAAAAGATAAAGATCAAAAATATTTAAATCGGTAATTATAAATGATTTCAAAGTCAAAAATCGATATTGCATCTTTCTAAAAGATTATCGAAATGCCATACAATGGTAGGATTTTTTTCCCATTACTTTATTTCTTCAATAATGCATGAAACCGTGGAAAAGGGTCGTACAAATTTGGTGCTTGAAAATGTAACAGCTAATTCTCATTCAGACAAAGTCTTTATCCGAATTTAGCACATTTATTTCTGCATTGATTTTTTGCTTTGCGGCACTTTCAAAATTGGGCCCAAAACGGGTGATATTCCATTGTTCATGATAGGTAAAAATTTAAAAAATCCTGATCATAATCGAAATCTTTACTTTCCCACTTTTGGGTATGACATAGACATGCATTAGCATTAACTATCACGCTTTTTCAAGGTGGATTGGTGATTTCAGACCGTGTAGTCCAGGTTTCCTCACGATGTTTTCCTTCACCTTTTGTCAATGGTGTCTAAGTTATACTAAAAAAAGTGCATGTAAAACTTTGGAATAGTCAGATTCGTAATTTCCAGGTTTCGAAGTTCGAATCTGCATACTCATAAATGAGATGCAGGTGCCTTAGCAAAGAAGCCACAATGACTTTTTACTAATATGTTCGGTGTATCAACTTAATAATATGAATAAAACTACCTGCAGCTTATTTATAATATTAACATCATTTGTAATACAGTCTCACTCACTTTTAGGTCTTTAAACGTAATAGATTATTCAATTTCGGTTCTGTTGGTGTCAAAACTTAGGCCAATTTTAAGCTAAAGGTTTGGCCAAAGCTGATGCCAAAGGTTTGGTCGGACACTTTACAGATGGATCAGAAACGTCGGACTAATTAACTGGCTTCCAGGCTCTCCTTACAAAACTAATATGATTTTCCTATACAAGTGAAGATGAGCTGAAGTTATTTGAGAAGCATCAGATGTCGTAAAATGCAAATATGAAAAAAACTTGCGTGCATTTCTGTTAGAAGAGCTCAAAGTGGACACCAATATGGCCTAAAAATTAACTCCTATGGTGCGATCTTGTCTGTCTGTCTGTCACAGCGGATTAATTCAAGAATGCTAGTTGTCAGAATTTTTTCTTGAAACTTGTAACAATTCAGATCGATAAACATGATTTGCAGATTAAAGAAATTGAAAATACATATTTTTGCTTTTCTGGCAAACGAAGTATGCAGTGGGGGTTGGAAATTAAAAATTAGTGTTTCGAAGTATTACTCAGACAGATGTTATTTGTATTTCTATTTTTATATCTTAGACATGCATATCAAAATACAATATGCGACTGTCCTTAGAATCTCTACATAATATTATGGTCACCCGTCAAAGTTCTTCAAAATATAAAATGACAACCGTGCGGTGTGCATTGCGGGGTCGCGGGGGGGAAGCTCAAGCTCCGCCCATTTGCTCAAGGTCATTGGCGGTAGTCGTCGTCTTAAAAGGCTATTTCCATCTCTATTTTTCTTACACTTAATATTTGTTTTGCTGGATTTGGTAATAACGCAAGAGCTACTTGAGTTTTGCTACGTGAACTACAAGACACACGATTATTTTATAATATTTCAAACTCACAACAGGAAAACATGTTTTTATTTGCGATTTACTGATATTCACTTCTAATTCCAATTCTTCCAACAAGTAATTGATCAACCGTGTAGAACTAAATTGAGAGGTACAATCACAGACAAAATACTCCACAATAAATTCGAGATTTTATTCCCTACCTGTAAGTATTTAACTAAATTACCAAAAAAAAGAAATATGTATAAACATGTGAACCTGTCTACATAAGATAACAGAGTAATTAATTAATTTGGCAACATACGCGTCTCAGACACTGCATTGCAGTGTCTTGGTTTAATATTTCAATGAGAATCAGTGTTTGGACCAACGCCAGTCGGAGTACGGACACAACATTCATGATAATAATGTATTCTACATACGCTTGGATATGGAATATGTGTCTGAGCAAACAAATCATCGTACCATCCGCGAGCTATTAAACAAAAGCTATCTACAATAAATATTAAAAACTTGCTACAGCTACAACTATTTTGTAAAGCAACCTAGACCGTCTTGTCTATCCTACTTATAATCAGCTATAATTAAATTATTGATTGTACCTATAAATAAAAAAATAAACATCTTACGCTATCCATCAACGGATGTATTACTCTCAAAACGCCAGACTTCTTTAAGTCCCGCTTAATTTGAACATAAATACAAATTAAACAATACACAGAGAACCTTTACAGTTTTCATAACTAGCATACATACATCTATAAGTTTTTTTAAACTAACAACAAAAACGCTTGAGAAGTTTTTGAACGCACCTACCGGCTCTACAAAGGTAATGAGGTAGTTATTTCAGTCCTTTGTTTATTTACAAAATATCACTCCGTTTGAAGGCGGACCATCAAAATGAGTCGTAAAGCTGAAAATTCCATAAAAAGTCGTGTTGATGACCTCCGTAATTGAACCTCGCTCTTTGTAGCAGAGACAATGGACGGAACCCTGCGCTTTGAATCTATTGATTAGAAGAAAAAAATAAGCCGATGCCAGAAGCGCCTTTGCTTTTGTATGGTTCAATTGCTCCCTAATTAATTGAAAGTATTCAATAAATAAGAAACAAGCAAGGCAATCTTTATAATATTCAAAATGAAGAAGTTCGACATTATATATAGATAGATAAAGTTTTTTTTCTAACTTTTATGTAAGTATTGGTTAACTCTATAACACAATATAAATAGATAACTATCCAAGTCACTTACGTTCTAAATCTTTCAGTCTCACGCACCTATTATTATTACAATTTCATCAAAAGATTAAAAAAAATCATTGTGTTTATACATTAAGTCACATAAAAGAGTTATAGAAGTGAAGTCAGGACACCCGTGCAGTTCCTCGCCAGTAACATGATACCCACTCGTTTATCTGCTGTCGAGCAATTATTGAAGCGTGAAAAGGAACGTCCTCCTATTATTTACACTGCGTTTTGTAATGCGGGCGTTCCGTTTTTATTTAAAAAAATATCGCATTTCCAAATGCATGTATTGACATCCATTAAGTTTGTGTTTAAATTATTAAATACCAAAAATAACTTGCTATTATTTCATTATCAAGAAAGTATTATATTTGGTTAACTTTTAAAATTACTTATTTAGGGAAATAAACTATTATACAAGTAAATATGTAAATAATTAAATAAAATAAACTATTGTTTTGGTAGTTTGATAATAATAAGAGTTAGCTATAACTTCTCTATTCCTCATCACAAAAACTATTTATCAAAAATAATAAGCTATCGGCCGCCATAAAAACTATATCAGCCAAAAATGTTTTTATACCGACTGTACTGTAGCTATAAAATAAAATAGCAGAGCGAAATAGTTACACATTATTTTATTTTATCAAAAGAAGTCAGGTATAAAAAACCGAATTGTTATTTATGTTAGAAACAAGATTTCTTTGTCGACTGCATTAGTGGAATCGTAATACTGGAAACATGTCAATACGAATTTCGTCTGATTCAACGACCGCCGGCGACTGGTCGAGTTTTTTTTTATTTATTTCTACTCCGATTGGTATTTCTTATGATATTTCTTGTCATCATTTATTTTTGTAACTTAAATGACTCATTCTAAATTAACACTTTCACTGTGGCGACAAACTTAGGAATGTAATTGCTTTCTAACGTTTGAATGAAGTGCATCTGATTTATTGTCTTGTTATTCAGTGGTATATTAAATAAATAACATAGTATTTTCAAATCTTTATTTATTTATTTAGGTTGTTTTCAACTTCAAATAAATATCACAACTTTATGGTAAAATCATTTCCTGAAGACGAGCCCCCTAAGATTCTATAAATCAATAAAATAAGAACGTTATTTTTAAAATTGCAATATAATCTCATTTAGGTACAACCATTATATCTTAATGTAGCCCGGATTCAACATCAATCAAATTACCAGAATCACGTATGACATCATTAGTCATATGAATTTAGTGGCTAGTGATTTCATATAACAAACAAAAATTGTGAGTCAGAGAGCCGTTCAGTCGCGCGTCCGCGTCGCGCGTCCAAGCGTTTCCGCCGCCCAATAAATAAACAAACATTAAATATTACACAAAGCGTCAATAGCAACAAAAAAATTAAACTTTATACCTCCCAGATGCATACTTCCTAACAACATTACATTTTTAAAAACACATTCGGTGAAAACACCAATATAGGCCTACCGGGCCGCCGCGCGACCACAACAAAACAACATTCTTTAATCTAACTTTACCGTTTGTAAAAATTACTATTTAAATATTTAAACCTCAGCCGCTAATTAACTGAGATTTAACCCTTCCGTCGCCGGCCGAAGCTCACTTTAATATTTAACCCAGTGGAAATATTTTGCGCGTATTAAAATGTGAAAAATTAATGAATCGTGCGTCTCTCCCCGCGGAGCTGTATGCAGGCAGACTACCGCTACACAGTTTATATTTTACTCTGTCGGCCTTGATGACACTTCCTGGCTCATCTTCTAATTAGTTGACTATATATTTTAACAGTCACTAGCACGTCTTAGACCTTAGTCGGTCTAAGACCTCTCTAACTAGACTGTTTATTAGGCCTATGTTAGCTTAACTATTCATGTTTACAGATAAAATATGATGAAAATACAATTTAACTGTATTTAATTTATTTCTTTCTACCACGTGCAGATCAGGAATACCTATAGGATCTATTTATCCTACTATTTCTGATATCTAGTTCAAAACTTTTAATCAGGCTTATGTAGAAAAACTGCATTAGGGTTCTCATAAAAACAACACAAACGAAATCTTCAAATAAATAAATAAGTCGGTTACGATAAAATCAAATAAATGGTAAGACACAGAGGTGATACCTACCTTCCTAACTAATCAGTAGACTGGCCAGTGCACTGTGGTCACAGCGCGGCCGGTGAGCGACATGTGACATCGACAAGGAGCACGGGTACAAGGTGTTCGTGTGTTTAACGTACCTTGCCGTGGTGCAGTCCCGGTACAGCACGTCGAAGTCCTTGCACGACAGCAGCTTGCAGCGGTTCACGCCCGGCTGGATGGCGCCCAGCCCACGCAGGATGCGCACCTGTTCCACATTGCACACCAGCGGCACTATGTCCAGTCTTTTTAGCTTTGTGTACACTGTGTGCAGCCCGCCCACTAGGTGCTTGAGGAACAACTCGAACGCTTGCGGCAAGCACAGCATAGTGTCACCCTGGATGATGAAGGCCGCCACTTTCTGGCCGCGGTAGTCCACCAGCTTGCACTCGTTGGCGGAGGGGTCGGACGTGGAGATGGGTGGCGGGCTGCCGTAGCGCGGCGGGCCGTGGTGGTGAGCGGCCGCCATGAGCTCGAGCGGCGAGTGGTGCATCATCTGCAACGAGCCCAGCAGGCCGAGGCCGGGCGGCGGCAGCGGCAGCCGGGGCGCCAGCAGCTGCGGCGGGCTGAGCCCTCGCGCCGGCGACGCCGCCTTTACCCTCGGCGAGCCCCCGGAGGAGCCGCTCACCTCGCTCGCGGTCGACGCTGAGTCCACGGCGGACTCCATGCTCGCAACAGACTACACACGCATCACACACCCGTCGCGCGCGCTGTTCCGCGCAACAATAAATAAAAAGCCGGAGCGAAACGAGGGCGCGGCCGCGTGCGCGCGCCCGCCCCGGCCGCCGCGCGCCATTGGTCCATCGCGGCTGCAACTCGTCTGCGATTGGGTGGCGACGCTGCCGCGAGGTCTCCGCCTCTTTTTTCGTTGCGTTGCGTTACAAACGCGCGAAGAAATGTTCCTGTTTCTTTTGGGTGTTGTGTGTGTCGGCCGCGTCGCGCGTCTGCTCGGGGGTGGACTGATAACAATGTCACCGGCAATCAATATGAGCCTAGGTGCCGCCGCGGCCGCGCGTACTCCACCGCCAATAAATACTTACTGTTACTTCTACAATCTTGTATAATTACAAACTTTGATTATAACGTGGAAACGACTGCGATTTATTTATGGATCACAGTAATTTTCTTGAATGGGAAATCTGATCTCTGCATTTTGTTTAGGTAATCTATTTGATTATAACTAATAATATGAAATAGGAAAGTAGACAATTATAAAGTTAGAGTTAATTATAGTCTAGAATAAGTATTAACCTACCTGATTCCCAAAAATATATTATTTTATTAAAATATTGATTACAAAAAACTTTTTCTGTTAAGTATAAAGTTATAAAATTATAATCTAGGTAGCTTATAAATTTCTTGAGAGTCAGTAAGAAAGCTGCCAGGATTTTTTGACATTTTGGTATACTAACTAGGTAATTAAAAATTACAATTGGTAATTAAAAAATACCATTTTAATAAAATGATCGTATTTGTCCCTTACATACCTATAATACTCTTTTATTGATAGCTAGGATATCTATTTTTTACCTGCTTGGCTAGGTAAATATACCTACTACATAAGTACCTATGTAGGTACGTATCTCATACATACATACATAACCTATAACATCGCGATTACAATACAAAGGGGCTGAAGTGTCGAAACAATAGCGATCTCAATGATCGACAACTTAGCGAAACTCCCGAAAGCCACTCCAATAGGTTCCGTCTCCTACACAACTATAACTTTTACATCACAAAAACTTCAACTCACGCCAATAGCACCCTTAAAATCTACAGCATAAGGGTTGAGTGTAATTTTATGAGATGCTAGAATTAATGTTGTTTAGTAAAGTTCTTTGTTCAGGATGTTTTTCAATGATTATTCTTTATAATATTGGTATCAAAATCAACATATAGATGTAGGGGTGAAACACACTTTTGTATTTTTCCATGTCTGGAGTGTTTGTTTGCTTGTATAGGTAGTATTGTTTTTGAGTATGTAGTTTGAGTTTGAGTAGACTCTTATTAATGAAACAATGTCTTAAGAGAGACGATACCTATATTACTTATTGTTTTTTTTATTTCACATTAAAAAAAAATATTTTCACTAAAATAAAATGAATTTTATTTACGTTTAAATGATAGGGTATTTTTATTGATAACATAATGTTTGTGATATTCGTAAAATAATAAAGTATAAAAGAAAAAAAAATGGTGCAACAGGATGTTATCGTTTCAGCACGGTAAAAATACGGTTTACCGAGGCCCAGCTAAATAAGACAAAATTAGAAGTTAAAGAAGTTTAATTATATGCATTGGACTCCATAAATATAACAAATAAAACTTTTTGAACTGTTAAAAACTATGGAAAGATCGAAACCTTTTGGAAAAAATGTATGGAAAGAAAGGAAAAATTGAAGCTTTAACAAATTGTTGTATGGAACGCCTAGAATCTCAAAGCTCTTGGGATTTAATATTGTATGGAAAGTTTGAACCGTCAAAGCTCGTGGGAATCCATGCATCATTTTACGTCAGAGCTTTTCTGAATTCATTCATGGAAAGTGTAAAACCTTAGAGCTATTGGAAATTAATATTGTGTGGAATGCATTGAACGTCCGAGCTTTTGGAATTTCGTGCATGAAAAGCTTGAAACCTCAGTTCATTGAAAATTAATATTGTATGGAAGAGATATTGGGAATTAATATATAATATATTGTATGGCAAGCTTGTAGCGTCAAAGCTCTTGGGAATTCATGCTTGAATAGCATTTAAAGAGCTTTTCTTAATTCATGCATGGAAAGTGTAATGTATGGAAAACTTGTAACGTCAGAGTTTTTCAAAATTCATATATGGAAAGCGTAAATACTAGGTATGAGATATTGGAAATAATTTTTATATGGAAACCTCAGAGCTATTTGAAATCAATATTGTATGGAATCATGAAAGTCAGAGCTTTTGGGAATTCATCTATGAAAAGTGTAAAAATCCCAAAACTCTTGGGAAATCATTTTGTACGGAAAGCTTGTAACGTCAGAGCTTTTCGGAATTCATACATGGAAAGTCTAAAGACTATGAGATATTGGGAATAATATTTTATGGAACGTTTGTAACGTCAGAGCTTTTTGGAATTCATCCATGAAAAGTGTAAAAACTCTTGGGAATCAATATTGTATGGAAATCTTGTAATGCATTTGGGAATTCATGCAAGGAAAGCGTGAAGCCATGGAGCTATTGGGAATTAATATTGTATGGAAAGCTTGAATCCTAATAGCTTTTGGAAATCCATGGTGAGCTCTTGGAAATAAAGAAGACGGTTCAAGCACCTACATGAATAGCCAGAAGGCTAAAAAACAACCTGTTATCTGCTAAAGTATTCAAGTAGTTAAGTCTACGAACATGAGTAACTTATGGCCTCGAAAGACATACGATGCCTGCTACAGAAATCAAGTAGGCAGGTCTATGAACATGACTAACTTCTGACTACGAGCTGAATTGATCGTATACTTGCTACAGTAATCAAGTAGTCAGGTCTACGAACATGAGCAACTTCTGGCTACGACAGACATCAAGATACCTGCTACACTGCTACAGCAATCAAGTAGTTAGGTTTATGAAATGAGTAGCATCTGGCTACGACAAACATCTGATACTTGCTACAGTAATCAAGTAGTCTAGGTCTACGAACATGAGTAACTTTTGGCTACGATAGACATCAAGATTATTACCATGTTTTGGACAAATAAACAAATTGATTGATTGATTGATTGATTGATTGATTGATTGATACCTGCTACAGCAATCATGTAGTCAAGTCTACGAACATGAACAGCAATTGAGTAGTCAGGTCTACGAACAAGAGTAACTTCTGGCTACGACTGACATCATAACATAGATACCTGCTACCTGCCACAGTAATTAAATAGTCAGCTTTACTTACGATATATGACTAACTCAGCACATTTAAGTAGGACTGTGGGACGCGAGTCATAAGTTACTTAAAAAACAGAACTCTTTGTTTGCCATGTGTTTGTTTAAGGACAGAGAAAAAAATCCTCCAAGAAGTAAAGTAACTAATGTATATGGAAACATGAGTAACAAAATATTCCGTTCAATACTAATCTTTTATCAAAGAAAACATGTTTTTCAAATTCTCATACGTAAGTCTAATCTATATTTACTTAGCCATATTCAAGATACTCGTATTCAATGACGCAAGCACACATAGCAGGTACAAACCATCATATACCTAAGTACAAACACACTACAAAGTATATTGACGATAAAACATGCTTGTGTTTTCCGTACTTTATAAATGGAGAAAAAAATAGTTTTTCTGCGCGATTATCAATCATATATCAAAGATAATGAGATGTCACTAGGGGGCGTTGGAAACAAAGAACGATGTTATCTGCCAGCATATTTACCTACCCACTGAAACAGTGGGTAATTCGTAGCGGCTTTAAAATTGTTTGGCATTAAATGTGTTTGCATATAACCAACAAAAGGACGTACCTATACCTATGTATTTATGAGAGATAGTGATGGATACCACCGTGAAATACGAACACAAATACAGATTAAGGTTTCCAGTGACTCTTTAGGATAAGCTTAACGAATATCGTCGTGTTAGCTTGCGCGGGTTCGAAACCTAGGGCCTACTCTAACTCACCGAAACGAAACTTCGGGACCACCGAGAATAGACGATAACTTTTTTTGTGGTGCGGTAAGGTGCGATCTGATGCTCTGTACAAAGAGGGATGTACTTATACTATTCATATACAAAAAAAATGAACCTTACCGCCCTAAAATTCACAAGGAATGGTTCCGAATTTCAAATTTACTTGCGCATCCATATACCTATTCCTCAAAATATCCCTATATAATGGGAACATAGTGGTGTAGTACTGGACATAGAGGACATTAGCTTTACGAGCTCTTTTTCAGCGTTTCATGAGAAGACCTTTTTTTGTTTTCTGAATGGAAACCTCTCCGGGCGCCTAGCAACGAGATTGTGTGGTGTGGGTCCGCTTCGCATTCTGAATAGCTTTTTATTTTTCATTATTTATACAATCTAGACTGTACATTCTATAGAGTATCCATATATTTTATGATTCTATATGTATGTAAAGCAATAATTATTTACTAGAGCTGCTCCCGCAGTTTCGTACGTCCTGAGGAAACTACAAAACGCACCCGGATAAAAATTGCCTATAACTGTCTCCTGGGTTTCATCTATCTTCTTACCAAGTTTCATCCAAATCGGATTAGCCGTTTTAAAGAGTAACAAACAAACAAACTCACTTTCGCGTTTATAATATTAGTAAGGATTTCATCCAACCATAGGTAGTATTTTCTTTTTAGTTTTCCTTAGTAAACAAGGAACGCTTACCTACTTGACTTTTAAATCGTTGTTTTTAGGTAAATATATATCCTAACATCATAGGTATAACATAATTAATTATCTTATAGGTAATTAACGCAAAATAAAATTCCGTATAAAACAAACTTAGTTTTAAATTACTTACGATATTATTGGATATCTTTCGAATAGCTAGAAATAGGCACCTACTGAATTTCAGACTTCAAAAATGAGTTGGAATTGGTTACGAAATAGCTTGACATTACTTGTAATCTTTATCTCCGACAAAAAGTGGAATATTTTCAACGCCGGATAATCTAGAGTTCTCTTTATCAACAAACAAATTAACAGCTCATAGCCACTCGTTATCTCCTCTATAACCTACTCGTATTTCACAACATAATCATATGTTTATACATAATTAATTTTAATTAATTACCTGCCACCTATTTATCTGTGTCGCAATGTTTTTGGTTCCTTTTACAATCAGCTTCTAACTAACCTTGAACCTGTAGTCTCTTCTCAAAAAGAGGCTGCTTAACTAAGTCGTACCTACTTAAAAGATATCTGTCTATACTAAAACTACTACTATCTACTACTTAAAAATTAGATAAAAGTAAGTACCTACCTAAGATGTTTTTTGGAGTGTAGGAGTAATTTGAGTAGTTTTATAATAATAGTAATACCTATCTATTACAAACAATTCTCAAATTACCTACGCTCATATTTTTTTAATCCGTGGCTAATCTTAACTAACATTATGCTAATATTATAAATGCGAAAGTGACTTTATATGTTTGTTACGCTATCAATAAAAAACGGCTGAACCAAATTATAGGCCACTTTAGTATTGAGATAGATGTTTTGATTATTATAGGCCACTTTTTATCTGGATGCGGGAAGTACCCTCAGGACGCGAGTGAAACCAGCTAGTAATAGAATATTTTAGGTAGCCGCGGAGAAGTCACCATTTACAATAGCAAAACGTTATTTGTAGCTAACTGCCAGTCCTATTTATATATATATAGAAAATAAATAAACTTCAACAACTTCCAACAAGACGAAATTAGATCCTTTAATGTCCAATAGCTTCTTGTACGGTTCCAATAGGATCTTGGAATGGCAATCTAATAACTAAATCGTTAATGCTAAATTATTTGTTTTTCTTCGATAGAAAAATAACACATGCTTCTTTGAATTACAAAAAAATATTTACAAAAGCATAATTATAGGTAATATTGCTATGAAGAAGAAGAACGGTATAAAACATATTTTTTAACCTATTTTTTTTATCAATGTGTAGACATAAAATCTAATCAATAATTATTATTATTATGATACATAGGCATTTGTTACTTTATTTTAAAAACTTTTATTTTCCCTCCATAAATGAAAATTCTCCAAAACTATACGTGTGGTGTAGTCTCTTAGCGCCACCTATCGAAGCGAAGCTGAATCAAAACGACATAACGCTCTCTTTAATTCTGAAGCTATTCTACATTATTAAATACTCTTTTGGCAATTGACCTGACCTTTCATTTAACTTTAAGGCATTATTTGTGTGTTATTAGAATGTACTCATGCGAATATTCTGCCATACTATGCCTCTTTACAATAATAATTATCTTCATATGAAAAGTTGTCAGCTTAAGAAACATTTGTAGCCATTTAAAATAACTTCACATAAAAATAAACGTATGTATCTATCTTGTAAATTAATCGCCAAATTCATTTACATAAATCAATCTAAACGGCTCAGACCACCTGTATCCAAAACTCTATCATTGCTCACACAATTGGAACAGGCGTTCCAACCATACTCCATCCATTCGAAAATCAAAGTGCATTAATCGAAAAAGCGGCCAGTTCGTGGAAAAAAAATGAAGAGCTACCGGGGGATTAGCCCACAAAAAAGTATCGGAAACAAATGGTCTTTGCCGAGCAATAAATCGAGCTCAACATTGGGAAGCTGCAACAGACTGCGCATACTCGTTAAACTTTATTTTTATATTAAAGCCGTAACTTTGGGATGCGACGGCCAACAACTGTAATCCCCGCTGTGAAACGTGAAAATTTTGCATAGATATTAATATTAAATGAAATGCTACAGATTTGATGCGATAGGTATTGCACAATGATTTTATTAAATAACTAGCATAGCTGTTAATTAATTAATAAAACCATGTTTGCATACTTTGAAAATAAAAAAGCATCTACCGTGTTTTTGGGGATTTAATTCTTTAATTAATAGTTATTAATAAAAATGGATCTTCGTATAAGTAATACCTACCTCAGATCATTTTTCAATTAGGTAGGTACCAGTGAGGTTGGAAAAAAACTATCTGTAATTTATTTGACAGTCTCAAAAAATACTCTCACACATAATATTAGTCGCCTAAACAAATGATGAGTAAGTTGGAACAACGATAAAACCGCAGGCTATAACCCAATTAATTACATTGCTTTTCACCACTCGGCTGGAAAGTGCAGTAAATAATGCAACCAATAGGTGCGCGACCCCTGCTCCCCGGATCCGGGTTTCATGCATTTACTCGTGCTCCACTAGGAAATTAAATTTGTTCACAAAGCAAGGTGCCACCACTGCGCTTTCGATAATTTATGTTTTCACTAATTTGCTTTCGGTGCCGCTTTGTGGGAACCTAGGAGTACTAACGCGACATCAGTCTGGTGTAGATACCTATAGGTAATATCATTTTAGTTCCCCTAAACATAGGAGTAAGAAGTTAATTGACGACCACTTAATCAATTTAACAAAATTCTGATAAAATCCTATGTTATTTTGTTTCATTCAAATTTTTTTATTCTAGTAATTTCGCCCTTCTTTAGAAAATACAAATCTGTAGAGTAAAATTCCCTAAAATAGTGTCACATTTTTATCGTTAATTTGAAAGGGACTGAGGTGCCTTTATGGAAGTAACAGTTCTGAAAGCAACTGCATCTGTTTACTAAGCCTAATAAAGGCGGTTATCCCCCATGCCGGGCTGAACAAAAACGTTACCACACCTCTTACTCATCAAATGTAAATTCTCTCTGGTCTGCTTTGAGATCGTGTTGCTTTTGATGTAAAAATCATACGTCTCTCCCTGCAAGTGTCTGCCAATATTGACACGGCCTATGCGAACACCTAGACGCGGTACGGCGGTACCGACCAAAAGGAAACATTATTCAGTTGGAATTAACTTTTCTCGCATTTTTCGCACGCGATGTTGAAGCGAGCGTACTTATTTTGAAAAGATTGTTTTTTAAATTAATTACTTACCTTTTTACAGATAACTGTAATGTGTAGGTACACACATTGACTTGGTCGCCTCCCCTTTTGAGAAAGCATTCCTAAGATAGATTAGCTACATATCTAAGTACTACTATTAATTACATCGACATTTGCAAACAATTCTTAAGGCAGTTTAAGTTTGTCAAAATATAATTATCATACCTACACATTGAACCTCTTTTGCTGATCAAACTCCAGTAAAATTGACATAATCAATATTATTCACCCACAAAGACGTCTAATTTAAGGTTAAAACTTAAGTGAGACATCCACCAGGTAGGTAATAATACTGCTAGAACACAACAAGAAGACTAATTATTACCAGCTATCTTAATTATATGTTATCTTTAGTCCTGGTGTGCTTATATGCCAATATTTTATTAGACTTATTAGCTCCAATAACTAGCAGAAAGAGGTGAGTACAGTGCAGGTCACCGATCAGTGACGCAGCCTCTGCTTATCTGCGCGCCTCAAGATCCCAGAATAGTCCCCCGCACACACTCGTAAGGGGGCAACTTTATTATTTTTCCAGTTTTCATCACTTCACGCTCCGTCTGTCTTTTGATTCAATGGCTGTGTAATGTGCTGTTGCTGCATTTATTTTGCACTCTTACCTTAGTGTTGCCAGTTTATTTTGCATTCTCTTGGTGTTGCCAGTTATTCCCCAACGCTTTGAAGTCAAAGCTCTTTTGACTTTGCGAGGCGGCTTAGTCGGCGCTGACCGCAGTGCAGTATGAATGATACTTTTTACGCTGAATAGTCTCGTGTACATTTTTTTAGTTGCACACTAGATTTTTGCGGCTTTGTGTACTTTATGTTCTACACTTATTTTTGCTCCTCCGAAGCTATCAAACTGTAAGGATGTCTCGGAACAGGCAGGCATACATGGTCGAGGAAAAACTCACTGTGTTTTATCTCACGATACCTAGATGGTATTATTGTGGATACACATGGGGTGACTTAAATTGGTAATTTACAGCATGAAATCGTAACTTATTTTACGTAGTAAATTACCTATATAATAAAAAATAACATACAAACTTTACTGTAGTAACATTATAATGAATCATATTCCTCATATCTGATACCGGAACTGACGTCACATTTAATGGAAATAGATGAAAAATTATTCGCACTCGCACGTATTGACTGTATAGGTGCCTATAGCGATTGGGGCGGGCGGGCGTGATCCCGCCAAATATGATACAGGGCTGACAGTTTATGCTACCAAACAATAATAATGAGCTCAATAATACTTGAGAATTTAATGTAAATCCTGCGGTCGCAATTTAATGGGTAACAAGCACACTTAACTACCAACAATTCAACAAATAGAAATAGAATAAGACAGCACGAAAATGATCATAATCGCAAAGGACTTGTGAATAACGTATCAAAAGGGGCGAAGCCTGGATTGGTCAAAACAATACAACAACTCAATAGAATTTTTTAATAAGATGCTTTTCTTAGTTACAGTCTGTTTCGGTAGAATATAATATTTTTTCACTGTACATCTTCTGATGGTTTTACTATTTTTTATAAATTCTTTAAATCGAATCTAATTTTAATACAAATTAATAATTTATATTCAGAACCATAATCAGGACACATATGAAGTTCATAAATGAATCAGTGCCTGTTCAACCCTAAGCAAGCGAACGTGTTCGGAAACGCGGAGAAGTCGGATGTCAACGCGTGACGCGCTTTGAATGTACCTCCGCGGTGGCTCGTAATAAATAGAATATTTTTATCGGGCACACGCACTCTCCGCCCGCAAATATTGTGTCACCGTAATCTGACGCTTTGCTCAACTCGTCTACTTAAATTTCAAGATGCTCCACTTCGTGATTCAATGATCAAAAGCTTAAGTAAATTACTAATAACATGTGTGAGGAAAATACTTTTTACCCGACTGCGCCAGGAGGGTTATTTAGTTAATCTGGGAAGCAAAATATTAAATGACGGCCCTACCTATCACCTATATCATCATAAGATCCCCATCATCCTGACATAGATTCTACATCTAAATACTTGAAATCGTGGGTTAGAACCATAGAACAGCCAGGCTCATACTGAAGGATTCTAGGATTGTCAATTACCCTAGAATCTTTAAGAAAGTGGTGATGTACCAACGCCCGACACTCTTGCGAAGACGAAACTTCAGTCCCAGTAATATAAATATTGGAAGCTAGCTGTATCAGTAGTCAGGACTACGTTACAATACAATCTTCTCTCGCTTTATTTATCATAGGCTCTTTTAATCCTAACTAATATTATAAATCCATAAGAAACTGTCTGTCTGTTACGCGAGAAAACAGCCGGACCGATTTAGATGAAATTTGGCATACCTTCCCATAGAATAGTTTTTATCCGGGTACGTGAAGTAGTTCCCTTAGGATTTGGGTGAAGCCGCGGAAAAAAGGTAGTCAATTTTAGTGCGAAAAAAAACTTCAAGTTTAATTTAACTAAGTATATCAGTTACACACAAACTCACCACGCATTTGCCCTCTTCCTAAATTCAATAGTAAAATATCACAATGGGCCATCCGTCAATCGATCACCCCCTTGCCAATAAGTGTCATCCAAGATTCTATCGCAATGCGGTTCAATAAGATAGAGAAATACTACAAAGTCCCATAGGTTTTTTCCGCATTTAAAACTTCTTTCTATTTTAAGAATGGTGAATTCAAATATATTTTGATTTTCCTAATGAAGTTAGCTTGGGGTACTGCTAATAATTATTTTAGATCGATCCTTCTATCATGGTACCTACATTATTGTATAAAGACTGGTAGTATTAAAATTCACTGAAATAGCGCAGCTCGGCAATAGCAATTGAAAATGCATAATCCTTCATACCCATAGCCAGCCATCAACAGCATAGCCATGAAATTCAGCTTTATATGATAGTAGATAGTAGTACCTATATAATATAATGTACTCTGTGGTAGTACCTCTACTAGGTTTATTTCCCGCATTTTTCGTCCGCATGCCTATGGAACTGCTTCTATCAGTATAAATATAATATACCCTTTGACCGGTAAAATGGCTAAATAAATTTGATGAAATTTGGTATGTAGTTAGATTAAGATGTCCTCACGTCTTAATCTATGTGATCAGACATTTTACCGTAACACATAGAAAGACAAAGTTACTTTCGCATTTATAATAGTGACGATCTTTTTCTCGACTATCGAAATTTTATCTGAAAATCACCCAATTCGCCAAAAATTAAGACTGTCTTTTGTTTTCATAACTAAATATATATATATATAATACTGAAATAAAAAAAAATCGCGTAATACAATAGAAGTTTTTAATACGGGTGCGTCCGCGATAAGCACGTCTGTGTGGTATAATTTGAATTTTTGCAACACTTTCGTTATTTGGTCAAAGGGAGGCTTAAATCTTTGATTGATCACGTGCAGTTGGCACCAAGAACACAGTTTGTGTGAGATTGATACCATGTGTAGACTAACTATACTTTTTTCTTTGAGACACAAAAATCTGATGTTGAATTTGTTGTATTTACTGTTTGATATAAACTGGCATTACGGGCCACCTTAAAAAAATGTAGCATACGGGAATCGAATCCGAATCCGAATATGAGTATTTCACCAAGATTTCGTCCGAAACCATTTAAGTAGGGTTCCATACCAAAAATGGTAAAAAGGAACCCTTATGGTTTCACTTCTGTCTGTCTGTCTGTCTGTCTGCCTGTTACAGCTGATTATTTCAAACTCAACTCATGCTTTCAATTTACTACGAAAACCGGCCAAGTGCGTGTCGGGCCACGCGCAGTAGGGTTCCGTAGTAGGAGTTAGTTAGTCGACTATAGCTCTTTAACCGGTTAAGCCTACTTAGCCGTGATAGTTTTCCTTGTAATTTCATTACATGTACTACGTCTGTGATTTTTTTCACATTTCTAGGTACAGCCATTCAAAAGTTAGAGGGGGGGGTAACTCGTATCGAACAAAAAATTTCACTTAAAATCTAGATATTTCGCAAATGGCTCGCTTAACTAAAAAATGGTCTTCACATACCCATAATATTTTTGAAAGACCTATCTAACGATACCCCACACGAAGGGGTACGCGAGAAAAAAAATATTCATCCCCACTTTACATGTTTGGGAGCTACCCTAAAAAAAAATATTTTTCAAATTTTTATTTTACCACTTTCTCGGCGTGATCAATATACATATTCATACCAAATTTCAGCTTTCTAATAATAAAAACCACGGAGCTATGCCGCGGACAGACAGACAGACAGACAGACAGACAGACAGACAGACAGACAGACAGACGGACAGAGCGAAACTATAAGGGTTCCTTGTCGGACTACGGAACCCTAAAAATGACGATTAATCGTGAATTAAATAGATGTGTGTTTTTAGATTTTTAAGCTATATAGGTAATAATATTTTTTGTTTAAATTAAATCTGCAATGTACAATTCACTTTTTGCTGCTCTCCTCATTCCAAACAAATCCTTAATAACTCCCAAAGAGTTCAACACCTTGGTATCTCGACTCTGGTCAAACTTCATGAATATCTCACAGATTGTAATCTAACGTTATTCAGGCCGAGCTTTTGGTGCATTTTAGCGAGTTTGGGCTAACAGCGGTATTTTGCATCATACTTGAATAATCTCATTAGTAGAATGACAATGGTAGTGCTTAATCTAATGCGATAAGGATACACTTCCCATCTTTATTTAGTCGAATTGTGAGAAAATATGTGATTTCTTCACATCATGTCGTATGAAAAACGCCTACATCGATATTGTAGTACAACCACTTCTTTAATGCAACTCGAGTTAATAGGTAGTACCTACGTATGTAAAGTTATATTTCTATATTTGCCATCAAACGTTTTAGCAACCCTAATGTTCAGACATAGGTAATATAATTATATTAATAATTTATAAGTAATAGGTACGAATACTATCTCTTTTCGACTTTACTCTCTAAGGTGAAGTTATATTTAAGATTTTATGTAAGTAAGTAATTCTATACGGACCCGTCATCAAATATCATATAGTAAACATCGTAAATCAACAACACAAACTCAATGTTTCCAAACGAAAATATTTAAAATTCCCCAAGGAAATGGCTACTCGAAATGCGTAATTCGTCGTAGCGATCCCCGGTCACCGGCTAAAATGTAAAATGGCTCCCTTGCATTTTTTCCTAAGTGCCATAAACTATGACATTTATTACGGTCAGATCTGCCTCAACCACTATTGATAGGCAAATGAGAGAGTTTTTTAAAAGAAAAACGATGTCTGCTTTTTATGTGTTCTTTGGATAAGGATGTTTTAAGAAGTTGCGACTTGCTTGTTCGTAATGGCCGATTTTCTGTGTTTTTGTCTCCCCGCGCTGCTCTTGATGGTTCGACCTTTGTGCTGAAAGTTCGGCAGTCGGCGACGCGTAATGATAGAACTTGACCCTGGCTAGTTATACGACAACTTGTGCATCTTCCTTACGAACTAATCATAAACTTTGACCAATAACATGTAATTAGTAAGAAATCATATTAAAAGCCCCTACCAATCTTACTTATTGTAAGGCTTCTATCAAGATACTTTATTCTATACTTAAGCTCTGAAAGAATCTCAAAATTGAGCTATCATTGTCGATAAGGGCAATAACTCAAAGAATAGGTCAAGCACAATAGTGAGTGCCACCGATAATCGTATATTAAAGCCCTTATCCCTATGAGCACCTTTGCCACAATAGAAAGGAATATAATGTCGAAAAGTGGCCACATAAAAATGACATACGGTTGCCGCGTAGGTTCGGATGGCGAAAAAATAGCGGGAATAAACGTCTAGCGATATGGAGATGATAAAAATATGGCTTCAATATTTAAAGGGCTGATATAATAGTTAAAGAGTAATACATTTTTGTAAAATATGTTTTAAGCTATTGCTGTTATGATTGTCAAATTCGGGAAATGATAACAAAGTCCAGAACAACAGACCCCATTTTTCGGTGCGATGGTGAAATCGTTTTTCCCATCAGGCGGCAAATGCGAAATCGTAATAAAACTCTCCATATGATATGTAAAGTAGCCATAATATTGAAAACTTCCAAAGTCCATCAATAAATGTGGCGCTGCGTGGGGAACTTAACGCAGTCTTATAGTGAGTAGTGCTGTATCACGTAGGTATCGGCACTTAATAATGTCGATATTATAAACAATTTATTGTTAAAATTAGGTAGATGACTGTGCTATTAGGTAAATTAGTAACGTATATTATAAAACACATCATAAAGTTTATAATGTTAAAAAACTTAAAAACCTACTTTAAAATATTTATTAAAATTTTCCACTAAACATTTACGTAACTGCAATGTTTTTCAGGATTTTATGGACCAGAGGGACTTTATTAAAATTATATTTTCACAAAATACCTCTAATTTTGAATCACAGAGTCTAGTGTGTAGACTTTCTAAAGTCGATTAAGTTAAAACATGCTGTGATCAAACATGAAAGAGTGGAAGTGAGATTCTCCATACCACCTCACCTCATATCGTCTAATGACCAAAAAATATATGATATACATATATTCCCGGAGCCCGTAGACTTTAATGAAAAGTCATCATCGTCATCATCTTTCGGCTTACACATTAGATATTTTTGGATTTTACTGTAAAAGCACAAGCAAGGATATTCTTGACAATAGTGCCTATTCCAGTGCAGTTTATTATAATCATGATATAGTATAATAGTTACCTATCGATAAAACATTGGTACAGCTCTAGCCCAAGACGCGAGGCGTCAAAACGCACGACCGCAACTATCAAAGAGAAATCTTTTCCGTGTATCAATAACGTCGATCGAGCCGTCGACTAGACACATTGCGCGCTTTATGTCGCTGCGATGTCACATTATAGTGCGCCTTGTCATATAGGCACCTACATGAGACGTAGTGATATGGTTAAGATATTTTCAAAGTGCAAATCAATATTTCGCTCCTGGATCATCTAAATTAAGGTTTCGGTGATTGTCAGCATAGGTAACAAAATGGTTCGTTAGTATACATACGTAGTGCTCTATAAAGGTCCACTACGTAACGAAAACTAGCTTGTGGAAAAATCACCTATCAACCAGAATGTTGGCTCCTTACTAAACATCACCTATATTTTATATAATAATCGGCATTTGTTTAACAAAATTTAAACTAAGCAATAATATCAAACAACTACCAATCAATAACTTAACAGACTTACTGAAATAATCCGTTTTATTGTCAACGACAATTTATCAATATCACAGTGTATCGCACTACAAACACCCACGCATCAAAATTATTCATAAAATCTCAACAATGGCGCATCGTCTCCGTGTGGTTAGGGCGTGAAATTATTTTCTTGGCGTATGCAGATTAGGGGAGGGTGACTGGTGGGGTTCCCGGATTAGTTCCGGTTTACTTTTTATAGGATTCCGATGATAAATGTTACCATTGGATAGGCTAACGGGTGGTGCGTGTAACGTATCCAAATAAGCTTTTCAAATAGCTTATAATGTATTCATGCAATCGATGATATGGAAGTAAAGAGGCAAATAAGATGTGTGAAAAGTCAATACGAATTTTGACGTGTTGATGAAAGCTAGAAATATCGTGGATGATTTAGTAGCAAATCATCCACGATATTTCTAGCTTTGCTTTAATACTTTAGCTACTTAATTATTTAACTAATTTTTATCTTAATGGGAAGTAGGTACCTAAATACTTGCGCTAATGTAGGATCTAGATACGATTGTCGACATCGTACGGCAGCAGTAACATATGTCGCCACCCTTCTATCACATCACACACGCTAACGGTTTAGGAGTCAGACAAAAAACGAGGAAAGTCTCCGAGCAGACGGGCGGGTGGACGATTGCCGATCCCAAATATGATTTATAGATCGGGCGTCATCGGCAATGCGCTTTCTGTACGTCACACGGTCACATGACATGTCACCGCCTCTACATCGCAGTTCGCGGGAAAAGAAAATTGTTTATATTTTGCCGCAATATAGTATGTAAGTTATCTCACTTATTTCTTATTCACATACACATTTGGATACGGAAGCATACCTTAGTCACAGTACTTACTAAAAACTTATATTAATATTTTTAAGCCAAACTGAAAAAATGCTACAAGTGTTAGGCACTTAATACCTAAATAAGCCTATCTATGTATAAAAATGCACATTCATGTACCACGGTCTCGTTTTTTTTATATACATATTATCATAAGAAAATTTCATTTGAAATTTTTTGTGAAATTCTTCGGAAAAGCGGGTTTTGTACGACCCCGTATGTGTCGCTAGTAGCTCATATAAATAGATGGGCACTTTATTTAAGCTGTGAAAATCTGAGTTTTGAATTGAATGTATAATTATTTTTTGTTTCTTTGAAATAAATGTAAGGTAATTAATTAGTCAATTGACTCGGCAAATAAGTGACGACTCTAGTATGCGACGCGTTTTGAGAGTTCATTAAAAGTAGGGATGTCAAATAAGGAATCTTAATAATTATGACATGATTTAGTGGTGTCGTCAACCCAATTCCAGTTTTTTTTTTATTGTAAATTGTGAACTTAGGCACATACCTTCCGAACCAGAATTACTCACCAGAATAGTGTTGGTAAATATTAAATAGTTGTGAATTAACAACTAACCTACCCAAATAGTAAGTTCTTTTAAAAATATTTTTCCATAAAACATCAATATAAATTCAAAATTTCCGTCTAAGTACGAAAAGAGTCGCCAATCTCCACGTCAAAGTGCGTTAACAATATTTCTCAGCACGGACCGAACATTTGTATCAAATCGAACAATAATCGCTCATATTGTCAGTTACAATACAATTTGTTTGGAAACTTGACGCGTGAGAGAAATAATAACAAATGATTCGCGCCCTAACACCGCCTGGCGTTGAAAGATCACGCCTATTGCTCTCCTGCTGATGAAAAAAGTATACAATATTACTCAGTAAGATACATTAAGTTTGAAAGTCGTTATGTAACACGTATGAGGTCTAGTCATACTGTTTTGTAGCATATTATATAGGTAGGAACGTTACAGTCATTTCTAAACCCTAGTGAAGTCCATACCAGTTATCATCGTATCAGTTCCTTAGGCTTATTATGGAGGGAAAATCAAAGGAAAAACAGCAGAAGGTACACAGAGGCGGACGTGTATGGATGATGTACAGGAATGGACTGCATTAAAATAATCATATATATTCTGATCCAGCCTGTCCCTTGCTGTCCTCCCCAAGCGACGCCCTAAGCCGAGGCCCGTACCCCACTAGGGGGTGCCCTTAGCGTGTAGTCGCTTAGTTTTGTAAGTTAAGCCCTGGCTGGAGGCCCTAAATTCATTTAAGGCACATCACAGGCATGTCCGGTTAAGCAGTCGACAACCTTCTAGGTTGACCTGCGAGATGCCATACAAAATAAAAAACAGGCCTCTGCTGCGGCGAGCTTAAAGACGCGGAGACACACCGTGAAAAATTTCACCGCCCAGCTTCATTAGGTCCATGATGGCACCTTACCTTTCATCCCTAATTAGGAAGTACTTACCTATCTCTAATTTATTTATTACTTATAGGTAATTAATTAAGTCATTAGGTATTAATGATTTTTAGTTCGTCATACAAAGGTCTATTCAGAAGTCATTGATCAGCTCAATTCTGCTCAAGCTCAGATCACGAAAGAAGACGAGGAGTGGTTTCTGAATAAGAAGTTCCTCCTTCAAAAGCACAATAAACCAGCTTTTAAAAATGACACAGTAGTCACCGCGCTGTCATCAAGCAAGCCGAAGCAGAGTGGTATATCACTTGAATTGACAAAAATAACCAGCGTTCCTACAATCTATCTCTGCTGTCTCTACCTACTGAAACTCACAAGTGTATCAGGTCAGTGTCTGTGCGATGGAGGGACTCTTTACCTATAAGCACCCTAGGACAAGGAATTAAGACTAGAAGTTAGAAGTTTGTTTTGTTGCATAAAGCACTTATACCATAGACTAGCTTTCCGCCAGCGGCTTCGCCCGTGTGGGAATATATATTCAAATTTAAAATGACAGATTTTCATACAAACTATACCCCCTTTTTTCACCCCCGTATACCCCGTATACCCCCGATGCCTATGTCATACAAAGAACACACTCTCCAAGTTTCAGGTCTCTACAATCAGCGGTTTAGGCTGTGCGTCGACCCGTCAGTCATTCAGGACAAAGCATTTTATACTTAGGTATATATATATATTTACTTGATACACACATACATTATCGAATATCAAATCTGCTTAGAGAATATCCCGTGGATTCACCCGCATCCTGAAGGAAATACTTTGTGCACTTGGACAGATCCAGGTTATAAACTATGAGTGTACCGATTTCATACAAATAAAGTGTTTTTTTGATACGTGTGATACGTGGGACCCATATTGGATAGAAATGAGTCTAGGTTATTTAATGGGTCCCGACTGTCAAAGTCGCTATTTCCCGTATTTAAATATACTATTTGTTATAATTTAGGTCAATTACTTTCTACGCATTTTTCCTTCAGTTCAGATCAACCAGACTTGTTTTATTCTTTTTAGTTTATAATAAGAGTATTTTTACGAAGTCGGGTTTATTGATTTTTTAATTTATGTTTTTATTTTGAACTTTTTAGTTTATATAATATTTTTTTGAACTGGTCTTTTCACTAGCATTCATTTGATACCCATATTGCTACGGTAAGTCAACTCCCCCCCCCCATTCCACCTTTTGCGGGCGCCATTTTGAAAATCTATATAATATAGCCTATGTCACAACTACAAACTACAATTTAGACAAATCCAACGACACCTCATATATGTCAAAAAGCGTCCAGCCGTTTGGGCTGTAGGGCGTGCCAAAGAAATGGACATACATACATACATACACTCGAAAAATATAACCCTCCGTCTGTCGCAGTCGGGTAAAAAGACCTCGCCTATTGGTTTTTCTTCAATATCAGTTAGAATTTTATTACAACTAGCTGTTTCCCGCGGTTTCACTCGCGTCCCGAGGGTATAAAGTAGAACCTAAAACCACGTCCAAGGTCCCCTCTATCTCCGTACCAAATTTCATACAAATCGGTCCAGCCGTTCACGCGTTATGCCGTGACCAAGGGAAATAGGGATTCAATTTTTTTTTTTAAATAGATGTAAGTATATATTATAAACATAATTTCAGTATAAAAAAACATAATTTCTAACATACAAATAATACTTATATAGGTTTTGTGTAAGTGATCCTTTTTAATTAATTTCATTAAATAATTCTGATAGATTTTTCCATTTGAACTTAGGCAACACTACCGGTATACAGTGTTGCCACTGCCTCATTCTAATAGTATTTCTATATTTAATTTTAATAATACTTCAATCAAACATTTAAGGGTGTGAAAGTATTTATAATAGCTACGTTTAATATATTTTGAATATAATACCTATACATATCTTAAATGCGAATCTACCTAGATACATAAACAATAATGTAACTGTTATATTATTGTACACAGAACACACATTACATTTAACACATTACATTAACACACACATTACATTACAAATTACATTAACATAATTAAGTATAGTCACAGAATAAATAGTTAATGTGTAAGATAACAAATGTATGTACCTACGCTTGTAAAATACAGTCTTTTAGGTTATGGTTTATTTTACTTCTTTTTGAAAATTAAGGGCTGACAGACCTTAAAACAGGTTACTTTGTAACCTAGCTAGGACGCCAGATCCACTTGAAATTGTTACTTTTCGTTCGTGATCCTCAACTAAATATCCTAATAGGTACCTACTTTAAACACTACTTGTTGTGTTACTTTAAAAAGAACTTATATTATATCGTCGGCCTAATATGTTAACCAGCTATGTCCTTTTTAGAGAACTTTACAGGAGGATCAAAAAACTGAATAACTTCTATAATTTTATATTAATTAAAATTTCTTAAATCCCGTTTCTTTGAATAACTCCATGGATCATTTTAATATTGAAAATTCTTTCAAAAGCTTATATAAAATGGTAAAAATCTGAAAATAAAGGAGATAGCTGGTATTCGTTTGGACATTTTTATTTTGTTTGGGATTTAGCAGATATTCGTGTTTAATTTTTCAGCATGGTCTTTATAAACTAAGTACATGAAAATAATAATATTTTATAGGTATGTTTCAAAAATAATAACAATAACAAAATTATCAAAAATTCTATAATATTCATTTAAAAACATACCCCTAAGATGACCCACCGACCCATAATTAGTCTTATAATAAACAAACATAGATAGTTTGACTTGGTAATTAACAATCCAAGTCAGACGGATTTTGCTACCTCTGGAATGAAGTAGAAGGTGGAGTTAATGCATAAGAATCTGCTTCCATTTGGGTATGACCTGGTTCTAAAAACTTTTGCTCAATAATTATGTTTTTATGTTTCATAACTAGATTTAAAAGCGCGTTAGATATAGTAAGTACTATTTCTATTTTGATACGTACAACTGTCACTGTATATTATTATTGTTATTTTACATTGTCTTCTACATTGAATTCTGATATTACTGAATTTTCCAAAAAGTCTACCCAAATGGCAAATTCTTCTGCATTAACTCCACCTTCTACTTCACTTCAGAGGTAGCAAAATCCGTCTTTATTCTTTAAGTTAAAGAAGCAGAGATTATGGACTTGCAACTTAGTTTTATAGTACATAGTACTAACATTGGATTTGGGCCCCATCAAAACTGCCTGCAAATCAACCGTTAAAATATAATGATCCCCTTTCTTATTAACAGACTTCAAAAAAAGGAGGAGGTTCTTAATTCGACTGTATGTTTTTTTTTATGTTTGTTACCTCATAACTTTTGACTGGGTGAATCGATTTTGATGATTCTTTTTTTATTGGAAAGCTGACGATTTCCGTGTGGTCCCTTTTAAATTTTATCAATATCGGTTCAGCCGTTTTATAAATATATTAAAAATAACGGTTTATCTCTACTTGTGCATACGCCAAATACTTAGATGATTTGGTTATTCACGCTTATTGCAACCTAAAAAAGTGGTGTGTTTATATTAAGATAATAAGATCAAGTCACTGAAAAGCGAAAATAAAAAAAACTTTTTACAAAAAAAAACCGACTTCCAAAAAAAAGTAAAAAATAAATTTTATTTAAACGCTTATCGACCAAAACATCGCTCTAGAAGTTGGTGGCGAAATACTAACAATAGTAACTTACAAGACGCCGACTTCTAGAGCGATGTTTTGGTCGATAAGCGTTGAAATAATTTTTTTTTTTTACTTTTTAGTTTTTTTGGAAGTCGGTTTTTTTTTGTAAAAAGTTTTTTTTTTCTAAATGACCACGATATATCTCTTCAGTAATTTATGTAAGTAACCTTTGTATACTAAAAGATAAAAAAATAAATTCAATGGCCACGCATCATGAGTCACCGACCATTTCTAGTACGATACTGGGAAGGATTAAAGGATTTGGCAGGTTTTCTATGTGTTTATTGGTCGCTGGTATTATAGCAGTTTGACGGACATCGATTTTTAGCCTTATTAAGTTGAATTATGACGTATTTTTTGCACGATTAGGTCGGTAATCGTCTGTAGTTTCAGGTTCGATCAAAAAGTCATTTTGATATAAAATGGACTTAGCAGGTTAACATTTTAGGCCGACGATATGTCGGAATATATATTTTATGTCGGAATGCATTCTCTATTTTCAGATATATGTAGTAGCGCAATTGTTATGGTTGGATAGAGCAGATCATTCGGTCATCCGAAGGTCAGATTACCTATAGATATACAGGTTTTTGTCAGATTTATATTTTTACTTTGCGTTTGACTTACATAAACCTCGAGGAGCTCGTGGCTAAGTAACAGCCGCACGGTTCGACCGATCAAAGGTTAAGCTGCGCTTGGCGCGGTCGGTCCGTGGATGGGTGACCATCTATGTCATAGCGAGACTCCTCCGTGCCTCGGAAAGCACGTTAAGCTGTTGGTCCCGGTTGTCATTTGTACATCTTTGACAATCGTTACGGGCAGTCAGAAGCCAGAAAGTCTGACAACCAGTCTTACCAAGGGGTACCGTGTTACCCGGTAACTGGGTTGTGGAGGTCAGACAGGCAGTCGCTCTATGTAAAACACTGGTACTCAGCTGCATCCGGTTTAGACTGGAAGCCGACCCCAACATAGTTGGCAAAAGGCTAGGCAGATGATGTTTGACTTACATAAACCGAGAAGAACCATTAAACAAACGTTTTTATTTACCTACGTAATTAATTATAGAGCATCATTTTAATTTTACTCATTGCAAATAATAATGAAAGGTACATAATTATGTATATTATTTGGATTTAAAATTTGTACCTTTTTCGTCTATATGTCTATAATATCCATTTTACTTAAATAACTACTAAGTCAATAATGAATTCTACCGAAATCTTCGTTTTCAGGGTAACACTGCTGAAAACTCATTTGACAGCAGCGGTCAACTATAAATCAATAAATGTGAAATGTCAATGAATCTTTTCAGAAAACTGTCAAGTGTCAACATATCAACATAGGCAGTTCACAGTTGCAGCTTAAATTTGCCCATTTTATTAGTTTGCGTTAGTCTTCGAAGCCAGCGCGGTTCCGGTGCGATCCGTCGCTTTCTAATATCAAGCAGTTTTGGTAAACATATTGCCACTATGAGATGGACTGTGCATATCGAAGGCGGACCTATGCGAGTCAATCATGCAGCGGTATGCATCGGAGATAAAATTTATTCCTTTGGAGGATACTGCTCAACTGAAGAGTATAAAGATTGGGAGCCAATACCTGTGCATGTTTTGGATACAAATTCCCTGAGGTGGGCGCCAGTAAACTATAAGAGGACCGATGTAGCGCCTTTTCAAAGATATGGCCATACAACTGTCGCCTATGGGGACAAGGTATGTTATATCATTTAATATAAAATTCTTCAAATTATGTGCATCAATTTTATGCCTTGCTCTAAGTTGAAATATAAATTAAATACCCAGTTGTAATAAAAATAAACAAGTTGCAGAACGGAAATAATAGGTGTATTATTTCCTATTTGATTATGGTGTTAATTGGTTACAAAAATGTTGAAGATTTTTGTAGTAATTAATTATGAGCTAGTGACAGTACCCATGCTAATTGCTGAATGACCATGCAACATCATGCTATAACGGGGCCCACTTTCTAGTAGTACCTATGTTAAAATCTTGTTGTATAAATATATTATAGTTATTTAAAATTTTTATTATTTAAAATTAAACATGACTATTTATAAATATGGGTTGTATTTCTATTGTCCATTATATAAAACATTGCCCTAGGAAAAGGTTTATTCATGATTACAATAACAATAAGAATTTTAATGTATTCACATCATTTTATTTATCCTTGCCTATGTGAATAAACATTGATTGTGCATAAATTACCACATTCTTCCTGTTCAATATAAAAATAAACATAATTTAATCATTTATAACAAAAGTAGCAATTTTGATGGCCTCCAAAATGTTAGGGTACTGGGAACTCAGTTTAATAAATATATACACACATTATATTGTAGTTATATTACCAAAACAACTGGCTAGGTATTAACTGCTGTAAAATAATAATAATAAATTAATAATAATAATTATGTTTCAGGTTTTCATGTGGGGAGGCAGAAATAATGCTGTAGCCTGTGACACTCTCTCATGCTTTGACACTAAGACATTAGAATGGAGCACCCCCGCAGTGTCAGGCATGGTACCCTATGCAAAAGATGGCCATTCAGCTTGTGTCATTGGTAACAAAATGTACATCTTTGGAGGGTTTGAATATCTCACTGATCAGTATTCACAAGAAGTACACTGCCTAAATCTAGACACACTACAATGGAGCTACATAGATGCCCGTGGCACAGCACCATCTCACAGAGATTTCCACACAGCTGTTGCTGTTGAGGACAAAATGTACATCTTTGGTGGGCGCGGAGATTTGAACAGCCCTTACAATTCACAAGAGGAAATATACTGCCCCCAAGTATTTTATTTAGATACCATTGAAGAGAAATGGGTAGCTGTGAATCCTGGTGGGACATGGCCTGAAGGAAGGCGAAGCCACTCATCTTGTAAGTTTTTTTTGTAGTTTCTATAATTTGTTAGTAAAATAAAAAAAGGCATAACATTGATAATTATGATTTCAGGGCTCTACAAGGATTACATGTATATTTTTGGAGGATTTAATGGTAACTCGAAGACTCACTTCAATGATCTCTACAGATACTCTATTAAAGAAAATGTCTGGCAATACATAAATGTGGGTGGCTCAGTGCCATGCAAGCGTCGACGTCAAGCATGTCTCATTCATAAAGATGTAGTGTACTTATTTGGTGGCACAAGGTCAGTGTTTAGCAGTTTTTGAATTTATAATAATTTTGTATTTCACTTCTGGTTTAACATTTTACTTTAAGGTCAGTAGACTTTAATTAGCATACAATTCTATTTATTTGTTCTACAGCCCATGTCCTGGTCCTGGTAATCGCGTACCTGAGAATGTGGATAATAACCCAGAAAGGTTGATTGATAATAGTGATCTACATCTCCTGGACTATCAACCATCTCTCAAGACTTTATCTATTCTTGTTGTGCTGGAAAACAACATTGAAACAACAATACTTCCACGTGATATCATGTAAGTTTTGATTGTATATTTAAGGTGCTCTTAAAAATTGAGCTAATCAAATACCCTATATTGACAATGCAATAATGTTTTGTTTCAGTATGGATATACGTTTGATGACTCTTCCTAACCGCATTAGCAGGCCCATTAACCAATCGGGTTAAAGAAATGTAGGTATTTGTAAAGGCAGCTAAAGATAAATGTAAGCAGCTTTACATACACTATTTATATTTAGTCATTATGATATTTCGCCTATACCTATTTATATTATACTTGTAAGTCGTAGAAAGAAAAAAAATATTCTCAAATGTCTGTAATACATTACATAAATATTCTTAAAATAAAGCAATGTAATACTTTGATTGATTGAAATAAATAGACAACTACTATGTACCAAATGAAACAGTTATTAAAGATATTAAGACTGTATTTTCATTCATCTTCTTTAACAATATGTCTTTGTCGTTCAGGCTGGAAAGGTACGGAACCTGGCTTGCTGTGAGCACGGCGGTTGCCTTCCTTTCTCTTTGCTTTCTCCTTTATAGTTCTGATTTCATTCTGCGCATTCAATATGTGTTTTGGAACATGTCTATGTCGTGCTATGCGTTTGACTTGTGGGTGGTTGGCGAACTTTTCCTTCAATGAGTCTGCATAGTTCAAAGCTGTTCTTTCACGTGGTTTCAGCTGAAAAATAAATTTGCACTAAATAAGTACATACATAAATACATACAATTTATGAAATCATAGATAATATAAGTAATCCATATTAAATATTTGCATTATAGATAAACAAATATGAGGGGTTATAAAGCCTTATAATAACTTGGTTATTTTCAGCTTGTTAAAAAAAACCTAAATGCTGATTGTACAATACCTATTTCTAATCGCGTGATATCAGCCTTACTCTCTCCAAAAGTTTGGAATTGTTTTATATCATTTCTCATTCCAAATCACATAATATATACCATATTTTTACCTTATCACCATTTGAAACCTTCACTTGTTTGGATTGGAAGAAAACATAGATTTTCGCGCCTAAAAATCCGCAATTTTTTTTAATATACTTACCCAGTGACACTTCTGCAATAAAGACTAATTAAACAACATATCTGGGCCAGGCATAAAATCACAAAACAAAAACCCTAGTTTGTTGGATTTGCCAAAATTTGAATGAATAAAGCAACACTGTCCACTTCCTTGACAATCTTATTATCACCACACATCCTAGTGTCAAAAATTCGTGAATTGCCTTTTAATTTTCTAGGACAAGACTGCTAATTAAACTTAAATCCATTTTCTTTAACCTTTTCAATGCCTATAACAATGGTTAATAAGCCTTTTTTTTTTTAAATATTGATTGTGATTTGATGATGACAAATTGCAAAATAAATGATCTTTGTTTCTTTCTAAGAATAATTTAATAATGCCACTTACCACACCAAGTTTTTCTGAAGCTCTTGCTTTCCACATTCTTATGTTCATTTCATCAGAGCCTGAGAGTATGTATTTATTGTCCAAAGTCCATTTAACACATGTCAGTCTTTGCATTCTTTTAGTATGGTACACATCTCTGGAGTTTCCTTTAAGACTCTCAAATATTCTAACAGTTTTGTCATAACTGCCGGCTACAAACTCTCTTCCAGTTGGGGCATAGTCAACATCTATGACAGCTGACGTATGTCCCATGTGAATATTTACTGGCTGTTTAAGTTTCCTCACATCAAATGTGTAAAGACTGAAAATAGAAGCACAGAATATCAATCAAATGAACCTGGAGAAAGTTCACCATACAATGTTATCCTTTTTTGGTTAATACTGTACATACTTATAATCCTCATTAGCCACAGTGAATATAAAGGCTTCCATCGGATTCCAAGACAAGGCATTGGACCTCAGTTCCATGACAACCTTCCTCAAAGGTCCTGATTCACGGCAATCATACAGAATTACACTTCTATCGCTTGCACATGATGCCAACAAGTTATGTTCTACCTGAAAATAGTTATGAAAAAAATTGCTCACAAAACAGACATAATAAAAGTAGGTATATTCAAAAGGTTACTCAATCAGAAATAGTCACCTGGTTAAAAGAAACATGATGAAGACTGTCCACTCCCCATTTGAAAACTTTTACAGGCTCATTACGTGTATTCTCCCATAGTTGGCAGTGTTCCCCACATGTGGCAAATATTGGTTTATTTCTGTGATGTGTTACTCCTGTCACTACAGACATGCTGAGCAAGGTGTTTATAGGTTCCTCATCGTCAGGAGACTGGACCTCAGACTTCCATGTTTTAATGGTTTTATCGTCACCAACACTGGTAAATGTGTCGCCCTTCGGTGTAAAACAAAGTGCACGCACCCACCCTTCGTGTGCCACGAAATTTCTAGTACATTTTCTTACAGCCAGATCCCACAAACGAATTTCACCATCAAATGCTCCACTAGCCAGCGTTGCTAGTCTGTTTGGGTGTTTAGCGATACTTGAGACACCATCTTTATGCCCATCGAGGTTACCAATAAAAGGCTTAGCAAACACTCTTTCAAGTTTAACAGCGTTCATTGCGCGCACGTATTCACGTGGCGCTTCTAGAGGATGCAAACTTGGGTCATAATTCCTTGGTACTGAAACAATAATAAATAGATAATGTGTACGTAACTAAAGATTAGAAATAAAAAGTAAATAGCTAGTTGTTTCGTATTTTATTATAAGTTTTAGCGAACGGTAATTATCTCACGTTTATGGATATCTCGTTTTGTAGCGCGCAAATACTCATCCGGATTGCGGCTAATAACTTTTATTTTCATTTTTGACATGTTGAATAGTAACCAGTTTAGGTTAATTGTCTAATAATCTGAACCTTTTCTGAACAACATGACCATAACATAACCTTAAAATAATCACATCACACAAATGACGGCCTATGTAAAATGTAAACTGACGTCTCGGTCTGACATGACACGACACACAGAGTATATAAACACTATTTTTAGTCTGACATAGACCATATAGTTTACTAACTATAAATCTTCGGAGCATTGCTGCCAACTCGGTGTCAGGTTTTCGGGCTAATTAGAGTTTTGGCTAGATTTGCACAATAAATGGCTATTTAAATAGGGCTAAATTGTTGCTTTATTGATAAAAATAAAGAAAAGAATTGAGTTTTCTTAACTATTGTTTACTTATTAAATAGATTTTACTCAAACACACAATCAAAAATTTATAAAACAAACTAACTTAATATAAAAACCGTTAAATATCAAAATACTCATCAGAGGATTCTTCTCTACAAAAGATTCCACTCTCACTATAATGATTTATGTGATTTTTTAGAGTTTTCTTACACAATGTTGGTGCTAGAAATTGGGCTAAATAATTATTTTAAGGCTGAACTGACAGCGAACTGAACTTGGTCTAGTAGTTGCACAACGCGACTGCTGTAAACAGGGTCTCGGGTTCGATCTTGGAGTGGAATCTTGGAAAATGTCACAAAGCAGCCCGAACTCAGAAATTTGGTACCCGTGCCGTAAGTAAGTACGACGAGGGTACGTTAAGCCGTCATCCCCGATTGCTATATTGATAGCTGGCAGTTGTTGTTACAACTAGAGCTTGTTAGGTTAGGTAACACACGATAAGAAGAAGAAGAAGTGCTCACAAAGCATAAAAAGGCTGAAAATTGTCATCTTGGAATGACAATGGTTACAATGATACCATATATAAAAAATAATGAAAAAAGAAGAGACGGCCAAAAATGTCAACGCAGTCAACTGTCATGTGTCCTTATTGTCAAATGAACTGAGTACATACTTTTGTGTCTGATTTTATCGATGTTTGAATTTCATGCATGCATGAAGCAAAATATAAACATAAATGAAAATAAAGTATTAAAATAAAATTGCATCTAAGTGGTGAATGGATTACTGATACTTTGTGTGAGTTTTTTTTTGCAATTTATTTCTGTTATTAACACTTGGTAGTGATGTTTTTTTAAAATAAATTAAACAATATTTTAGATAGAAGTATTTATTACAATAAATTTAATTGGTATGCACTTTATAATTTACCTTATTTAAGTAGGTATTATTTAACCGTAGATGGTTAATATTTATTAACACTGTACCTATTTAAAAAAAAATAGTCATGGTGAATATGTTTAGATTGCCTATTTAGATATAATTAAATTATGCAGCTATTGAATACTAACGCTTAATTGAATTCATGGATGGATCATGGAATTTCTTACCAATTTAATTATTTGCATTCTACGGGAACTGCTTCTTGTAATTATGCTTGCGTAAACACTTATAAATTAAATCAAATTCAAGTATTCTATGAATTGAAAAATGAATTATTTATACCTTTAAGACTGAGGAAATAGAAAAAAATATTATTTCTTAGAAATTATTTATTATTTCTAAATCCGCCCCTAAGATGACCCACCGACCAAATAGTTTATTATTTTAAAACAAATGTGACAAATTAATTTATTCATAAAATAATCAATTGTTACTCTTCTATGATGTTTTTATAGTTTTTAAATTACATAAATAAAACATGACATAACACAAACATAAAAACATGAGATATTTATTTTTGCTGGAATTATCTATTCCTACCAGATAAATATTATTTTTGTATAGAGATATATTTCGTAGTGTCAAAATGTAGTCAATACTCCCAGTAAATAAGTATATCTGATAAAAAATTTAGAATTCAAGAAAAAATAATGTTTTTACTTCCATTGTTACGGTTATAATGTTAGTACAATATGAATATATACTTAAGTAGGTAATGTTATAAACCAAAAATTAAATAATTGTATATTAATATTCATAGCTAATATTGTAATCAATACTTGGCTTTACTTACATAAGACATGACATACCAATAAATTAAAATTCAAAAATAAGTACCAAAACCATATAGGGTGTGTTTTAAATACTGTAAGACTACAGGAAAAAAACTGAAATAATATGAGAATAAAGCTCATTGTTTTAAATCAGTAAAAGGAAATCGACGATAGTACACCTGTACAAAATAAACTAGTCTGAATAAACAAAAGTAAATACGGTGGTTATGGCTTTTTTAACAATTATTACTTTAAGTATGTATTATTTATACATATTCATTATAAAAAAAACGTTTAAAAATAATAATAATAAGATTCCACCGATGTCGGGAACAGGGTTCAAGCTACCGGTCCAAATTAGGGCTCCAGAGACAGGAACCTCCTCACAATATGTGCCGTATCAAGGAGACCTGCCTTCTTCTACTTCTTAATCAGGGCCGTGACCCAGCCGCCTAACTAGAGCCTCCTAAGATATTGGTCGAGGCTCCTGGCCATCAGGCCATTGGCCGTCACGACTATCGGCACGAAGACTGCCGAGTCCATACTACACATGTCTGTCGACAACCTCGTGAGCCAAGTCGAGATATTTTATTAAAACAATTATAATTATTAACATATAGAAAATCTTCAAGACAATGGTGTATGCTCATAAAGCCCACCTAAGGAACTTAGCTTAAGTTAACCCAAAACTCACCCCTATTAATGATAAGTCATCCTATTAAATTTCGTTATGACTTAAAAATCTCCTGCATTGCGTCGTTGTTCGTCATTAAGTAGGTAGGTACGTTATGAAGTGAGCTTAAAGCTGGAAGTTTCTTAGAATGATTGGAACCGAAACGAATGTATGCAGAAAATAACTAGAGTTTTCAGAAAATGGGGACACAAAAGACATCAGATACGCGCTGCCTGCAGCCATGCGTACACTATGTTAAATGCTCCCATGAATCTAGCCAAGTATGGTCGGATTAATTTGGCTATGTCAGATCGAATTGCAGATAACTTTAGCCTATAGCTTCCCGAAGTGTGGAGCCGTATAAAATGCTAATCTATTTTAGACAAAAAGCGGCTACGAGAGCAGACCGTTTGGGTATGCTTTATATGTAGTGTTTAGAACATCTAAAGTGTTTTGTGTTCCTCATTTAGACACGCAAAGTCCTACAATTTCGTTTGGGAGGTTACCTAACTTTTACTTTTAACGATATCAATAATCAGGGTAATGAAATTGTGCGTGATATTTAGGTACCTAGGTCCTAAACAATGACTTTGTTGAAACAATAAACTTCACGCTAGCTTGATGGTCACAAATCAATGTAAAATCATCAAGCGCTCCCCTAATGTATATAGCACGTATTAATAAAGGACGTCATCTCGTCATGGTAGTTGTTAGATAAGGTCACCGGCTCGCTCGCTGCTCAATGGCAGTATTTTGTTCGTTGACCCGCGAACGGTTGCGTTGGCGCACGCCCGGACGCGAAACGCATTTGTTCGGCGCTCACATTTCCAAATTTTATTATTCCTTCGGTGCTGATGTGCGTACGTTAAGGTCGGCTTTATTGAATTAGTGTCGTGTTTTATTTTTAATTCACAAAGTTTGGCCCCGGTTTCTGTTAATTTTGTTAGGTAAGTAGATAATTAATAACACCAGTTAGTTACGAATACTATATTCTAGGATCTATTCGTAAATAGATCCTCTAATATATCTTACATACAGATATACACATCAGTACATTGAATAAAGTTCGTCAGATTTACAACCTACTAAGTCTACTTTTTTGTTATTTTAATAAATATAATCTTTTGCTAAAATATTTCTGCCAACGTAACATGAATGCCGTTATGCTTCTTTTTTAATAGTGAAGAGTATGTTTATTTTCTAGAATATTCTTATTTACTTATTTATGAACATGCTGTATGGTTCATATTTATACTTGAATTATTTCCTCAGTAATTAATTGCGTAAAAAATCGTTAAAGACACAATTTACCAACTAGTACCTTATTTAAAAGGATAACTAAATAATAATAATACGTGTGGACTGCGTAATCCCCTACTACCTTTAAATTATACAATGTGATACAGATTCATAAAATATATTGCACATTTTAGCTTCAATGAAGATTAACATTGCCCGTCGATCCTATTTTCTTTCAAATTTCGTGGCAGTTCATACAATGTCGATGGACAGCCTTCGCAGCGAAAGAGACTTCGAGAGAATTATTCAGAGCAGTAGAGCGGTTCGATAGCATATAGTGGACCATTTTGTTATCGTTAATAAATAGATAATAAAGCGGTCGGTCGCCAGCCGGCATCCGTACACGTTTATGATCACGTCCACACTCCACAACATTATGTGTATGAAAAAAAAAATAGAATTAATTACGTGCATGTCTTCAGATTTTTATCAGTCCTGCTTGTGACAGGAACAAGACTTGTTTCATGGATAACATCTTTTGTGTCAGTCACGAGTTCTGAAAATAATTTGTAAAAAAAAATACTTTTCTTTTTTAGTTTTTCTTACATGATGTCATCATAACACTATCTGTAAAGTATTGATATGCCTAATTTATAACATTGTATGATTCAGTTGGCATATTCGATTTATGAAAAGTTTGTTACAACAGTCATTCTCATTTAATAAAGGTCTTTACGAGCCGGCTGGGCCCGCGCAAAATGAGTTGGTGATACCGCAGTCATTGGCCGATCTGGCAATATAAATCGATGTGCAATGATTCACGCATTGTTTGCTGCATACGTAATTTTTATACTAACGGTAGCTACATATAAAATAAGAAATTATAAAAAGCACATTTAACTAAAATAAAAGGCTTGTACGAAAATATTCTGCATGAAAAATAGGCCCTATGAACTTAAATGTGGGCGTTATAGTATTTTACTGCAAAATTTGATATTAATTTCAACTTAATAACTACCGATATTTAATGATAGTGTTAAAAAGTGTCTTGACAGAGAGACATATGGACAAACGAGATGATCTTTTCTCCTTTTTGGGGAACTTGACACCTAAACGTACTTCGCCAAAAGCTTGTTCTTGCAAAATATTACCTCGTGTCAATATTGACTAACGCTAACGCCATCATGCGGTCTTGTGTGTCGTTTATATTAAGCCGAAAAGGTTCACATAATACATTTGGTTTTCCCCAAACACATATTATATCTCTACGATTTTTGTGCCTTTATTATTCGGTAAAAGTACTTCTTTGGCATTATAATAAGCAGATGCTCTTTAAAAACAAAGGATTATATAATAATTAATGTCCATAAACAGTTAACGCTACCGAACTTTATGGACTTATAGTTATTACTCAATTGATTAGTTATAAGCACAAAAGTAATAAATTAAGTTACGAATCATCAAATATCACAAACACATTTATCACCGTTGAATGCCTGCCACCTAACTGGTTTTATGTTAAAAATCGAGTAGCCGTTCTTGTTTAGTTATGAATTTGTAAAGTTTTTTTTTTTGTGGTAGATCATTAGTGAAATGTTATCTTCGGAATAAATTCCTAATTAGGTAGTGTGATAATAAATAAAACGAAGTCATAAATATGAGGCTTCCGGCGACCGGGACCGCAATTAACTGATCCGCGGTGTGAGTCGCCGGATGGATTTAATTTAAATATTTTTCTTCCGGCGACTGGGACCACTCATAAAATATAAGGTTCAAATCAAAAATAGTACAGTCAGACAAAAAAATCTTCAGTGCACTCTATAATATATATTAAAAGAATCAAACGGACATTGAACATTTGAAATGTTGCGTCACGAAAAGTACTAGGACATCATAGAATGAAAGAGACCGCAGTGTTGTTTCAACTACCCGCCCGTATATAATGTAAATAAAATGCGCACGGAATACGCGGGTCTCGCCAAGAAAACTACTTGAGCGGGCCCGCGTATTCGTCGGTTAGTTGCAGTCGTCAGCCAATCAACACTTAGCGAAGTAAAGAAGTGCGAAACCCTGGTATGTTACGCGGCATTATTACAAAGTAACTGGTGGGTAGTTGAAACATCACAGCGGTGTCTCTTTCATTTTATGCTGTCCTAGTAACTTCACTAGCGGGATGGGAACAACAGAATTAGGTGCAACCTACACATCCCGTCTTTCGATCTCACTATGTTGGTAGAATTGAATAGTTCCGTTATCCGAATACGGACGGAACTTCTGCAACCTTATGAAGCCCTGGTATGTTACGTGGCATTTACAAAGTAACGGGTGGGGAAAGTTTTACATTATGTACGGGTGGGTAGTTGAAACAACACTGCGGTCTCTTTCATTCTATGATGTCCTAGTACTTTTCGTGACGCAACATTTCAAATGTTCAATGTCCATTTGATTCTTTTAATATATATTATAGAGTGCACTGAAGATTTTTTTGTCTGACTGTACTATTTTTGATTTGAACCTTATATTTTATGAGTGGTCCCAGTCGCCGGAAGAAAAATATTTAAATTAAATCCATCCGGCAACTCACACCGCGGATCAGTTAATTGCGGTCCCGGTCGCCGGAAGCCTCATAAATATGTCATTATGTTCTGTAACTAAAGCTACAGGAATGTTTTAATCTATTACGACAATAAACTAAATAAAACTCGATGAAATTTATTAAATGGCTGTTTTTTTTCTAGGTTGGTAAGGTCAAAAAATGGTTCCTAATTTGAAGACGCTGCACGTAATATGTTTCGCACTGTTATTCGATATGTGCGTGCGCACGCATGCGGAATTATTCACAGCCATAGCAGAAGTGGAACATTTGCTGGAAACGCACAAGAGGATTATAGACGATTTAGATTTTTATATCGATAAGGAGGAGAAAAGACTTTCGGTACTAAAGAGGTGAGAATTGAAACAGATTCTACTAAAATAAAAATGTTAAATGTTTAACATTAAATTATCTATCACGCTTTTATTTTTATTTCAGGCATTTAAATGTCTACAAAAAAGAACATGAGAAGGCGATGGAAGATATTCCCAATTACTTGGGCAATCCAATTAACGCCTTCACCCTTATCAAAAGACTGACGACAGATCTTGATCTTATAGAAGATAGTATTAAGATAGGAACAGGTAATTCATAATTTAATTATACATTCACATAATCTCATTAGCCTTTTATAATTGATTGATTATGTATGACTTACGTAAATATCATTGAAGATGCATTCCTTAAAATTCTGCATGCGCTGATCGGGAGATGTGATGTTATAATAATGTTACAACTACACATATTGAATACAGATTAAAGTCTAATCTGTATTTATTTTTTATCGTTACACGGATATCAAGTCTGAAACGAAACGAAAATTTGAATACGACTGGCAAAGATCGTGATAAAATATTTAGTTGCGGTTTCATTGATACGATCTGGTTCAATTAGATGATATACGAGCTGTTTTTATTAGTTCAAAGATTGAATGTATAAACGCAACCAGCGATTCTGTCTTTGTGTGGAAAGAAACGAAGGTTTCATTTAAAACATACTTAGGCATTTAAAAATCACAAAGGTAATTGTTTAAATTAACTCCACGGGCCGTAATAAAAATTTAATGGGTTATTAATACCGTGGATAATTTTATCAAAGGAAACAATAGCATTCTTGCGATCACGAGAATACATATTCACCATAATAAAAGTTGATTGAGGTTGAATTACAGTCCCAAAGATCTCGGGACAGTGTCGCAATACAATAGCGCAAAAATTGGGTATGTATTATGTTTTACACATGATCTGAGAACTATTTTATCTTAATTGAGTGTTTATTGTTTCCCACAGCTAGTTATGAAGGTGACAGAAACTGCCCATTATGACAGCTAATAAGTAGGTGATTTGATTAATAATCGTAATACTGCAATTGGTGACTAAACTTAATGGTTGAATTCGTATAAATACGAATTAAGTTTATACACAATTTGAGTTGTACTTTACCGCATGCAGCTTAAATACTCATTATCATTAAGATCATTAATAATATGGCGATAACTGGGTAAAGTATGCCCAAATTTGCGTAATGAACTTATTATTTTTCTCAATTACAATAAAATTTTAATCAGTAGGGAAAATAACAAAAATAAACGTAGGTCAGTTCTGTATGTGATCAAGAACATGTTTTGTAACAGCACATTTTCATTACGCTACAGTAATTAGGTTGGTGGAATAAAATCCACAATATTAAGCCTCTCTGGTGCATTCACAAACTAAATATTAGCAGAATACAAACTTGTACTTAAAAGACGTCGCAGTTATAAGACGTAGCGGTACTTAGTTAGAAAGTCGCGTGTAAACGCATTGGGTATATGTCTATGTAGAAGTACGCAGATGTACCCACTTACATAACAGTCGACATAGCCGTTATTACATAATATCTAAACCGAGATAGAGATACTACTGATTTTCTGAATGTATTAAACTGTGAAGAGTTATGTCTGATTGCAACAAAATTCAAGTAATTTATACTTTTATGTTGATAATTCGAATAATTTTCATACGTTCAACAAGGTAAACGTATACTGTACATCGTAATACGTAAAACAAAAAATATTGCTAGAACAGTCAGTATTATTATTATACATTTTGTTAAAAATAACATCAAATTTTTGTGCAACTGGCTGTATTTTTTGTAAAATTGTATAATTAATTCTACTGTTTATTTTAATCGGATATTTTTAAATTCAAAAGTAAATTGCGAGCTGTACCTACTTATATATATTTCTATGTAATCAGTTTACGTGACAAAGTGTGCATGACTTTGTTGCAGAATACATAAAGAATATAACAATGAACCACGAAGATGTCAAGTATCCCGCTTTGGAAGACCTGACGGGAGCCGCGCAGGCGCTCACCAGGCTTCAGGAGACCTACCACCTCGATGTGAAGGACCTCGCCGAAGGGATGCTCAATGGAGTCGCCTACAGGTAATTAACACCTAATTTTCAACCTATTATAAATGACAACGTAAGCTGACGACACCGTTCGTATATTGCTGGCTGAGCAATTGGTCTTTGCCGAGGGTTCGATCCTCACAGGGGCCAAATTAAATTGTTCCGTGTCTGAGACATGTGTTATTTATGTTTGTCAGCGCACCCACGAATATACAGATATAATTCTAAGTGTGAGGGTAACGATTTTCAAATGAAAGAAAGAAATGTAAAACTTTGTGTGGATATAGGTTTATTTGTAACTCTTTAAAGCAAAACCTACTGAATGGATTTGGGCCTAATGCAGTAAGGGTGTACACATTATTTTGATACAAAGACACCTTTTATCCAGGTACCTGGTCCCAATAATTCAATTCTTCACGCAGACAAAATCGCAGGCAGAAGCTAGTTCATAAAGGCACTGCGAAACTCACCTATTCGCTTTCTTATCATCTCTTAATCTATCTATACTTATAATAAATCTGTAGAGAGGTCAATTCTGTACATGAAATATATTTCCAAAATAACTATCAGGGGGTGATTAGGGATCGATACTGATGCCAAAAATGCAATCAGTAAAATTTTTGTCTGTCTGTCCGTCTGTCTGTCTGTCTGTCTGTATAAACTCTATAGAAACAAAAACTACTAGACGGATTTTAACGAAACTTGGTACAATTATTTGTCATACTCCTGAGATGGTTATAGTATACTTTTCATCACGCTATAATCAATAGGAGCAGAGCAGTGAAGGGAAATGTTGTCATTTTGTTTAAACGCGCTAATCTCAGGAACCGCTGCTCCGATTTGAAAAATTCTTTCAGTGTTAGATAGTCTATTTATCGAGGCGGGCTATAGGCTATATATCATCACGCTAAGACCAATAAGAGCGGAGCACCACTATTCCACGCGGACGAAGTCGCTGGTTATATCTAAAACTGGAAATAAACTTATAAAACATTTAGTATATCAACACCTTTGACATAGGAAATATTTGATAAGGTACTATCGCTCACTCATATTTATGTTAAACAATAAAAACAAGCGGGTTAATAGCGCAATGACCATTGTATTTTGAAAAAAAAAAAAACATTAAGATGTCTGTTTGAAGTTTCAATATCTTGTGATTTTAGCGTAACGAATAAGCAATCATGTGTTGATTAGCGTGAAGCATGATGTTAATGTGTTAGCACCATCTCATGAATCAATAAAATTACTACGATACCTAAGTAATGCCAGTTCGTGTGACCATAATAAGTTAAGTAATCGTTTAGCGTGTCGTTACCTATTACAATATGGTTGCCAAATGCCAGAAGTATTTTTGTAGATTTTTTAGCAAATTAATTTGTTCTGGATTTTTGTAAAAATAGTTTCTAAGCATTTGAAGCCCGGTCTGAATAAAAACGGACCATTTGTTTTATTCGTGAACGAAACTTTAATTAAGAGCTTTAATTTTATAGGCAATAAGTCTGCGTAGAATGTTACGATTCTTTAATACAGATATTTAGGTCAGTATTTCAGAACTATAGATTTTGATTATACGATGGGTCTCGACTGATTCGCCGGACTAGATAGATGGATTCAAATATATGCTTCAGTATTTTTCCACGATAACGGCCTTAATTTGTATTGTGCATTCCAGTACACCGATGAGTGCAGGCGACTGTTACGAGCTCGGTCGCGCCCTGTACAATGAGAAGGACTTTGTAAACGCCCGCGCGTGGATGGTGCAAGCATTGCGCAAGTATAAGGAAGAAAATGTACACTACCCGTTCACTGAAGTCGACATATTGGAGTACATCGGCTTCTCTTATTACTTGTTAGGTTAGTATTTTTTAATATTTTTGAACATTAAATTGATACTGTGCTTATGATTTCTAGACACACCATTTTTAGGGTTCCGAACCAAAATAGTAATAAGGTTTTACTACGTTTATCTGACGGACGACTTGAAATTTGGAATTATTGTCAAAATAAAAATAATATTGCTTTTATGGAAAAAGTGGGGTGAAGAGGAGGGTATGGAATAGCAGCTCGAATACAATACAGTTAATACAGTAATTTGATCGGTAAACTAAGCTTAACCTAAGTTAGGCCTGGTTTAATTTTGCTTCTATACAATCTGTTACGATGTCATTTTTTTATTTTAAGGTGACACTAGAAGCGCTTTAGAATGGACACACAAGCTGCTAGCCGTGGATCCGAAGCACTCGCGGGCTAAGGGCAACGTGCCGCACTATAAGAAGAGTATCGCCGAAGAGGAACTTCGACTGAGGAAGGAACGCCGCGGAGTAAGTATCATGTACTGGTTGCTTGACACCTTTTTTTACTTTCGTATCAATACTAATATTATAAATTCGATCTGTCTGTCTGTTACACTTTCATGGAAAAACGGTTAAACGGCTTTGATTGAATGAAATTTCGTATGAAGGTTACTTGAACCCTGGGCAAGGACATGGGTTTTTTTATAATAAATTAAAATAGATTAAAAAGTTTAGTTAAAATAGAATAAAAAGAAGAATTGATTTAAAAATGCAAAAATTGAGCACGAATTGATAAGAAGATGAAACGCAACCGCAACGGTATAACTTCTAAAGGTAAACGTAACGTAAAAGTGTACAATGTCAATGTCAAAAATTACATTATATTGGTCACTGTATTGATTGTTATTATAGACTTTGACATCAAATTAAGCAGGCCAAAATGTCGGCCGTTTGCCATTTTTTTTTTTCAAAATGTTAGTTTTGTTGGTGCTAGATATTTTTTTACAGTCATTTATGTACATCGAAATAAGGTGCAATAACTAGTAGCTTCTTATTATGAATTAATTAATTCTATTACACATCAATATAAAGTTCACATGTGCATAATTGCTGTTTGCTTATATTGAAACAGATGTTTCGTATCAACCACTCAATTTAATATAATAATATTGTATTGTCTTATAGATGCACAAATATTTGTCCTATCTCAAACCAGTTGTGTTAATAATATTTGCGCACGTGGTTTGTAGTAACATCTGAGACAATGTCCTCCAGTATATACTCAAACACTCAGTAGCACCAAAAAATATCAGTTTAAATATACGTGAAAGGAAAGACCTGTCATTCAAGATCAAATTGAATAATTTTGCTATTATTTTATGTTTTGCATCTAAATGTGTATAATTATGTTTAATTAATTATTATATCTACGTCTTGGTAACATAGTATAAATGATAAAAAGTTTTGTGCAAGTGGCTGTAAATGTGCATACTATAATATATATGTATTTTTATTGTAACCAAAAATAACACACCACACTTAATTTAGTTGCAAATAGATTATTATAAATCTTTGTACACTTACATCTAAGCTAAGCCGAGTCTGTATCTCAGATGTTAGTTCCTTGCATTGATACAAGACTATTGCCCATCATTATTTAGTATAACCATATTTATCGCACTTCGTGTTACAAGTTACCTTCACCAATTACTGAATAATATCGAGATTTACACTGTAACAATTATTTGATTAACAAACAAAAAAAAATATAAACAGATTTTAAATGATACGACCTTACTTACTTTTATATTATATTACTTTACAGTAATAAGTTTTACAATTAACTATAAATTTAGATTTTAATGCTAGTGACGTCACAACATTCTATTGTCAAAATCTTTATAAAATCGTCTTAAGACAGCTCATAAAGAGTAGTTACAATAGATTGGTGGTGTTAACTATCCAATTGAGATCAATACGCATTCGTCGGGCATATGATCGTCTAAGATAACAGGATCCCCCACCAAGAACAGAGTATCAAATGTCTTACTAAATATATTACGTAACATTTAGTAAGAAATTTACCACCACTTATTAGTATAAAATTACGACTATGACATATTCAGAGTCACTTTATAATGTTAAAAAACATTGGCATTACTCATCAACATAGGTATTTATACATATAGACAAGCACACATAGTAACTGGATCAAATCATAGTTTTCATAGCTATTTCGTTTAATTAATGCAAATACATAATAAGAGGGTATTTATTGTAAGGTCAATAACCTGTTAGGAATTTATATAATTCCGGACTATTCTGTTATGTCATAGAGAATACAATAATTTAAACCATTTTAATGTGAATTGTGTATAGGTATTGTAAATACCTGTGCATTTTTAAACATTATTCTGTAGTTACGAAAATAGTTTTGTCCATTGGCTCTAATTTCCTTGTATCTGTATTGTGATCGCTAAACAAAAGCTAAAGCTAAAGAACGTTATTTTTAAATTATCTAAAATGGTATTATAAAATACATTTTCCTTAAACAGAAATAGGTACCTACCATGTAGTCAAAGTAACAGAAAAAACTTGATCATAATATTATGACATAATATTTGTTTCCCATGGTTTCACCTGTGCGCTGAGGGAAGTTCTCACGCCTGAATAAAATTTCAACGAAATCTGTTCAGCTGTTTCAACATGAAAGCTTAACAAACAAACAAAATTCACATTCGCATTTTTTAATGATTCCTTTAATATTTAAATTATACTAATCTGAGTGCCAATTCTAAGTTCAACATAATTATAATTAATTGTTTATAACAGGAAACTGGTGCTGAGGAGCCAGAAGAAAAACCTGTCACGTTGACCGGCTACGCCAAGGAGAGGAAAGCTTACGAGTCGCTGTGTCGCGGTGAAGTGGATATACCTCACACCATCTCTAAGAGGCAAATACTCTTTGATATTTTATTTGTAGCTACTACTACTACTTTACTATTTATTGCTGTTAATACTACACTTGGCGTATTTGTCCAAATATTCGCATTATTTTATGAACACAAAGTTATTAGTAGTAGCATAATGTTCACTTTGCGAAAGGGAAATGGCACAAATATTTGGACAAATATGCCAAGTGTAGTGCCAGCATAATACGGGCTTGCATTCTATTGGATGACGCAATGATGCGAGCTCACATGGCAAAATTGCCACCAGAATTTTGCCAAATAAATTGACAGGTAAGTCGCAAAAAGTATGCTAAATTATTCATTTATAATTTGGTGGCTTAGGAACGTCAAGTTACTGCGTTTAAGTCTGGTCTACTTCTTATCGTGCACGCTGCCATATTTATATTTTTTATAATCTATACAATATAATACATATAAAATGCTTTGTCCTGAATGACTAACTGATCAACGCACAGCCTTAACCTCTGATCGTAGAGACCTGACACTTGGAGGGTGTGTTCTTTGTATGACGTAGGCATCTGATACGAAAGGATTTTCCGAAATTCTATTCCTAAGGGGGTGAAAAAGGTGTGCAAAGTTTCTATGAAACTCTGTCATTTTTAATTTGAATTCGTATAGCCCACGTGGGCGAAGCTGCTGGCGGAAAGCTAGTCAGATAACAACGAGTTTATACTCACAATGCATCATCATCTACCTAACCATTGCCTAATTATGTTAAGACCGGGTTCAGATCTAACCGGATGGATATTACAGAATTACTAGTATTTTCCTTAGGACTATAGCCCACTTGAACGTGCTTTGCGAGGCACGAAACTGTCTCGACTTTAATTAATAAATAAGATTTAAGATTATGGTAATATTCGACTCATACGTTTTATTGCTCTCTTTGGCAGTAAGAGTAGCTGAGTTAAGTTAATTAAAATTATCATAAAATGCTAATTCTATTTTTATTATTATGTAAAATGTTGTAACTATGTATAGTCAACTTCCCACACACACGCACACACACACAAATACAGAGATATAATATAACTAGCTGATTCCCGCGGTTTCACCTTCGTCCTGAGGGAACAACTTTATGTACCCGGATAAAAAGATATCCTATAACTTTCTCTAGGCTGCAAGCTACCTCCATACCAAATATCATGTAAATCGATTCAACCATTTAAACGTACTGTGAAAGCAATAAACAAACAAACTCACTTTCGTATTTATGATATTAATTAAGATGTTTTCTGAATGTATAGAATAACTTATTAATTTCTAATTGCAATTTTTAGGCAGATTTACCTATGATCAAAAAGTTTCATAATTTTGGTGAATCAGTTAACGTATTTTCAATATTGTAACTGGTGATGTTTTATCCACAGATTAACATGCCGTTACCTTACCGAGAACCATCCGTTCCTCCGCCTGGCGCCTATCAAGATGGAATATATGTATCTCAACCCCGACGTGGTGGTATTCCACGATGTTATTAGTGATGGAGAAATTGAAACAATCAAGGAAATGGCCAAACCCAGGGTGAGTTTAAGATAGAACATTTGAATGTCAACTTTGAAGCAATTAGCATAAATTAATTATTATTTTAAATGTGGCTATTAATTTATTGTACACAAAGTAAATGTCAAAACATCGTCACTGTAGCCTTGATGTTAACAGTTATATAATTTGTATAAGTATATAGTTGTTTAGTAGGCATAAACAGGTGTTTTATTATTATTTTTAGCTTTATCTTCTATACTTATAATAAATCTGTAGAGAGGTCAATTCTGTACATGAAATATATTTCCAAAATAACTATCAGAGGGTGATTAGGGATCGATACTGATGCCAAAAATGCAATCAGTAAATTTTTTGTCTGTCTGTCTGTCCGTCTGTCTGTCTGTCTGTCTGTCTGTATAAACTCTATAGAAACAAAAACTACTCGACGGATTTTAACGAAACTTGGTACAATTATTTGTCATACTCCTGAGATGGTTATAGTATACTTTTCATCACGCTACAATCAATAGGAGCAGAGCAGTGAAGAGAAATGTTGTCATTTTGTTTAAACGCGCTAATCTCAGGAACCGCTGGTCCGATTTAAATAATTTTTTCAGTGTTAGATAGTCAATTTATCAAGGAAGGCTATAAGCTATATATATCATCACGCTAAGACCAATAAGAGCGGAGTACCACTATTCCACGCGGACGAAGTTGCTGGCAGAAGCTAGTATTTATATATAAAAAAATATTAGCTATAAAACACTTTTCTCTGTCTTTCGAACCCAGTCCTAGCCTCTTTTTAAAGGCAGTAGTCCACCTAGCCAGGTGCCTTACCATGTCGTTTGGCACGAAATATTTCAGCAGAAAAATTTTCATTCTGAAAAAGAAACTGCTATACGACGTTAATAGCTGTATCTTGCTGTCACGCCGGAATAGTGATTGCAAAAACACGAGGTGATACGGCCCCAGGAGTGGGATACGTAAGAGAGCCTAACTCTTGAGTTGTAAATCGGGATAATTAAAATGAAATTTTCAGATTATATTGCGTGACTTTTAATTTGTAAACCAAAGCGAATGTCGATGTCTGATTTAGTCTTAAATAAATATCGTAATCCTAACTATAATGTGAATCATACTGTTACTTTGTTTCTTGCGGTTCACGGTAAAACAGCTGAGCCGATTTAGATGGAATTTGGTAAGGAGATAGATTGAAAAAGTTTTAATACCCGTGCGTTGAATAGTTCCCTCAAGACGGTAGCAAAACCTCGGGAAACATCTAATATAATTGTAATCTTTGTTCAGTTCAAGCGTGCCGTAGTCCACGACCCAAAGACCGGGGAACTGGTCCCCGCTCACTACCGCATCAGCAAGTCCTCGTGGCTGCGAGACTCCGAGGACGAGATCGTAGCGCGCATCACCCGGCGGGTGTCGCACATGACCGGCCTCAGCATGGACTCGGCCGAGGAGCTGCAGGTCGTCAACTACGGCATAGGGGGGCATTATGAACCACACTACGACTTCGCAAGGGTAAGTTGAAGTGTTCTCTCTCGCAGACTGCCTCTGAATTAATTTGTAACAAGTACCAGAACAGTCACTGCAGAAAAAAAACGAGTTTGGAATGAGACGTTATTGCCATGCTACACACATAAGGACAATATTTGTGAATTTACTCAAATTATTTACGAAGTTTGTTTAAGTTGCAGTCTAATAGAATTAATGTCAAAAACCTATCTCTAGTAAGCAAATCTACGGATAGACCAGTTATTAAAAATGGCCGTAAGATAGTTAAACATGCATGTAACAATCGATTAAAAAAAACGTATTAATATTTTTTGTTAATTTTTCACAGAAACGAGAGAACGCGTTCTCCAAACACGGTGGCAACAGAATAGCTACTGTCCTCTTCTATGTTAGTATTAAAATAAATCATGTTACAAAGAACTCATTTAATTCATGTATTACAAACACATTTTACAAAATTACTTTTAAATCTCTTAAAATAATATACATTGGTTTTACATTACTGGGACCACAAGTTACTCAAGAAAATAGAATTTTTCAAGACTTATTTTTATTTGTATTTACATAAAATAATGGTACATTTTTATTATTATATCTTTTAATTTAATTGAAATATAAATGAATGTGCTGTCGTGCAGATGTCGGACGTGGCGCAGGGCGGCGCCACGGTGTTCACGGAGCTGGGGCTGAGCGTGTTCCCGCAGCGCCGCGCCGCCGCCTACTGGCTCAACCTGCACCCCTCCGGCGAGGGCGACCTCGCCACCCGCCACGCCGCCTGCCCCGTGCTGCAGGGCTCCAAGTGGGGTGCGGAACTACTGGGCTCCCAGTCTTATCTTAACCTTTTGAACGAATTCTATATATTACTAGCTGTTTCACGCGGTTTCACCTGCATCCCGAGGGAACTACTTAGCGCACCCGGGTAAAAAGTAGCCTATGTTGTTCCTCAGGGTCTATTCTATCTCTGTACCAAATTTCATTTATATCGGTCCAGTAGTTTTGGCGTGAAAGCGTAACAGACAGACAGACAGAGTTACTTTCGCATTTATAATATTAGTAAGGATATAAAAAACAAAGTCGGATTTGTTCGAACACGTATAACTCATGAACGGCCAGACCGATTTTCATGGTTTTTGCCTCCGTTCCGAATACCAGAATAACTATTAAATTATCGAAAAAATGATGGGGCGGTACGAAGTTCGCCGGGTTGACTTTTAATATTATAAACTAAAGATGCGTTGTCCGCGCTAAGAAATTGCAAGATGAAATAGAGGCAATTGACCTCATTCCATTTAGTCGCGCCCAACCACTTCACTGGCTCGCTGCTTCCACTCGTCTAATAAGCAGTGGCAGTCCATGGGATCACAGAGATCATGACCACCCCAAAGTGCTAAAACAACAAAAAAATGCTATTATTTTTTTTGCTAGTTGTTACCCGCGATGTCACTCCTGAAGAAACTACCACAAACCATACCAAATATCATTCCTATGGATTCAGCCATATAACTATTATATTACACCTATTTGACTCTCAAAAAAAATTACACTAAAGAACATAAATGTCATTAACCTGAACATAAAACAATTATACTTACAAACATTACAGTGTGCAACAAATGGCTCCACCAAGGCGGCCAGGAGCTGCTGAAGCCCTGCGACCTCGAGTACCAAGAAGAGGGCATCATTCGTCAGATCCCGCGCCCAGTGCCCAAGACCTCCAGGTAGACCCTGTCTATAAAGTTAAATAAATTGTACAAACAGTACTGATTAGTGCAAAAATAGTGATCTTATTAATGCAGCAAATGTTATATTTGAAAACTATAAAGTCGATTATCCAACGCTATCTAAGGCTGTATGCTACAAAGAATGCGTAGTACTAACAAATGAAATTCATTAACCTAATTCTTATCGACATGTAAAATAGCTCACATCGTGGTATCATATATTGTATGGGGCTAAATGTCCCGGAAGCGCCAAATTTACATTTAAGTATATTATTACCTATTTTATTTACTCCAATTTACCTAAGAAATTCGATAGTTATTTCTCGATATATCGTTTGCCAAAAATATATTTATTCCAACACTAGAGTGAGTCGGTATTCCTTTCCTAATAATTCGATGTTATTTTTTTTAATGTTACAAATAAATTTTATTTAGTATGTGTTATCAAATGTAACATTTGCGATTTATAAGTTGATTGAGTACAACATGTCATGCTAGCCATTGTAGTATTTAGTACGCGTAACCGTGTTGTGTAATGATTTTAGAACAAAAAGGTCTTCTCCTTTCTCTTGCCTTTAAAATAGATATCTAATCAATTGAAATATATAGAGGCTTCAGAGTTGCCGTTTGTCTTTAAAACTAATGTAATAATTTATTACCAGTAAAGTATAAACTTAAGAATTTGTTATTGAAATCATTTATATTAATAGCTTTTTTATGCTGATATATATTTATACAAAAATATTTATATTACCAATAAAAAATATATTTTAATGTATTATGTAAGTAATATGTTCATGAAAACCAGTCATTTAATTTAGTTTTTAGTAACGAAAGAAACAAATGATGATCAATCTCATAAAATGCATTTATTAAAAGTTTTCAAACATATCTAATGTTAGTAATAACAATATTGCTTTACTAGATAATTAACTAAAACATAATGCTTATAATATTAAGTTGTAATTAAGAATTGTTTCTAAATTCAATTATACGTAAATAGATATTGTTTTACAGTTTTTGATTATACAATTTTAATTGATATTGTAGTTTTTCAATTATAACCATATTTTATCCTGATACATATTTACACAACTACTTTCTGTTTAAAATTATTTAGGTATATTGTATAGACCGAGAAATATTATTCAATGTTAATAAGGATGATATATTCACAAATTAATAAACAATATTCCTATTAAATTAAATTATTATAATTAAAGAAATGACAGACGTAAGGTACGGACAGCAACAGATCATACAAAAATCAACTCTAATCTAATGCTTTGGTAATGATAACAGCAACAGATCGTAAAATCAACTCTAATGCTTTGGTATAAGATCACATAAATGTCAAAGGGTGTATGTAACGGTATGCACGCACGGTTATGGAACGTTACATAAATAATAATCGCATTTCAAAATTAATTTGAACATTATTATATTTTTAAAAGAGATTGATACATTTTTTTTTTAAATAATCAATCAAATAGAATATTTTAACTACAATATTTAAAGGGATCTTTCCTTTTTGTCTCATATCAGTGGGATATCCTGTAATAAGTACTGATTTACATTATACACAAAGTAGAACCAGCTGTTTGGAAGATACGAGGTTATAACTTTTTTTACATACAAGATACGCGCGAAAAATAAATAGAATTTTAAATAAAATGAAAAAAATTGTCATCCGGTGAAATCTTCTTTCTTGATACGTTGTGAGGAGAGCAATTTAAGACAACAAAAACGTTACATATAGAATTATACGTATACTGTACATAACATTCCTGTTGTTTATACATTACCCTAAAGCTTCTGGCTTGTCAATGGTGTTGGTGCGGCGCCGCCTGCTGTCGCTCGTTAGAGTATTTCAGAACAAACAAAGTAAGTACATGCATGGTGAACTTTAGCATTGCACACTACTGTGTTTGCTATGAAACACTCTTCTTGTCTTCTGTTCTTGTATGGTTCTTCTTATTACCCGACTGCGCCAGAAGGAGGGTTATGTGTTTGTGTTGTCTTGTCTTTTATTAATTTGAATTTTTTCGTTGTTTAACTTATTAAAAAAGTTATTGTAATAAATCGCCTAAAATTATCTCTGCTGTTATATGGCCTAATAAAAAAAATATCTATATAACAAATTATATAGATACAAAGAATCTTTGATAAAAAAGAACTTTATATAGAAACAATCTTTATATTTCTAGTTTTTTACTCTTTCGTTTCGTAGTAGTGGTATAATTTCTTCAAATAACTTCCAGTCTTCATGGATTTAACCTTCGGCGTTACACTTCATTGTCACAGAATAATGGCTCTTTGTTTTAAGGTCAATAGTATAGTGATTGGAAAATGGGTTCTCGGGTTGCTTCTGCGGATTCCGCATTCACGGAAACGATAATGTTTCCTCCTAAGTTTTCAATACTGCGCCGATTAGAACTATGTGTTATATCACTGTTTATTAGATCTGCATTTTCCTTAAAAGGTCACTGAAATATACGTAAAATGCATTTATTAAACTATAATGTAAATAAAACATAAACATAAAAAATGTTTATTTCATCAACTTATGTAAATTAAAACAGATTGACAATTGGAATCACCTTTTAAGCAAAGATTTGCTTGTATTAGGTAGATCCGCTCTTCCAGTTTACAGAAACTATGTATACAAGAAGATGGGAAATAAGGAACGACTAAAGTATAAAAATAATAGGAGTATATAAACATAAATGTAACAGAATGGGAGTGCGCACAGGTTATATGAGTGCATGTGTGTGTATGTGTGTGTGTGTGTGTTATGTAATGTTAGTATTGTAATTAGCGACCCGTGCTTTGGTCGTAGTTTGGCGTACGAGGGTCACGCCTCCTGAGGGAACTACTTCCTGCACCCTGATAAAAAGTACGTCGATCCCCAGGTTTCAATCTATCCATTTACCAAATTTCATCTTAATCTGTTCAGCCGTTTCATCACGAAAGCGTAACAGACACACAAAGTTACTTTTGCATTTATAGTAAGTACGGAGTGGAGCTTTTTCAAAATCTGTGACAAAATTGCAAATATTACCTATGGGTATCACGAGTCACAATAACAACAGTAACAGTACAATTCCGATGGTGTGTTCTCTTTTATACCTACGTCTCTTCTATGTCCGTCTCACTCTTACCACTGAACAGTGATAACAAAAGCACGTGATGGTACGGCCCCAGCTTTGGAAATAGCAACGTTGAGTCCCCATTGCTAATGTCGACAGACGACAGCGACTTATCATTAGTACTTCATTGCTGTCAACCTGCTGCGGGACGTTCGAATAAGATGCTGCGCCCCCGGAATACAAAGGGCTGAGGAAGGAACATGGCTGGGTTTTAGTCAGTAAGAGTATGACACTCCCTTCCGCCCCACCTACGGCGGGAGAGGGGTCATTTGATGTTTTTCCATCCGAAAAAATTGATGTCAACCTTCACTCATAACGTGTATAAGTCAGGCACAAAACATTAGGCTGCTGTTGATAACTGACATCCAAAACTTGAAACTACAATGCACAACTTTGAAAGGATTAAAAGGGAATTCTGATCAGTGGGCCTAGCACCAAACGTATAAATCTGATCGTAGCGTTAATGTAGGCGAACTTTCATTCATAAATTAAAATTACTATTCTAAAGCTATCATGTTTTCAAAATAAAACACACACAACTTGTAATAAGTGTCTGTGTATAGATATGTCTTCATTTTGTAACTAAATATTATGTGACGATCGAGTAAATTGTACTCGGAAATCGCTTACGTTAACATTATGAATACTGATTCTAAAGTAATTTGTGCTAGGCCTACTGATTAAAGCAGTTGTCACACGAAAGTAAAACATTAGTTAGATTAATAGTGTTACCCTGTAGGTCGAGTTCAGATGGTGGTCATTCTCATATAGAGTGTTGTTATTTAATTGCAACTCATTCCTGAAAAATTATCTCAAACTATTTTCGAAATGCTAGCCGGAACAGATAAATTAAAATTGAATTGGCAGATGTACAAATACTACATATTTACTTGATTAATTGTTAATAAAATTAATTTACAAAACAGTATCCCTTCGGATTGATTTATAGTTAAAGATGAAGATACCGATTGGCCCAACTGTTATTAGGTAAACGTAATCTGAAACATTGACAGTTAAAAATATCAAACAGCTGACTCTCCTTTGATTAAAGTTTAAGTCGTCACTTCAGCTAAGGTGGGGTTTGAAAAGTTTAGAAATGTGATGCACCACGTGAACTTGACGACTGTTGCTACCTCAAGTTGTTAAGAACTCTTGATCTAATAATGCTAGCAAGCTCGAACGTAATGTTTTAATCAAAGTTCATAACCTTTCAACAACAACTTGGATCGATCAGTTTGAACGTCGCTCAGGTGTTATTCAAATAGGGAATGCAGTTTTTTTTGCACCTTGAAGAAAAAAAAGTTGTTGAGTTGTTCTTTACTTACCATAGATTTGACAAAAATATGTGTTCTTTTTTCCATCTTACGACAAAGAAAATAACTCAAAAAACGCGTTATTCATTAATTAAAAGTCCAAAAGGCATTGCGTCTAAAAGCACAACCACTGAATGGTATTTTGCTATCGTTCGACTAATTTCTAAGTTCCATTCAAGAAATTATCACTCACCCTTTCCGAAGCCTACATTTCTTGAACATTATGTAATTATTCTTTACAATTCAATAACGAATTAAGAGCCTATGAAGTTGAACTGAATTTTCAGCAGAATATTTCGAGCTGTTTTTCTTATTGTTCAAATTGGCAATTATGAGTTTAATAAGAGGCGTCCACAATTAATATGTAGATAGTTAACACTACACTTTCGAATCAGCCAAGTGCTGGCAACAAACTGATGGCCAGTGGAGTCGGTCGTCGATGGCTAACGATGAAACCGGAGCTGTGGACTGTAAACATCCACTGACTGGAATCCTCGCAGGCTGTCGACGCGCCGCCGACGCTCGCGCTCAAACCTCCATAACATTAGTAATATGGCACTTAAAGATAACTGCCTGACCACCGGGAAGATGAATTCTCTCGGCAGGCCCTTGACCTCACAATTTATCCTATTGCTATTAGACTTCGTTTTTTCTTAATTACGTACTGTTTAGATTATCTAATTATATGTAGATCTTACCAGCAACTTTAAATATACAGTAGGTACCTTTTTACCCGACTGCCGAATTAGGGTAATGGTTTTATGGGTAAACTCCGAAGAACTATTGAGTAATCTGTGATAAAATTACAATCCATGAAATCATATGGCTTTCCTTCCTATTTATGGAATAGAAACTAAACTTAAGAATCTCACACGGGAGAGAGTAAATGTTTTCTAAAATAAAATTAGTCTAACTTATTCCTTGTAACAGCTGCTAGTAAAAACCCGATCAAAATCAGTCAAGCCATTTCGGAGAATTGAGTTATTGGTAGCCATAGGAACCGTGTTCATGTGCATTTTGTAAAAGATTTCATTTTGAAAATACAACCGGACATTTCTATTTATATTTCTATCGATAAAAACCTAATCAATAAAAATCATAATATTTAGTAATTATTACGTTGCTCATTCACCGGGAGCATTCGCCTGTAATGTAACGTTACAGATTTGAGCTTTAAATTAGTGAGGGAGGAGAATCGGGCACACACAGACTCAGAGTACCTTATTAGCCACAGTAGTACCTTAGTGAGTACCTTATTACACCTGTGAAGATAAAACCTGTAACATGTTGATACAACTTGTAACATCACTCGTAATAAGACCTTTTGAGGTTGCAATGCTCAAAATCGACTCTGAAATATTACATTACAAGCGAATGTTCGTCAGTCAGATTATGAAATGTTACTAAAAATGAATTTGCCTATTTATTAATACTAGTTGCTCGTTAAACGATACCATGCACCTATATTAAATGTCAGCGATTAAAATTACCCCATGACATTTAAAATATTATGCAAGATAGCTTGTCGGCACAACTTAGGTTCATCATGGAAGGGGTCTACCCACGCCTGGTGGCTTTTACTTGAAAGCGCTTCGTTTAGGATTAGTTTAATTAACTGCTGAATTATTTTTAATGAACAAAGCCTGTAATTATGTAGAATTCAGGGACATTTTTTTTTTCAAAGAAGTTTTGGAATCGGTTTAGTAGTTACAGAGATTACTTTTTATTTACGTACAAACTTACGAATTGTACATCCTTTTAATTTTTGGATAGATTACGCAAATAAACAAAATGAAAAATATTTAGAAATACTAACACTAAATTAGATCGATGCATAAGTGAATAATAGTAGATATCTAGTTAACCTTTTGAGGATAGTGACGTGACAATCGATGTAAATAATTTAATTAAAAAAATGTGTTGATTACAAATATGTTGTAGGCACGCGCTTCAGATGTTTTCCAACACAAGAATCCTCGGAATGATTAAACAGGATGGGGCCTGCGTGAAAACTTGTTGTTTCTTTTTCACATGTTTGTAGACATATGTTGGTATGTCACGCGACCTGTTTACATAATATTTTCCCTGAAAAATGCCTTGTTGATTCCATAGCTGCGAGGAACCGATTCACTGTTCCACACCTTTGTGTTCTTTTTGAGAAACTTCAATAAAGATACCCTGTAGATAAGTCGTTTGGATAATGTAGGTAGATTGAACGTAGAAATCCTTGTTGCTGTGTTTAATTGAATAATGCGTGCGATATAATCTGTATCCTAGGGATGTTTCCTATGTTTTCATTCTCCGGACCATGTGTAAGCGCCTTATCGAAATAATTTCAGTCGACTAGTTGCGAAAACCAAAAGTTTGTAATTATTTCCGTACTAGCTTCTGCCCGCGTGGAATAGTGGTGCTCCGCTCCTATTGGTCTTAGAGTGATGATATATAGCCTTCCTCGATAAATGTACTATCCAACACTGAAATAATTTTTCAAATCGGACCAGTGGTTCCTGAGATTAGCGCGTTCAAACAAACAAACAAACTCTTCAGCTTTATAATATTAGTTTGGTAACTATAGTAATTTCGAAATTGTTTGTTTGAATGAAATTTGATTGTTTTTGTACCTTTATTTGCCAACTTCTTTCTTAATTGTAAGACCAAGAGCAAGTAGGTACATAAATCCAGATAGGTAGAGCTTTAGTTTTTAAAATATAGTGTTTTAAAGTGGTAGGTATGTTTCGACAACGCTCAGTCAACAGACCGAGGTGTGTAAGTACAAATGTGAGATAGTCGGTTGATTGAGATCGATAACTTCACGACATAATTTGATTAAGTAGGCGAGCCAGGCATTGACTGAGCATTACGTAAGATTCGATTAAACCAATTAAATGGCTTTAAATCTATGCTCATTGCTCAAAACGAGATCTAAGCTTGAGTATTGTTACTTTAGTTCTGTGTAAACTAACCTGGCTGTCATTTGTAGATCTTTGATAGTCGTTACGGGTAGTCAGAAGCCAGAAAGTCTGACAACCAATCTTACCAAGGAGTATCGTGTTGCCCGGTAACCGGGTTGTGGAGGTCAGATAGGCAGTCGCTCCATATCGCGCACTGGTACTCAGCTGCATCCGGTTTAGACTGGAAGCCGACCCCAACATAGTTGGGAAAAGACTAGGCAGATGATGATGAAACTAGGTAGTAAACAAAAACTTGTAAGTTTTAAAGTGAGAAGTACAAAAACTAAGCTCGCATATTGTGAAGGACAACTACGGAACAATTGGTATACTGAGCGTGGCCTGCCGCGCACTTTATCTGGTTTTTAGAGTTCCGCAGTCGACAAGGAACTCTTATACTTTCGCCATGTCCGTTTGTCTGTCTATCTTTGGCATAGCTCAGAGACTGCTGCAATTTTTTGTTCAATATGAGCGTCCGCCGCTTTTGGAAACGTAGAACTTTCGAACGGCTTAGTTGGCTGTACTAGATATGTGAATAAATTCGCAAATGAATAACGAACTTCAAAGAAAACTATCACGGCTAAGTAGGCTTAACCGAAACTTGAACTGGAACTTGAACTGGAACTTGAACTGGAACTTGAACTGGAACTTGAACTGGAACTTGAACTGGAACTTGAACTGGAACTTGAACTGGAACTTGAACTGGAACTTGAACTGGAACTTGAACTGGAACTTGAACTGGAACTTGAACTGGAACTTGAACTGGAACTTGAACTGGAACTTGAACTGGAACTTGAACTGGAACTTGAACTGGAACTTGAACTGGAACTTGAACTGGAACTTGAACTGGAACTTGAACTGGAACTTGAACTGGAACTTGAACTGGAACTTGAACTGGAACTTGAACTGGAACTTGAACTGGAACTTGAACTGGAACTTGAACTGGAACTTGAACTGGAACTTGAACTGGAACTTGAACTGGAACTTGAACTGGAACTTGAACTGGAACTTGAACTGGAACTTGAACTGGAACTTGAACTGGAACTTGAACTGGAACTTGAACTGGAACTTGAACTGGAACTTGAACTGGAACTTGAACTGGAACTTGAACTGGAACTTGAACTGGAACTTGAACTGGAACTTGAACTGGAACTTGAACTGGAACTTGAACTGGAACTTGAACTGGAACTTGAACTGGAACTTGAACTGGAACTTGAACTGGAACTTGAACTGGAACTTGAACTGGAACTTGAACTGGAACTTGAACTGGAACTTGAACTGGAACTTGAACTGGAACTTGAACTGGAACTTGAACTGGAACTTGAACTGGAACTTGAACTGGAACTTGAACTGGAACTTGAACTGGAACTTGAACTGGAACTTGAACTGGAACTTTACTAAGACTGTCAGACGCTTAAGTATGAGTGTCAGACACTTCACTACGAAAGTTAGCAACTTCGCTATGAAATTGATATGGAAAATAAGTAAGAGTGTCAACAACTTACTAAGAGTTTCAACAATTGCACTATGAGTGTCAGACACTTCACTATGAGTGTCAGACACTTCACTATGAATGTCGGACACTTCACTATGAATGTCAGACACTTCAATATGAGTGTCAGACACTTCACTATGAGTGTCAGTAACATTTGCTATTAGTGTCGGGCACTTCGCTGAGTTTTAGTCACTTCGCTATGGGTTTCAGTAACTGCACTATGAGTGTTAGTCACTTTACTAAGACTCTCAGACACTTGAGTATGAGTGTCAGACACTTCACTACGAAAGTTAGCAACTTCGCTATGAAATTGATATGGAAAATAAGTAAGAGTGTCAACAACTTACTAAGAGTTTCAACAATTGCACTATGAGTGTCAGTCACATCACCGACTGTCAGGCACTGAAACTTGAAATTGAACTTAAACTGGAACTGCAATTGGAACTGGACAAGGTGTCAGCAACTTCACTATCAGTGTCAGACACCTGGCTATGAGTGTCAGTCACTTTACTAAGAGTGTCAGTCACTTTCCTAAGAGTATCAGTCACTTAATTATGAGTATTAGACACTTCACTATGAGTGTCATATACTTTACTGAGTGCCAGTAACTTCACTTTGAGTGCCAACCACTTTGCTATGATAACCGCCCACTTCGCTGAGTGTTAGTCACTCCCCTATGGGTGTCAGCAACTTCACTATGAGTGTCAGAATCCTGACTATGAGGGTCAGACACTTCACTATGAGTGTAATACATTTCATTATGCTATGCGTGCCAGACACCTGACTATAAGTGTCAGTCACTTTACTAAGAGTGTCAGACACTTAATTATGAGTATTAGACACTTCACTATGAGCGAGTGCAGTCTAGCACGTATGACTAGTCTTGCCTATAATTAGTAAATTTGGTCACCTAAAAATGCTTTACCTCGTTTGGTTTCACTATCAGAAATACAGCAGCACGCCAGTACTAAATTCTTCTTAATTCTTATCATCGGATTTATCCTACTAATAGGAGTTATATATCTTTAATAAGATAATATATGGTTTCAGAATTAAAACACAAATATGTCCAGCAAACCTTTATTGTTTTAAAGATGTATTACATCAAAAATAAAAACATCTTATAAGTTTTGGCTTTAGCTTGTTAAAATACTTATCGAGACAAAACATTAAAAGTTTAAAATTCCACTACCCATTTATAACATTTAAGTATATATTTAAAATACATAAAGTAAATACTGATCAAACATTTAACACATAATAACATTTAATTGCTACGTAACTATCAGGTAACACAACATTTATCTTGGAACAAATACGATTAATGATTATATACGTCGTTAGACCATTAGAAAGTCAATTGTCAAGGTCGCAGAAGGTGGAAATAAACAAACAGTCCTGTCTCGCAACTTTACCCTGTATATATCTCACAACAACATCCGTTATATTCTCATTCTCTTTAAAAATAATATCATACTTACAGTAAGATAAAGAGGATCAAAAATATAAATCTTCAAAATATCGAGATTCTTTAAGTAGACAATATTGTTCTATAGCAGAAATGTGATAAATCAGACTCATAAGTTTATCAGGAATGTGCACAGCTTACGTCTAAGGGGTAACAGCTAAGAGTGTTTAACACTAATACACCATTCTAGGGATCTGGGGCTCCTACATCAAAACTCTGTTCCTACATACAACAGAAATACATTTAGCACATCAAACACTCAAAAACAGTAATTATTTATAATATCGAGCCACATTCGAGAAACGTACCGCGAGCTGACTTGATGAATATTGTGCCGTTATTTTATAACTTATGAATAATATTTATCCTTAATTTTAAATACATTTAATAATTGTCAAATATAACATGACTAAATTTGTAAACTTGTAATGGCAAGTAATTAATTTAACAGCCTGGTTGCAAACATATCACAAGAAATGTGACTTGGGTAAATTTTTAAATTAAGTACAATAATTTGTGTATAACAAAATATAGAGATTAGGGCACAAGTAACCTCTTTCATAAAAAAATAAATTAAAACATAGTCCCATGAAGAATTTGGTCTAATAAAGTCTGGTATGACTTCATTAGTCCGATAGAGAGTGGGACTACTGGTATTTAGATTTCATAGTTGCGGAATTTAGAGATGACCTCTGATGGAGGTTCTTGGTTGCCGGTTCCCCAGCGGCCCCAGAGAGCGGCGCCGCCCTCGGAGGCACGGCGAGCGGCCGGGTTGGTGGGGCCGAGGCTCGAAGGACCCGAAGCGCGGCCACACTCGCCCTCCAACATGCGGTCCTTGGTGTTCGGTTTGCTCCAGTGCATGGACTGCTGCACATGGTCCTTCATGCCGAGCCACTGCTTGTAGCCCATGGAGATGCCGCTCTGACGCCACTTGTCGTACAGAGCACGCTTAGATGGATCGCACAGCGTCTCTTTCGCTTCCTGGTAAAGTAAATAGTGTCTGTTTAACAATTTGTAGATATAATTTTAACCCACCGGTGACGGTGACTAAATCTCTTTACCTACTCATCGTCTGGGCTGCAGGTTTTACTAACCTAGCAAGCCCTAGTATAAGAGTTTACTAACAGAAAGCCAAATAAAAAACAGAAAACGCCTATAGGTAATGCTATGCGTTTTCTGTATGTCTACACATGATATTTAAAACAGTACCGCTGTTTTAAATATCATGTGTAGAATAAAGTTGTTTGTGTTTACAATGGTCACTTTTGATAATTTTGTTTAATTTGTAGAATGTTTTTTTTTTTATATTGCGTCAACTAAGTTGATATAAACATTGTTTTTCTTATTCAATGTGACGGAATCCGATCGGTGTGGTTAATATTATTCAATAGCATCTGCGATTGTGGTTTGCGGTATATGTCGTAGAATAATATTTTTTATCAAAGATAAATAAGATTTTTTAATAAAAATCCAACTGCCTTTCGAGTCTTGTGATCGCAATCGCGACTGTTGAGACCAGGATAAAAAAAACACTAAATCGCTCTTATGACCTCAGAGGCTCAGAGAGAGGAAAACTCTAGGTTTTCATACAAATGACGCAACTTTCCTTATCTATTTAGAAACGTGTCCATACCTTTTACTACCTATAGTTCTACCTACACGTCTGCTTACCTCTTTTTATAATACAGACACGATGTTAATTACATAAAAGCAGGTGGAACATTGAAGCGTGAAGAGCTAAATTACTGATAAGGGTTATTGGGTGAGGTAACTAACTATATTTAACCAGTTATGCGAAAATTCAATCAGTCTGTCGAGAGCGCAGAACGTCGAGTGTTTGCCGCGTTCCTATATTGACAGTTTCACTCCAATAATTTCTTTCTATAGACACAATTTGGAACGTACCTAATTGTATTTTGATTACGTTGTAAGTATCTCAAAGTAACTTCGATAATTTCTATCGAAATATGTACTATTAGCAAGTAACTTCGATAATTTCTATCGAAATAAGTACTATTAGCAAGTAACTTCGATAATTTCTATCGAAATATGTACTATTAGCAAGTAACTTCGATAATTTCTATCGAAATATGTACTATTAGCAAGTAACTTCGATAATTTCTATCGAAATATGTACTATTAGCTTTCCGCTAGCGGCTTCGCCCGCGTTTGCTATACGAATTCAAATTAAAAATGACAGTTTCATACAAACTTTGCCCCCCACTTTTCACCCCTTAGTGGTAGAATTTCGGAAAATCCTTTCTTATCGGATGCCTACGTCATACAAAGTACACACACTCCAAGTTTCAGGTTTCTACGATCAGTAGTTTAGGCTGTGCGATGATCAGTCAGTCATTCAGGACAAAGCGTTTTATATGTATAGATAGACGATATCTAATAGTTACATCAACACAAGTAATGTGGGTTTATTTTCAGAGTTCTAAAATGCAATTCAATAAATAGTATTTAGTCTACTCCACGCGTGATCAAAACGCTGGCCTATATTTCAAACAAAGAATCATTGCCATCCAACGTGGCAATGTAGCAATTCCCGATTATAATTATTATATATATTCTGATCCAGCCTGTCCCTTGCTGTCCTCCCCCAGCGACGCCCGTACCCCACTAAGGGGTGCCCTTAGCGTGTAGTCGCTTAGTTTTGTAAGTTAGCCCTGGCTGGAGGCCCTAAATTCATTTAAGGTAAGCCCGGTTAAGCAGTCGACAACCTTCTAGGTTGACCTGCGAGATGCCATACAAAAAGAAAAAGTGGCAATGTAGCCAGCCTTTTGGGCACGATTCCCGTTGACAGCGATGCAGATAAAATTTTGATGCCTAATTTCTATAGTATATTTTTTTTAATATACTATAGAAATTAGAATATTACATTGAATATCGGTACCTAATCATAATCCATTTATAAACAATAAAAGTTAGTATGATCCAGTATGAGTTAAACTTTAAAGTAGGTAAACCCAAAAACATCGAAACGAAAACTTTGAACAAATACTACATCTGTTAATTAAAATCGACATCTAACTAGGTACTTTAAATACGTGCCCATCAATTAAACTCTTAACAAAGTTAACATGAAACTTTACAAGCTCCAACTTTGCGTTTCACGTTGCCCCGTTATGTATCTGTAATACTTTTAGCTCAGGAACTTTATAAATGCTTTTATAATTTACCTACAATAACATTCACCTCGCGGAAATAATTGAAATAAAAATCTTAAATTATTTTATTTTGAAAACTATACTGCATATGATAGCTCAAGTCTTAAGGAAGATTTATAGGATTTTAAACTTTACATCATTAGGATCAGAGCAATACTGTGCGCTGGGCAAGTGAAACCGTAAGGCAAAGCACAGCTCGTGTTAATAAGAAAAAATGCAACGCAATATGATACACTGGCCGCAAGTTAGAATATAAGTTTTCAAACACCGCAGTCCAAACAATACCACAAAGTAAATAATATCTCAAGAGATACCAATCAATCTCATAATTATCGTTTCAGTTAACGTACCTATACCTATTACGTTAGTTAGCAAGTTCACGAATTAATCCGTGGTTACACGAAAGTTTTAATTCAAAAGATCCGAAATATAAAGTATTTCGGATCTTTTGAATTAAAACTTTCTAGGCATTTCTTAATTTCCTATTCATTGTTATTATCAACATTAATTAAAATAATAACTGCAGTTCAGTTTTTTCTTGTATAAAATTTAAACTTTAAAGTGTCTCACCTTCAGTTGCTGGAACTTGGCTTCAGCTTCCTTGTCCCCATCATTCTTGTCAGGGTGGTACTGCAGCGCGAGCACCTTGTACTCGGCAGTAATCTGCTCGACCTGCAATTGCACATTACAGTGTTCATTAAAAACAATTGGCAACAATTAAAGTACCATTAAGTTATCATTAGATCTTTTTGATTCATAAATAAGTTCTGAGAACGACTTTGCCTCAAGCGGTTCCGTCATTCACACACAAACGTAATATAACGGGGAACTGGAAAACCCAAACACAAGGCATTGACTCAACAAAATTTAATTATTTCCCCTCTGACGCGGAATAATGACGTTCGCATGAATAAAACTAATATTATATTAGTGAACTTTCATAAATAAAAGCTGGTTATTTTTTATCAGATCTAGGTCAACTCTCTGGGACCTCGACAAAATAAGGTCATCGAGCAGTACAGTAGAATCAATACACTAGTCACTAGAAATCAGAGCATAACTGCTATTGTATTTTTATCGTTTAAACACAAAAATATAATATTATACAAGTTACTTACACTTGAATGTTCGTCACAGCCCAACAAACCGTAGAAATCGTCGTCGGGGTTCTTTTGATAATTTAATATTTCATCGACGCCAGTCATTTTCACGTCCCTCCCGCACGAGACCCAAGCAGATACTAAATCCGAGTTAGCGCTGCGCGTGAAGTTACTAAAGCGAACGATGTTAATAGTCGACTTGTAAATCGATTACCTTTTATATCAATTCAATATGATTTCTATTTTATTACGAATGTGAATATATAGGGTATATATTTTTTTTTTTAACGAATTCGAAACAATTTCATTCCTTTTCTTATAAACTAAACCAGTGTGACCCCACACTATATCTCTATGCATCTGAACATGCTATTTCGGAAGAAACCGCGCCTTACTTTTGAGTGGAATACTAGTACATTGTACCTGTTGCAGATCGCATTAAAAATCAAGTTGAAGAGAATGGCACTTGCTCTAGATTATAACGACTCGGGTTTTGTCCACAACATCGCGTTATGTAGCGCGCTGAATCCCGTTAGGTATGTCAAATTAACCGAAAACTCAGCTATTGATTTAACAAATTATATTAATGACAACTAATGCGATTAATGACATTTACAAAAGTGGTAATGAATAGCAATATAGCAGCTGTGACGTTTAGATTAAAAAAGACAAACTTCGAGGTATATTATCCTCCAAATACTAAGTAGATGCAGCTCATGTCAGATCTCTTTCTGTTCTTGCTATCATTTGGCTGATGATAGTTCTTATCGTGAGACCAGTAGATACAAACATAGACCATTACCTTGCCACAGCCACAATATCAGAAAAGGTAAACCTTCAAGAGTCTTATATTGGATTTGGTGGATTAAATACGTCGTAACATAATAAATATTCGACTATTAAAATATGACCAGTTAGTTTTTTTTGAACGCACTACTTCTGGTACATAGTAAATAAAATAAAACACGATCAAAGCTAATAATCATAGTAGGCAATAAACACAAATACAAATCTGAGATTGTGTGCGCATTTTTTATAATGATTAATCGAGGCTTCCGGCGACCGGGACCGCAATTAACTGATCCGCGGTGTGAGTCGCCGGATGGATTTAATTTAAATATTTTTCTTCCGGCGACTGGGACCACTCATAAAATATAAGGTTCAAATCAAAAATAGTACAGTCAGACAAAAAAATCTTCAGTGCACTCTATAATATATATTAAAAGAATCAAATGGACATTGAACATTTGAAATGTTGCGTCACGAAAAGTACTAGGACATCATAGAATGAAAGAGACCGCAGTGTTGTTTCAACTACCCACCCGTACATAATGTAAAACTTTCCCCACCCGTTACTTTGTAAATGCCACGTAACATACCAGGGCTTCATAAGGTTGCAGAAGTTCCGTCCGCATTCGGATAACGGAACTATTCAATTCTACCAACATAGTGAGATCGAAAGACGGGATGTGTAGGTTGCACCTAATTCTGTTGTTCCCATCCCGCTAGTGAAGTTACTAGGACAGCATAAAATGAAAGAGACACCGCTGTGATGTTTCAACTACCCACCAGTTAATTTGTAATAATGCCGCGTAACATACCAGGGTTTCGCACTTCTTTACTTCGCTAAGTGTTGATTGGCTGACGACTGCAACTAACCGACGAATACGCGGGCCCGCTCAAGTAGTTTGCTTCTTAACCTTGGCGAGACCCGCGTATTCCGTGCGCATTTTATTTACATTATATACGGGCGGGTAGTTGAAACAACACTGCGGTCTCTTTCATTCTATGATGTCCTAGTACTTTTCGTGACGCAACATTTCAAATGTTCAATGTCCATTTGATTCTTTTAATATATATTATAGAGCGCACTGAAGATTTTTTTGTCTGACTGTACTATTTTTGATTTGAACCTTATATTTTATGAGTGGTCCCAGTCGCCGGAAGAAAAATATTTAAATTAAATCCATCCGGCGACTCACACCGCGGATCAGTTAATTGCGGTCCCGGTCGCCGGAAGCCTCGATTAATCAGTGTTGCCGTTAAGGAAACAATAACGTAAAGCACGACGTATTTATTTTTTGCATTAACAACATGTTTTAATGAATAATATAAACTAATTATTTTGGTCAATGCTACCTAATAGTACAGGATCCCTGGTACATCTTTCATCAGTTATTACTAACAAGCTGATGTTTCGTGAGTAGGTTCCTTTTGACTAGACGCCCAACTTTTTTCTTTACAGTAATGTTGGTAAGTGGTAGCTTAATAGGGGTAACAAGGATAAAATATGTTGATTTGACGAATTTAAAAATTTTATTGCTAACCGATTTTTTCTTTGTTTATTATCAAGATAATTATCTAAATAATGTGAAAAAATATTTGTCCTACAAAATGTAAGGTTTTGTTAGGGAGTCCCCCCGCTCCAACATGTATCGTAAACAAGGTCATGAAAAATCATTACTAACCAGCTGATTTTTTTTTTATTGGTTAGCTAGCATTTGCATAGTTTACCACCCACATTGTCCTACAAATTGCGTGGTAGGTCATCTTGGTCCTACGCTCAAAAGTTGTAGTACTTATACTTAATGTCAAAATAATTACTATCAAGCTGAATGTTCGAGAATAGCTTCGTTTCAATGAGACGCCCAACAAATTCTTGTACGAAACTTCTCGATTGTGGTTTATAACTAAGATAATAGGGATGAAATGTGTTGATTTGACGAATGAAAAAAAATTATTACTAACCGATAATTTTTTTGTTAATTATCGAGATAATTATCTAAATAACGTGAAAAAATATTTGTCCTACAAAATATAAGGTTTTGTTAGGCAGTCCCCCCTCTCCAACATGTATCATAAATAAGATCATGAAAAATAATTACTAACCAGCTGATTTTTAGGGTTCCGTAGTCCGACAAGGAACCCTTATAGTTTCGTCATGCCCGTCTGTCTGTCTGTCCGTCTGTCTGTCTGTCTGTCCGCGGCATAGCTCAGAGGTTCTTGGTACTAGAAAGCTGAAATTTGGTATAGATATGTATATTAGTTACATCGACAAAGTGGTGAAATAAAATTATGTAAAATATTTTTTATAAGGTAGGTCCCATTACACGTAAAGTGGGGATGAATATTTTTTTCTCATGTTCCCATCGTGTGGGATATCATTGGATATGTCTTTCAAAAATATAGTAGGTCTGTCAAGACAATACTTCGATTTAGGAATCCGTTTGCAAAATATTTACCTTTAAAGTTAAAAAATTTTTCGATACTAGCATCTCCCCTCTAACTTTTGAATGGCTATCCCTAGAAATTTGAATAAATTCATGATGAAATGTAATCAACTTATTAGGAAAACTATCACGGCTAAGTAGGCTTAACCAGTTACAGAGTTATAGTCGACTAACTAAGACCTGCTACGGAACCCTACTGCGCGTGGCCCGACACGCACTTGGCCGGTTTTTTTATCGGTTAACATTTGCATAGTTTACCACCCATATTATCCTACAAATTGCGTGGTACGTTATTCCAGCCCTCCAGTTACATAGTTTAAATTCATGAAATTAAAAATAATATTATTTTGTACATTTTGCTATTGGAGCTGAGGCACACTATTATCCTTGCTCACAAACGCATGCGCACCACAGATTACTATATACTAGTCAGAGACAGATTGAGATTTATCAGATGAATCAGATAAAAGATAATGTTTATATAAATATATAACATTATATTATGTATGTATATATATATAATACATTATATATTATATATAATGTTTTATATGTCCTTATACCCTTTTATACATATATCCTTTCATTTGTATACTCCAAAATTACAAATCTTGTAGGACTAATAAAGCATACCTTTTTTTTTGTAGGACATTGTTTTATTTTGACGAAGAATATATTAACCTATCACGTGATACCTTTGTCCTACAGTTACTAATAAAAAAAAAAGTCCCGCGGTATTGACAACTTTTGAGCGTAGGACCAAGATGACATACCACGCAATTTGTAGGACAATGTGGGTGGTAAACTATGCAAATGTTAGCTAACCAATAAAAAAAAATCAGCTGGTTAGTAATAATTTTTCATGACCTTGTTTACGATACATGTTGGAGCGGGGGGACTCCCTAACAAAACCTTACATTTTGTAGGACAAATATTTTTTCACATTATTTAGATAATTATCTTGATAATAAACAAAGAAAAAATCGGTTAGCAATAAATTTTTTAAATTCGTCAAATCAACATATTTTATCCTTGTTACCCCTATTAAGCTACCACTTACCAACATTACTGTAAAGAAAAAAGTTGGGCGTCTAGTCAAAAGGAACCTACTCACGAAACATCAGCTTGTTAGTAATAACTGATGAAAGATGTACCAGGGATCCTGTACTATAACTATTATGTTACGAATATTTTTATGTATTAAATATAAAACGTAGATATTAAACCTTTTTGCATCTTTATTTACAATCGTCACAATTCTTTTTTATCTAGATAGGTATTTTTTATGAGACACAAACGTAGCTAGTACAAATGCCACTCGCGCTGCGCGTCTAGTGTACGGATCGATGCATCCAGGTTTATAAACTGCGCAGACATAAAATCACTACATTGCACTAACTAGTCAGTGGCCTGCACTAAACGTAGATAGCATAGAGCTTGTAAAATATTTTTGTAGGATCTCCTATAATAGACACTACGTCATAGCACGCAAAGTATTAATAAATTGTCGTTCGCACATAAATTATTCGGACTTTTTTTGCCGACATGATCATGATTTTTTATTTTTTAGTCACAGCTTTGTTTGGTCTCCAAATAGCTTGCGTGTCGATCTCATCGACTCTAATAGACTTCATTCATAGGGCCGAGGTAAGACTTTAGGCTTTGCGATGCCAGAATCTAGATTAATTCAATTTGGGCCTGATATCGGGCCCTTGAAAATTTTGTAGTATTTTTTCAGATTCGGTAAAATTGTGTAGCAAATTTAAAAAAAAATATCTACTAGATATTCCTTATTCTTAGAATACCTAAGTAAAGTTAAAATACAGTGTTAGGTAGTTCACATTGTAAACAAACTTTATCATGGACAATAGGCAATAAGACAACAGCGTTGTTACTTATATGCGTAACGCATTCGTGCCAGATACGATCTATTGGCCATCTATTGCCTACCTTTACATAATGAAGTAGGCAATATACATAAAGAATAGGAAAATGACATTATTTAATTGTAGAAATAGGAATGAACCTATGAATCCTTTTGATAGTGGTTTAGAATGTATTTCTTTTCTCTGAATACTTTTTTTTGTAGGTACTAATAAGTGCACTCTGTAGCGAATGTTAATCGGTATTATATTAGAGACAGCAGGCTTCAAAAGCTGTTGAAATTAAAAGTTGCTCTGCTCTCTGATCATTCTAATTATTGCAACCTGAAAAAGTATTATAGCAGGTGAAATCATTAAAATTCGTGGAGGAAATGCATACAGAATCTATATGGTGAGGTAGAGCCCCACAAGGGTCGGTCATGGGCTTATATAATAGAAGAACATAAATAAAACATAATTTCCTAGTTACTTATTTATGTTTTTGCGACCTAACTTTGGTGCACAATAAAACTCCTACCTAATAATAACGTTCGAACCACGTACGACGTTGTTTAGAAGTTAAAAGAAATAATAGTCAGGTCACAGCTATCCTTTAAATGAGGATGATGCTTAATGAATTCGCCCCAGTTTATAGTTCAGCATATCATCCTACTTAATGTTCAAAGCCCATTGCGTAAAGTGGAGCCTAACTTCCTACAAACGTTAAGCAAAATTAGGATGGCCAACTAGATATGGATTTACGAGCATCACGAAAGAGATACATTATGGTACCTATTTATACATAGGTATTTACATGTTCACGTGACTAATTCCACAGGTAAGATACCGATTTACGGGATTGCTATTTTTATTTTCTTGGCTATGGTCGCTATGGAATATGATATTGGCATTTATATTCACTGTTCTGGGTTAGCAATTCGACTGAATTGCTGACTGGTCCAAGACTGACTTCACAGTATTTGTCTCCGAAACGCGAACTTCTTTGCATGTTAAATATAAGTATATCTCAGATTATTTATTATGGTGCATGTCCCATCTATCCAATGGTTCGAATGTTAAAAACTTTACGATGACACGTCGGTCCCGTGGTTATGTGAGGCAACTTAGTAATTTGTGGCTACTGTATGCAAATGACCAGACAACGTACTGATATTAAAATAAATATATAAGTAACTTAGTAATTACTTATCATACGTGCAAAATATACATGGCATCCATTGAAATGTGCGCGCTAGTGTAATCGTGAAGGCTGACGACATTGCATATTCCGTGCATGCTCTAGACATTGGCGTCCAACGCGCTTTTGCATCAAAAATAGCTACTGAAGACGCGCTAAACGTAAGTTTACGCGGCTGAGCGGCCGCCGCGGCCGTGTGCCCCGCTCCATACACATTTAATAATAAAGATCACAAATAGTAGTGCAGTATTCAGAGTTGTTTTTGCAAGATATCGGGACTAAATCACAATTTTTATTATGTTTTGGAGGGGAAGCCATCGGTAGGCGCTGTCAACGAACTATTCGCTCGAAGATCTTCCATCTTTGGCAGCGGAAGTAGCGGCGGATGTCCCGGCAATGGGTGAGCGGTAGCATATGAATGCTTAACAACAATGCTCGCATCTTCGTTCCCATATTTTCTATGCGATCCGTGTCTCTGCCGAAAGTTTGTCAACCTTTATTTTTTGTGTTTGTGTTCGTTTATAGCTCTATAGATAGATTTATAAAATCCTTTTGCCCTTGCTCACCCTCGCCTAATGTTTCACTTCGGATTGTAAATTGAATTTATAAGTAAGACTTGACAAGGGTATATGATATTTTGTGGCCAATTGCCTGAACATAAAATGTGTGTTGTTTTATCAAACATCGGGTCGTGATTTTTATTGTGATGAGAAATCGTAAGTGCGATACATTTACGATTCTCAACACGAGGGCCTTGAATATGTTATATTTTGAGACGCATACACCTCACTGTTTTTTAAATTATACTTGTGGCGATGTTCTTTTTCAACCGTGTTAGTTAATGACCCCCAAAACGTTTGAAGTGGGTCAGTTGAAGTGCAGGGTCCCAGTTTCCCTCTGATGCTGGTAAAGTACGAACTCTACAAACACACAAAGGTTTTTGAAGAATAGGCCTTTTTGTAATTGACACGTTCATGCATGGACCTAACCCGGCAAATCCTACTTATATTAAAAATGTGAAAGTTGAAGGATGTATGTTAGTTATTCTTTCACGCTTAAACCATCTGTAGTTTAATACTAAATAAGCCGAAATTCATAAGTCCAGTGCCGTAGGGCAATCTCCTCTAGTGGACCCCTAACTACACTTAAACACCTGATACCCTCTGCTAAACGTATGTATAACTTACTTTAAATTAATTTAGTAGTTGAACTCCGTCTACCCGCCAGCAATAAACTAACCACTCAGCTAAATTGTAAAAGCTTTGTTATATACTGTTAACATTCAAACATTGATTAAATTAGCAAGGTTTAACAATTTACTCAGATTCGTTAAAAGGCGTGTAATAACAAAGTTGCGATGTTTTACGATCGAATCCTTTTAAACGATAAACAAATAATAGTAGCTTGTGATCATCAAATTAATTAGCCTACTGAGCTTAGAATAATATGTGTGACATTGACAGTATGAGGTACTGTTAACTGCGCCAAATAGATCTCTCCACGCGTACGGTAGCCGTGGCATATTCAAAGAAGGAATCAATTAAAACTTTAATATTCATTGAATGTAGCGAGAAGCACTTTAACGAGCTCAGATAACGATCCAACTTTAAAAATAAGCCAATTTATATTTATAATCGCGTACGATATCTGTTCACCTAGTCGTGTTTGTTACAATGTTGAAAAAATAATACAATGAAGTCGTTGATATTATTGTAGATAAAAGTGTTGATCTAGGTAAATGTATGTCGTTCCTTGAAGCGCTTGTTGGATGTTTCGTGTTAATAATCTATAAGTTAATAGTAATAGGACGCACGGAAAACGTGTGTTTTCATTCTTGAAATTTATATGGAGAAAGATTTATGTATTATAATGATTTAGGATCAAATTTGGACCACCAGGACATTGATAATAAGTAGGTATGAACAGTACATTTTTAAAGTCAAAGCAGGAGATGAGAAAGAAATCACATCTTAATATTATTACGACTAACTGCGCAGTTTGGCTAAACACGACAAAAATAACCAAACCGTGATCAATAGACGACTTGTAGTAGCATCCGCCCATCCATCAATCACATTAAATTAAATACCCTAGAAATAACATTTCACGAAATATTTTTCAGTGTTATAACGAACAAGCACTTCAGCTTTATAGCAGTGTCATAAAATATTTGGGTTACGAATGTATATGTCTGAGATGATCTAAATCATACACCGGGTCTGGGATGCGTTTCTTGAGACAGGTTGGTCGATGAACTCTTTAGATCGCTTTCTGGAACGAAAACTCTATTAATTTCGTATCTGGTTATCATCATACATATTCCATTGTTTAGAGCGATTTCCGTAATACTGTAATATAGTTTAATGGGTCAATAGTAAATTGAGAACAAGAAATGAAATGTGTAGGTAGGCATTGTTATAAAATTTAATGGTCGCGTAGGCGGCCACCAACACTTGTTTCAAGTCATTACTTAGAAACTCACTAAAACGGATTACGGCCTTTTTATGTATCGCATATCGATCATGATTAACTAAGTGATGATCGATTAAATAAAATATTGATGCTTTATATATAGGTACTGTCGGAATCAAATTGAGAGAATTACCAATTTTTTCAATATTTATAGACGTTAAAGTATCATTTTGAATGATTAATGGTTTTAAGAGCAAATTACCTAATATTCATACGTCATCTTAATCTTGACTCGAGTTTATTATTTATGCCTTTGAGCGTTTGTGTTCTGCTACAAATAAATACCGTGACATGCCTACAATATGAAGATGAACAAATGTAAAACTGTAATTGCAAACCCACTATTACAAGCTTTGAACGTTCTAATACAGCGAAGAACGAAGAACTGAAACACCATTAGGTATTTCATATTGCCTGTTTTACATGTAGCTCCCCGCGGCGTCGCCAGCATTATTCAATTTCAACAGTTTTTTTGCGCGGAACCCTATTTTTTTCCGAAATAAAATTACCCTTAGTTACTCCTTATAATATTAGCTAATGAAAGTCATACTTATAAAAATTTAAAAAAGTAGTACCTAAACCCTGATAATAAACAAACACATTCACATTTATAGTATTTAGTTAGAATAGATGAGTGATGTAGTCAACAAAACAAAATCATATTTCTACAATATGCATAATGGAAACACATTTTGTACATCGGATTAGTTGCTACATGATGTTTATTTGAGACAGTTAAGTAGGTACGTGAATACAGTAAATTGGTTCAAGAGGAACGGAAACATCCAATTGTATCTAAGCCATCGGTCGTCGCGATGGTAGGGATACAACTGCCTAACTTTATTTATGGCGCATCCAGTTTTTTTCTTACTGTACTTTTTTAGTATTTTTCTCCATATCTACGTAAAAACGGAAGCTCGTGTATCTTACTTAGAAATTGAATCTATTTGACTTTACTTTTTTTTTATGTCAAATCAGAATTTGATCTAATAATTTATCTGGTACTCGGGCTCGTAGCAGCTACGCAGGACTATCGATTTGCAACGATGGGCCGCGCTTGCGCGTTCAAGTTATTCTTTTGATACTTGTAATGGGGGGAACAGAAGTCCTAAAGTTATCGGTCTAAGTACTAAATTCCATCTGCTGGGCCAAATTATATTAAAATGTTCGCTGTGGCTGTCTTTGAACATATCTGAGCTTTTTCATCAAAGTCAAAGCCAAAAGGTTTTTATTTTATGTAGACCAATTACAGGTTCTTATAAAACGTCAAAGCTAGAAACTAGGTGCACGGTTCCAAAAAGTGGGTCCTATGGAGAAGAACCGGCAAGGAACTCCATGGATACTCTTTTAATTCATCATACCTAAGTTTCATGAATGTAACTATGTTAAAAAAGAAATTCATACTTTACACTCTATACGTATTTGTACATGTACTTTAAGTAATTTCTCAAACAAAGGTGCTTAAACCACTTTCATCCCTTATATGAAAAGACGTTAAAATCGATAACTTTGATCATAAGAGCCTTTGGCTTGGAGCTAGCAACCTAATAAATGCAGGGTGCACTTTAGTACTTAACGAGCCTTTGACGGTGCCAATGCAATTAGTGTTGGTGTTGAGTTGATTTATAAAGACTGCGTTTATTTCTAGGAATTTATGTCCTTCATTTACGAGGCAATGAAAAATCGCAAATTGATCATTTACACGAGTATATGAGGTTTATTTCTTCTTTGTATTAAGCTATGTGGGTCCGTCTGTGCTAATCTTAGGATTTTTTTAAGGATTCACCAGAAACAAATCTCTCTAATTTTGCCTGCTGTCCGTCTTTGATACCAATACCGTCGATGATTGGTCATTTGTGAGGTTTCAATAAAAGGAGAGTTATTTCTTAAGGATAAGGTGACTTTTAACAAAGATATAATCCCAATATGAGAGCTGTTTCTCTTTAAATATTCTTTTTTTTATATCTTAGTCTGGGTTACAGAAAAATCATGAGATTCAATACTATAATAAAGTGCATACAAGCCTTTATATTATAATCAATCGTCCTTTTGCTGCGTATATAATATTCTCTAGGGCCGCGCTCCTAACTTTTATCTATTTATAATTTAATGCCTCAGCTATAATGTTTACTTTACGCATAGCACATAAAAGTTTTGTCAATATAAAAATTGATCAACACGTGGTTGAGGCGAGACCGCCTTTCATTTTAAACTCCAGCTGCAGGGTATTTATAAGTTTAGGACGCTATGGTTGAAAGGTTCTGATTATGCCTTGAGAATTTTGCTATTGCCTTTTTTTAATTCATTCAAAGTTTAGGGAACCACTATGGAACTCAAGACCAGCTATCATTTGCGATCGAAAAAATTTGTTCATTGATGTCTTCTTAACTTTATAATTATTAGTATTTCAACCTCTGGTTACAGGTTGGTACAGACAGACATGTGTTGCTGGGAAGTTTGTTGCGCCACTTCTTCCCAGAGGAAACACATAGGAAGTGGTGAAGGGCGGGCATTTTGGGGCTGTCTTTTGTAAATGCTGATTTTCAGCTTAAATTGAATAAACAATTTTTGAATTTTGGTGTCCTACTGCAGGGTAGGTACCTAAATGCTGTTTCATATAACAGAACTGTTTTGTGAAACACATGAATGAATGACATCACTATGTCATGTTACGTAATTTATGTAACAACGGATATTGTATTAAGTTCAGCTAGTACAATACTGGCGCAATGTACCGACGATTGCCATCTCATCGCCCACGATCCGTACTACAACACATTTCTCGCTTCACAACCCGGCGTGGGATGAGTAACAGCTGACACAGCTTTCATTCCGCTTCCCGGTTATAATGGATGTGAGCCATGTATTCCGATTGAATGTAATTTTTGTTTTAGTTACCTAAAAACGTCACTTTTATTTTGACAAATACTGCCTGTTTCGCTGCCTCTGGATCAGAGTTTTCTACCAAATTAATAAATATTGGAACGTCATTTGTATGAAATTAGCTGGCAGATTGATTTAACCGGTACTTATCCGCAGGTAGACGGTAGTGATACAAACCAAATAGTATCTGTTGGTTTCTTACCGAAACATGCAAAATTGTTACTTATTTTGGTAGATCTTTCTCTTTGGAAAAAAATCCTGGATTGGTTTATGTATCTAAATTGATGAGCTTAGTGGTTGCTGAGAACGGAACATTTTACCTTGACGTGTCCTATACAGTCATAAAACCTTGATCTTCAATCAATAAGGTGAATATTTTATGATTTGCTTCCCGAATTCCACATGCATAAAAATCGCATATAAAATTCTCTTAATATTATGTGCAATGTTGATCTTATGGTGACTAATGAGGGATTTTAATCACATCTTGTCATTTCTCAACGATGAGTACGCTTGGCAAAAATAAACCAGCCGGCATTCCCTGAAAATTCTTACCTCGGATTTTGAACTGTAATGCATATCGATACCTATAGGTAGGCGAATTGGTTGTGAGTAATTTTACTTTGTAGCATTTTAGTATAAACAAATACAATAATATCCTATCTGTAATTTTGTAGCATTTTAGTAAACACAAATACATAATGCAATTACCAAATTCTAAGAAGACTGACGTGCATTCCTACATATCTCAGGAACTACTGGTACGATTTGAAAAATTCTTTCAGTGTTAGATAGCCCATTTATTGAGGAAGGCCATAGGCTATATATCATCATGCTAAAACCAGTAGGAGCGGAGCGCCACTATTCCACGCGGACGAAGTCGCTGGCAGAAGATAGTATTCTATATATTAGTACCTAAATACACACGAATTTATCCGCGTTATAATCTTATTTAATCTATCTAAGTAGAATAGGGTCCCCCAAATTTCTCTTGAGCCATGTCATGCTAGACACCCTATTTCAGGCTTAGTCATACAATGAGATTTACAACCACTGAAACATTTGTAATGAGAACAATTTTAATTAAATAGTAAAAGTAAACATTGTCACTTGTAGAGAACTTCGACAGTCGATACGGGTAGTCAGAAGCCAGAAAGTCTGACTGCCAGTCCTTCCAATGGGTATCATGTTCCCCTGTTACTGGTTAGTGGTGGTCAGATAGGCATTCGCTTCATGTAAAACACTGGTATTCAGCTGTATCTTGTAACACTGGAGCCTACCCCAAGATTGGAAAAGGCTAAGCAGATGATGCTGAGCTAAATTAGTAAGCAAAACTAATGTGTGGTAAGTAGGTACGTACACATATAGCTACGCCCTCTGTTAATCCTTGCGCCACAAGAGCAAGCTTTGTTTTACAGCAGATGCAAGTAAACACAGGCGACCCGACATCTGGTTTATTTTTTTTACTTCCACTATAGCGCTATACATTCGTATACGAAGGGCCTATTCTGCTGTCAATCGATACGGCTCAGCTGTAAGGAAGATTTTGTTAGCGAAATAAAACTTCAAAGAAGTACAATCAGTGCGTGTTACCAAATATTTATTAAGTTATCAACTGACCTATTTTATTTCTTGAGAGTTCGACGAACTCTTGTTTTGTTTCATATCTGTTTGAATAAGTAAACGTGTAAAGGAAATATAAGTACATGCCTATATACTTATTATAGCTTATGACGGCATTATGTATTAAGACATAAATCCCATTGTGTACATTCAAACCATACATAATATTGGCTGGCGTCTGCTTTCCGGCATAATCTTATTTTATGTTCTCTCTCAAATCTTACGTATTTACTCTGCTCGGTGTAGGTACTTACTTACTAACTAAATCTGATTACGTTATCATCTGGCTCATATTAAGTATTCTATGATTTTTAAAAAATTAAACACTTATTCATAAAATTCTAATGACTGGTTGACAATTTCATCTATAAAATCAAAATAGTGTAAAGTTTTAAACAAAAACGAAACTTAAAAGCTACGCTTCGTAGCGCCTGCTACGCCACTCAGTTGAGTACCTACAATAATATCGTATGCGACTTAAACATCCAATATTTTGAGTAATTGCGTCCAACGTCACAGTTCTCATTTTTCGTTTGGGTCGACAGACGAGCTGAGATTGAAATTGTACCTAATACATAAATATACGTGCGCACAGATTCATGCACAACTGGCTCTTGACTTTAATTTCAGATTTTGTGACTCGCGTTTTTTAGCAGGCAGATGTGTGCCTTTTTACATTGCTATTTTTGGTTTAACGTTATGATATTGATTTCCAAAAGTACTCGCAGCTAAGTCACAGCCACGCAGATGAAAGACTTCTATGTATACTACAGAAGTCTTTAGCGTGGATCGATAGAAAGGTTAAGCTGCGCTAGGTGCGGTCAGTCCATGGATGGATGAACGTTTTCTTAATATAGCGAGACCCCTCCGTGCCTGATCTCTCCCCTGCCGTGTCGGATTGCCAACCCATCGGACTATAAGAAAGAGGGAATAGAGAGTGCAACTGTGTCTGCGCCTTGACCGAAATCGATTGCAGAGATTATTATTTATTGTTTTTTTTAACTTTAAATAGCTGCTGCAAGCTACAAATAAGTATAAATATAATAATAATTATACGTTTACATTTGTAAAATTTCTATGTTATTGAAATAATTTCAAAAAACATACACAAAATAAATTCATAAAAATTTTTCAACGCAAGCTCCGGATCTTACAGACTCCGAAATTGTTTACCTGTAACACTCGTTGCCACATCCTCCCTTACTTCCTATAGGGTCTGTGTCTATAATTAGAAGGGTTATAATTACTCGGATACAGTGCTCCTCGAGGGGTCTGTGAATGGGCGCGTGTTTACAAACAGCGCCTTAGTCCTGGACGACGGGACGCTAACGCAACACACGCATAAACACTTAAAATTAAAACTGGCCTCACAACTCCCCTTTCATGAATATGTACTGAAGGCGCCATGTTTTACTTATCTAGCGGGATAGTCCTAGCCTGAAATGTTTCCTTAACTTGGCTTTATTTTTGCACCGTTCTTTATGTACGAACAAAACTAGGATTAGGGCCGTATAAGTAACATGATCAAAGAGTTTAAAAACTGTAGTGTTAATAAATTTATTATACGTATTCTCGGAAAAGGGTCCAAGGATTGGAATGAAATTTTGTATTTAGATTGTGTTTTTAAATAAGTAAAATTTCCTAAAAATGCTCAATTTTACAAAAAACAAGGTACCGTACATAATAGCGCCATATAGAGATTACAAAACCAATTATTTATTTTTTGTTTGTATCTTTATTATCATACAATTCATACGTAGCTGCGTACAGGAAGTCCCAGAAAATTAACCTCCATCCATATCGTTCAATATTCATCGATACATGGTTACAGCACATCAGGGTTGTGTATACACCGTGCGTTTCCTGTGCGCGCGTGCTAAGAAAGCTTTGCTTCCTTGTGAAAGCCCGCACGTGTGCACCTAAAACCCGCGCTTGGTTCCACCTGCGCGCGCGCCGGATCCCCGAGATACGCGCCAGGCCTCAGAGCACGCCGCGCGCCCGTCCAGATGTGTCGTGTTTAGTGAACATACCGTGATCTCCGACCATGGGACCCCAGTTTGACTATTGCCTGCGTGCTACTAGTGAGTTATCAATACTTAACTTCTACTTTGTTTGTTGTGTCAACCTCATTATGGAAGCCCTGGATCCAACCGCCCGCGCTGTGTGTTAAACTTTTGCGATTTTCCACTGGCATAAGTTCAACAAGTTATTTAATTTCCCGATACAGGAGTCGCTCTAGACAACTTGTTTAACTAATTTGTGATAAGTTTGAATTCCATATTTTTAATGGAGTCTTCATTTTCTCCGCCTTTAAAAGGGTACCTAATATGATAATATCATTGAAACTGCAATATATTTACTTAATTATATGATAATTATCATTTCATCATCAATTATTATTATCATCATTTTTGAAATAAATATTCAATATTTTCTTGATGTAAGTACGAAAGTTTGTCCACGCATTTCTCCAAAACTAATTATCGAATTGTGACCGTTATTATATTATTACTAACATTTACTTCAACTGAGGAAACTGTAAGTTTCATTAAAATCAATTCAGTGGTTTTCAAGATACAGACAGTTAAATGTGTTCCAACGCTGAAAAAACACTTAGTTTGTTGGTCCATAAGTGCGCTATGTAGATAAACGCATTAATTCGACCGAGATACTAAAAAGGGACAAATAATTAGATTAGAATGTTTATTTATTAAACAAGCTTAGTTGTGTACGCGATAGACGCTTATATGTTTATAAAATACATACAATACATTGTTTCCTAATTAGGCATCGGTGTGTATTATTAGTGTCGATGATAACTGTTCGCGGCACTGTAGATACCTATTGTCTGTCGTGGGTAATTAGTATTCCAGTGCACCTGTTGCCGTAATAATTAACGGTGAAATCTGGGAAACGCTTCAGCGCTGTAACTACTGAACGTTTTCGAATAAATGCAAGAATAAAATTAGTCATACGTCCAAAATTCACAAAACACATTTTAGAAGCTTTTTGAAGCTTTCCGAGAAATAAGATTGATTCATTAATCAGGAGGCGTCCGTCAACATTTGTTTAGGCTGCGACTGACGATTATACCGACTAATTACAGATTTACAGCACCGAAACTTTAAACTATACAAGAACAGGATAAATTGTAATACATTTTGCTCATATATTAATTGAGGTAGAAAATATTTTAACTTAGTAACTATAATTTTAATTAAGTAGGTATAATCAAGTATCGATTTCGTTTTGAATCACAATTCCTTAAATTAGAGCAACCTTTCCGGTTGGTATCAACCTGGTATCATTATTAATTAATATTTTTACCTTAAAATAGGTAGGTATAATAAAATCTTACATCACATGACACTACATTTTCAAATCATGTTTCCTCTGTGTCCACATATTGCAGAAGCTTTTGTTACCAACTGAACTTAAACGTAATTAATTACTGTCAAATACGTCATTACTGGCCAATAATACAACAATAACAGTGAATAGCATTGTACATTTTATTTAGGAGTGGGTCCGCTATTGTTCGTCACTTGTTTTTATTTAGCCACATGTGCTAAGGGCCATTTCTATTGCCGCCCGCGGGCCTGAATCCACCCGAAAACTCGCAGATGCGGGCACAACAAAAAATTAAAATCTGGTAAAAGGTCGTCTTTCACATCCCATGGCAACAATTTAGAAACGATTTATAAATCTTCATTAAGCGTCATTTATCCTGTTTGACTGTGATTTTCTTTCCTGCGCTTTGATGTTATAATTCAATACATTTATGATAATTAATTGTTTATGATGTAATTCCTGCTTCATATTAAGGCGTACCGACGTACATTTTAAAGTGCGTTAAATTCCTAAGTGTCGTTTACGACTCCTGATGCTGCTATTATAATTAGCCAACATTAGAAACTAGCGAAGTTAATTTATATACATATATACGCAATAGTAGCAACCGTAAGTACTTAGGTACAGAAAATGTGGTCATATCAGCTAGCCAAATGGTTGATCACTGCACTGGTGCGATATCTATAGCTACGGGGAGTAGACAATAGGCGAAAATTGCCTTCAATTCGCATTTTCCGGCTTTCAAAAGTAGGTTGCTACACTCGGCCCGCACTGGACGTAATGGAGAGCCGTTAGTTCATTGGGGTTATTGAATAATTCCCGAGTGTCGCAGTCGTAGAGTACTGGCCACCGCCACCGAGCGACGTCGCATCGACACGATGATACTCGGTATTATGTGCCCTTTGTGACATTTGCCAACATTGTATCATATTGAGTTGATATAAAATGCAACTTGGTCTATCTACAATTCTAATTTCCTTTTTTCAGATAATCCGTCGTATTTTGCGTTGCCGAACAAGGATGTGCCGGACAGCGCGGAATCTCAAGGCTCCTCAGAGCCATGTTCCCGGTCAGCTCCCGGGCGCGTGTGGCCGGATGCCGGGCGGCCGATCGGCTCCCCCCGCCGCAGGGAACCAGAGAGTCCCAGACGGAAAGAGTTCAGGGCGTTACTCAGATCTCTGTCTGCTCGGGAGCCAGAACAAGCAGAAGCTTTTTTGAAAGGACAGCCAAGGCCTGGGGATTGCGCCCCAGGTGATATGAGACACACATTTACTGCTCCGCGTATTAAGTAAGTTAGCAAGCATTGTAAAATTCAAAATTCATACGTTGTTATGTTACTTGCCTATTAATTAATAACTTTATTTACTTGTGATACAGGAAGGGCAAAATAAGCACAACAGTAGTCACAAACGATGGTCCACAAGAGCGTGAAGAAGTATTCTACACAATTCCCCTCCAGGGTAGGAGAAGGCATTCGGTTGGCGGGTACCTGACCACGGGAGCGGCAGGGGCGGGAGAGGTCACTGCAGTCCCCAGCGAAGTACCAAGGATGCCACCACCGCGGTTCAACCAGAAAGAAGAAGACACGATTAAGAGAAGAAGACCAAAGAATTTCACATTCAAAGGTGAGTAGTATATTATTTGTTCATAAAAAAATACTTGTTGATGTGTTGACGTTTAACTTTCAATCGTTATCTTCTTACTAAACATTAGAAAATAAACGTATGAAAAACATGTTTGAGTAAAGTAACGTTGCAATATTAAGTGTGTTTTATGATTTATCTACGCCAAGTGTGAATTATTTGTAGAGCATAATATTTACTTAGGCTGTTTGCGATCTATCAAAACTCGAATAGATTTGACTGAAGCTTATTCCAGAGTGTAACGTAAACTATTACCGACTGTATTTGCTGTTTGATTTATATTCAAATATTTACTTAGATTTAATGTGATTTGTGTTTAGTTGTCACTCTGTATTTGTCCCATTGGAATAATCTTTATCATCTGCTAAAGGTAATTAATGTAGATGATAATCCTCTATACATTTATCAAACTTTATCTTGAATGAGTGACGGATCAACGCACAACCTAAACCGCTAATCGTAGAGACCTGAAACTTGGAGGGTGTGTTCTTTATATGACGTAGGCATACGATAAGAAAGAATTTTCCGAAATACTGCCCCTACGGGGATGAAAAAGAAGGGCAAAGCTTGTATGAAATTCTGTTCTTTTTCATTTGAATTCGTATAACCCACGCGGGCGGAGACGCTGGCGGAAAGCTAGTCTTAGATATAAGTAAATAAACTATATGTGATTAGGAGCAAAATCAAATAAATACTAATTATATATGATGATAAGTGAAGTAGAAAGCTACAATTTCTTAAAGGAAGCGCCCGCAGTAAAATCTATTGTGATATAATAATAGTTACGTGGAAGTGAATAGATAATAATGATAAACGGTCGTAAACAAGTCAATCGAAACCTAGGTCCGATACGAGAGAACGTTGCTCCCGACTCCCGAGCTGCCCTCCGACCCTCGCCGATACAGATGCATCTCCCAAATGTTCAATAACCTCGCGGCGCTTTTGATATCTACGTATCTCTTGCCCTTTACTACAACATATCTAAAATAAGGATGCAATGTTATATCTACTAAGTTATCAGAAACAATAAAAATGAAAGCCAAAAGTTACGCAAGATGTCACGCATCAGTTATAAAAGGATCGTTTTTCGCCTTCGATATCTCGAGATTATATCACCTTATCAATTTTCAGGAATCGTAATATTTTGCCGATTAGGCGTATCTGCGAAACGCGAACGGAATATAATAAAAACGTGTTTCGTGTTTACTTTGTCGTATTTGGTCGTCGATAACGCTTGGGGAATATTTACGCATGGTCCCAAGTTTGTTTGGCAAGATTAGGCGGTTAGGCGTCAGGGATGGCGTTGCGACTTGCGATTATCGTTGTCGCGCCGAGCTTTTAGTATGCGAAGTGCGTGCGCTTGCGCCGCCGCCTGACGCCAGCGCGCAGTCGCCGGCCGCGCGCCACATGATCGCGAACCGACACTTCTCGCTGTCACAGTTCTGAGGGCTCTTGTATTAATTTCGTGCGCTTTCTAGTGCTCGCCTGCAGTTCAGTCAGTGCAATGACAAGCGTTTAACTTGAAACTGCCGGGAAATAACGTCTTCTCGTACTTGCGTCGCTATGGAGGATAAAAGGAGCGAAACAATGGCCGACACAAGTGAGTTTTTGATTGAAAATAGATTTATTAATGCTACGTTATTTTGTTTATTGAAACTTTTTTTTATTTAAGACATTAATTAACGTTATTTTTTTATATTTTTTTTATCAATTAACAGGTGATTTAATTGATAGTTGTTAGTATAATTAAAGTGTTGATGAGAAATTCTATAGGTAATCTAATTTACACATAACAATCACGTCTCCTAACTTGCTTCAAATACGCCGTAATTACTACGGAGCCAGTTAAGCGGATTAGTTTACAATTTGTAAGCTCCTTGAGTATTATAAATTATAATAAGATAGAATATAACGTTCCATATTAATCATTTGATGTTAGGTACATGCTTAAGTAAAGGTGCTATAAAAGGACTAAAGATTGATATTAATAATGTTTTACCAGATTTTACTTCATATTGCTACGCGGGAAAGCTTTATGTTTCATTTCCACACTCCTTAATTTAATGTCCCATATAGTAGAGACGCGAGGCAGAAAATTTTTATTACTTTCGCGATAGATAGGTGGGATTTACGGGGTTATCTTTTATTTTTATTTGATGTAGTTATTGCGAAGTATATTGGCCTGCACAATGCCTCCTTAATACTTGTGCTTGGCGACTAGCAAGCCCCTAATGCGATAGCTAACAAGCCATTGTCTTCGCCTAAGGCGTCTCCAGCGGCCTTCGCTACACTGAACTCGACAACGTCACACTTTGTAATTCGAAAATGTCCAGCTCCATCCAAAATCAATGTCAAAGAAACACCGTACAACATCACCAAATTAGATTCAGCGTTGCCATGCAGATTTTTACACGATAGTGAGCTTTAGGAGGCAAGACTTAAGAGGGAGCCTGGTGGGTTGGTTGGCACCCGAGTTGGTCGCGGCGAGCGCATTAAATATGCAGGGTGGCATGTATGGCTGAATAAACATAGTGTAATTTACATGCATCGAAGCAACTCCCGTAATGTACTCGCATTGGGAATGTAAATGCGTAAACGTCTTGTATAACTTGTCTATATTGTCGGTAGGATGGCTCCCACAGATTGTGTTAACTGATGTAGAGACGGCGGCCAATTGTTTAGGGACAAAAGATGGAAAATGTCGCCCTGTTGTTGTTTAGCTTAAGCACAAAAGGTGCGAAACATAAAGCTCTGACTTAACGATCTATGTTCACAAGATTCAAGATAAAGAGAGATTCATAGTTCAGCATTTAATTATATCTCTGATTTATGAGTAACAAAGTAATTCTTTAGAGGAAATACGTTTGTTGTCATATAAAATATCTACTAATTATGTCGTTATCAGTATATCTACTATCTATTTATTAACTATAGTAAACGCATAGAACGAGTTTCTTTTGTCTCCAGAGCTGTTGTCATGTTATCAGTAAGAGCATTGAATTATAACTTTGTTTGTGACGTTTTCCGACGTTGTCCTATCGTGATAAGTCCAAGACGAGACGAGACGTTATCACAAACGACCGCATACAAGGCTATTATTAGTGAATACGTGGAAATCGTCTAATTACATCGATTGAGTTCGTAGTAACGGTCCAAAACGTAATAAAACGCTTACACAGATGAACAACGACGCATTCAAACTGACTGTAAAAATTCAAAAGCCCTCTTTATGAAGCCCAAAGGGAAGTCCTATTTATCCAATTTTTTAATGAGTCAGTTAGCGGAATTTGTTATTCAAGCCAACATGTGTACGCGCGCCGTTCGTAGGGCTTAAAACAGTGCTTAATGATAGCGACGGTGACTCAACAATAAATTATTAATATAAAATGTATCTTATAATTAAACCAGAAAGTATGATTTAGCATCGAAGAACTGACAGGAGCCAGAGAAAAAGAACGTTTATTTTGATATGATGAATCACGCGGCGCCGGGTGCCTGCCATCACACATTCACTATTTCTTAGTGAACTGTTTCATATTAACCCCTATTTTGGCAAACAATAATATCCTCTTATTATGTAGGTTATATCAATATTATCATAATCGAAAGATAAACAAATTGATCTTATTTTAATCATTTTAGCATCTGCAAATTAATGAGTCAAAAATGTAAGTAGGTGGGCTTATTACTCACGAATTGTCGGAAATACATGCCTACAAAAAATCGAATTTAGAAAATCTTGCAATATGGAATTCCTTAAAATGTGATCTCATAGTGACTGACTTTGCTGGAAACCGGTGCGTTTCCTCGTATTTCTTGGAATCGTCTTATAACGAAATTAATAGGCAACGTCGTGTCGCCTACGACCAGTCCCACTGGGGCATATCGGTTGTCCTATTTACTAACAATGTACGAGGGAAGATGATACACTATTGTCATCGTATTACGTGTCTCACAATTATTTTCGTAACAAGATGAGGACATCCAAAGGGAACTAATCTCATAAGGATATTATAGTTTGTCAGTAATTACATTTCGGGTTCCAAATCTCGTCCCATTTTCCGAACAGAAATCAGGCAAGACCTTTCTGGCTTAAGTAAAGAAAATACACATTCAATAGCTACCTGCACTATTGGGAGGCGTTGTAGGGCTACAATATTTCAAACGGCACATCAAAGACGTCCGCGGCGGCCATTGAACTGAAAACTGAAAGCGGTGGAGCTGTGAGCACAGCCCCGACTGTGCCCAAATGATCCATATGTACCTGCTATGTTCCACTTTAAAACTTGCGTAACGTCCTGATTGTGGGGATAAAAATAGGGCTTAAGTGCAACTTGACGGAAGACATGCTGTAACGGATTTTTGTTCATCCGATTTTGTTATTTGTTCAAACATGTTTTTGATTATTTATGCTCATAAAATCTATTTGCGATTACCATATTGTTATAGGTAAATCAGTAAACACTGTACGACCGTGAGCTTAAGAATGATGACATTTAAACTAATTCAAAACAGACAATTTCAAAATTAAGCTTTGAAGCTCATTTAATAATATATAAATGCTAATAAAACATTTAGAATATATACAATCCCAATTCAGATTCATTCAAGAAGGTGCTTCCGTTCTACTTGAGCAGAAAATAGTCGCATAGCAACACATAACTGCATATCGGGCATCATATTCAGCCCTCCAGTTCCTTTACTCGCTGCATTTAATCGGCTATAGTTATTCCGGGCGACGCTGATAGACGTTTGTCTATTTAGGAAACGGATATTACATTTAGTCGGGTCTTCATTTGGCGGCAGAGGTGGGTAAGTATAAACCCGTACGAGTTTCCGGCGCGCGCGCAGTGCATAGCATATTTTGTAAGCAGCCGATGCGTATGCGTGGCACTGGATGCAATAAAAATTTTAACAGCGACCGTATGCTTTCATTCATACGCTAGGAAAGGCATTATATATGTTTTTAGGACAGCGTTGAAACTTTTAACGCCCGTACACCTAACTGACCATTATGTATTGTGTAATGAAAGTGAAAGACTGCTTCTTAGAATCATCGCAATGTTTTGACCGAAAATAAAAACATAATCCCAGTTACTGAGATCACTTGAAGACTTTCTGTTCTATATCGACGTTTGAATGCGTTGCATTCATTAATCAATAACGTTCGATTGCTTTCAAGTGTCTTTACAATTAACGTAAGGACGCACTTAACATTAATTAAAATTGCATTATTAAAGCTATGCGTATCATATTGCGTTTGAGTTCCTTTTATACGTACATGAGTAACGCTTTTGTGCACATCATTAAAAATAATGTGGCAATTCTCGCATACATTTCTTAACATGGGATTAAATTCAGCAACATGTGTAGAAAGGTTTATGAAGCGACCGAGCGCGATCCATGAACTTCGATCCAGCCAATGACCCCCATCCGATATCAAGTGAACGACATCGTTCATGCCTTGATTATCCCTTGACAACACTTCCTTTCAATGTTAGGTATTATATTCGAGAGAGCTGTAGACTTATTGATGTCAGCGACGAGTGGTTCGCCTTACATTCAGAATATATTGTCGCTCATTACACGTTCACAGTCGGGCTTATCGCATTTGGGATAATTATTATTTATATAAGTAGGTATTTCGAGGAAACAGAGCGTTATCTCCGAATAATTCTGTAGAATTTCGACAATTGAGGCGCCTCATACGAAATCTGTTTAAACTCAGTCCCGACGAATGAATAATTTAATTGCCTGACATTTAGGTTGAGCGGCTCTCTTCAATTGTGTAAATAGAAGACAATTCGACTGCAATAAAATATTAATTTAATAGGCATCAACGTAGTTTTAGTGCCATATTTTTAAGTTATTTATTTGTTTGTTGCAGAAATGGAAGATATTGCAATACTTTGGAGCTCGGGCTCCCCCGAAAGTGCGCTGTGGTCGGATTACTTGGTTGCAAGCTTTGATAAAATAATGTCGCAGCGAGCTCGGCATCATTACAGGTACTTGCCCTATATGTATTGGTAATATTTCTTCGAATGCAATCACACAGATATAAAGAAGATTCAATTTTTCTTTTATTTGTTTTTCATATAGTTTATTTCTATTTGTCATATCCTGTTTAATGGTTCCTATCTTATCTGTTTAATGATATCTTGAATATTTACTCAAGTGTTTGTTCTAGAGTTACACCAATAACAGCAGAGGAGCTCCTTGCACCGGACTCTCAAGAGAAGGTCGACAAACTGACGAAAGCACAGTTGCAAATAGTGATCCTGTGCCCAATCCTCGCCACTAAGTTGGCAGATCTGAAGAGAGACGTCAACGGGGAGAATTTGTTCAAAGTGGACAAGGTTTTAGTAATGCTGCTTGGAGTTGAGAAGAATCAAGTCATCTCCGGCAATTGTGAAGGTGAGATAGAATTAAGAAACTAATAATTAAAACGTCTTTAAATACTTCTTAGATTTAATAATCTACGTATAAAATGCTTTGTCCTGAATGACTGACGGATCAACACACAGCCTAAACCGCTGTTCGTAGAGACCTAAAACTTGGAGGGTGTGTTCTTTGTATGACGTAGGAATCCGATAAGGTAGTGAAAAAGGGGAGCAAAGTTTTTATGAAACTCTGTCATTTTGATTTTTTGTATTCAAACATTCCCGCGGGCGAAAAGCTAGTTCCCTATAAAATTTGCAAACACCGTCTCTCTTATAAAACTTTGAGACTTCGTAAAGAAAAGTAATATCAATTTTGTTTGTGAACTTAATTAAATGCGCAGATGGAGATATCCAAAGAAAATTGATGTTGTTTCAATTTAATTGGTTTGGTTTGATTTTATTGATGTTTCTAGTAATATGGTTCAGTGATCTCATCATAGTTACATGAACCTTATAAAATATTGAAGTACATTCATAAAAAATGTGAAATTTAGAAACATCTGAAAAATTTTACATGTGCGTTTTTATAATGTTTTTTTTTGTATCTTTTATTTAGATTATCCGACGATAGATCAGTGGCAAATGATGTCGGTGCGAGAAAAAGACACGTCTTTCGTGGACACATTCCTTACAGCGGCCGTCGGGATCCTACGCACCAAAGATTGCAAGGACACAGCTACCGACAGAACCAGCTTCTCAATCGTTCCCAAGAAAGTCAAAATCGTAAGTAAAACTAAATACTAACAACTATTTATCTTATGTAAACACTAGATAGCATACATTACTGCACACATACCACAAATTCTTACGAATCAATTTAAACGTTTACGAGGAAATCCCGTGTCTTCATTACCGACAAATTAGACCGTTAGACACAAATGGTTACAAAATGAACACAGAATTTTCGACCTTAGCTCGTAAGATTTGAGGGACAAAATCGCAAGAAGGTTCCGCGTCACTAAGTGAACGCCTGTTTACCTTAACAAAATAAATTCACAACGTGAGTTAATTAATGTCGTTCACAGGGACAAAGTCGAGTGATAGCGCTCCTCAACGACCCCATTAGAGACGAGGACAGCATAAAGATAATGGTGGACAAGAAGGGCGAGGTCATTAACATACCAAGCTTCAAAAAGAGGAACCCTTACACCCTTCAGTTTGATATACCAGGTAACTTTTAAGTTCTTAAAAATCTGTCAAATCGTACCATTTAGATGATTTGAATAAATGACCCAATATGCCTACTATATGAAACTACATCATGGTCTCATGGAACCCTGGGTTCGACCTGGGGGGGGGGGGGTCAAAGTTTTATTGGGAAGTTCTCAATAGCAACTCAGAGTCTGTATTTGTGCCTGGATATTTGTATTTTTTTGGGATAAGCAGTCTTTTGTGCCTTTATTAAGATGAATTGTTTTTCTTTCAGAGTCCTGTCTAGAAGTTTCTATGCTCGTATGGGTCCGTGTGAGCAAGAACGGTCAGTCGCTGGGGCGTAGACAAATCAAATGCGAAAGCCGACTGAGGGAGCTGGATCAGCTGTTAAGAGCGTCAGACCATCCTCTAGAATTTATGTGCCAGGTTAGTATTTTAATAGTAAAAATTAATACGTCTATTTTTATAAAATTAATTGCATATCTATAATCTCCTGTTCTTTATACTAATATTGACTATTTTTTTTTTGTATTTTTCACAGACCTTAGGATTTAAAACAACCAGCAAAGAACAACTGGACAGTTGGATGTTGAACGCCTTCCAAAAGAACATACCGCCACACTTCAACCTTCTCGCATCTACTGAACAGTTTAATCCCAAAGCTGATATGTCCAGTAAGTTTCCCTTTACAATTAATGAACCTTAAAATTTCAAAATTCTTCATCAAGTACTAAATGAGGAATTCCACCTTAGGTGGTGAGGAATACCCCACGTTGCTGCACTGGGCGGCGCGGTTCGGGCTGGAGCGACTGTGCTGGCAGTTGCTGGAGTGTCCCGGGGGCGGCGCCGCAGTCGCACTTCGCAACGTTCGTCAGCGGACACCCGCAGACCTCGCCCGGGACCACAAGCACTACGCACTCGCCGACATGCTAGCCGACCATCTTGTAAGTACCTCATCAAGATTTTTCAATACTTAAGGGAGATAATTAGAACACTGTACTCATTACTCCTTCCCTTTCCAGAAAATAAATGAATTCTCCAACATGTACTATTATCTGAAAAACATGTCGGATAACGACAAAGAAGAGAGCCAAGACGAAGCTAAACAGGATGAGCTTAGAATTGTAGAAACATGCGACACTGTCGACTCGCCAGTACGCACTGATCATAGACACATAGCAGACTCCACCGATCCTTTCAGCGAAGCGTGCACGCAGAACTTAGAGAAAAACATCGACAAATCAGATGATATCGATAAAAAACAACGACCAAATCTGAGGCTTCCGAAAATTAAGGAACAGTTCTACCAAAACGAATTCCCGCTCCACGACAATACAGTGGACAGAATCCAGCAAGCACTCGAACATGACTACTTGGTTCAACCTTCCAATATAAAAGTAGAGAGCCCTAAGTTCAGGCCGAACAACTTGTACGCGAACAGTTCGAGGCTGATGCCGCAGCAGTCAGACATATTCTTGTACTCGCCCACCGAAGAATCTAAGACTTTTACTATTGACACTCCTACTAGTGATATAAGCCAAATAAACCTGAATACCAAAGATGTTCGAAGCAGCGGCAGCATGAAATCAGGAAAAGAAACATTTCCTTTAACCGGCCAAGAAGAGTTAGCAGAAATAATAAACGATTTCAAAAACAACGTCTTTACGATATCGGAAGTGGAAAAATTGGTAATGGAATGGAAAAACAGGAACGAGACTCAACAGTCGCTTAAAGAGAAGCAGGAACAGTTGAACAAGATGAGGGAGGAGTATGATAGAATACAGCTGAAAATAAAAGACAACATGAAAAGACCCACGCCGTTCGACAGGGTGAAGAAAATGTTCTCCAAAAGCAAAAATAAACGTGAGCATAAACCGCTTATCTAATAAATAAATGCGAAGTTACCACTTCAAGTTGTTATTATGTTACTGAGGATAAATTTACTATTTCAGACCATCACCATGAAAACAACAATGGAACAATTGAAAAAAGAAATGGCAACACAAGACCTAACAGCAGTCTGAGTGAAAGTAAGTGTTACTACACTAAATAAAAAATAATAACAATATATAAATTTAGTGAATTTACACGGAAACTAATTACATTTTCAACTTGTTCAAAAGGTTCGTCATCATCAGGGCGTCTGAGTACGGTCAGTGGCGGCAGTGTAGCTGAAACTAACAGTGTCCAATCTGAGATCGATGACAAAGCTAGGTCTATTGTAAGTATCAAAACTGCTCACCGACATTTTTTAATAAGACTTCTAAAATCTTTGTGTATATTAAATACTAGCTATTTCCCGCCATTTCACTCGTATCCTGGGCGAATTACTTTCCGCACCCGGATAAAAACTTTCCCATGTCTTTAACGAGATTTCAATCTATGTCCTTACCAAATATCACATCTATAGAATCAGCCGTTTTGCCGTAAAGGCAGGACAGACAGACAGTTATTTTCACATTGATAATATTAGTAAAGATTACTTACTCTGTTTCTCAGATTTCATCCAGCACGTTGACGATGCATTCGGCGTGTGACGGTGACAACAGAATGGACGACTACTTGATCCCGCCGCCACCTCGCCCACTCAATGGATGCCCGCAGTTTACCACTTTCGGCCATCCTAAACATGATAACAGGTACACAAATATATTTGTTTGAAGTATTCTAATGAAAAAGAAATACCGCGCCCACGGAATACAAAGGGCTAAGGAAGGAACATCGATGGGTTAGTCAGTAAGAGTCTGACACTCCCTTCCGCCCCACCCACGGCGGGTGGGGTCATTTGATGATTTTCCATCCTTAAAAAATTGGTTGTTTGTAAAGTAGGTTTACGATCGAGATGTTTACGTGATAACGTCTTATTGGTGATATAAGTTTTTGGGAAGTAAGGAATTAATGAAGATAACAATTTTTTCAAATTTTAATTGTTGTAACACTTCACTTGCACTTCACATTTTGTTTCACTGTTAAACATTCAACGAAAACTTAACCGCACGAGAAAATCTCCATTCGTTTGTATGCCGCTAGAGTGAGAGAGACGGAAGATCGGTCCACTCACTCGAACGCTATGCCAGCCTCCGCTCGTGAGGATTCCGCGTGACAAGTTTCACGGAATGACTGGCAGCGCTCGAGATGAGACGGGAGATCGGTCCGTCTCTCTCTCGTTATACCTGCGATCGCGCTCGTGAGGTTTTGGTGTGACACAAGTTTCTGAACATGTCACCCGACTAAAACGATTTTAAAGACGTTATCACGTCAAAAAACAAAAACACAGTTTTTAAAAACATGAGATTAGTAAATTTTCAGTAGTTATGAATAAGCCAAAAACAATAAGCAAATAATTTGCAAAATGTTATCGGCACGTAAATTATAACTTGACTAAATTAAAGAGTCGCATGCAGGATGACAGCTTTAATCAAACAAAATATTAATAAGAACATGAACCATATAATTTGGTCGTATTGTGATTTTAGACGTATTGACAATGTTTAACTTGCAAACATACACCAAGCACTCAGAAAAAAAAACAATCATGCGTCCATATAATTAAAGGACCTACTGACCCAATATCCTCATTTCAGGAACCTGCACATGGCGACGATAGTTGAGCGTGAGACGTCAGCGTCTCGGGAAACGCTGGACTGCGACGCCGACACTCGCAGCGGGACTCACCTGCGACTGAACTTCGCGGCCCGCCCGCACTCCGACCGCGACCGACCACACTTGTACATGAACATATCTGCCACGCACACGTAATATAACAACTATCCTTATCTTTTATTTAAATAAAACATTCGTTTTTTTCGACAAAAAAAAGTGTAGCATTTTTTTCGACGAAAAAATGTAGATTTTTTTACGACAAAATGTAGATTTTTTTTCGAAACAATGATTTTCTACTATCCGTCTTAAATCGTAAAGTGCCAAATAATAGAAGCTTATACTCTGAAATATAGATTTAAATGTAGATAATAGTATCTTACATAAATATGATAGAGGATTAAGGATCATTATGTATGTCCAGACGAAAAGTTTTGTACCAACATTCGAATAGTGCGATATTTCCATTAAAATATGAAGACTGAAAAGATGCATGTAAATATTGTATATATATTTTTTACCATATAAACGTAATATCTTTATTTATTGTCGTCGTCGATTTTAAAGCAGATACGTAATATTTTAAATAGTACAAAATATATTCATTTTTAGATAATCTAGCCAAAATTAAGTTATTATTTAAGCATTTACCGTATATTTTTATATAATAAAAAAACATTAGCATACGAGAATCTTGGCATAAAGATCTGCTTGAATAAAATATTTTATACTCATTAATACTTTGTATTAAATCGTCCAAGATGCATTTATTGTACCAATGTATACTATGTATTGTGAAAATAAACTCAAAATGCTGTATTTTTCTGTATTATTTGTTCACCCTCCCCGTGTAGTCAGCGCCATTTGGTCGATAGCTAAAAATAGTGTGCTCTAGTTGGGGGACTGCATAGGGAGAGAAATCTTCCTGTCGTTTATTGAAAATTGACTCGACTTAGTAAGACGCTTAGAATCCGTCAATTTAGAATTTAAAACAGTAGAGATAGAGTAAAATATGTTTAAGAAAGTAACACAATAAAGCTTTTTGTATTACACAAAATCGTAACTAATACAGGGGGGTTAGACAAGTGGCAAAACGCTAACGCTAACGCTCAATGTATGGGAATGACATTCGTTTACGACTAGCTATATGTCATTCCCATACATTGAGCGTTAGCGTTTTTTATTTAGAGAAAAAAAACATTGGCAACTCATCAGGGTTAAAGAAAGAGACAACTTTCCTTAGGTTTCGATCTCCCTCTGACAAGTTTTTGTAGTATCGTGCAGTTAATTCCAAAATCCAAGAAAAATGCCAAATTTTCATTTATTTGATAGAAACAGAAATTGATACAGCTTATCACTTGTTGCATTGTTTTTACGTTCATGTCTTTAATTAGAGCTAACTAAAACACGATCAGTTAGTAACAAGGAGATGATGTTACTGTACAAGCAAACGCATTTCAATATTGTTAGTATTTTAATTTGGCACCTACCACTCCCAGACAATAATAAAGCCACCAAACGAAAAATACAAAAAAATAACATATAATATTAATATTAACATAAATTAAATGAACAAAGAATAAATTATATAGTTTTAAGACAATATTTGTCTAAATTAATATAAGCACAATAAAATGCACAAAAATTTTGCTAATTATTAATAACATACGAACAACAACTTAATACTCTTTCAGTTTCATTGGTATAACAATACGTAAGTAAATAAATGCGAACTAAAAGAATCACACAGATACGCAATCAAAGAAATAATAAGTAAATAAGCACTATTGTACGTACACTCCCTTTAATACGTATCAAAGAAAACGTATCTTTATAATTATTATTAACTAAAAATAAGCAAAATATCACAAGGACAAACAAAATACAGCAAATCTACCTACAGTTTGTTATTACACAATGTAAGTAAAAAATGCTTAAAAATACAATCATTGCCTTTATTCGAAAATAAAAACAATTGTCACTCTTTAGTTCACTGGTTTATTTCACTGTTTCGTCTTACTATAGATTTATTTGTCTAAACGTAAATATCTAAACGTACCGTGCATCTGTGCCTCTAAGGCCGTACAATAATTGCGAAGCTTCAACAAGTCGACAATTTCATTGTTCGAACGAAAATAGAGCACATAGAATTTAGGTAAGTACATAATTCAACATCTTAGGCGGTAACCTCTAGCCAATCTATTTGTTTTACGTACGAAATGACAATACTTAGTTCATGTCGCTTTACCAAAAATGTAAAAATATTACGTACAAATTGTCTCGTTTGGAGTAACTATAAGTGCGCTTTTTCTTTGGTATGGTGAGCTTGTCCGTTAGCTACCGGTTGCGGGGGCGGAGGCCTGGCCAGGATAGCCTGGTACATGCTCCACACAGCAAGGGGGCGCATGTAGCCCACTGAGCGATGGTTGCCATTCTCATACAGGGCTTCTGGGGTTTCGAAAGAGAGGCCCATTTGCGTCAACGTGTTGTATAGGCCTCCGGCAGTTACGAACGCCTCTTCGTGCATGCCTAAACAAAAAAAAAAATAATTTATCGAACTGATGAGTTTATTTTTTGTAGTATTTTACTACTACCACATTATGACATCCTTAATCAGATCAATAGAATGAATAATATTTAGCAGCTGTTCGTTTTTAGATAAGATTACAACAAATTGGAGTTTAATCCTTATTTAGTTAAATGATTCATTACAAAGTCGTAAATGACTGGCCGTCCTCTTAAGATAAGAGTGATGTTTTTATTTCGATACAATGAAAATTTTTCACTACCTCCAAACAACTTCCCTTTAACATGACAGATTCTGTTATATTTTGAATTTGTATTTGTGGTTTTTAAGTCAAGAAAGTGATACACCTATCTCCCCAATATTTGCCTAGTTACCTTCGTATATCATAAGCGCGGCGAGTCCGTACGTGACGCCGGTCCACACCTCCTCGCTCTGCAGCGCGGTGGTGTCGACATGTCCGCGCGGGCCGGTCACCCACCCGTTCACTGCACCCATCTTCCCGCCCTTGAACTGCTGGACATTGTTCTCGAATACTGTTGCCAACGCCTTCCGGACGTTGGCTTCGGGGAAGATTTGCTCGGTCCAACCGGATGCACGTAGGAACCTGGAGGAAGACACGTTATTCAATATCAAAGAATCTCTTTAGAGGAGAGTTTACATCAACAAGTGGCTTGGTACGGTCAATTGCACCTAACATTGAACAAGAATATTATTTCCAGCAATACCTTTTTACTACTTACTTATCCTTTTAAGTTACCTCTAAGTGGCTCTAAGTTGGGTGAAAACATCAAGCAAACTACATACTTAGGTTCTCAATACTTGAACAAATTATACGATTGTTTAATCACAGTACTGATCGTTACGAGAGAGAAGCGCATGCTTACCAGTGCCCTGCCAGCTGGTCGGCCATCACGACGCGGCTATTGGACGGACGCACGTCGAACTTATAATAGGAGCCGTTCCACAGCTTCTCCTCGAACGAGTGCTGCGCCTGCTCCAGCAGCTTGGCGAACTCGCGCTCCTCATCCTCGTAGCCGAGGGTGCGAGCCATCACGCACACCGCGCTCACTGACGCCACCCACAGACCACCGCAGTACGCGCTGAAGTCGAATGAAACGTTTAAATATACTGCCGGTCTAACTCATCCAAAAAATATCCGAACCCTAACCCCATTTGATGCTTTGATTGATTTATTTGATGAATTGTACAGGGCGACCTTTAACTTTAGCGAAAACAATGTTTAGAAAATATATTACTTTGAAAAAATAATAAAAGAACTGCCATGTTCCAAAAGTCAGGTAGATAAAACTACATGCATGGTGTCAAGCCTTATAAACATGTTCTAAAAAATGGGGTTTTGAATAATGAAGTAGCAACTGTACCTGGGCCCCGACATGACCCAGGCGTCGTATGTCTGGTCGGGGAAGCCGCCGTTCTCGATGAGGCCGTCGGCGTCGTGGTCCCAGCGGCGCGCGGACCGCAGCAGCGCCCGGCAGGCGGGGAACATGTCGGCCAGGTAGCGGCGCGCCGCCCACACGTCGGGCGCGGGGGCCCGCGGCTCGGGGCCCGTGCCCGGGTCCGCGGCCTCCACGTCGGCGCTCCTGTACAACAGGTCGAGTATATCCCCCACGCCGTAGGGCTGCTCCCGGCGCGCGACGGGCGTGGACTGCTGCGTCGAGTCCGGGGACTCGGCGACGGTGGGGTCGTCGTCCTCGGACTGGCCGGTGGACCGCGAGTACAGGTCGTCTTCGGTGCCGTCCTTCACGTCGTCTATATACGCCATGGAGCGGTACCTTTCGTTGCCGAACGGCGCGGCGTGCCCTCTCAGCAGCCGGTAGTCCCGTATCACTTGTAAAATGAACTTGAGATTCAAGTCCTTCCAATCGCTCACGTCGTGGATGTTGTAAGCGTTAATATGGGAGAATGGTACATCGTCTGTAAAAACAAGTATGTTAGTAATCTGGACCAAACAGCGAAGCTTAAACGTTTGATAATTTCTCCAACAACCAAGCCACAACCTAAACAATGGAAAATTGTTGTACTAAATCTCAATCAGTCTACCATCATTATGGATTGAGCCTATCTGAGCGATTGTCTATTTAGGCCAGTTAGCCGAAAACTGGCTTACCACCGCGGCAACTGATACTGATCTATAGATATTAAATGCTTTGTCCTAAATGACTGATGGATAAACGCACAGCCTAAACCGCTGCTCGTAGAGACCTGAAACTTGGAGAGTGTATTCCTGTTGTATGACGTAGGCTTCCGATAAGAAACTATTTTCCGAAATTATACCCCTGAGGGGATGAAAAACGGGGGCAAAGATTGCATGAAACTGTGACATGTTACGCAGGCGAAGCCGCTGGCAGACAGCTAGTAGGTAATATATTATATATATAATATAATGTACCATGTGATTTGATTACAATACTATAAATATTAGTTTAGATCTTATTTTTTTGGGTTTTTAAATCCCTATTGCTTGTTAATGAGCAATGATTATGCAGTAGATTTTCGGAAGAAAGAATAAATGATTTACAAAGACTATAAAACAAACCTTCGAACTACGCTTTAAAGGCCTTTGCAATACCTATATGTTTTATATTTTACTTTTATTAACATACACAAATAGATAGAAAATAATGTAAAGAAATCTCTTCCAGCTTACCTGCGACTGGAGAAAAGGAATAACACGTTTCTAGATACAGTGTTACAAAGAAGAAAATAAATTAATAACATAAAACAAATCTAATAAATTTTAATGTCCTATAATTTGACTTCTGAACTAATCAGTCAAAATGAATATTAATCTGTTTAGGAATGAAGGCTGATGCTCACTTGTTTATATTACAACACTTTGAAAACAACGATGTCTTACCTGGATCACCAAGATCGTGTGGAATCGAATCTTTAATTTTAAACTTCACAGATTTCCCGTTATAAAGTGACTGTCTACATTTCTCAGTTTCTAATTCGATTGTATCCCGGAACATATATTGTAAGACGACCTGGAAATAATATCATCATTATTCTAAACTAGCTGACCCCGCGAACTTTGCACCGCCATTTTTTACCCGACTGCGCGACGCAAAGAGGTGGTAATGTGTTTATCAGCCTATGTATCTTTGTATGAAGCACTTTACAGACCAAACGCCTGGGCTGATTTTTATGATTCACACGTCCATCGATTCCTCTCAGTCTGGCGAGTATCACTAAAGACATGACGTCAGTGAAAATTCAATATGGCGGCTACTGGACGTTGAATTTAAAAAAATATATTTTATGCAAACTTTGGTCCTGACAATAACGAACACAAAAAATATCCAATTTGGTGTAGTTGCTCGCAAGTAATGAGCGTACGTACGTGCATACATTTCGACGATTCATTTTAATTTATATAAATTACTTTGATACTGTTGTAAAGTGTAAACATTAACTTACTTGTAAATTAGGCCACAGTTGAGCTAACGCGAAGGAGGCATAAAAATGTACATCATACGTATTATACATTCTATATTCGTGACCTTCTAAATACCCGAAGAGACCAAAGTCATGCCTAAAACAAAATTAGCACGTTAACCATTAGCGAATAAGACCTTTAACACTAATTAAGGCAGCTATTAAACGTGAACTCCGTTCTAATTGATGTGTAATTACCTGGGATCGGTTTCTGGATATTCGTCATGGACGTCAAACCATATCGTGCCGCCGTCAGCGACGAAATAAAGCTCGTTCATTAAGGCACTTTTTAACCAGTCTGGTATATTACTGTAAAACAAAGATAAAAAATCAATTAAATTTAGATTCATCATTATCGGCCTATTTATTAGGCAATGATTCTTCTTATACAAAGAAGGCATGAGCATTGATCACCACACTTGCTCAAGGCGGAATTGCGATTTCAGACTTTTGAAGTCCAGGTTTCTTCACGATGTTCTCCTTCACCGTTTGTCAGTGGTGTCCATGATACACTTAGAAAGTACATATGACTTTGAAAAAGACACATTAATATTTGCCAGATTTCGAACCTGCACATTTAGTACGAATATGCAGGTTCGAAATCTGGCTATCACAAATGTCTTTTTCGAAATTCTAGCCCTAAGAGGGTGAAAAGGGGGGCAAAGTTTGTATGAAAATCTGTCATTTTTTATTTGAATTCGTATAGCCCACGCGGACGAAGCCGCTGGCGGAAAGCTTGTATTATATATGAACTTAATTCTTCCTACCTATTATTCAAAATTGGATCCTGCCACTCTGCGAGTAGTTTCTCCCAATTGTCATAATTTCTAAGCGCGTACGCAGCTATGCTGGCACCGGCGATACCATCGCTACCAAAGTATTTCGTATAAAATCTGTAAAATACCACAGAATAATTAAAAGATGACCTGATGAATAATATCTGATACTTTATTTTATAAAAAATACGTAATCATACCTCTTATGTATTTTTTTATCTTTCTTATATTTTATAATAGGCATATCCCACACAAGACAAAACTCAGTGGAACCCGTTCCCCCTGGTTCTAGTGATATAACACTTGACAGTGCTACTGAATCACCTGGAAATTAAAAATCTGGCTTTACATACTATTTTCACATTAAATCAGTTTTCAAAAAAACTTGTTAGAAGGATAAAGTCGATCGGATGTGTCTAACCCATGTTTTTCTGTCTAAATATTTAAATTTGAATCTGTAAATAAATTATTACATTTATAGATCTTCTTCTGTTTTTCCTTCTCCTTTTCTTTTTTCTCTTTCTCCTTCTCCTCTTTAGATTTGTCTTTGTCTGGCAGCTTAGGCGGTGGCGGCGTTAGGCTTGGGTCCGGGGTAAGCGTGCCGTGCTTCTTCAAACAATCCCAAACGTATCCTGACGTCTTCGCGGCATTCCACAGACAGTAGCCCTCATGGATTGTTTCATTTTCATCCTTCCTCTTGGCAATGGTGAACGTGCAAGGTGTGTCGGCAATTTTCTGTTCTAGAGTAACGCCACAAGTATTCTCCTCTGAATATCGTTCCAAATCCAGTTTGGCTGAAAGACGACATATTTTTTTTAGTGCTAGATTACATTTATATGTATAAAAAAATTTACTTAACTTGTATATATGTATAAAAAAAATATGATAGGTTTGATATTGAGTACTCAAGATAAGCAAATCAAACTGCATGATTTGCTACCGCTTATATACTAGCCGCCTTACTCATAAGGCCATTCGTGTTTATAAGCCCTTTTAGCCATCGAACTGTTTGTCCTTATCTGATAATATTGTAATGAAATAATGTTCAGATGATCGGACATCGTCACTGAAGATGTTAAGTGCCCATTACCACCCCGGCGTCATACTCTCGCAGAAAGTCGTCAATGTTGTCCAAAATACAAGACTCGAGCGCGTCGAAGCTGACGTACCGCTCCCGACAGCCGCGCGGGCGCAGAAGGATAAAACCGGGGCTGCGGGACGTTCGAAAGAGATACCGCGCCCCCGAAATACAAAGGACTGAGGAAGGAACATGGATGGGTTTAAGTCAGTAAGAGTCTGACACTCCCACCCGCCTCATCCACGGCGGGAGGGGTCATTTAATGATTTCCCATCCGAAAAAAAAAGAGAGCGACAAAACAAGTCAATAACGAATGGTGTTATCTACACAAATAAAATGCTTTGTCCTGAATGACTGACGGATCAAAGCACAGCCTAAACCGCTGATCGTAGACCTGAAACTTGGAGGGTGTGTTCTTTGTATGACGTAGGCATCCGATAAGAAAGGATTTTCCGAAATTCTACTCCTTGGGGAGGTGAAAAGGGGGGCAAAGTTTGTATTAAACTGTCATTTTTCATTTGTATTCATATAGACCACGCGGGCGAAGCCGCTGGCGGAAAGCTAGTTATGAATAGAAGAGAATAGAACAGGGGATTACAGTTTACTTAGAGCTCCATTAAAATATATATTTAAAAAAATAACTTAAAAGGTAAATAGTAAACCAACCAAGAGATTTCTTCTTGTGGCCGCCTCCCAGTACTTCAGTCCATGTAAAACTAATACTAACATCTCGCTTTTCATTACTAACGTTAATAGCTGTAAATACAAATACTGCACACGGCAGGCTGCTGTCCTGCAAATTAATATTTACATACTTAATAAAAAAACAGAATTAGCACATGATATATTATAAACAAAAAAATATTTCAATCTATACAATATAACACAAACAATAAACAACAAAATCAAAATCGGTTCATCCGTTCGGGAGCTATGATGCCACAGACAGACACAGACACGTCAATCTTATAACACGCCGTCGTTTTTGTGTCGGGAATTAAAAACAACAGAATCCGTTGTACATCGAAAGAAAAGCAATAAACAAGATAACAATTTTTTTAAATTATTTTTTGTCTGTTTGTTTGTTCATCCACAATCCACATCTTCGAAACTACTGAACGAATTTTCATGTAGTTTTCACAGGTGGACGGAGTACAATTGGGAGCTGAATATAGACTGTTTCAGTGAAACCACATCATTAATAAGAGGGTTAATATCTATTATTTGTTGTGAAATATAAGTTGTATACTGTACCTTGTAATTATGAGGTATAACAGGTGAGATCTGCCTACACACCAGCTTTATGCCATACTTCGAAAGGTCGTAAGTGGTCCATGCGCGCGGATAAAGTGCTGTGTACTCACACTCCGCGCCGTTTAGGTTCCATTCCCAAGACGATGGCGCCTTCTTTGGTTTGCTAAAAATAATTGTATTACTCTTGTATTAATCTTTGAGGTGCTCGTGGCTAAGTAACAGCCGCACGGTTCGACCGATCAAAGGTTAAGCTGCGCTTGGCGCGGTCGGTCCGTGGATGGGTGACCATCTATGTCATAGCGAGACTCCTCCGTGCCTCGGAAAGCACGTTAAGCTGTTGGTCCCGGTTGTCATTTGTACATCTTTGACAGTCGTTACAGGTAGTCAGAAGCCAGAAAGTCTGACGACCAGTCTTACCAAGGGGTACGATGTTACCCGGTAACTGGGTTGTGGAGGTCAGATAGGCAGTCGCTCCCTGTAAAACATTGGTACTCAGCTGCATCCGGTTTAGACTGGAAGCCGACCCCAACACAGTTGGGAAAAGGCTAGGCAGATGATGATGACTCTTGTATTAATCTTTAAGCCGTTGAATGCCATACCAGTCACCGGTGACCCCGAAACGTATACGAATAGTTTTTACATAGTGTCTGTCAGTGTGGCGTTCAATGTGTGGAAAGTGACTCTGTCTGTTTAGTTTTCATGGAAAAACGGCTGAACCTATTGAAATGAATAAATTGAACTCCGGGGTACGATATAGGATAGTTTTTATCAGTTTGCATGAAGTAGTCCTCTCGCAATGCGGTTGAAACCCCGGGAAACTTTTGCAAATTTTTGTATAATTACATTTATACATACAAAAATAAGGTCCCCTTTGGGGCTCTAATATAATAGTTCGGAAGTATTTTCTATTAGAAATTTAAATTTAAAGATACTTTTATTGACACAACAACACAGTATAATACAGAGGGATAACAATCCTAAAATAAAACAAGCTATGAGTAAAACACTGTGTGCTTGTTGTGCCAAATAGATCCAATGCAGCATTATGCCAGATAGCTAGTGTCTGACGCTTGTATTCAACTGGGCCTGCCTAATTCATACAACTTATAAAATATGCCTTTATTGCCCTACATGGACAGAGATATGGAAATATTACAAAAATATAATTTATTAACTAATCCCTGCAGTCATCAGAACTATTTATAAGCTAACTAATCCTTATCTATCAAAATTAATTCATTGATAAGATTTAAGGATAATGAACTTGAACAATTTACATTTATCAAATAAGCCATTGAACCATTCAAGGTAACTCACCACATACCAATTCAATTAAGACAATTAAACAGGCATTAGCAGCTAAGATTTAAGGTATTGTTAGTGCTAAAACATTCATGCAAATGTGCTAATTATATTAGTCATATTATAATAAATCTGTAGAGAGGTCAATTCTGTACATGAAATATATTTCCAAAATAACTATCAGGGGGTAAAAATAACTATTAGGGATCGATACTGATGCCAAAAATGCAATCAGTAAAATTTTTGTCTGTCTGTCTGTCTGTATAAACTCTATAGAAACAAAAACTACTCGACGGATTTTAACGAAACTTGGTACAATTATTTGTCATACTCCTGAGATGGTTATAGTATACTTTTCATCACGCTACAATCAATAGGAGCAGAGCAGTGAAGGGAAATGTTGTCATTTTGTTTAAACGCGCTAATCTCAGGAACCGCTGGTCCGATTTAAATAATTCTTTCAGTGTCCATTTATCGAGGAAGGCTATAGGCTATTTATCATCACGCTAAGACCAATAGGAGCGGAGCACCACTATTCCACGCGGACGAAGTCGCTGGCAGAAGCTAGTATTAGTCATATAGGAGAATATGAGTAACTTACTTATATGTTGACAAAACTGACTGGAAAATGGTTTCATTATTGGCATTCCTGATGTTCACAATGAACTGACATTCTGGCACTGTGACATACTCATATATACCAGGGTATAGCTGGAAGCGACAGAACTCGCCTTTGAAACCTCTTCCAATAGTCCCACCACCTATCCCTCCAATAGGACAGCCTAGGGAAATACATAAATATTATATATGTATAGTATTACGGTCAACTTTAACCCCTAATAGATGTAGTAAAATTAAATAATTTTATTGCATACATTAATGAATTTATTTATAGCAAATTCTATGTGATAGGTTATCTAAATAATTCTGAAAAATATAAAAAATAGATTGAAAATATTAAACACAGCACAATCCTACCACCATACAGTTTTAAAAAAAGATATCAGAGATAGAGATTTCCTTTACAATTTTTAATCTTAATTATCAATACTATTACTATGTAAAGATATTTTTTCAAGAATCAGAACAATGTTATTTTCAACAAATTGGCAAAGATTGAAAAGCTGGTGTAAAACAAGCTGTTTATATTAACTAAATAATCTAGATTGTAAGATAAATAAATGTTACTATGTAATCACTTTCTATAATTAGTTTTGGCATCAGAACCACAAGTGCTACAGTATATTATTGTAAATCTGAAGAGAAATCTTTGCAATGAGAATGTTAATCAGAATCTACTTTTAGTTTATTACTAACAGCAAGAACTTTCTATATAAAAACTTTTAATATTTATGGCATTAATTTCAGACAGGAAAAATGTAGACAAAGAATTTTGTGATTATACATCTTCATACTTATAATACTAGTTTTACATGACTCACTAGATATATTACTTGAAGAATAAAGTTAGGTCTAGCTAGCTTACTTTTATAGTCTTAGGCCCAAGTTCACCAACAAGATAACAGCCTGATCAACACAAAACAGCTGTTTATAAGTTCAAACTTCTGTGTTACGATGGATACCTTATCATTTCGGGTTGTTATTCCTAAAACGGTTGATTACCCATCCGGGCTAGGACAAGAAGCGGATAGTACGAAAATTCCAGCTTCCTGGTTAAAAAATGTTTTTGCTTAACGGGCCGATTACATAACCATCTGTTGGTGAACTTGGCCCTTAGCAATCTAGACTTTATGATGTTAACTGATACTATGATATTTAATTTTGAATTGCTATGATAACTTACCATACATCCTTTGAGCTGATATCATGTGAATGTAATCCATAATAGGTCGCTTTTTGTTCAATTTCTTACCAATGTAATATTTAAGATACCTGTAAAATAAAATGAGATAATAATTGTAACATGTTAATTAACTGACATATTTGTTAAGTTGTTGTAAGCAATTCTGCTGAGGATGAGTTCCTCGGTTCCATTCCCAGGTGGGGTATTGGGGGTTAGTGTTATTAGATTTGCCAATAAGTAAATTTTAAGAATTTCTTAGTAGAAGGTACCTTGGCGCCATCAACCCAGGCACAAACTCAGACCGGTTTGTGCCTGGGTTGATGGCAATAAGGTCACCCCCTATTAAATGGGACAACTTAAGATTTTTAGTTTTACTTTCAGTTTCAAATATTGCACATGCATTAAATAATGATCACATATATATATTTACCTGGCAGTCAGTGGCATCATGTCGAAAACTTGACTCGCTCTTGGTATAATTATTTGTTTACTTTGCAAGGGGAATTCATGGTCTAACATTAATTTTAGACCGTATTTAGGAGGCTCGTGGAGGCCCAGCCCGACGTCGCCCACTGTTTCCAATTCCATGATGTTGAATAATTCGATAATATGTTCTAAGCCTGGAAGAGTCTTTAAGACAAACTCCCTCACACGGTTTTTAAATCGAATCGTATTATCACATTATCTCTCAAATGTTCGTTCTTAAGATATTTTTTGATAGCAAATCAATTTATCAAATTAATGCGAGTTAGGCGTGATACTGTAAATCAAATACAAATTAATTATAAAACATTGAAAACTATATCCAAATAATATATTTGAAAATATTCACATCTCAGAATGATCAAAACTTTTGTGAAACTTGAAAATCGAAAATAGTGACATGAAAACGCATCTCTGCCATCAGAAATCACAGAATGCAATGAAAAAAATAGGAAAATGAATGACAGTGTGACACATATGAATTGACATTGACATGATTGACATTGACCAGCTTCTACCAGTGTTACCAAACTTTTGTACATAATTTCTACCATATAATAAATACCAAATGCGAAACCATAAAATAATGTCCTTAGTTTCACCTCAAATCATAGCACCACTTAAAGTTATAAATATAAAATGAAGATTTACCTTTTTATACTTTAAAGTTCCTTAAAACTCCTTTAACTTTTCTTTGAGTTGGGCCATAGAAAAAGTACCATTGATTTTATTGAAAATACATAGTCCAATTGTTTGTTTTGTTATCTCATCATTTGACATAAGCATAGAATATTGTATTTATCTAAAAGAACCGTAAAAAAAGGTTTAGGGTAAACTCGGTTTTTGATGTGGAATATCTATTGGCGCACCCTAGAGGTAAAACCAACTTTTTTCGACACCGTACCGCGTTTATCGGGTTTATAGTAATGGTGTTGCAAGATGAAAAAAGTATTGATTTAGACTTTCGCTCGTGTGGTTTATTGATAAAAGTTGTTAGTGTTTATATTTTTAATTTCATTACAATATTGTGAATTCTACCTGTGGAATCTCATATAATAGAAAAGGCGGCTTGAATGCTGTGGTGTTATTATTTATTGAAACAGTGAAATCATTTAGCATCGTAACAATATGTCGTTCATGTTATACACGGTTTCGTGGTAGAAAACTTACAGAATCTTGGATCGTAAATCATTCATAGAAATGGATATCCCAGTGCAAATAGCTATAAGGCTGAAGCCTCCAAGTCTTGAAGACTCATCGCAATGCATATTCAGCAATCCTGTGACCCAAATTGTGATAACTGAGAGTGGGCAAACATTTCATGTGAATCGGGCTTTGCCTGTGGATTGTACGCAGGCAAACCTTTTCAACTCCTTTATGATACCGCAAATCAACTGCTTCTTGGATGGGTGTGATACTTCAGTCGTCGTATTCGGACAAGCGAAGACAGGCAAAACTTACACTTTATTTGGTCCAGGTCAGTAATTGTCAGACGTATTTAATTTATGATTTTTTTTTTATTCTAAGTTTATCATAGAAAATAAAATAGATATGCTCAATAATACATTTTTATATGTATTTTAGGTTTTGAATGCATTCACAGTGAATGTGACCAAGGAATTGTTCCCCGGTTTTTATCTGAAATATTCCATAAACTCAACCAAATGCCAGAGAGAGAATTTATATTACACATAACATGGATGCAAGTCGTCAATAACAATATATTTGATGTGTTGGGAGCTGGTCTGGTGAGGTGTTGCAATGTGGAGGAAGCCTTTCAGTATTTACAGCTGGGATGGCGGCAGAGGTGTCAGGGAAACAACCACACTGTGTTCACTGTCAGTGTGGAGCAGAAGTGGGTCAGCACCAATGGAGTGTTAAATCACAGAATGTCTACTGCAAGTTTCTGTGATCTAGCAGCATACCCAGAGCCAGGACTATTTGCTCTAGAGAACATAATAAAAGAGCTGCTAGCAGGCAACCCACCAAAGCAAATAAACTATGATCAGTGCATTCTCACTGCAATGCTTAGAGACTCTTTTGGAGGCAGAGCTTTTACTTGGGTTATAGGGTGTATCAGTGCAGAACCTGAGGACTACCAGGACACTTTAAAAACTCTAAACTTATGTTTATGCTGTAGGGGTATAAAAAACTTTGTTACTGTCAACTTATTTGCAGATAATAATACTCCTGTATATACTGACAAAGCAGTATTACCTCAAGACAATAATTTCAATTTACAATTTGCTACAACTCAGTGGATAAAATTGGTTTCTAATGCAGAGGGGCTTTTCAACAAAATTCTTCAGTCCAAATCCTTATCTGATGCTGATATTAACCAAGTCAGTGAATGGTTGTTCCTAAAGGCTGAGTGTGATGAATGTTTAAATGGTGATGCAAGTGTGGATAATAAAGATGCAAACATAAAACAGGGATTGCCAAGAATAGCAGAAGACACAGAACCTAGTGAGCCCAGTGAGTCAGATGTGGACTCAGACTCAGAAGAAGATACTCATTCTGACACAGTCTTCCAAGATAAACTTGAAAAATTCATGGAATATTTTAGAGAAAAGAATGATCAATTATTTGCTGACAGATGTGAAGAATATTTAAATCACATTGATTCTGATGACATTACAATATCAGAACTGAGTGGATCACAGTCTTTACCTGTAATGACATCTCAGTCAAATTCTGGGCGGAGAAGAACTATACAACCTGGTGAAAGTTTGTCTGGAGCAGAGTTAGAGCTATTACGAAAAGTTGCAGCTAAAGCAATCTCACCTGAATCTCAAAAAATACTCATAGAATCTCACAAGAAGGATGTTGATCCAGAACCAAAATTAATTGAGAGAGAACTACTTAAAATGATTGACTCTCCAAAGACTGAAGAAATATGCAAGAAGTACAAAATGACAAAAGAAAAATATACTCAAAAACAAATACTGGCTAGAAAACTCTCAAAAGAAATTAATGGTAGCCAGTCACAGCTTAAAGAACTAATAAATCTTTGTATAGCCAAAGAGAGACTTATAAATGACTTGTCTAAATCAATGTGCCATACACAAAACAAACATTATTCTGATAAGATAGAATCTAGTTTAATAGATCAAGACACTATGAGAGAAATAAAAAGACATGAGACTAATCTCAAAACTTATAAAAAGCAAATTGAGCAAATTAAAAGACAGATCAAAAAAGACGAAAAACGTAAAAATACGTTAGATGTAGAGCTTGTTAAAGATAAGTTAAAGCTTGATGAACTCTCAGATACATCAGTAGATATAAAAGACAGAAAAACAAACTCATTGAAACACTTCACACATAGAATAACACAACTGGACAGTATTTTGAAAGAAAAGACTAATGATTTGGAGACCTTAGAAATGTCGAAAGAAAAGGAGTTATTGTTGAGGAAGGAAATCAAAAACCTGAGGAAGACCAGAGAATGTTTGCATGAACAGAGATGTAGTTTGGGACACAAGAGGAAAATATACAAATCTCTTTCAGACTCTGAGGTAAACAACCTTTATTTATATTGGAATTTATAAGTAATATTATTTGGAGTAGTAATATTATGTATTTTAGAGGCATTTAAATTCTGTTATTTGAAACCTAACAACTTTTTCAGGAGCGCAAATTGCTTGAATGTGAAGAAGCTATAGAAGCAATAGACACGGCAATTGAGTACAAAAACAATTTAATTTGCGGCAAGTCACCTTCAGCTTCATTGTCAGATTCTCAAGACAATAAAGACTCAAGGAGTAGAGGAGAGCAAATGCTGATGGCGCGCCTTGATAAACTGTCGCATGACGAGATGAAAACCTTACTTTATAGGTATTTCCAAAAGGTAAGAATGATTATAGAACTATAATAATAATAATATTATAATAATATTTGAATGGAACTTGGAATTAAACTTTAGCACTATGATTGCCGGTAAAGATTGTTTTCACTATGGGGCGCACGCGCAGGTGTTGCTTATCATTACCGTTTATTTTACGATTTGACTGCGTTATCTTGAGTGACGAGTGTAAAACCGTTTACGCAATACCATTGCTGCAATTGATTCTTCGCTTTTTAGTTGCATTATATGATTTGAAAGGTTTCTAGGACCATTTTATAATGTTATCTACTAGAGTTAAGGTGTGTCCAAACAAAGCGCGGCAGATGTGCGCGACAGCTACGCGCGGAATTCACAGTGTTGATACACAGCGACGAATGATCGCTATAACGCAAACGTATAATGTAATCATCTTTTTTCCACGGTTCACCCGGACCAGAAGTGAACTACTTCACGCACCCCAATTGTAACAATTATTAGGTAGGTATATGGAAACAAATGCATGCCGCGCACGTTTGCCGCGCTGTGTTTGGACACACTTTTAAGAGAAGGCCAATGCGTTCGAGTCGTGTTGTAACTTGTAGGAGATATGTTATAAAGAAATGAGATCTAGGGCTAGCATCACTTAATCGCCGAACCTGGAATAAAACTATAAAATTTATTGTTTATCTTTCAATCAGTCGGGATTGGATATCAGTTAAAACTCGGACCTAAAAAGTGTCCGAGTTTTCCCCAAACGCTCTTTGAAAATCCCGCCCTAAACACTAAACTAGGACAAATCTGGGGAAACCCAGACGTATGGCAGCCCTTCCGATGTTCTAGTATTATTATAAAACTCGTGTTAATAATGAGAATGTCCCCCCGAGGTGGTGGACCTGCGCGGCGCATGCGCGGCGCTGGAGGCGGGCGCGGCGGCGGCGGGCGAGGACGCGGCCGTGTGGCGCGCCCGCGCCGCCGCCGCCTGGCGACACGCGCAGCGGCTCCGCCCGCACGCGCACACCAGGTAATTTCCTAATGACCTGATGTTTATGATACGATAAAATAGATTAACAGCCGGATGCATCAAACTTTTTATCATTTATACCTTACTAGATTTCCGCCAGCGGCTTCGCTCGTGTGTGCTATACTTACATACAAAAACTTGACAAATCATATACTAAAACCTTCCTCTTGAATCACTCACTCACATCTATTAAAAAATCTGCATCAAAATCCGTTGCGTAGTTTTAAAGATCTAAGCATACATAAGGACAGACAGCGGGAAGCGACTTTGTTTTATACTGTGTAGTGATACTTTACGAAAATCACAAAACATGATATCATTAATAAGAACACTTTTAATATGTTTTATGTTATCAATACATAGATGTAATAATTAAGTAAACATATTCCATAAATATTAAGTCGAAAAATATAAAATAATAGCAAAATTATTCAGTTTTATCCTACATTTTGACAGATCTTGAATGACAGTTCTTCCATTTCACGTATAAGTAACCTGATATTTTTTTGATGCAACCGGCTGTATGATTACAAGCCGGCCACAATTTTTCCAACCACTGCAACTCCTGTAAGCCAGAATCAACAGTGGCGACCACCAGAAAACGCCGAGGCAGTGGAGCTCGACGAGTCCCAGAGAAATGTTTTTTTTTACTATCTTGGAACCCGCAACGAATTTAATCAGAAAAGAATAGTGGAAGAGTAGGAATAATCATAAATTCCACTTCCTTATCAAGCAGGAGACAGATGTAAAGAGTTAGGCCATTAGCACAAAAGGACGTTTACAACTGGGTGAAGCCCAGTTGCCTAGCACCACGGAATATAATTTACATTTAATGGGTCCTAGTGAGCTGTTACACTTGATCCCAGTAATAGGTATGGCAAAAACGCTTGAACGATTAGGCAGATTAAGATTAAATTAGATTAAGTTTCTAATGATCTCTACCATGGGCGCCGACTGGTATATTTTCAGGGGGTACATTAAATTACTTACCTAACCATACCAGCTTCCTTATTTTAGCCGATTATTTTTTGGACAACAACCTAGGTAGTTCAAATAGTTTTTTTTAACCCGTTGAACGCTGAGCTTGCTACAGGCCCCGATTCTTATGGACGAGGGCGTTTGAAAGGTTAATCTTTCCTTTCTTTCGTGACAAGGGGATGCATGCGCAACCCCTTGCACCCTCCTTCCGATGGATCTTCTTGGTCTTCTCCGCCTTCCAATGGTCTTCCAGTGGATTCTCAAATTAGGCCTACGTTACTGGGCCTGTATCGACCTTGACAAATACCATTAGACGTGGTTTCGCGATGTATATAATATTCACAATGAGTGCAGGTAAATGTATCTTTATTTTCACATTCCAGACATTTCCAGTCATTCCATAGATGTCTGGACGGCGGCAATGCGGAGAGGGCGCTGTCTCTGGGCATGACAACCGACTCGGAGACGTCGGACGATGCCATGAGACTGGTGGATCGTATGAAGCTGCTTGCGAGGTGTCCGCCGGTTAGTTGAATATATTTTTTAATTATTTATTATCATGAATTTGTACAGCGTTTGTCTGGACACGATAAAAGCAGTCAGATGTTGTTGGGGAGTTTGTTGCGCCACTTCTTCCCAACACATTTTGAGGGGATTTTTTTGTACATTTGAAGTTCAAAAAGTGCTAGTTCAGCCTACATTGAATAAATGGTTTTTGAATTTGCTACGTTTTATTCAATTAATTACTGAACTAAAATTTTCGTATTCTTTATTTTTCAGTCTAAAAGTTTTGGTTTCGTTGGTTGTGATAACATTTTAAAGCTATATTTTTCAATGGAATATTTTTATTTATGAAATCTAAAATTGTATTTGGCTCAAGTAGGAATATCGCTTTATGATATGCTGTTTATTTATAATAATTTATATATTTTCAGCCTCCCGTTATACCTAGTCAAAACCTACGACAGCTCATGCCAGCGACGAATCTGCCTGTGGCTAAGGTGACAAAGGAGAAGAACAAACTTATCATAGTACAACAAAATAAAAAGCACTGATACTTGTACAACATTTTATTTGCCGTTTTCAATTCTATCTTCATTATTTGTTTAATGAACTACTTGATGTTGTTAAAAGAATTACTAGTGTAGCTATGAATTCTATTGTAGTTTCACTATACTACTTTTCATCACATTTTTTAGATCTTGCAATTTGTAAATAATTTCAAATGTTATTCTATTTCTATGCACAATTTTTGTATATATTTTTGCCAATAATTGATTCCTGTTAGCATGTATAAAAATATATTTATCAACATTCGTTTTTTATATAATACATTCAACTAAATTCGAGTTATATAAGATCATAGTAAGTATCTAGTCTGTATATCGCTGGCCCCGGGCAATATAGCGGTAAACACCGGTTACGCCCTTTTTAATGTTATTTGATTTTTAGCTTCCCTGAGTATCAATCTATCACTCTTATTTTTTTCAGATTTTTAAAATAATATTTCTCTAGAGTAAATTACAATAACAGCTTTATTGCATGGAAAATTCTCTTACGACTAAGTTATCTATTATTGCGTTACTCTAAGAAACATTACACAAAAAACCGGTGAACATCTTTACACTTAATTTCTAAACAAAGAATAACAGTAATAAATTTAAACGCGTTTTTTGGAAATAAACGTATTAAAATAAAATAGCGATAGTGGATGATACAGCTAAGATTTGGCTACAAAATTTCCGTGAAGAAGGTGGTAATCGGCTGGTACGCTCGAGATCTAAAGTGGAAATTACGTCGTATTATTTTCTTACATTCTTGAATATCAGTGGTCGGTGTGTTTATAAAGTCATTAATGATGTTGCAATTGAAACAGTATCGTCTATAATTTGTATTATAATTTTTTTCAGTTATTTCATTAAATATTTATACCATAACAATTATTTTTAAAAGGTTATATTGGTAAAAAAATTAGCTTTCATTTGACATTTTGAACGCCTGTGTTGGATCACTGTACGCTGCACTATAAACAAATTTGCTTCTTTTATTTTTCCTGTAAAATTCGATTTTGTATATTACCGCTTTATTGCCCGGGGCCAGCGATATTCTACAGCAAAAATATAAAAATAAATTGATTGATCTAAGTTTCATTATCTACACAATATTTACAAAACGCATTCCTAAATCATGATTGAAAATTCCAAGGTATGCATAATATTCCTTCTGATAACACAGAGTAGTAATGGGTTATGTACAGGACTGTTCCATGAAGTTTCTGAAACAAGAACAATATACATATTACAGAGTATTATTAGCCTTGACCAGGCCAAAGTATAGAACAGATTTTCTGCAAAACCTTCACTAAACTTAGGGCCAAACTGGGCGAAATTTCATATTCAGATAATTTCTGATTTAAACACAAAGTACAAATCGTTGGTTAAATGGGCAAACGTGACGTATTTCCGAATTATTCTAGTACATTATTTTTTTTCATCAAAAATAATATAAATAAAAAAATCTTTTTCACATTTTTTTGGAAATATGACCTTTTCCCATTTAACAGACGAAATATTTGAAAGTAGTCTCAAAATAAAAGCAAAATCATTCCGTAAATATACAAAAATAACATACCACATGCAGCTGCTCGCTTCGCGTAAGTAATCTTTGACAGCACGAGATCATGAACGCTGGAGTGATGCTGTCGTCCTTTTGAAGATCAAGCAAACCAAACCGTTGCACGACTTCTTTATGGAGAGCTTTTTCCACATGCTTATTTCTGCAATAACAAAACGCATTCACTGTAGAGTATCTCTCACGACTTTATTACAGGGAACTTTTGTATAATTTCAATTGCGCCCTAAACATAAATGTGAATATGTGTTTGTTATGCTTTCACAGTAAACGGCTGGACCCATTTTGATCAAATTGGTATGGAGATAGATAAGACACTTTTTTTTTCTGATTGGAAATCATCAAATGACCCCTCCTGTCGTGGGTGAGGCGGGTGGGAGTGTCAGACTCTTACTGACTAAAGCCCATCCATGTTCCTTCCTCAGCCCTTTGTATCCCGGGGGCGCGGTATCTCTTTCGAACGTCCCGCAGCCCCGGTAGATAGATAAGACCCTGGAGATGATATAGACTTGTTTGTCCGGGTGCTTCAAGTAGTTCAGGAAGCGGGTGAAACAACCTAATACCGCTAGTTCAATGTAAAATAAAGTGGTGAACAAAAACGAACATCCTATGCACTACTGGTATTGAATGTTGGTGGTAAATGACTTACATGCTGTATTCTGTCATCAATAAAGTGGCTTCATCCAAATTCTTTGCAATGAAAGCTACGAGTTGCTCTGCTGGGCAAGACGACGGAGTGATGAACTGACCCGTAGGCGAGACCATTAGTGGACCAGCTTCACTGGAATATAAAAAAAAATACAGATGACGAAGGAGATCATTCAGGCTCCATACATTTTTGGACCTTTTCTGAAAGTCAAAGTTTAAAAAATTGTGTGAAGTAAAACCAGCCATACGGAGCAATAGTTACTATGAGTCACGGGCGGGTTACCGTGAGCAAAGTTACACAGGTTCGTTGAGACATGATTTTCACACATTCAGAAAAGGCCCAAAAAATCATCTTTAAAATTTATTGAAACAAGGATTAAATTATTCTCCAATTCGAAACGCTTGTTTGAATGAAACAATATTTAAAAAAATACGTACGGTTCAATAACTATTTCGTATTTCTGTAGAGATTCAGGCACACCCTCTGGAAACTTGTAACCGCGACCATAGAAATCGCCTATGGAAGTGATCAGTTGTCTCAAATGACTGCAGTACTGGTGTGCTGATACTTTTGGCATGAATTTTCTAAAATAAAATATTCATAAATTATTTACTGGCTGGATATAATTAAAAGCTAAAATATATTATTGATAAATGTTGGTATTCACTAGGCAGTTTTTTCCGTCTAAAATATTACTATGTAGCTTCAGTGAAAATGAATAGTAGAAAAAGTTAGCAAAGCTTACCTACGACATATGTGTATATTTCTCAGTATACTGGACAATGCTTTCTCATAATTTGGTATCATTACCAAGGCACTATCCTCTTGACTTACTTTTTTTATGAGCTGTAATAAAAATATTAATTTCTGCATCATTTTACGCACAATACAGGATGAACAGTAATAACTTGATAACCCAGGAAAAATATCGTCGGAAAAAGAAGACATCGTAAATAAAAACAATAGTACTATAGAAATTACCCTAAAACCGCGAAGCAAAGAAGAAAGTTATGAGTATGCTCACCGAAATCCATTCATTTCTCACATCCATTATACTGAGGAACACGTCACCATCAAGACTTACACCAGTAAACTGCCCGAGTGCTATAGTCCTGCCTGAAAGAGTGAAAATAGAGTTGAAATAAAAACTACTATTTATTGGGCATCAGACTATGCCAGGTTTTGATACTTTTAGACGGTACTTTTATTTTTATACATCATCTGCCAAGCCTTTTCCCAACTGTATGGCTTTGGGGGTTGGCTTCCAGTCTAAACCAGATGCAGCTAAGTACCAGTGTTTTACATGGAGCGACTGCCTATCTGACCTCTACAACCCAGTTACTGCGTAACACGATACCCCTTGGTAAGACTGGTTGTCTGGCTTCTGACTACCCGTAACGACTGTCAAAGATCTACAAATGACAGCCGGGACCAACAGTATAACGTGCTTTTCGAGGCAAGGAGATGTCTCGCTATGACAAAGATGTGTCACCCATCCACGGACCGACCGCGCTAAGCGCAGCTACACCTTTGATCGGTCGACCCGGCTGTAACTTAGCCACAAGCTCTTCAATATATTAATACTTATATTATTATACAAACCTTCTAAATTGGTCATAATATTAGAATGCTGTGAAGCTAGGGCAGCTAAACTCTGCAAGGCTCCTCTAATATGGCTCATATTCCAACCACTGTCGTATTTCACCTGAACATATAAATTGTAGTTAAAATGTTGAATGGAAGTGCTTATTCGAACATTTTGCATTACCATGCTCATGGTATGCTGTCTTGTCGTGTATAAACCTGACTAATATTATAACTGTGAATGTGTTTGTTTGTCACGTATAGAAAAACTGCAGAACCGATTTAGATGACATTTTGATCAGGGTAAGAACCTGGAGATGGTTATAAGCTCTGTGGCATGATAATTTTATTTTTTTTGTGTCTCATTTTAGAATCATTGTCTGTCTGTCTTGTATAACAGAGATAAAGCACATGAAATGTCAAATTATCAAAACTAAAGTATTGAAGAAATTTTTACCTAGCAAGCTTTGTATGTGAAAGTAATTCAATGTTCATAATGTAGTATACCAACTTGTTTAATACCATAAGTTTTGCAAAGGTTGTCTATCAGAGACTGCACTTGATCCCTCGTCGCCGCTGCCGATTCATATTTGTTCTTGGCATCCCTGCTGTTTGCGAATACCCATTCTCTAAAATATGCAAGAAAAATAAAAGCATAATAGATATTTTTATAGCCTACACATTTTGAATAATGCTTGAAAGCCAAGTGCAGAAATAAAATAGTAACGGCCAAGTTCACCAACAGATCAGTTCAAAGTTCAAGTTCATCAGAACCTAATCGGCCCGTTAAACAAAAACGTTTTTTAACCATGAAGCTGGAATTTTCGTGTTACTCACTTCTAGGTCAACCCTGGTTTGCTAATCAACCGTTTCAGGAATAAAAATCTCAAATAATATGTTACCCATTGAAAGTTGGAAGTTTGAATTTATGGTAAACAGCTGTTTTAAGTTAATCGGACCGTTATCATGTCGGTGAACTTGAGCCTAAGGGCCAAGTTCACTGACAGATAGTTACCTAATCGGCCCGTTAAATAAAAACGTTTTTTCACCACAAAGAGAGAATTTTGGTACTACCCACTTATTCTCCAACCTCGCATTGGCAAGCAACCATTTTAGGATCGTAAAACAGAAGTTTGAATTTATGGTAAACAGCTGTTTTGAGTTGATCGGACTGTTATCTTGTTGGTGAACTTGGGCCTTATTCATTTAATGCAAAATTGTTTGCCAACTAGTTGAATAATTCAAAACTGGTTCTGGCAGTTATAGAAGCTTCTCCCACAACCTTTATTTGCCTCGGAAAAAGATCTTGTAGTTTGCTTAGACAGCATTAAATAATAATAATAGAAAGTAAGCTACATACACAATATTAGCAGCAGCCTTCTTCTCAACCACTTTCCTCTTCATTTTGGAAACATCAAATTCTTTTTCGTATTCTTCATAGGTTTGGCTAAAACCATATTTGCCACTAGCATTTCTGCCTAAACCAGATTTGCTGTAAAAAAATACTAACTTTTCTTGTTATGCAATAAAACAAAATAATGGATTGCAAATATATTTAGATCCTATAATAAAAAAATATCATTTTAATTATTTTATCTTGAGTTTCTATTTCTATTTATAATTATTATCCATGGTGTGAGCACAGTTAGTTAAGTCAGTTAAAATTACATTTCGAATCATCAACCACACAGCCTCCAGTCAGCCACAGAGGCTGTGTGGCCGATGTTTTGAATGTTACACTTTTGAAAGACATATCGAGGGGTAACGGGCTATTTGGTTTAAACAACATTTTGGGTGATATTGAGTTATATATATATTTGGAATCAACGAATTTTGCTGATTGTAAATATATATATAATATAGCTCAATATCACCCAAAATGTCGCTTAAAGCAAATAGCCCGTTACCCCTCGATATAATAATATTTTTTATCTGGATGGATAAAGTAGTTCCTTAAGATGCGGGTGAAAACACGAAAAATAGATAATGCTTAGATAATAAATATTATTGTACAAACAAAACATATTGATACTAACCTAAAGTTAGATATTTTCGGTGTGTCGGGTATCTTATCTATGTAATTGGTAGATATATCACAGGCGTTAAGAATTTTGACTACTGTTTCTCTTACATTATTACTGGTTAACTGTATCTTTATTAGTTTAAATTCACCTGAAAAGGGAGAATTAGTAATTAACATGCATGTTCATTGTCCATAGGGCTGCCATCACCCAAATTGTGGACATTTTGAATGAGTTTATTTCCCCGGATACTTTTTCATTATTTGTTATAACTTAATGCTTACCTTTCAATCAAGCAGGATCGGATATCAGGTAAAAATCCGGGATTTTACCAGACGCTCTTTAAAAACCCGCTCAGACACCCTGTAAACTAGGACAAATCAGGGGAAACACAGACGAATGGCAGCCCTAATTGTCCAGTTAGAATAACAAGTGGAAAATAAGTATTTACCATCAGGCATATCCTTTTTTCTCAAATAAAATGATAACGGTGGTACAGATATTCTTTTGCTTGATTGTTGGGCTTCTATTAGTGCGCTCAGCTGTTGCAAAGAGTTTTCATTGATTTTCTGTAATAGATAATAATCTGAAATCAATGCAGGTGCTAAAAACAATGTAAAATAGTTAATCTGTATAATGTTTTGCTAATTGCTAATGATATATTACTCAAGCATATATTGTATCTAGACTTTGCATCTGTTGTTTTGTTTCTGTTACTTAAGTGATTATTGTTGAAAAGTTCAACCATTATTTCAACTGCTTGTAGTAGAGTTGAATATAGCATGTGTATTCCCTTTCGTCCCACCAAAGCCAATCATCTGTAGACCACATAGAAAGCACTTTAGTACCTTCTACAGAGGTACTTGTTGTGTGAATGGTTTACTTACTCTTTGTAGAGGATATTTTCCAAAAAGGTCTGGATGTACACTGAAGTAGAATGGTCGTAGGGCCGTTGATACTTCCGCAGAACTTAAAAATCTACATACCAGGCCACTGGTACAACTACCACTGAAACAGTTTACAATTATTTTAAGTTAAAACTACTAAAACGTGTCAATAGATCCCGAGACGCTGCTTATTATCGAATCAGAGTTGTGGTTATAATATTTTTTTACTCTCCCTAACCATACATGCACTAACCATATTTTCGTTCTGCTGTACATTTTGTAATATTTAACAATTGATTGGGTTACTATTGAAACACATTTAGCTGTTTTTTTGGAATTTGCGCACTGGAATATGTGGAAATTTTGCCTTTCTTTGATATCTTCTACATTTTTCGGAAACGACCCTGAACTTGATGTTTTCAATTCAAACTAGACTTTTTTTGACAATGACATCTGTCAAAATGGCAATTAGACTATTCGTTCAGGATTGATGGTATTCTAGTATTCTAGTTTAATCATCAGAGAAAAAGGAAAAGGTACGTGGGTGTGGTACGCGGTGGAAGTGAATAGAGGCCTAAAAGACTAGTTTTTACTTCACCAAAGAATCAACATCACATCAAACATTCAGAATTTTTAGGTAATTTAATTGGTTCTGAATTAGTGCCCTAATTCAGTGTAGTATAGTAGCCCTATTATTTAACTGAATGGCAGCATGACGACGATATGGAACTTGGTTAGGTCCCTTATGTGTTTAGATTAGATTAACGGACAAGTAGGAAACCGCTTCATGCACCTAATCAATTTAAGTTTGGGTAGGTGTATTTATTACATTTATCTACTTACTACCTGATTGAATTTTACTATTACAAGGTTTTGGTCGTGAGTGATAAATTATGAATATTATTGGGGTAGGTGCCTATACCTACAAGATATACATAGGTACCATATGATAGGTGTCGTGTCTTTCACAATCTTACTGGGAAGATGTGCGTCAGCAGATTTCGAAATCAAAAATAAAGGGAAATTAGAAAGGAGGAAATATGTTTGTAACATAGTAGGTATCACGCCTGTGGTTCCCGAAGGGTTGAGCAAGAGGGCGAATGTACCACCATTACATACTCAATACTATGCAAATATGTAATTTCATGAAAAAAACCAAATACCTTCAATTGAGCACAAATCACGATTCTAGATTCTGTTATGCTTGTAAAAATATAACAAAAGCTTGAATCGAATTTAAGAATATAGGGCACCAAACATCAAATAACTTTAAAGGCACGTTTGACACCTTGGCCGAGCGATGGGTGACACTAGTATTGTATTCTCTTTGGGTGACACGAGTTCGATTAATAAAAAGTTGTGTCGGGTTTGTTTGGGTGTTTGATTATAATGTATTGTGGTGATTTAGTGGTGGTTGCCTAACCCTTCCGGTTAGACTACTACAATGCACATACATGCTCAAAAATTGGACTGTCGAATGCAAGAAGATTAAAACAAACAAATACTTCAGTTACCTATACCTACCTACTAGCTGTTTCATTACCCAGGTTTCCATCCATCTCCATAGCAAATGTCATCTAAATTCAACCGGTATAACCGTGAAAGCGAAAAAATAACTCACATTCGCTTTTATAATATTAGTTAGGATCTTAGTTCTAAAATAGGACAGAAGTTGACAATATTGGAGAAATGGTGGACTGAAATGATTTCGAAGGGGGCTCGAGCCACTAGTGTAGGTGCACACTCACACATGGGTCATGCACCTACCCACACATTGGTATGATAATCATCATTGTAATGATTTATGTACCCAGAATAAAGTACTTACTACACGTCCACTATTAGGGATACACAACCATAGCACATGATTTAAACTACCTATGATATTCCATTTTGCCCAGGGTTTGATGCTATTATTTTGGCGTAAACCAGTGATAATGCACCTTATATCTTACCTGTGTATCTAAAGTTGCAAATTCAGTATCAAACACTGAAATACTGGATTACATTGAAGGTTGACTTAGTTGGCCGATGGCTAGAGTGATTTGCATTTTAATCACTTATCTACATTTGATTAATAACCTAATAACTTGTCTAATAAACGGGTTTACATAACTCTGCTAACTACTAATAAATAATAAGGCCCCATTAAAAATAGCGATACCAACAACTGAATAAACGATTAAATGAGCCACAAACGGAAGGTAGAGTCGTTAAGGTTAATGATTGATACCCCCTGAACTAAGTTTACACTACGAGTAGGTGGGTTACCTACTTAGAAGTAAGTATTTTGAACAAAGTCCTGCGTAATTACCTACAGGTACAGTTTACGTGTTTGTCTGTATTTTACTTAATGCATTATGTACGCATACAATAATTAAGATGATATACCGCGGAAACAGAAGTCAGGAAGATATCGCTAAATGATGTAAGTTGGAGGTTAATGATTTTAATGAATATAACAGGTGAGCAGCGGATTGGCTGTCAGCTGGCTGAGATAAAATCTGAAGGCTGCGCGTGCGGCGGCGCGGCGGCGCTGCGCGGCGTGTGACGCAACGCGCCAGCGCAGACGCGGTAGCGCCGCGCGCCCTCCGCCAGCGCTGCGAGCCGCCACTCGCCGAGCTGCTTCATAATTGTTACACAGACGAGTTCAATAATTAAGCGATAAATATACCAGCAGTGGCGGTGAGAGGAGGGCGGCAGTCGAGCGGCGGCCGCGTTACGTACCACACACCCGCACCGAGTGATGGACCTGAAGCTCATTCGACATTTTTCTATCGGACGCCGTAGGAATCTCACCGGACTGGTTCCCGCGCAACGCTGCGTTAGTGCGCCGCTCTGGTGAACCCTTTCGCTTGTAAATGTGCCGATATTTACATATGCGCGCTCGATCTCGCGTCGAACTTTCGATCTGCGCCCGCGCCTCGCGGCTGAGTTGTGAGCCCCGCGACCTGGCAGCCGCCGGCGACTGCGAGCCGCCGCCGCCGCCCCAGCGCACTCAACTGCTGCACGACGTGCGATGACCTACGTATGTCAATACCAGCTTATCACATCATGTTTACACTGCTTACACCCACCGTATACGTTTATTGTTTACCAGTCACAAAGTTAATTAATTGACTGACTCTAAATTTGCCACATTTAAGATAAAAATAACAGCATTTATCTATTAGATGTGTACCCTGAGTTGTAAAAGCAAATGAGACCAGACCTGTTTTAGGCTCTACTACAAATAGCAACAATCAACCTACACCTACTTGGTGTAGTAATGAGATAGATCCCTACGTATTTAGGTATTCAATAATTCAATAAATAAAAGTAAACGAACGCTTAGATTAAACACTACATCGTTTTAAAATAAGTATGGCTACCACAAGTAAACACGTTATGTTGTAGGAACATTACGTATTATGTATACGTGCGCAAACAAATTCTGAGAAGATCCAACGTCCATTTGTATTGATAATACGCAAGTTATTAGATACGAGTATGTAAATTATTACCTTGTTCTAATTAAATCACAAACACTCAACTTAAGTGCGACGTACGACTTGACGTTTTTGGTAAAGCTGTAATCAAAGAGACTTCGGATGACGTACCAGCACAATGCTAGCTGTAGGAAGCCCAGGTGATTTGTTTACAGGACACAAAACAATATAAATAACATTTAATGGGAACACAACTTCAATTAAACAAACATAACAGGAAAACGAAGAATGCTAGTATGAAATGAATACTCTACATGCATTTGCATCTCGAATTTAAAAACGGTCGGCCAATGGTAACTCGTTATTAGACTGGAATTCATGGAATGATTCCTATTTTTAAACTTTTTTCTACCTTTCCTAATAAATGGCCTGCTATTAACCGATACCTTCGTATTGTCCTTTCGATACGATATGTGGAAAGTATACCCACGCAATAAGATATCTCAATATTCTGTCTATTCTCGTTTTGGATGTATCGTGAACTGGAATGTCCGTTGCACATGACATGTGCATGATATCTAAGAAATAGTGTGGATGTGAGTAGTATCAACTGGTTTTTAGAAGTTGTAGAAGTCATCTGAGGTGAATTTGTTGTTATTATAGCTGTTCTTTTGATACCTATGGACATTTATCATTTCATTCTTTTTTAGTTCATACTATTCTGCGTTTAATTTTTTGTAATTCTTTAAGTTGTAAGAGTATTAATATTATAACTAGTTGTTTCATGCAGTTTTACTCGCATCCTGAGGGAAATACTTCGTGCAGCCAGTAAAAACTTATCTTATATCTTAATCCAGGTTGTAAACTATATGTGCACCAAATTTCATCCAAATCCGTTCAGTAGTTTTTACGTGAAAGAGTGACAAACATACATGCATACATCATCACAAATATTTGCATTTAAATTATTAGTAGTATGTTATGAGAAGTAACTGGCATGATCTAATCTGTTAAGCTAGGTAACAAAGATGGAATGGTTACTATAGAAGAATTGCATCAGTCAGTAAAAAAAGTAGATGTGAATTTAGCCCTTTAAAGGCAGTCAATTAATACTTAACACATTCATGTTATCGGTGATCATTTGATTATGAAAGTTGATTTGAACAAAATAGGTACAAATCAAGGTTTTTCTCTATCTGATAATCACAAAGCTTACAGGCATAAAGCTTGAGCTATTTATAATATAATCAACCAGATGAAGTTGACCATATATATCCAGCAATACCGTAGCGAGATCTCGGGCCTTACCATGACGTACCACAGCTGGAATACTTTCGTTGTGAAAAAGAGACATTGCTATACAATGGATGTAGCTGTGTCTCAGTCTCACATCTGAAAAGTAATTGCAAAAACACGTGGTGGTGATGGAGCCATACCTCTTCCCAAATGTCTGATGTTTATTATTTGAATGAGATCCGTGGGCTGTTTTACTGCACAGTTACGACTAAAATCTCCCTTTACTTTTCTACTAGATACCTTCCATGCTACTGCTTTCTATATTGGATATTAATATCATTATTGATCACATCTGTCATGGTCAAGTTCTGATACTGGGATTAAAAAGATTGAGCTTTGCAAAGATATTATTGCATAGCTTAGTTCGGCGGTTTCACCCGTGCAGGACCCCGACCTTACAACGTTTCGTCGTCCACTCGTATTTTATTCTTCTTGGCTCCGCTTCTCCTTAGGCGGCCACAGCATGTTAAATAGCCCATATCCTTCCTCAGGAATTGGGCTATAAAATGAAAACAAGATTTTTTCAAATCCGAATTATTGTTTTAGGGATTAGCGCGTGCAAACCATCAAACTCTTCAGCTTTATATTTTGGTATAGATACCGATTAGGAACACCAACTATAGCAACTATAACAACTTTATGTATTTATATACTTTACATGGGCAGGTTAGAGCATAAACATAACTGGCATCAATTATATTAACGTTATTAACGACATCATCTGCCTAGCCTTTTCCCACTATGTTAATCTAACAGGATGCAGCTGAGTAGCAGTGTTTTTTGTTGTATTTGTGGAGTGACTGCTTATCTGAGCTCCGCAACCTAAAAGCGTGAAATTCTAAAAAGCTTCCTTAAGATATGTACTAGAACAATGTAAAATCTTTATAATAGTGCATTGCCCTTCGCAGGCTTCTACTTACTACTTGAATTTTGCTTCCTTGACAATTCTTGAACTCCATAAAAGTACCTATATAATTTTATGTTACCTTGGCTTTTTTCGTAACTCCTATGTATGGGAGCTTAAGTGTATCGCCCAAATGGCACTCCCCGTCCTCAAGGGATAGCTGGAGTCCTGACTCGCAATGCCACTATTGATGGCCACGACCCTCATTCACGAGGCTATGACAAAAAATAATCAGGGAACGTAGGACATCTGGCACTATCAGTGTGGTGCTAAAAAAGATTACATAACCATTTTATACCTACTCTCCATATTTTACTACTGCGAGGAGACGACCCAACCTCACCTAGTTATTTTTGCTTTGTTGTTCCCAATTTTACTTTCATCCATAGCATTTTTTGTTATAAGAACCTATATGTAATTGGGTCGATAACGAGGCCGCATATTTGGGGTATCGATAAATAAACTAAACTATCGATTAATAAACACTATTCCCAACAACTGAAACTGAAACACAACTCCTGAAACCCAGAATCAACAGTAGCGCCCACCAGACGATTTTCTGGTGGTCGCCAGGGTGCGTATCCTCTCAATAAACTATATTACCATAAGCTATAATAATACTGATGAAAGATAGAGAGGGTGAGATAGAGTTGTTCAATCGCTCCCTTCTTCTGAAGAAAGAGAATGATGGCGTGACTGCTTATAAGGAAGAGGGAAGAATGGGAAGAGAAGAATATTTTGGGTCGACCTCAATTAAAAGTAAACAGATTAGTATTTAGACACAGGTAGTCAGAACATAATGTAGGTATACTAACTATACTAACCTGTATTTTCCATATTGTTAGGCGCCCTATAGTATACCCATATTTAAAATACAGGACATCTAGCCTTCTAGCAGCTACTGCTACTGTTTTAGCTATTTTCACAAGGAAGCACATAACAATTTGCCCTCCCTGGGAACTGAAGCCAATTTTTCTGCTTCTTAATCAAGTTTGGGGCCTACTACAAAGAAAAAGTTAAGTTATATATAGATAGCTAACCCTTTTTTCTTCAATCCACCCATAAAATAATTAAAGGAGGTCCAATTTAAGAAAAATAAAAACTACCAACTCTTCGTATATTTCCATTGGGTGTTAGTTTAATTTTTAGTACCCAATTCTATACAAATACCTGTAGGAGAAAGTGAGAGTAATTTGTAGGCAATTTTTATAATACGTACCTACCACAGAAAAGCCCGTGGCCCTGTAGTTTAAGGTATTAATTAGAAACAGATGTTCACATTCTGTGCAAGTGCCAATATATTTTAAATATATAGGTACAAATTGTAAACAAATCTATATCTATACTAATATTATAAAGAGGAAAGATTTGTGTGTTTGTAGGGTTTTAACTTAAAATTGGACCGATTTTAAAAATTCTTTCACCGTTAGAAAGCTACATCTTTACGAAGTGTCATAGGCTATATTTATTTCCAAAAATAATTAGGGATCCCTACTGAATAATGTAACCCAAGGTGTAAAAAAAATTTCTACGCGGGCGAAGCCGCGGTTGGAAAGCTAGTAGGTATTCATATACATGTATTGTGTATCCACAATATCCTAGGCTAGGTCATAAGATGTAACTATAAATACTTAGGCAGGAAAATTAAACCTATTTACAACTATTTCAATAAATTCATAGAAACATCATTCATTGTTTTTACTAATATTAACTGCAGGTTTACATAATACGTTTAATATTACATACATAATTAGCTATAGTGGATGTACGAGTAGGAAGGGGATTATAATATGCTGTAGGAGACTTTAGTGTTTTTGAATTTTATATTATCTATTCGTGTATTAGAAATATTAACATTCTTTAACAGTGACATCTAGGTGACATTGTTAATGGCACAAACCGAACTGTGATTAAAGCAGCAAACTATGCCTAAAGGGTTAGTAGAGCCTTTTTATTTTCAAATTTTCTTTAGCCACCCTCATTAAATTATATATTGTTTTCTTTTTTTAATCTTTACATCTTCATCATCATTATGTCATCTGGAAAAGTGTTGTAGCAAAGACCTGCACCACACAACAAGCAAGAAGGGAAGTAGGTGAAGCTTCCCAAAACAACATTTTCGGCGAGATAATCAACGCTCATCTTAGTTCGGACAAGAAACCGAACTGCTTTTTATTTTGATAAATCTTGAACAAAGCATCCATAATCGAGATATGAAAAGTAACCAATAAATCTTTAACTAATAAGTTAAAATATAAGATCCCCAAATAACTAAAACCATTGTCCAATGTCAACAATGCAAACAGAAATCTGTAAGATGCCATGTAAATGCGTTAAATATGGAGGTCATTAAACTTCTGAAAGCAAGAAGTCGTACAGACTACCCACCAAGTGGGACTATGCTTCTGCGCCCACCCAGAGAACTATAAGGGAAATTCACTAAGAGAATATAGCTTGTACAAATAAAACACCCAGCCCACGATAAAGTGCGTACCCCCAAAATACTCTAAAGCCCTGCGAAAGCCAACAAAACTAAGTGTAGTGCTTGTGCAGGGACACAGCCAGGTCAGTTGGAATCTCGTAATCTACTGCTCATTGGAGTAAAGGAGTTTGTACACCGATGTATGGTGTAAAATATCTTTATTAGGTACCTTATGTGCTGAAGATAATATCTGTGTGGTTTACATAAATAAGGAGTGAATTGATAGCTGATAGCCTTCTTTGATCTACACTAGGCAGCTCATTTGTATGAGCTCTAATATTATTATCATTGTCCCCAAACTAAACATTGCAGGAATAATGCTTCTCAATATTTTCAAGTTTAGCATCGACAATGCATGAATCGAAATGAATGACTATGTGACCAAGTTTTTATGGTTTTCCTTCTGAATCTGCTTGTGTCCCTTTTAGATAAGAAAAATAATTCAGTGCTTTTTTCTCTCGTAGGCTCACTGCTAGAGAAAACGCCTTCTTTGTGAGGACAAAGAAGGTATTCCATTCAACACCATTGAACACTATCATGTTTTTTTATAATAACTTAATAACGATACGCCTTTGTGGTTTTCCTTGTAGCTCGCGTTCTTATTGCTATTGGCAAAGCATGACGGTAGGGTCAAATTTCATGTAAATTTGTCTAAAATTAAGTAAATGTACTAAGTCGAACGTAGGTATACATAATTATGTACCTAAAAAAGTTAAAGGACCATCATATTTATTAGGGAAAATGAAGAAGAACGGCTTGGGTTTTCCCAATCGCAGTTCTGCCCTACATTTTCCCTAAAAAACTTAAAAAAATAAGTTGCGGGTGACACAATTTCGTAACTCAAAAAAACAACAATCGTGGAAAAGTTTTTTAAAAAAAATATTATAGTTGCATTTTTTATGTTTTGAAAGAATACTTTTCAAGGCTGATCGTCTGATTTTTTTCTGTAGGGAAAAATACTTCATCGATTTTGTAAAGTGTCAGTGATTGAAAAATCTAATAATAATTTAATTAACAAGCTTCAACTGTGAAATGTTGACGTGACTCGTAATTGTGAGTAACGAAACGACAGAGTCGGATTGGTGATCATCAGACCGTTGAGCTCAGAAGGCCTTCACGCATCGCTGGTTTCATTGACGCCTCCTCTTTTACGCAGACTGTTATACCTACGACTAAGTATACAATGCTTATGTATGTATGTATACATAATTTTTACGGTCCAATAAATGGCGAGATTTGATAATTTATTCAGTGGGAATAGGTAAGCGTACCTTTAAAATTGTCAAAGGCAAAGACGACACTGTCGTAGAACAAAGTCGGATCTACAAAATAGCTACTATACAGGAGAGCACTTTAAAGTTTCAATTTTTTTTGGAACGTATTGGAAATACAACTTTGTTCGTTTTAATATCTCGGAAAGTACCAGATATATATATTTTTTTCTTGCTTATATCGATACATTATGTTTAGTTTATTGTTGAAGTTGATTTTGAAAAAAACTCAATTTTGTTGTATTATCACATCTGACTTTGTTCTACGACAGTGACGAAGAAATCTTTTAAGCACCTACCTATCTCAAGTTACTTAACTTGTTTTGCCAACAGTTATAACCAAACAGTCAATCTGTCCAAAACCACAGTTAAACAACATAAACAAACGCTACCAATCATGTTAGTGTTGAGTGTCACGTGTTAACGCGTTGACGTGAAGTATAGTTAGAAGCCCTTCGCGAGCTTTGTCTCAGCGAAACAGATCCACGCAGGTTCTTAGGAGGCAGGTTTGGACCTCGGCCGTGTAGCAACAACCTCCCAGCTGTGTGTGTGTGCCATACTCATTCGTGCGCGAACCGGTCCTATAGACTCAAGCCACCGTTCGATTCAACCACATAATTTAAATAAATGATAAAGTCTCATGCTGGGTTTCACAATTAAAACTATTAAGGCCGTTGGAACGCTACGATTTCGTTTGCCCGTTACATAATTAGAAAGCAACAAGTGACAGATAAGTTACTCTATAAAATAAGGGCTTGTAAACATGAAATTTTCAATTCTAACATCCTTTCGATCAGTTAAGAGAGATCTGAGTAATTTTCATAACGTTTTACTACGTTTTAACTACCTCGCTTGACAGGTTCGGTTTCCGAAGGATTATGGATTTGTCTTGTAACTCACTAACTTTAAAGAAGTTCATCGGTAGATCGAAGTTAACCGTTCAATTTATCAGCTTCTTTCTTTATCATTTCTTCTGTTCTCTCTCGTGTGCGGAACCAACCTGTCCAAGCGTACGGTACAAGTTTTGATCGTTCAGTAATACCGTTAGTACTTGCTATTGTTGATACCAAATTATTTATTACCGTACGAATTAGAGCAAAAGAAAAATACCAAAATTGAATTACAGCAATCTGTTATTAGATGTTCAATTTTGCTTATCTTTTCAATTCAATTTTGGTAATACTGATCTTAAAGTTACATTAATTCTACCATAATAGGAGTTTCAGGATCCTACAAGGCGGATGGCATCATTATAAGTTGACGATTATTTGTAGAAGTAGATAAGTTGTTTCTTAGAGTAACTTTTAACTAAGTATACAAGTAGCTATACGTCAGGACTACCGTTGAGTTCTAAACAGTGTTATTTTTCTGGAGTCAGATATTTTTGATCTAAATTTCTTACATTTGAGGAAAGATTGTGGTTATATCGTAAATATAGTATTGTAGATATATTTCGGGGTCCCTTACGTTATTATTCTCCCTAAAGTTAAATTAAGACAAATACTCGAAATAAATTTATTGCCTCCAAAAAATGGTTACATGTTATAAAGGATGTGTCTCATAATGACTGTCTTTTGACCTACCGTAATTGGCTAAATAGGATGAATTTCTAAGGAATTTGAGGCATTCCGTTTAATTATTTCAATTACCTTTACATTATAAAGTTTTATTGCTCAAAGGTTGGTATTACTTGGTTATACAAAATCTATGCGAAGTCTTTACTAAATCTGAATTAACATAGGTAGTATCGTAGCACGTATCATCGTATACATATATTAGATTTGGGTTTCCTCAACAAATGTTAATAGTTCGTATTCTTACTACGCGCGTCCACAACCGAACTTGTTGTTTCAAATAGGACTTATCTAGTGTGACATTAGCAGTTAATTTTCAAATTTCTCAATAGTGCTCTTTGAATGGATTAAGTGTTATTTTTGGTCGTGATTTTATGTTTTAGCATAACAAGTTCTTCAAGGTTGAGATGGGTTAGACGCATTATCACTTGACAATATGGATGTCCTCCTGTCATTCAGACGAAGTATACCTTTTTTGTCGTGTTGTGTTGTGTAGAATATTCGATTTATCTTATCAGTTTTCACGTTTATTGTGAGTGATTAAAGGAAAAAGGTTATTTGTTATTTATTTTAAACTATGGTGAAGGAATATGATCTCAGAATGGTGATATACTCGTACTATTATGGGGCGTGCTATGTCGCGCGGACACTATGAGAGTCAACTGAGGTCAACTGTATGGTGCTATAGGCGACGCGAACTATCTGCGCTTGTACATTGTTGCAGTCTTTAAACACTGCACCTTACGGCCGCACGTGTCTCTCATCTAACATCCAACGACCACGCTCTCTGCATTTGCAACCACATATTATTCAAAATTTTGATAACAATGTTTACGTTCTAAACCAACAGCAGAAGGAAATACTAATAATAAACTCAGCCTTATATGGAGAGACTTTTTAAATGAAAACGAGTGCTCTATTTTTACGAAGAATACACGTATTGTAAATTGCAAACCGGAGCTCAATATTACATTCCCAACTTTGGTATTGTATTGTAAATACGTATTTAACGACAAAGACTTCTAAGAAAGTCCACCTGATACTTAATTAGATACCCGTATTTCAATAGAAGGCAAATATTGCAATATTGTCACAAATAGATGGGTTTTGGTATTCAAATGCTTACCTAATTACGTATTTCGGTCCGTATTCTTTGTTCGGACCTGATCTTATTATGAATTAAACAAGAGTCTTTGACGAGCGCCTAATCTACAATATTATATCATCGCTTTAATTATGTCAATGGCTGTTTCTAAGAAATGTTAATTGGTGTAATTGGCTAGTGCAAAGTACCTAATCTTTACGCTATTAACATATTGAGTACCGTATTCCCCCTTTTGATGGTTATGTGCGTTTCCCATTTTATACAATGAAATAGATTTTATTCAAAAGTTTTCCTTATTTTTTTTTACTTGTATAATGTCAACATATTTAAATTATCGTGCGTGGTCAGTATAATCGTCTTCATTGGATATTAGCTCAATTTTTCTTTATAGCGATTTCGTCTACTTATTATAATACGTAAATACCTTATACATATACATTTACCTAATATAAAGTGTGTAGTAAAAATAAAATCAGTTTTAGTAAATTGGTTATTTATTTAAAATCTATGTGATAAGTAATTTTTCATGCAAATGTGGGCTCGATAAAAATCACCTCACGCGAATAAGTATAAAATATAGTTAGACGTCGACATATATAAACGGTCAAGTGTGAGTCGGAATTAATTAGATAACCTGGGGCCGTACCACCACGTGTTTTTGCAATCACTATTCCGGTGTGAGAATGAGACACAGTACTAACATCGTATAGCACTGTCTCTTTTTCACAACGAAAATATCCCTGCTTTAGCATGTCACGGTAAGGCCACTGTATGAAAATTTTAAACGTGGAAAACTACTATGACAAATTGGGACAAAAAGAAAATATTTTTCAAATATGTATCAGTAATGCATGAGGTTATCACAATGTTAAACAAATACGACAAATCTTTCGTCGATTTTTCTCTCCTTTCTTTGAACCCCAAAAAATAAGCCTCTATCGAATGAATCCTTGATTATTTATTCATAACAAGTTGACAGTGATGAGTTGCCTACCATCTAACAGAATTAATAATAGATAAAACTTATATAGGTACGCTCCGTGGCGCCGTCTACGAATCAGCATCCGTATGAATTTGCTTTTCTAAATCAGCTACCGGTATGAGCCAAAATCGTTTGAAAGCTCATGTCTCAGTAATGGATTCGTTTAGAATTCATTATTATTCGCCACACAGTGGGGCGATGTTCATTAGAACTGCTAATAGGTAATAATATTTTATAACACTAACGATAAATCGTTTATTTATGACTTTCGGTAGTCATTTCTAAGGTAGTATTTATTTAGAAAAGTCATTAGGCAACAACTTTTATTATCAAAGATTTTTTTTTTGCTCTGTAAACTGCAAAATAGATCCAATTCATTAATTGTTCAAATAATGCGGTAGCAGTAGGTATTTACAAGAATGACTAATAGATAACTAACAATTTATTGGGCGTTAATTAAATCAACAACCAATACAATACTTCGGTAGCTACTACAGGTATATTAAAAAAATAGTGCTTACAATTTTCAAGGAATCACATTAGTAAGTTGTATTCTAACTTCAATTGCCGTCCTTGTAAAAAAACCTTATTTTGTGCGGTATTTTTGGTTGTTGTAAATATGAAGTTCTACTTTCAAAAAAACGCAATTTGCATTTCCTAATAGTTTTTTTTTCTGATAGGTTATCAACATAGTCGCCTCGTGCCAATCCCTGACATGATTTCTCAGACTTCGTTCTTTCCAATAAACTCTGTATATGATATGACAGTGCAGCGTTTTATCCACTTCTGCCAATGCAACCCGAAACTCTCATGCTACAATGTAAACGCACCAATAAAGTGGATACTTCATACATTTTTAATGAAACCAGAAATATTTCTAATAAGAGATTGCAGAAACGGGTTTCTCGCCTTCAATTTCTAGTAGGAATACGTAAATAGGTTTATAGAAAATGTGTTAGTTGATATTAAGAAAATAGATAGCGATTTAAGTCGAACGAAGTTATTGAGAGCTTTTGTCGAGATCGAGTAATATTTTATGGGTTAACTGCATGTAGTTCGTTTATCGTAATACTAACAGCCGTTTGCACCAAAGTTTTTGTCATTTATACTTTTTCGAACTACTTCTTTTAAAGTATCACGAAAAAGCTTCTGTAGAATGTTTGATTCCTTTATTTAATCATGAAGTCAATCGATTCAGTTACACTAAAAACATAGAGCTACTATGTATTATAGCTTTTGTGTTTTGTTAACTACATTTGCACTACGTGACTGTACAAAGTTTACACGCAAAATTACAGTAGCGAGCACATGCCCCGCTATACAAATTACACGACACTTAACCCAATAAATCAGTGTGTACATTGTGTTTACATAGTTCCTCAGATTCTTACGTCGTTCTATTTCAATATTTGGACACGATCTGTTAATGTGTTCTAGAATTCCAATTTGTAAAATAAATAGTGTTATTTTTATGTTCAAATGAATATCTATCTGCCTGCTTTGAGTGGGCAATGATTGATGAAGATTAAAGCGTTATTTTCCAAAAGTCTTAATAAAATACTCCAGTTCTGGTTCATTTAGAAATTGAAGAAGCAAAAGACCAACAAGAAGCATTTATCTTTTAATTCAATAAAGTGTGCACTCATGTTAAAACGTTCACACCAATTAGAGTTCTCATAACCCTTACGAAGGAAAATCACATAAAAAACAAAACCTAAAACGTGACGTGTCGGTGTTAATTTCCTTTAATCCTATCTTGAACGCTAGACAAAAGGACAACTGTCAATTACTGCGGGCATTTTATCCTGGGTATCATTGAAACACAGGAGGAACGTAATCTGCCCAGCTATTCCCGACGGTCGTTGATCTAATTGAGCATTTGAGCGGTGCGTGCGTGCTAATGGGCTAATTACGTACATGAAGCCGTGAATTGGTGAGTCAACAGCAGGACGCGGCGGCCGTGGGAGGCAGACGGCGTGGCTCCGTCCACACCGCTGGCATACTTCGTTATCACAAAACGTGATTTAGACTTATTTTGATAGTAGTCAATAGTAAGAATAGGCGTTGTTGTGTTGCTGGCTTTGAATACGGGAACCATGATTATCTTGTCGGAATTCGTTTTCTAATAAAAAGTTTTACTCTGCTTCAGTAATGAAATTCATTTTGTAATTCTAGTGTTACCATTCTTTCATTCCTTCAAAGTACTTTAGCAAAGGATCTAGGGCCATAAAGCCGTATTTCTCTAAAGATTTGAATTACGTAATATTCTGGTATTTTATCTTACAGATGTCTTCGGTGAATTGTTTAAGGTCTTTTATTTTGACTTTTTAAAGAAAACCAGATTATAAATACAAAATCATTCTGCCCAATGTCTTAATACTTTACTTATAAAATATATAGATATGAAGCGTATCATAGGATAGATCAGATCAGGTGTTTGTCTATTGGAATCTATTTATAATTTTCATGACAAAAATGAAGCCCGTTTGACATTATGTAATCAAATTTTAATATGAAATGAGTTGAATTTGATTAAAAGATTCAGGGTCTTATACGCTTGCGATCTCTTTAAAAGGATAACTACCTAAATCTTAGTCAGACTAAATTTAGTCATCGTTTAAAATACTTAATTTTGTATAAAAACTATTTTAATAAAAAAATATTCTTATGATTAAAATAGTTCCTAAATGCACATCAATTCTTCATTTTTTGCCGTATTTTTATTAGGAAGTCATTTTGACAGTCACACTGATCAATAAAGCTCCAATCACAATATTCCCTTGTTCAAGGAAGGAACAGATAGCACACTAAAAACTGAACGACATATCTTCGATTATTTTCCGTTTAATTTATATTGTTTTTATAAGGACTTAACCTCCTTACAACATAAAAGGTAATATTGCACTAATTAAGCCTAATTCTTCTTCTTTTCTCGCATAGGCATGAACGACATGGAATAGCTTATGCCGTAAAAAATATTACCTAGTCTTGCCAGTGTTTTTCTTATAATGCGGACTGCAGTTTTCCGCCTAACGGCCTCTGACATGGAATTATAACAATAGCTGCCATCAAAGTAGTAGCTGGGGACGACAGCTTTACGTAACCTCCCAGGCACATGGGTGTAACACCGCCAACTGTCAGACTCCGGGCTCCTTTGTGATTTTTTTTAAACCCACGAAGCTATTTTGGCTGGACGAGGCGGTAAGCCAATTGCAAAACCGTAGTGCCGAGTGAAAACATTATGAGGTGGGCAGAAGTACCTAGGTAATGAAGGCAACTACAGGAGTGACAATTTACTGCAGGCTAACACGCATCTAGCCCAAGGTGGAGTTGTCTTGATACCAGTGGCGAAACGGGCTCACAACAGCCACATTCCTCAGTCTTGAGGACACGACGATGGAGAAGTAAAAACACCAAAATTCTCAATGTCGTATTTTATTATATTTTTTTTCGGATAGGAAATCATTAAATGACCCCTCCCGCCAATGGTGGGGCGGAAGGGAATGTCAGATTCTTATTGACGAAAACCCATTCTTCCTCAGCCCTGTGTATTCCAGGGGCGCGGTAACTCTTTCGAACATCCCGCAGCTCCGGATCTCATTGTCGTATTGAAGTTTTCTGTAATAATGAACGAAACTGTGTTATATCCTAGCTTGCGTCGCTCATCTGTTTCTTTTAATAGCCTAAACCTTACTCAAGAGTTGGATTACCAAATGCAATAAGATTTTTTCAAATCCAACTAGTAGTTTCACAGATGAATACGTTCAAACAAACATACAAACTCTTTAGCTTTATATTTGAGTAATAGATTACATTATTACTTGTATACGTGCGAAATACCTTCTAGTGTAGAATTTTTACTAGGTAGATATGTATTATATAGATACCGTGGATATCTGGAAGGATTGAATCTCAGAGATTGGTTTACTAGAAATGTGCTATGTCATCGTCGTTCGTGTTAATTAACCGTTTATTCTGGCTATTGCAAGCATGTTCTCTAAAACAGAATTAAAGCCAGCAATTTATTGGACAACAGCTTTATAATACTACAAGAATATCGTTCTTGTAGTATTATAAATTTGGAAGACCTCTGACTCTATTTACTCAACTTTACATAAATGCAATTTTCAAACAGTTTGATGAATACTTATAAATATAAGTTTCATTAATCATAAACTATACCTATATGATGATAATAATATTCACCAAGTTCTAAGCGAAAAGTTTCTTATCAATGTTTCAACCAACGGTATACGTCGCGATAGATTTAATATCAATTATTATTCTATATCTTCCGAATAAAAAACTGGTATAAAGCGATTCTAACTTTCGCTACCGTCAAAATACCTCACATAACGGCTCCAAGAGACACGCGCCAAAAAAAGAACATAGTCGACAGAGCATTGGTTATTTGCGCGTAACGGCGCGGGCGCAACTCCGGTAGCCGCGGTGCCCGGTAGCACTCAATAAGTTGCCGAATTTCATGCTTACAGTATAATTATTGCGGTTAGATCGTATTTATGAACTCTCATACTAAATAATAATTTAAGTTTATTACCTTTTAACTAACGCAAGTGTACCGGTATTGATTATTTCACATACAATATGGATTCACACTTCAAAACGTCCGATTTTCTGGACCTAGTGGAGCTTTTTGTTAGCTCGAATTTTTTTAAATATTTTCCAAATATACTCTTTGAGAATTTATTTATGCGAAAATATTACAAATACATAAATAAATTCAGGTCATGTTGAATTATGTTACGACTTTGAGATGGCTCGGGCGACGGGAACACTTTCATAAAAACGGAACGGTAATAACCGTGATGCTTGTTTGATATTCTTCTCAATTATATAAATAATTGACTCATTGAATTGTGAGTGTACTGTGAACATTTGGTTCTAATAGTTTTATAGTTGATACCTGATTCTAACTCTGGTATTTAATTGCCCAAGACAGATAATGTTGTACAATTGCGATGAGACACAAATATTGTCTTGCAATATCTGAGTTTGAGTATTGTTTAGTAAGTTTATTCGATACTTAAAGCTCCTCCTAAATTGAAAATAGTCAATACATTCTATAATCTAATAAGCGCTAAAGGCCAATCATCATCTTCAAGCTATAAATTTTCTCTTAAAGAACGCCTTATAGCGTCAAGTCTGCTTTTTGCACTAATAGGTATAATTCAATTATTATTATCCATATATAGATTTATTGCTCAAAGTAATGGTTATTTGTATTTAAATTCTCAACGTCATATATCATGCCACGACTTCACATCTCGGCGATATGAATAGCACTGTCAATTTTTCAACGAAGTGCCCACAAAAACTTGACCTATCACACTCTGTTACGTAACACTAATGAAACATAACTGTGTTAATGTTACACCTGTTTCATAAAAATACAGTTGAGATGTACATCTGTGAAGGCACGTGGGTCAACATGCCGCCACCTGAAACGCATCACCCATCATTGTTCACGACACACTCATCGTAAAGACTCGCTGCTTGCGTTTTATCTTCGCAATATTTACTCAACTACATCTCATTGTTATAACTTTTGTGGCAGCTGCGTCCTGCATAAGAGAAAGGTATAAAAACAACTACGCATCGCCCATTATCTGAAATACGTGAAAAAGACAACGGCCAAGGTATTAGAGGAAGCGCGTCGTAAATGATAAGCGCTGTTGTGGCTTCTTATCACCTCAACTGAGTTTGGTGAGTGACTAATGCTTTTATTTGAGGCCTAAAACTTTACACTGGTTTGACAGTTCGAAAATAAGTTGAAGAGGAATGTAAGCAAATGGCTGCATCGCTATGGAATTTCTGGCTTTGTTCCGTGTCGTGTCAGGTGTGTTGTTGCAACTTTTCCTAATTTGTAACTTCTAAGATATTATAGTTTACGTATAGGTAGAGTCTATTAGTAGTTTTATTCGAGTTATATAACTAGGTGTCTATATCTTTGGAAATCTTTTTGTTCGTTCGTTCCCGAAACAATTTCGGCGTGGCGTAGCACTCGTAGCACCGTAGGCCCAAAAAAAATTAAATAGATTTATACATTACAGATCGTAGCCCGTAGTCACTCATAAATTCGTTCCTACTGAAAAAGGAGTGATTCTATGACTATGCGTTTATGGTCGCTGTTGATGTGCAGTAACTACACTCAGCGTGAGCAATAATAGGTATACTAAAGCAGTTCGATGCTCACAAGGCAGTAGAAAAGAGCATAATGTTCAGGCAAGGCAAAAAACTGTGCAGTGAAAAATCTGTAACCGACGAATTGAATGACTCTGGTTCTAGAGGGGTGGTAAGTGTGTTTAAGTGGTGGTACCAGTAATTCAGTATCAATAGCTGTTGTTGGTGGAGGTGGTAGTTGAGTGGTGAGGGTTGTTCCCGGAGTGTGGCAGTCATGTTGTCAGAGGGGCGGGGCGGTGTGTAGAGGGCGCGGGGCGGGCGGGGGTCGGGGGGCGGGGCGGGCACGCCCGCGCTGCGCCGGCGCAGGCGCGGGGTCCGCGGACGACGCCGCCGCGTCTGCCGCGCCTGGCGCTCATTCGGGCCGCGAGCGCAGCGCCGCGAGCACGCGATGCGCGACACTTCAACCCCGCACGCACGAGCGCGCGACCACTCCCGCGCGCCTGCCAGACACAGTGATGTTACCAAACTCCGCTGTTATGTGCCATCGGTTCGGTCGTGAACGAGTGCCACTCCATCTGTTTCCCAAGCGTTGACTGTGCGTTTGTTCGAGGATATCGCGGATTTTGCGTACCCACCGACGTTGGATGCGTTAAAATTTCGGGTGAGTGAGAGAGGCGAGCGGTCGTGCGCCCGCGGCCGGTTTGACCGCATTATTTTCGAAATACGTACGCCGCAATCCGGTCGACCGCGCTAGAACGATCAAAACATTATAACAAAAACATATAAATTCGATGACGTTAATGTATCTTTCCAGATCAGCCAGTATTTTCGTGGTCTTGAGTACTTTCACAAAAAGTTGTTTTTGTTTCAAAATATGACTGTGCTTGTTTGTTTTGCCTTATTGAAGGATTGGGGATAAAAACAGTTGTTAGTTTGAAATTTTCTCAATGTAGTTTAATAATTATGAACAGATTCAAAACTTAAGATTAGTTTGAGCTAAACAATCGTGATTAAATAATGTGAGACAAACTAAACGGCGCGTACAGTTAGTCGTAGCAGCACGAAACGCATCCCGTTGATGTCTTTTACTGAACGCTTTTGGAAAGTGCTTGAGCGATATAACCATGTTTATATTTGGTGTTTGTGTGACATGACATGTGATTTTGGTTTCTCTTCATTTTAATATGGTGTGTATCGTCAAACATGCATTTTTAGCTATATATTTTAGATTTTTGTGATGAACGTCGAGCAACTTGCATTAGTGATAGTGTAACGGCGCTTTAGATAAGCATACAAAGTAAATTCTTGCTATTTTGTAGAATTTCATTGATATTTAGTTTTTGTAGAGGTTGTCGCTCATCTACATTTCAATGTATCGCGTCACATGGCCACTTGTATTTTGATAATCCCCACCACCTGCTACGCCGTAGAGATATTTTGTTTAGCCAGTACAAATGACAAATTTACGTTTAGGAATTTGGATTAGCTTCAGAAATTCTCTTGTAATCTTTACATAAGTAAATTGCTACAACCACCAATTCTAAAATGTATGTATTGTATTGTGGATTCTCATTGCATCCGAATAATCTCTGGTTTCTTTCAATGTTAGGATTTTCGCTAATAAATTACCGGGACGAAAACATTGTTGTATACAAATAAGTCGATAAGATTATAAACAGCTGTGTTGTGGTTGGCGTTGTGGTGCGAATCTTGTGTTATTGAAGTGTTGATATTTATTTAACTCTACTTGTGCTTTTCACAATTTACTCGTAGGATTTCTAATAGAAAACATACTTTTAAATCTCTAGAAAAAATTCAAAATTGATATATATATTTATTTTTTCTTTTGATTTTTAATTAACTAAACCTTTAGTTAAATTGTTTTTTTAAAGATTTATCTTAATGTTTATAAGAGTAGGAAGCTATTATTTTATTATAGACACTTAAGACACTGTCTTTGAAATATTAATGGCAAATAAAAAAGTTCGCAAATGAAAATGCCAGTGAAAATATGTCAGTGATAAGGAAGGTACATGACCTTTGACGTCACCACGTCAGGGGGCGTGTCCTAGATCTCAAATAAAAATAGTCATCATCGCCAACCACTATCAGTCATCGTTTGCCTCTGGTCGGAAACGTGCGCGTCTATCTGATATCCACTTAATGAACAACTCGTAGGCGTATGTTTACTCAATCTTTCTCATTAATTAATAATTGCTTGGCCATTAAAAATATCTGTAATTTTTTCTCAATTAATCCGGTGTACTGTTAGTGAGATAATAGATGTTTATTGAAAACTATCATTCCTATATTATATTGAAATAAATTCGAAAGACCGAAACCCGGTAGGTACTAAGATATATACTACATATAAGTTTGTACAGTTTTACTTAAATGTGACAAGTGGTTGAAACTCGCTTCTCCACTTGTGCGTGTTGACCGGTACATGTACTACTCAATTGAATTAAATATGCATGAGTATATTACAATGTATGTTAGTGCATTCATTAGAAGTACACCTAGAGATAAAACGACTGCCGGTTGGACACAGTGTCAGTCTTTGTTGGATAACCAATTACTAGTAAAATGCATCAGTGTTCTAAGTTCCTTGGAAATTCTTACTCAGTTTGATTAGAGACAAGTCAACGTGCTGCCTTTGCAGCTTAACACAATCATCAATTTTTTTAAATAATGATTATAAAAATGCAAGGTCTGTCCGTTAATGATATAGCTTTATTGAAAGGTTTTAATTAATCCTATCATTCTAATGGTGTTGTTTGACGATTCTGATTTAATTTATAAAACTTCTAGATGCAGTCTGACTACATTAATTGAACGCCAGCTCAGGCTCTAGCAAAGCTAGTCATTTTAAATAGCAATATATTTATGCATTTAATCTTGTTGTCCAAAGTTCCGTTTTTGTAGAAACAAAGACTATTTTTAAACCAACAGTTATTTCTAAATAAACAACAAAAAGTTTACATTTTCTGCTTTCGATTTGTGTTAGTCATCATGTATTTATTTATTTTTCCATCTTTGCAGGTGGGTCGAGGAGAATTATGCGTGGGGCGTGCGCATGCGCGGTGGTGTGCGCGCTGGTGGCGCTGTGCGCGTGCGCGGGACTGGACGAGCGCACGCGCGGCGCTGCTGAGCGCCAACTGCTGGCGCTGCTGGGCCTGCCGCGCCGGCCCGCGCGCCGGGCCGCGCCGCCACCTGTGCCGCGCGCCATGCGCCTGCTCTACGAAGCCGACGGCGCAATCCCCGCTGCCGCCGCCAACACGGCGCGCTCATACCACCACACTCCCACCGAGCTCGACCTGCGGTTTCCAGGCGAGCATCGATTTCGACTCTACTTCAACCTGAGCGGCATCCCCAGCGACGAGCTAGCTCGGGGAGCCGACCTCACGTTCCAACGGGTCGACGGAGTCACGGGTGCTCAGCGGCTGCTTCTGTACGATGTAGTTCGACCGGGCCGTCGCGGCAAGACAGCGCCCATTTTGAGGCTCCTCGACTCAGTGCCGTTGAGGGCCGCAAAGGGCGCCGTCACAGCAGACGCGCTCGGTGCTGCGCGCCGGTGGCTCTCAGAGCCCGAACATAATCATGGACTATTAGTGCGTGTGTTAGAAGAGGGTGAGCAAAATATAGACGCTAAACAACCTCATGTGAGAGTGCGGAGACGTGCCACGGAAGAGGACGAAGAGTGGAACACGCGGCAACCGCTATTGCTGCTGTACACGGAGGACGCGCGAGCTCGGGCCGCGCGGGAGAGCGGCGAGACGCGCCTGGTGCGCAACAAGCGCGCGACGCAACGGAGGGGCCACCGCGCGCACCACCGTCGCAAGGAGGCTCGGGAGATATGCCAGCGGCGACCACTGTACGTGGACTTCGCCGAGGTCGGCTGGAGCGACTGGATCGTTGCGCCGCACGGGTACGAGGCGTATTACTGCCAGGGCGACTGTCCGTTCCCCCTAGCGGACCACTTGAACGGCACGAACCACGCGATCGTGCAGACTCTCGTGAACTCAGTGAATCCGGCCGCAGTGCCGAAAGCGTGCTGTGTACCGACTCAGCTCTCTTCTATTTCCATGTTGTATATGGACGAACTAAATAATGTGGTGCTCAAAAACTATCAGGACATGATGGTGACGGGTTGCGGTTGCCGATGACGAAGGCGCCCCCCACGCCCAGTGCGGACCTAGTGATAACTCGTGGACCCAGTGTACATATAGTGACGGCCTCGAACATTGTACATACTTATTTGTGTATATATTCGTGTAATTATTATTTTATTAAAATGCAGATGTAATAAATGATGTAATTTTAAATTGTATCTGACTATTATTAATTATAATATAACCCTTGGCAAAAGTAATGATCAAAGGATAAATGACTGTAGCAATCATTGATAATCTTGTAAGAATCAATCTTCTAGAGATTGGATAAATAATAAATATATAAGTCCAGAGTTTATACATTCACGTATTATTTTATCTACAGTCATAAAGTATGTAAAAGTGGAAACGGAATTTACAAATAAAAAGTAATTTTAGTAAAAAAATTGAAAGACTTAGCTGTATTTTGATACTAATACTAATATTATGTAGATACAAAAGTTTCAGTTATCTTATTTAATAATTCAAAGGTCTCAAACAAAACCATTCATCGGCTATCAGTCCAATCCGCAAATTTAGATGCATGGGTATCGGTCACTCCTTTTAAACGCTGTTAACCCGACCGGAATCATATGAAGAATAACAACGAATAACCTTTAAAATAACCTGAATGTGCTTCAGGTCCCCTCAGGCTGGGCCTTAGGCTTATGTTATGCCTACAACCGCCGGATATAAAAGGTCATGTTCAAGTTAGTCAAAACGTGGGGTCGTCTAGAGGTGCGTGTCACAGTAACCTCGCCGCAAGGTTACTACGAATGAATGAAACACATAAAGAACTTGCCAATGTTACCGTATGATCGCAAACATGCTTGGCAGGCTTTTGTAAGAAACTTGAATAAATGTTTTAAAAAAAACTAGCCCTTTTGTAGCTTTGCTAGCTCTCTTCCTCTATGTCTTTGTTGGGGTCCATTATTACTGTTATTTATTCTCGTCCACCCATTTTATTTTATGGAATGTTATAAAGAATTGAATACATTTGAAATCAGATCAAACTTTTGCACGACGTTAGAAACTTGTAAATTAAAAGACGGACCATCCTTACTATCTTTACTTTGGCTGGAGGGCTTAATTTGATTAATTAAATTAAGGTCGCCACATAGGTTAAGCAGGTCCAATGCTGTTAGAAGCACCCTGCAGGAGGTCGTGTAGAAAAAAAGAAACTATCATACTATTACTATAAACCCGAAAGTACCTCTGTCTGTCTGTCTGTTACGCTGTTGATGTTCATGGTTTGGAGATAGATTGAAACCTGGGAAAAGGCATAGGCTTTTTATTCGGAAGCGGGAAGTAGTTCCCTTGTAATGCGGGTGAACTGCGGGAAGGAGCTGGTATTAAAAATTATTATTATATTAGAATATATTATTATTAAATTATCTTTATAATCATGATCACACTGTGATAATATGATAAAGCCACCTATAATATATTACAAAAGTATTATGTTTTATATATTTTTTTCCAACTGTTGTAAAGTTTTATCATGTATCAAATGCAGAAAACGTTATTATTCTAAGGTAAATCGAAAAGTAATAATCCATACATATGTATATCTATAGCTATTCATTAATTATTTACAAGGTGAAAAATAATTTACATTTTAGGGTTCCGTAGTCGACAAGGGACCCTTATAGTTTCGCCATGTCCGTCTGTCTGTCTGACATATACATAGAGACTACGCCCTCCGGAATGAACAGAAATCAAAAAAAAAATTACAAGTGCTTTAAGCTATATTTTATGTCTATACAAAAAGCTTTGAAATGTATTACGAAATAACCCACCCTTAACTGTCCTACAGAAAACAATAGAGCGATGTCAGGGCCTTAACAAAACTTGGATAACAGTTGGCACCTCCACTATCCTCTTGCAATTTAAGTCCGCATCTGTTTTAATTACTATCTGTATACATATAGGTACGTATAGAGTCATCAATATCGTAAGAAATATAATGTCAAGCTCTACATTACCCTTTTTTTTTTTTTTTTTCGGATGGGAAATCATCAAATGACCCCTCCCGCCGTGGGTGGGGCGGGTGGGAGTGTCAGACTTCTTCTTCTTCTTCCTAGCGTTTGTCCCGCCCGTGGGAGTGTCAGACTCTTACTGACTAAAACCCATCCATGTTCCTTCCTCAGCCCTTTGTCTTCCGGGGGCGCGGTATCTCTTTCGAACGTCCCGCAGCCCCGGCAGGCTATGGCCCAGTGGGAGGGCCCCGTCGCTTATTGCTGACAGCTCTTGAGGCGCGCGTGGAACACGAACGCGCCGTCGACGCGGGTCTGGTCTTTGCCGGACGGCGAGCCACCCATAGCTCACCGTCCGCAGCCCCGCGCCTACGGTGGCCGGGAGTCGTCTCGCGGCTCCCGACGCCCGTGGCGTCTCCCGCGGCGGCTGGGGCGTGAGGACTGTCGCTCCCTCACGCGTTCCGCCGCCTCCTTCTCCAGCATAACTGATTCGAAGAAGGAGGTGACGGCCTCCCATTCCATCTCGCTCCGGACCATGGCCTGAACCAGGGCCGGATGCGAGAGGTCGCCGCCGCCGATCGCGCCTACGAGGACACGGCGGTGCTCCGCCCAAGCGGGGCAAACCTCCACCGTATGCTCCACCGTGAAGCTCTACATTACCCTGACACTGTATTTGTACTCGTTACAATTTTATGTCAATCTGACTGCTTCATTCTTCTAGTGTGCTCGTCGTAGCTGAGAAAGAGCCCTGCGGATCGATAGATTAGCAAGGTTAAGCTGCGCTAGCCGTGGTCAGTCCATGGACTGCGGACTGAAAACGGCCACCCATGCATGCATGGGTGGCCGTTTTCTGGACATAGCGAGACCCCTCTGTGCTTCGAGGAGCACGTAAATCTGTCGATCCTGCGCCTGATCTCTTCTCAGTCGTGTCGGATTGTCGACACATCGGACTATGAGAGTGCACCTGTGTCTGCGCAAGTATTTGTGCACTAGAATATGTCCTGCGTATCTAGCTAGTCTTCATTGAGATTGGCCGTCGTGAACGAAATCGGTCTGGAGAGATTATTAATGGGCTACTGCGAAAACAAGATTGCAATCACAATACAGCTGGTTCTTCGCATACACATTTGGAGAAGTAAACTACTAAACCACTATTACCTACTCTTCTAAACAAATATACATACATATCAATATAGGACTTCCTCCTTTTTGGAGTCGGTAACAAGATTAGCAAGTTAATCACTTGGGAATCAGCAGCAAATGTGAGTGCAGTCTTCTTTGTTGCATTCAGATATAGTTACCGCTATTTATAATTAAAATGTTATAAAGAGGTATTTGTTCGTTTGTGTGTTTGTGGTTAGCGGGTGAACTCTGGAACTGCTGAATCGATTACAAAAAATCTTTAATTAATACAATGCTACGTTATCCCTGACTGTTATATGCTATGTTTCATGTGAACATATGAACCATCACTGGCAGAAACTTACGTAATAATTATATTTTGAGTGAAATTAACTAGGCTTTGTGTATTATAAAAGCAAATTTAATATTTTCATGACCGATTTTAACCTTTATTGTTGTTTTATAATGCTATATATGGTATTTAAACTACTACAAATAAATAAAAAAAGTACTTTGAAACATTTACATCAAGTAATGACAACTTAATCATTTTTATCGATCATTTATAACGATCTAATGCTAGACTTCCGCTCGGAAGTTTGAGCTGTAACTGGATGCCATTGAACTACTGTTACTAAGCTTAACCTGCACCTTGAGATATCATTATAATAAAAAGTACACAACGCATGCAAATACTATAACGCTATTTAATTCAGTGCTAAAAAAAACTCAACCTAAATGGATCAGAAACGTGATCTGCACCACATAAACAAAATGTTTCGAAGTCTTGAAGCCTGAATCACTGGATACATAATAATTAATTGTCTAAGAGTCTAGAGTTTATTCTCGGACACTCCGTATGCCGTATGCATACGGGGCCGCATTCCTCCGAGGAAATTCATCTAGTTGAATTGTATAAGGTTAGCGAGGCGCATGACGCGTGCGCTTGAGCCTTTCTTTTCTCATTGTATCCTCTTGCAATTTAAGTCCGCATCCAACTTTAAATTACTATCTGCTGCATACATATACGTACAGGTACGTTAATATTATAATTGCATGAACTACACTCATTCCTAAAATATCGTGTTTAGCTTATAAAGTCGTCTGAAAAGAATGTCAGAGATAATATTTAAAGTGGATTCCATTTAGAGTGTGGCGGGCAGGTCTCCGAATTTCAAATATTTCGTCACAAGGCGGCTATATATCATGTTTTTGCCTGGACGCAGGAATGCACGGCCGTATAATTTGGCCGGCCACCCGGCAACTCCGCGTCTGCCGCGCCACCCGCCCTACGTCTATATTATCAGTAGATAAATTCAAGCTTTGTCTTTGCCTCGTATTTCGTCCTCTCGAGATATTGCTTTTGTTTTTTTTCGTTCGCTTTGGACGGCAACAAAAAACTGAGTGGAGGCGAACGAAGTGGGTATAATTTATTTTATAGTCGGCTCGCTCGTAACTCGGCGGTGGACGGCTGGACGCCGATTTATCCCCATCTCGACGTAATTAACGTAAATGGATTGGTCAGCGTCGGTGCCTGTGTGCGAGCCCGCCTCGGACCTCGGCAGCGGCTCGAGCCACTCCCTGCTCATCAACAGCAGCCGGAGCCAATCCGCAGAGGGCAGTGCTAGTGCCTCCAGATAATACCTCGTGTGATCCGGCTTAATCCAATTAGAGTTTTTTCAAACCGCAAGCCGAATAAGATACGAAAATCGTTCGTTGATTACGTACGCTCCGTTCCCAAGGAGCGCGACGACTTATCCCTAAGGGATTTATAATTGTTTTGCATTCTTGCACGGGAATAAAAACAAAAGGGCGAGGCACGGGCCCCCCGCGCTGCAGCCCTGCAGACCAGACTAAAGTCTGACGACTTGCATTCCCTTGAGACAAAAAGCTACAAATGAATTGGAGCGAGCTTTCGACTCGGCCTCACGTGGAAAGTGATTGCTTTTGTTTGGAACATCTACTTATCTATACATCGAGTCATAATGTTTTTTACAGATAACTGTTTATAAATCTAAAGACCAAACATACATGAGAAATGTAGTATAAGTAAGAATATTGTTTGTAACATTTGATACTAAATGATTAGCTTACGTTAAAGTCCTGTAATATACTTATAAACTTATTTTATTTCAAACTTATACGAATTAAATATAGTATTGTGACTAAATAAGATTAAATATCGAGTGTTTTGCCGCAAGCGAGAAAAGGCTTTCAATGCCTTTTCATGATATGAATATGGAAAACAGACTTCATATTTTGGTGTCTTTTTAAGTTTCATACTAATATCTCATATACATGAATTATTATTATCCATGTCTAGAATTAAGTTTAAGTATTTTTCCTTCTGTATATACATTCTTTCATCCGTTTAAATTTCATGGCATGGCGTAGTGGCACCCGTACAACCAGCAACATTGATAATAGCTATCAAAAACTCATCTCGCATAATAGCAAGCAGGTGTGCTGCACAGTATCGCGAAATTGTTTGGTTTACAATGTTTTTCATGCAAAAGTAATAAAGTAATATAAAGAAAAAAACCAGTTTAATTTGTGCATGCTTGGAATATTTTAGAGGAGGCGTGCGGTCGATGGCCGTACCGCGGCCGCGAGTCTCCGGCGCAATACGACGCACAGCCGCGGATGCGCCCGCGCACCCCGCCATGTATACAGGTACCTTATCTTATCAACTGCACACTCAACATACGGATACCATCTGGCCACACGCGCTAACAATCACTGCACGCTTTTAATACCAACTTTCATATACATTTTGACGGTTTAGCTTATCTTAATCTTAGGCATTTTACTTTACTCAGAATTTGTTGTGTAAGCCAGAATTGTTTTATAATTTAAGTTTTTAGTTAGCATAATAATATTTTAAAACAGTGGCTACGCACGTGGTAACCCTAGCAACTATTAAGTGTTACGTTCAAATTATAACAGCGCGTAATCCGTCTTCATTCCTCGGTTCATTTCGAATTTTCAGAATTCTTGTTCATTTAAACGAAAAAGAAGACGGCGTGAAATATTTAACACGTACCAGTGACTTGTTTGCGTTTCGAATTTGAACATCGGAGCGCATCTCGCTACCATCAATTTGTCTGTCCATCACAATTTCGACCTTTCCCCCCGATGCTGAAGGTTGAAAAAGGAACATAATACTTATATAGGACCATTATTATTTTGTCGACGGAAAAATTAATAAAGTCGCGTGCCGCGGAACTCGCACGCTTCGCGTTTTGTTTGTCTCGTACGCACCTCAATCACAATCGACTTTCACCATAAGGGCAACGTCACATGGACCATAGTCATATTACACATCTTGAGCCGAGCAATACGAATGTGAGAGCAGAGTTTAATTTCTTATAAATTACATTGGTATGCAAAGTTATTTTAATCAGACACCTAGTATGAACTCGCCTTTATCGTCAAGTGCAGTTTGTAAAGCGTGTCACTCAAGCATTACAGCTATCACGCTGAGCTGAGCTTTTGATGAACGCCCTTACCTCGCTCGCTGTTGTACAGTTTAATCATCCCGTTACAACATTGTAGCGAGCTTTTCTGGAATGATGTTTAATAAACGCTTTTAAACACATTTATTTAGACGAAATATTTATAATTCCGTTTAAATATAAACGTTTATTATATAAACAATCGTTCTAATTTTAATTGAAGCATAAAACGACCGAATATTTGAAAATTGTTGAGCTAGAGTCCATCTCTTGAGAACAGTTACATGTGAAGCGAAAATAAAGTTAATAAGCGTGGATGGTAATCCCACTAGTGGTGTAGTTGTCACGTGTCTGTATAACGGTGATGACATATTTAACCGGCCAGTCGGCCCCGCTCCGATGCATGCTACAACGCATCTCTCCGAGTCGTCGCGACAACACTAAACGAGTATTTTGTCACCACTATAAATGCAATGTAACATGTTATTCTATACAAGACACGTAAACGTGCCGGTTACTGTCTCACTATACATGATTTTTGCACTTATACATGTGCTAGGCTGGCTTGAAAAGGTTTTTCAAAATTCAAATTTTAGAAAATAGTTTCATTGCACCCACAAAGTAGGTACGTATCGATCGAGCGCTAAATTCCACGCCTTATCCGAGCGAATTTACAACCTTTTCATAATAAATTGGCACAGCATTTGAAACTGTTGTTTAAACTCTACAAATAGGCTCTGAGATTAAAACTAAATAATTAAACCTCATTCGTAAACTATTTTCTTCCGCCTTATTTTAGTCAACAGAAAACTGGCGAGCATAAAAATTGAGCCTCGCATTTTTTAAATTTCGAATATTATTTTGTTTATTACGATAGCAAGCCACTACACTTCAGTATGAAAATTGACGCGAGACAAATAAACATAACAGAAGAATTCTAGTTCACAACATGTTGAATAGAAATTAGCACCTTATCATACTTATTACCTACGTACTGGTCTTTTGTTCGCTCGTAACAACTTAACACGTCAGCTGCGTTGCAGTCTCATTAACCGATCGTGTTAAGTTTCTTGTAACTGCGAAAACCTTATATATAATAAGTACGAGTATATGTTTGTTAGCAACAACCGTAATGGAAGATATAAGTATGTTAGCCTCATTAGCAGTTCAAATGTATCTATGTAACTGTCACATAATAAACACCGTGTAGTGTTCTTAGTATAAAAAGATTGAATATTAAGCGAGAACTTTTTATTCTATGAGTTCGTCTCAAACATTTTATAAATAAACTCTGCAATACCTATCGTATGTTATCTGGCTTGTGCACTGTAAACGAAACGTTTTACGCGGTAATTCGAGATCTTCGAAATTTGAAAAATCAAGTACTATTTTCCATTTATGGCTTTTAGTTGGTGGGCTATGCGCGCGGCCTGTGGTGTACGCTAGACAGACACAAACAGCAATTTATTTCTGGCAACGAACCCGCGTCCTTGGCGCCGACCTTATTGCGCAACACCGGTTTCGAAATGCGCACACGCACGGTCTATGTGTACCTATGTGCTTCGATTATTACTGCCGATGATACATTACTTAGATTTATATCGATAAGGAGGAATAGACTTTTCAGAATTACGAAAAATTACAACAAATAAAATATCAAGCTTTTTCCTGCAATTTTCCCGACCTGAAGCATCAACTTCACACAACCGGATAAAAACTATTCCCATATCCTTCCTTATGTTTCAATCTACCTCCATGCTAAATTTCATCTAGATTGGTTCAGCCGAGAAGGTACAGCAAACAAACAAAATCACATTCGCATTTTGTTAGGAAATAAGCATTTTTCATAAATTCAATTTATTCTCGGAAATCTTTTACGATTACCAAATTAGCCTTATAAAAGATAATCGCACATTTTAGGTGATTATTTAAAATTCAAGCAGAAAAGACGGCCTAAATTCTATGTACCCACTTTACAACACACATATAATAATGTTGTGTATGTGTGTGTAGTAAAAAAACCTATCAAAACAAGTTGCCAGGTGCGAGTAGGCACAAGTGAAAAACAAATTGTGTTGGCACTTACGTATTGTTTTCAAGACAGATTTTTTCTAGTAAGAGTATGAACCTCCAAAAACCAAGAAGTACGAATTTATGGATGAGGTACTTTACTAAATTAAATTAGGAAGGTACTGTTTCTAGTTACTTTCGCCTTTATTAAAGTTAGTGTGGTATATGTTACATTACAGTGTCCTTACAGAAATCATTAAGTTTTTTTTCTTATTCCATGTAAAAGGTAATTCACTAAAGAGTTTCACTCAGCCAAATACTTCTAAAGCAGTATGTAAAATTTTCTAAAAATGCCACATCCACATGTCTAAAATAAGGTGCTTATGGATGCGCGTGACGGTGGTCGAGTGAAAGTGGCAGCAAGCCTCTTGTCTCCGTCGAGTGAAGGCCGACCACAACCAGACCGCTCCGACCGCGCGACGTAAATAATATCCACACAAAAACTGTTGCACTAATGCTAAACTAATTCTTACACTGTACTATAAATTATTACCTTTTTCCTGAGAAAAATATTTTATCAATACTGTAATATAAGGTATAGGAAACCAGGCAATGTTCAAAGTCATATATGTACTCTCATTTTATCTTAGATACTAACGAACAGTGAAGAAAATATTATCCTTGCGAAAAAAAAACAATTGAAAGAACAAAAATTCGCCTAACGCAAACAGACGGTGGCCCTTTCTTTATGAGAAAAGGCTCTTCCACAACTGTGAAGCTGAAAAAAAACTTGCTTTTGTTGATTTGAAAATTATGGGGGGTCACTGAAATTGGAATGGGGCAAAAATCATAACAGCTTACAAAGCATAGAGGTTTAGTGTCTACCTTAAGCAAAAAGAAAGAAATACTCGAAAAAGGTTTAGTTTGTTGTTGGGGAGTTTGTTACGCCACTTCTTCTTACTAGCAATAACACATAGGAAGTAGTGAAGGGCGGGCGTTGTGGGACCAGGGGCCTTACCATGACGTGCCAAAACAAGATTATTTTCGTTATGAAAAAGAGACGGAGCTATACGACGTTAGCAGCTGTGTCACGCTCTCAAACTTGAATTGTGATGGCAAAAACACGTGGTGGTACAGCCCCTGTAAATTTGACATTCAAAAAGTGCTGATTATCAGCCTAGTTTGAATAAATAATATTAGAATTTTGTTTAGTTCTTAAATTAAGACGATCTTCAACTCTATAATTATAAGCTTGTGAACTAAGCTTCGCTCTAGAAGTCGGTGTCTTACTGTTGTGTGTGTATTTTTGCCATGACTAGACGAACATAGTGTAAAGACGCCCTCCGGTGAGATAGAGTAATGATCTTCGGCGAAAGACTGCAGATAGAAAATGGATGCGCCAAGCTGAAGACAGACTGAAGACTGAAAAGACCTCCTTTTTTTGAAGTGGGTTAAAAAACAATTGCAAGAAGTCGATCAAAAGAGACTGAGAAAAAATTTAAAGGAATCTTATACCGATCTGATGTGAAGAGGACAAAAGTGTCGTTGTAACATTTTGTAAAGAACCACCAATTGAAGTTTTATAATACAACTTCTAAGTGATACTAGAAACATAAAAATTACATATTCTATTAATATAAACTAAAAAATCTAAATGTTCTTCCTCATCGCGGTTAACTGGGAGCATTCCCAAGAAGTTATTATTTTTATATTCATGTATAATATGAATATCGTAATGAGGAAAATAGATGTATAAATTAAAATACACTTCTATTAAAAAAAGGGAAAATTTGTAAGTTTGTTTCTATGGTAATCTCTAAAACTACTAAGCCGGTACTAGAAACTTTACCCATGGAAAGCTACAGTAAGCTTATCTTTGAATATTATGACTTCTATTTCATCTGCAAGTAACGACGTTAGCTATAGTATTTTAAAACTTCAGGCCATTGCACTTTACTTAGAAGCATTTAATGCCGTACCTAATATCCTTATTAATATTATAGGTAAATGCGAAACTAACACTGTCTGTCTGTTACATTTCAACGGCTGACCCGATTAAAATGAATGAATTTGGTTTAAAGATAGATTGGAACCTGAAGGCAGGACATTGATATTTTTTTTTACACGAAGTGGTTCCTTCAGAAACAGCCAGATCTATTATAAAAAAAAACAGCCAAGCGTGTCGGGCCAATCGCAATACGGTTCCGTAGTAGGTTTTAGTTGGTAGACTATAATTCTGTAACCGGTTAACAGCCATTTTCAATATCCTATCTATCCATAGATTTGCTTACTAGAGATAGATTTTAGACATTAGTCGTAAGGACTTTATGTCAAAATTCTATCTCCAGTAAGGAAATTTTCGGATAGATAGGATATTGAAAATGGCCACTAGTCTATTAAGCCATGATAGTTTTCCTCACAAGTTCGTTATGTATGCTACATTTGTCACCATATGTGTACCATAGAAACAATCTGGGACCGTAGTCAAAATGGGCGTGCCGCAAGGGTCAATACTGGGTCCCTTTTTGTTCCTAGTTTACATTAACGATCTCCCGTATATGATGTCTGAGATCTCGAATATTATCTTGTTTGCCGATGACACTTCCCTCGTTTTCAAAATCAAAAGAAAAGATTCTAGTCCCGAACATGTTAAAGATAGTTTAGTTACTTTATCGAACTGGTTTGCTGCAAATAATTTGTCACTGAATTCCTCGAAAACAAAATGCATTAAATTCTCGTTGCCTAATGTTACTCCAGTAGGACTCAACATAATGCTTGACAATAACAAATTAGAAGTAGTTAACAACACTGTTTTCCTGGGCATTACCATTGACTGTAAATTGCAATGGGGTGCTCATATCTCAGCTCTGTCAAGCAGACTAGGTTCTGCGGCTTTCGCAGTTAGAAAAATAAGACAGCTTACGGACGTTGCTACAGCTAGGCTCGTTTACTTTGCTTATTTTCATAGTTTAATGTCCTATGGCATTCTACTGTGGGGGGCAGCGGCTGACGTAAATTCCATATTTATCCTTCAGAAAAGAGCAATTCGTGCCATTTACGATATGGGTCCACGCGATTCACTCAGAGAATTATTTAAAGAAATTAATATACTCACGTTGCCGTCTCTTTACATACTAGAAAATATAATGTTTGTTCGTAAAAATTTGGAACAGTTTAGAGTTAAAAGTGACATTCATAGCATAAATACCAGGAATAAGCATAAAATAGTAGTCCCAAAATTTAGATTAACTAAATCAAATAAATCGTTTTTAGGGAATTGTGTCCGATTCTATAACAAGCTACCTAAATGTGTAACTGATCTTACGAATAAAAAATTTAAAAACGTTGTCAAAAGTACTTTAATTAAAAAAGCTTACTATAAAATCCAAGACTACGTTGACGATAGGGATGTATGGCGCTAACCTGTTTCTGCATGTGTGGCTTCCCTGGCGACTATTGAACAGCCGTATAATATGACATTTGAGTACATTTTCATCTTGCACTTCTTTGTCTTTTTTTTTTTTGTTTTCTTCAGTTTTTGGTTTGTATAACTGAGTAGCATACCTTGTATTATATAATTTTCTTAGCTTATATTATGTAACCGAGTTATTGTGAACATCATTACTTTTTTGAAAAGAGTATCCATGGAGTTTCTTGCCGGTTCTTCTCCATAGGACCTACTCTTTGGAACCGTGCAACTAGTGTGACTTTTCATAAGAGCCTGCAAAGGCCTATTTGAAATAAAAATTTTGACTTTTTTTGACTTTTGACTTTTGTGTTATTTTTTACAAATCTAGGAGCTGCCATTAAGAAGTTAGAGGGGGAAACAAAAATATGCACTTGATATTTCTCAAACGGCTCCCCTAAATTGGAAAATGATCTTCACATACCTGCTTTATTATTTAAAAGACCTATCTTACGATACCCCAGACAACGGTACACACAGGCAGACGGACATGGCTAACATATAAGGGTTCCTTGTCGACTACGGAACTCAAAAAAGCACCTCTAGTGATCGATGTTCCAAATTCTTATCGATGAATACATAAATGCCATCTGTTTCATTATCGTCCATCAGTCGTCGCTTCATCGAGTGTGAAGCAGTGTTGATTTATTATGTTTTGCACTCACATTGGCTTAATTATGTACGTTTGTAACACATGGTCAATAATGATCAGCCTAAAATACCACCATACATTGGCATAACCTTGCGTAGCGGCCGACATTCTGTCAGTGTGTTAGGCCGCCAACGCGCAAACAATTTTTTTCTACTATTACCGTTATTAAAGTGGTAATAAATTGGTTTGACGACGCTATTTACTGCTACATTTGCATTGATTAAATCAGAAAAATATTTGTCCAAAATCTGATATACAAAATGTGCTATCGTAGAATTTGAGATCGAAATGTTTTTTTTTATTGTATTTTTGTAATAATACACAGTTATTTACTAATAGCTGTGCCACACGGTTTCACCCGATCGTGTCATAGCGTGAAGTTAAATAACATATTACCTAAATGCAAAAATTTCGTCTGGTAGTTCCAAGAGATTAGCGCGTTCAAACAAACAAATAAACTCCTCAGCTTTATATATTAGTATAGATATGGATTTGGTATTATATGTAAGTCATTAGTTTCTAGTTATAGAATCCGGATGTAAATAAATCTTGTAGCAAAAGCTTCGTTCGCAATGATGTGTGCGGCCGCGGCGCGGCGTGCCGGGGGCGCGGAGCGGCGCGCGCGCTCTACAATTACCGCCGTGGCCAGCGGGGCATTCCTCACAACGTTCAGCCTAATTAGTTCAGCGCGCGATGAGCCTTTGTCTAACAGTTCAGTTCACCTTGCCGAGTTTTTACGACTGGCGTGCATTCGCATATTTGACCTCTCAGTTAAGGACATGGCCCTTTTTGTTTTTGCTACAAAAAATGTAGTCGTGCGATGCGCTATGATCTATACGCAGAGTTAAACTCTAATAAATTGTTGACAAAATCTTTTTAAAGTATGAATAGCATTAAAAAGGTGAATAGGCGGGCCCGGGGACGATGACATCGAATAATGAACGACTGTTGAAAAAACACCACATATTTATTCGACGAGCGAAAAAATCAATCACATTTTATCTTTAAAGTCGAGATATGTACGAGTATATTAGGGCGCGACTAATGTGTTGGAACGGAGAGCGGCGAACAAGAACTAGTCGGTGAGCAAACATTGGGTCGTGGTGAACTCCGAGTGGTGTGTTTACCGACGACGGCGGAGCGCGGCGGCTGCCGACATCTGAACACTGTTACGTAAACATGTCGAACACATAGTGCACAAACACCGGCTGCACTGATCATTAAAAATAATATTTATTCAACTACTGCTAGGCTAGCGCGCTACCTCGCACACTCCACGCTAACGGACTTGAAAATCTGGCCCCTACCAGGTGTTTGCTATTACGCTGGCAATTGTAACTATTCTTGTTATGCACATACATAAAGACATTACGGAAAATTATTTACAAAGATGCTGCGCAAAAAGCAGGTAAACAATATATTATTGGGTGTAGTATAGCTACTAAGTATTGTGTACTAGAATAATGTCTTTAGTGCTATAGAGTCATAGATAAATGCATATCGCACTGCTAAGAGCGAAAAACTAAACAAGATACGACACTTCATTGTTCCTATAAGTAAATTATATAATTACAGACGCATTACATATTAAAAGCTTTTGTATCTTCAGTCGAATTTTGTATTTTTATATGTTACAGAATAAGTTACAAAATGTTACACAATAACAATTTTGTCAAGGTATTACCAGAAACAGAGTGGTATAGGAATAGAAAGCTTATAGCTTCAGGATAAAATAGTAAAGACAGCTGTACTAATAATAGTGTTGTCGATAAAGGAATGTGAAGTATTTAGAATGGTCTGAACCTCGTAGGCAGAGTCACAGCCTGTTTATATTGAAGGTGTGTCGTATGCGAATAATGCTTATTCTATGCCGAAGGTACGGTCTGGTTTATAAATAGCTGGCGGCGCGGGCAGGTGCAGGGCGCACAGACGGGCGGACGCCGCGCGCTCCGCTTCCGCGAATCACCTCACAGAATATCTCAACACGCTACACTTGATCATGCACTCGCCCTCACCTAAATCTCCGTCATGCCTCACGTATACCCCCAGGACATGCAACATGTCAGTCTGATAATGTTCAGTGCAGTACGAGCCTTCCAAGAGAACGCTGCAATGAACGGTTAGCCCTATTCTTCGTGAATATTGAGAAGCATATACGATCAACAATGCACCTGACCTACATTTTAGTAGTTTATCCTACAGTTTTGATGTACTCCTAGCCGAGAAGATACGTCTTCTCATATTAAAACCAAGTACAGCAGTACGCATTGAGGGTGCGGCGCAGTGCCTAGAAATGTTCGGCCAGGTGTGCTCATACATTTAAACCATTTAAACTATAATGGCCTCGTATCTAATCCTTATTTTAATAAACAAGATACCTATAAATGTCAATAATAAACGGTCGTATCGAGATATCATATTTCGAAAATTAATGATAAAATATTGATTCTCGTTCGGAAAGCTTAGATCATAGAAAAAAGGATGAAATCTTATACCGATGTCTTGGTTAATTAATAACAATTTAATTCTTTCCTCGGGCCGCGTGTTCCGAAGCTTACGTCATAAGAACTTTATTATACAGATGATTTGCATGCGGAACGGATTAATCAAATGGGGGATCACAAAACAAAACCATTTAAAAGTTATTTTGCCTACCGTGATTATTGTTGGGTTTGTTTTTTCTGTTATGACAAGGGGCTGTGTGTTATGATTTGCATACAATCTCGGTATATGGATTTTTTCAGGTTAAGCATTTGAAAACACACATAACTTTTTTGCTACATTGCAAGTCTACTTCCAATACAAACTCACATCGGAAAATGCGTCTCATTGCTTTTGAGTAATTCATACAAACCAGAACATCTGCTGAGAAAAAGCTTAGCTGATATTTATAAATCTAAATATAAGTACGAAGGTTCTACAGTAATAAAAGCCGCTTGCGATGCTGGGCGCTTCGCAATGCGCCAGCCGTCCCAGTCGCAGGAGATTGCTGGAAACAGAAAAACATCAACGATACGTATAAATGGAATCCCGATGCAGCCAGCCTGCACCCGATGCGCCAACATTATAAATAAATATTGCTTTCGAGTCTCATCCGCGTTCCTTGCGAAGTAAAAAAGGGTATCGGTAACGGTTAAAAAAGTTACAGAATTATATAAATTTCATTTCAGTTCTTGTCCAAGTTCATGCAGTGAAAATACAGAATGTATCGTCGTAGAGCCTTAGACATTTTCTTTGTCGTTGGCAATTATATTTAATCGATTTTAGGTCATTGAAAATTTCTTTGTAGATGGTGTATTATATAACTTTAATTGGATACTTATAATTCTTTATCAGATTAGTTTAATGTTCCTGGGGATATTTCTGTTAAACATTATCTAAACTGCCATTATTTATTTTCAAAGCTCGACACTAAAAGCTTTTGTCGGTTCTACCTATATATGTCCACGGTTCAATATAAACACTAAATATCTGACCAAGGATATTAATATCTCCGGATGTCTACCTGATAAGTGGAAGGAGTTTGTGAAAAAGGCTTCAGGATAAAAAGGTCGAGTGGTAAATAATGTTTGGATGGGAATAATGATAGGCGGTCGGTAGACGATAGGGCGCCGCGCGGTGACGCCGCGCCGCCTGACCGTGTCGCGCGCACGCCTACACACGGCCCACTACGGCGCTCAACTTTGAACTGAGCAACATTGTGGCCAGCGCGCGCTTATCGGTGCTCCACTTTATTCTACAATTCAATATATCTTATAAAGAAAGTGACACAGTGGATGCCTGGTAAAAATAAAATGAATACCTCATTCAGTTAATTAAGAAGTCAACCGTCACCAAGATCTATAAATATCATTAAATAATTCGCAAACAATTAAGAAATGATTACGCAAAATAAAAGTGCAATGATAAGTAAATATCGCGTTACCGTCCTAATGAGTTGCATAAGAGAGCGGTGCGCTGTTGGGCGCGTTGCGCGGCCGTAGTCCTCATGTTACCGTACACGTCCCACCTGCGCCCGCGCACCACCACTTGCGTCATTTACAACTTTAAAATAATAAAACAGGTTTTGATTGTGATCTATACGATGGTGTATCACGATTAATGTCCCAAGCAGCGCACCTGGCAGTCCGACCCCGTGCTGTCACGAACTCACGACACTTGATACCGTGTAACCTGAAGCTTTTGATGTTTGTACAACATTAAATCCATATTCATATCACAATGGCATTAACCAACTAGTTTACTGCCCGAATCTGACATAATCGTTCTTAATTATGTATCCAACTTGATTGCTATCGGCCATGTTGAACATGTTAATGACAATTAATATAGAGATGACGACTGATTTTTCTGAGGTGCAACTCGTTTTTAAGTAGGTTACGATTTGATAGAACATTATTAGTATATTTCAAGGCGTAATTTTTCTTCATTATGCCAAAAATATCTTATTAAAAGTGTACATACAAAAAAACATTCATCGTGTATGAAAGACATTTCACAACAATGAACCTTCGTTTTCTTTTAGACATTCATAAAAACGAAGGATTTTACACATGATTAATTCTCAGTTGATTTTCCATACACGTACGTTCATACATATGAGCGGAGTGTTATTTTTTTAAACAAAGAAGACAACGACGGAGCAACGACCTGCCCTTATTTGGACAAGTCAACATATCGACTGCGGCTTTATGAAGAGCTGCCTGGACCCAGATAGGTAACCTGGACGTGTTCAAATAAAACACTAAAAAGTTTGACGTTTTTTATTAATAACACTGTAAACTGATACTGGTTGTTTTTAGGAGAACTTTTAAATATTTAAATTTAAAAAATAAAACTAGTCAAAAAATTATTATATTAATCGATATTTCTGGAAAAATATTAAAATCTTATTAGTTTGGTCTATTATCGTAGTTGACGTGAGCCTCGTCAGGTGCCCAGGTGTAGCAGCAACCTGTTCGATGTCAGTATCATGTTACACTAGGTTTCACATTAGGAAATATATACGACGGCTCGTATGACTACTGACTGTTAATTATTGTTTTATTGACGAGATAAATTATTATAATTATTAATCGGTTCCGAGAATGTACTGCAAAACAAGGTGATTCATCCGCGTTTATTTCGCCGTGGCCCGCGCAGATGTGCGCCCGCGCCACGGGGAGTGTTGATTAAATTAAGTGACATTTCATTTTAATTCACCACATAAATCTCGGACATTACGAGAGCCATTATCGTAGGGCGCAGGTGCCGCGCCCCGCTAATAAGCCAAAGGTCTGACGCGATAAACGGACTGACACAATGTCTGAGGGGCAGTCGTGGTGTCGCCGATTATGATGAACTTATTGTTATTGTTCGCTCGCTCGCTATACGTAAACAAAGTTAAGTAACCTTATATCAGCCGTTTATTGTTGTTTTCATCGATTTTATGTAAGCGCATGCTAAATGTGATGTAAGTAAGCCTTCATGTAAACAATCGCTAAACTAAAAATGTACCTACGTCAATGGCAGCTCTAACGATAATAATAAACCTATTAAAAACCAAATATTCTGAGAGAAATTCCTGTCTCATATATAAAAATTATTCCCACATTCTCTAAATTCATCAGGTCTAATCGGCCATTCGTCTCTACCGCAGGCATATAGGTAAAAAGCATACCCGTCCGGCCCCTATTCAAAGCATCTATTTAACTAATGATTAATCGAGAGTAATTAAAAGTTCCACATGCCACCAATCACAACTTAATGAATATGTGATTTCATAAAATAACTGGTGTATTTACTCAATGCGTCATAAAACAAAACATTAAACCAACAACTTAATTACAAGCCATTTGCCTAGAAATAGAGTAGCCGTCACTTGTTCTAATATCAATAAATAACTTAGTATAGGTGTATAGATGCAGATCATAAAACGTGCCGGTTGTGTGGCGCGTCCCTTACGTGCCTCAGATGGTACGCACCCAGTCGCTGTCACTTTTATACGTCCACTTCATATATTTCCATGTATATTGTTTGTCAATATGCTGCATTTGCATAAGCGAGCCGGAGTAAATATTACGAGGTGGATACCAAGTAGGTACAAATGTGGCCAGTGCGCGGTGCGTTTCCATTTTGCAATACAATCAACGCTACGATACGTACGGCGGTACCGCACCTTATTATCATAAGTATTTACGAGCGCGGTAAACCAACACATTTATGTGTTTGTACTTAACGCATTGAAGATTAGGCACGGCCGTTAATCGTTCAGCTATAACAACCATTAAATGATGCATTAGCTGATTTATGGTGTATTTACTAATAGCGTTGAGTTATAACGCTTGTGCCTTGTCAAGCGCCATCGAGACATCTCGGTACTTAGCAGTCGTGCTTCTAAATGAAGGCTTGCTTAGCATTGAAAGGGTTAACAGGAGATTTATTTTTATCCATAAAACTAATTGCTTGGTTGTCTATTGTTAATTAAAAACATTTACCATCAATCAGACTGAACAAATTATGATCGTTATTTATGTTAGAATTGTGAAATTTAATGTAACTTAGTCTTGGAAACATTTAGAAAGAACTCATGAAACGCCATGAAAGAGTATTTCGCGATAAAATGAATTTTTCGACGTGTCTGTTTGTCACGTCACAAATGGTAAAGTAGCAAACAGAGATAAAATGTCATAAAAACTCGAAGATTCGAAATCCAAGATAGCGCTATATTTGTCGGAATACCAACCAATAAATTCATCAAATTTAAGTAATTCCACAGATATAGAATAATAGAATATTAAATAGATTATTATTTACTTGTGTACCTATATCAATTGCAAATAATAAATGTTATAATATAAAAAAGAAAACCTTTAGACATATTCATCGCTTAAGAAATCTTTATCGATTCGTAATTCTATGTTAGTGATGCAGAATACAATTTATACTCTTCAAGACAGGTACATTGTGCGTTAGAACTTCTGATTGCTATCACTGTTAAGACAAGTGATAATATGAACTATTTCTTCTATTATTTCTATTAACCTTATCCTAATGAATAAGGGTCAATGGCGCAAGTGCAATTTGTAGTTCGATAAATTTAATTCGCTTCGTCCCTTCATACGTCATATTTCGTACAATTCTTCCATCTTTATTAACCCCCGACGCAAAAAGAGGTGTTTTATAAGTTTGACGTCGATGTCTGTCTGTCTGTCTGTGTGTGTATCTGTCTGTGGCATCGTAGCTCTCAAACGGATGGACCGATTTCGATGCGGTTTTTTTCATTTGAAAGCCAGTTTCCTTGCGGTGGTTTTTAGCTCCAGCAGTGTAAGAGTATCAGCCTTTTCCAAAATGATGTAAGGCATTTTTGAGTAGGGGTTTTTTTTTAATTTTTGATTTAATACTTGTTATCTCTGCCACTTGTCTTAAATCATTAATTTCAGTAGGAATTCCTTATTTATCTGGTCCATTAGAAGTAGAATGTGTACGTGCCCTCCAAAACCCAATTTGCGAATAAAACTTTCCTATTCTTGGTATAGTGACTATTCACAAGTTTTCCCTATGAGATCTACCTTTGCTATTTCAAGGTAGTATTAATAGGTATAATTGCTTGTGTCAGGATTAGAAACCACGCTGTTATTGACATTCTTTTGAATCAAATTCTATGAATGTATAACGGCAGATTTTTGTGATTCAGATTAATATAATGTTTTGAATTTCAATAATTTTGGAAATTAATGATTTTATTACAAAGTTCCTATAGGACGTTTTTTATTACATTATTACAATAATGTCATTATAAATTATAGTCTAGTATTCAACGGTATTTTTTAAGCACAAGAATCGTATTGTAACCTGTGACGTAGACATTGCGTAGCCGTGGCGTAGCTGTGTCGTAGCAGTGTCGTAGCCATGTTGTAACCCGGTGGTGTACTGGATAGTTTTCAAAGCTAGGTTGACACTACACTCCTAACATTTAATGTATACGGCAAGAGTTTGTGAGTAAACAGGTGTGTATCAACATATGAAAGTTGTATCGCAATTTCTGTCGTAGTGCAAACTTGGCTTTAGAGCAATTTTGCAAATCATACGATTAGGTATCATTAACTAACTATTTTTATTTTCCAATTATCCTTAGCTGCAATTATGCTGTGCTGAACATTTTCTGCGTTGCTAAAAATTAATTTCATTTCGGAATATATTCTTAGTTATACAGTTAGGTAATACCGCAAGAACAATTAGGTAACGTCGTCTCAACTGGCGAAAGAAATGGAAGACATTACAAAAGAAATGTGTGTATGCAGTGGTGTTGCAGTGGAAGCAGCGGCGTGTGGTGCGCTAGGTCACGCATGCGCAGTGCAGTAGCCGACCTTGCGGCGGCGCGGGCGCGGCGCGCGGCCGTCTCAAGTTGCGGCCACATTTCTGCCGCTCGCCGCGCGTGCGGTTCAATCCCGCGACGGAATGCCTCCATCCGATAGCTTCGACTAACATTTGATATACTCTCGACGACATTTCTCACATGCCATACACGCAGTCAATGTAACTGTACGAGAATCAATTGATTTCGTGTCACTGCGAAGAATCGATGAGATCCTACTTGACTTTCTTGGAAAGTCTGAGCGTCTGTTGCAGCTAGGCGAATGAGAAGCTGTGTCCCGATTAGACTAACACTTATATATTATGTGTATATGCATAGGTATAGATGATTTCTTACAGTTTAGGAAGGCAGCTCGGCTAACTGAATATAAATTTATTTAAATTATAAAGTATAATGAGATCTAACTTTAGCATAGATCACATTATATTCTTGGAATAACTTGAGCGATTTTGCTTGAAAATTGATTTTAACAATAATACACGTATTATGGACCGCTTTGTTCAATTGACACGATTTCTCACACAAGGAACGTTTGACGTAATTAGATAATTAAATCCATAATTAAGTATTTAATCTGCGAACTCGTATATGTCTTGATCTAGCCGCCTTGTAAGCAAGATAATCGAGTTATGACGTTACGTTATTTATCACCAGCTACGGAAGCAATGGAAATATTGACAGTAAACATGGCTATACACACATAGACATCTCGAGAGCCGCATACATCTGCAGGCAGTATGTAGGCCTGCGGAGATACTGCGCCAAACACGTGCGCATGACACCAATCCCTATCTGACAAATACAACTATTAAAATTTATGTATCCACTTCTATTAATACCGCAGATACTGGATGTAATAGCGTGCTCCGCGTGATATACGGTGGCGTTTACACGTCCCCCGACAACGCGCGCCTGCTCTAATTGAAACCTAAGCCTGCGAGCGAGATCTTTGAATATTCTATTGCTGTTCAACTAGCTATAATTAGACAAATGCCTAATACCTCTAGTTAATATGCTAGGTTACAGCCCGCGCAGATCCTAATAGGCGTCGCCGAGCGAGCCTGAATTGTTAACGACCTGTTAATGCTATTCATTTCATTAACGCCGATGGTGACATCATTATTGTCGAAGGATAAGGAAATACTTACTGCAATTGCGATATGGTATTCAAATAGTGTGAGAAAATATACGTTTTGCAGCATTACAGGTGCTCATTTACTTAGAGAACTAATTACCATTGCAAATGATAAGCCTTTGAAATATGTATGCTTTTACTAAAAATATACCGACCGTTAAGTAAAATGTAAGTGGTGCTTTAGTTCTGAGTATTTGCATCTATTTTTAGTCTGGATTGTTGGTCGGGCTCGTAACCACAGGCGATAAATAATGCAAATAGAGCTTTTTGCATTGACATAGTATCTTAACTGGAAGCAACTCCCGATAAATTGTAAGCTGAGCCTAGTGTTGGAGCGAAGACAAGTGGACTATTAATGTTCTAAGTGCGCTAGTAATTATGGCATAGCTCCGTGGCATGGAGTTACCTTTTCCAAAGTAACATAGACACACAATAAAGTTATGTATTCCGTCTACATCGTCAGCCGGTACTTCAATTTAATCGTATTCATTTATTGTGTGAGGTCTTGTTTGAACATTGTCCTTTAAACATTTATTATCATCGTGTCAATTTACGTCAATTTATATAAAACAAAACAAATTAATAAATTATGATCGAACAGTAGAAATGGGAATTTACGCATATTCTTGTATCAATAACAAACCGTATCAAATGAGGGTAAACCAGATTGGAAATTAATAAAGATTAAAGATCAATCAAGAACATTTTTTTTAAATTGCATAGAGTGTCACTTCAGAAATTTTATATCTCTTATTGCAGGTTTGTAACTTTTCCTCGGTTAAATAGAAGTTAAAGTGGCCTTACAAGATAGCTCGGCGCGCCAGGTAAGGCAACTTACATGAAAAACTCACCTTACTCGCTGACACGTAAGCCTCGTTGGAATCTATCGGCTGACAAATTCAGCCACCTTTTAACAGGTAGGTGATCGCACCGCTACGGCTTACTCGAGATAACTTGTGTTTTAAAGGCCCAAAACAGAGGACTAACGATCGATCATTAGGACTTATTTGTTTTTTGACGTTGACGGGACACCGACAGGGTTAGTAGTGGACGCGTTTTTGTTATTATCTATGGGTTGCATCAGGCCATTCGTCATGCTGTCAGTGGGACAGGGCCCAACGAGACAATCAAAGTGACCGCTTGATAACGGCGCTTGGTGACGCTCCACACTTTCCCACTGGTGCTCTGGTACACCTCTAGTGAGATGCGTGCATGACGTCATCATAGACTTGTTCTATAGTTAAGGGCAGTAAGCCTATAGGCAGTAAAATCTAAACGGATACTCAATTGAAGTCTATTCGACCTGGGCGTTATAGCCACAGCAATTCTTAATAATTGTTCATATGTCTGATACTAAAGAAGAAGAATAATAATATGTTTTCGTTGTATAGGAATATAATTTTATTTAACAAATAGACGCTATTTTGCATAATTGGTACAGTTGTTTGACGCCGTACTGAGTCTCATTTGCCAAATATTATTCCTACTAACATACGATCTACGTTCATTCCTAATTTGTACAAAACACAGACATTTGGTATGCCTGACAAAACTATTAATGTTTATTGTTTTTAAAGCATTTACGTATCCCCGAATGCGTTATACGGTTGTAAGCAATTTATTATAGTCACAATGAACCAGCACTTTAAGTCGTGATCCATAAATCATTGCTAGTTAGTTCATCTTAGTCTTGGCTAGGAATAAAATGTGCATATTATGTTAAACTATAAAATGCATAATTTAATACCCATATTCCAACTGGACTTTGTGCCGATGACTAGACTAGCCACCACAGATCAAATAGTGATCATCTAGTATTTAACTCTATGATTGATACAGTATGGCTGGGACTAGGTACTAAAAATATTTTTGTCAGTACTCCTGGAAACCCCTTGGCTAGAAAAGGGCTTCTAGCCAAGGGGTTTCCAGGAGGGGTTTCCTTTAAGTCATTAAATTAGGACTAAGCAGGTCGAATGCTGTTAGAATCACCCAGCATATCATATACAAAAAACATCTAATGGGAACCAACTACTTAATCGCTTAAAGGCAACATACACTTCCATAAATATTTAAGAAAACCTTAAGTCCATTATAAACTCTGATTAATGTTGATTCAACTTTGTAATCGAACCTCAAGTAGTTGTCGTTTTAAAATCATAATCCAAACGCTTGTAGCTGACACTGGAATATTTGCAGAAATAATAACTTATTGACGTGGACCCGTCGACGGGACCAGTATCTCTACCACATAAATACATACTGATATTAGCTCAAACGTTGCGCAATAACCTTATATGCTCTTAGGTGAACGTGATAACGGCTATTATGGCTTGTAAACTTAATTGATGAACAGCAAAGATAACTTTGTATTGGCGTACGTAAGATTATCGAAGGCAAGTTTTGCATACCGCGGGCCACTACCATAAAATACAATACATTACGAGCGAGCCAGCAGCTACCGTGTTACGTGATACGCGCTTCTAAAAGACCATCAATGAATATCAATAACTATTAGACACTTTCTTATTAATTGGGCAAGCGTTCGGGATCTCATTTTAGGCATAATATTAAAAGTTGTGCAATTGTTTGTTTGGACTATTCATGTTATATCACTTAATGAAACGATGATCGAAAAGGTTCTAGATTATACAATTATCGATAAACCTAATTAAATTCGTAATGAATATTGGAAATACTATAACATAGTGAAATCCCGCGGTGTTCTTACTCTCCACTCCATCCCTACTCCGACCACAATAAGTTTTATTTTGTATCCGATAACAATCTTTAAATGCCATAAAATTAATTTAAAGAATGTCTTACCGACGTAATATTAAACCTAAACCGCCTATAAGGTCCAAATGATACGTGTCCAATAGAAATGAAATGACATTTGATTACTCTCATTCATCGGCGACATCATAAACGACACAAATCCCGTCCTAAAACATTGTTATCAGTGTTCCCACTCTAATCTTAAGGCAATAAAATTTCGATGGACCAAGAAAAACGGGGCAGCTCGATAACCATAAATTTGGGCCGAAACGGATGGGACAAATTTTTATAATGGGCCTCCCCCATTTGGGCGCTGAGTCGCGTTAATGACAACCTAACAGTTTGTTTTAACATCATTATAGGAGCGTATCGGGCATTCCATCACAGGTACCTGCGAGCACACCCGGGCGCGCACACATGTCTCGACTGCCCAGCTTGATGCATGCACCGATTATTGTCGTTCTCTTACCAATTACAACCGATTGTAATCTTACCGACTCAATTCGATAGCGCTGGGTTAATTAATTAGATTCCACAGAAAAATCAAGTTAAATACTTTAAGAACGATTCCATTCTGAGAACAAGGGTTCCCTATTTTTTTAATTACAATCTGCTGGTGTTGTCATATTTGAATGAACTCGAATGTAGGGTGAGCAGGTGAGAATATGCTGAAATTTGCTATGCATGTTATGGTGCTATTTTCATAATAAAACGTAAAAAGTTACATATTCATAATTTTAATCATCAGTTTTAATGATAGTGTGACTAAAATTAATTGTATACTCATTTTTTTTATAACTAAATGTAGGATAGATTTAGTACATATACTGCCTTTATTGCTTTTATCGTAGAATCTAGTAACAAGTAATTAAAGCTATTTAGAACAACGTGTGCCGCCTCTATTTTGATATTGTCATTAATAAATGAGGACTGTTTTTTAATACGAACACAGAACCCAAGAAACGGTAACAGCTACTAATTCACTAATTAGAAACGGCCATTAAAATATTCAATTTTTTTATGTTCATTCCGACTGTCGTTCTAAATTATGTCGTTGACCTTACGGCATTTATACATAGGACAAACAACAGGAATTACTTGTACATGTTGTAAAATTATGTTAACTTTCACGGTATTGAATGTTAAATATTCAGATAGATATTTAGGGCACCAAGGCGTGTAAAGGGTTGAGTGGAGGTAGCAGCGGTTAGCCGGCATCCCACAGCAATATATCCCGGGGACAGCTACATGCATTCACAATTACCTTATCTCGGTCTGTGCTGGCTCCTGACATCACGCGACAAATATTCGTGATCATCGCCCAAGAAACGACTTACTACGCGATTCATAACAACCACAGGTGCCTACTTCATCTAATATCTGCATCACTTAGGAATCCACTTTCACAAATAAAAATACAAACTTCTTTGCATATGGTTTTCCACGTATTTTCCGCAGTGCTAGATGGTTTCATAATATGCGAAGGAAAATTATACACGATGATATTTTGATTTTTTCCACCGAATTAACATGTTGATACGTACCACTTAATATGTATAAGGTATACATTTTCTTTTAATACAAAGAGTGAGCAGAAAAAATAGCAACGGACTATAAAAAAGACAATAGTACTCTGCAATCGGAATAAAACTAAAAGGCCCGCTTTTAATTGATTTTAGGCTCGCAAGCCGTAAGGTAGAAAATTGACATTTCAATAGCAAAAAAGAAGACTAACGTGGTACAGTCACAACCAAAGTGATTTAGCGCAGTCGCAGACAGACGCGGTTCCCATGGGAAAGCGCCCGCAAATATTGACACTAAGGCAACATGTTTATATGCACTTAATGCATCGCTCACCTTTTTATATTTTATTTGTTTTGAGCGCGCGAGGCAGACGAAACGTCGGCCTCAGGTTTAAGTTGTTTTTCTCGTAATTTTGTTTAACAGGTAGTGTCTAATGCTGGTTATAAAAATGTTATTTCAAAAGCAAGAAACATGCGATAGACACGTTTAATATTCAATTATTGACAGTTCAATATTGGGATAGGTGTCTCGTAGACATTGTGGTTCCATTGTAGCGGTTATTACAAAGTACTTTTTTAAAAATATCAATTAATTTTTAGGCCACAAGCGGGACCGGATACGCCCAAATTATAAACCGCAATCGTAAGAAATCATAAAACTCGGAAACCAATTATTAAGACAATAAATAGAGAAAGGCTGGTATTTAGTTAGTTTTTCTTCTAGGTGGGCGCCTATTACACCGAATCGTAACAAGAAAAATATGAGCGCTATTTTTCGGTACCTTTTCATAAATATTAATAAAATAGATGATAGTAATATAGACAGACATCCTTAGGTAGGTACTATGTTATAAATCTGAAAGTAACTGTTGTTACGCCTACGCACGAAAATGACTGAACCGATTGGAATGATAAATTTGATATGGAGATAGACTCGATAGAGCCTGGAGAAAGTCAAGGGGTGGTTTTTTTCCGGGTGCGTCAAGCAATTCCTTTAGGACGCGGATGAAACCTCGGGAGACGGCTAGTATTAAATATAATGTTAGATCACTATATTTAATATATCAAAAATATTGTATAAACTTGTATTAGCAGCTAATTCACTGATCATTTGTGTTGACAATTAACAATCAAGTCGTGTGCTATAGGTAGATATCCTAGGAACAGAATAAGATTTGCGATAAATTAATTATGGGCCTCGAAAATCTAATGAATTATTTTCGCTTTTATAAGCTTTGTAATGATCACATTATTATTTAGGTTCTCTAAGTCTCTGTATTCTATACATATGTGTAGGTACTATAGAATAAGTCTTGGACGTGCGTTTCTGTATTACAAACGGTGTGACTAAAGTCATTTTGTGGTCAAAATAATGGGTCGAAATTACGTGTTATGTCCTTGCTTGTCCATGTGAGAATGCGCAACATGGTGCGTCACGTCCCCCTAATTACGTGTCGATGTGGATGCACAAATTATAGGCTGTCGGTGATGGTCCTGGAACAAGACAAGATTTTCGATTGGAATGTCTTTGATACTTTTTGGCCTAATCATTTCGTGAGAGACAAAACCACCGGCGATTTTTTATATGATTTATTGATTCACTTAGACCCTCATTTTTTCCACGGCGTAGATGCTGCTTGAAATGTCTTTTTTTATGACCCAAGCATATAATATTAGGAGATGAAAAAAATATCTTACCTTTATTTAATGACTGGCGAAACTTTGACGAATCGTACCAAGTAATAAAGAGGCCATTATAATGGGATTTATTACATCATTTGAATACCAATAATATTGTTTCGTCATTTTCCCATCTCGGCTAAGGATATGGAAGGAATGTGTAATGGCAATAATTAGATAACAACATAAGCTCTCAAGTTATTAGAGCCAACGAGGAGAGCGGCGCTCTTTGAGCCGCCAACTTGTTAACACTTGTACGTTAACGTTATCTCTTTTTTATTTTATTCCTGGCTACAAACCTCTTCCAATACATCCCCTATTAGGTAAGCCATAAAGAAAAAAACATCACATTCCCAATACTTTATATTCAAGTCAAAACATATTCATTATTCCATGACATGGAATGTTCAAAACATAAAAGTAGGCAGCGTTTATAAAAATACATTTCAAAACATACAATCGAGAATATTTTATGTTTAAGACATCAAAATCAATTATTATTCCCCAACTGGACCTATCCTTTGGGTTATTTATCATTATGATCTCGATCACAAAAGGACAACAACTCGGAATAACTTATTTAGAGAGTTCACACAACTTTATGTCTTACCGGCTACGGACGAGGTGCGTGTATTCTTTTATCAGCGCATTCGGTGCTCGGAGCGATTTCGATTTGGGATACATGAAAGCGTGCAAAGGATTTGGACTGTTTACGACTACGTGGGTGGTTGTGGGCGTGGCATCCTCCATCCTTGTTCCACTTAAGGCATATTCATATCTCCGTCTCACCAGCGGCCGCTCCCACAGGACCTTTCTTGTTAACGTATTTTTTGTTCCTCTCAGCTTGCTTTATGGAATGGTCAGGCGAGCAAATATTTACTCACGATTTTGAAAATCTTGTTTTCATACTACCAGTGCTTAACGTATAGATGATGACTGGCCACTTTACGAGGATTAGGGTCCTTTTCAACATTGTATGTAGCTTTTATGTAATACATACGAACGAAACGGATTATGTTCTTAAAGAGTTAAGTTCATTATTCTCATAATTCAATGGTTGTTAGTGGAAATTATTCGATAGATACTTGAAACACAATTAACAGATATAAATAATCATAAACATAGCATCTTTTCAAGGTTCTGAGTGAAAAAAATTCAACTATTACTTCCTGACGCTGTCTTATTAAACTTTATTTCCCACAGTAACATTTTATATGTGTTATAGATGTGTGTGTATATAAATTTTATTTCCCTTAATTGAAAAACACTTAGGTAGTTTGGGTAGGTGTTGCAGACGCGGCGGCATGGACCAAAGGCAGGCTTGGACCTCACGCGCGCCCTCTGTCGACGATAAAGAAATTATCCGCTTTCGAACATCTTTCGTACTAACGACCGCCAATCGGGCGCACGGTGCCTAATTGGTAGGTACCGACAGTACCTATTGAATCGAAGCCTTAAGAACATAATTACGAGTCACTATGTCTTAATACGTTTTGTGCTGTAGATAAATCATTTTCCCTGTGAAAATGGCCTTGTAATATCGAAGAGAAAAACTCACGTAGAAAAGATTTCAACGCGCTCTAAGTTTGTCAATGATTTTGCGAGTTGTATGAAATAGACTGTTTTTCATTATAATTTATTTGGTATAAGTCTAACTATATACTCATTGTTCTTGAATAATAAACACATTTTATACCGTACTTATTTGCTGCTTTAAAAGTATTGTCTTAGTAGCGGTAACTAGATGTGTTTGAATACGACCTTACAGGTACATACTTGATTGAAATTAGCAGAACCAATAATACCACATCTCATTTTCAATGAAAGTTAAATTACTGTTCTCCTTTATATTCAACAATACCCGTTGAAAGGTCTATTAACAATTTTGAATAGGACCATGTAAAAAACATTGACTCACTAAAAGGGTAGCATGAATCACGCACGTAAACCGCTATTTCATAACGTTTTACTGATAACTCGATAACGTTATGAGAACATCAATTGTGTACAAAATAAAGGAACGGTAACACCGCACTCCACAATGAAGCACTTAATTTTAAGCCTACTATTTTAGACCTAAATGTTCAAGTTAAACAATTGGTTTGTGTAAAGATAAAAGCAAATAGTTCTAAGTACAGAAGCTTGTCTGCGATGCCGCTGGCGCTTACAGGACAATGGCGATTATCTAACGCTCAGACGAATACAAACAGCACGACATTACACCGCTGTGAAAAAATTGACAGCGGCGCTAAGGGAAAGTCAACAGGTATACAAAAACCGAGCCACAAAGTTTTAAGATAACGCAAACACGCAGTTTGTGAAATATGCGGCGTACGGTACCCTTTTGTGTTGCACCACATTGTTCGATACTTGTCCTGTTACATTTCTGAAGATGACATCATAGTTCGCGTGACAATTCCCCTCACGTACAATGCTCAGATTTTTTTTTTATAATAAAAAAACGAATTATCAATTTAACACTTCACGCTATCAAAATAAACTATAAATTCCTAGCAAAACCGCAGCTTTAATTTGAGCCGAGAAATTATTTCTAATAAACGTATTTACCTTCATTTGTCTTTAAACAAAGTCGACCGATGTTCAAACTTTACACTACACGGCAAACAATACACCTAATTATTAAGTAAACCCGTCTTAAAATAATTAAACATGCTAAAACATGTGTGCACATCGATTAAAATTTGCGTTTACAAAATACATGTTGACGGCATACCTATGGAATGACGCATGTACTCTTAGAGAGTGATTATTTTCGAGACAATTCGGTCCGGGCGTGAGGCGGGGTGTGTCTAACGCACTATTTCACCTGTTATATTAAATCTTTTGAGTACAAAACTTAGCGCCACCATAAAAAATGTACCGACGGAAGTAAGCTTACAAAGCGAATGCCAGCTAACAAAAAGTTCATGAAAAAAAGTGCATAATGCGGTCGAGAGGCAGTGTGGCCACTCAACTGCTCTTGTAAAATTTATAACAGCTCTATTTTGTTTACCTGCTTGACTCAGCTTTATATTGTGCAGTAATTGGAGGCATTTGACGATGACTTATTAATTTATTGACCATAGTTTCGCTTCAGTTTTTATAGAGGTGCTAAAACCTTCGTCGCTCGCTTTTGTTTATGTAGGTAGATGTTTTTATGCAACGACAATTTTTACTTTTTATTGCTTTATTGTTTATGAGATGACGTAATTTGTTTCTATTGTTTATTGGGTAATGTTAAATAACAATTGTAATATGCTACGCAATGCGATAATATTTAAGTAAAATTAAGATTTGTTATACAAAAAATTGCAGCCGATTGCTGAAACAAGCTGGCAGAAGAATCGACACACGATTTAGGGACATTCATAGGGATTATACTTTCAAAGAATACATTTACTTGGAAAAGCCGAAACCCCTGAAAAAAAGATATGACAATGAAATAGACGTGGCGAGGAGACCTGGAAAAACTGGTCAGTAAAGAAAGAATACCTTTTTTATCGCAGACACAAGGGTTCATCGGTATGTGTTTTTTTTCTACATGAACTCTTACAATGTGCTTCTAACAGCATTCAACCTGCTTAACCGGACAATGTAGCGAGGTCCTTGTATTGAACCTAGTGCTCACGTAGTGATCTTTGGTCCCAATCCTTCGATAAGTTACACTTCTGAAACCTTTTTCAGAAGCCTAAATCCAACTGCTGTATGCTTATTAATGTAACTTTACTTTAAATGTTTCCTAACATACTACGGAAAATAAATAATTCTTAAGCAATTTCTAGGACACCTTTATCAAGACTAGCCAAAAAATTATAATTTTCAAGCCATATGTCTTGTCAAGTGGTGCGTGCTAAGCCTGCAAGCCTTCACACAAGACTAAATTGTGACTATTTGATTATGTATGTCAGTGTTGAATGTTGTCACGTGTTACAGCTCGCGTGGCTCTCGCATAATATCCTGGACGTGTGCCCACTTGGCTCGCCCCTGGACACGTCGCTTTCTACACTAAATATAACTTCAACTTATACAAAGAGTCTTGCATAAACATGTCCCTACCTGCAAAGACATGTTTAAATATCTCTAGTAGTTCGGGCTATAAAAATATGTATACACGACAAAGTGCATGTTTAATATATTTGTCAAATACATACCTGAGAAACCTAGTAATTGAGATTATTTTTTAATAATTTCATATTATTTTTTGGTGTATTTTTGCCGTATGATGTGTACAAAGTAAACTAAGTATGTTAGGTCCTTCATTGTGAAGTCATAAATAAACTCGTAAAACTTATAAATATTGTATATCGTACTAACAAGCCCATTAACGAAGCCCCTACACAAGCATTAATTAAGTATGTAAGGTAACGAAACCAGGCAATCATCACCAAATGAAACTTTTTCAGTATTTCTGCCTCAGT